>OY979443.1:14997848-16400362 GCA_963855545.1 Ethmia dodecea | reverse complement strand
AAACCTTCCTCTTGAATCACTCTATCTATTAAAAAAAAAAACGCATCAAAATCCGTTGCGTAGTTTTAAACATCTTAGCAAACATAGGGACAAAGAGAATCGACTTCGTTTTATACTATGTAGAGATTTATATTTTTTTATTTCCTCTTCAAAGTAGTCAATATACAAATTTTATTGAGTTTACTCTTACAAGAAACATCATTAATTTGTAGTATTAATTGTTTGTGAAAACTTTATTGGTTTCGTAGCTTCTTTAAATTTCTCTACAGTTAATTAATCAATTCATATTCTTCAATTCTGTTTATTTCCCAAAATCCTACTATCCTACTAATAATATACCTAAATGCGAAAGTTTGTATGGATGGATGTATGGATGGATGTTTGTTCCTCTTTCACGCAAAAACAACAGAACGGATTTTGATGAAACTTTACAGTTATATGTAGCTTATACATCAGAATAACACATAGGCTATATTTTATCCCTGTATTCCCACGGGAACGGGAACTACGCGGGTGAAACCGCGGGGCGCTGCTATTAAATTATAAATTGAAACCTCTGAGAAGCTCCCTAGTTGCAGGCAGTTCAAGCGTGGTGGCACACCGATATTACTTGCTGTGGATAACGACGGCAGGCGCGGAGAGATTTTCTCACCTATCGACCGGCGCCAGGCGAATCCGGCGATTCGGCTCAAGAGCACGTCGCGAGGCGCCGGCGCAGATGCTGCATCGCACCAGATCTCAGATCTCCGCGTTTCCGCTCATTTGTGCTTCCCACAATGCCCATAGAAACGTTGTATGGCACATCCGCAGCCTTCTACGAAATGTAGGCGCTGTGTGGGAGCGCGCCGTAGATACAATTGCGTTTTTAACAAACTATCGTTAAAACCGGTCGGCTAATAAATTGTGTGAACCGAGCCCCGGGTTATAGCCATCTATGATTCCTATTCTTGACGCACTCGATTGTTCTATTTCGAGCTGTTGCATTCATTTGATCACTTGAAGTTGTTGCGCTAAGAACCTGAAATAATTATTATCAACCATAAAAATATTAACTCATGATGGAAACATAAAATACTACGTTATTTATTACAGTACCTAATGGTAATAAATATTTATTTGTGATCATCAAATTATAGCGATTAACAGAAATCTATACTTAGCTTTGACTAACACATAATTATAATGATAATTTATGGAAAAAATATGCGTAGGTTCAGTATTACTCGTACTTAGAGGGGTCTTTGCGATCTATACTATACTAGCGACCCGCCCCGGCTTCGCACGGGTGCAATGCTAACACTAAAACCTTCCTCTTGAATCACTCTATCTATTAAAAAAAACCGCATCAAAATCCGTTGCGTAGTTTTAAAGATTTAAGCATACAAAGGGACATAGGGATATAGGGACAGAGAAAGCGACTTTGTTTTATACTACGTAGTGATGATGTAAGTATTCATAAATCCAAAATATTAATAAAAACTTACTACTTATATTCAGGTAAGTGCAATATTTATTGCAGTTCATTTTCCGGGCCGCTAAATGTGACCTGTCTGGCCGCATTCCGTTACACGTGCCTTAGAACTAATTCTCAGGACTGCAGCTTTTTATTCCTAAGTAAAATTATTAATTAATTAACGAGTATTTTGTACGGGGACCCATACCTTTATTTTATGATGTGTTTTTATATATAGCTAGGTACAGTCAACAAATTTGTTAGGGTTACATGGCCAAAAACTAAGATTCTTCAGATTCAGACTTCTCATAAAGCCTTAAATGTATTTATAGTAGTTTTTGGTAAATTATAGGGATCAAAGATACCTTTTGAAAATCAGCAAGATTTATTTATGACTTCCCCAGAAAAATGAGTTCTTAGTTACTGGCCATGTAACCCTAACAACTTTGTTGACTGTACTATAGTACTTAATACATATTTTGTTAACATTTTATTTTTTTAAGAGAAAAGGGTGCAAACGAGCAGACCGGTCACCTGATAGTAAGTGACTACCGTCGCCTATGGACACCTGCTACTCAAGAGTCACAACTGCGTTGCCGGCCTTTGAGGTGGGAGTAGGGGGACGGGGAGGGGATTTTAAGCAACCTATTTCCATTTTTAAAGTAGAATATAACAATTACAAAAAACGCCAAACAATACACGTTTCTAGTACAACAGGCTCCTTTTAATGTTTAGTTTCATATAAATTTTAATTATTCCTTTTACACTCAAAAACGCATGAAGTTTTAACACTTGTAGTGCGAGTCTGATCTCTAAAGCGATTGTAATAAGAACGTTACAAAGTCCAATGTGTCAATCTCTATGTGCTCTTGACTGTACCTAATAGCGGCAATAAAAATACACATTCTGTGAACATTTCAACTGTCTGCCTATTACGGTTCATGAGATACAGCCCACTAACAGACAGATAGACAGACAGATGGACGGAGCGGAGGCTTAGTATAGGGCCCTACCCTTAGGGTAGATATTCCTAAAAACTAACATTCAAACGACACAGGAATTCAGTAAAAACGGAGGAAGTCCTTTTAAATTAATAGTTTTTACTACAACAGGGCGGCGCTTAAGCTGGCAAGGAATTTCATTCAGTGCGCTCATTCAAAGGGCCGTTTTGTTCCCGAAGGGCTAAGAAAAAAAGGAGCGGTAATAGCCGTTTACGGCGGCCCTTAGCGACATGCCGTCTACTTCGCCCACGTATCTACAGGTGACACTAAATCTATAAAGAACTCGAAAACTAATTTATCCCAAAGTACGTCAATTTGAATACAATGAAATAAAAAATCTCTTGTCACATTTTATAGGATCCTCGTGAACTCTGCGACCTCAGGGAAAAGCTTGTTTTATTATGCAAAACAATTTTATTTATACAATATGGTTACAATACCGGTTCACAATTCAGAAGCAACAAAAAAAAACAAAGATCCAAAAACAAGCCAAAACCACGTCAAACTAATTTTGAATTTAAAACATTAAAACTATAGGTATACAAAGCGGCCAGTGCATCGGCCACAGGATCCTATTTATTCCCATTCCCGTATGAATTTATAAAAAATCCTTCGTAGTGCTCCATTTAAGGTCATTTTTAGAATCATGAGATTTTGACAAAACGCTGGTCGTGGACCGATCACTCAATCAGTCAGTCAATTGCTTCCTTTGTATAAATAGACTTCTATATTTATTATACTCACTGCAAACATACAAAAAGATCAAATAAAATGGAAATGTTTTTTTTTAATTATTTGCACTTGGACATCCTGTATAAGGCCCGTGAGATACAAAACTTTGAATGTAAAGCTCTGGAATGCCGGCCGACTTCTAAGAAATATCTCTGGAATGACACATTTTAATGGTCATCCTAATACCATAAAAGTTTAATCAAATTATATTAATACTAGCTGTTCTGACGGGTTCTGTGCGGTTTGACGCTCGTAGTTCCCGTTCCCGTCGGAATATGCGAATAAAATATAGCCTATGTTACTCAGAAATGTGTTGGAACATGCACTGTGCTAACTGCTATCTCGATCTTAGACGAATAAAACAGAACTCCTTCTCAATGCAAAATGATGAAGTTCTTACTCTGATGTACAATAATGGATACCACAAGCTGTAAGTACTGAGATAAAGCTTTGAGATATATTATTTTCTTTAAATGATAGCTCTTTATTACCTAACAGTAACAAAAATCTAATTAATTTGACATAACCTGTATTTTATTAAAATGTTTTAAAATAGCATCTGGGCCTAGTTTTGGGATAATAAAGTAAATTGTAATGGATTTATTTTAAATTGAGGTACAATTCGATGTAGAGTTATTTTTTTTCTATCTCAGGCATTCTTTTGTAAGGTCCCATATTTGTTATTCTTTCACGAAAGAACTATTGAACAGAAGTAGTCAAACATTACAGTAATATAGCCTAGATATCAATATAAAATAGCGAACAATTTCTAAAGATATTGTGTAACGGGTTTACTGCGAATGAAATCGCAGCGTTCGCTAGTATACGATAAAAATATAGACAAGATTATTTCCTGATCCAATCAAAACCAATTATACATACATACCTTAAACAATATTTTTATAGTGGTAAACCTACTGGTAAACATAATGAAACAATTTGCCGTTTGGTTTTGCTATGACTACTGATAGCAGACCAACAAAACATTTACACAAGAGAGCAATCAGTGTAGGCGCATTGTATTGTATAGGCATTCGTAATTTGAAATGTGATGCGTCTGCGAGGCGCCGCCGCGCCGTATTGCGGCCCGACCATATATCAACTAACTTTAATCGTCCCCAATCGCTTTGATCAGCGGAGCTTCACGTTGCATCGCCACAGTGTATCACAACCAGTGATAACAGTAGGCCGTTTGAGAAATAACACAGCACATTTTATGCGATTTTTGTTTCCATTGTACCTAAATAGACGCCGTTCTACAAATGCTGTGGAATCGCAACAAAAAAATATCGTTATATTTATTATAAAAATTATAAAATAATGAATAATCTCACGCCTTTTATGATAGAGGGGGAAGGACAAGGTATTCCGTTTATGGATATACCCACTTTTCACGAGATATTCTTTGAATCCCTAAACGTGAACGTGACATACGTGGGTGGTGAGCCCATTGCCGGACCGGGTCTGTTACACATGTCTCAGAATTAATTCTGAGACGTGCGGGTTTCATCACGACTAAATTACTGAAGAACTTAAGACCTTTCGATCTAAATTCTTATCAATTTGTCGACAAATAAAAATAAATAATAAATCTATTTTTTTTATTTATTTATTTGTCGTCAAATTAATAAGAATTTAGATCGAAAGGTCTTAATTTCTTCAGTGTCAGAATTAATTCTGAGATGTGCAGGTTTCATCACGACTAAATTACTGAAGAACTTAAGACCTTTCAATCTAAATTCTTATTAATTTGACGACAAAAGGCTAGAAATACATACTGTGTTCGCGCGGCGCCAGCACCCGCATTCTGGCTGACTGCACCAAACAAAAAACAGGAACATAAAGGTATGGAGCGTCAAACGCCAGGTACAATCATTTAATGCGACCAGACGTATAAATCAAACCGAGGGCCCTAACAACTTATGACATAAAATCCTTTATATTCACACAGATTTCAATAAAAAAAACTTGAGCTCTTTGAATAGTCGCCGGCAAACGCCATGCATCGAATAACATTATGGGATTAAGCTCACGTTTAGTTTATTTTTTGAATGGAACAATTAGAAACGGACGTGATAGGACGTGACAAAAAACATCTAACTTTCGGTTTATAAAAGAACACGAGCAGAGGCAGCTTAAAACGTGATTCTGAGAAATCTCAGAGGCCTTCGCGAAAATATTTTGTATTTTAATTTATTTATTTTTTACTTTAGTTTATCTGCTGTGTTTAGGTAACTGAAGTTACACACAAACTGTTGCAATAAGGGAAACAAACACTAAACACGAAATTTAAATATTCTTTGACAAAATAATACAAGAAAATAATAATAAAATTGGTAAATAAAAGCACGAGTACTGTCACATCCTCTTTAGTCATTTTTTGATCTTAATTCTTCCTTAATCCTATTTTCTTTGTACCGACCTAATACACTCCCGGACACTTAAATCGAGCCACCCTACATTTTCAATTTTGATTGCTTGTAGCATAAAAAAACTGTTAGATCAATCAAAAAGTTTTGATGCAATTATGAAACTGGTATACTTACCATTATTTCAGTATATCATTGTTCCAAATTTGAATTCAGATTATTTAAAAAAATAAAAATTCAGTGACACGTGTCTCTTTTAGCGTCTTTCAAGGGAAATAATTTTTAATGTTTGTACCAAAAAAAACAATGATTTAACAGAAAAAACTTTTTTTCAGTAATTTGTGTTCCCTCCACGAGCGTTTATGACGGCAGTCATGCGATTTCGCATGGAATTAATCAATGTCAAAACCACATCTGGTGGAATATTCTCCCATTCTTCTTCGATTCCAACTCTCATCTCTTCCAAAGTTTGAGGAGCTGGTTGGCGAGCTCGAACACGCCTCTTTAGCTCGTCCCACAAATGTTCGATAGGATTTATATCTGGGCTTCTTGCTGGCCATTCCATGGCTGTGATCCTGATGTCACGAAGGGATTCTTTAACAATTCCTGCAGTATGCGCTCTTGCATTATCGTGCATAAAGATGAATACTTGCCCCACAAATCTAGCATACGGCATCACATGAGCCTCTAGACATTGATGAATGTATCTATGGGCATTTAGTGATGATAGCCGTGGTCCTGTCACAACCTCGAGCCCCATTTTACCGACCGCAGAAATTCCTCCCCAAACTGTCCATGACTCCCCGCCATAACTCACTTTCTCTTCGATACAACACTGAACAAAACGTTCTCCCTGCCTTCGGTAGACCTTCTGTCTAACGTCATTACCATGAAGCATAATCTTACTCTCATCGGAAAAGAGTACCTTGTTCCATTGCTGTTGAGTCCACTGCAAATGTTCGCGTGTAAACTGTAGGCGCGCAGTCCGGTGAGCTCGTGTCAGTTTGGGCCCGTTGGCTGGCTTATGAGGGTTTAGACCTCGTTCTTTCAGTCTTCGTTTAACAGTAGGTACGTGTGCTAACAGCCACTCCGTGAAAGTCTCGAAGCTGTCCTTGGATCTGTACTGAGGTGAGGTGACGATTTCGTAAGCTGGTCGTTAAGATAAACCGATTCTGCCTTGCTGTTGTGACTCGAAATCGTAGTCTTGGTGGACGGCGAACAAAACCTCCAGTCTCTAGGTATCGGTGGTAAGCCCTTTGGACAGCGGAACGGCTTAAATGGAGTTGTGCACTGATATTGCGTTGACTTTGCCCAGACTGAAGTAGTGCTACAGCTTGCGCGGCTAGATGAGGTGGAGTATCCATAATTTTAACTTGAAAAGCGTTTTAAATTTGAAAACAACAATTAAACTGTTTTTTTATTGCGAAACAACAGAGTTAATCCTAAAATTATGAAGTTTAAGAGAACGAAAACTTTAAATTAGAGCACTTTTAGTTTTCACACGAATGTATTAAGTAACTATTTCATTTGTTTTTCTATTTTCTAAAGTTAAAGAATATGTCAAGTTAATGAATATGCCAGATTTGCATAAAAACTTTTTGTTTGTTCTAACAATATTTTGACGTTCTAACCTTTTACGTGAAAAATGTAGGGTGGCTCGATTTAGGTGTCCGGGAGTGTATTATGAAAGCACATTAATTAGAAAAACTTTTATGAAAATTTATTTTTGTGGAGTCGCGTCACCAACCCGTGGGTGAGGCCACTTCATTTATTTTGTTCAAAGAGATTAAATTAGAGCATATCCAATGCCCCGATCATTGGGAATATTTTCATACAGAAACTTTGAAGCTCAAGCGTCATGCATGTCAGTATGAACGCGAGCTGTCATTCGGTAGAATCCCGGTCGAGCGGTCGAATCACACTAGACTTTTTCCATCTTGTAATAACTTTTAGCTTAAAAAATTTCTCGCTTTGTCCCCTTATACCCTATTATATTTTAATCTCTTTGATTTTGTTCTACATCAACCGGTTTAGACTAGACTCACATATTTACTTGAATAACATGATACAGAATGATGATATAGGTAAATGATACTAAAATATTAACCTATTTCTGGGACAGTCAGGTAAAAAGTAAACGCAAACATAGTGATACTATGTTTTATGTATCGCCGAGTGTCTAGACATATGCGATATGGTAGAGGTCAGTTAGCCAATAATAATAAAGCGCCTATAAAACGCTATTTATCTCATTCAGTGAAGAAACACTTTACGGAATCGTGTGAACAAAGTATTGGTCTACAGATACGAGTATATATACTCGTACAACGCGTAACAGAAAAAGCGTAATTCCTCATACACCCCAATCAGTATATTGATATAAAAAAAATATCATGCAATCAAACTTTAGTTGTGTCTAACCAATTTTCTTAAATTTCGATCAATAATAGCACGATTTCCATAGACAGCACTAAATTCAGCTACGATAATTTATTTTAAGGAAAAAGTTAACACATATTAAAAAATTAAGTACCTAGTCGATACTGAACAAACTAATTTCAGGAATTGTGCTTATTCTGTTACATATATTGTTTAATACCAGCGGTTCTGCGCGGTTTCACCTACGTAGTTCCCGTTCCCGTGGGAATACGGGAATAAAATATAGCCTATGTTACCGAGTAATCTTCGATCTTCTAGCTTTCCGTTGGTGAAAGAATTTTTAAAATCGATCCAGTAGTTTTTGAGTTTATTCGTAACAAACATACAAAAATCCAATAATACTAGTCTTTCCTCTTAATAATATTAGTATAGACTAGCTATATTTATGAAGAGGAGCACCCCGTAGGTTACCGTTCCCGTAGGAATACAGGGTTAAAATACAGCCTGTGTTATTTCCTGATAATGTAGCTTTCCAATGGTGAAAGAATTTTTAAAATCGATCCAGTAGTTTTTGAGTTTATTCGTAACAAACATACAAAAATCCAATAATACTAGTCTTTCCTCTTAATAATATTAGTATAGACTAGCTATATTCATGAAGAGAAGCACCCCGTAGGTTCCCGTTCCCGTAGGAATACAGGGTTAAAATACAGCCTGTGTTATTTCCTGATAATGTAGCTTTCCAATGGTGAAAGAATTTTTAAAGTATGGTTGTTAGTCAGTCAATTTCGCATTTATAATATTAGTTAGGATGATGATCATATGATAGGTATTAATTAATTGATTGACGTCACTATTGACGCAATTTTACAATTGTCAAATCGTTAAACTGACCGCGAATATTGAAAGCGTAGTTGACATTCAAACTTCAATTCACGAAATGTCCTCTACGTACCTAATTGTTTATTACGTACAGTCGGTATTTGGCACCACAAGAACCGCAATTAATCCAAAACAGAGCTCACAACCATTACAAAGTAATGTAACTTGGTCCGTGACGTCAACAATAATTATTTATTGACATCCTGTTGATCAAGCACCACCTCACGTAATGACGTCGAAGTATGAAGGATATTACCTACTAGATGTTCCGCTCGGTTTCACCCGTGTAGTTAACGTTCCCGTGGGAATATGGGGAAAAACATAGCCTATGTTATAATGGTGAAAGTATTTTCAGTAGTTGTTGAGTTTATTTGTTACAAACATACAAAAATGCAAATATTTCCTGTTTATAATATTAGTTTAGACATTGGACTCGATTCTGGCTGACCAGCTAAAATTCCTAATTTTTAGTTAGCTCTATTCTTTTCCACCGCTTTGGAAAGAAAAGGGGCAGAAATAAGCGCGATATATATTTTATAATGTCACAAATGTCAAAATAACAAAATTGAACCTTTTGAACGCATTCACATCTTAATCAAATACACATGTTACATCGTCGCTAAAATTGCTAAACAGTTGACAGGACTAATTTTAATTTGACAGGACCAAATATCTGTAGTCTCTTTTCTTTTCTAGGAGAAAGAAAATGACAGGACTAAACTAAAATAAGTTTAGTTGGTGTAAAGCAGAATCGAACCCAACATACTATTCCTCCTAGCGACCCGCAATCACTCGCTTCGATTTGATTGAGCTACGCACGCCGATAAACTTTTTTAAGCTATTGCATAGCTTCTATCGAGGGCCTTGAGCGCGGGGACCGAATCCAGAAATTCCGTAACGAAAAAAAACCTCACGCTCCCCACTCCGACGGGCACGGAGGTGTGGCTTGAAGGCCGTGCTTTGTCTAACGTCGTTTCTTTTCGGCAGTCTTGTTGATACAAAATGCTATGCAATAGCTTTACCGCCACAGTCCCCGAGTGCCACACGTTTTTTTTTTTTATAGGACACAATTTACACATTATTCAGTCCCAAACTAATCAGAGGCTGTACTATGGGTACTAAACAACTATAAACGTTTAATATATATTTAACGACTAGAGCTGGGATCGAACCCGCGACCTCCGACTCAGACGGCAGGGTTAATACCAACTGTATTATTTTTTTATTTTTTTGTCTGTTATTGTTATTAATGTCTCTAAGCATGTTGTGACTTTCATTAATTGGGAATGCAATTAACTGTTTATATATTTTTTATGTACACTGACCATGTAATATTGTATGTCCTGTTGAAAGTCCTATAAATAAATAAATAAATAAACTGAGCCAGCAGGCCCGTCGAACTTGATCTTGGCACTTATGCAACGCGTCACATAATAATTCATCTATCTGATAAACTGACTGACTGATTGGATTGGTGATGTATCAACACACAGCCTAAACGGCTGGGTATAGAGACTTGAAATTTTACACAAATATAGCTTATACAGTGTAGGCATCCACTAAGAAAGGATTTTGCAAAATTCAACCCCTAAGGGGGTGAAATAAACTTGCGCGAGCAAAGCCGCGGGTAAAAGTTAGTATTGTATAGTATCAAATCAAATCCTAGAACTCCTTTAGGCGGAGTACGTCATTTTCTTATGCGGAATAACATCTCAATATTGACTTTAATCACCAGAATGATGCACTGCTCAGTGCGCGGGCGACGAGGACTCATAAAATCTGCATAATTAGAGCCTGCCGTACTTCTCTATGTATTAATTCGTTACAACCACTCCACAGTTGAATTACACCTGCAATTTGTACTGTGCGCTCGCGCAGACCGCCATTAAGTCACGACTTTTAATGTCACAGTTTAGCATAACAAATAATAGACATGTGACATTCTTACGAGAATGTGTCGGTTGGAATGTTTCCGGCTGGATAAAAAACTAAATGTTCATCCCAGTTTCTTAATTTTCTTTTCTTTTATTTGAGTTAAAAAAAAGTTACACAATACATTATTAATATTATTATACTAGGGCTAATAAAATAGATAGGTAAGTACCTAATTGTATAACCAATCTCAATAACCACATATTAATAACAATTTTCGTAAATAAAAAAATTAGGACCTTTAAATATTTTCTTAATTAAATCGCACATAAATAACTAAAAATATAATCGTATAAGGTCTAAATTCCTACACAAAAAACCAAGCATATTCTTTTCGTGAATTAGCACATAGATTTTTCGTAAATAGCACATACGCGGTAGGGCATTAGAGTCAAGTCTGCGAGACATGCGACACAGTATGAGAATCGCCTTGTTTTGGATATAGTAATCACGGAAAGCGTTCTGAAACTGCTGCCGTTTCAAGACCACAAGCAACAGGCGACGCTTGTACGATTTAAATGACCATTTCTTCCAAGAATACATGACACTAGTTCCAATCACGCATGTTTGCTACGTCTTTGTTTTGAACGAACTTTATACTTAAAAACTTCTACAAATCATGCAAATCCGCATTGTATTTTGGATTGTATAGTCCAAAATGTAGAAAAATTAAGAAATACTAGCTGCTCCCCGCGGTTTCACCAGCTTAGTTCCCGTTCCCGTTTGAATACGGAGATAAAATATAGCTTATATGTTATTCTTATGTATGAGCTATTTAACTGTAGGTATACGTTCATCAAAATCCGTTCAGTAGTTTTTGCGTGAAAGAGGAACAAACATCCATACATACAAATTAGTAGTAGGATTATCTGCTTCCCGCGATTGCACCCCCCTAAGTCCCGTTTCCATGGGAAAACCTTCCAAAAGAGTAAGCTTTCCATTGTTGAAAGAATTTTTAAAATCGGTCTCTATGTTTTGGAGCCTATTCGATAGAAATAAACAAAAAAATCGAATACTTCTTCTTTATACTACTAGTAAAAACTAGCTTTTACCCGCGGCATTGCTCGCGCACATTTATTTCACCCCCTTAGAGGTTGGATTTTGCAAATCATTTCTTAGTGGATGCCTACACTGTATAAGCTATCTGTATGCAAAATTTCAAGTCTCTAGACCCAGCGGTTTAGGTTATACATCATCAGCGTTAATACATCACCAATCAGTCAGTCAGTTTATTATTTTATATATAGATTATGCTTAGCGATGTGTCTGATTCTAAGGAATGATCCTCGACTCATTTATAAATTACTAGCGACCCGCCCCGGCTTCGCACGGGTGCAATGCTGAATTTTCTTTTTTATAAACCATCCCTGGACCCACTCGAACCCACACAAAAAGTTTCATTAAAATCGGTCCGCCCGTTCTCGAGTTAAATCGTCAGGAAGGAAAACCCGACTTATTTTTATATAGTAGATAAACGATGAAAATTAAATTTTATTAGAAAAACTTCAAGTTGTTCAACATTTTGTCTGCGTCAACATTTATTTGTTTAGTGAATGACTGTTTATGTGTGTTTAATTATCTATAGATTTTAAACAGTTGTTCGTTAGATTGTTCTGCCTAGTTTGGGACTAAATAATATAAATAATAGATAATAATTTTGAGAATTGTGTTGAACTTTTTACTTGACAATAAATTCCTATAAAAAGAGCATTGGCAGCCTTAAGGTTAAAGAGCCCGCTTCTCGAGATGTTATCAGTGAGGCTCGGGTTCGAATCCTGGCATGTACCAATGAGTTTTTCAATAACTTACGTACATATTTATCACTAGCTCGACGGTGAAGGAAAACATCGTGAGAAACCCGCAGGTCTCAGAATTAATTCTGAGACATGTGTAAATAGACCCGGTCCGGCGATGGGCTCACCACCTATCACGTTTAGGGGTCCAATGTATCTCGTGAAATGTGGGTACCTATATCCAGTAATGGAATACCTCTGTCTACCCCCTCGGGGATGAAAGGCGTGAGATTATATTATTATTATTATTCATCACTAGCCCGACGGTGAAGGAAAACATGAGGAAACCGCAGGTCTCAGAATTAATTCTGAGGCATGTGTAACAGACTCGGTCCGGCGATGGACTCACCGCCTATCACGTTTAGAGGGTCGAATATTCTCGTGAAAAGTGAGTATTTCTAGAAATGAAATACCTCTGACTACCCCCTCCGGGATAAAATGCGTGAGATTTTTTTCCCTATAAAAATCAAGTATAGAATTAGGATCTTTTAGTCTATTCTTCACGAAACGCGATGGCGCTTGCGCTTATAGCTGATTCTGTAGAAATAGGGATTATTGAAGGTGGGAGTATACTAGTGTAGGCTGAAACGTTGTGTACAAATACTAAAGCACAGCATAGATGCTGCTATTAGCTCAGATCGATTTCCGATCCTAACCAACATTTGTGTGCATGAACATGTCTGTTTGATTCGTATATTTAAATATGTTTATCAGTTGTTTAGTTCCTATAGTACAGGCTCTACCTAGTTTGGGACTAAATGGCCGGGTGTGAAATACTTACTAAATTTATTTATTTGTTTAATATGTGCATTGTTTTGATGAAAAGCGCCTCGAAAGAATAGTTACACTGCTATTTCAAGAATACATTGGAGCGCCAGGAGCTATGATGGTCCAGCGGGTTCAACAATCATCAGGCTATGCATATAAAGCTGGGAAGAAAATCTGTTTAAGAAGTTCAGTTTTTTTGCTATTTGTCTACGGAACCCTATAAACAGATGTCCAGAACCAATACGGGCCATGCAAATTTACTCTGTCAATCCATCTGTCATTCAATACAACGTCTCTATAAAACGTTCAGCTGCAAGGATTAGCAATAACTCAGCATTCATTCAATTATGTATTGTAATACTACGTTATTAACTGTAGATTCTATCCATCAAGTAGACATATGAATTTGCAAAGCACGATTACTGATAATCGAATAAACACGGTGAGTCATCGAATCGATTAAGACTTATTATATCGATATGTAACAGTATACATGTAGCGAACGGCCACACCTTTTCCACTACACCACACTATAAAAACATAAATACGCGAATGCTCAGATACTTAAGCAGAATGTCAGAATTCCGACATTTTGCGTATCTGACATTTTGCGTATCTGACATTTTGCGTATCTGACATTCTGCGATGGTTCCATATTTTCAACAGCAGATTTTACATATTTAGGTTTATACTTAGGTATATACATTATAAATATTTCGCACACAGTGTAACTATTAATGAATAAAATAAATAATAGCTTCAATCTACAATTCTAAACGTAACACTTCCATCTATATATAGGTGAAGTGTGACAGTATACCTTTAAAGAAGTATAAAGACAATGTTTGAACGATATTTTTATTCTTGTAAAAAATAATGTAATCTATGTTTATTTCGAGGGAGTCGTTTTTAATGTTTAGGTAATATTGTTTATTTTTTAAATATAAGTAGGTACAAATTATCACTTTTTATTTCTATTGTTGGTTTAGATTTATTTAAATCTTTTAATTCAGATTACAAATTGCTAAATTAAACACATTTTTTAAATACATTGATACAGTGATAGCCTTTACGGTTAAAAAACTGGCCGAAAATCAGTGAGGCTCTGGTTCGAATCCTGGCATGTACCAATGAGTTTTTCAAAAACTTACGTACAATTTATCACTAGCTCGACGGTGAAGGAAAACATCGTGAGGAAACCTGCAAGTCTCAGAATTCATTCTGATACATATGTCCGGCGATGGGCTCACCACATATCAATACAATATATTATCACGTTTAGGGGTCCAATGTATCTCGTGAAATGTGGGTATATCCAATAATGGAATACCTCTGCCTACCCCCTCGGGGATGAAAAGCGTGAGATTATTATTATTATTTATTTAAGTCTTTTAATTCAGATTACAAATTGCTGAGTTAAACACATTTTTTTTAATACATTTTAGAATAAAATAACAAATAAAAAAATATTCCTAGAAGGCTGGCAGCATTCCCTCTGAACAGCTATACTGATCCTTTGGGAGAACTGTTTATTTTAAATTCGTAAATTAAAAACCCTACCTTTAATCTATATTAAAACCATTGGCATTCCAGGTCTTGCGTTTATTATGTTACAAGTTAAAATAGTCGTGTATTATCTAACCGTGGAAACCAACAGACGTCACCATACTCGAAATACGTTCGGTGAAGTTTGGCAGGATAGCCGCTACTGTTATCACAGCCGCCTGGTCGATTTACTGCGTTAATCTCGTAGAACTAACTCAGATGCTCCATTTAATCGACGAACCTTGAAGGCAAACAAAATTTTTATGGTCAAAAAACTTTGGCACTCAAATCTCAATCCTGACGCCTGCATAAAGCGGCATAGCCTAATCTCAGAAAGTACTAGCGCTTGGGATAATATTTTTTATTTGAGAACTAGCTTTTACCCGCGGCTTCGCTCGCGCACGTTTTTTTCACCTCCTTAGGGGTTGAATTTTGCAAAATCCCTTCTCAGTGGATGTCTAACTGCTATCTATGTGCAAAATTTGAAGTCTCTAGACCCAGCGGTTTAGGCTGTGCGTTGATACATCACCAATCAGTCAGTCAGTTTATCATTTTTTATATATAGATTTAGTTATTTGACCATAGCTCTTTTGTTTCACGTTTAAGAAATTAAAATTTTAACTAAATGCCCTGTAAGTGTCATTTCGTTCAGCAATAATTTGAAAAATGAGCCCTCAATCCAGATGCACATACTGTCCAGGCTCGATCCAGGTGACACTTTCTGTGCCACAGGTCGCATACAAACTCTAACATTACAAAAAAAATTGTGCAGGATCGCGGCCGCTTTTTGAGATTTTTTGCCCTTTTTCGACAGTCTTAAACCGACACCAAATGTGTAACTCCGTGTACGTGTCCCAAATGGAAATACCCACTTTTCACGAGTATATTAGACCCCTAAACGTGATAGGTGGTGAGCCCATCGCTGAACCGGTTCTGTTACACATGCCTTAGAATTAATTCTGGGACCTGCGGGTTTGCTCAAGTTTTCCTTCGCCATTGAGCTAGTGATGAATATGTAAGAAAGTTTTTTTTTAAACTAAATCCAGTTGCCAGGATTTGAACCCGAGCCCCGCTGATTTATCATCATGAGTAGCGGGCTCTTTAACCGTAAGGCAATCACTGCCCTTTAGTTTCTTGCTGGCTCTTCTCGGGGTACTGCATTTGGAACCAGCAACTCGTCGGTGGAGATGGGCTGCTGTTTACATTCAGCCAATATTCATGGACGAGTTTAGTGTGCCTTGATATTGACGTTTCAAAGTGTATATTTCTACACCTACTAAAATAAATGAATTTTGAATTTGAATTTGACTGCTGTTGGATCGATGCATCAAACATCGAAGCAAATAAAGTTAAAAACAGAGAACAGACTAAGAGGCCACGATTAATTTAATTGTTTTGCTATCGGCTTACGGGAACTCAGCCAACCTAACCTCCGAAATTTAGTGCGACAAGATGAAGGATCTATTTACCTTGTCTCTTCACTAATGTAGAAGGGTTTCCCGTGTAAAAAAATTTAGGCATGACCAGATTTGATAATAGGTAATTTCTTTTATAACACATTTGCTCGTAAAAGGTGTCTTATTTCACCAATTTTAATGTCGTATTGTATCTCATTACGCCCAAGTGCGGTAAGTGTAAAGTAAAACGCACGGTTTATCAAGATGCTCCGTCTTAAAACGAACGGTACTTTTTAAAATCTCAGCAAAGAGTTTTTATATCAAAAAAGTTGTCAAAATTTTATGATTTAAATTTACTTTGGGAGATAAAATATAATAAAGAAATATTTATGTAAGTACATAATTATTTAATTTAATCAATTTTGACAGTAAATTACAACCAATTAATCTATAACAAAACACAAAAATATTAATTTACTTTATTAGTAATACTGGCTGTTTTTTGTGCCTTTGCCTAAAAAAAATGCTGATGCGCGCCGCGCGCTTTTTCTTAACGCTGTATTGTTTTTATTCGTTTACCATAGTCGGAGTTTTATTTTATTTCCTCGCAAATGTGTTATAAAACGTCGTATGACATACGTGCGCTTTGATAATTACAGCCTCTGCTTACTTGTAACCCTCGCCTACGGCTCGGGCTAGCAATATCGCCTCGGCTGTAATTTTCAACCTACCGCACTTATATCATAATGTACTATTATTACATACTCAACATTTCCTATGTGTCACTCTCTGGCAATACGGAAACATTGGCTTGTGCACTGTGGGGTTTCCTTTATTTTATTATTGCACAGAGACTGATAATATCAAACCTTAGTGATGTGCTTACTCATGCTGTGTAGACTCTGATTGTTTAATAGTTTCTTCAATTAATGTTGAACACGGGAATCCCTTTAGTCACACCATGCACGCTCGAGATTTAAATATATTATAGAGACAATTTATAGTGTCATATTGAAACAATTTAATAAATAATAAATTGAATAAACTCTCGCCTTAGTCCCGAAGGTCGGCAGAAGTATTCAGTTGAAATTAACACTTTTCACCAGTTTTAATTAAATAGGTTCCGAAACTACCTACGACACCGATTTTAAAAATTCATTTACTAATGGAAAGCTACATTATCAGGGAATGACAGTATTTTATCCTAGTTTTCCCCCGGAAACGGGAACTACGCGGGTGAAACCGCTCATAACAGCTAGTCTATAATTTTGTACTAATTTTATTAACAGGAAAGATTTGGTTGTTTGTTTGTTTGAATTTAATACCTAGGTTCCGAAACTAATAGAACGATTTGAAAAGTTCTTTTGCCAATAGAAACTTACATTCTCTTAATTGTCATAATAAAATATAGCCCATATGTTACTCCCTACATGGACTATATTTTATTCCTGTATTCCCAAGGGAACGGGAACTATGCGGATGAAACCGCGCGGAACAAATAGTCTGTATTATTTTCATAATCAAAAGTTCTCTATGACAACAAGTAAGAGGTAGAAAATATGGTTTTACTTATAA
Organism: Ethmia dodecea; assembly: GCA_963855545.1. Taxonomy (NCBI): domain Eukaryota; kingdom Metazoa; phylum Arthropoda; class Insecta; order Lepidoptera; family Depressariidae; genus Ethmia; species Ethmia dodecea. Next base: position 16,382,536 of record OY979443.1, on the reverse strand, counting down.
TAGATTAATTTACATTATTTCTGGGGTAAATTCTAAAGACGTATTGAATTCACTATTTCAGATTTTGGAAACCTGCGGGCGTCTTCAAGGAGGCTCGATACCGTTTCCGTTCGATTCAGATCGAGTGAAAATTTTTCCGAATCCTTATGTCACATATGACATTAGTTTTCGACACCAACATCAGCCCATCTCGAAAGTGTTCGACAGATTTTCCGATTCCGAGTCAAATGTCGAATGTCGAAGCTGAATACGCCTGCTGTCCCTAGTAGGTACCCAATTAAACTTCATGGGCATATAATCAAACTAACTTCTTTAATCAATTTGATAGATGGTGTGCGACATGTCACTCAGATTTGATAGCTGAATGAGCGGCCCGTTTGTACCGACACGCGTTTTTGTTCAGTGAAGTCATAGCCCATAACTATGGCTTTGTTAAGGCGTGTACACCACATCGTAAATTGGTATGAACGAAATGAGATTGATAAATTATATAAATGTTTTAATATCACACAGCACTATGTCAAAAGAGAGATGTAATTGTAGGTAATACATGCTCTTGCATGTAGTCCTAATTAAAAATTTATAATATTTTTTTTAAAAATGGCGTTAGTACTGGAAACACGCCGACAGTACCTGAACTAAGAAGAGTGTGTGTGAAACCCAATATCTCAGAAAGTTTTCATAATTTCTTATATTTTTTGATACCGATTGATCGTTTTGTATTTTTTTGAGTCTATCGGCTTGAAATTTGTATAATGCTTTAGTTGATGATAGATCATAATAATAGATTTAACTAATTCTTTCAAAACTAGGTATATTGCAAACGGTTGATTGCAAAATATAATAAGTACAAGGGACCGAAATGGGGGTTAAAATTTTCAAGCAAGTTCATCATATGAAAGAGTTTCATTATCATATTACAAAATATTTTGAATGTGTTTTTGATGCACATAGTTTTATAACTGATAAATAAAAATGGTCAAAAAAATAAACTACTCCTCCCCACTTTAACTCCGAAGTTGCTAAGCGAAAAATCTTAAATATCATATTCTGTGTAAATATTACACGAAAAATAAAACGGCGTTTCTAAATATGACAGTTTTTTAAGGAATAAATATACTAACTTCGTTATGCAATCCTCTAAAAATTTAAATTGAACTTTATTGTGTATAATACATATATCACCTATAGAAAATGTACTCAACTCTTCGCGCGCGAATCTGTCTCGCACTTGGTCAGTTTTTTCTCGTGAATTAATCTGAAAGAACCTATGCCAATCTTTACATTTCTATCAATATTTAGTATTTCATTCTCTTCATAATGATAATGTGATGTGATGAGAAAACAATTGAAAAAGACGATCGTTTTTTAAAAAATACGTTTTCTTTTTGTCGTACCGACTCTATCAGAGCTACGTATCTCATTGCTTTGTTTTGTGTCGCATAAAAAGTTTATTTCTTTCTATAACTCTGACATATTTGCAAGTAAAAGCTAGTGTATAAAAATACGTAAACAATAAAAACAACTTGTTTAGCTTGGGCTTGTTTTTAATAAATTCTCAAACAAAAGAATCTCGGCTATAACTTTACGGTGACACTTATTTTGCAACGGAGTCTTGTACCGAGTAACTACAAATTAGTTACGATATTGACATAAGTAATGGAATGCGCCTTAACGAGAACCAGTTTGTAGAATACTTCCAGTGGAACGAATATCAATAATCATTACCACTTGATCTGATAGAGTGGCGCGTGAGTGTCTGTCGCGGCGACCACGACGCGAAACCCTCTGGATTAAGATAATTTCTTTCAGTAATACCCCTTTGTAAAGGTTTTTGTTGGATATATTTTTTTTGTAGTGTGATTGAAATTGGGTTTGTAGGAAGAATAATTATCTTATCCATAGGTATATTGAGCGTATTAAGAAAATTCATGATGCACAAAAATAATATTTTTTTTAGGTTTTTTAGTATTTAATAGGTTTACCAACATTTGCACACACTGTTACATTTCGTATAAAGAAAAATACAATAATAATTAGTCTAAGTATGACAAACAATTAAAGGTAAACACCTCATGCTATGAATCCAATATTAATAACAACCGAAAAAAGGAAAAATAATAAAATAAAATAAATTTTACACAAACAATATCAAGAGTATGCCATATATTCGGACTATACATCAGTCAAGTGTGACTTTCTACTTATGTAAGCTGAATCATCATGTATGTCTACTGCACTACTATGGCTACTTAGAAGCTTACACATGCGTCATCATCATCATCAGCCTACATTTGTCCACTGCTGGACATAGGCCTCCCCTAATGAATGTCATGTTAATTAATTTCAAATCAATACTCTATTGCACTATACGAGTTAATGCGATGCCCGATTCATGATCATAAGATTCTAAAGAATAGTAGGTACTTATTTGGTTGGTTACCTCCTAACATTTGCGTCAACGTTGATACGATACGTCATAAGACAAGCAATAAATCAGGCTGACTTATTAAGATCACTAATTGTTATTACACTGCCTTGACGTTATAGTGGTTACTATATCTCAAGGATATTTCTATGTGGAAATTCTGATTCTTAATTGGCTCTCCCCTTATCGGTTTTATATGCTCTGATACTGTTTAATAGCATAAATCATGTTTTAATTTTATTTTATGAAAGAATATTTTACAATACTAAATCAAAATCCAAAGCGTTAATTCTGTTTTTTGTGCTCCCGTTCGAATTTCATAATGTCGGTTTTTAGAGGGTGGCTACAATGTAAAAGAACCTTAGCAGCCAAATTTAAAATTTCTAGGTGCTGTACTTCTGGAGATTTCGTGATGAACGACTTATAGGTATTTCGCTTGTACAGTTCAACATGTAGTACGCTCATACACCCCAATGTCGTTTTTAGTTAGGTATAACATTTTTTTATAAGAAAAATGACTTACATATGCCACAAGGAATATAATATATTCCTGAAATAAAATAAAATCATTTATTGGCATTATATTATAATGCCAATAATATTATTATATATATAAATTATAATGCAAATACATTTTTAAATGACTTGTAATTATTGTTATATTATTTTATTTTATTTGAAAATAGTAACCTATTGTAAGTAGTGACTGCTAGTTACACTGACTCACTATACTTACAATATTATATACTTTGTAACTGAATAAACTCATTATTGGGTTACAAGTAAAAAATATTTTTAACAGCCTATCTCTGGAATAACGTAGCTTTCTAATGAATTTTCAAAATCCAAGTAGTTCCAGATAATTATCTCCTACTAGCTGTTCCCGTGTATCATGCAAGTCCCGTTCCTGTGGGAAAATTATAGCCCATGTTATTCCCAGAACAGTAAGCTTTCCATTGGTGAAACAATTTTGAAAATCAGTCTAGTAGTTTTAGCGCATATACATTAAAAATAAGTATACCTCTTATATATTACTAGCGACCCGCCCCGGCTTCGCACGGGTGCAATGCTAACACTAAAACCTTCCTCTCGAATCACTCTATCTATTTAAAAAAAACGCATCAAAATCCGTTTCGTAGTTTTAAAGATTTAAGCATACATAGGAACATAGGGATATAGGAACAGAAAAAGCGACTTTGTTTTATAGGTACTATGTAGTGATGTTTTATACTATGTAGTGATTTCTAATACTAGTGTAAGGAAAAGTACTCGTACAAAACTCGACCCCTTTACAATATTACTAGCTTTTACCCGAGGTTTCGCTAGCCCACGTTTATTTCACCCCCTTAGGGATTGAATTTTGCAAAATACTTTCTTAGTGGATGCTTACACTGTATAAGCTACCTACGACCCAGCGGTTAAGGCTGTGCGTTGATATATCACCAATCAGTCAGTTTATCATTTTATATATATAGATAAACTCTAATCTAGTACACTCCGTTCCGTGTACCGGTGAATGTTCGGTTTGGGAAATGACATCATTCGGTTTTTCTCCATAAACGACAGTGTAACACGTGTACCTTATAGAGAGCACTTTTTGCTGTGGCCAGAACCAAGGTTCTTGGATGACGTCGCGATGAAAATGTTCGTACGGTGCTGTCAGCGTCGTGTGTAAATTTTCAACCAACTTCAAAACAGGAGGAGGTTCTCAATTCAACTGTATGTATGTTACGCGATTATTCAATTATGAATTTATTTTGTTTAGTAGACCATACTTCAGAGGTACTCCCATTTAAATATTATTGAAATAGGTCGAGCGGTTTTAAAAAATCAACAAAACTCTAAAAATCGTATACATTGATGATATTTTAGCGCTATTCGTTGAAGTCTGTATGTTTTGATGATCCTTTTCCTGTTTGGTAGACCATACTTGAGAGACAGTACCATTTAAATTTTATTGAAATCAACAAAAGTCTAAAAATTTTATACATCGACGTTATTCGGTTTTTACTCTTTAGAGTTCTTTGTTATTAAGGTTCTGGGCGAAAAGGGTTCATCGGGACACTAATAGGTACAGTCAAGAGCAAGTCAAGCTTTACTCTACCACTTTAAGCTGAGCTCTGATTTATACTGCGCGCCATAGAATTCAGGTCCGGGTCAAAGTCCAAAGTGTCAAGCTTAGCGTGCTCTTGACTGTACTAAGCCTTCTCTGTCCGTCCGTCCGCCTGTCTGTCTTTCAGTGGGCTGTTATTTAAGATCTATTAATGTAAATATTGCCTGAAATAAAGATTTATTTATTATTATTGATTTATATCTCGTTATTATTTAGTTATATTACCTAGAAGCGCTCGTAGCCCTGCGGTGCCAGTGTGTTTGTAACGATCATACTAGTTAAGCAAAGTTGGTCGCGGTCAGTCAGTGGATGGGTGACCGCCTAGTGGCATTTATATTACGAGCGCTTCCGTGTTTCGGAAGGCATGATAAATAATTGTTGGTCCCGGTTTTCGTTGTGTTTACGCACAATGGAAGTCGTTAAGCCATGTCAGATACCCTTGGGTGGCTTGAAAAATTCTGACTGTTAATGGCCTCTAGCTTAACACCATCTCCCAATCCGCGGTGGGCTCGCGTGGGAGATTATAGCCCATACTTCCTCATATGTGAGGAAAGACCCTTAGCTCACCAGTGGCCTGTTACGGCTGAAAATTTCTATAGCTGCTATAACAACAATTACCTCCTAAAAACAGAATAAAATAAATATTTAAGTCCCATACGGGTAGTTCTCATTATGAAGGAATAAAACTGGACCTTTTTGGTTCCACACTTTTTTTTACTAGATTTAGTAAACTAGCCAGACATCAAGGTGACATAAATAAGCTAAAGTATTGCGGGTCAGACAAAATATTTGCAAATTATCAAATTATGGCCGTTTTAAGATTTTTACATGACAGGCAAGTGAGACGTGGCGCAGGAAAATGAAATCAGTGGTTTAAAATGTTTAAAAATGCATAATAAGTTAATAGCATAGTACATAACATATATTTTTTATCCTTGGATTGAAAACCAATATAAAATACCACTATAACAACATTAATTTACTACCAGGAAAATGAGGAGAACCAGGAAAGTGACATTATCACACACAAATGTCCATATTTATTGTTTATTTAAAAACAAATAATCACAAAGAGTAAACAGTGGAGTACTAGCAATCATCAGCGTTTTAAAGAAATCTTTGTTTAATAAAAATTCACTCTAGAGCAAAGAATCTGGGTCACTCAAAGATACTTGAAAATCTTGGAAACTAATAGTACCAGCTAAATGATTTTTTTTTGTTTAATATACATTTAAATACTCCTTAAATGAAGGTATTAAACCATCTAAGTAATACTGAAGTTATGTCATAGAAAATCAAATTTGAAAAAGTGATACTTTCGAAGATTTGGTACTGGCATTTGTTTTTGCTTTTGTTTCTAATCTGTGATTTAAGTGGGTATATAAACCATGTTTATAGTGTTCAATATTTATTATTCAAGCTGTAATAATGTCGCTTATACCTGAATAATGCACCAGAACTGTCACAATGCTGGAAACCAGCCGGAGGCAGCGCAATACAGCCAGGACTGTCGGTATGCCACTATCCACAGTACAAAGAGTTCTCTGACGTTTTGAGGAAACTGGCTCTAACCTACGCAGACCAGGAACAGGTAGAACCAGGTGTCCCACAGCACGAGAAGATCGATACTTTGTGAACTCCATGCTTCGTTATCGAAGAACTGAACTTACAAATAATGTCGACGCCTTGGAGGAAGTAACCCAAGGACAGTAAGACGACCACTTGCTGAAGGTAACTTGAAACCACTTACCCTAAACTGGAGCATGGATATCGTATTTCAAGACTAAGATATGCTTATAACCACTTAAATTGGAGTGTTGAAGATTGGTCAAAAGTTATGTTCTCTAACAAATCAAAATTTATGTGCTACAAGCACGATGGAGGACACAGAGTGTGTAGAAGACAAGGGGAACGATTCAAGTAAGCATGCATCCAGGAAAATGGGTCTGTACTTGATTGCTTCTGAGAGTCACGCAAAACTGGTGTTTAAAGAAAATGGCTCTTCTAGTGACTCCGAAATTTTATTACTTTCATTTAAGGGGTATTATATTGTCTATTTAACACAATTTATTTCATTAAGCTAGCATTCTTAGTTTCCGAAATTTGATTCATTTCTCTCGAGTGTCTAAAGCTTATGCAGTTCTTGACTACTATTACTAGTTATTTCTTCCTGGCTCTTCTTTTTCTTAGGTGGCATTTTGGTTTCTGTAAAAAAGTCCTCAATAAGTTAATAATACTTAACCACACAAACTAGAAGACAATTGGAATCTAATATATTTGTTTCGTCCCGGTAACTAAGTATTATACAAATAAAACAATAACAACTACACGTATACGTACTTTAAATCCCTTAAAGTACCTAATTTTCATCTCTCAGGTACGTTATTACATACAGGAACAACAAATCTGTGAATTTTTATCATTTTCCTGCAGTGTTATCATTCTCCTGTCTAAGTGGATTCAGACAAGTGATATACAGGAAAGTGGTAATTTTAAGGTTTTTCATGAATTCTGCAAAAATGCTGTCTTTGATTGCAATTTCAAGGCTTTTTATTATATTTACACTAGGTATAGTAGTTAAAACTATTAAAAATATTTTAAAAAATTAAATATTGATTACGTAAGTACTTACCATACGAGTGAGAACTTGTCTGACCCGAACACGTTTGCGCTAGAAGAAATCTCCGTCCCGACTGGCTGATTATCTAATTGGCTGCGGATTGAGCGGCAATGGACACATTGAGGTAGGCACTTTGCATCGAAAGTCTGGCAACTTCGCTTATCGTTTAAATTGTTGGTGTTTTATCATGTTTTTTAGCTCACAGGAATATGATACAAAATTCTTGTCGCCTCTATTCTCTTATGGAAAAATGATTAAAAAGAGGGAGCTACGTATATTTTTTTAAGTATTAGCAAAGTTATATTAATTCTTACTGTAATTTGTTGCTAATCTGTTTGATTATGTACATATTTTGCTTATTAATCCGGTAGAAAGCTTCAGTTTTGGAAAATCGCCCCACAGGAAAGTGACAAATTTGATCACATTTGGGCTTACTTTTGCAAGAAATAAGTTTCTTACAGCTCTGAATTTCAATGCCCAAATAGTAGACTATTAGTTAACTGTCTCAGATAAAAAACAAATCAGGAATATTTAAAACTTTAGAAGCTACGAGCTGAGCCCACCAAAATTCCTTCACTGTAAGAACTACCCATACAACAAACGTTTTTGTAGCGTTTTTATCGATAATGCTGGTATACGGTAACCTTCGTGCGCGAGTCCGACTCGCACTTTGCCGGTTTTTAATTATAATAATAATAATTACATATTTATACCTAGAACAATAGCTTGATTGGTTAATCTGGCGAAAGTGGATATTTGCAAGAACTATTTACTTATCATGACCAGTATTTTTATATAATTTAAATAATATATTAAAAATCTCCCGCCTTTTATCCCCAAGGGGCTAGTCAGAGGTATTCTAGTTCTGGAAATACCCACTATTCACCAGTATATTATGTGGACACCTAAACCTGATAGCCCATCGCCGGACCGGGGTAATGTTACACTTGTCACAAACTTAATTCTGGGACCTGCGAGTTTAGGAACAGTCAAGAGCACGCTAAGCTTAATAAACTTAAATAAAAACTAAACTAAAAATAAATAAATAAACTAAAAATAAGATAAACTTTGGACTTTGACCCGGCCCTATATTCTATGGCGCGCAGTATAAACAAGAGCTCAGCTAAAACTGGTAGTGTCAAGCTTGACTTGCTCTTGACTGTACTCACGATGTTTTTCTTCACCGTCGAGCTAGTAATGAATATTGACGTAAGTTTTGAAATACTCATTGGTCCACGGTTGGTAATGTTGAGGTTGGAAGAAAATCATTCTCTGACGTTTTCTTTAAACGTCTTTGATGCCAGGATTCCGAGCCCCCCAGGTTATGATCATGACAAGCAGGCTCTTTAACCGTAAAGCTATCACTGCTCTTTAAGCTTTTAGCTCTTTGCTTTTAGCTATGTTAAAACCATAAACAAAAACTAGGACAAATTCGGACTGTTATCAGCGGATACCAGGAGCACAAGTTGAGAGGCAGTATCGCGTGGCAAATCTGGACATGATCTCATAGCGGCTATCGGCATGAGTTATCTATTCACGACAATGAGTCGCGGTACCGAACTACATACCTAATCATTAAAAGCCAATCACAATCAGTCATTCTGTCCTGCTCCTACCTCAACAAGCGTATCGGTTATGTCACTGGTCGAGACAGACATAAAGTTTTCAGAGAGGCATAAAGAAATTAAAACACCTATGTTTGCAAAGATATTAAAGTAAAGATGAGTTATATTAATAGTGCGCGCGTTTGGATATTGATCCGCTTATAGTGGCTATAACATGTAGGTACATAAGTATGTATAAATACGCTAAGAAGTGGCGACAGATCATACGGAATGAATGATAAAGAAAGAGACAGCTATCTGTCTCTTGACAGAAGAGTTGCGCTTGATATACGACTAGGTAAAAAAGGCAAAACATTCGTTGCAAAATTAGACATATATATATATATTTGGATATTGATCGAGTGGCTAAAACATGTACATACTTTCTTCTTAGCGTATTTTTATAGGATAAAACTATGCCGGCGACAGATTATAAAATGCAAAATATTCGCTGCAAAATTAGACCAATTATCTACATTGTCGGCCTCAGTTTAGTAACATATCTATTTGTATTTCAAATTCGCCATTGAGGGTACGCCATATTATGCCCTCGGCAATAGTATGTTAAATAAAAAAAATTTATAAAATAAAAATATATAGTATGTTAATGGTTTAATAGATAATTGGAGACTACTGTTGTTATGAGAGCAAAAACAAAAAACGTGTATCATTATTTGGTTTTCACGATTTTATAATTGGTCCAATATTAAATGTGGTTCAGATCACACGTTTTAAAGAAGAAGAAAAAACCAGATTCACACATTAGAAAGGCTTCACCAAACTTTATTGTACCTTGTATTAATTATTTTCTGTAAGAATTTTTTTCAACTATGGTAATGACTACTTTCTTATTATTTCTAAAAAGCACTTTTAACCTTTAACTTTTTGAAAAGTTTGTAGCCAATCTATGCACTAGTCATTAGATACTCTGTGGGCTCTGACCTAACGACTCACGACTCTAGTGTAGAAGTAGACCAGGTGCATTTTAATTGACATTATATTTCACGCGATATTTGCATGTTTCTTACACCTTTGAATGACATATTGCGGTGTTCAAGGTATCATTTTGATATAATCAATATTTACAACGAGATGGAGCAGTTTATTTCGTCAATTAACAAATAAATAAGACTGCCCAACCCTTACCATAACTAATAACCAGTTAGACTCTCAAATATAAATGTGTTTCATCTATTATGTTTTTCATAGGTTTATTTATACATTCAAATATGCTATATCATTTTTCGGAAGTTTTTAAGATACTAAAAATATCTGAAATCAATTAAGTAGGAAAATTATTGTACTTTAATTTCAATAATATAATAATAATAATATAATCTCACGCCTTTTTTTAACTACCTAATAAATATATTTTCTGTCTTTCTTAATGATTTATATTTATTTAAAAAGATAAAAAAAAAACAAGTATAATTTGAACGATTTATTATTTTAGTTTATGCGTATCGTTTAGCGTAGGAATTCAAAAATCGAGGGATGGAAATAAATGCTAATGACTTAGATTCAATACCTTCCAAACAATAAGTTAGGTTAATACGTAATACTTTATTTATTGTTATAGATTTAATATTGTAATAAATCTCTATCGTAAGTGCTGAGTGCTAAATCTAAGGATTAGTGTCGTTAGTGGGATTCTAATTTGAATAGAACCATAAAATGAAATCGCTAACACGCCTGGCATGCTATTAGTCGCATCGCATCACTATACCTGACACACTGTCACTTGCTAGCTCGGCGGTGAAGGAAAACTTCTTCAGAAAACTTGCAGGTCCAGAATTAATTCTGAGACATGTGTAGCAGCACCTCGGTCCGGCAATGGACTCACCACCTATCACGTTTGAAGGGTCCAAAGAATATACTAGTGAAACGTGCAAGTTATTCTCCTCTGCCTACTACCTTCGTGATAAAAGGCGAAAGATTATTTATTTATATTTATTTTTTTATAATATTATGTAGTATACACTAATATTATAGTTTTAGGTAAATAGTGGACTCGATTCTGCAGACCAGCTAAAATTCCTAATTTCGGTTTGTATTGTTTACTATAATTACATTTATTTGCAAAGAAAAAATACATTCATACAATAATTACAGATAAAAAATGTCCTCCAAAGAGGAACCATGTGGGACAGTGCAGACTGTATTCACGGAGACTCGATAGCGTTTCCGTTCGATTCAGATCGAGTGAAAAATTTTCCGAAGTCGAATCTATCGACTTCGGAAACTTTATTCTAGGCGTTTCTGACAACCACGGAAAATTTTCCGAATCCTTATGCCACATATGGCATTAGTTTTCGATACCAACATCAGCCCATCTCGAAAGTGTTCGACAGATTTTGCGATATCGAATATCGAAGCTCCCGGAATACGCCTGCAGAAGACTGGCTACCATTCCTAATTTTAAGTTAGCTCTTTTCTTTTCCACCGCTTTGGAAAGGACGGGGACAGAAATAAGCGCCATATTTATTTACAATGTCACAAATGTCAAAATAACAAAATTGAACCTTATGAACGCACTCACATCTTATTCAAATAAGTACACGTGTTTAGCAATTTTAGCAACGATGTAACAAGGTCATGGATAAAAGTGACAGTTAAGACATCAAATTAGTTGGTTTTTACATATTTGACATTACTCTATAATCCATGGTTTGTTTATATCCTTTTTGTTCCGTATTCTATAGTGAAGGATAAGCTAACTTATGATTAGCTGGTCTGCAGAATCGAGTCCACTGTCTTCGGTAATGTGGCTAATGCAATGCGCCGAGTCGAAATTCGTCAGTCGAAACAATGAAGAACGCGCAATGAAACATCGCACTCAATTTATCAAGGCAAAATCGTTTGTCCGCAAACTGTGATTGTATGGACCGGCGACAAAGCTCGTTCCTATCATCATTGTTGTTTATTAAAATGAGCTAATGATAATGGCTGAAAGTTTAATAGGTGGCGCCGACCACATCAAGTGTGTGTTTTACTACATCCTCAGCCTTGTATGACATCATTATTTTAACTGTTATTGAGTAAACAGGATGTATTAAATAATAAAAGTGTTTCACTGCCTCCGTTATCTGACATTAAAAACACTTAACAAATATAAAATGAGATAAAGATATAATGGCCGATTTAAAAGTCGCCAATATAATAAGCCTATAGGTAAAATCTTTATTTAAGAAAACTGGTTAGACACAACTAAGTTCGAATGCATCATATTTTTTTTATATTAAAATACTAATTGGGGTGTATGAGGAATCGCGCTTATTCTGTTAAGCGTTGTATAGATTTTACAATGATACAGTCGTAAAATTTAATTGAACATTTTACTTAATTTGCAGTGGACATTGAAGTATACTGCTTTTGATTGCAGTGTCAGTAACAACTGAGTCAATTAATATAACACCAGACTCTATTGTAGTCAGGACTCATTTGATTAGATTTATGTAAAAGCTACTTTACTCACAAAGTGGTAACAAGCCTAGCCTGATCTCCCAACCTCGCCTTGCAGATTATGGCCCATGTCAGGAAAGATCCTTATAGCTCAGCGGCGGGGTTGATGATGGTGATGACTCACAAAAAATAAATGTAATAATTAATCTCACGCCTTTCATCCCCGAAGGGATAGGCAGAGGTATTCCATTACTGGATATACCCACATTTCATGAGAATATTCGACCCCTAAACAAGATAGGCGGTGAGCCCATCGCCGGACCGGGTCTGTTTACACATGTCTCAGAATTAATTCTGAGGGTTTGGGTTAGGGACCTGCGGGTTTCCTAACGATGTTTTTCCTTCACCGTCGAGCTAGTGATGAATATGTACGTAAGTTTTGAAAAACTCATTGGTACATGCCAGGATTCGAACCCGAGCCTCACTGATTTTCATCGTCTGAAGCAGGCTCTTTAACCGTAAGGCTACCAGTGCACATTTCTTTCAAACTTCTTTCTGAATTGGACAATGCCTTAAAAATAACACACTGTTTAATTAGAAATTGATAAATAATTAGGTACAAACCTTTAAAAAGTAAATATTTGACACTGCGCCTCTCCAGCCAAGCCTAGGCCTCGGTAATAAATAAGTAGGTATAATAAACGTGTAATAAACAGTCTCACATTTCTTGAACTCCGCACGTCCCCTTGTCAGTCAGAGTAAAAATGGGTACTTCACATACCGAAATTAAATTTCGAATAATCAATAAGTAAAAATCTTATCTCAAAACACCTCTAAAAATGTAATTCGATTGTCATTTTAAAAATATTTAAAGTTTTTAAATAATAAAACAGTCTAAAACGTGATGCAATTTACTTAAAATGATGACGTCACAAAGTCAGTAGGTACCCAGTATATTTTCCATAGTGAATTTTCGTTTTGACAGCTCATAAAAAGTAATTCATTTGACTAGGCAGTAAAATACTATTGCCGACGTTCGAACGCGCGCGCTCCGTCCGGAAGAAGCGACATGTTTGCCAAACCAGACCATTGCCCAAAATCCCCAACCGGGAAGTTCTATATGCTTACTGAAACATCTACTTATCTCTATGATCGGAGTTCCGACTTTATAAAGTTTCTTAAAAAGCAGTGAACCGCTCGGCTTCTCATTCCTGAGGCTTGGGTTCGAATCCTGGCATGTAGGTACAAAAGGCTTTTAAAAAACAGCTTACGTACCTATTTGTCACTAGCTCGACGGAAAACTGAAACTGGATTGGGTTTTATTTTAAAATATTTTTCTCTTATATACCTATAATATCCATTGAAATTTTATCATATTCAATAAAAAGTAATTTTGAAAAATCATTATATATATCAATAAAGTACAAAATCGATTAAATTTTTCTTACAAACTTACTCGAAACTTTAGAAAAATCGATTGGATTTCATTAGGGTTATTATTGGATTTCACTTCATATGAACTGTCATCGAACCCATGTGATGAGAAATACATAGTTGCAAAGAGATTAAAATATAATAGGGCAATAGAGGGGACAAAGCGAGGAAAATTTGAAGTCAAAAGTTATTCCAAGTGGAATAAGTCTAGTACAATTTCGACCGAATGACAGCTCGCATTCATACTAACTGACATGACAAGGACGTGACGCTTAGGCTTCAAAGTTTTGTATGAAAATATTCTCAATGCCCCCTCTATACCCTATTATATTTAAATCTCTTTGCATAGCTGACAGACAGTTAACTCAGGTTATTTGTTCTGTGGGTCTAAAATGGCCACTTTGAGCAATTCCTCTGAGCAATTCCTCTTTTTATGAATTCCCAGCAAATCCTAAGCAATTCCTCTAAATTTCGTAAAATGGTCCCTCATTATAGTGATTCACTGACAATTCAATTCATTAGCAGATTCGTATTTGGTGAAAATTTCCAATATGAATCGAAATATGATCCTATTATGATTCACCCGAAACGGCCTTTTTAGACCCCCAGATTGGTTTTTGAAAACATTATGATTTTATTCAACAAATCCGACATTTAAGAATCTTGGCAAATTTTAGTTTATTTTGCTTTTCGGAAACCGGGGCTATAATATTAGAATACTATACCAGGGTGAGTAACCCGTAGCAATAGGTGTGTCACAATGGCATTAGGCAGAGGGTCAGTAATTCCACTATTTAAATTTAATTATTTTATTCGGATGCCATGTTGCAATTATGGATGGATATTTGTTACTTCGTTTCACGCAAAAACTACTTAACGGGTTGTTACGAAACTCTAAAACTTTATGCTAACAAACATTACAATTTGACATCTTAGCAAAATAGAATAAGGATACTTGCATAATCAAAGAGATTAAAATATAATAGTACATAGAGGGAGAATTGGGAATATTTTCATACAAAAACTTTGAAGCTCAAGCGTCATGTCAGTTAGTATGAACCCGAGCTGTCATTCGGTCGAAATCGTACTAGATTTTTCCACTTGAAATAACTTTTGGCAAAAAAATTTTCCTCACTTGTCCCCTCTATGCCTTATTACATTTTAATCTCTTTGTGCATAATAATAATTACCAATGTATCAATACTTAATTTAACCTTTTTAATTTTATGTTGGTTTTTAGGGTTCCGTACCTCAAAAGGAAAAAACGGAACCCTTATAGGATCACTTTGTTGTCCGTCTGTCCGTCCGTCCGTCCGTCTGTCAAGACCCTTTTTCTCAGGAACGCGTGGAGGTATGAAGCTGAAATTTATATCAATTACTCAGGTCTACTGTCCCTTGAAGCTGTGAAAAAATCAAACTTCTAAGCCAACGCAATCAAAAGATACAGCCGTTTATGCCGCAAATTTTCGACACTTGCAAGGGAATCAAAACCTACAGGGTGCTTCCCGTGAACTCAGAATCTTGAAATTTGGTACGAAGCAACGTCTTATAGCATAGATAAAGGAAAAATTACGAAAACCATAAATTTTCAAGGTTGTACGGAACCCTCGGTGCGCGAGTCCGACTCGCACTTGGCCGGTTTTTTTTTAAAGTTATCAATGCACCAAGAAATGTCTCTCAATTTATTTGTGTCAAATAAATATATTTTACTTATTTCTTTCTTTATCTTTCTTAAAAAATATATTATAAAGATACGGGTCTACAGTGAGCGATGTCGCGGGGGTCCGCTAGTCATTGTAAGTTTAATTCTACGAGTACATTCAAACTTGTACTTAGTCCACGCTAATAAAGATTTTTAGTGTTTTCGAATTGGCTCTCCCAAATAGGATTTTAGGCACGTTTCAAGGCCTCTACATCGCACAACAAAAGAAATCACGTCATTTATAGCTTTGAAACGAATTTGAAGCCATCGAAAAATCTTAACCCAAGTTGATCGAATGTAAACTAAGCTGAATAGGAATCGAATACAACCTACTTCTTGTTTTATTGGTCTTAATAACTATTTTATATTTCGTTGCGCTAATAAATGTAGGCGTGATACACTCCGCTGAGTACAGACAAAGTGTCATCACTCCATAATGTGCCCTAGCCGTCGCCAAAATTATAGCTTGGTTTTAAATCCAGCAATCATCTAGTGTTTCGCAAAGTCTAAGTGCCACATTATTGGCATTTAAGAATTTATTATGCTGTATGTTTCCCAAATAAATAAAATAAAATAAAAGTAGAGATGTATCATCTGCGAACAGTACAATATCACTTTTTAAAATTAAACGACCTATTAAGTCTTATGACGAAGTGAACAGTGCAATTAATGATGTTGTCAGTTGGTTTAACGTTAATAATTTACTTCTCAATGAGAAAAAAACTAAATGTGTACATTTTTCTTTATCAAATGTTAAACGAACTTTAAACTCAGTTACAGTTACAGTTAATTAGAATGTGTAAACACTACAGTATTTTTAGGAATAACTCTAGACTCTAAGTTACAGTGGGGACCGCACAGCAGAACTGAGCCTTTTCGCCAACGTATCAACGTTGGCGAAAAGGCTCAGTTCTGCTGCATATGCCGTAAAAAAATACGTAATATGTCAAGCGTAGAAACAGCTAGACTTGTCTATTTCAGCTACTTCTACAGCTTAATGTCATATGGCATTCTACTGTGGGGAAATGCTGCTGATGTCCACAGAATATTTATTTTGCAGAAACGAGCCATTCGTGCAATTTATAAAATGGGGTCTAGGATGTCTCTAAAGGAAAAATTCAAGGAAATTAATATACTGACACTGGCGTCACAGTATATTTACGAAAACGTATTGTATGTTAAAAAGAATATATCACTTTACAAAAAAAATTGTGACAGACATTGTATAAACACTAGAAATAAGAATGAACTGGCTGCTTGTGTTAGTCGATTATCTAAAGTTACCAAATCCTATAAGGGTCAATGTATACGTTTTTACAATAAGATTCCCATTGAATTACAAAATTTGCCTCTTGACAAATTTAAAATAATAGTTAAGCAAAAATTACATAAAAAAGGCTACTATAAAATTACAGACTACTTAGTAGACCAACATGCATGGGATTAACCGACTCGACGCTCTGTAAGGCTATAATTATAATTATTATTGTAAAAGATATTTATTAGTAAGACATGAGATTAAAAAGAGCTGCCCTTGAGTTTCTTGCTGGCTCTTCTTGGGGTACTGCATTCGGAACCAGCAGCTCGTCGGTGAAGATGGGCTGCTGTTTGCATTTAGCCAATCTTCATGGACGAGTTTAGAGTGCCTTGTTATTATAAAATATTGACGTTTCTAAGTGTATATTTATACCAATAGAAAATAAACGGTTTTGAATTTGAATTTGAATCAGGCGTATTCACGGAGGCTCGATACCGTTTCCGTTTGATTCAGATCGAGTGAAAATTTTTTCGAATCCTTATGTCACATATATGACATTAGTTTTCGACACCAACATCAGCCCATCTCGAAAGTGTTCGCCAGATTTTCCGATTCCGAGTCGAATATCGAATATAGAAGCTCCGTGAATAAGTGCGCTGATATCTACCTACGCCCCAAACAATCAAACATAACATAGAACTTTAAAGAGTAAAAAAACCGACTTTAACTAATAATACTAAAATTACAGTGGAGTTAAGAACCTCTTCCTTTTTTGAAGTCGGTTAAAAATAGAATCATCGAAATCGGTTGACGTAATATTATTATTGAGTTATTCGTCCATTTGTCTCGCACATACTTAATGCAAATTTAAGACTTATAATTTTCTCATCGATGCCATTGTCAGAACTGTAGCTTTCTACTGATTAAAGAATTTTTGAAATCGGTCCAGTAGTTTTTGAGTTTATTCGTTACAAACATATAAAAGTGCAAATCTTTCCTCTTTATAATACTTATTAGTGTATATACGAGTATATTATTATATAAAGATTAGCCGATTTATGTTGATATAGCATGTTGGTATAATCAAGAGCACGTGCAGCTTGACACATTGGACTTAGTGACGTTCTTATTACATCGCCTTAGAGGTCAGACTCGCACTACCAGTGTGCTTTATGTGCTCTTCAACATCACGGATGCAGCACCACGACGACGCCACAAGGCGCCGGAGTAGCCGCACGTGATTTATGTAATCCTCCTCATTGATATGCCACTCAGACCTACCTACGATATGACTTATGGGATAATTAATATGAATTCCGCGAAAATGTATTCACATGTTGCGTTTTGGCGCCATCTCCATATCGGTTACCTCGACATAATAAGACACCTTCATACCTACTATATTTCAAGTTTCTAGGTGTTATCGTTTCGGAGTAGTACAGAACCAAGTCTTCTAAACTTGTTGCAAATATTGCAAGACGAAGACGCTTTATTTCAACTCCCCAAAATGAGAGGCTTAGAAGTAAAAGCGAAGACAAAAGAGCACATAACGCTAGATGAATTTTTAATAATAGCCAGATGCTGACTACTGGTGAAATTAGCATAGGATATTATTTAAAAAAAAAAAAAAATTAAAGATTTTTTTTATTTTTTATTGATGACTGTAAAAGGTAAGTGATAAAACAAAATAAAAACAATCGGAGATGTTAAAAAAATATTCCTACTCCTCCTACCAATCGGATTTCCGATCTGAGGACAGGGAATAACCCTGTATTTTTCTTTTTAAGCAGTTTTTATATTTTTCCGTGGACAGACAGACAGGCAAAAATTTTAAAAAATGTGTTTTGATATCTAAATCGATAACTACCGCAAAAAGTTTAAAAAAAAAATCCATTTCCCGTTACAGTTTTTTTAAATGTATACCTATTAATAGTAGAAACAATAAAAAACCTTCATTATTGGGAGCCTACTTCGTATAAGGAACCAACATGAGCATAATTCAAGTGACATCCGAGTTATCGATATCGGCGCCGGTTATTCCGACGCAGCGTTCGCACGGTGCTTTCTCTATTTTTACCCTGACCGCAAAATATCATCTCAGACGAACGTCTCTCCATGATGGTCACGGTTATCTTGAACGGAACCAACGTATGTATAAGGTTTTACCATAACCACGACCTTATTTCCGTTTAGGGGTCTAGGCTCCGAATATGATTTTGTCCTTGGATTTTCTCCCATTCGGTGTCGAGACCCTTGGTCCGTGGGGTCCTAACGCTATAAGGCTATTTAAGTAAATAGCAAAAAGGTTAGTCAACATCACAGGAGACCGAAGAGCTGGCAGCTATCTCGGACAAAGAATTAGTCTAGTTATTCAAAGGGGGATCGCGGCCAGTATCTTCGGAACTTGCCTAAAGGGACTCCTTTTAATAATGTATTTTAGTTATTATATTATATTTATTAAGGTTTTTAGTTTTATGTTCATTCGTTCGATAAGTAAACTTAATTTTAATTTACGTTGTAATATTGGATTAACTTAACATACCTACACATTCAAATCCTGGCATGTCCCGATGAGTTTTTCAAAAACATACGTACGAGTAGGTACATATTCATCACTAGGTACATCGACGGTAAAAATATCGGGAGGAAACCCGCAGGTCCCAGAAGTAATTCTGAGGCATGTGTAACAGATCCGGTCCGGCGATGGGCTCACCACCCATCACGTTTAGGGGGTTGAATATACTCGCGAAAAGTAGGTGTTTCCAGAAAAGGAATACCTCTACCTACCCCCTTGGGGATAAAAGTTTTTTTTACCTACACATTACAAATAAAAAAACTAATCCTTTGTGCAGGCAAAGTAGCTATACTACTGCGTAGCGAATAGCCAAAGTTACCGTACACTTCATGTTAAAAAAACTTAAAAATAAATCATAGTTTTCTCATATTATGTGGTGATGATCTCGTTTTTTTTTCCTCATTTTCCTAAAATTCTTTTTACCGGCTGTATACTTCTACAATAATATTATAAAAACTAAAGATTTTTGTGTTTGTTCAAAAATCAACAATGAAAAGCTTAATTTTCTGGAAGTACCTACCTAACATGGGCTATAATTTTCCCACGCCAACGGGATTTATTAGGGTGAAATTTTCTACTTCTAGTCGCTTACTAGGTACTTCTAGGCTCGGCGATTTCTGTCCCGCTCTTCTTCTAGCCCAAATTGGCTATGTATTGCATAACTGCAGGGACTCCAATGCGTTGATCTGCGGGAACCATATTAAATGGTTTGCGGTGTAGATGGTATGACGCACGTCGCGAGCCCGCCGCGAGCAATACGTTTTCAGTGCCTATAAAGGTGAGCATTATATTTGCTTTACTACACGAACACATGGTTTACTTTCCTGTTATTCCTTACTACCCTATATAAATAGTAATGTGATGTGACCAAGTATACGAATTATAATTTCATACACTATAAAATTAACGCCTGCTAAACTGAAGTACCTACTTACGTAAAAATTCAAGCAATATCGAAAATGTTATTCTTCTAATGTCTTTAAAACATCATGAGAAAACCCACAGCTCTCAGAATTATTTCTGAGACATGTATTAACAGCACCCCGGACTGACGATGGGTTCATCACCAATCTCGTTTGATGATGATGATGAGACCCGACCGTATTTGCCCATGGCGACCACTTCGACTCCTGAGTCGGTCGTGCGCCCGTTTTTTTTTTATTGGTAATTGCCTTTGGATTCTAGTCCTTACAGCCTCATAGCGCCGGAGTATGGATTTTTGTTATCCAAGACTTACACTTACTTAGAGTTACTTTTTAACCGACTTCAAAAAAGGAGGTTCCTCAATTCGACC
Source organism: Ethmia dodecea (assembly GCA_963855545.1). Taxonomy (NCBI): domain Eukaryota; kingdom Metazoa; phylum Arthropoda; class Insecta; order Lepidoptera; family Depressariidae; genus Ethmia; species Ethmia dodecea. The sequence goes on along the minus strand of OY979443.1, from coordinate 16,362,106 downwards.
ATTTTTTTATGTGTATGATAACTTCGTCGTTTATGAACCAATTGTGATTATTCTTTTTTTGTTGGAAAGGAGATAACCCAAGGGTAGTGGCGACTAGTGCTTTTTTATATATATTTTTTGTTTTCTGTTTGAAGTCGTTTGTTTTGTACTAGATATTGTACTAGAATATACAGTTAAGCTTACCCAGGGTATAATTTTCTCTGTATTTTTAAATTATATAAAGAGATATTATAAATCTTTGAACTGAATGTGAAAGTACAATGTACAACAACATTACAGAATCCAATTCATTCCGTGCATCTAGTGAAGACAAAATCTATGCTGAAATCTGTGATGTAGATAGAGTTGGCGTCGTGTTTTGGGGCGGACTGGCTGCAGTCCAAACTGCCAAACCAATATTCTTTTGGAAATGAAACCGGTTTGTAGAAAATGTTTTGTGGAAACGTATATTGAACACTTGACATGAATATATAGAGAGAGAAATGTGGTGGTCCTACTCTACCTCTACAATAACAAATCTAAAGACGTTTAAAGAAAACGTTTCTCTCTCCTAGAATGATTTTCTTCCAACCTCTTTGAACAAAACCTACAGTTTGTAAGTAGGTGTAAGTATTTCTTTATCTAATGTAGTAGGTAAGGTTTTACACAAAGAGGTTAGAAGAAAATCATTCTTAGGAGAGAAACTTTTTTTAAACGTCTTTGGTTTTACATTAGACAAATTCCTCTCCTCTCCAATTCCCGTCTTCCGGGCCTCTGTTTTCGTTATTTAAGATTTACTAATGTAAATATTGCCTGAAATAAAGATTTAATAAAATTGTTTAAAAAAAAACTTTGTCATTATTATGTTTTTCATTTTAAGTAATAACTTATTCGGTGAAAGATAATTTAGCTCTTTTATATTTAATACCACAACATCATCATCATCATTCATCATCAACCCGTAACAGGCCACGGCTGAGCTAAGGCTCTTCCTCATACATGAGGAAGTGTGGACTATAATCTCCCACGCGAGCCTAACGCGGATTTGGAGATGGTGTTAGGCTAGTACCCACCTATCTGTATCCTAAAATGTCTGAAACATAATATAGCGACACGGACTACGCAGGCTCAATGTATTTTTAGCTTTAACATGTTTCCCTAAAATCTGTGTATTGTATAGACGAATAAATGGGCCAAGTAAAAGAGACAGCAGACACATTAGTTGCTCAAACACCGTTATCTGTCTCAATAAATTATCTTCTTCCATAACATTTGGTGCACATGTCAACAATGAGTCATATATCTTTGGTGGTGCCGGCGGGATGGAAGACTGGGACGGGTAATTTCAGTGCAAGAACCCACGCTACCGCAATAATGAAGAGCTTACCTTTTTGTTTCCGCAGCGGGACAGTCCCGGAAAATTTTGCGTCACGTAAATTGACAATTTCCGGTACGTTTCCTGTTTTATTTCCTGTTTATTGACGGGCCGCTATTTAATAACGCTCAGTTGGTAGCCCTGCCTTCTGAGTCCGAGGTTCGATCCCCGCTCGGGGCCAACATTTGTGTGCGTGAACATGTCTGTTGGCTTCGTGTCTGGTCGTTTAATATTTATTTAAGTATGTTTATCAGTTGTTTAGTACCGATAGTACAGGCCCTGCCTAGTTTGGGACTAAATAACCGTGTGTGAATTGTGTCCCACAATTTATCAATTTAGTTATTTCTAAACACACCCCGAAACTGAAGACGTGTAACCTTGATTTGGGCATTCATCGCTGTATGTCCTAAAAGCGTCACTTTAAACGTTAAATGGTATAACCAAGTGAAATTTGGCGCTGTCGTATATTCAAAGATTGTATTAGATAGTAGGTAAGTAGGTCTTTATTCTGTTATTCTTATAAAAATGTACCTACTCAGCCACATCGACAGGCACATCACTACACGATTGTCATCCATCACGAAACACGAAAATTAAATCTTTTGAGTGCAAAAATCGTGCTAAATATTCAGTTGGTTGGAATTAGCATGACTTATAGGACTCTGTTTGTCCCTTAAGGACACTAAATTTTTACATGCCTATATGTATAATGTATATACCTACTTAATTACTGGGAACCTGTTGTACCTAGACCAGTTAATTAACTCCTCTCAAATCGGTATGCATGGATAGATCCGATATTCAAATATTTATAGTGCAATAATAAAATATTAGGTACACCTCGCGTAAAGAAAAATATGTAGATACTCCATAAAGCTGGAAACAAAAGCGACCAGAAAAAAAAGAAAAACATTAATTAAATCCTCAATAATCCTTATGAAACTTTAGCCGAGTAGGTAACTAGGGAGGTACTTTTCGAGAAAACTTTTGTACAACTCTGCAGGAGGGCGGACGGTCGTCGTAAGGCTAGCAAATAAGTAGATCTTTATTTGCTGGCCTTACGACTTACTTACCTCTTCCTCCGGCACTCTTCCAAAAACTACGTACTATGAAGCTACTTACAAACTCGTGAATAATAGCTATAATAGAAGAAAAAGCCGCCTACGACACCGCATGTCTGTTCGCGAACATGGCATTCCAATTTCGCGAATAAATATAGGTAGGTACTATCAGCAAAACCCTAAGCCTGATACATTCGGAAGAATTGTCGCTTATACCTCTCAAGTTTTATTACCCCAACCCTAATTAGAGTTAAACAATGAGAAGCCAGTAACACCGTATTTTTTTCCATTCCGATGCACTCATCGACACTAAATATGACCATTTAACATGAAAGAAACACTTTTTGTAATTGTAATTGTTACTTTGTCGCCTTGGGTCGGAAAAGATAGCTGCTCGCAAAAATTACACTTGTGTATCAGGCAGAACTTTTACTGATAGTATGTTCCTACTTACTTTGTCCGCATTTCAACAGTGTAGGTATTTGTCTGATTCTAAAACATGACGGGTGGGCAAATCGGTGTAGATATATTATTACTTTTTATGTTGAATCATCTTTGATGTCATCGATTATCTCAATCGTCGAATTTACCTCATATTCATAAACATTGAAGTAAATAAATGGCGACAATAGTAGGTACGTGTCACAATTTTAGTTGGTTGTGCGATGCAAACTTATCCTATCCAGCTATCACGGATATTTAAGTTCCTACGTAGGTAATCTCCTCTAAGTAACGAAACCACGACGTTTTGGTCCCACATTCAGTTCTATCCAAGTCAACAAAGTCACAAATCACCTAAATCTGTTGCTCAATTTGTCTACGATAGGCCCCAATCACAGCATCTATTTTGGCCATGCGTGCTTACCATTATTCTCGGAAACTTTTCCCGTGTTGGGCACATCCATTATTTAGGTAGGTACCTATCAAAACTTAACGACTGGCTAACAGATAACGCGGTCTACAAGCATAAAATTTTTCTCTCTTCTCTACTACACCCAGTAGTAGCTGTAAATATCCTCTTTTACCTGAGCCACCAGAAAATGACCGGTTAAGGGGTCTTGACGGGTCATTTTCTGGTGGCTCAGCACGAAACCTGGTAGACAAGAGATTTGACTACCTTCAACTGCCACCGCGCGTAACAAGACTGATGATTTTTGTGTGTTTTTAAGTTGGTTTCTGGGTGATATAAATTTACAATTAGACTTCATAGGTGGCGCGATTGGAGGCGTGGTTGTCTGTGTCAGAACAACGTGTGCCCAGGCCCACTAGTTCGTTAGAAATTATTATTATAAGGGCGTCAAATAGTGGATGAAAGTTTGCCATTTTTGCAAATTCCATATAATAATACTGTAGTCAGACCGTGCATTTGTATGGCAATGAATGCAAATGTTCGAAGCATATTCGTAACGGTGAAACAGCGACTCCCGCAGTCTGGCGCGGCGTCGCGACGTCGCCCAGGTAGGTAGTACGGCGCCGACAACGCGGTAAACATCCGCAAAACTCCATTAAGTATTACGACCATGAGTTTACAAAAGAGGATATCTACAGATAGTATAATGTACCTACCTACGTTTTTTATTTGGAGAACGTCTGCCCGTAGGCATTACAGAGCAAGCAGTGGTTTGGAACACTGATATTCTTATTGAAATTTTACTTCATAAACCGAAAAGTAGGTGGCTTAAAAACAAATTGAAATTCACTGTAGCCTGCTCTGATGATAATAATAACTTATGACGCGTCTCCTGCTGTATGAGACGCGGAATATTATGCAGGTTTGAATGGACTGCTCGTAGATTTCACAGGTGCACTTGATTTCACAATAAAATAAAATTTTACAGTCACATTTTATAAAACATACAAAGAAAACCTCCTTCGTCGATCATATGCGATATCCGACATCCTAGGATCGCTTTTTTTTGTTTTGAGAATGTGGCATTTTGCGAATGTGGCATTGTGGGCCTAATCCGTCCCGGGTTCGATTCCCGCTCGGGGCCAATATTTGTGTGCATGAACGTGTCTGTTGGCTTCGTGTCTGGTCGTTTAATATTAGTTATTTAAGTATGTATCAGTTGTTTAGTACCCATATAGTACAGGCTGCCTAGTTTGGGACTGAAAAACCGTGTGTAAATTGTGTCCCACAATGTTATTATATTATTATATTATTGTTATTGTACGCAATAATGTACACAATAAGTTGTGTGAGAAATCGAATATATAGTAATATAGTATAAAAATCATGAATCCGTGATGGTCCTGTGGTTAGTGAACCCGCGTAAGGCTCCGGTTCGAATCCTGGTCGGCCCGTAACAAATGTAAACCTTTAGTTATGTACCCTACCTATTAAAATAATAAGTTTGGAAATAAAACAGAATATTTACAAAAATACTACGTGATTTCATGTGGGCAAAAGAAATAACACTTCAAATCAGTATTGCTAAGTAAATCATTTTCGTGAGTAAATAAATAAAATAAAATAAATAATCTCACGCCTTTCATCCCCGAGGGGGTAGGCAGAGGTATTCCATTACTGGATATACCCACATTTCACGAGATACATTGGACCCCTAAACGTGATAGGTGGTGAGCCCATCGCCGGACCGGGTCTATTTACACATGTCTCAGAATTAATTCTGAGACCTGCGGGTTTCCTCACGATGTTTTCCTTCACCGTCGAGCTAGTGATAAATATGTACGTAAGTTTTTTTAAAAAACTCATTGGTACATGCCAGGATTCGAACCCGAGCCTCACTGATTTTCGGCCGGATCTTTAACCGTCCGGGCTATCACTGCTCATTTTCGTGAGTGTTTGAGGTTTTAGCACGACGGCGGTAGACAGTATGTCGCGCGCGAGTTAAATCTTGTCATTTTTGAGACATAGGCAACACCTGTTGAAGGTGGACAAATCTCTTGTCTACCAGCTTCGCGCAGAGCATGCTGGCGGTTTTACCCACGTCGATTCGCGGCTTTGCAGATGGAGTGGATTAGGCGCACAATGCCACATTCGCAAAATGCCACACTTTGCGATATGGCGTTTTGGGAATGTGGCATTATGCGAAATTCCAATGCGCCTGATCCCCCGGGACCTCGAACTCAGAAGGCAGGATCACTGCCAACTGAACCAACTAGTGACAGACATTGTATAAACACTAGAAATAAGAATGAACTGGCTGCTTATGTTAGTCGATTATCTAAAGTTACCAAATCATATAAGGGTCAATGTATACGCTTTTACAATAAGATTCCCATTGCATTACAAAATTTGCCTCTTGAAAAATTTAAAACAATAGTTCAGCAAACATTATATAAAAAAGGCTACTATAAAATTAACGACTACTTAGTAGACCAAAATGCATGGGTTTAACCGACTCAGCGCTGTGTAAGGCTATTCATTATAATTATTATTGTGAACCATATTTACTAGTAAGACATGAGACTAAAAAGAGCTGCCCTTGAGTTTCTTGCTGGCTCTTCTCGGGGTACTGTATTTGGAACCAGCAACTCGTCGGTGGAGATGGGCTGCTGTTTACATTTAGCCAATCCTCATGGACGAGTTTAGTGTGCCTTGTTTATATTGACATTTCAAAGTGTATGTTTTATACCTACTGAAATAAAAGAATTTTGACTTTGACTTTGACAACAGGCCCGTCAAACAATAAGAATAGTTGCAAAAAAAACAATGACGTAAAAATTAATAATTTATTTAATCTTACTTATAGAGTTAAAGCTCCAAATATTGGAAACGCACTTGACTTGTTTAATCTATACCTAAACCTGTGTAGGACTCCTCTGGCGGCTACAGCACTAGTTACACGATTGGTTGAGAAGGTACTGTGTTTATATCTAGCTACTGTAGTTGTGACTTTCACTGGCATCTCTTTGGCTCTACAACTTTTAATATTGATGTGAATACATCGATCGGGCTTGAATTTTGTGGGTTCGAAGACGACGTCCCTTGGTATCTTCTTTGTAAACCTACAGCTTATAGGGACAAGTCGCAATTTGGGTTGACGGGGCACCGCCCTAACGGGTAGGTATGAGAATTCTTCGTCTGATCCCCTTTCGCAAGATTTCTCTCTGTTTGAGGTTGGTTCTGTAAATAATTAAATTTATTTATTACTAAGTCATGGTTTTTATTCGTGGTTTAGTCGAAAACTAAAATATTCGTTAAATGTTAAATGATTTCCTAAGTAAAATAAAAAAAAATAAAAATCTCACGCCTGTCATCCCCGAGGGGGTAGGCAGAGGTATTCCATTACTGGATATATACCTACATTTCACGAGATACATTGGACCCCTAAACGTGATAGGTAAAAAAAGAAAAGGTAAGATAGATAAAAGCCAAATAAATATCTTAAAAATAGTACAGTATTATTTCTGTGTTTCTGTGTAACTTATTTGTGTTTTCATACAGCTTCACTTCAAATGTACCGAAAATCTTTGAATTAATACAACATCATATTGAAAATATCTAAACTTATCGAATTGTTTGTATGTACATTAATATTATTATAGCCGAAATAAGGATGCGGGTGTATGAAGTTAACAAAAAAAAATATTAAAAAAAAAATCTTACGCCTTTCATCCCCGAAGGGGTAGGCAGAGGTATTCCATTACTGGATATACCCACATTTCACGAGATACATTGGACCCCTAAACGTGATACGTGGTGAGCCCATTAATTAATTCCGAGAATTAATTCTGAGACCTGCGGGTTTCCTCACGATGTCTTCCTTCACCGTCGAGCTAGTGATAAATATGTACGTAAGTTTTTGAAAAACTCATTGGTACATGCCAGGAAGATAATAATCCTATTACTTTAAACGAGCAATTCTTGTATGTATGTATTTATATTTATGGTATCTCAGAAAAGTCTCTATCGATTTTGATAAAATTTTGTATACAGACACAGTTCTCGATCTTATGTTCAACTGCATAGTTTTTAATTAATACTGTCTCTAAACGACAGATGGGGTTAGCGACACTGGTGTTAGAAATAGCGAAGCTCGGTCTTCCAGCATCGGTATTCACGGAGATTTTATATTCGACTGTGAATTGGAAAATCTGTCAAAAGGTTTCGAGATGGGCTATTTACAGATGTAATATTTGTCATAAGGATTCGACAGATTTTCCGATTCCGAGTGGAATATCGAATCTCCGTGAATAAGGAGGCGGGTACAGCATTATCAATTTTTCATGTTGTATATATCGACATATGGCTAGAACAACTTTCTCTCTTACCCATGTATGGAAATATGGTCCTCCGTGGCATTATAGCATCCCCCAACATTTCATATAGCGTGTAATCAGTTATCACAAAGTCTTCTAAGTATGTCGTCGGTTCAGATCTAAGCAGATAGGTAGAAACATCCTGTAAACAAAAACAGAAAAGATGACTGTCGTAAGTTTCGTGTGTATCAATCAAAAGTTGTAATAAGATAGTTGACTAAATCGTAATTTAAATACAACATTGGACTCGATTCTGCAGATCAGCTAAAATTCCTAATTTTAAGTTAGCTCTATTCTTTTCCATCACTTTGGAAAGGAAATGCACAGAAATAAACGCCATATTTATTTACAATGTCACAAATGTCAAAATAACAAAATTTCACACTCACATCTTAATCAAATACACGTGTTTAGCAATTTTAGCGACGATGTAACAAGGTCATGGATAAAAGTGACAGATAAGCACATTCATAAGGTTCAAATTAGTTAGCTTTTACATGTTTGACATTACTCTATAGTCTATGGTTTGTTTGTCCTTTTTGATCCGTATTCTATGGAGAAGGATAGGCTAACTTAAAATTAGGAATTTTAGCTGGTCTGCAGAATCAAGTCCATTAATTAATTAATTCAAGATTATCTCAAAACAGCTCTAAAAAAAAGCAAAAGAACCATTAAAGTGAAGCAAAATCAACTGAATTAACTACGCAGTCAACTTTGATGTGATGTGTGATAATTGAGTATTATTTCATGAACCGTGATAGTTAGATAGTTGAAATTTTCACAGATGATGTATTTCTGTTGCCGCTATAACAACAAATTCTAAAAAATATAATAAAATAAATATTTAAGGGCTCGCATACAACAAACTTGATTTTTTTGCAGTTTTTATAGATAATGGTACCCTTTGTGCGCGAGTCCGACTCGCACTTGGTCGGTTTGTTTACTCTTTAGATTTCTTTATTATTTTTGACGTGATAACGTCTTATATATCGATGAACGCTGTACGCACAAAAAAGCATGACTCATTGTCACGTTCCACATGAGCCGATCGTGCAAGCGAGAGCGCGGAACAAGCGATAGAAGCACGATCCTTAGCGTTCGGCTTGTGAAGCATCTATCTCTCTTCCACTCCTATATGCAATTTTTCCTCAATGTTTTCTTATGACGTTATCACGTAAAATCTTCGTCCGTAAACCGACTTTTTTTTTTGGAGGCCTACAAATTTAGAAAAAAGTTTTCTTAATGAAATCCTAAACAAGTATAAGAGGTACTTGGGTGTTGTTTGTAGGCTTCATAGATACAAATATGATTGAAGCTACGCAAAATTTGGAGGCCCCCCCGGACCAGAGGCCCGCCCTGTACCAGGGTCCAAATTCAAAAGTTCTAAGACCGGGGGGCCTCATTCAGTTTTTCCGCCACGGGCCTCCGACAGGCTTAGTCCTCCAGTGATTAAAGGCTGATTCATGTTACACCGGACCGGAGGGGGCATGGTCAACATCTATAGTATACTTTTGGTATGAAGTGCTGGCCCGGACGGGGCACGACATGTCGAGGCGTATTGTTAGGATATCCAAGCTGGAGCACGTTCTTTTGTTTCATTTAACCACGTTATTTTACTTTATTTTTATTTCAGGCAGTCTATAGCACTCAAATTTAAAAATTCAAAATTCCTTTATTTCAGTAAGTATATAAAATTTAGTTTTTAATTGTGGAGACATATAATTAGCTAGTGATATTTTTCTATCTTTTTGTATCTTTATTTTATTCATGTAAAATGCTGTAAGTCTTACTAGAAGTACATTTTTTTTTAAAATTGCATCATCTAACCAGTATGGCCTCCCGGAGGTCGGTCTGCAGCTGGGTCCTGGCCTGGGCCATGGCCTCGTCCAGGTGGTCCAGGTGGTCCCCGAGGCACTCCACCAGCGCACTCCTGCCCAGAGCCATCACGCAACGGATCATCGGCGCCGTCAGCCTCTCCTGAGTGCCTTGCGACAGGTAGTCGAAAAGTATGCTCTTTCCTGAAGGCAATTACCTTGTTCTTTTATATTCTTTTATATTTTGGTAACTAAATAAAGATGGCTATGGAAGAGTGAGGTCTTCTGACACAGGTATTATTATACTTAAAAGAAGGCCTCTACAACTAGTTGTTTTATCCTGTAATTTACCGAAATAAATTATTTTGTATTTTGTATTGTATTTTTGTAATTATAAAAAAAATAACTTATTTCAGATTATGTTACTCAGGGATATTCTAGCTTTCAATTGGTAAAATAATTTTATTTTCGGTTTAGCTTTTACGGTTAAAGAGCCGGCCGAAAATCAGTGAGGCTCGGATTCGAATCCTGGCATGTACCAATGAGTTTTTCAAAAACTTACGTACATATTTATCACTAGCTCGACGGTGAAGGAAGACATCGTGAGGAAACCCGCAGGAATTAATTCTGAGACATGTGTAAATAGACCCGGTCCGGCGATGGGCTCATCACCTATCACGTTTAGGGGTCCAATGTATCTCGTGAAATGTGGGTATATCCAGTAATGGAATACCTCTGCCTACCCCCTCGCGGATGAAAGGCGTGAGATTATTATTATTAAAGAATTTTTGAAATCGGTCCAGTAGTTTTTGAGTTTATTCGTTACAAAGATACAAAAATATAAGTTTTTTCCTCTTTATAATATTAATGTAGAAGTGAATACAAGTTTTTTCCTCTAGCAGTGCCCCGCGGTATCACCTGCGTAGTTTCCGTTCCCGTGGGAATATTGGGATAAAATATAGCCAGTGTTGCTCAGGGATATTCTAGCTTCACATTGGTGAGAGAATTTTTAAATTCGATTTAGTAGTTTCGGAGGCTCTTCAATACAGACAAACAAACAAATCTTTCCTCTTTATAATAATACTAGCGGTTTCGCGTTCCAGTACTTTTTGAGTTTATTCGTTACAAACATGAAAAAATACAAATCTTTCTTCTTTATATTAGGGTAGACTAGTAGCGCTATGCGGTTTCTCACGGGTAGTTCCCGTTCCCATGGGAATGCAGGGGTAAAATAAAGCCTATGTTACTCCCTAATAATGTAGGTTTCCAATCGTAAAAGATTTTTTTTAAATCGGTTTAGGCGTGAAAGCGTAACAAACAAACAAACAAAGTAATTTTAGCATTTATAATATTTAGGACAGGATTTCGCTAAAAGGCCTCGCTTTACGCGGATTAGTTACATAATATCCAGTAATTTATTATCATCTTCATTTTTTGTTGCAGATCTAACTACAATTTGGTACCTATGCATATGGCCAGAAGAAGAGTTGTCTATAACATAGTATTTTTTTTAAATGGGTCAATACATTAAGATGTACAAGTTGAATATTCCTTACCTATTGCTATGAATGGAGGCCAGGTACGTGTTATTTTTGTTAGGATTTCCACCATTTTCCCAGCCAACGACCCATTTCCAAGAATATTAGATACCATTACTGGAAATAAACGCTGAAACTAAAACAACAATATAACGCTCTTTTATACATTATATATTTTTTAAATCTGTAAAGAACCGCGGGTTCCAATTGGAACCGAGACACAATTAAAAATCTATTGTGTCTCGGATGCTTGGTCTTAGAGGTTAAATACATACAAAATAATCTCACGCCTTTTATCCTTGAAGGGATAGGTAGGCACAGGTATTCCATTTCTGAAAATACCCACGTTTCAGTAGAATATTCTTTGGACCCGTAAACGTGATAGGTGGTGAGCCAATCGCCAAACCGGGTCTGTTACACAGGTCTCAGAATTAATTCTGGAACCTGCCGGTTTCCTCACGATGTTTTCATTCGCCGTCGAACTAGTGGTAGATATGTACTCACTAGCAGCGCCCCGCGGTTTCACCCTCGTAGTTCCCGTTCCCGTGGTATTACGGGGCGGAGGAGCGGGTTCTTTAACCAAAGGGCTATCAGTGCTCTAGTCTAAATGATAATCTGGGGGCACGGTAGTGCCCCCGCCAAGTCGAGCAAAAAAGCGGCATAATAACTAACCTGTTGCTGTATGTTAGTATCCATACTGCAAGGATTTGAACAAAGAGCATCCACCATGTCTAATACATTTGACTGCAGAGGTTTCTTAGCTGGCACATTTAGAGCGTTCAGGTTGTCATCGTTGAGCACTAAGACGGCTAGATTAAATAAATTCGGGAATATCGGTCCTATCCTTGTGTTTGTTGTGAGATCTTCAACGGCTACTTCCTTTAGATTTTTCTTGAGATTCAATATGGCTACAACAATTTTTCATTAGTCTGTTAGTTGTTAAAAAACAAGCAAAGTGCGAGTCGGTGAATAGTTTGTCAATCACGGGAATGTGTTAGGAGTTTAGTAATAATCGCAAAAAGAAAATATGATTTTTGTGATGTAACTCTAAATTTATGGTTTTACATGTAATACATGCCAAATTTCATGATCATATGTCAACTGCAAGGTTTTTGTTTCCTTAAGAGAGACGTTATTTGCAAAATATATATAAACGGCCATATCTTTTGATTATTTTTTCACTACTCAATTTCCAACTTGATACTAGACTTCCTGAAGAAAAAGTTATTTACAGACAGACGACACAATGAATTGATCTTATAAGGACTATTTTTTCGTTCTGAGGTACGGAACAAAAAAGAAAATCGTGTAATATTTGTTTTAATAGTGTTTGTCGTTTAGTGACTAATCATTTACACATAAAGACTAAACTTGGATTTTATTTAAAAGTGAACCTTCTGTACTTGTACTGTTTTTTAGTTTAGTGGCTCAAACAACATACCTCTAGCAACTTTAGTGTAGTAGTTGTGTAAGTTAATACTGATGTTACTGTTGTTATTAAGGCTTTTCTCGTCTGTGATCCATTCTACTGCAACGGTGGGAAGTGATGTGAACACGTAAGTTTGAGGCATCAGAGCAAAATCTGATACATTTAATAAATTTTCCTGAAAATAGAAAATTATTAATGTTTCATCCATCATTCCATGTAACGTCAAAAAATGTATAAACGTACAATTTGACAGCAAAGTTTCTCTTCACCAATTAGAGCATACTGTGCCGTGCTTGTGCCGACTACAGGACTGGTGTCAGACAGCATAAGTGCTGTGTTCACGTCCCAGCTGTCCACACGGGACTTTTTCATCATCTCACTGTGTAGTGCAATTGTCTGAAAAAAGACAAAAATAATAATCTATACAACGCGTAACAGAATAAGCGCAATTCCTCATACACCCCAATTAGTCTATTTATATAAAAAATATGATGCCTTCGTACTTTAGTTGTCTAATTATTTTTTCAAATCAAATATTAGTTTTTCGGTATGTTTGATTGTAATGAATGGGCTCCAAAACAACAGGACTGAATTAAAAAACAAAACACTAACAAAACACTTTTCTGAGAGTATTAAGGGCTATAATTTTGCCAAAGTGAAACAGCTAGCATATAAGTTACTCTATGACAGCTAGTAAACAAATATAAATATTTCCCAGAATGGAAAATGAAATAAAATTTAAAAAACATTAAAAACTATTTGTTACTCACAGAAATAGTTTGTCGTAATTTGTAGCTGATATCCTCGGCAAGATTAGTGGCGGCCTCTGTATTGATTTCAGCGCCAACTTGTTCTGCCATGCACTGGATGGAATCTGCCCCGACTCCAGCAAACTTGCCCTGTGACGTACCTCCATCCTGGTAGTATTAAAGATGGAATTCAAGTTAATTTTTGAAAAAAAAAAAACAATTATTTTCTGTAGGTAGGTACAAAAAGTACACTTAAAAAGGTCAAGGAAAGGTTGCGTCCGTAGGGCCAGGAAACAAAACTTTTTGCAACTGAGCTCTCAAGGCGTCACAAGATCCAAGAGCTGGCAGCTACTTCTTTCAAAGAGTCTGCTTATCTGTCCAAAGGGGCAATGCTGCCAGTTGTATGGGTACATTGCCTCGATGTGATGCTTTGGAGGAGGTTTTTAATTTATAGTTTAAAATATAATACTAAAAAAAAAAATTTGTACCTAAATGTTGTTAAAAAAAAGAAAATATCTACAAAAAAAGGTTAATAGTTGAATTAAAAACAAGGCATTATAAACTTTTTCTAGTTATTTATAAACACAACTAGTTACATTTAAACACAAAAAGTTGTACATAGAGCAGTGATATCTAAGTGGATAAAGAGCCCGCACCGCATGATGAGGATCAGTGAGGCTCGTTTTCAATCCCGGCATGTACCAAGGAGTTTTTCTAAAACTTAATACATATTTATAACTAGCTCGACAGTGAACAAAAACTACTTAAAGGCACTAGATTATTTTTGATGTTTCTCCTGTTATGTTTTCTTATAATAAGGCTGCAAAAGTTTAACAGAATTCTCAGTTCTTATTACAATGGAAACATGTTTTTTTTTTTATCTGTAAGCTATTATTTATTATCCTATAACTGGAGCTTTCATTTTCTTTAAAATGTCAAGTAAAATTTTAATTGATTCATGGATATATTGTATTTATTTACAATATTTAGAAATTAGAAGCAATTATATTATAGACTAACAGCACCCCGCGGTTTCACCCGCATAGTTCCCGTTCCCGTGGGAATACGGGGATAAAAAATATAGCCTATGTGTTAATATAATAATAATATAATCTCACGCCTTTCATCCCCGAGGAGGTGGGCAGAGGTATTCCATTACTGTATAAATGACAATGATGCTTGGAACAGATTTCCTCCAGTCCAGCGCAATACGATAGCGAAAAACAAACGAAATTATGTAACCCAATCTAGTAATATGTAACAATTGATTAAAAGAATATTGTGTTGAGGAGTTTCTTGCCCCGCTTCTTCTCCTCAACCATACATGCTGAAGCGGTGGAGTTGAAATGACATTCAATAAGTGGACTTGTAAGTTCCTATTTTGAATAAAACATTTTGACTTTGACTTTGACTTTGACTGGATATACCCACATTTCACGAGATACATTGGACCCATAAACGTGATTGGAGGTGAGCCCATCACCGGACCGGGTCTATTTACACATGTCTCAGAATTAATTCTGAGACCTGTGGGTTTCCTCACGATGTTTTCCTTCACCACCGAGCTAGCGTTTTTAAAAACTCATTGGTACATGCCAGGATTCGAACTCGCGCCTCACTGATTTTCGGCCGGCTCTTTAACCGTAAGGGCTATCACTGCTCTTGCCTATTGTGTTATTCTGATGTATAAGCTATATAACTGTAAAGTTTCATCAAAATCCGTTTGGTAGTTTAAGCGTGAAAGAGGAATAAACATCCATCAATACAAACTTTCGCATTTATTTATAATATTAGTATGATTATTTAATAAGTAAAAAATTGATATTGATATTGACATTATGAGTTTGAAGTACATACCTCATTTACCCCCAAGTACCCCACAAAAGAACGTGCTACGCTACTTACGAAAGTAGTATTTTTTTTAGGAATTACCTTTTCAGTAAGCGGCGGCGTATCGCACTGGCTGGAGCCACCAGACTCCGAATTTACAGATTTGTTTTTATCCCGATCACGACTAGAACTCGATTTTTTCGAATGGTTTTTATTAGAAATCGATGAATTGGACATACTTCTGAATTTCAATCACTGATTCCCTTAACTAGAACTGCATATTTTACAAGTGTAGCTTATTTTTATTCATGTAATTTCTTTTATTATCCACGAAAAGCTACAAGCTACAACAGGAATTCACCCACTTTTGTTGTGTGACAAATTAGGGATGGGCAAAAAATATCGATATTTTCCATACAATTATCGATATATATCGTCGATATTTTTTATCGCTATTTAATGATATTCGATATTTATTTTAGAGTATCGAATTCGTATTCAAATTCTGATACTGATAATACTAACACTAAAAAAAATTATACTATTAATCATCATTGTGGCAGAGGGTGCTTATTAATGTCCATATCTGCTACTAGTTTGATTAAATTGTATCGTCCCGTCACAGAATAAGCAGAATGTCTCACATACACCCCAACTAGTATATTAATATAAAAAAATATGATGCATTCGTACTTCCGATTTGTATGTTCAAATTTCTTAAATAAAGAGCAATAACAGTACGGTTTCCTTAGTAAGCCCTGAAGTTAAGTTTTTCGATAAAAATTAACAAATTAAAAATAGCTGAAATCAGTTGTGTCTATGATTCTTGGTTTGAGAGGGTTAAGTAGTCGATACTGAACAAACTAATTTCAGGAATTGTGCTTATTCTGATACACGTTGTATAATTGTTTAGGCTCAAGCATTCATAGAAAAAAAACTATTTTAGTCGTTCGTTTTGACGTGACAACGTCTTATAAATTGATGGAGCCGGCGGCATTCACGAAAAAGTCTGACGTATGCGGCGTTCCAGTGCAAGCGAGAGCGCGCAACGAGCGCCAAAGAGGCACAATCCATTCCATCAGTATTTTCTTATGACGTTGTCACGTTCAACTATCGTTAGTAAACCGACTTTACAGACCGATTTTTTTTTACCAATGTTTAATGCTTTGGGAATATGCATAATTATAATCATTCGAAGACTGACAATATATCGATATTTGGTAATCGTTAATTATCGATACTGTTAAATAATAAAAATACGATAAATAGGTATTGATATATTTTTCACTTGCCGTCCCTATCAGTCTGTGGTCCCTATGACAAATGTTTTTTTTTTAAGTTTTGAGTTAAGGCATTAGCAATTTACCCATCAGCACGATACCAAATTCAAGATCTGCTTCAGAGTTTATGTACAAAAATGCAATGAGTTTTAACAAAACTTATTGTAATGTTTCTGGACGTAATTTAAGATATTGTTTATTATCTCCAAATGTCACTTGGTAATCGACAGTAAAACGATAGTGCACTTTTACTGAATATTGAAGGTGAATAGGTACCTAAAGCCGTATACAGAAAGAAAGCCGAAAACCCATCGGTGCCGACCGGCGCCTATCGGCGCCTACAGGCGCCGGTCTACGCAGGTAACCGGCGGAGGCATTTATATGAACAAGCGCTGATGGGCGCCGACCGGCGCCTATCGGCGCCGATAGGCGCCGGTCGGCGCTGGTGCCGCCCGCAAATCATCGTACGACATTTTGCTCGCTCTGCTTCAATCTGCTTGCTTTCTGTAGAATGGACCGGCGCCCATCGGCGCCGACAAGCTTTCGGCTTTCTTTCTGTATACGGCTTTACTCGAAAACAAGCATCCTGACGCATTTCGAATTTCGTATTCACTTGTACCTGTGATTGTACCTGTACACTATCACGGACATTTGCCTCATGTTACATTATGTATCATGATTATGAGCCAAAACCATAGACCTAAAACCCAAACATGACGGCCGGAATGGTAAAAATATCTTTGAAATCGGTCCAGTAGTTTATGATTTTATTCGTTACAGACATACAAAAATACATGGATCATTATACAAAAATACACGAAATGAATACAAAAATACAAATCTGTCTGCTTTTTAATTTTAGCGGTAGTAATTAGCGGCCTGACACGGTGTCGTTACAGTTTTATTATATAGGAACTTATATACCTAGGTACCTACTTAGTGTAATAGATTATGTATCTATCTAATATTTACATTTATATAAATAAAAAACAAATCTCACGCCTTTTGTCCCCAAGGGCGCAGGCAGAGATAATCTATTTCTGGAAATTACCATGTTTCACCACCACGTTTCTTTGGACCCTTTAAAACGTGGTGAGCGAGAGCGATGGGCTCCATCGCCGGACCGGGGGTACTGTTATGAATGTCTCAGAATTAATTCTTTGACCTGTGGGTTTCCTTACGACGCTTTCCTTTGTATACGTAAGCTTTTTGAAAAACTCGTTGTAATGGCAGGATTTGAACCCGAGCCTCACGAATGAGAAGCGGGCTCGTTAGCACCTGGGCTATCACTGCTATTTATACTTTTGTTATTAAATTTTATATCTCCTTTGGGGTCAGCGGAAATCAACTAGACGCCTTCTCGAGGACATGGCCGGATTAGGTAGAGGATAGGGATAAGTGGAGGGAGGAAGGAGAAGCCTTTGCTCAGCAGTGAAACAATATAAGTATTATAGGCTATAAAATATATATAGGTATAAATATATATATTATAATTATTTTTATCATATTTTTCCGCGTTACGTTGCTTGGAGCACACGTATTTTATTTTTCTATTAATAAATTAAATTCGTATTAGGTTTTGAATGGAATTTCCGATTTCGGCGAAACAGTCTTGAATATGAAATGATTTATTTTGATAATAAGGATTAAATATGTAACAGAATAAACGCAATTCCTGAAATTAGTTTCGACACTCGCAAGAGAATCAAAACCTACAGGGTACCTACTTCCCGTGAACTCAATATCTTGAAACTTGGTACGAAGCAACGTGTTAAGGTAAAAGGTAAAATTGCGAAAACCTAGTTGCGAAAAATTTTTAGTTACTTACATCATATGTATAATAAAAATATTTTCAATAATTCTTATAACTCGATTGTCGTGATGGGTGAACTTTTACATAAATATCTACCTACAGGTTAGTACGGAACCCTCGGTGCGCGAGTCCGACTTGTATTTGGCCGGTTTTTATTTTATATGAATAATACCTATTAAGTAAGGTAGCTTTGTAGTAAGGTGTGGATAAAATGGTCTGCAATTATATATATTGACTTTTAAAAATTTTAAAAAGTAGGCCTCCGTCACTCGTTCAAGGTCGCGCTATAAGTGCCTACCGCACAGTAGGTCGGCACCGACCCAAGCGGCAGTTGGTTGGCACACGCAAGACTGCGCACGCGCGTCACGTTTCCCGCGCTCGCTACCAAGATGCCCGGTTATTGCGATCAGGGACTTATAATATTATCAATATACCACTATTTATACTGGTATAGTTATTCGGTATCATTATTCTAATTCAGTTAATTTCTACAGATATTCAAACTCTACCAATATTATACGGAAATAAACTTTTTGGTATCACAACAGATATTTAATCGTTATTTTTTTGGTACTGAAATAACATCGAAGGGCGTGATTGCGGGGTGCGGGAGGACTTGCCTATACCGGTCGGTCCCAACGGGAATCATCAATCGTTTGTTTTGTTTTTTTACTTACGTTACGAGCGTGCATGCGAAAATCTGCACTCAAAAGTTTATAAAAAAAAGCTTAGGGTATTAATATTAAGATACCAATATTTTCTTGGTTGTGTATGTTTTACACAACTTTTTGAAATTCGTATCGTATCGTACCTATATTTCAGTTTGAAGTTGTAAAATTGTTTAGTTTTACAAAAGAGAAGAATAATAGCGGTATTTTATTCCTCGTATTTTATTACCAGAACCATATACCTATATATCATTGTAAAGCTTATTTACTGGGCTATTTGATAACATAATTAAATATTTTAAAATGCCACCCTATATGTTTGAAAAATTCAGTAATATATGAGGGTTTAGGTCACTGAGAAACGAACGTCACCCTTTTGGTCTAGGGACCCAAAATGATTTAACTGTGGGCCTATAATTATTTACTTAGTTAATTTGTATGATTATTTTGTATTCCCTGAATTTAAAAAAATCCTTTCTTAGTGCTATCCTACGTCTTAAAAACAATAGCTGTAAAAAAAACAGCTTTCTAGGTCTAAGGGTTTAGGCTGGGCGTTGATGAGTCAGTCAGTCAGGACTTCTCTCTTTATATATATAGATAATATAAATGTGATATTAGGTTAAAACTTGTAATTTTTTTTTTCTATCGATGTAGATAATATGACTAAATTTTCTGTTGTTGGTGTGGATCAAGAATAAAAAATGCAAGATTGTGAAAGTGACAGACTGTAGCGGCAGGTATAGAAATATTAAGCATAGGTATTAATTTTTTTTAATAAAAATTACTTCGTTTATCATCATTGACTTGCCCTTTTCCCATTATTTGGGGTCGGCGCAGTATGTTTTTTCCTTCCATTTAGATCTATCATACGTCATATCTACATTCACTTCCATCATGCACATATCATCCTTCACACAATCCATCCATCTTTTCTTTGGTCTACCCCTCTTTCTATAACCTTCCATATTCATATCAAGCACTCACCTTACAACATTACTCTCATTCCTCCTCATTATATGTCCATACCAAGACAGACGATTACCTCTCAACTTCTCCATCAGGGGTGCTACTTTCAGACTTCCTCTTATGTACCCATTCCTAATTTTATCCATTCTTGTCACTCCACACATCCACCTCAACATTCTCATCTCCGCTGCATATGCAGTCTCCTTTCATCCTCCTTCTTAAGCGCCCAACATTCCGATCCATACGTGACGACAGGTCTTATCATGGCCTTGTATACTTTGCCCTTTAGTTTAAGGGGTATTCGGGGGTCGCAAGTTGTTTCCGTAACCTGTCGCCATTTCATCCACCCTGAGTTAATCCTGTGCTGTGCGTCCCTGTGTATGTCGCCATCTTTCTGTATAACTGAACCGAGGTATCTGAAATCGGAACAGACTGGTAATGCTACGCTATCTAGTGAAAGGGCCACAAAACTGGGGAGACCGCCGAAATCGTAAAACATGTGTTCCGTTTTGGAACTGCTGATTTTCAAGCCAACATTCTCCAGTTTATGTTGCCATTTTCCAAGCCTGTTCTGTACCTCGACTCCGTCTTCGCCAACAAGAACATCATCGGCAAACAGCATGCACCAGGGCGCTTCTTCCTGTATCTCTGATGTTAACGCATCCATTATTAATAGGAAAAGATACAGACTCAAAGCAGACCCCTGGTGCAAACCAACAGCCACATTAAACTTGTCGGTAGTGCCGGCAGCTGTCCGTATGAGTGTACAGGACCTATTGTACATAGCACGGATTATCTCCACATACTTCCCTGGCATGCCTGTCTCTTTCAGAGCCCACCACAACACCTCACGAGGTACCCGGTCGTATGCCTTTTCAAGGTCCATGAACATCATGTGCAAGTTTTTATGAGCCTGTCGGTATCTTTCACATAACTGCCGCAGTGCAAAAATGGCGTCCGTTGTTCCTCGGCCAGGCATAAAACCGAATTGGTTTGGGCTAATCTCACTCTCTTCTCTCAAACGTCTCTCTATCACTTTTTCATATACTTTCATACTATGTGACATCAATTTTATTCCTCTATAGCTATAGTTGTTGCAATCCTGTACATCACCTTTATTTTTGAAAATGGGTACCAATGTACTGTTGTACCATTCGTCAGGGATACACTCTACATGCAACAACTTATTGAAAAATGAAGTGAGCCATTTACACCCATCTACACTCAGCACCTTCCACACCTGAACTGGTATTTCATCCGGTCCCACAGCTTTTCCCTTTTTCATACCTTGCACAGCTATTCTTACCTCTTCTATACTTACTTCCCTTACTAAATCCATATTTACCGACGCATTTCCCATAACTCCACTCCAAACATTCTCTTCATTCATCAACTTTTATAACAAAATATACCTTCCACCGTCCTTTTTTTTCATTATCACTCGACAACACCTTTCCTGCTTCTTCTTTTATACATTTAACGTGCGATACATCTCTTCCATTCTTTTCCCTAGATTTAGCAATTTGCATGAGCTGTTTCTGGCCTTCAGGACTATCGAGTGACTTATATAGCTTGTCCTGTACCTCAGCTCTTGCGATGGCTACAGCTTGCTTTGTTTTCTTCTTGCATTCTTTATACTTAGTGTTCATTTCAACTCTTGCACTCTGACTTCCAACTTCAATGTTTTGCCATTCTTTAAAAGCCAATTTCTTTTCTTTTAGTGCTTTTTGTACCTCTTCACTCCACCACCATGTTTCCTTCTCAATCATACCCTTCCCTTTGGATTCTCCAAAAACATTCTTCGCCACACTTCTAATACAACCTGCCATCTCATTCCAACACTCATTAACTGATTTATCTTCCATACTTCCCATTTCTATCATTTTATCCACTACTTTCTCTCTAAATATTCCTACACACTCATCCTTCTCATCCTCCAACATACGCCAACTAATTTTGGGAGGGGGCCGGTCTTTGGTCCTATTGGGCTGAACACTTATTTTGACCTCTGCAATTAGGAGTCGATGTTGTAAGACTAGATCACTAGATTTACAGTCTTTGACACAGATGATTCTGTTTCATCTTACAAGGAAATAATAAATCTGTGTCATGTGGCCGCCACTTTTATATGTTATAAGGTGTTCGTCGCGGTTTTTGAACCACGTGTTTGTTATTGAAAGGTCATATGCAGAGGCAACTTGCATCAATGTCTCCCCCATGTTTCCGAATGTTTCCGAACCCATAACCTCCATGCACTCTTTCATACCCATCATTGATTCTTCCCACATGCCCGTTAAAGTCTCCACCTATGTAAATCTCCTCACTATTCGGAATGTTCATCATTACCAAATCAAAGTCCTTCCAGAATTTTTCTTGCATTATCATCACATCCAGTCTGTGGAGCGTACACACTAATCACGTTCAAAACCAAGTTCTCCAACATCAGTTTTATAGCAATCACTCGATCACTCACCCTTTTTACATCCGTCACTCATCCTTTCAAATTACTCTCTAACACAATTCCGAGACCATTCCGTTTACCGTCACTTCCACAGTAATAGAATTTATATCCTTCACCAATCTCCCTAGCTTTCGCACCTTTCCAATGTGTTTCTTGTAAGCACGCCACATTTATTCGTCTTCTCTTTAATACATCCACTAGCTCTCTTCCTCTTCCGGTCATCGTCCCTATGTTCCAACTGGCACACCTCAATCTCACGCTCTTCCTTTCCCGGGCTTGCTTCTTACGTGGCCCCCGCCCGGGGTGGTGCGACAACCCTTTTGTAAAAGGCATCGAACCTCTTGAACATACCTAAAGTTGAAAGTACATGAAATGTCGAATGTTGGTGTACAGTTATGAAACCTATGCCAGTCTATAGAAAATATTATTTAATTTTTAACTTTTTAGTAAGAATTATTTTATATTTACATATCAGTTAGTTATGGTTCCTATGGCCACCTTTCAGCTTCATCATCAGACACTGGTTACCATCTATCACCAAAGTTCTCGTCAAGACGAATCAAAGGAGCCCAAACTCGATGCAGTTATGTCGTTTTATTACGGAGATACTATGGCCACCTTCCAGCTCCATCATCAGACCTTTAATACCCTCTAAGGTTAAAGTTCTCATTAAGACAAATCAAACGAGCCCTTACTCGATGGGATTATGTCGTTTAATTACTGAGTTCCTATGGCCATCTTTCAGCTCCATCATCAGACCCTGGTTACCATTGAAAGACAAATTACTCGTCAAGACGATTCAAACGAGTCCAAACTCGATGAGGTTGTGTCGATTCATTGCAAAGTTCCTATGGCCACCTTCCAGCTCCATCATCAGATCAGCACCATGTCATCATAATATTGCATTGTCACGCGTTTTACATATGTATACAAAATTTCAGCTCAATCGGTAACCGGGAAGTGGGTCAAATTTAAGTTGCAAAATTTGATTACAACGGGACAGGTGAAACTAAATAAAAGCTTGTAAAAACGTGCGCCGCCGGCTACAATTGCACTATTATTTCTAAATCTTGCTCACAAAGTTCAATGCCAAATTTTGATACCATATCTATACCAGGTATCAAAACCAATATTAGTACCAAAAAAATTGATACTAAAACCAATATTAGTATCCAAATTAATGGTATCAAAACTCGTTTTGATTTTAGTACCAAAATAAATAATCATATCAAAATGCTGCAACTACCGAAAAATAACTGTATGACGTCATACCGAAATTTAATGGTATCAATATTTTTTGGTATGTAAGTCCCTGATTGCGATGTGGACGGGTGTCGGAGTTCAAGAGTAAATAACAAGGAATTGTCTTTTTTTCAATTGCCTAAAGAGGGACAGGGGACACATATAGCGGGTCCACGCGGGTGAAACCGAAGGAAACAACTACTATCAATAAGATTTCATTTTTTTATTGTATAATGTAACAAATTTAATTAACAATAAAAAATTAAGTTTTCCAGCAACTGTGTTTAATTTTACGCGCTCGTTGTGTTTTAAACTTGGGTTACATTAGGTATTGAAGTTTTATTAGAGATCTCTAATCTATATATATAAAAGGAGAAGCTAAATCTAAAAATCAAGGCCCAGCCCAAACCGCTGAACATAGAAACATGAAATTTTGTGTGTAGGTTACGTTTATAGTTTAGATGCTCGCTAAGAAAGGATTTTACGAAATTCAACCCTTAAGGGGGTGAAAGAGGGGGTTGAAGTTTGTATGGGATAGTGTGATTTCTGCGTGTATCAACTTTAAACTTGGCACAAATACTCTTCAAAACACATTATGAGATATTAGTTCTAGGATTTTTTGAAAATCATCCTCCAAGGGGGTGAAAGTAGGGGATGAAGTTTGTATGGAAAACTTTTATTTTTGGGTGTATCGAATCGAAAGTTTGTGAAAATACTCCTCAAAACAAATAACAAGACACGTATTTCTGGATTTTTCGTAAATCATCCCCTAAGGGGGTGACACAGGGGATAGGAGTTTGTATGGAGACGTATTGTTTTTTACGTCTATCAACTTCAAACTTGGCACAAATACTCTTAAAAATAAATCATGAGACACGTATTTTAGGATTTTTCGAAAATCATCCCCTAAAGGGGTGAAAGCAGGAGTTGAAGTTGCTATGGAGAAGTGTGTTTTTTGGCGTCAATCAACATGAAAGTTTTTACAAATACTCTTAAAAACTAACAATGATATATTAGTTCTAGGATTTTTCGAAAATCATCCTTAAAGGGGTGAAAGTGGGGGTTGAATTTTGCATGAAAAACCTTCGTTTTTGGGTGTATCCATCCATTTAAAACTTTGTAAAAATACTCCTTAAAACAAATAGCAAGATAAATATTTCGGGATTTTTCGAAAATCACCCCCTAAAGGGGTGAAACCGGGGGTTGGAGTTTGTATGGAGACGTGTTGTTTTTTACGTCTATCAACTTTAAACCTGGCACAAATACACTTCTAAACAAACTATGAAATATTACTTCTAGGATTTTTTGAAAATTATCTTCCAAGGGGGTGAAAGTGTGGTTTGAATTTTGTATGGAAAATCTTCATTTTTGGGTGTATCAATTCGAAACTTTGTAAAAATACTTCTCAATACCAACAACAAGACACATATTTCTGGCTTTTTCGAAAATCAACCCCTACGGGGGTGAAACAGGGGTATGAGGGGTATTTCTATGGAGACGTGTTGTTTTTTTAGGTCTATCAGCTTGATACTTGGCACAAATAGGTACTCTTAGAAATAAGTAATATGACAGTGTTTTGGATTTTCGAAAATCATCATAATCGGGGCAAGGTAGGGGTTGAAGTTGGTATGAAGAAATGTGGTTTTCTGCGTTTATCAACTTGAAACTTATCACAAATATTCTTTAAAAGTATCCATACAAAGTCCTTTTTTTTTTGAGAATTCACTAGGTATTGGTTCCTTGGGGAAATTTGTTTGTTGCATGAGCACGTGCATATACCCATTGGTATCAGTGTTACTCCGAATCGATAACACCTGGAAACTTGAGATATGTTATATAGGTGTCATAAATGTCGTACGCAAACGCTCTATGGAGGGATTTTTATAAATTCCCACGGGAACGGGAATATACTGGTTCCACGCGGACAACGGATATTTGAGAAATAAACAGAACCTACTTAATATGTCCTGCATAAGGATACATTTACTCTACGTTTATCCCGAAATGTTTAAAAAATAAATGTCCACCCGTGCGAAGCCGGGGCGGGCCGCTAGTTGTTTCTAGATAAATATAGCCTATTTACTCAGCGATAATAATAATAAAATAATTTTATAATTATTTTTATTTTGCTTAACGCTTGAGCCTCTATAACTTCTTGCAAATTCTTCAAAGACTTCCTTAGGTTGTAGATTTTTCATGCGAGGACTCAGATCATTTTCGGGTCCCTTAGCGGGGATGGGGGCCTGCCACTGTAAATAATCAACTGGAGACTGGAGCGAAGCGAGGCGAGGGCGGGCATATAATCTAGAACCAAACATCAATTATGAGGACATACTAATGTACACAATTATAATAATAATGGGCTATCACTGTGTAATGATAAACGTCACGCCGCCGCCGAAGATTGTGATGTTTTCTTGGGAGCTTCAGTCGAAGTTAAAATATTAAGTTGATAACGGAGCCTAGTGAAGTGTAGACCCTCGATGTGATAAATTGATTATATATGTTTACATATTAATAGTTAAATTTATAAATGTGAAAATAATATTAGCAAAATATTTAAATAAGATGTTGCGAACGAAGGGATTCCGCACGAGTCTCCATAGGAAGCAAGTAGCATACTATTCTTCGAAGGTAAATTGTATTTTTTAATTAAATTTTGCGGAATTATGAATTTATTCTAATTCTACATAAACAGGATAGGTACCTATAGTGGCACAGAAAACATTATCTCGTTTTTCTAACAGATAACACAACACAGTTGGATCCGTTATATACACCCATTCTTTTACAAAACACATCTGATTTCTAACTTACTTTCATCTTTAGACACTCATACAGAACTCATACATTGCTATTTTATATTTTTCAACTGTTTTCTCATAAGATACGGGTACTCCATAAGAAGACCCCTGGAATTTCTTGAAATTCCTCTCAAGCCAATAAAAAAAACACAATTGATTGTTACGGGTGCCTATTGGAACCGAGCGGTGCTCGACGAATTATACAATTGTTCTAACCTCTCTAGTTGTACTTAGTAATAGGAAAGTTACATTTCGTTTGTTTAATAAACATAGGTAGGTATTTTCGTATGATGCTGATGGTTGATGAGCGAACATTTCATTATCTCGTAGCATACAATAGGTCGGGTACATAAAGTCAATAACTTTATCTTGACCTACAAAATACGTCTACATTAACTCTTTATTGTAGGTAATCTTACCAAAAACAATACAATATGGGCATAAACATAAATAAAAGTACAACGGGTGGTCTTATAGCTTGTAGCGATCTCTTCCAGACAACCTTGGGTGTGTGTGATTCGCATCAAACCAGGGTGATCTTTGTAAATAAACATGGCGCGGTTGCAGCGCTGGAGACGCGCTGCGGCCGCGTATCAGGGGGCCAATTCATTAAATGTCAACGGTTACAGTTGGATGACAATGACATATCAATGGTCAGTCGATGGTGTTATTTGCTCTGAAAGGTGTCAAAATAACACCATTGACTGACATCTCATTGTCATCCAACTATGAACGTTGACATTTAGTGGAATTGTCCCCCCGTTCATTGGTGACGCGCACGTATTTTTTTGTCGAGGGTTTGATTCGTCAAGGTTGGTCCTTAAGAAAACGGAATTCCTCAACGGACATCAGCAAATCACTCGCAATAGATAGGTTTAATAACAGTAGGTAGGTGGATGTTGAATATTATGCAAATAATACATAGAATTTTTAGACTTAGTGCGTATTGTTGAAGTCGGTTGTATTGTATTCTTGTTTAAAATTTTGATTCTAAGTATGTACCTGGGTACCTACACCACTTCGGTAGGTACCTACCTAGGTACGTACCTTATTTATAAAACATAAAAACACAGTGGCAGCGTGACCTTGTTTTCTTGTCTTGTTTTGCATAGTAACACTGATTGGGATTAGATAAGAGTAAAGATAAATGTATAAATTGTTGATGTACCTAATCCCAAAACAAATAAGTAAAAAATAAATATTTTATCTTTTCATGTTTGATGGAGATCGCTAAGTTGTATTTACTATGGCAAAATATATTTCAACGAATTCGCGGGAAAAAAAATAAAACAAGGCAAACGGATACCAAAGTGAGTACTTAATAATTCCGATGCGTAAAATCTTTCCTGTTTCTTATTCCAAATTTCAAGTTTTTCATAGATAAGTAATTGGTGTACAATAAAGAGTTGCTAGTTACTTACAAAGTACCTACTAAGTAAGTACCTAAATAAAAACTACGTAGTAAAATTTGATTAAAGTATGCCAATAATTGCTACCTTCTATAAGTATATTGTAATCTGTAAGAGCGAATACGTATTCAAATGTTATCTAATCTGTCATATTTTTATTTAGGGTGGTGTCAACATTTTCAAATATCCTTTTATGTGTTTTAAATAAAGTCAGTTGCTTTTGCAAATATATCGATCGGAAACTTATGCGCATTCATGTCTGTATTAAAAAAGCTGGCATTCAGATGATGAAATGAATCTTATTTATACGTTGTAAACTGGTACTTTGGCTCATAAGCTCATGCTCAAAGTCGTAGCAGAAATGGCCTGTAACGACTTATCTACTGATGATTGGATTGGAAACCTGCTTCAGAATTACCTTATATAGGTAATCTCAAAATAGGTTGTTTTTAAATTCTACTAACATTAACTCTTTCTTGAGCGAATGTTGTTTGTACAGTCAAAAGCACATGAAGTTTTACAGTTGTAGTGCGAGTCTGACCTCTAAGGATATTTGTAATAGGAACGTTACAAAGTCCAGTGTGTTAAGCTCCACGTGCTCTTGACTGTACCACCTCTTAAGCCAAGAAAATGAAACACAAATTAACACAATTGATTTTTAATTGTTCTGGTGCTCATTGGAACCGCACGGTGCTTGACTGATATCAAATAATAATAACACACCGCTAGTACTATTTATTATACTATGGCTGAGATGTGTATATCTTTTTATCTATTATTAACTATTATAATTATGGTCATAATCTCTCACGCGAATTGAAAGATGCTAGGTGTTAGGCAGAATTTGACATGGTTTAAAGACTTCCGTTGTGCGTGAACTAAACTAATGTCGAGACCAAAAACTGAACAGCCTTCCCCTACACGAAGGAGCTTGTGAAACTTAAAATAATGCCTCTAGGGGATCACCCATTTACCGACAAACAGTGCCCAACAATAGACGGCCGAGTTCTAAATCGCGCTATCGAACCTTTGTAATGAGTTTGCATAAATACAACTGTCCAACATCAAGCGTTGATCACGATCACCGCGCCTGGCGGAAGATCTTCCCCTTTCACGATGGAGGAGCATTCCACCTCCGCTCCTCCATAATTTGTGTTTGTAAATACATTTTTGTTTTCCTTTATTAAAGCCGCGGCGAGTGATAGCGATCCGAAGAGAAGACCAATCAGTATGGGAAAGAAGAGCTCCGTTCGCACCTTACAATGTCAACCGCTTCGTGCGACAAGGGGTCAAAGTCATCGTACAGCCCTCGAACCGCAGGGCTTACCCTATGCAGGTAAAGCTGAAATCACTCAGCATTTAAAGTTTCATGAACCATGCTAAGGCATATGTAAAGTACCAACTTTAAAAGTCAATTGGGAAGATGAATATGAGTCTGCGAGGTTGTAAGTTTTTTTCACAATCACACTGATATGATTCTTGTAGGTACAAATAAACCAGTGAGAACTGATGTAGGTACTACCTAAGTACTTACTGGCTAATTTATTGGTCACTATGCATTTAAAGTTTCATGAACCATTCTAAGGCATATGCAAAGTATCAAACTCAAAATCGCAAAATGTGTTGGTAAGCGCATAACTCAACAACGGTGGAACCGATTTGGCTGAAAGTTGGTAGGGAGGTAGCTTAGAACCAGGAGACGCACATAGGATACTTTTTATTCCGATATTCCCACGGGAACGGGAACTACGCCGACTACGCGGGAACGAGAATGGGAACTACGCGGGTAAAACCTCGGGGCGCTGCTAGTTCATAAATAACACATACTAGGTTATTGAACACAAAGTGGAAAAATTCGGAACTCGGTTGTTATGAATAAATTTGAATGCCTTCTACTTTTTGCCTTTACCTGTTTCTTTATACCTAAGACCTTAGTGATTATATACTATTAAAATAATTTTAGAAATAAAATATTAACATTGTCATTCCTTTTCATATAGATATACATAGTATTACATTATTTCTTCTCCTTCCACTTATCTCTATCAAGCGGAGTGTCGTACTACATTCAATTCCTTATTGCATAATTCATCCTCCACACAATCCGTCCACCTTTTCATTGGTCTTTTGCTTGCCCTCTTCCTATCAACATTCACGATAAACGATTACTTCTCCGTCACGGGAGCCACTTCCAGACTACCTTTCCTAACCTTTATTACTTTTAGGCACTACACACTTCCATCTTCAACATCATCATATCTGCATTCATCTCTTAATTTTACCTTTGTAGTTCGACATAAGTAACCTATCTACTATTATGTAAAGATAATCTTAATTTTTCACAAACCGCCGCAGCTTATGGTGAGTGGGGTGCCGTTAGGACACTCAAATATTATGTTCTGTGTTATTTATCTTTAAGATTTTTTTAAAGGTGTTCCTAATAAATATTTTTCTTTCTTTCTTTCTTTTTTTCTTTCTTTCTTTCTTTCTTTCTTTCTTTCTTTCTTTCTTTCTTTCTTTCTTTCTTTCTTTCTTTCTTTCTTTCTTTCTAATTCTATCTAAAAAATCTTAGTAGATATTTAGTCTTCAATGAATAAAACGGCGCTTTACCGATTTGGAAAAGGCAGAGCAGAAAACGAATAGTCGTATAAGTAAGAAAATAATTAATGTGCAAATTCCAGTCATACATAAGCGCTGGCGCTATCGTCCAAGAAGACATAAGTGAAGCGGGAGTTATTTTTGGCGTGAAGCAAACTCCTGTCGACCTTCTCATCCCCAACAAGACTTACTGCTTCTTCTCACATACCATCAAGGCTCAAGAAGCGAACATGCCTATGTTAGATGCTATTTTGGCTAAGGTAATTACTTACTTTAAGTTTAAATAAATATATATAATCTCACGCCTTTCATCCCCGAGGGGGTAGGCAGAGGTATTCCATTACTGGATATACCCACATTTCACGAGATATATTGGACCCCTAAACGTGACAGGTGGTGAGCCCATCGCCGGACCGGGTCTTTTTACACATGTCTCAGAATTAATTCTGAGACCTGCGGGTTTCCTCACGATGTTTTCCTTCACCGTCGAGCTAGTGATAAATATGTACGTAAGTTTTGAAAAACTCATTGGTACATGCCAGGATTCGAACCCGAGCCTCACTGATTTTCGGCCGGCTCTTTAACCGTCCGGGCTATCACTGCTCCAAATAAATAAATAATAAGGTAATTTTATCAAGTGATTTAATAAGTTTCTCTTTTGCCCAAAAGTTATTAACACCAAAATGGCTACGTAGAAACGGCCCAAAAACGATTTAAAAACATCTACCTTCTGGCACCTTCTGGTTTAGTCGCGCAATAATTTAAAACACTCTATTTTTACCATAGATTTAGATTTCTAAATCTATGATTTATACGCACCACCCCATGAGAGATGTTTTTAAACAAAACCTTCATATAATGTACCTGCCTTCTTTGCTTTTGGAGGTATGCACATAATCTTCTACTGCAACCTTCCTTTATGTTATTTATTTATTGTTTTTAGCATTAGAATTACATATTACTGGGTCCTATTTTCTAGAACATTCGCCTGATAGACTATGAGAAGCTAATGGATGGCGCTGGTAACCGCGTGGTGGCGTTTGGCAAATACGCTGGTGTGGCAGGAATGGTGAACATACTGCATGGACTCGGTCTGCGCTTGCTGGCTCTTGGCCACCATACGCCATTCATGGTAATTATGTATTGAATTCTAACCAGCTCTCGTTGGCAAGTGCTTATGTCAATCCGATACCTCTATTTCCCTCATAACAATTAGACAGGATCACCAAAAAATAGGTACTGTTCCTACAACACAATCCCGGAATCTTGTTGCCTAAATTCATTAAAAGAATCTTCAAACTTACTTACTCAATAGACAATTTTAGAAACGGTGTCAATAAGAACTATAATATATTAATTATTCCTTAGCCAAAAATTTTATTTCTTGCAGCATGTAGGGCCAGCTCACAACTATCGCAGCTCGAGTATGGCGCGGCAAGCGATCCGCGATGCCGGCTACGAAGTGGCTCTTGGCATGATGCCCAAGTCGTTAGGACCGCTTACATTCGTGTTCACGGGCTCAGGGAATGTCTCTCAGGTACAATTTGGATTCCTTATCTGTTATGGAAAGTCAGGACTTATAATGTAGCAGCTAATATGTTTTACTTTTTAGGGAAGTCAAGAAATTTTCCAGGAGCTACCACATGAATATGTACCCCCAGAAATGTTAAGAAAAGTGGCAGAACATGGCAGTAAGTACATCGACTGTAGATATGTATTATCTCTATCACCAGCAGTTCGTTATCTAAAATGCTATATTTACCTAAATAATTAAACACTTTTATGTTGCTAGGTCCGAATAAAATATACGGTTGTGAAGTTCGTCGACGGCATCATCTAGAAAGGAAGAATGGCGGCGGATACGACCACCAGGAATATGAGGAGCATCCTGAAAGATACATTTCCACATTTGCTCAGAAGGTAAAAAACTGTGTGTGTGTGTGTACTTAAACTAAGCGAACACTTGATAACAATCGACACTCCTCTTACGATTAGGAAATATTGTCATATCTTGCAAAACATTATTTGCAATTAATCAATGAATTCAAATGATAACGAACATCGCTTATCGGTCGCGAAAGTAGGTTAATGGAAGGTGTTTCCAATATCTACAAAAACATGTTTGTCACCAGATAGCTCCATATACTTCTGTCCTCGTCAACTGTATTTACTGGGCAGTGGATAGTCCAAAGCTGCTGACCATTCCTGATGCCAAACATTTGCTGCTGCCGTCGAACACCCCATGGCTGCCCAAGAGTATTGGAGCACCGGCACTACCACATAGGTGAATATTGCTATCTAATATTATAGCAGACTACAATGTTCAGTCTTATGTAATCACTGTGTATATTTGAAGGATGCTGGCAATATGCGATATATCGGCAGACCCTGGAGGTTCCATTGAGTTCATGAACGAGTGCACTACTATCGATACGCCTTTCTGTCTCTACGATGCTGATAGGAACAAGGACACTAAAAGGTTAGATAGCTTGCTTTCCTTGTCGTTAATTCAATACCTTACATTAAATAACTTGCTATGTAGGTATGTTTCTTCGAGTGGAATCTTGCAACTCAATTTCGATATGCAGATATCTTCAACCTATTGAGCCAAAATTTGGCATAATTATGTAAGTTCGGTGACAATGCCATTTACCACGGACCTGATCTGATGATGAAGCCAGAAGTTAGATATTGCAACTCCTCGAGCTGGGCTCATTTGAATTTGTGTGAAATACAAAAGCTTGTTTTTTAGTTTTCATGAACAATAATTACTTATTGACGTGACAACGTCTTATAATTCGATGGAGCCGGCTGCATGCACGAAAAAGTATGACGTATGCGGCGTTCCAGTGCAAGCGAGAGCGCGCAACGAGCGACATAGAGGCACAATCCATTCCATCAGTATTTACGAAAAAGTATGACGTTGTGACGTTCAACTATCGTCAGTAAACCGACTTTACAGACAACCGATTTTTTTTTTATCTTACCTTGCATTATCTTTTAAAGTTTCAAAGGTCCCGGTGTCCTGGTATGCTCGATTGATAACATGCCAACTCAGCTTCCGAGGGAATCAACCGACTTCTTTGGTGACTTACTCTACCCGTACGCGGAAGATATAATGAGTTCAGATGCTACTAAGCCTTTGGAAGAACATAACTTCACGCCTGTCGTACAAGGGGTAAGTTATGTAAATTCGTGTGATAAGACCGTAATTTTAAGCTTTTGGAGAAAGAACAAATAACTTTATTCGATATGATGTATATACATTAACTTTACAATAACAATCTTGTTTCAATTATCGGCTTTAGCTTTTCTCAGGTGAGAGTCAGAAGAGCATCCACAATACAAAAATAACTTTTAAAATTAATCGTGTATTATTAAAAAGTTATTGTGAATATACAGTATTGTGAAAGAATAGATGGTTGTGTTTCTGTAGATTTAGCATATCGCTCATAGAAACTTAGAAATCGCTCAGAACAGACCGGTTTTATGATTTTTTGTAAGTCTTGTAAAGTCTTAGCGCTAGTTTCATTTCGCTAGTCTGTGATTGAAAATGTCTAATTCTTTGTTATCTTGAGTCAGATCATTGTAAATTCGACACATTCTAGTTAAAGGATTGTAGAAAGATGTGTTATTTCTATATGAATTAAGCAAGAAGGTTATGGGGTGCCGAGAATTAATTTTAATGATACCTAATACTAATCTCAGATAAAAGAAATGAAGAGACGAGGTACGAATGCAAAATTTTATAAAGACAAGTTAGATCAAACTGCATACGGCGCGTGCAGAGTGATGGCAATTACAGCCATTTATGTGTTTTTTTTTTTGTCTTGTTGAATTCCTAACACTTACTTTTACCAATTTTCATTTGAATTCTAGCATGTGAGAAATTAAAACGATTAAGTCCGAAAAATCGACTTCTTTTAGATAGATTAATTGTTTCTTTTACCAACTTATGTTTCGGGCTTATTGACGAGCCCCTGCCCTTATTGACGAGTTGGAGGTTGCGGGTTCGATTCCCAGTCGGGACTAACATTTGATTGGATATTCTGTTGGTGTCTGGATGTTTAATATTTATTTGGTTAGGACTAAATAACCGTGTGTGAATTGTATCCCACAATTTAATTTGAGTAAAAAAATCAAAATCTTTTGCCTTCAGGCTATTATTACGAGCAATGGAAAATTAACGCCATCTTTCGAATACATCAATGAACTGCGAATGTCGAACACGTGAGTATTCTGCTGACTTTCCTATGAACTTAGTGTTGCGTACCCAAAGGGTTCCACCGGGACTCTATGCTTAGCCTTCGCTGTCTCTGTCTGTCTGTCAGCGGGCTGTATCTCATGAACCATAACAATGAACCACTGTTGCTGCTATAAATAACAACAAGTGATTTTTTTAAAACCGGCCATGTCGGACTCGCGCACGAAGGATTCCGTACCATTATTTATAAGAACGGCAAAAAAATCAGTTTTGTTGTATGGGAGCCCCCTTAAATATTTATTTTATTCTGTTTTTTAGTATTTGCTGTTATAGCGGCAACAGAAATACATCATCTGTGAAAATTTCAACTGTCTAACTATCACGGTTGTCCAGGCTGTATCAAGCAAGCAAGTCATGCACTTGCTTGCTTGATACAGCCTGGACAGACGGACTGCGAAGTCTTAGTAATAGGGTCCCGCTTTAGGTACCCTTTGGGTACGGAACCCTAAGAATGACTTTTCTTGGCGTTTGTTATGGAACTGTGGTAAGGAACATTACGCGTGACGGGTGCGAGTCCGACTTGCACTTGACCGGTTTTTTATTCGAAACTAGCTTTTACCAGCGGCTTCGCTCACGCAAGATTATTTCTCCCCCTTAGGGGCTAAGTTTTGCAAAAAGCCTTTCTTAGTGGTTGTCTACACTGTATAAGCTATCTATGTGCAAAATCTCTAGACCCAGTGGTTTAGGCTGTGCGTTGATATAACCAATCAGTCAGTCAGTTTATCATTTTATATATATAGATACCTAGCTAGGTATCTATTTCTATTACGAAATCTAATTTCAGTAGATCCCGACACAAGGTAGAAGGGAATGACCAGCAGAGTCCAGTGCTAATTTTGGGCAGCGGGTTGGTCTCCGCACCCGTTGTGGAGTATCTGGCCCGGGATAAGTCTGTAGCTGTTACGATTGGTACGTGAATTTTTTTCATTTTATAATTGACTAGCGGTTCCCGTTCCCGTGGGAATACAGGAATAAAATATAGCCTATGTTACTTAGGGTTATTCCATTGTTGAAGAATTTTTGAAATCGGTCCTAGTTTTTGAGTTTATTCGTTACAATACAATAATAGTGTATAAGTATATAGGTAGATAAAAAGAAATCTACACTTCTACGAGTACATTTACAATTTTACATACACTATTTCTACATCTATAGGTACTAATATTATGAAGAGGAAAGATTTGTATTTTTTTATGTTTGTAAGGAATACACTCAAAAAGTACTGGACCGATTTTAAAAATTCTTTTACAGATAGACAGCTACAATATCCCTGAGTAACATAGGCTATATTTTATTCCCATATTAACGGGAACTACGCGGGTGAAACCGCCCAGAACCACTAGTCTTCTATATTTTTATACTAATATTATAAAGAGGAAATATTTTTTCGTTAGTTCTAGTTTATACGAAGGAGTCCAGAATAGTTATATTTTTCTTAAATTATTAATAAAAAAATAGGTACATTAGGTAAATCAATTAAAAACTTATAATTTAAATTGACCACACTGGTCGACCACTAGTTAATATTATTTTGCGACAGCATCTCAAGTGAAAGAAGAAGCCGACAAACTCGCAGAACGGTACGACGTCAACGCAGAATATCTAGAAGCACACGATGAAGCTGCGTTAAAAACGCTCGCCTCTAGGGCACGTGTCGTGATATCTCTTCTGCCTTATGACCTGCACGGGTCGGTGGCCAGGGCGTGCTTGGCCACAGGAGCTCACATGGTCACAGCCTCCTACGTC
The DNA here is from genome assembly GCA_963855545.1 of Ethmia dodecea. Taxonomy (NCBI): domain Eukaryota; kingdom Metazoa; phylum Arthropoda; class Insecta; order Lepidoptera; family Depressariidae; genus Ethmia; species Ethmia dodecea. The sequence continues at coordinate 16,325,854 of OY979443.1, read as the reverse complement.
ACAGCTGAAGTGCAGGATCTTCATAAAACGTGAGATTGGGTTATACTACGCGTCACAAAATAAGCGCAATTCCTCATACACTCCAATTAGTATATTAATATAAAAATATTATAAATACCTAAATAAATTGTGGGACACAATTAACGCACGGTTATTTAGTCCCAAATTAGTCAGTCAGTTAGTGTTGTACTATGGGTACTAAACAACTGATAAACATACTTAGATAAATATTAAACGACCAGACACAAAGCCAACAGACATGTTCATGCACACAAATGTTGGCCCAGAGCGGAAACCGAACCCACGACCTCCGACTCAGAAGGCAGGGTCACTACCAACTGAGCGAACAGGCCCGTCAATTATGCATTCTTACTTTAGTTTTCTTTAACCAAATTTCTTAAATAAAGAACAATAATAGTAAGGATTCCATAGGTAGCCCTAAATTCAGTTATTTATGCTAATTAATTTGATACTGAAAAAACTAATTTCAGGAATTGCGTTTATTCTGTTACATAATAATATTGTATATAATAATATTGTCCTTTTAAATTCAGTGCAAATATTTAAAGGTCGTAGGTACATCAAAAAAATACAAAAAACTGTTATTTGCATTGATTTATATTTTTTATATATATTTATTCATAAGCTACTTTACTAGATAACATCGGTTATAACAAAATATTTATAAAACAAACTAACACGCTGTACTAAACAATACCTACACATAATCTACCCAATCAAAAATAGCGTGAAAATAACAGATAGATACCTAATATGATAAATTGATAATAGATAATTAAAAAAGGCTTACAAAAATGGCGTCTTGTTAAAATGGTAGCATGTGGCGGTAGTGAGGGTTTAAGTATGTGCCTACAGCAGGGATGGCGAACCAATGGCACGCGTGCCACAGATTGCTCGCCGCAGGAAATTCTAGGCACACAATAATTAAGTAATGTATGTATTAGTATTCACACTTACTTTTTCTTTCATTTAAAAAACATAACACATTAAATTACATAAAAAATACGGTGAATTAAATAAGTTTTAGGCAGAAAATAAAAAGTTCATCTACTTTTATTTATACATTCCATTCAATCAATAGGTCAATATTGTTTGACGGCACGTTATAACCCATTCGTATTTGTTTAATAAAAATTGGCACGTCCGCCAATAAAGGTTCGCTATCCCCGGCCTACAGCATGTTAACAAAATAATTTTAGTTTGTTAGAAAAGAACAAGAACTCTTATAATGTTAATGTTATTTCAGTTACATATTTGTACCTGTTCCTTAAAATATTAGCACTTGATTTAAAATTACCGTGTATATGTCATGACCCAAGTGATTAATTGGTCATTATTCATAATGCCCGGACTGTTTGAAAAATGTACAATGTGAGCGGGCAAAATGATAATAATAATCGAAATAATTAAATTGACCGGGTTTTATGAGTAATGCTTTTTACCTATTGGGTAGAATAATAAAAATGCGCTTTAATTAAGTTTATAATTACAATAAATATTCTTTTATGTAATTATATTATCAAAATCAAGACAACACTAGGTTAGGTCAGGTTAGAGTTGTGACCCTGCTAAGTGCTAGAAGAGCTAGAAAAGTGTGCGTATGTGAGATGCTTGTATGCTTGCTTGAAAACTTAATAATTATGCGCCTAAATTAAGTCATTAAAATTTCATCAAATGAAAATAAAAAACACTAGCTATCGTAAACATCTCCAGTTCTTGCTGGATTTTAAATAGTTATTTATCACATGTCCCGATTTGAATTTTCATTATGCAAACTGCCCGGGCATTTTAAATTATGCCCTTATTTATCACTTGGTCCATAAACAATACACTGATTTAATAGTAGAAGAAGAAAGAGTAGAATTAATAACGGAATCTTTCGATTTTAGAGCAAAAGAAGCAGGTTTAACCATCCTAAATGAAGTTGGACTGGACCCTGGTATTGACCATCTGCTAGCTTTGGAATGCATTCATGATATTCAGAGCCATGGAGGTAGAATCGATTCATTCGTTTCGTACTGTGGAGGTGGGTAATTGATATTAAAATTGATTATTCGTTAACTATTCAGATTCATATCCAAAAGTAACAAAAAATAACAAATGCAAATGTATTGCAGGTCTCCCAGCACCAGAATTTAGCGACAATGCTCTTCGATACAAATTTTCGTGGAGTCCCAAAGGAGTGTTGCTCAATACTATATCTGCAGCCAAATATCTCAGCAAAGGACAGGTATTTACCAACAAAAAAATGTATTGTACAAAAAAGTTTGCGTGTCAGCTTACAATGTGTATCTACTTTATATCTAACTATTATAAGTACTTAGTTCTTTTTTCTAAAACATCGTGAGGAAACCCGCAGGTCCCAGAATTAATTCTGAGGCATGTGTAACAGACCCGGTCCGGCGATGGGATCACCACCTATCACGTTCAGGGGTCCAAAGAATATCTCGTGAAAAGTGGGTATATCCAGAAATGGAATACCTCTGCCTACCCCCTCAAGGATAAAAATGAGATTATAATAATAATATAATTATAATACTATAATTATAATTCTTTTTTCTAAGCTTACGTTTGTTTGTTCTTTTGCTCGATTATTCAAACTTTCTCGTAGAGCTTTAACACGGCTAAGTGTAAGTCCTACATAACTAAGTTTAAATATAAAAGATTTTTACTGATTTCTATATACTGATTTGGGTGGTAAAATATTAAAAAAATAGTGATAGTAGAGTCATAATTTTAATTTCTTACCCAAATTTCACCCAAACATATTAGCTTTGCAAGTTTCATAGATAAGGGGAAGGTATTTTTCGTATAGACTTTTTTCATCTTATGTCGTAATGTGCAAAGAAAAGAAAGAAAGCCTCTTCATATGATACCTACACAATTTGTCCTACAACTCTATTAATATTTCAAAAAACTATTCCAAATTTTAAGTCGACATAATACAGTAAATAAAAAAAATGGCTGTCTGTAAAGTCGATTTATGGACGGTAAATTTACGTGATAACGTCATAAGAAATAGATACGCCGAACGCGGGCCGATCGTGCCTCTCTATCGCTTGTCCTGCACTCTCGCATGCACGCTCGGCTCATGCGGAACGTTACACTGAGATATGCTTTTTCGTGCGTGCAGCCGACGTTCATCAATTTATAATGATTTGTTATTTACAGTGGCGCAGATACTGTAATGTACAACTCATAAAAAAGTTATCAATAAACGTTTTTATTATTATTATACTCTTTATTTAATTTAGGTCTTATGTTAGGTTTTTTACAATATGTATATACCTAAAAGTAAAATATATAAAAACATTTACAAAACAATATAAAACCTAACCTATGGTGGCGGTCAGCGCTGCAGAGAGAGCGAGGAACCAGCGGACTATCCGCGCCGTGTCCAAGATCACCGCCTTCTGTATCTAACCCTTGATCTTGATTGAGATTATTATTATTATTACTAGGCGTTATTACTTATCAATCTAAGACAATAATTTAATAACTTTTTCAGATAGTCGAAGTACTTAGCGGAGGTGAACTGATGTCAGTGTCACGAGAGCTAGACTTCCTTCCTGGTTTTGCATTCGAGGGATTCCCAAACAGAGACAGCACTAAGTACGCAGAACTTTACGGCATTCAAGACGCGCATACTATGTTTAGAGGGACGCTTCGATATAAAGGTAAAGGAAATGTAAGAAAGCATATTGTGAAAGAATCTTCGTATCGCCTTAAATCTACACTTCTACACTATAATATTATAAAGAGGAAGTATTTTTGTATTTATAATTTTTGTATGTTTGTACCGAATAAACTCGAAAACTACTGGACTGAATAAAAAATATATTTTACCAATGAAATTCTATCAAGGAGTGATATAGGCTATACAATATGTATCAGAAAGGTGAAATAATAATTAAGGGTCATATAAAGTAGCTTATATACAGTTCGTGAAAAATGTCTCTTGTTTAATATATACTATAAATTTGGAGTAAAACAACGTTGAAGTTATCATTAAAAAAAATCATTTTCAACCCTTAAATCAGCTGCTAAATGCTGTTGAACTCTCTTTTAAGTGACTAAACATGGTACAGATAAGACATCGTGTTTTTACCTACGAAAAACTAGACCGAGCCTATACACTATGAGTACTAAATAACTAATAGACATACTTAAATAATTATTGAAAACCCAGTCACGAAGAAAAATGATATGTTCATTTACACAACTGTAGGCCAACATGTTGTTCAGTGGGAATCGAACCCACGAGCTCCGGTTCTGAAGGTCACTACCAACTGAGCCAACAGGCCCGATAATACTCCATCATTATTTTTTTTTTTCCCATAGTTTTAAAGAAAACCTACTAATTTACCTACGTAATTATCTGACATTATTAGTCTTTGATAGAATTTTGTTAGTCCACGTGGATTGTGGTCTTAGATCAATGAAAAATCCATTGATCACTAGGAACGCTCGCGCGCTCCTTTTTGGCCAATAAGGACACTGCGCAAAGGTCAAAGGGCCGGGCGGCGGCATAACTAAGGACTCTAGCTCCACCCTCTATTTATTGAGTGGTTCCGTATGTTTTAAAAAATATTCCTAATTCTAAGTATTTTATCTTATTTCACGTTATTATTATTTCACAATTGGCAAAAGTAAATTGTGTAATTAATTGGTTCATTATCCTTGTATCGCTTAAAATTATTTTTACGTCTTTTATTTTCATAGGGTTATGTTTCATTTTCAACTGAACCCTACAACAAAATTTTAGGAAATCGGCAAATTCTTTCATTTTCAAATCAATGAACTTAGTTGCTTCCTATCTATCAACGAGTGAAGACGTGTTATAATCAAAGAATATGACTCGCAACAGTCGCTACAGTGTCTCGCGATTATTCAAGTGAATCTTATGAAATGACTTGGTGTCGGTGCTTCAAGTTAGGGAGCTGTGTCACGTGCGCTTCGCTGAAGGTAGACTGCTGGATGAGCAGCGGATGCTATCCTTCAGCTGCTTCGGGAGAATTTGTCAGGTGTGTGTGTGCGTCTGCGCGAGGCTGGTTCGTTCCGCGCTCAAACCCCCCAAGGTCGCGCACCTGTACGCCTACTCGTCGTGCCAGGACCTGCGGCTGGTGGTACCCACTGCGCACGGGTGGACATTTTGAGTTATTGTGCGGTATTAATGTGTGTGTAAACCAAATAGCAGGTTGGACCCTAATCCCAAAGTGTAAAAGTTTGATGAAACTACATAATTAGTATGTGGGTAGGTATTACTTGTTTAATGACAATGTTTTGATCAGTTAAATTTATTATTGAATAAAAACTACGCTGTTACCTTTAATTTTTTTTTAATAAATGATTACTGCTATAACTTTTATTATTTCCAATAACATTTACCCTAGAATAAAATAGGTAGGTATGTTAAGGCGCGGGCGGCGACCGGCGCTCGGCGCGAGCGATCAGCTGCGCGCGCAGCGCTACCTATACCACTACTACGGTCAACGACACTAGCGCGTACGGAGCCCGTACGCTTTTATTCTTCAATCACAGGGTTGGCGAAAATTCACACATAAAAAGTAATTATTAAGTTTGTATGAAAGAAAAAAGTTGCTATATTAGATCTGATATTTTTGTAGGTATTTCGTTACACGATATACATATACACCCTTCAATATTATTTCACCTTTCTGATACATATTGTATAGGCTATTTTTTATTAATGTATTCCCACGGAGCGGGAACTAAGCGGGTGAAACAGCGCGGAATAGCTAGTCTACAACTACTGGACCAATTTTAAAATTTCTTTCACCAGTGGAAAGCTTAGTACTTTTGTGGGTGTAGCATGAAATATAATTTTCCCACGGGAACGGGACTTACATCAGTAAAATTACGCGGAATAGCTAGTAGCAAATAAAAGCTTAAAAATTTCAGGATTTGCTGAAACCATGAAGGCTTTGCAATTGTTTGGACTGGTGGATCCCCATCCACATCCATCTCTCCATCCTGAAGGACCTGAAGTGACCTGGGTGCGTCACCTACCTAATATACGATTCTCTGTAAAAGGAGATTATAAGATTGAATCTTTAAAAGAACCGAAAAATTTGATAAACTTTTTTCTGACAACAAACCAATATAGAGCAGTGATAGCCTTACGATTCAAGAGATCGCTTCACATGATGATAATCAGTGAGGCTCGGGTTCGAATCCTGGCATGCACCAATGAGTTTTTCAAAAACATATTCATCACTAGCTCGACGGTGAAGGAAAACATCGGGAGGAAACCCGCAGGTCCCAGAATTAATTCTAAGGCATTTGTAACAGACCCGGTCCGGCGATGGACTCACCGCCTCACGTTTAGGGGTCGAATATACTCGTGAAAAGTATTCAGATATATGTCTATACCAGAATATCCCCTCGACGATAATAGGCATCTATTTTTTATTTTTATAGATAAAACTGGCGACTTGCCCCAGCTTGGCACGGATGCAATGCTGATACCAAAACCTTCCGTAGATACAAAATCCGTTGCGTAGTTTTAAAGATCTGAGCATACATAGGGACAAACAGACAGCGGAAAGCGATTTTATTTTATACTGTAGTACCTATTGAGGTCATATAAGTTCGTAAATACACTTCCAAGATATTATAATAATTATTTATTAAGATTACAGAAAGTTAAAAAGAACACTGAACTAAATATATAATCTAATAATCTACACCTATAAAATATCTCTAGAAAATAATAACATGCCAAGGCAAATTCATCTAAGATCCCCCCTGAGCCATTCCTGGCCTAAAGGTCCCCATTACGCTATCAGCGTTACCACGCTGAATTTCTATGAAAACTCGTTGGACCAGGTACGCCCCAGAACGGGAATCAAGACCCCGATCCCTGAGACGTTGACCCAGAGCCCTAATCCATTGCTTCGCTTCTGAGCCTCCTCCAAGATATTATATTAAACAGAAACATTTCATTAATTAATATATAATAATATATAATCTTACGCCTTTTATCCCCGAGGGGGTAGGCAGAGCTATTCCACTACTGGATATACCCACATTTCACGAGACATGTTGGACCCCTAAACGTGATCGGTGGTGAGCTCATCGCCGGACCGGATCTGTTTACACATGTCTCAGAATTAATTCTGAGACCTGCGGGTTTCCTCACGATGTTTTCCTTCACCGTCGAGCTAGTGATAAATATTTTTTGAAAAACTCATTTGGTACATGCCAGGATTCGAACCCGAGCCTCACTGATTTTCGGCCGGCTCTTTAACCGTTCGGGCTATCACTGCTCACTAATTAATATATTTCACTAATTCCAGCGCCAATTTGCCTGTGAGCTGCTGGGTTTGACTGACACCTCTATATTCTACGAGAACCTGAAGACTCGCCTCACGGAGCGCGTCGGTGCCTCTGGAACGCAAGCCGTAGAATCCCTGGGATTCTTAAGCGAGGATACTATTATTAAGCGCGGCACTCCTCTTGACACCATCAGCCACTACCTCAGCAAACGCCTGCAATTGGGTATGAAAAGATAGATCCTCTAAAGCCAATAAAATAAAACACAATTGATTTTTAATTGTTTACGTGCCGATTGGAACCGCGCGGTGCTCGACGAATTAAAGAATATACATCATAACTGCACACATAAAAAAATATATAAAGTCGAATTGAGTATAACCTCCTCCTTTTTTGAAGTCGGTTAAGAAACTGCTATTAAGAGCACTGTAATTAACGTGGCCACCAAAGAGGTTGGAAGAAGATCATTCTCTTTCAGAGAAACTTTTTCTTTTCTTTGGCGGCCACCATTGTCCACCGTGCAAAGATCCGCATTGCGCAGCCTTGATAATGAAACGAAGATATTTAAATGGGAACTTGCGCTAAAATTATATTGATAAATTATCTTGATAATTCAATAATGATAATCGCTAAATTGGAAACCCAAAAAAAAATTTATAAAATTATGATTTTTTTCGCGAAATATTTGAATTCTCAGTAACGCTAATTGAAACTCAATTTGAAACACCAATCAGCGACGAGTGACGTCATTCCATCGCAAATCGAAAAGAGGAAAGGATATATTTGTATGTTTGAAACGAATAAACTCAAAAACGACTCTATCGATTTCAAAAATTCTTTTACGTAAATAGAATTCTACATTATCAGCTAGTATTAAATAAAACTGAAAATATATTATTTTTATAATAAAGTACCTACGATAAAGAGTTGTTACTTAGTTACATCATTTACAGACAAAGACGAAACCGACTTCGTGGTACTCCGGCACGAAGTGGGAGTGACATGGAGGGATGGGAGGAGGGAGCGTCGTGACGTCACAATGACGGTCAGGGGAGACCCGGTCACACACACCGCTATGGCCAGAACTGTCGGTTTACCTACTGCTATTGCAGCGAAAATGGTGTTGGATGGTGAGTTGTTTGATTTACTACAGGCTAGAGATGTATCCTTTTTTTATAATATACTTATCAGGGATGTGAAAAAAAAACCGATTTTTAGAATAATCGATTTTTAAAATTAAAAACGATTACTAATTAATCGATTATTGACGATTATATTTTCACACATTTTATTAGATTTTTGTAATAATATTAGGCGATTTTTCAAAAATGGTTTATTTAAAAAAGAGAAAAACGATTTTTAAATTAATCGATTTTTTCGATCAATGTCACATCCCTATAATATAGGGGGCAAACGAGCACTAGGGTCACCTGATGGTAAGACTACTGTCGCCCATTGACACCTGCAACTCAAGAGTCGCTAGCGCGTTGCCGTATAAAGTTTTTATATCGAAAGTTGAGAAGCAATTTTTGGAACGTATTATACTTTTGTGAGCCCTACACAACGCTTATCAAAATTAGAGGTAGGTACCCACAATTTAGGCCTTTAGCATGGGTCGTTTATCTATCAATGTTACAGGTGAAATTCAAGAGCGTGGTGTCGTTCTACCTTTCGCCCCTGTGGTGTACCGATCGCTGCTATCAAGACTCAGGGCAGAGGGCATCACTGCTAAAGAATCCACCATACCTCTAAATTAAATAACAAAATGTATATAAGTAATTATAAGTAAACGAAAATTAAATGGAAATCATATTTCATTCGTACTGAACACTGAGATATGAAATTTGAATTTGTAAATATTTTTGTATCAGTTACCCTTATATAATGATCATTTATGTTTTGTGATTAATTAAGATGATTGCATATGTCGTTTCATAATAAAAAATGATGGTGTAGATATTTACGTATGTATGTAATGCATTAATTATTTACCAATCGCAAAAAATATTATACTTTGTCATCACTAAAATTGTTTTCATAAAATAGTAGGTACCTACCCATTTTACAAAGCTTTCCAAGATTAGTCTGTTGTCTCTGCCTACCCCAATGGGAAATAGGCGTGAGATTATGTAATATGTATGTAAGTATGTATGTATGTTCCAAGATTATAATACAAAGTGACAGCCACAGGTGACAGCTATAATTTTCTAAGTATAAATACACAGACCAATTTAATTGGGTAAGTATGCCCTATCTACATAATACGAGTTAAGTAAGCTATATGTTTTTGTACACATAGGTCTACCTAAATAAAAATAAATAAAAAACCTCAGTCGTGCTAATTCCTGAGAGAGATTTTAAATAAAAGCTCACACCTTTATTTAGGAGCAAAGCAGCTGACTTTCTAGGACATATTCTGGAATTCGTAGTAAAATATATATACCTTAAGTTCTATCAATGAAAATAAAAAAAAACTAATGGGAGCTAGAGCTAGCTTCTACTTTAGTTTTTTTTTTCTAAAGTGGCTCCTCAACGGTGAACGAAAAAACAATATGTAACTCGCAAACTTAGAGCATCACCATATTATAATACATATTGTATTTTTCTCTCCATGAATATAAATCTCCTTTGTGTCATGTAATCCCAAAAACTAACAGGAGGCCTTTAACTTTTCAAAAACCTTATCAAACGTTTTTCGATTCCAGCAAGGCAGCCGCGGAAAATGAAAATACTACTATCCAGTAATGTCATCTGGAAAAAAAAGGTCTGACATGCTTGTCATTCTTGTATCATTTTTTTGCTAACCTAAAATGTTTTATCAAATGACTTGATTTTGCTATTTTGAATTATTTTTTACGGTAATCTTTATTAAATTTAATAACCTAAATCTCGATTGTGTCGTGACACGTACCGCCTCGCACTTAATTTTTTTATTAATGCGTGACTATTTAATAATGATGACTCTACGTTAAAGTCGTATGAAATGGAAAACGACCCGAACAACACAGTAAGTACTGTTGCCGTAGGACGTCAGGTATTATTCCGAGCAGACGCAGACATCTACCCACAGTAATGAGACGAAGACACTGTACTTACATCTTACATGTAAACGCAGAGTTTCTTCGTTACAATTTATTATTGTTGGTAAAGGTCGGTAATACATAATAATATATATATGCTTACATGGCGGCACGCAAATCACACAGGTCAAGTAATGACAAAATAAGCAGAGCCTGTAACATATTTATATATATCTTATACTAGCGACCCACCCCGGCTTCGCACTGCTAATAATAAAACCTTCCTCTTGAATCACTCTATCTAATAAAAAAAACCGCATCAAAATCCGTTGCGTAGTTTTAAAGATTTAAGCATACATAGGGATATAGAGACAGAGAAAGCTACTTTGTTTTATACTATGTAGTGATAAATAAACAGGTATGTTGATCCAAATAATTATGTTGGCTCCGAGCGGAAATCGAATTCTGATTCAAAAGATAGGGTCACTACCAACAGCACCAACTGAGTCAACAGGCTAAATCTCTGTAATCTTTAACCGTTGAAAATAATAGCGATGTCAAGTTTCTCGTACTTCTGACAGGCATAGCTGGACTAATTTGAACTCTCATCATTACCAATAGGCCATTAAGGCTGCTACACACTATGCCGGCGGCACGGCGCCGCCGGCCATGCCGCCGGCAATGCCGCACAAGCCGTGCGTACAACACTACCGGTCTACCCGGCTGACAACTTGAGAATGATACCACAGATCAGACAATGATGCTCTACGGCAGCCAGCGGCAAGTGCCAGCGACCTGAATAACCGGCGGCATACCCGCGCGGCAAAAACCCGCCGGCTGTGCCGCCGGCATAGTGTGTAGCAGCCTTTAGGCATTTACTATCGAAAAACGCTAAGCCTGATACATTTGGAAGAATTTGCTTGAAAGCTCATGTTTTTATTACCCCAACCCTAATTAGGGTTAAACAATCGTAAGCCAGTAAAACCGTTTCTTTTTCTATTCCAATCCATTCATCGACCCGAAGTGGTCACAAACATGAAAGAAACCTTGTTCGATGTTCGTAGCAAAAAAGATCCGGCATAATTAGGTATTAGTTTCTTTAAAGTTAGTAATAATATACTATAAATGATATAAAATAGTAAAATCCCGATTGAATTAGACCCCATCTAGCTGTAGAGTTGTTGCATATCATGTTATTTGGGTTGCGTGTTCATTCTGATCGAAGTACACTTTAAGTTTGTAAATAGGTACTTACTATCCTTCCTTAATAAACGCGAACGTTTGTATGGATGGATGTATGGATGTTTGTTCCTCTTTCACGCAAAAACTACTTAACGGATTTTTATGAAACTTTACAATTACCTATATAGCTTATACATCAAAATAACACATAGGATATATTTTATCCCCGTATTCCCACAGGAACGGGAACTACGCGGCTGAAACCGCGGGGCGCTGCTAGTTTATTATAGGTACCTACAGCTTTCCTCATTTTTTTAGTTTTCACGATCAGAATGCGGAAGCTTTAAAATACTCGATGCACATCCACTCGGCGTGGATCTCTGTCGATCTTAAATAATCTAAATAATGACATAGAACTGTATAAAAAACCGACTTCAACTTTTTCTCATAGATGCCAATGTCAGAACTGGACCAAATTGAAACCACACGGGAAGCACCAGCTTTCAAATAAAAAAAGAATCATCAAAATCGGTTCACCCACTCGAAAAAAACATAGGCAAATTGATAACCTCCGTCTTTTTTAAAGTCTGTTGAAAAACAAAAGACTTGATAGGGTGCTTGTGACTGCAGACGGCGGGTCGCGAGACTGGGCGGTGCATGTCGGTGGCAGCCATGCAGGCGTTGCACCGACTGCGCGAGTGCCGGCTCCTGTGCGATGCAATCGTTCGCGCGGACGACGGCGCCGCCTTCCCAGTGCACCGCGCCATCCTCTCTGCCTGCAGCCCATACTTCCTGTTAGATTCTCTGCTACAATTTCACTATTTTCAGACCATCAAATCAAATACTTTATTTGCATGCCATAGGTCTTAAAGGTGTTACGGTACATCACGTGTAACGTTGTAGATTTTGCTGGCTCAAAAGGTATAAACCGAAAGAATAAGAAAAAGAGGGCCAGAGTGAGGAAAAGATTCTTAAGTCATGTATTTTGCATTGCGTTAGTCAATAAGATATTAATTTCTGATCAATAATTTTCAATTCACATGTAGGTACTTTTAATTAATGATTTTCTTATCAGCATCACCTCATCTCAAACCGTTTATTTGTATAATATTCACTACTACACTACAACGCACATTTATCGTCAACGCACAGCGTAACGGCATTACAACTATCCGTTTCCAATACATGTGCTTATAACTTTTGAGTTTCTTCTATCATGCTATAGCTAGCTATAGTTCTGGTAGACAACTATTTTGTTACTGTAATAGGAGCTATCTCACCTCCCTCCTGTCTGATGATATTGAAAATCCTTAAAGAGGCAAAAGGAAAAAATGCCCTTTATCCGATACATTTAGTTCACTCTATTCAATTACCAGGCAACCAGTAGTGTAGTGAGGGTATGTATTATTTTAATCTCTTCAGCTGTGCGGATAAGATGTCCAATGAACATGGAGCTAAGTTGAAAAGCTTCCCCGGTAAATCCCACTCCATCCATTTATCTGATCTCTGACATTCACCTCGTGTGCAGGGCATTATTTACAACAACATTACACTCGCGCGAGCAGAGTGACGTGCAGATATCGGGCGTGCGCTCCGAGATCCTACTGCTGCTAATTGAATACGCATACCTCCGTCGGATCGATGTAACAGACACCAACGTGCACGAACTCCTTATGACGGCCGACTACCTTGCCTTCCTCGGAGTGCTGCAGCTCTGCTGTGACCATCTCCGGGTCTCACTCAATCCTAAGAATTGTCTTGGTATAATGATGTTCGCCAGGTAAATGGTACCTATTTTTTTCGCGGGGTAGGTAGAAGTCAATTAAAGGCTGATTCATGTTACAACCCGACGGGCCCCGTCGGGCCGGACGTGCCCCGTCCGGGGCGAACCATCCTACAATACGCCTAGACATTTGGCCCGGACGGGGCCCGTCCCGTTGTAACATGAATCAGCCTTTACTGGTTGTTATCGAACTCCATGGTAGATCTTATTAACTAAGCGTCAAAGAATTTAGAAGACTAAAAATAATAATAAGTAAATAGTCTAACAGCAATATCCAAGTTTCAGGAGAGATCCGACATCTCGTTATCTAGTTAAAGTATATTTTGTTTTATTACAGGCGCGTATTCTGTTATAAACTTGAGGCTGACTCTCGAAGATATTTGTTGCGCTATTTCGTGACTGTGTCAACGCAGAGTGATGAATTCCTCCACCTGCCGCTCGAAGAACTTAACTCTATTATCCTCGAAGATGAACTAAACGTAAAGAGCGAAGAAGTTGTTTGGGAGGCTGTGCTGCGCTGGGTCAATTACAACTCTGACAATCGTTGGCAACATACCGTCAAACTAATGGGAAGCATACGACTTGGCTTGCTTGATACTCAAGTGAGATCATCTTTATGACATTTTCTAAAACAGATTGTTTTATTTAAAATAATGTCTGCCCCATTTATCTTTTCAGTTCTTCTTGGAAAACGTGAAAGATCATCCCTACGTCACTGGTAACGAAGGCTCTCGACCGATTATCATTGAAACTCTCAAATTTCTTTACGATTTGGAAATGATTGCTCAGAGGGATGGCGAAGTGGCCACTCCAGAGATCGCTCGCCCGAGAGTTCCTCATGAAGTAATATTAGTATTTAGAATCTCTGTAAGGTTTTGTAAGCGAAAATATACTATAAATTACGTCGTTTATAGGTTTTATTTGCCATTGGAGGTTGGAGTGGTGGTTCACCTACTGCATTCATTGAGACTTACGATACAAGAGCTGATCGCTGGATAAAGGTAATTGTTAAAAGTATGATTTATAAAACTTGTCTTTTATGACAATGCAGCTGAATATTACTATAAATAGGTGGAGGAAGTGGATCCGGCTGGACCTCGCGCGTACCATGGCACTGCTGTACTTGGGAATTGCATCTACGTTATTGGTGGCTTTGACGGGATGGATTACTTCAATTCATGTCGGTGTTTTGATGCCGTCACTAAAAGTTGGCGTGAGGTTAGCTTAAACACATTTTTGTTCGTAACTCTCTAAGTACATGCCTCCGACAGGATTTCTGTTTGCAATTCTATTTGTCCAGGTAGCACCAATGAACGCCCGTCGTTGCTACGTTTCGGTGGCAGTTCTTGGCGAGACGATATACGCTATGGGTGGTTATGACGGTCATCACCGACAAAATACAGCCGAGCGGTTCAATCACCGCACCAACCAGTGGTCATTGGTCGCTCCCATGAACGCGCAAAGATCCGATGCCAGCGCTGCAGCACTAGACAGTTAGTTCTCTTGATATTTTTCTACAATTACAGCCTGAAATATCTTCTAGGCCTTTTTGTTTATATCTGAGTTTATATCTTTACACAATAAAATGAATGACTTATTCTTAGATAAGATCTACATAACTGGTGGGTTCAATGGTCAGGAATGCATGAATAGCGTCGAAGTTTACGATCCAGATGCGAACCAATGGACGAATCTCGCACCGATGCGCTCGCGTCGCTCCGGTGTCTCATGTATCGCTTACCACAACAAGGTATTTAATCCGTTCTTTATGTAATTTAAATAAGTAGTTGTTACAAGGTAAAATAATAACCGTTTAATACCTGAATCCTACAAACTGTATGTGTGTTCATGTTTCATGCAAACGACGGACGGTAACGGATTTGATGAAACATGCTTTTCCAGTAACACAGAGGAAATCGCGAGCAAAGTTAGCTTTTGACTATCAATACATCAACAATAGATCTTAAAATGGTTTCTAAAATTTAAATTCTTGTTAGGGAACTAATAAGGTATAAAACTGATTAGCGAACGAAACGATAAACTACCTTTTGGACCAGTCTTTTCAGGATCAAAAGCTCATGTCTAATTTCCAGATTTACGTAATAGGCGGATTCAACGGGATCTCGCGAATGTGCAGTGGCGAGGTGTACGACCCCTTGACCAACACGTGGGCTCCCGTGCCAGATATGTACAACCCGCGCAGCAACTTTGCCATCGAAGTCATCGACGACATGATCTTCGCGATCGGTGGTTTCAACGGCGTCACCACGATCTACCACGTCGAGTGCTACGACGAGAAAACCAATGAGTGGTTAGTATGGTTTTTTTTTTCACCCGCGTAAGTAAATTATATCCCTATTTCTCCCAGAGAAGTAAGCTTTCCATTGGTCAAAGTAATTTAAAATCAGTCTAGTGGTTTTTGAGTCCACTTATTGAAAGTCTTTGCAACTCCTGCTTAGGCATGTGTTACAGTTGAGGAGCAGAAGCGAGAAAAAACTCCTCAGCATAGTGTATATACAAGACAAACTAGCGGTTACAGTGGTAACCTTGGGTAGCTGAGCAGTGAGACGAGGGAGCAGATTATCCCTCTCCTCGCTCTGCTTTGTCTCTCTCGCACCTCTGACCCCACACAAGAAGACAAGCTATAGACGCGCTCATCTTGCTATGTGAAGGTACGAAGCAACCGACATGAACATCTACCGGTCGGCGCTGTCAGCCTGCGTCATCATGGGCCTGCCGAACGTGTACGACTACATCCACAAACACCGAGAGCGCCTCATGGAGGAGAAGCGCCAGAAAATCCTGCTCTCGGAGACAGCCCGCCACGGCCAGCATCGCACAGCACTGCCTGATGTAAGTGCTTTTCAAACTCAAAATGTTTTATTCAAAGTCCACTAATTGACAGTCGTTTCAACTCCACCGCTTCAGCATGTATGGTTGAGGAGAAGAAGCGGGGCCAGAAACTCCTCAACATATTATTCTTTTGATCAATTCTTACCTAATACTACATTGGGTTACTTAATTTGTTTTGTTTATTTTTCACTCGTCTTGCACTGTAATGTATTATTTTTGAAGTTGTTAACCAGCTTCAAAAACAAAGTAGGTACCTACCTACTGGATGTTTTTTTTTACTGTCTGGAAAAAAATATGACGTATAAGGTATCTAGAGCCAAAGTTATAGACGAGATTAATTGTTAAATATAGTCATGTTTAATGCAATTTACAAAATCTAGAAAACTACGCACAGTAGGTACTACGCGCAGCTGGCGGTTGTAGGTAGATTGCGCATAAATGGAAGCTACGAGCCTGTTTCTTTTTAAAATACTATTTAAAATATTTCAGTGTGTATTATTGACTACAATTGAGTAATGTATATTTTTTTTTTGAGAAAAAAAATTATTAAGTAACATTGCCATATGAATCTATTACACTTACCTATCACACCACATTTTTTTCCAGGCGGTAAAAAAAGTCACCCTGTATATAACTGCGATAATGATTTGCGTGAGGCATTGGGTTGACATCTTTAAGTAATAAACGGCATTGATAACTTCCACGTCTACGTTGTTATCCTACGAGTAGGTACTTCTCCCCATAGGAACAGACCATCTGTATTCTCTATCCAGACAAATAAGTACTTAAATGATAGATTGTAGACTTGTGATAATAATTTTAAAAAACGCCAAGTTCGAGTCATACTCGCACTCTTAGAGCTTCGCACCTTTTCTATGAATATA
Source organism: Ethmia dodecea (assembly GCA_963855545.1). Lineage (NCBI taxonomy): Eukaryota > Metazoa > Arthropoda > Insecta > Lepidoptera > Depressariidae > Ethmia > Ethmia dodecea. The sequence goes on along the minus strand of OY979443.1, from coordinate 16,308,815 downwards.
TAGGTACTACTCATTACGTCATAAAATTCAATTTAAATTTATTAGTTGCCGCTTTCGCCTGAGTTTAAAATTTTAAAAAATACTTATTTGATTTGTATTTTTGTATTTTACGAATAAACTCAAAAACTACTGGACCGATTTTCAAAATTCTTTTACCAATGGAAAGCTAGAAGATTCCCGAGTACTTAACATAGGCTACATTTTATTTCCGTATTCCCACGGGAACGGGAACTACGCTGATGAAACCGCGCAGAACCGCTAGCAGGTACTATATAAACCTTTAATTATGTCAAAACATATAAAAAATATTTTGTATCGTGCAAATAAAGCTCTTTCATATGTTGTAATAAACTAATAACCCAGCACTTGCCCTGGTATCAATTAAAATGTCATCCCCTCCTTTCGGCCCCTTTTGATACTATTCTATTTTATTTGCAATATAATTTTATAACCTTAGTCTACAACCATTCAAAATTTCAAGTCGATAGATAACTGTGATAAACCGCTGTGTTAGACATACAGAGCGGCAGGAAACCCTAAAAAATAAGCAATAAATATACAGTATAGTAATTGGTAATTTGATAATGAATAAAGAGCATGGTTCTTAATTGGGTGATTTAATTAATGTTAATGGGACGTAAAGCACAATTTCTTATCTATTATAGTTAGAATAAACACTGATGTACCTCGTTAATTTAATAAAAATAATGTGGAACATAAGTGAATTGAGGCTTACTCCGAGAAACAATCCGAGTTTTCACGATTTAACGGATTTGATTAAAATCTACAATTCGTGCAACTGGTTTGTTTGTCACGAATGTCACGATTGAAGATACAATTTTTATACTTTACAATATGTAACAGAATAAGCGGAATTCCTGAAATTAGTTTGTTCAATATCGACTACTTTATCGATTTCAGCTATTTTTAATGTGTTAAATTTTTCTGAGACATGTGTAAACAGACCCGGTCCGGCGATGGGCTCACCACCTATCACGTTTAGGGGTCCAATATATCTCGTGAAATGTGGGTATATCCAGTAATGGAATACCTCTGCCTACCCCCTCGGGGATAAAAGATTATATTATTATATTAATTTTTTTCCGAAAAATTAATTAGAGTGTGTGAGGGAAGACCCTTAGCTCAGCAGTGGACGGTTACTGGTTGATGATGATGTACTTAAATTATCGAATAAGTATCTGTTAATTTATCGTTGGAATACTAAGCTACACTTATGGCATTGTCATTTGTCAGGTTCACCTAATGGAGGATAACGACGACATGCTGGAACAGCTGGGCCTGATGGAGAACCAGGCGAACAATGATGTAGCCCTGCCTCCTCCGCCGCCGCCGCCGCCGCAGCCCATGGAACAAGAATGATTGGGCTGTGCTGTCTGTCGTTAGTAATTTCTTTTTACGGTTGTTTAGAAGCAACTGTTGATAATGTAGCATCCTACTTCACTACATAGTATAAAACAAAGTCGCTTTCTCTGTCCCTATATCACTATGTATGCTTAAATCTTTAAAACTACGCAACGGATTTTGATGCCTTTTTTTTGAATAGATAGAGTGATTCAAGAGGAAGGTTTTAGTATTAGCATTAGACCCGTGCGAAGCCGGGGCGGGTCGCTAGTGTGAAATAATTTTTGAAATCGATTCAGTAGTTTTTGAGTTTATTCGTTTCAAACATACAAATATTTCCTTTCCTCTTTTTCGCTTTGCGATGGAGTGACTTCACTCGTCGCTGATTTGTGTTTCAAGTTACGTCTCATATAGCGTTACTTAGAATTCAAATATTTCTCAAAAAAATCATAATTTTAGTTTTATTTTTTCAGCAATGCACTTTTAGAGACTATCACTAATAAAGTATTAAGATAATTTATCAATATAGTTTTAGCATTTCCCATTTTCCCATTCAAAAAGCATTACAGGCATAAAAAAGCTGAATTTCGACCGCAGTTCGGCATGGTGTGTAGGTATGTACACTTAAAATAGACCCAAATACTGTTCTGTAGGCCTAAAATGGCCACTTTGAGCAATTCCTCCTTTTATGACTTTTTCGTAAAATGGTCCCTCATTTTAGTGATTCACTGACAATTCAATTCATTAGCACATTCGTATTTGGTGAAAATTTCGAATATGAATCGAAATAGGATCCTATTATGATTCACCCGAAACGGCCTTTTTAGACCCCCTGGTGTAGTGGGATAAAAAGTAGAAATGTCGCCAATTTCTTTTAATTATACTTAAGTACCTACTGGTAGATCCTACATTAAATTATCTCGTGAATATTGTGTGACACGTACGACTCTAGTGTTCTTATCTTACTGCTCACGTTTTGTTTTATTTCTGAAACTGTACCGTCACGCTCTTCGATTAGTATAAAAATACTTAGGTACATAAAAGGTCACAGCAAAATCAAAGTATACGGTAGGTATACCTACATAGACGATATAATTTCATTAACTATACAACTATAATGTGAACGGCGCGCTCACGTCATGCCCCTTACTGCGCACGTGAGGTTGGCTTCATATTCGGGCGCACCAGGGTCGCCAAGCTGACCTGCCCCCTAGCCAAGATGAAAGCGACTGATTTTATGGCATTTGTATGGGATTGACATAAGCACGCGTTACCGTTAGCGCTCGTTGTCAAGTGCTTATGTCAATCCATACATGTCAATCTGTAAAATCTTGGCTAGAGGGTTGGAGTCGTTGGAAGTGTAGGTACCTATATCTTCTGCCGTGTCGACACTTACTGAGCATTGATCGCTGCTTCCTTAGTAGTATCTGTGGGTCTAAAATGGCCACTTTGAGCAATTAATTCCTCTGAGCAATTCCTCCTTTTATGAATTCCCAGCAAATCCTAAGCAATTCCTCTAAATTTCGTAAAATGGTCCCTCATTTTAGTGATTCACTGACAATTCAATTCATTAGCAGATTCGGATTTGGTAAAAATTTCGAATATGAATCGAAATAGGATCCTATTATGATTCACCCCAAAACGGCCTTTTTAGACCCCCTGTTCAGTAAGGAGAGGTCACGCGTACACGGTATTTAACGATGTCAAATCGGCCGGCCTTGTAGCGTGCGCCGACTTCCGCTCGCCCAGAGCGGCTGGTCGCGACGGTGAGGCTCGCACACATTCCCTGACCGGCCCTTGCATAACGCGTCTTGTTGTTAGTGTTAATTTCGGGGGTTGGAGTCGAAGTGGCCGAAAACGGTCGGAGTTTATCATCATCAGCATCATAAGTTCCAGTAGACAATATTTTAGTAAAATCACTAGCGGATCTAGGGGAGGGATAGGGGAGGGGGTTCAAGCCACTCTCCTTCCTTCCTCCTTCCGCCTCGGTGCCTTATAATGAAGTTGTTTCCTTTATGTTTTGTAAATATTCGATGACTGGCCTCATCAAGCCCTCCAACCGTAACTCAGCCTACTTATAACATGTAGCCTGTAGCCTATCACACTTCGGAGATGAAGATGAAAATCGGACTTCAAGGCACCCAAGAGGCAGGAAAAGCGGGAAAGCGATACCGATATGGGACGTGATTATTATTATTGAACATATATGTTCGAATTTGGGTTAAAGAAAGAAAGAAAGAAAATAAATTTATTAGACACAAAACAAAGAACAAACAAGAACAGAAATAAAATAAACTGGTAAAAAAAAAAATTGTGCCTAATGGGACCCCACTCAGCTTGTGCTGCAGCATTAGCCACAGCGCTGGTATTCTGCGGGGCCCCGGGGGCAGCATTATGTAATAAATATTAGTAATAGAAGTAACCCACTGATACAAAACGATCCCCATAGAACAAAGATAAATAAACTAAATAGAATACCAAAATAAACTGCCTTATAAAATAAGTATGTGCATAAAATACTCCTAATCTTAAATCCTACCTATAAACAAACGAACTGCACCCGCACTCTACACTTAAATTGGTTCACTGCTGCTAACTACTATGATGCGAAAGAAGAAGATGCTTCCAAAGTCCTTCCTTAAATGCTGGACTCGACTTTCCAGCCTTTTTGTTGTGGCACGGCATTTTGCATTTTGCTAATGTCATGTAAGTTAGGCTTTCCCGCTTTTGTGGCTTTTAATTTTCAGCATGTAACTAATCAGATACTTAATCCGCACACCCGGTGATGCCGTTGGTTCTGCCTCTGATTCCCTGCATATGGGACAATGCAATCAGAGCATTTTCTAGGGTTCCACGCTAGTCTACCTCGCGTCTGTATTTGTCTGCTTGTCGTACAGTCAAGAGCACATGAAACTTTACACTTGTAGTGCGATTTTGACCTCCAAGGCGACTGTAATAAGTCCAATGTGTCAAGCTTCATGTGCTCTGGACTGTGTATTTAAAGGACTGTACTTTTTTAACAGTCGAACGCAGCTTGGCATCTCCTTCAAATTTAATTTTTCATTTCAGGCCTCTGAAGCTTCTTTTATTCGAAGATATGCCTACCTGCACATTAGATATCTATCTAAGAAATAAGAAGATAAAAATAAAAGTCTTTGTTCCAGTACTTATCTATAGTGAAGTTAATACGTAAAATTATAACGTTACAGTCATTTATTTTTAATATATTTACATACGTTTAATAAGAAATTTTGGCATATTTATAATGTTGTGATATTTTCATAAATGTGAATCATTTCTGTATTTTTGGAATATTTTTGAAAATTGTACCTATGAAATTTTTCTGACAAGTATAATTGGTTATGATGGTATTAAGAAACATAATTATTGTTTTATTTTATATTTCTAAAATAAATTATTTAAAACTATTTATTAACATAATAATATCATATACCTACCTACTTAGTTATTGGACAGGCATTTCCAAAAAAGTGTGATAATTATAATAGAAATGGAATGAAAGTGGAATAACCTCTGTTTCATCCGTGTCAGTAAAACGTACCCGAAGTCAGTGGAGTCGAGTCAGTAACTTTCTATCAGGAAACAAGTTTCAGAAACGAATAAGTAGGTAGTTCCAGGTTTTAAGTAGGTACCTAAGTACAAAGTACCTCATACAATCATACAGATCCAGGAACAACCAATGACGTTTCAAGAAAACAAATATTTACCTCTTTATAATGGTGTACAAGTACCTACTCGGATCAATCAATCAACAAAACAAAAAAAATGGGGTGTAAGTTAGACGCTCGTTATAACAGATCTGATGTCAGTGACAGGTTCAGTTTTAGACACTTTTTTATATTATAAACTCCGCGTTTTGTAATATAATGTAATAATTCCGTAAATGGTGAGTTTGTTTGGTTACAACAAATAAAAATACACTATGTAGATGCCTACCTAAACACCAGGCTTACAATTATATTAATCGTTTCATTATTGCACCTAGTTAACTAACGTAAAGTTCCAAACAATAATTAGATTTTTTTACATTTTTAATTGCCTCCATCCCCCGACAGATTTGATTTGAGCAATGTCAAGTGTCATAGTAGCCGTCAGTGGGGTCGTGGCAGGCTGCCTCGCCGATGCCGGCCACTTGTACGAGCGACTGCACGGAATCGGTGCCTGCGTGCTGCCACGCGCGCTCCGTCCATACCACCGCCGTGAAACACGCTCCATTGCTGATGAAGGCGCGCAGAGCCACCGCCCCGATTCCACGCCCCATGCACTGCCACCCGTCCAATCGCACCGACTGCTTGAAGCAATCCCACGCTCCGCTATACCGCCCCACCGCGTCACCTTGTATCCTGGACTTCACAACATCGATTGGGTACAGTAGCACCCACGACAGCGCCCCAGCTACCCCACCAGCTGTGAACACTTTGGCCACGGATTGGTCCCCGCGCGTCATCGCTTCGTAAGACGCGAAATAAATTGCGAACGCGGGACCATCTCGTGCCATTGTTATTCCCAAGCCACGGAAGAGGGCTCTCAATCCGCCGTTTCGCAAAATGTGTCGAGCACCGGACCATGCCCCGCCAGGCATGCCATCTCCCGGTTTGGCGAGCTGTTGTCTCGTTTTAACCAGCTCAACCGGCGCACAGGCGAAACTTTGCATCAAGCCCGCGGCAAATCCGGCTGTGGCATGAGTCTTCAACGAATCTGGGTTCGGTAACACTCGTCTCGTATTTCCGTAAGCCCCGAAAACTATAGCGTTTACCGCAGATATACCGCCTAAAGGTGCTCCAACACCTCGATAAGCTGTTGATAATGTTCCTCCTTTTAAAAGATCCTTCGTACATTTCCACGCGCTACCCCTGCCTGACTGAATATGCACTTTCAAAGTGTCCAAAGGATGACCAGCTATGATTCCAGCACAACCTGAAATAGAAACATGCGATTAACTAGCTGCACTTTTGCACCCTCACCCCCAAGCAAAGTATTAATTACGTACCTCCGATACATCCTGCTATAAAATCAAGAGCCATGATGATGACTGATAATAGTTACGGTCTGCAGAATCTGTAAAAGAATTTCAAACTTTAGATGTTGCTTGACCAACTTAATGAATGCCTAGCTATCATTGTTAGATAATCATTACCTAATCATTTCATTCAATGCATAGAAAATTAAAAATACATATTTTTTTAAATGGATTTTACGTCTCTCCTCCTATTTGGAGGATATAAACGTGTGTGCATCGGTAGGACTTAATTCAAACATAAAAAGATAAAACATTAAGAGTATTCCATTATCGTTAATGGCTGACATATTATAACTTATTTATAAACTTTGTTTGGCACCGGGTTCCTATATCTGACCTCTGATAGTGTCACGGATACGATCAGAAAAACTTACCTCTCCAATGTTCAAATCAAATAGTCGTAATGGGAATTGACGTTGTCTCCACTTGATGTGATGCCAATAAACATATTGGATGGAAATTATGAATTAAAAGAGTTGCTCAGGCTGGGCTCTGGCCAGCCCCCCGAAGCGACGTGCGTAGTGGTGATATGCAGCTAGCCACTGTCCAGATACGATTGTACCGCTCTCCCGATCGCGAGACTTCTATGTTTATCTCTTCGGGTCATTCTTATCTGCAGGGGCAAAATACGTCTTAAAACAAAATAAGTAATAACAGTCTGTAAATCTTTCCAACACATTTCTCAGGTTATATATACGTGGTATCTGTCCGCTTGTAAGCAGTTATTATCGATGTTGACCCAACAGACCCGATCCTTTGTGGAGACTTCTGAAGGCTAAAAATGTGTTTATAACACATTTGCTCGTAAAAGGTGTCTTATTTCACCAATTTTAATATCGTTACCTATCTCATTACGCCCAAGTGCGGTAAGTGTAAAGTAAAACGCACGGTTTATCAAGATGCTCCGTCTTAAAACGAACGGTACTTTTTTAAATCTCAGCAAAGAGTTTTTATGTCAAAAAAGTTGTCAACATTTTATGATTAAAATTAACTTTGGTAGATAAAATATATTAAAGAAATATTTATGTACACAATTATTTAATTTAATTAATTTTGACAGTAAATTACAACCAACCTCTAACAAAAACAGAAAAATATTATTTTACTTTATTAGTAATAAGTACTGGCTGTTTTTTGTGCCTTTTCCTAAAAAAAAATGATGATGCGCGCCGCGCGCTTTTTCTTAACGCTGTATTGTTTTTATTCGTTTACCATAGTCGGAGTTTTATTTTATTTCCTCGCAAATGTGTTATAAAACGTCGTATGACATACGTGCGCTTTGATAATTACAGCCTCTGCTTACTTGTAGCCCTCGCCTACGGCTCGGGCTAGCAATATCGCCTCGGCTGTAATTTTCAACCTACCGCACTTATATCATAATGTACTATTATTACATTTTATTTATAAATATCCAATTCGGGCAATGTAATGTACCCAGACATGGCATGACCGATGAATGCTAAGTTAATGAACGGTCAATATTAATAAATAACACTTGATATGAATAAAACAATATTGATACTGCAACGTGAAAAATAAACAAGCTATAGGTATTGTTTATGAGTGGAATAAGTTGTCGAATTTCATAAGCGACGACCTTTCACCCACGATTAGGTGCGATTGATAAGGAGAAGAGGTCTTTACGCTCACACCTCCAAAGTACAGTTGGTACCTACTTAGCTACTTGATCGATGACTACGTAATTATGATCTAGCTAAATTCTAGAGGTAGTTATTTGGTTACCTGTCTATGATTGGAATGCAAATTAATGAATGAAGGATAGGATAGTACCTACTAATAGTGAGTAGACCATAAAATAATATCTCATTAAAGACTAAACCAGGGGCGGATCCAGGGTGCAAGTCCTACACTGGCTCTAGGACCTAGGTCAACCACTGGTCATTCTTATTTCATGAAACAGCAAACATCAGGTGCGGTCGCAGCCTGAAATTTTGGAGGGGGTCACTCACTACACTAATAAAAAATAGGTAGGTAACTATCTGGAATAAAATAAACACATTATTGCACAAGACAAAATTTTAATGGAAGTCGTCTTTTTGTATTTGCGAATCGGGTTATTATATTTGAGACTTCTGGTACTATTTCCGGGTATGTTTAGTTAGAAGAGCTAAATTAGCTCTTCTAAGTTCTAACATGTTAGCTAACCACGTTTTTACACGCCTAAGCGTAGAAATTCCTTTTTATTATTCGGCAATTTTTTTATATTTTTCAATTTGACCTTACATTTTGGGGGGTTCATGTCCTCTGTGACACCCCCCCCCCCCCCTTCGGACCGCGCCTGGCAAACATACCTACGCGAACGACATGCATAAGATGTGCTGTCTTTTTAATTGAGATTTATTATTGTTATCGAATTGGTGCCTGTCCTGGACTTTGCCTGGCCCCCCTCCCCCGCCTTTCTTGAAGGCTGGATAGTTGGGCTTGACACCTACCTACCTACTTACATAAATAAATGCGCTTGGTTAGATATTAGATAAGTACCTATAGCAAAGTAGCAAACTAAGATTTGTTTCAAGGAAAAGACATATTACCTACGCAAGAAAGTTTATTTCCATAACCGTTGACATTTAGTGGAATTGGCCACCTGTATACCTAAGTACCTACTTATGAAATTGTTTAAAGTTGGTTACTAAGTAACTAAAAAAAAAGTAAGTAACTAAGTTTAAAATAAAAAAAGTTTATGTAAAAAATTAAAAACACGAGAGCCTAAATAGCTGGAAACAAGATGATTTATTAGTGAAATAGGAAGTAAAGACCATCTGCTTTCACGAATAGGTAGGTCATCTTGTTTCCAACTCTTTAGTCCAGTCCAGTCTAGGCAAGTTAATAGTAAGATAGTATGAGCCCGTCTTAATGTTAAAAAATTGCATATACCTAAGCATTTTATAAACTTTGTGGAGGGAGGGAGTATCTACATACTAACATTAAACACGATAAAATATACTTATCGAAAATGAAACGAATTCGATACTCTTATGTAAATATCGAATATCTAAACAAGTGTAAACAAGTGCGTTGGGATGTCTTTAGGGGCCTTTAATTTTTAGGGATTTTTTGACTTCGTATATTTTTTTCCAATTTTACATCATATCATAAGTATTCATAGTAATATCATAGTCGCTGCAAATCGTGTTTAACCTTTTGTAGCAATAACAATTCTCTGTGTTAATATTTATCTAGTATCAACCAACATGTCAACTTCTCGGTGTCTGTACTAGTTGGTTTAATACTCAAAGATACTAACTAGTACAGCTCCATAAAAGTTCTTCACAGTACCATCTATTGACACCTTTGAATAGGTACTTAAGAAACAGCTGTCACCGAAAACGCCTCATTACGGGAAAGATATTGGTTGTACTCATAAAAAAAACATAAAGGACATTTTAAAGAAAAATTACCACAATGATTTTGTTTACGAAACTATTATTGCCCTAATATCATTTAAATATTTAAACTCTTCATTTCGAAATTAAGGATATTTTTTTTTAAATAGTATTTTATTAGGGACATTTTACTATTTTAGGGGGTTTTGACTTAAGTTTTAGGGACAAACGTTTTCGAGGGTTGGTAGCATTGCAGACTTGCAGTCACTTCATAGGCTGTAAGAACTAGAATCCGAAAGCCATTTAAGCAGTCACTTCAGCTGTAAGGACTAGAATCCGAAGGCCAATAACAATTTACAAAAAAACTAACCTAATGTCATGTCTTGTCATAATATTATAAAAAAATATACCATAATATACCTTGAAGTTGAGTGAGAAAAATTACAATATCCATCCATACCTGTGTGTGTAAATATTGTATCGAAATTCGAAACAATGTGTATTTTTCACCTGAAAATATGGGTTTGAGGTAGTTGGTAAAATTAATTGGATCAATGATCATGGACTTCGAACATAACAGGCAAACGAAAGTTGTGCAGGAAGGAGAAAAGGGAACGAAACAGGAATGTGTTGAAATAGATTTTGGAGACTCCGATGAATATAATATACAAAACTTGTGTCGTATATGTTTGTCTGCACATAACAAGGACATGTTTCCCTTATTTGGTATGAAAGATAACGAAACTTTACCAGAAATGTTTACATCATTTACAGCCATTGAAGTAAGTACACTGTCATAATTATTTAAAATTAAAGATATATATTATAGCGACCCGCCCCGGCTTCGCACGGGTGCAATGCTAACACTAAAACCTTCCTCTTGAATCACTCTATCTATTATAAAAAACCACATCAAAATCCGTTGTGTAGTTTTAAAGATTTAAGCATACCTACAAAGGGACATAGGGATATAGGGACAGAGAAAGCGACTGTATTTTATACTATGTAGTGATATCCTTTGAGACAAACTGCAGCCATATATCCAAGAATTGAATATTGAGTTACATCCAACATTATAATAAATTAATATCCAATACAAAAACACTGATAAGAAAAGATCTTCACCAAGAACAACTCAAGGGTAGAAAGAGCAAGAGGTTTTGCTCTTTCTTGTCAAGTGCAGCATTACTTATCAATATTGTGTGTTTGTTTGTCCTCTCTTCATGTTGCAACAGAGTATCGCATCAACAATACTATGCCAGGAAGTGACATACACAAAACTCAAAGGAAAAATCTTTATTTGTTAATTTGATTATGTAAGCAAAGTCGTGGGTTAGTACTAGTTGTTAATAATTTCAGATAAACCCAGAAGATGGGCTGCCATTGCATATTTGCGGAAAATGCAAAGATCAAGTGATAAACTGCTATGAGTTCAAGATTAAGTGTTTAAATGCAGACTGCACACTGAAATCTTTGCTCAAGGGCAATTTTGACACCAAAGAACCATGTGACCAAAAAATGTAAGTTATAACTTTATTTCAGAGGCATTGTCACAAAAAGTCTAAACCAGACATAGCTTTAAAAAATTTCCATTGGTTTTGAATATTATTTCAATTACATAGAGTTCAATTTCAAGTGGTACCTACTGGTCCAAAGCCTGGTTAAGGGTTAATAATTTAAGGAAAAGGTTTAGAAATATCAGATATTTTTATAATTTATAATAGCAACCAGCCTGGGCTTCACATGGGTTGAGTAAAGCAATTACAAACTCAACAAAAAATATATCATCCAAATTAGGCAAGCCATTCTCAAGTGATGATCTTTTATACATGTGGCAATAAATTTTTAAGTTTAAGTACATATATTTATAAACTGCCGGACAAAACAACTGAATCAAAGTAAGCAAGATGACTTTCAAACAATCATTCATTTACATTTAGCCCCTTTTCACACGTGCCGGTTTCGGCCGGGCCGGCGCGCGGCGAAGTATATGGCCATGTCCGTTCGCTTTCATACGTACCGGCGGGCAACCGGGCAATCGGCCATACATTTCGCCGCCGGACCGGCGGAAACCGGTACGTGTGAAAAGGGGCTTAGGCTTATTCCTTATTCATAGCATTTAGGGTTAATTTTATTTTTAAAATGAATATTTTTCTTTTTTAGGAACTAGTATTACCATCCCATTTAGGTAAATGTAAAAAATATGGAATCGGTAAATGTAGTTCTTTGAATTGGAAAGTAATCCTGTACTTTGGATGCAGTTTTTTTGTCTGGGAGTTTATAGATATAGATGATATTATATGTGTAATATTCACCTTATTTTCCATTATTGGCAGATCACTCATTACAGTGGATCTAGAGGATATTGGAACTGAATATGATAACAAAGATGTGAAGTTTGAAGATTTAAGTGAAGGTTGTTTAATTTCTTTGTAATTCCTTATTCATTTGTATTTAATATGAGCTTGTGAGTCATATTGTAGTTAAAGAACAATATGTAAGAGCCTCTACGAGGTCGGCTGACACTTGAGGGATGCTGTATTATTAATATTACTAGACATATTATGTAATCCACTTTCTTAAAAAAATACATAAATAACCTAAAGTAATACGTAAAACTTTTTAATTAAATTGTTAATATTACCAACATTATTTTACAGACATCCAATATCTAGAAGATTTTAGTGATGCTGAAAGTGATTCACTTTGCATTGTACAGAGTACCAAGAAGCAAAAAAAGTGAGTTTCATTTATATTTCTTAGACATATTTTGACATCATGTATCGGAACTGTTTTATCTATTTGATATTTCTTTTTTGTTTCAGAAAAGATATACATGTCTCTTTTACCGGTATGGTACCTTGCTTTTATTACTTGTATAGTACATATATCCAAATAACATAAGAATGTATGTATTCAATTTTTTTTTTCAGATTTGAATATTATTTTGAATGAATCTACCTCCAAACAAAAAACCAGTGATAAGAAGAAAAAACACTATTATTGTGATATATGTTCTAAGGTAAGAAAATTCGGTTTTGCATAACATCATTTTGGAAGTCTAATACCTTTCCAAAAAAAGGACAGTAATAACCCATTAAACCACAAGATGGAGACACAACTAAATTATTTATTTTCCCTGTTTAACTAGAAAAGGGTCAGTGCTGTTTGACTGGATTTATAATAAACTAGCGGTTCTGTGCGGTTTCACCCTCGTAGTTCCCGTTCCCGTGGAAATACGGGAATAAAATATAGCCTCAGGGATATCCTAGATTTCCCTTGGTGAAAGAATTTTTAAAATCTGACCAGTAGTTTTAGAGTTTATTCGTAACAAAGATACAAACATACACATTCCTCTTTATAATATTAGTATAGACATACATACATACCCCGCGCCTTTGTCCCGAAGGGGTAGGCAGAGACCATAGACCACCACCTGCTACGATCCTGGCACACCTCTCGCGCCTCATCGATCAATCGGTTCATACATGCTCGTCGGTTTCGGGTACTCTTCATCTGAATTTTCGATTTTTCGATCTGGTCGATGTAAGTACGCCTAGGTCGCCGTCTACCGACTCGGCAACTCACAATCCCCTTATAATTTGCTTGTTAGACACCTTTCATTCATCCGCTCGATATGTCCAAACCACCTGAGCATTCCTTTCTCAATCTTAGTCACTACATTATAATAATATATTATTTATAATATAATTTACAGAAATTCGTTAAACTAAAAGCGTTTAGAATACACATGAGCAGCGGCCATAGTTCTGTAAAGGACCCGTATTCCTGCAAGCAGTGTAAGGAGACCTTCAGCTCCGACCATGATCTGAAGCTTCACGGCCCCCTGCATTCCAAAGGCCCTGTCTGGACTTGTATACAATGTAAAAAGGAATTTAAAGGTAAGGTAATTTTACCACATTTACAAAAATATGTAAAAAATTAGTGTCTGACCGAAACAGTTTCGGCCGAAACCGAAACCGAAACTCACGTGGTCAAGTATAAAATTCCTTAAAATAAAGACATTTGGTGCATTTTACCCATTATTTTGCATTAATTAGGACATGAAATGGAAACACAGTATATTAATTTTGTTGTAATAATTTATTTTATATAATACAAAAAAATATTAACGCACGACAATTCCCGAACAGGGCCGCCAGCGTCCGCCAAAGCGTTGCCGCGAGAAACGAAGTTAGGCAAGCGTGCACGACAACTTCAGAAATCGGCCTTCGGCTTCGGCCAATTTTGGCCGAAACCGAAACTGCCGCCGAAACTAGATTTTTGGCGAAACCGAAACCGAAGTTTCGGTCGAACACTAAAAGTTTGTGTATTCTCTTAGTGATGACAGCTATTTATGAAATCACCACAAGTTTTTTATGATAAATAAATAAATAAATCTCGTGAAATGTGGGTATATCCAGTAATGGAATACCTCTGCCTACCCCCTCGGGGATAAAAGGCGTGAGATTATATATTTTATATTTTTTATGATAGACTTGATATGAATAAAAACAACAAAATGTCGCGCTTCTTGTTATGGCTTTGTACCTAAGTGGCAAAAACGAAACCCTTATGGGTCTTTCAAAGCGACTTATCTCGGCAAATACTAAGGCTAGAGACTTGAAATTATGAATTAAAATAATGCTTGCAAAACTATATTGCAAATGTAATTTTGAAAGGAGTCAAATTTTAAGTGTTTAATTTATTATGTATATTTCGTTGTTGCGTTGGAGCTATAAAGGTCAAGTCAAGGTCAGCTCGCGATCCGGGATGGTTTTTTTAAACGGTCTTTTCATCTCTCCGGGCGGAAAGCGTCAAATTTCTTAAAAGCTTCAAAGCGTTAAACAAAGTTGCCGCTTTCCGCCTCCGTCGATAAGGAAAAAAGTATATACACCTCGGGAAGTAAATAAGAAAGCCTCAGACCACATGTTATCTGAGACATTTCTTATTTTACTTCCCTAGGTGTGTAATATACTATTTTATGTTTGCCTTTGTATAGCTATAACCTGTCCCAAAGAAAGCGCTCGCACCGCGTGGATCGGGCCTACTTTCTGCCGGACAAGACAGCTGGCCAATTGTTTATTTACAACCTTAATCGCAATCGTCTTCATTTTGACGTACGTCGCTTCTTCCGTACATCTCTCAATACAGCCAGTGAAAGAAGAGTAAGCACTGATCGCGTAACAAATGTCAAATGAAGACGATAGCGATTCCAATTATAAATCTATACTTCTATATTAATCTATAGGTACTTACATATATTTATAAAACTAGCTTTTACCCGCGACTTCGCTCGCGCATCGCCAATCACTCAAGTCAGTTTATCGTTTTATATAGATATATAGATTATAAACTGACTGACTGATTGGTGATATATAAACGCACAGCATATGCGCACAGCCTAAACCGCTGCAGCTGGGTATAGAGAATTGAAATTTTGCACATAGATAGCTTATACAGTGTAGGCATTTACTAAGAAAGGATTTTGCAAAATTCAACCCCTAAGGGGGTCAAATAAACGTGCGCGAGCGATGCCGCGGGTAAAACGTAGTATAATAATAATATTATAAAGAGGAAAGATTTGTATTTTTGTATCTTTGTTACGAATAAACTCAAAAACTACTTATCCGATTTTAAAAATTTCTCACCAATGGAAATCTAGAATATCCTTGAGTGACATGGGCTATATTTTATTACCGTATTCCCACGGGAACGGGAACTACCGGTAGTACACAATGTTGTGAGGTTAGTGGTTGCCCAGTGCGGGCGATGATGCGTCGACACGTGCTCCGTCACATGGAGCGCAAACGGTACGCCTGTGACGCCTGCGGGAAACCATTCGCCGAGCTGTACGCGCTCAGAAGGCACTCGCGCGTCCACACTGGCGAGCGCGTAGAAAAGCGCCACCAGTGCACCCTCTGCGATAAGAGGTACGTGAATGAATCCCTCCCTCCCCCCTCTACTACCACCTTAAAGGTCGGCAACGCAGTTGTGACTCTTGAGTTGCAGGTGTCCATGGGCGACGGTAGTCACTTACCATTAGGTGACCCGTCTGCTAGTTTGCCCCCTTTTTTCTTATATATATATAATATCACCTAAATTATAAAGAAACGCATTTAAATGTATTTCACACAATTTCACCGGAATCTGGCATGAAAAAATAATAATAATTCTAAAAAATCTGTAAGGGGTCGTCTATTAATCTCGTGATGTTTTAGCTCCTTTTCAACCTCCCCCTCCCTTTCGATTGGTAGGTATGTAATTTGTCTATTAACCAAACCAGTGCAATGTTTAAAAAAAGAGATTTTTAAATATTTATTGAATCATATCCTGGACTGAAATCTTTCAGCCAACCCATTCGCGATATCTTTTTTAACATATAATATTTTATATAAAATACTTTTCATCCATTAACCAGCTCGGTGAAGGTCGTTTTATATTCATATCTTGTATCAAACACAATGTAGGTAAAAATGTACATGCAATTATAAGACAAATTGAAAGGAGCGTCCAAGGTCGATATAGCAAACTCTTTACGATTACGTACAGTAAGGCCGTTTTAACTTGGCAGCTCTGAAGTTGCGCAAATGGCTGCGCAATAACATTTTTAGCGACTATTTGGGGGTTTGAGAAGGCGGAGCCTATGTTCAGAGCAGTCAAGTTAAAACAGCCGTACTGTACGAGTTGCCAAGCTTAATAGCAAGCCAAATCTCCACCCAGGTACAGCGAGCAAGGCCTCCTAGCGGCGCACATGGCCCGGCACAGCGGCGAGCGGCCGTGCGTGTGCGCAGCCTGCGGGAAGGCCTTTCCCTCGGCCAGGCTGCTCGCCTCGCACCACCTCACGCACACCAATGAGAAACCCCACGCATGCGCCTACTGCGACAAACGGTCAGTGCTATTGCGCAGTTGACAGTATACAAATTATAATCATACGTTTTCGGACACAATTCACACAGTTCAGTCCCAAACTAAAATGCTAGAAGTCATTCATTAAAAATATTAAAAATGCATTTCGATCTCCATTCTATAATTATAGTAATTAGCATGTACCAATGAGTTTTAAAAACTTACGTACATATTTATCACTAGCTCGACGGTGAAGGAAAACATCGTGAGGAAACCCACATGTCCTGGAATTAATTCTGAGACATGTGTAAACAGACCCGGTCCGGCGATGGGCTCACCACCTATCACGTTTAGGGGTCCAATATATCTCGTGAAATGTGGGTATATCCAGTAATGGAATACCTCTGCCTACCCCCTCGGGGATAAAAGGCGTGAGATTATATTATTATTATACCTACTTATAGTATTTTTTTTAATAACAAAACAGTTCAAAATTGTGATGCAATAGAATACTAAAAATGACGACGTCACAAAGTCAGGGGGTTGTCTCCACGGATCATGGTATCAGATTGCATTAGCCACGGATCACGTCGAGTTGTATCCACCGATACCGTGATCCGTTTCCAACAAAAAAATCATTAATATTTTTACCCACAGATCACGGTATCCGTAGCTACATGAAATAAATTATATAAGTTTTGGAAACTGATCACAGTGTACAGAGATGAGTAATATAATATTGTATCTTTCCAAACACACAATATTTTTATTGCATTTTCTAACTGAAAAGAAGTTATAATTTTAAAAATCAATATAAATGTATTTGGTACAGGGTCTGAAATCCCTCTATAGGGATTCTAGAGCCTGTGTCAGAATTAGTGGCGCCTACACGGACTGGTTTGACATCTCTGTGGGTGTTAGACAGGGTTGTGTAGCATCGCCATGGCTTTTCAACCTTTTCATGGATAGCTGTTTGACAGATTTGAAAGAGCGAGATTGTGGAGTACGAATGGGAGAGGTACGTGTCAAATGCCTGTTATACGCCGATGATCAAGTAATACTTGAACCATCGGCGTGTGAGTTGCAGGACACTGTAACTCTTGTGAATGAGGCTTTTAAGAAGAAAGGCATGAAAGTGAATGTAAGCAAGACTTTCTCCAGAACCATTAGGTTCTGGAGAAAGATAGGGACATGTCTGAATGTGATATTATAATTGAAGGCGAGAAAGTAGAACAAGTGTCAGAGTTTGTTTATTTGGGAAGTAAGTTTACAAGAGACGGAAAGTGTGACAGTGATATTGAAAGGAGGGTGAATGCAGGGGACATGATTAACGGAGCTCTGCACTCCTTTATGAGGAGCCAGAATGTGACAAATAAAGCACGTCTGGCTGTACATGATGGTGTGTTAGTACCTTCGTTGATGTATGGCAGTGAGTGTTGGGTATGGCAGAAGAAGCACGAAAGCAGAATAAATGCAGTCGAAATGCGTTCATTAAGAAGCATTAGTGGAGTAAGATTGATAGATAGAGTGAAAAATAGTGTGATCCGAGAGCGTTGCGGCTTAAAAGATGATATAGTGACTAGGATGGAAAGAGGAATGCTCAGGTGGTTTGTTCACATTGAGCGGATGAATGAAAGTCGTCTAACGAGACAAATATACAAGGGTGTTGTGAATGGGCGAGTCGGTAGAGGACGACCTAGGCGTACCTACATCGACCAGATCGGCGATGTGTTGGAGAAAAGCCAGATAAAGAGTACCCGAAACCGACGAGCATGCATGAGTCGTTTGATGGATGTGGAGGAAGCGCGTGAGATCTGCCAGGTTCGTAGCAAGTGGCGGTCTGTTGTCTCTGCCTACCCCAATGGGAAATAGGCGTGAGATTATGTATGTATATATAAATGTATATGAAAACATCATATTAATCAACTATAAATTATTTTAATTTGTTTTTTTTAATTACTTATAACTTTTTTTTAGTTACAAAATGCAATAAACATATTGTGTGTTTGGAAAAATACTCATTTCTGTACACTGTGATCAGTTTCCAAAACTTATATAATTTATTTCATGTAGCCTACGGATACCGTGATCTGTGGGTAAAAATATTAATGATTTTTTTGTTGAAACCGGATCACGGTATCGGTGGATACAACTCGACGTGATCCGTGGCTAATGCAATCTGATACCATGATCCGTAGAGACAACCCCAAAGTCAGTACTCAGGACATTTTGTATAGATAGTAGGTATATTTTCATTTTGACAAAATAAAACCATAAAAAACAACTTATTTGATTGTGGAGTAAAATACTCTATTGGGCAGCTGACTGTTCCGGAATAATCAAGAAGAAAACGGTTACATAGCAACAGTCACAAAGAAACAAGCAAAAACTTCGATGTTTATAAAGAGGTTGAACCACAGACCGGAATCGTGGGTTGAACCTCCTACATAATACCGTTTTTCACCTTTTGGGGTTTACCGCTATACCTACGCTACTACGGTTTACGATATTTCTGATGTTATTTTGGACCAGTTATTGGTATGAAAAAGTGACGCGCCATAGTTAAATTGTCACTGCTCTTACTAAAAACGTAAACCTAGGATGATGAATGTTAAATTGTCGCAACACTAAAGAAATAAAGTCACTAACACCGTAGTTCAAGTCCAAAGTAAAAAATAATATTAATCATCATTTACTCGCCCTTTTCCTATTATTTGGAGTCGGAGCATATTTTCTCCTTCCATTTATACCTATCATACGTCATATCTACATTCACTTCCTTGCACATATCATCCTTCACACAATCCATCTTTTCTTTGGTCTACCCCTCTTCCACATTCATATCAAGCAGTCGCACTATAACATTACTCTCATCCCTCTGGAGTGAGAGCCCAGGCTTGTCAGACCTTCGTCATTTTGTAAAACCTCAAAGTTTGTCTGTGTATGTCCCTACTACAGGTGTAAACGATCCCCGATTATGAAATTTGGAATGTGGGCAGAAATCATGTCATGAAAGTATACCCTCAATTCACCATGATTCAAGGGTGTCTGACAGGGGGTTTCCACCGCACCAAGTGTCTGACAATGGACGACGTGGTTTCTAATATTAATCCGAATAAACTATATAAAAACTGGGCTTTAAACTTTAACGAATTTGAGGTGCAACTTTATGGACCTTTGCGGCTTGATAACTTCCCAAGGAACCGTTATCCAAACTTCATATTCGGGGATCGTTTACACATGTAGTAGGGACATACACAGACAAACTTTGAGGTTTTACAAAATGACGAAGGTCTGACAAGCCTGGGCTCTTGGGATACTCCTCATGTCTGTACCACGACTGATTCACTTATTTAGTGAATGATAATATCAGTGCTATATGGGCCAGGTTCCGGCACGAGTCGACGCGCAACACCCACCACCGCACCCACACCGGCGAGAAGCCGTATGTATGCGCCACCTGCGGCAAGGCCTTCATACAGAACTCCAACCTCACACTGCATATGCGCACGCACACAGGTTGGACATTAATTGCGTACAAGCGACTCTCTTCGCTTCGACTTATCACAATAAAGTTGATAATCTCCTGAACCCTGAAACATATCGAAATGAAACATACACGAAAGTTTGAGTTGTAATACCTGTTTTAATCCTTATAACTTTTATTGTAATCCATTGAACCTATTCGAGACAAAGTTTCAGACGGAGAGACAGACGAAAATTCTTAAAACTGCTATTTATTTTTACTTAATTTTGAAAAGTGTGCTTAACTTAACCAAGATGCAATAGGGTAGTTGTATAAAAAATGCTATTTGGTCCCTCAGTTAGATTACTTACTAAAAAATATTGTATAACTATTTTCCTTTGTTCGGCAAACAAATAATGAAGACGATACAGCGCTTTGAAATTTCGCGTGAAGGAATGACGTCAAAACCCCACTCCTGAACCTTGATGGGATAGGTACGTATTCGTGGGCGATGGGCTCACCGCCTATCACGTTTAGGGGTCGAATATTCTCTTGAAAAGTGGGTATTTCCAGAAATGGAATTCCTCTTCCTTTCCCCACTCGGGGATAACAGGCGTGAGATTATATTTTTGTTTTATATTCGTCATTTTTTATTTGTTTACCTACCCTTGAGTTTCTTGCTGGCTCTTCTCGGGGTACTGCATTTGGAACCAGCAACTCGTCGGTGGAGATGGGCTGCTGTTTACATTTAGCCAATCTTCATGGACGAGTTTAGAATGCCTTGTTGTCATAAACTATTGACGTTTCTAAGTATATTCCATACCTACAGAATAAATGAGTTTAAGTGAGTTTTGATAAAGCAAAAATTACAAATGTTTAATATGTTTATATTTTTGGATAATCTATCTGAATGACCAAATAAGTATAATCGATTTCTTTTTATCCAGGAAACAGCTTTTGTTGCTAGTGATTTAAGTCTATGTAGGATTATTTTTTAAAGTTAAATATTACAATTCTTCATTTATTCAACTTTAAAAAACTGCATTTTCTAAATTTAAATAAATTAAGCCCCCCCCCCCCCCCCGCCCCGGTATTGTAACTTTGTCACTGCTACCTCCTTTACGGACCTCATACGGATATGAATAAAGGAGGTAGCAGTAAAAATGTTATTGCGCAGCCATTTGCGCAACTTCAGAGCTGCCGTACCAAATATGGTTGCTTTAGGCGAGCGGCCGTACTCGTGCGAGACATGCGGCCGCAAGTTCTCGTCGGGGTCGACGCTGAAGAGCCATGCGCGCACGCACACCGGCGAGAAGCCCTACAGCTGCGACGTTTGCGGAAAGAAGTACGTGTCTGCCCACTGTGTTTTGTTCAGGCCCGGGTTTACCGTTCCCATTACCTAAATCGACACTTTCTTATTTATATTTATTCAGAGCAAATATGTTTCGCATTGAATTGATTACAGTATGTCATGCCATAATAATAAATTCATCACAATTACAAATAAGAAAAAAATATATACAAGTCACCATGTCAAGCAATAATAATACATTAATCACAAATTAAAGTCTGTTAAACATAACAAAATAAAAAATTTACCATGTCCAATATAACAAATTTTAAAATCATTTCTTAATTCATACAATGTCAATTTGTTTGTTTTCGATGAATTCAGTAACAGAATAATATTTTTTTTATAACATAAATTTTTTTAGTTTGTTCTTAAAGGGAGAAAATTTGAAGACAGACTTTCTTGCTCTACAATCACTATATATTTTAAAAATTCTTCATCAATGGAAAGCTACATTATCAGGAAGTAATATAGGCTAAGTTTTATTCCCGTATTCAAACGGGAAAGGGAATTACTCGGGTGAAAGGGCGGGGCGCTCTGCCAGTGCTAATATAAAGCGTGTAGTAATAACAAGAGCCTTAAAGAGTAGAACAACGAACAGCACTAAAACTATCATCGATGTATATGTCGTGCCTAGATCATAGAATTGAATATTTCATGAAATAGTTGACCATTTTATAAATGGTTGTATACAATATAATGAAATAGTCTAAACCTAATCTAACCAAATCATGAAGTGATCAATTCTACGGTATGGCCACGACATATAAATTTTTTAGACTTTTGTATTTTTTCTTGAAACCGTTCGACCGATTTCAATAAAATTTTAATGGGATCACCTCGAATCTGTATAATCCACCAAACAAAAAAAGAAATCATCCAAATGGATGAATAATTGTCGGAATAATAATAAAAGTCGTCGTTATCAGGTTCGCGCGCAAGGCCATGGGCGCGCACCGTCGCCTCCACTCCGGCGAGCGGCCCTTCGCGTGCGGCGCCTGCGCAGCGCGCTTCGCCAGCGCCGCGCGCCTGCGCGACCACACGAGCGTGCACACCGGTAAGGCCCACGCCCCACGCTCCCACAGCCCACTGCTGACCTTAGCTTGCCCACTCGCCAGCAGGCGCGGTCCGAAAATCGGCCAAGCGCGAGTCGGAGTATGAACCTCATGGTTGATATAGTATATTCCTACAAATTCAACTCCAAATTTTGAAGTGTATTGCTCCACGTAGGCAAAAAAATTCTCACTTCTTTTATCCCCGAGGGGTAGGCAGGGGCCTTTGGGGTCCAAAGAATATCTCGTGAAAAGTAGGTAAATGGTGGTGAGCCGCGTAGGAACTACGCCTGTGAAATCGCGGAGCTGCTAATCACTACACAGTATAAAACAAATTCGCTTAGTCTGTCCCTATATCCCTATGTATGCTTAAATCTTTAAAACTACACAACGGATTTTGATGCGGTTTTTTTTAATAGTTAGAGTGATTCAAGAGGAAGGTTTTAGTATTAGCATTGCACCCGTGCGAAGCCGGGGCGGGTCGCTAGTATTTAATAAAATATCTGACTACCTTCCCACATACCAATTCGAATTAAATGAAAAATCTTATCATCGCCAGGTGAAAAGCCGTATGAGTGCTCAGTGTGCACCATGAAGTTCTCGACAAAGTCTCACCTCATGAAGCATTTTAAAACACATAAAACTAAGAAGAAACCCAACAGAGAACTCGTAGTCCGTCGCGTCGACTGCGAACCGCACGAGGACAAATACGTCATCACTAAGGACACCGATAATTACAAAGAACAAAATAGCATAACGGAAGAAACTGATATAGAATCTGCTAATGAAATTATAGTAGATGAAGAACCATTGGAAATAAGCGGAGAATTAGTACTGCAAGACGAAGTTGAAACGAAGAACGAAGTCGTGGTTGTGGATGATATTCAGAGCAGTGTTGTACAGGAGGCAGTATGTTTAAATTCTAATAGTGATAACTACATTAACGATATTACGTACGGTAATGATGTCAACTTAGTCACGGTGAATGAGGGAGAGATGAGCATAGCATCGAGTGCAATGCTTGAAGGTACAACCGTCAAGTTGTACCAGCTCGACCAGAGTTTGGTCCAGATCCACACCACTGGAAGCCAGGTCACTATCAGCAAAATTACTAGCAAAATGACGGCCAATTTCTAAAATCAAAAGACTTTATTTTAAATACAAAAACTAGTTATTTTATTTTTAGATAGATGGCGACGTCATAGAAAAATTTAACTGTCATATTTTCGTTTTTCAAATATAGTTATCCTACTGTCATGTCATACAGCGATAAGAAATACCCTTGTATATTTTTGGTTTGATGCTATCTAATATGTGGTTTGCTGAGTTTTCTCCTACATCAACGTAGATCTACTCCTCTTGTTATACCGAGCATAGCAGTTTTAACGAGTAAGTATACTTTATATCGAGATAATGACAAATAAAAAAAACATTGTAATGCCCGCAAATCGCAAATTGATAATGTATAACAATAAATTATTTTGTACTTACTGTCAAATACAAATGCTTTTTGGCAGTATGTGGGTGCTACCATAATATTTAACGACAGATTTCTTTAAAGTTCTTTAGCGCCATCTATTAACACCTTTGAAAACTCAACTGCATAAATAAATATAGCTATTTGCTACTGCATAAAGGCCTACTTTCTACAGTTGTGCCTTTGAGTATCATGTGAATTGACCGACGGCAGAGTAATAAATTGATGTTGGATTTCTAATTCGTTTTATTTCTGGAATGTTGAAAGAAAAATGTGTTATGTACTAACAAGATTAATTTATTTTACTTAAAAAAAATACTTTGGAACTAGAATGTCTATCAATTAAATGCATAATTTTATTTGAACCATGATGTGTTCTTCGAAGCCTGGTACTTTTGGATGTTCACCAACATCGAGTCATGGATATCTTTAGCGTTCCTATTTTGACCATAATAGTCAACGAATTCTCCATCAGGATTTACCAGGTATATGATGATTGTGTGGTCCACCTGAAACAGAACAATTACAATATCTACTTACAAAATAATTTTAAAACCAATTTCAACTAAAAAAGTAGTGTCTACTACAATTTTATTTTCGAAGGTTTCCCTCAATTTCTCAGGGATGCCATCATCAGATCCTGGTTTCATCATGGTACCACCCTTAGGATATCTTGTATGTATCAACCCAGCGGCGCCACGGCTTCTGATTGGCATCTGGTCCAAATGCTAATCAGAAGCCGTGGCGATGCTAGAATGATACATACGGATATCTTCTTTCCAACAAAAAAAAAAGACTACCTAATCAATACTAGCAATTTATGTTTCGGGTATCTCGGAAATGGCTCTAACGATTTTGATGAATTTTTATATACAGATACAGTTTTGTATTTTAAGGGGTTCAGGACTTAGGATACCGAGCTTCGTTCGTTCTAACACCAGTGTCGCTAACGCCATCTATTATCATATTATTTATGAAATGTTTTCTTTACACTGCACTTAAATCTGTGTAAAAAAATTCATCAAAATCTTGAGAGCCGTTTCCGAGATAGCCGAAATATATAAATCCAATTAAAATACATACAAACATGCACATCTATCAATTCCACTAAAATCAACGGTTATAGTTGGATGACAATGACATGTCAATAGTCAGTTGATGGTGTTATTTGCTCTGAAAAGTGCCAAAATAACACCATTGACTGACTATTGACTTGTCATTGTCATCCAACTATAACCGTTGATATTTAGTGGAATTGGCCCCCAGTCCCTGTATGAGAATGCTCACAATGTAGTCGTTGTCGACGTCCTCTGGACCCGCGCTGAAGTAGACGCGGTAGGAGCGGCAGGCCTGCTGCACTTGCTCCTTGGTCCCCGTGAGACCCAGGAACCGCGGGGAGAACTCCTTGCAGTATCTTCAGATGAACAAAAATATTTCCATTAACCCGTAGGCAGTTTAAATTTTTCATTTTTTTTTATTAATAAGCACACAATGTACTTAACGCTAAATGCATTGTCCCACAAAACTGTGTCAACAGTTTGACTGTGGGATCGGCAGTCTCTCTTAATATATCACATTACAATTCCTTGATACCATATTGACAATGATAGGTAGTGGTTTTTTAAAAGTATACAGAAATGCCTTATTGCTCTCGTCTAATAATTTCGGGAAGACTATTAAATAAGTAAGGGATTCGTTTTTGAAGAGTTCTATCACCATAATAATTATTCATTCTTAGAACGAATAATTTCCCTCAAGCCAGGGTTTTCGTATTATAGGCGTGATTAACACTCCTATGTCAAGATTGTACTGAACTTTGAAAAATTGGTTTTGAACTTTATTGCAATTACATAGAGTTCAATATTTGGTGGTAACTATTTGCCCTCTGCCCGTAGTGTTTTGCAAGTGCCTGCTGATCTGATACAAAGCCTGCTAGCAATAGCTAGACCTACTTAACCTCCAGCTAAATGTCAAGATTGACAGATTGCAGGGGAAAAGGAGACAAAAAAATATATGATTTGCAAGTGTCTTACTACCAAATTGCATTTTAAAAATGCTCACACCTGTATCCGTAAAGGGAATTGGCAGAGGTATTCCATTTCTGGAAATGCCCACTTTTGACCAGCATATTTTTTTACCCCTAGCTAACTGTAATCAGCTTAAGCATTTTGCAATCTGTCTATGCTAACCCCTAAAGGTGACAGAGCCCTTGAGGAAATCACCTGACCGGGTGCTGTTACTTAATGCTTCGGAATTAATTCTGGGATATGTCTCTCTGCACAATGTTTTCCTTCATTGTAAAATGTCGAAATGTCCCTAGTAATAAATATGTAGGTACGTATGTTTTTTACAACTATGATAGTATATGATATTTCTAGAGTTGACACTGCATCAGAAAATATATAAACACATTACCCTCCTTTGTGTCTCGTGGTCGGGTAAAAATATTATAATGTATTAAAACTCACTTTCCTACAATTTCTGGTGTATCTCTCTGAGGGTCTACCGATATAAAGACAGGCTGCAGTGGAGGCGATGATGGGATGGAATCTGAAATAATTAACGAAAATATTTTTTTTATTTGCCTAAATGAAAATTGAGAGACAAAGACCTCCATTTATCCCTATCCTCTGCCTCCTCCGGCCATGTCCTCGATAATTAAATATATTGCATACCTAAACTATACAGTATAGACTGTACAGAGTAGTAATTTGCATACCTGAAGGAAGCATAGTACTTAAGGGTCGCGCCACATCTGCGGAACGTACAGCGCCGAAGGTTCGGTGAACTACATACATTGACGTTTCACTTTAAAGATAAATGGATCAGCCACCCGCGTCAACCGTAATGTATGTTGTTCACCGAACCTTCGGCGCTGTACGTTCCGCAGATGTGTCGCGACCCTAAGAATTCGGATATCATATAAAATTTGATTTATAATTTGCTCTCACCTGGGACAGGTTTTGTGCATTATGAGGCAGATTATTCAATGGAAAAGATAATGCATGTCACTAATATCACAGAAGGCTTAAATCTGTAAAGAACCGCGGGTTCCAATTGGAACCGAGACACAATTAAAAATCTATTGTGTCTCGGATGCTTGGTCTTAGAGGTTACTATGCTAACTGCATGGTAAGACATGAATAAAAATAAATATTGTACTCATTATACTGATTCTGAATAAAACTAATTTTTTTCAAAATTGGAATTACTGCTATTATTGACTTTGAGTATTAAACCAACAGGAGACGTCACGCGCACTAGTTTCTTTACAAAAAAGTCTGCCAATTTCTGCGGGGGGGACGAGGAAACAATCACAAATAATGTTAAAACAAACGCATTTTTTGATAAAACAATTAAACACTAGCTTGAACTAGGTGCACACAAATACATTTACCAATACAAGCACTCCGTGAACTCAAACTAGTTGTATTTAACCGGTGTGCTCAAAGACTGACACGTTTTTTTGGCAGAGGGGAACGCCTGTCAGTGGCGTCTCCGGTTGGTTTAATACTCAAAGATTATTGAGCAGGAGAATTATAAAAATATTGATAGAGAATAATTTACCATGTTTGTTTACTACTTCTGCCAGTTTCTCAAGCTCATCAGGACATATATCTGGGCAATGGGTGAACCCAAAATATATTAGAAGCCATTTCCCAAGCAAGTCTGTACTTTTGACTACTTTGCCCTGAAAATAACAGAAAAAAATAGACAGCTATAGATTTATGTTGTTATTCAGTAGCTAGATACCACCACAAAGGGGAAATAGTTTCAGTCAGTAACACACTATTGCAAAAATAATTGATTGGTGATAATGATACTGTAAGAAAATAACTCCAATATCTTTCTTTTCTTTCTGTCTTAGCTAGTTTTTTATAGATACATGAAAACAAATTGATCTTTGTTAGTCTGGCTAAAACTTGAAAATGCCTAGACCGATTTAATGATTTTTTTGTGTAGGTTCGAGTGGATCCAGGGATGGTTTATATGGTAGCCAAACAATGTCTGCCTCGGCCACTACTAAATAATATAAATGCAAAAGTGAGTTTTTGTAACATTGATAAACCAGTAAATCAATCTTAGTGAATTTTGGTATAGATTGGACCATGGAGAAAGACGTATTGTACTTTGTATACAGATACGAGAAAATATGTGAATTAGGGAATGCAATAACCTAATAATAAAGTTTATGAAGACAGCAGGCAACTATGCCCATAACATGACAAGCTTTATTTCATGTGAGTTTTGCCCGTACCAATTATGTTAAATACACATTTTTCAGACGGGTCTGCAAATATTTTAATGATAACTTAATAATTGATGTTGATCCTTTTCACGATTCTTTGCATACCATTAAAAAACATGTTAGGTCCAAGCTGTTAACAAAGTAACTAGTATTCGTGTTTATCACAAAATTAAATATTGTATTCCATATAGGTAATAATGTTCAGAGTAATTAGGTCTAACACCGCTGCTTGTATCCTATAATAGGTTAAAATAATATTAAGGAACCTCCAGGTCTGTTGTCATATCTAACTTATTATAATACATGTTTGTGTACGACTGTATGAGTTCTAAATAAATAAAATAAAAAAAAATAAAAATAAAAAACATTTAAGCAAAAAGATGTACCTACTTAAAATGTAATTAGCTAAATCACCCATCTGTGTTTTTAAGGGGCCACTTTTTAACCTCTGCTAACAAACTGTCTTGCAGTTTTGCAGAAGAATTTTGTTATCTAAAATTGGGTTTATTTATAATGAATAAATGATTTATTGATTAATTTTTACAAAGTAAAAAAGCATTGACGCATACATGTGAATAAATGATCACAATTTTCCTACCTGTGGATCTACAAGCTCAAAACTTCCGCCTATCTTAGCTTTTCCGAGTTGCCTCTTTCGCTCCCTGTCTAGGGCTTGCTGCTTCTCATTCCTGACGTACAACATGAAGCCGGTGAGCCCGCCGGCTACCACCGCCGTGGCCGCCATCGACTTCCATGTTACTGGCCCAATCAGCTTCGCAACCTTCTTCTTCGGAGGTTGTGCACATTGCCGCACGGAACTCGTCGAAAACCCTCTAACCAATCTACTGCTAAGCCGCAGCATAGAATACATTGTTCTAATTTGTGCACAACACTAAAATATTAATAGTTAAGAGAATAATTCATCAAAATATCAACATTTTATTTCAAACTTATTGACTGAAACTGCGGCCTAGGGTTAGGTTCTCAAAAAATTGCATTACACCTTAATGGATATAGTAATAAAGCACAAAATGGCAAAAACTATGAATGGAGATCACAGATGACAGAATCAGATGATAGGAAGGAACACGGCATAACAGCCGTCACTTTGACACTTGTAGAAATAGTGTTGCCAAGTCAAAAAAAAAATAATCGAATTTAAATTAAAAAGGCTATTTTAAAAATAACTACTTTTTATTTTACACTAGTGGTTTTGCGCGTTTCCGCGGGAATAAAATATAGCTTATGTTACTCAGGGATATTCTAACTTTCCATTAGTGAAACATTTTTTTAAATCGGTCCAGTAATTTTTAGTTTAATCGTAACAAACCTTTGAGTATTAAACCAACAGGAGACGTCACGCGCACTAGTTTCTTTGCAAAAAAGTCTGCCAATTTCGGGGGGGGGCGAGGAAACAAACACAAATAGGGTTAAAACAAACGCATTTTTTGACAAAACAATTAAACAATAGCTTGAACTAGATGCACACAAATACATTCACCAATCCGAGCACTCCGTGAACTCAAAAAAACTAGTTGTATATAACAGGTATGATCGTTAACCGACACTTTTTCTTGGCAGAGGGGAACGCCTATCAGTGGCGTCTCCGGTTGGTTTTAATACTCAAAGTAACATACATAGGAAAATACAAATCTTTCCTCTTTGTAATAGTAGTATAGATTAGTGTTGAAAATTAAATCGAAGTTCTTGTAAACGTGTAGGATAGAGGGTCAAAATATAAAAAATAAACTGTACAAAAAAAATTGGCTGTCTGTAAAGTCGGTTTACGGACGATAATTTTACGCGTAAAGTCTTGAAAAAATTGATGAAAATTTGCATAGCTACTGAAGTGGAAGAGTATAGGTACTCTTTGCTATTCTATCTCTGAAAATACCTGCGTTTCACCAGTTTATTCTTTAGACCCCTAAACGTGATAGGTGGTAAAATCACCAGCCGGGTTCGTAGACATGCCTCCGAAATAATTCTGGGACTGCTGTGGGTTTCCTCACGATCTTTTCCATCACCCGTCGAGCTAGTAATAAGTAAGTAAATAAACCTGCAACAAAATCTTTTTATTAAAATATCTACAAGTCGTTACAATTATTTTTGGTGGTTTAGATAATTTAAAATACTTACATATAGGTAGGTAGTACATACTTTATGTACCTACCTACCTGCCTAACGATAAGTATTTTTTTCTTAAGGAAAATTCTTTGAGTATTAAACCAACTCAAAGTGAAAAAATGAAAATGTATTTTATTTCTGTAGGTAGTTAATACATATTTTATTTTAAAACTATAATATGACATACCTATATAAAAGCCAAAGAAAAAAAATTGATAATTACCTACATTATCATTAGACTAATAAGGCACTTTGAACTTGTCCATGAAGATTGGCTAAATGTAAATCAGCCCATCTCCACCGATGAGTTGCTGGTTCCAAATGCAGGTACCCCCAGAAGAACCAGCAAGAAACTCAAGTGCAGCTCTTTTTAATCTTACCTATTTCGCTGTATATTTTGGAATTTTAGGCCATACCTAATAGTAATAGTTTCATTGGCAAGTGCAGATACTTATATGAAAATGTGCAAAGGAAAGAAAGTTACTTGAGTACGAACATGTACCTGTATATTCCTATGAGAGCTGTTCCTTTTCAGTTACGGAACCCTAACACTGTACAAATTCCTACGTTTGAAATTACAAGACAATTAACTGCGAAACGCTTGATACCTTGGAGACACCGAATAAAATATTATTATGGCATTAGGCCTATCATTATCAGTTACAATAATTTTCGTGGGTCGTGCGCGCCCGTAATGAAAAATGCCAGGGGCAGGCTGCCAAACCGCAGTCCTGTGGCTGACGGCACCTTTATATTCCTCAGGCTGCATTTTGTGCCCCCATATCCTCCTGGTTATTTTAGCGAGACGGACGAATCGCCGACAAATCCTCAAGATGTGGAGGATTGCTTATGTGAGTATTTTCATTATGTATAGGTACTCACTACATATCACTATCACTACATAGTATAAAACAAAGTCGCTTTCTCTGTCCCTATATATCCCTATGTCCCAATATCCCTATGTAACAACACACACCTAGCAACGGATTTTAATGCGGTTTTTTTAATAGATAGAGTTATTCAAGAGGAAGGTTTTAGTGTCAGCATTGCACCCGTGCGAAGCCGGGGCGGGTCGCTAGTAGGTTCATAAAACTAATCAGTACCTACCTAAGACTATGTGATAAAAAAGAGAGAATTGTGAGTAACTTTATTTCAGACCATATTGTTATGGACATCGCTGTGGTCCAGTTTAGTCGCTCAGGAATATCTGCCTCCGAAAGCTGGCGGTGGCGGCAAGAAAGGTCCAGAACCTACGGTAATTATTATTATATTTCTATTTAGGTACGTTACTTAAAAAAAATCTCACGCCTTTTATCCCTGAGGGAATAATCAGAATTATTCTATTTTCCGGAAATAGGTACCCACATTTCACCAGTACATGGACCCCTAAACGTGACAGGCGGTGAGCCCATCGCCGGAATGGTTTGCTGAACCTGTTCTTAGATCACGCATTTGCCTGAACTACATTGATTCAGTCTTGAATACTGGATAATCTTGAATAAGTTGAGTAGGTACCTACTCAAATTTGTAAATGCATAAGTTGCTATCGCACGTTGTATTCCAGATGCCAGCTAGCTATGACTTCGCGTACGACGTCCAGGACAACGCAGTGAGCCTGGATTTCGGACACAACGAGAAGCGCAAAGACGACCGCGTGTCGGGCTCCTATCACGTGCTGCTTCCTGACGGACGCATGCAGCTCGTTGAGTACGAAGCCGGCAGCGAGGGGTACAAACCACAGGTCAGTCTTAAGACTCAAGTTCAATTAGCTATAATCTATTCTGTGCTCATCTTGACCGAGACGGCTTCATTTTAACAGATAAACAAAGTTTTCTCCGGGTTCATCCATAAAGACCGGATCACAATCCACAACGGTTCACTTTTGCAATGCAATCGTCTTAACATACTAAAAACTTACAAGATGATTTAGGGTCGAGTGCACTAGCATTTAACAACTCTTAAGTGTCAAGTAGTTAAAGAACAAGAGCTAACGGCCTCTAAGAGGTCGGTTGACACTTGTGAGGAACAATAATCAGGTAGAGAACCATACGTGTCAAGCCACTGATTATACATATGTGTCAAGTCGTCAACTGTGTGTTGAATTGATTTAACGGTAGTTTAGTGCATCACGCACCGGGCTTTAAACTTGGCGATGCTACTTCCAGGTGATGTATATGGGTACAGCGACGTTCCCTGCTGCTGCGGGAGGGGACAAATTCGATGGGTACCACTACAACGCGGCTTCTAACAGACAGACCGTGCGCCAAGCTGCGCCACGGGGTTCCCCGCGCCAGCCCGCGACGCCGCCGCCATCTTTGCCACCTCCCGTCCATAGCCCCCTAATCAACTCCACATTGTGATAGTTTTAACCAAAGAGAGTGAAGGAGGATTTGCCGTACCACTGACTCTGCAGGGTTATTTCTATTCGACGAGCAAGATGTAACTACGTAGCCGAAATATCCTGCAATCTCTTATTTTGTACTTTATGATGAAAAGGAAAATAATAAAAACTCCCCTACCCTCAAAGAATTATAGTTCTAAAAATGCGAACTCGAGTGGTGGTGGAAATGCCTGAAGCCACGCATCTATTTATATAATAAACTGACTGAGCAACTATTATTTTTTATTATATAAATTGCATTAGCATTTATTTATATAAAATAATAGGAAAACATTTTATTAGCTGCGTGACTACAGGCGTCATAAAATCTTACAATTAGGTAAAAGAAGCTCTTACTGATAACATTATAATATTTGGGGATTTTTATTTAGTTTTGATTTTTAACGGATTGTTGGATTTTATATTAAATTAATTAGTTTGAATTATTAAGTTGCAACAATGAAAAAGTACAAAAAAATGCAGTGTGACGACGGATGAAGTAGGTAACTTATGTAAATAAAAATAGTAGAATTAACCCTTTTTATTTAATTTTTCTACAGCTGTTGCCATAAAACGGTTAAAATGAAAGTGATCTCCTACTAATTTATTATTATTATTATTTTAACTATACATTTTTACTTATAATCATACATCTTTACTCCCATACTAGGTACCTACTAGTTATTTTTTTTTCTAAGAGTCCTATATACTTACATAGTTCTATCTAATGAACACTTTATTATATTATTATTATAAAATATGTAAGCCATAAATAAAACAAGTATTTTCATTTTCCCTATAATTGGTCGTCACAACATTGCATTCAGTAAATAGGTAGGTACTCACAACACCACCAAAGCGAAACTCCCACTGAATAAACCCAGCTAAAATTTGTATTCTCTTTACATTAAAATCTTTCAAGATTATTGTACCAATTACTATATTCCCTCGTTCTATCTTTTAGGTACACACACTATTTACATAATATTAATTTTTTGGTTCAGGAACTGCTACTACAAAAACAGTTTCTCAGGCACAGGGAGTAATATTTTAGGCCTTTAGCCCCCCCCCCATTTTACTATAGGGCGCGTTGGGCTACGTCCCGTGCAGCATGTTGAGGTTCTGGTCTGGCCAGTGCACGCGTCGGTGCGTAGAGACTGTGTCAAAACCCACGTTGTCAAACGACTGGTAGTCTTTCTGCATGCTCATCTCGGCGAGGTTGCGATATCTGGAAATAGAAATAGCAATCTCAAATACATAGGTACCTTAAAAGTGTACCTAATAAAAAAAGTGATAGCCTTACGGTTAAAGAGCCTGCTTCAAATGATGAAAATCAGTGAGGCTCGGGTTCGATTCCTGGCCTGTACCAATGGGTTTTTTAAAACTTACGTACATATTTATCACTTGCTCAAATGTAAAGGAACATCTTGAGGAAACCCGCAGGTCCGACGATGAGCTCACCACCTATCCCGTTTAGGGGTCCAAACAATATCTGGTGAAAAGCGGGCATATCCAGAAATGGAATACCACTGCCTACACCCTCGGGTATATAAGGCGTGAGATTTTTTTTTGATAAAGAATAGTATATAGGATAACTAAAATCCATACTAGATACCTAGGTACATATTATGATAGTCAGTGACCACCTTGCCGTGGCCGATTCATGGTTGGGGTCATGGCCCTAGGAAAAATCCCTAGCTACGCCAATGTATGTGATACCTGTTAACGAGTACGCAGCAGCCGAGCAAGAGCAGAACCTGCACGGCGAGCCATGCCAGCGCCAGAGCCAGCAACAGCAGCTCGTGGACGCACACCACGGCGCCGTCCGACACCCTCGGCTCTTCGGCTGCAATCACCAGAGCCTCATTGAACAATGTTTAAGGCCTCAGACTCTATGGTTCATATAGGCCTAAGTATACATATATCAGAAAAAATCTAAGAAATGCATAGGTTAGTAAAGGCTTTTCACCACAAAAAAAACCGGCCAAGTGCGAGTCGGACTCGCGCACCGAGGGTTCCGTACAACCTTGCAAATTTATGGTTTTCGTAATTTTTCCTTTATCTATGCTATAAGACGTTGCTTCGTACCAAATTTCAAGATTCTGAGTTCACGGGAAGCACCCTGTAGGTTTTGATTCCCTTGCAAGTGTCGAAAATTTGCGGCATAAACGGCTGTATCTTTTGATTGCGTTGGCTTAGAAGTTTGATTTTTTCACAGCTTCAAGGGACAGTAGACCTGAGTAATTGATATAAATTTCAGCTTCATACCTCCACGCGTTCCTGAGAAAAAGGGTCTTGACAGACGGACGGACGGACGGACAGACGGACAACAAAGTGATCCTATAAGGGTTCCGTTTTTTCCTTTTGAGGTACGGAACCCTAATAAATCAAAAACGTAGATTTTACAATAGTTTCACAGTATAATATTTTCTAGCCACGTAAATAACCACCTTGGGTTCTGCATCGTAAGTACTCTTTTAAAAAAGTGCCCAGTGCGAGTTTCTTTAACTGCGCCCTTAAAAAATGTTTCTATATATATTATGAGACCAATACCATGTAAGTATGACGCAAAACTTGGTCCAGCAGGCGTATTCACGGAGCTTCGATATTCGATATTCGACTCGGAATCGGAAAATCTGTTGAAGATGGGCTATTCACAGATGTCGGTATCGAAAACGAATGTCTTATGTGACATGAGGATTCGAAAAATTTTCCGTGGCTGTCGGAAACGCCTAGAATACAGTTTCCGAAGTCATTAGATTCGACTTACGAAAATTTTTCACTCGATCTGAATCGAACGGAAACGGTGTCTACCGGTGAATACGCCTGCTGGTCTGGTCTTTGCACCTCAACACTACTCGCACCGCCCCTAGTAATGGCCCCAGTCACAGCACTGGTCGGGGTAACATTCATTTATCTTCCCTCTGGACAATCAATCAAAACTCAGAACATTATTGACGTACCTAACTAGTGAGTAGCAACATTGTTACAACTTTATAGTACTACGAGTACACCAACACAGTGGTCTTCATTAATACCGAAACTGGCTAGATGATGATGAATCGAATCATCATTTTATTTTTTTACATAATAATAATAATAATATAATCTCACGCCTTCATCCCCGAGGGGGTAGGCAGAGGTATTCCATTACTGGAAATACCCACATTTCACGAGATACATTGGACCCCTAAACGTGATAGGTGGTGAGCCCATCGCCGGACCGGGTCTATTTACACATGTCTCAGAATTAATTCTGAGACCTGCGGGTTTCCTCACGATGTTTTCCTTCACCGTCGAGCTAGTGATAATATTTCTTTACATACTAATTGCATAATGAGAATGAATAAACTTTTTGACTACTTTCAGTGTTGATTACGTTATAAAATGAGTACAGTACATTTGGCGAGGCAGCCAAGCGTGGGCAACCAGGAGCGTGTTATTATTACGTGTGTTTCTTGTTCGTCACCTGTTATCGTTAATCAGTATAATAAAGAGGTGTGGCCGACATTACATAGTTTAAATTACCAAACCGATTACGTCGGGCGTAGACCTAGCGGAAAAGTTGAGCAACCTCGCCCCAAATTATTGAATAGACACGGAATAGCGGAGGTGGAATCCTCCTCCATCGTGCAAAGGGAAAATCTTCCTTTAGGCTAGGTCGTGCCTGGGGACCGCGGTACAACGGTTGCAAGTACCTATTTATAGAAACTCATTAGAAAACTTCGATAGCGCGGTTTAGAACATAATGCTATGCATTGCGCTTTAGTTAATCCTATGTAGTACCGCTAGGTGTCGCTACAGACACACTATTTAGCATACCACTACTTTGGAATGAATCAACTTAGACACATCATTAGCTTATAAAAGTCCATTCAAACGCTCTTCCAACACAATGTGCACATGTATTATCGAAGCCGACCATTTATACTCTTATTTGCTGGGACTACATTAACGGGCTAACGGGCGTGTGCCCCGGTAGATCGTTGCAACGCGTAGTATTGGGGCGAAGACAATGTATTATCGGGGCACTGTAGGTAAACTGGCGTGCATCAAAAGAAAATAAGGGCAGGGTTAATCTTCGCCTAAAGTAAATGCCATATTCACATTCTCAAAACGCCACATTCTCAAAATGCCACATTCTCAAAATGCCATTTTCGCATAATGCCACACTCTCGAAAATACTGCAGTCTGCAAGAAAGGGAGTTGAACAAGTATGGCGCTTTGTTAGTGTTGCATTTTGCTCATGTGGCATTTTGCGTCAATGTGGCATTTTGCGAACGTGGCATTTTGCGCCTAATCCAGTATAACATCGCGTGCCCATGCCTGTACACAAAGTTTTAGCGTGCCAACGAACGCGACACAAATCTTCGCATGCAAAAAACATTTGTCAAAACTACTTAATTATGCCTTTTCTCGGGGTACTGCATTTGGAACCAGCAACTTATCGGTGGAGATGGACTGCTGTTTCCATTGAGCCAATCTTGATGGACGAATTTAGAGTGCCTTGTTATTATAAACTATTCACTTTTCGAAGTGTATATTCAATACCTACTGAAATAAATGTATTTGACTTTGACTTTGAGTTAAGAGATTTTACTGTTACAGATACAATAAAAATTCGTCGCATTTTGCAGCCCACCGACCTGTGGCTCGATGATCTGCTCGCACCAGGGTGTCAGCAGAGAGGATGTCCCTCGAGCCCACCACCATCTCGAGCTCCAACGGCACCCGGCCATTAGCGCCCCCGCACTCGGCCGCGCCCCCCTGTGCCACCACGCCCCAGCTGGGCTCCTGGTGGACCGCCGCTGGGACGCTGTCGTCCCACTCGAAAGACGTCACGTTTGACGTGCCGTTCACCTGCCGAGTGCTCCTCAGTTGGTGCACACTGCAGTTCACCTACGAGATCAAGATTTTTGTATTTTTGTATGTTTGTAACGAATAAACTCAAAAACTACTAGACCGATTTTAAAAATTCCTTCACCAATGGAAATCTACGTTATCAATATCATCAGCCGGAAGACGTCCACTGCTGAACAAAGGCCTCCCCCAGAACGCCACAACGAACGGCAACTTGCTGCTTGCATCCGGTTACCCGCGACCTTGACGAGGTAGTAAGTAACATATTATCCGCATATTCCCACGGGAACGGGAACTACGCGGGTGAAACCCGAAACAGCTATAAAACTTCAAGCAATTCTTGGAATCTCCGAGATCAAAATCTTGGCGAAACCCATGGACAAGTACCTAACTTACCTGGTCACATTTTTGGTCACAGAAGCGCACCATGAGCGCAAACCGCACCACGTGCGATGTAGGGAAGCGGAATGCCTTGAACCGCGCGGACAGCCGCTGCGTTCCGCTCAGCCAGGAGCGGGAGAATGCGGGAAAGTCCACCTGGGGAGGCTGGCACGGTCAAGAGCAAGTGGAGATTGACACTGGAATTTGTAACGTTATTACAATCGCCTTAGAGGTCAGACTCACACACAAGTGTAAAACTTCATGTGCTCTTGACTGTCCATCATTCATCATTGTCAACCTTTAAAACCCACACCTGAGATGTGGATATTTCACACAACAAGGAAGTCTAAACCAGTATAGACCACAGTCTCTCCCGAACCTATCACAGATTGGGAGATTGTGTTATAGAGACCAAAGATTATTGTATCGTGAAAAGGGAAGATCTTCCTCCAAGCGATGCGACCGTGTCTGGGGACCGCATGCCGCTGCCGCAGTCCAACTGTTGATGTTGGACCCAAAGAGAGTATACAGACTGTACAGTATACAAACTCATTATAAAACTTTAGTAGCGCGATTTAGAACTTGCCGTTTAGTTAGTTCTATGTAGTACCGTTGTGTCGCTTATATTATTTCACATTGCTTAGCAACAGATTGCTGTAACAAGACCAAAGAAAAGCAGTAGCATCTTTCAAAACACAGAGGAGTTATCAGGAGCTCCTGATCTAAAGGCACTAGGCGGTAGCTGTTATTACTTCACGATTTTACCTGTGCTGTTTAGGTATGCGACAGTATGCGTGAACGCAGCGCACAGAATACCCATTTACCCTATTTAATTATAGGTACCTACCCGTTTTTTGATTTAACTACTTATTTTTACTAACAATAGGGTATTCGACTGCCTAGTCAAATGAGTTTAGACTTTTAATGATCTGTCAAACCGAAAATTTACTATGGAAAATGGACTGAATACTGAGCTGTGAGTGGTTTTTAGAGGTGATTTGGACAGTATTTTTAATGACTGATTACTCGCAAATTAATTTCGTTACAGTCAAATACTATGATCGCATAGAGGCTGATTCATGTTACACCAGGCCGTGTCCGGGCACGATCAAACATCTATAGTATACTTTTGGTATGAAATGCTTGACTTGCTTGCTTGGCGTTGACATGTCGAGGGGTATTGTTAGGATTATTCACCCCGGACGGGGCCCGGCCCGGACCCGGCCCGGTGCAACGTGAATCAGGCTTAATTTATCTTCTGTGACACATTTCGTGGTAATGATGTACCTACCTGTCCCGTCGGGCATCCTCTACTGTCCAAAAGCAGTACGGAGCTGTCGCCGAGTCGAGAGGAAGCCACCAGATGATACGCCTCGATCTCAGCTCCCTCTATATCAACCGTCAAATTAATAAGTTACAGTCTTGAATCACGTAAGATTAGGAATAACAATATTTACAGTTCATTGAGCATGAAGATAATTGCAATGAAGGTTTCCGGATAGGTAATTCATTTGTTAAAACAAGATGAATATATATATAATCTCACGCCTTTTTTATACCCGAGGGGGTAGGCAGCAAACTCGACTGGTTTACACCTCCTGGCTCCATCCTCAGATCAGCTCGGTGGTACCTTCATATTGCATTGTCACAGAACTTACATATAACTATGACAAATTTTACCTCAATCAGCTAAAGATATCTGCTTCAAAATGGAGTAGAAACATACATTGCAAGCTACACAAAAGCATTTAAAAATGAGATGCAGTCCTGAGCTAACTAACAGACATAGACTGATAGTGTGATAGTCCCTAGTAGCAGCATGGGTCATACACCTTCATAATATCCGGTCTGAAAGCCAATGGAGCAAAATACCTATAATAATAGTGTTTGCTGAGTTAGTTCATAAGATCCGAAAGTCAAGATTGCTCGAGTTAACCCAAAATCACTTTATTGTAGCGATGATTAAGAAATATCTTCATAAAATCGCACCAGAAGTTTCGATTCGCAGTTCGAGTGACTCGCCGAGTGACACGGCCTCTCCCGTGGCGTCATCTCGGACAATGTACATCGTCAATGGCGCTGAGTTCGCGCTGTACACCGCACTAGCGGCCGCTGGCGTGGCCACACTTGCCGATTCGCTGGCTTGGGACGGTTTCCTGTCACATCATCATCATAAAGCTTTTAGAATACACTAAGAAACACGCTTTTGTATGTTTGGATGGCACTCGTCGACACAAATCAACATACATACATAAATACATCATCTCACGACTTTTTCCCATTGGGGTAGGCAGAGACAATATAGACTGCCACTTGTTACTTTAGGGGCAGCGAGGGTCACTGCCACTAAGTGAGGTCGAGGGCAATGAGGGTTGAAGAATGAGAGATGTTGCTCGTGTCGAGAGTCGAGATCGTATGTGATTGGTGATTGGATCTGACCTTCTTTAATGGGCTACCTCTATTTATACGAGCCGTGTACATAAATAAGGAGGGTAGATACATTTTAGTAAACCCTGTAGGTGGGTACCTACACTACGAACCTGGTAGATCTCTCGTGCTTCATCCACATCCCTCAAACGACTCATGCATGCTCGCCGGTTTCGGCCTACTCTTTATTTGGCTTTTCTTCAATACATCGCCGATCTGGTCGTTGTAATTACGCCTAGGTCGCCCTCTACCGACTCGCCCATTCACAACACCCTTGTCTCGTTAAGCGCTTTTCATTCATCCTCTCAATATGACCAAAACACCTCAGCAATCCTTTTTCATTCCTGGTCACTATATCGTCTTTCAGGCCGCAACGCTTTCGGATCACACTATTTTTCACTCTATCTGTCAATCGCACTCAACTAATACTTCTTAACAAGCGCATTTCCACTGCATTTATTCGATTTTCATGCTTCTTCTGCCATACCCAACACTCACTGCCATACATCTGCAACGCGGGTACTAACACTCCATCATGTACAAATCAAATCAGCGCAAATTCAATGGTACCAAACGATTGTATTGTTCTTTGTCATATTTGTCATCCAGCAGGCGTATTCACGGAGGCTCGACACCGTTTCCGTACTTTCCGTTCGATTCAGATCGAGTGAAAAAATTTCCAAAGTCGAATCTATCGACTTCGGAAATTGTATTCTAGGCGGTTCCGATAGCCACGGAAAATTTTCCGAATCCTTATGTCAAATATGACATTAGTTTTCGATACTGACATCTGTGAATAGCCCATCTTCGACAGATTTTCCGATTCCGAGTCGAATATCGAATATCGAAGCTCCGTGAATACGCCTGCTGACTTGCAAAGTTTCAAGTCTATAATGACAATTAGAAGTGAGTTACACTTCTCTACTCTCTACTCTGCTCGCTGCATTGCTGCCGCGGCATTGCTGCCGAGCTCGGAATTTTATGTCAATATAAACAAATAGAGAATGTATGGGGACCAGTTGAGTGCTGCTTGCTGCCGAGATCGGAATCATACTATAAGTGTTATTCTGATGTATAAGCTATATAACTGTAAAGTTTCATCAATATCCGTTCCAATGACGTTTAAAGAAAAAGTTTCTAAGAGAATAATTTTCTTTCAACCTCTTTTATCCGTTCAGTAGTTATTGCGTGAAAGAGCAACAAACATAAACACAAACTTT
The DNA here is from genome assembly GCA_963855545.1 of Ethmia dodecea. Classification (NCBI taxonomy): domain Eukaryota; kingdom Metazoa; phylum Arthropoda; class Insecta; order Lepidoptera; family Depressariidae; genus Ethmia; species Ethmia dodecea. The sequence continues at coordinate 16,267,232 of OY979443.1, read as the reverse complement.
CGCGTTTATAATTAAGTAGGTAGGATTGAAGTATTACCCGGTGTCTCTGACCGCCACGGTGGCGTCGACTTGCGTGGCTGCGCGTGCCCCGGGGGAGCAGCCCACGCGCACCCATCGGTCTCCCGCCGTCTGAATTATTGGGTTGTTCTGGATCATTACCATCACATACGCCATGGTCCTAAAAAACAAATGGAATCAATATGTTATAGTCAAACCTCTCCTCCTCCTAGGTTTGACTAGTGCTACCTACTAGCGCATTTTTGTAAAACTTTGGTTCTAGCGCTCGACGCACGTTCTAACCTAACCTAACCCAACTAATAGGTAGGAGCGCCATGTTTTTGAAGTCAAAGATCAAGACACACAATTGGTTTGGACTGTCAGACCTAGGGATTGACTAATCAAACCTAGGAGCGCCATCAAACGCACTTAATTGGTGTAAACTAACAATGCACATCAGTTAGAGTAATGACGACATGTAAAAGTCGTGTTGAAAGGGAAGGCGCGTAAGAGCGTCTAGTTAGAATCCTGTTAAGGCATGAACCAATGGCTTTATCAAAAACTTACGGCTTGAACCTGAATACTTATCACTAGTAGGCGACGAAAAAAGCATCGTGAGAAACTCCGCAAACCAAGTATTGGTTTTAAGACTAGGCTCACGGGAGGGAGGAGTATGTCATCCAAACCCGTAGCTTGGGCAAATAGAATCCACAGAACATTAAGATTAATGATCTGCACTGTGATAGAATCTATTCATTCTGTACACGCCGCCTCCGATGAAAATACTAGTAAAGCCGGAAACAAATTATATAAGATAAGTGTACACAGTCTTTTGCATCCAGCACGCCATATTTCAGTCGGACGTCCGAACGCTCAAGGTTACGTCCACGACTTACCTCCGATAGTGTGCCATCTCAGTGTACATACATTATCTAGATCCCTATTAAGTCGCGGCTATCAGCCACGTCCGCCAGCCGCGTCCGATAGTTTGTTTTCGGCATTTAGTATTAGTACATGTAGTAAAGTAGGTACCTACCTATTGATGACTCCACTGGGGCTGTTCGAGATGGCATACGCGAAGTTGACGTCGCAGTCGCCTTGCAGTGGCAGCGACAACGTGACGGCGCCGCCTTGGGCACGAGCACCGCAGCGCTCCCCGCGGCCTGGCACGTAAACGCGCCCGCGAAACACGCCGCGCGGCCGGTACGTCACTACCAGCTCCGGGCCTTCGCACTCGACCGTTACTGCGACAACATTGCAGGATTCGACATTTTGTATGTGGCATCATAGAAAACCGTTAAAATAAAAGAACTAAATCAGCGACTTTACTGTTTAGCCGGCTTCGTAAATGCTACGATAGCTGATTCGATAATCGACATACAGGGTGTATAAGGTTTACTGTTTTTTGTTGTTGCTGGCTGTTTAGTTTGGGACTAAATAATTCTGTGAATTTGTGTCCGACAATGTTATTTTATTTTGAATTTTTCATTGCAATTAATTTAGAAAATTTAAATTTTCGTGGCATTTCACAACGATGAAAGAATAATTTAAATTATTAAAGTTATTTTTATTATGCAAATATGTCAAAGCAAAAACACCTTCGTTTTCGAAAGCGCTATTTAAATTGGGATCGCAATGTGTGGCCCGCTCATTGGAATCTGTTCAAAAAACGGGCAGGCTGGTATAGTGTACCCTTGGTCAACAATGCTATTGTCATGCAAATATAGGCTATTTAAAAAGATGGGTTCAGCGCTCGAAGGTTGGTCGAGGTTGGTTATAACTAGAAGTAAAAATGTACCAATGAGTTTTTCAAAAACTTACGTAGGTAGGTACATATTCATCACTAGCTCGACGGTGAAGGAAAACATCGTGAGGAAACCCGCAGGTCTCAGAATTAATTCTGAGACATGTGTAAATAGACCCGCTCCGGCGATTGGCTCACCACCTATCACGTTTAGGGGTCCAATACCTATATCTCGTGAAATGTGGGTATATCCAATAATGGAATACCTCTGCCTACCCCCTCGGGGATAAAAGGCGTGAGATTATTTTTTATTTTATTTTTAAAAATGCTATTCGGCATATAGAGTGTAAGTACATAAAAATTAACTAGCGATCCACCTCGGCTTAGCACGGCAATGCTGATACTAAAACCTTCCTCTTGAATCACTCTATCTATTGAAAAAAACGCATCAAAATCCGTTGCATAATTTTAAAGATCTAATCATACATAGGGACAGACAGACAGCGGGAAGCGACTTTGTTTTTATACTATGTACAGACAAGAGCACGCTAAGCTTGACACTTTGGACTTTGACCCGGCCCTGTATTCTATGGCGCGCAGTATAAATCAGAGCTCAGCTTAAACTGGTAGTGTAAAGCTTGACTTGCTCTTGACTGTACCTAGTGATGTAGAACCATGGCTACTTGCATAGGTTATCTTGGGACTTCTCGTTCTCTGACAGGCAAGTAATGGCATGGTAAAGAATGTCTTACAATAAAGAGTTATTGTATTGTATGTATTGTATTGTATTGTATTGTATTGTATTGTATTGTATTGTATTTTATTGTATTGTATTGTATTGTATTGTATTGTATTGCCTTACTGTTCAGGCAGATGACCCTTCGGTAATAGAGGGTGGCGGAGACGCGGCGCAGTAGCCAGGAGCCGGTGGTGACCAGGTCCTCGCTGTGGAGGTCGCAAAGACCTCGCCCTCCTCGCTGCTCCCGCCACGAGAACCCTCGACATACGAACCGCTCCTCCAGCTCGCATGCCTTCTTACACTGGAGACATCATAAACCATATTCTTACCTTGCACACAAATAAATATACGGGATACAATTTTTGAGCAATACTGGAACATAAGTAACTCTAAATACTGAAGAAAGAAAATGTGACTCAAAAGAAAGGTTGTTTTATTTTCAAAAAAAGCAAAACTGCATTCAAACATACAACCTACGACGCGACGCCGACGGGCCTGTTCGCTCAGTTGGTAGTGACCCTGCCTTCTAAGTTGGAGGTCGCGGGTTCTATCCCCGCTCGGAGCCAATTTTTGTGTGCATGAACATGTCTGTTAGTTTCGTGTCTGGTCGTTTAATATTTATTTAAGTATGTTCATAAGATAAGATAAGATAAGATAAGATTTATTGTCATAACTGTGTACAGTGGTTGTTAGTTAACACATTTATAAAAGTTGGTAGGTATCAACAGTTTGCCTTTTTCAGACGTACAATAATAAATTTGAGAAAATTATACAAGAATGTTTAGTTTACAACTTAGCAAAAAAATCACTTAAATTATAGAAGCATTTGGATAACAGCCATTCTTTTAATTTAATTTTAAACAGGACACCAGTTAATGATTTTAAATGTTCGGGTAAATTATTAAATATTTTAATTCCCGAAATGTAACAGCTCTTGTCAAATATATAACTAGATGATCTAACGGTACACATGTCATGTTTATATTGTGGTCTTATATTTTTTCTGGTGTCACGTTTTTTACAAAAATATTCATTATGTTCTTTTACAAATACACATATTTCTAGTATGTATATACACGTCAATGTTAGAATTTTATCATCTATAAATACAGTTCTTAGACTTTCATTAAATTTTAACTTATATATTTATATTGTTCCTACACACTCATTCACTCTCACGCACAACCATACACATACATATGAACACGCACACACTCTAATTATTATACAATAGTAGATTAATTGTACAAACATAAATTCTGTGTTACCGACACCCAATTGTGAGGAGCGCTGACTCCTATGATACAGGGCATCCTAGTTTAGGAGTCAGAGATCCACCTAATTAAACAGCCACCTAATGTAACCCAAGTACCTATGCACTCTATTGTATTGTATACTAGGCTTAAATTTTGAAATAAATATTATTATTATTATTATTATTATTATATATAATTCGCAAACATTTCTTTTGTAGCATAAATGTAGAATGTACATTCACTGAGTTTCCCCAAAATATTATTCCATATGTCAAATGAGGGTATATGTAACCATAATATGCTTTTTTTGCTACGTCTATTGAAGTTATATTGATTAGAATTGATATTGCGTAACAGCTACTAGATATCTTTTTATTAATGCTGATTAAATGTGACTTCCAGTTTATATGCTCATCAATAATTACACCTAAAAATTTTGTATCTGTAACCTGTTCTATTACTTTATTGTCAATAACAATGTTCAGATCTTGCGGCACTTGTTTATAGTTAGTGAATTGCAAAATCTTTGTTTTGTCCAGATTTACGTTTAGATTCATACATGACAGCCAGTTTACTACAATACTTAGTGTTCTAATAATTTCATTTTTAAACTCAGAGTCGTTCAGTTTATCTTTAGATATAAAAATGGTAGCGTCGTCAGCGAACATAACACACAAGTGGTCAACTATTAAAGGAAACTCATTAATATATATTAAAAACAATAACGGTCCCAAAACACTACCTTGAGGCACACCTAGTGTCATTTTTTCGTAAGTCGATTGAACTTGATAAACTGTTTTTGAAGTTTTGTCATACTTATCTAAGATGGTAGCTTGAACTCTATTTGTTAAATAAGACTTAATTAGTTTTAAAGCACTTCCACGAATTCCAATATGTTCAACTTGTTTCAGTAAAATTGAGTGTACTACACAGTCAAAGGCCTTAGATAGATCTAGAAATAGTCCAACCGATTGCCTTTTTCTATCCATATCTGCCCATATTTGTTTAAATATTTTAAAAATAGCTAACGTTGTATTTTTCCGTTTTTGAAAACCGAATTGGTTCGTGCTTAAAATATTATTCTTGTTCAAAAAAGACATTAATCTGTTTAAAATTACTTTTTCAAATATTTTAGAAAAATTTGGCAATAGTGCAATCGGTCTGTAATTGTTTAGTTCATGTTTAGGACCTTTTTTATGTAATGGTTTTATTTGCGCTTTTTTTAAATCGTCTGGAAAAATTCCAGTTTCGAGCATTAAGTTTATAATATGAACTAGAGGCTGTGCTATGTAATCAATACTAGATTTAATTAGTGGCATGGGTATATTATCGTATCCTGTACTTTTTTTATTCTTGCAACCTTTTACAATATTCTTTATTTCATGAATACTTACTGGGGCCATAAAGATGCTAGTTAAATTGGGTCCTGAAACTGGTTTATAAGTAGTGTCACTCTTAATACTAATTGAAGTTAAAAAATGATTGTTTACTGTATTAGCAATGTCAATGGGTTCATTGATAATTATATTATCTTTTTTAATACTCGCTATTGTTTCTGTTATAATGTTAGTTTGCGTCGTATTTTGTTTAATTATCTGCCATGCAGCTTTATTTCTATTCGTATTCTGATTGATATACCTTATGTTTGCATTTCGTTTTGATTGTTTAGTCACTGCTTTGATTATTCTACAGTATTTTTTATAATGTCTTATAATTAAAGGACATTGTGATATTCTTGACTGGAGATGTAAGTACCTTTTATGCCTACTAGCAATTACTATACCTTTGGTTTTCCAGTTTTGTTTTATTTTGTAAGTAATTTTAAGTTTTTTAACTGGCACACATAGATTATAAATGAGACTAAAAATCTCTATGAACACACTATAGGCATTATTGGGATCAGATTGTGAGTAAACATCCAAGAAACTTATTTGTGATATATATTTTAAGAATATTTCCAAACATATATACGGATTTCTCTTGAACACATGCCAGTATTGTTCTTTGAAGCTTAACGTAGACGGAATCAATATCAGTTGGCCTGTGTGATCTGAAATACCTATGTCCAATACTTCCACGTCATACTTTTTCAAATTTGTAAATATATTGTCTATACATGTTTTAGAACACGATGTTATTCTTGTAGGTGCTGTAATTGTAGGATGCAGTTTATACGACCGGAACATATTTAAAAACAGTTCGGTTTTGTTAGTTTTTTCAAGTATGTTAATATTAAAATCTCCAACAACAAAAATACTTTTATAGCTATTTCTTGCCCTTATCATCAGTTTGCGAAGTAAACATTCAATATTAACTAAAAAAATATCTAAATTACCGTTTGGTGCTCTATATACACATACAACTACGTAATTTACTCCGCATACCACAATACCACAACACTCAAAATGGGTCTCTATAGACATATCTGATATCCATGACAATTCGCGGTAGTTAATTGCATGTTTTACATATATATTGCCACTCCTCCTTGCTTCTTCCTTGTACGACAAAAATGAGCAGCCTTTTTAAAGCCGTCTATTTGTAATATATCAATTTCATTATCTTTCAAAAAAGTCTCACTGAAGCAACATATATCAAGTCGTTTTTCATTTATTAGTATTTCTAATTGATCTAGTTTTGATTTAATGCTTTGTGTATTTAGATGTAATATCCGTAGACTATTTTTGTCGTTATGCACGAAAAAAATCTAAATTTTCTTGCGGTACAGAATGATTACAATCATTGGTTAGATTTTGTTGATTTTTTGTTATTTTAGTTTGATTATGCTTCATGCGATTAAATAGGTAAGGAATAGTAGACTGTAATTTCCTATCGATTTTAATATCAACATGTTTTTTTGTTAAAGTGTTACTTTGAAGGTAGTGAGTGATTAGTTTTTGGATTATCTTTCTTTTCGGTTTATCAGCATCTGGTGTCTTAGCATATTTCATGTGTTTTTCGAAATTGTTTTTGTAAGTAATTCTGAGTATTTCTCTCAACATCAAACCACTCATGCACCGTTTGCGATTGTGAACTCCATTTTCATATTGTGCTGATATAAAACTTACATGTGTAAATTGAGAACATACTAAACGCAATACATGATTTTGATTTTGTACATTTAAATGTTTACTATTACAGATTTCTCCAACCAAGACATTTGTCTTTGCAAGTAATGATAAATAGTAATAGAGGTAGGATTGGTAACTAAGTGGGTTTTGATCATTTGAACCAGCTAAAATTATGACATAGTCTAAATAAGTGAAATCCTTACATATATTTTTACAATCAATCATTATTTGCTCCAATGATGCATCAGGTTTAATCATCGCCGTCACATGATACTCTGTGCCAAGGGAATCTTGCAGAAATTTACGAATACCTTTACCACTTTCATCACTATATATTAATACTTGTGATCTATTATTTATATTTTTATTCACCTTACAGTCAGTATGTGATACATAACTATCTTCCTTTTCATCAGTCACTTTCTTGTCGTTTCTAGATCTAGTATTATCATCATTATAACAAAAGCTTTCCTCCTTATCGATATCTTCTATTTCTGAGCTTAAGTTGGCTTCATCAGTTGATTTATTTGCTTGTTCGCTTTCAATTTTACCAATACTTGTATCATCCAATATTGTACTACTCAAACATTTTCGTTCCTTTTTATTTTTCAATGGGGTTGAAATACAAATAAGTGATAGTTTTTCAATCTTCTTTTCATAAGTTAGAATTTTTTTATTTAAAGAACTATTTTCAAGTAATAAATTATCAATTTCATTTTCTGCCGATTTCAGCTTCGTCTCTAAACTTGTAATTTTAATTTTAAATTCCTCGAGTTGCTCCTTCACATTGTATCCCGTTTGAGGACAACTTCTATTAATATTAGTAGAACACTCTTCCTCCTCCGAATCATCTGACTGCAGTGAATCAAATGAATTTTCCGTGCAAATATTTACTTTAATTCGTTGTCGTTCAGTAACATTATTTCTAGGAGTATATGATTTGTTTGTATAATATGTGGATGATGTTGATGGGGTACTGACCTCGATTCGTTTCTTATTAATACATCTTCCACAGTCCCATTTGCTCGACTTTTTTCCTTTCATTAAATAGAACATTTTTTCTGACACATTCGTACAATTAATATGATAAGATTTGTTGCATGTAGAACATGTAAGTATTCTTTTATCTAGAATAGTTTTATTACATTTCGCACATACCTTCGCCATCAGTAATCCTTGTTTCTTTAAATTGTGTAAATAAATGTCCGATTTGCTCCTTTGGGCGGATGTCCGATTTGCTTCTATGTCAGTGGTCTCGTCAACTCCTCGTACTGTGCTCCGGCCAATGTTAGGACCGATTGCGGATGACTCACCGCCAGCGAACGCCCGCTGCCGCCCGGGTTGTCGTAGGTCAGAAATATATTCGTTTTTGTACAAAATTTGAATTATTTTTGATGATATCTCCACAACCAATAATAATTTTTGATCACTGTTTTCACCACTAAATAGCCTATACCAGTGGCTACACAATTATGTATAATATCACTTTAAACAGTAAGTTTTTGCACCACTTATAATTTAAAAACCTCGGAGAGCTACAATAACGTGACTTCTCGTAGTCGGTAGGTGAAATCGATGTGAATCATTTTACATTCAAAGTACGTTTCCTGCCTAGTTTGGGCCTAAATAGCCGTGTGTGAATTGTATATCACAAAAAAAATAAGAAAACAATACATTTTGTACTTTTAAAGCAATAAAAACTAAATCTCTTTCTATACTAAGATTTGTCTTTTTGTATGTTTGTTACGAATAAACTCAAAAAATACTGGACCGATTTTAAAAACTCTTTCACAAATGGAAAGCTAGAAGATCCCTGAGTAACATAGGTATATTTTATTCCCGTATTCCCACGGGAACAGGAACTACCCTGCAGAAACCGCGCAGAACCGCTAATAATAAATAAACATGGTATCTGAAGTTACCAAAGACCACCTGTATTTTGTAAAGAGTTTAATATGAAATTTTGGTAATAGGTAGTAAGGTTAAAAGGCGGTACGCGGTTTTTCCTTTCTATGGGTAAGTACTCGTAGTATGAAACTTTAAAAAAGTTCGGTTACTTATGATGGGGCAAGCAAGAGTAGGTAACCTACCACCGTTCCTCACCGGACTAGGTACCTACCTAACTAACTAATAACTATATTTTGATTGCAAGCAAAAGAAACCTACATTTTACAAAACTAAACTAAACCAGAATTGCAGTACAGTCACTATCTCTACAAGTATACCTATACAAAGTACTTAGCATGAGTTTTCTTGCCATTGAGTCACTGGAAACAATAATGAATGAATTAATAAGTAAAGTTTCATTGTGAAACAATTGAAAATTATTTCTGATGTCTCATCGACTCATCGGCTCTTCGCCAAGGCAACAGCTAATTAATAACAGAATAACGTCAGTTACAGACTAGGTATATTGCGTAAGTAGGTAGCTAAATACGGATAAACATACAATTTGGAATAGTTTCAAATAATACTCAGAAAAATATATCGAATTAAATTAATTTAATAAATATTTGTTTTAGTTAGGATCGTGGTTACCAGGGCAAGTGGTTTATCCTTCTTTTGCTTTTATCTAAAGGTTTATCATATGAAATGGCTTAATTTGCACTTTACAAAATATTTTTTTATATCTATCTTTTATGTCATTAATGTAGGTACGTACCTACTGATAGAAAATATCGGAAAAAATCCATGCTATGACTGTTTTATTTCTTTTTGCTTCATAAAATATATTATGAACTGCAACTGTCCTTGGGCTTTCAGCTAACTTGCAGTTGAATAATTTGCAATCATTATCTACTTCTACTAAATACCAGCTATGCAGGTAAAGATAAAGCGAACATAAAAATTCTACCTACCTTAACATACGCACATAACTGTATTATAGTAAGTAAACATATTTATTTTAGTTCGACTTACTTAAGTTATATATATATGTATATATAATATATATAATATATAATATATAATATATATATATAATCTCACGCCTTTCATCCCCGAGGGGGTAGGCAAAGGTATTCCATTATTGGATATACCCACATTTCACGAGATACATTGGACCCCTAAACGTGATAGGTGGTGAGCCCATCGCCGGAACGGGTCTATTTACACATGCCTCAGAATTAATTCTGAGATCTGCGGGTTTCCTCACGATGTTTTCCTTCACCGTCGAGCTAGTGATAAATATGTACGTAAGTTTTGAAAAACTCATTGGTACATGCCAGGATTCGAACCCGAGCCTCACTGATTTTCGGCCGGCTCTTTACCGTCCGGGCTATCACTGCTCTTCTTTAACCGTCCGGGCTATCACTGCTCTAGTTAACTTAAGTTATACCTTGCTAAAAAAAACTGAAAATAAAAAATAAACGTAGCCTCACGCCTATTTCTACATTGGGTAGGCTGAGGCATAGACTGCCACTTAGATAGGTACTACGAACCTGCAGGAAGATCTATCGTACTTCATCAAACGACTCATGCATGCTCGTCGGTTTCGGGTAGGTAGGTACCTACTACTTATCTGGCTTTTCTGCAATACATCGCCGATCTGGTCGATGTAAGTACGGCTGCTAATATTTTTTATTATCAACTCATGTCATACTTATATTTAACTTAGGTACTTACCTCATCTTTGGTATAATTTTTAGCTGTAAATTCCACGTGTTTCAATGTTTGATTGTAGTATTCTTCATATGAACATCTGTCTATCTTCTTTGGATCTGCAATATGTAACATAGATAGAATATACCTAAATATAGTTACTACTATAGCTAAGTTGTTAATTCATCAATTAAACATAAACTTCATAAGTACCCAAGAACTTGGAAATTGCTACTTTCTAGATTTTTATGTAATTACATACAATATAAGCTAACACAAAGCTTATAATCGCAAAATTACATAAATCGGATCCAAAAACTTTACTCAGATTTAATGCGCTAATATTCATTAGGTATATAAGTAACTAGCGACCCGCCCCGGCTTCGCACGGGTGCAATGCTTATACTAAAACCTTCCTCTTGAATCAATTTATCTATTAAAAAAACCGCATCAAAATCCGTTGCGTAGTTTTAAAGATTTAAGCATACATAGGGATATAGGGACAGAGAAAGCGACTTTGTTTTATACTATGTAGTGATAATGCCAAGAATCGACAACAATTTAATCGGTGATGAAGTCGACTGTCTAATTGAACGATGCAATAGGACTCACAGTCATGTCTGCACTGATTTTCGATATAAAAGGTGTAATAGTTGGAGACCCGGTAGGACTCGGGTTCCGTGAACTTGTCTTCCGCGTTGAGCACGCAGTTCCCAAGGGCTTGGTTTGAAGTCTTGACAAGCTCCGCATCTTGCGACGTTTCTAGTCCTACCCACTGCGCTGACCTATTGCAAAATGAAAACAAATTTATTCAATCGGTCCCTAGTTTTAGATATAAAAAAATCATACCATAGATGAAATAGGTTAGCAACATGATGTGGATACTTAATGCTGTAATTAAGAAAAATCTTAACTTGAGATCAACGGTAATTAATAGAAAACCTATTGTGTGATGGATGAGAAAAGGAAAGTTGATTCTGAATCGAATTCCCCTAGCTTCATCTATGGATTTAATGCATTGTTTGCGCAAAAACCTAAGTAGGTAAGTAGATAGAGTCGTTCCCGGTAGTTAATACTCCCGTTCAGCAACTATGGAAATGTTTTGTTGACGATCTAGTTGAGATTTATGCAGGTTACATAGGTAAGTATTTGATGCAGTGGATGCTGTTTAAATTTTGATAAGTCGGCATAAAAGAACAAAAGTCAATGAAACATGAAATGTGGTCATATCGGTAAAATAGATGTATGAATTAAATAAAAAGTCGGCAATAAGGTCCGTCTAGTAGGGGGTTCGACCGGGGAGGCAGCCCAGCTGGATTGCCTGCCTCTACGTTCACATGATGATGAAGTCTGCGTTTATGAGCTTCGCCATATTTTTTATAATATCAGCAATACCGTCTTCAATACAAGGGCACACGGGGACCGTGCCCAGGGCCCCCTTTTTCAGAGGGCCCCGAAGGACCGACAGTTTCTCTCACACATTTATTCTCAAAACATTTTTGTCGGGCACATTACACTTTTTTCACAAATCGGAATAATAATCATATCAGAAGGTATTTACAAGGCATATACTACCAGAGTTGGACAAAAAACCTGTTTTTTTTAAAAAGAACAAAACATTGTGTTTCTTTTTTGTCAAAAAAAAAACATGTTTTAATCTTTTTTTTTATAATGTTGAAATTGACATGTTTTAATCATGTTTTAATCACGTTTTAAACATAGTTTAAAACACTTCTTGTTATAAAAAGAAATACAAAAGGAGGTTTTTATAGCGAAGTGAAACACCAGTAAATCTAATAAATCAGAAGTATTTATTGTAATAATTTTTAACTACTAATCTTTAATTAATGTAATAACTTTACTTTAGGAAAATCAAAAATCAACATGTTTCATTTCACCTTCCATCCATATCTATCCTACTCTACTTATTCTTCGTCAGCTACATAATACATCTAAGTGGTCCAACTCGTCCACAGTTAATTTTTCTTTCGGATTGAGCGCTCTCATGATCGTGGTGACACAACCACAAATATATTGCAAAATTGGCAAAAAAAACTGTATGAAATAAATGAATAAGTGTAAGTAGGTATATGTTTTTTTATGTATGTTTTAAACGTGTTTAAAACAAAATGTTTAAAAACATGTTTTATATAGGTTTGTTTTTTTTTTCAGTGTTTTAAACAATGATTTAAACACTTGTTTTAAACAATTATTTAAAACATTGCCAACTCTGTATACTACGCCATTGTAATAAGCTTTTTTTAATTTCCAAATTCTTGTGTGCCCAAGGGCCCCAGCCTAGTTTAAGACGGCCCTGAATATCAGTTACTCGGCTCACTCGCTCTCGCTCGGCTATGATAATAATTAGTAATTACCTACTTACCGGTACATCTGGTCGCCGCTTCGTGATAACGTTGCTTCGTAGCACTCCTGCACGGTCGCGTTTAGCACCACCTTCAGGTTGGGTCCTTCGGAGTGCAGGTGGTAGCCGGGGGTGACCTCCACTGACCACCACCGGCGAGTACACTGCTCGGGCACTGGAGAGGATTGAATTGCTGAGACATCTGCTTAGAAACACTCGTACATCATTTATGGATTGCATAGCCCTTTCGCACCTCAGTCACACGATCGTGAGTTCCTACTTTGAAAAATTCTAGAGTGGCGCGAAATCCGTTTCTAAGCGCCAACGCGAAATCACACGACCGTGAGTTTGTCAAGAATCTGGTTTAAAATAGTTTTCGCGCCAAAGTGCCTCAGTCGTCGCGTACACACTGGAAAGATAGCTGCGTCCCTTGACCTCCTGACAGGACGTCGTAAGTTATTTAGTATTTTTCATATATTTTACAAGATTTATATAATATTTTTATGTTTTTTACAGTCTTAGGTATATGTACTAACTAGAAAATAAAGTTGTATAACATCGTTTGTAGTAATTATTGATTTATGGTGTCACAGGAATCATATAGCACTTACGTGATATCCAGGATGCAATTGTACCAAAGCACAATCGTGCGTAATTTTTTTATTGTGTATTTTCTTACGTTTTTATAACACTTCAGGGATGCAGTTAAATAACGACTTAGACCTTAGTTTACTGCAAGATGGAAACTGTTCGGAGTTAGAAGTAGACGACGCTGATGGAGAATTTGCCCCTCTGATTGTTAAAGTAGAAGAGAGTTGTGTAGAAACCGATTGCTTAGAACTGATCTACGTTTTATTCTGCCAGATGGGCACATTTGCTTCTTTATATTTAGTTTTTTGAATAATACTATTTTTGTTCCGCCAGAAGGGCAGTTTGTTTCGTTACTTACTTAATTGATATTACTTAGATACAGTATATCTGTGATATCTATACTCTAAACTAATATTATAAAGAGGAAAGATTTGTATATTTGTATCTTTGTTACGAATAAACACAAAAACTACTGGACCGATTTCAACATTTCTTTTACCAATGGAAAGCTAGAATATCCCTGAGTAACATAGGCTATATTTTATTCCCGTATTCCCACGGGAACGGGGACTACGCGGGTGAAACCGCGCAGAACCGCTAGTAAATTATAAATACATGGTAGTTTTTAATACTATTTGTATTTTTAATTCATCATTTTATCATAACAATTAAACAGTTCCGTTACGGAACGGAATTTAGGCCTTCATAACATAAAAAAAAACATAATTTGGTAGAGACTCACGATCGTGACTGGGTAGTGATAAACCCTGGATAGCACGATCGTGCTATTGACTTTTTGGAAATATGGTGTAGGATGCATTTTTTTAGATAATTTTTCCTTTATACACCTAGTATATCTATCACAAATTTGTAGAAAAACCTTTACAACATTACAAAAAAAAACTCAGGTGCGAAAGGGATAGAGACTCGCAAAATATTGAAATGAACACCACACGGTGGTTTTAAAAACATTAAAACACTGTGGATAGTGATCAAAAGATATAAATAAGTATAAACAGTTCAGGATAGGTCAAAGCTTTACGGTTAAAGAGCTCGCTTCTCATGATAATCAGTGAGGCTGGGGTCCAAATCCTGGCATGTAGTAGGTACCATATGAGTTTTTTTCACTAGCTCGACGGTGAAGGAAAACATCGTGAGGAAACCCGAAATGGACTACCTCTGCTTTCCCCCTCGGGGATAAAATGCGTGAGATTATTTATTTTTATCAAAATTTAAAACATACTTAAATGCAAACTTCTGCGCATAGCACCATCTACCTATACACTGTTACTAAACCTATTACGCTGATAAAGAGTGATCTGGAGTTCTGTTCTCCAACTGAAGTTCTTCATCAGATTTTTACAAAACTTACCACCCTTGAGGTATACCCACCTTTCAACAAACGCAAATACGGATTAACCTACCAAACAAAAGAGTGGCGAATTGAGAACCTCTTCCTTTTGAAGTCGGTTAAATAAAAAATACATAAACAGACGCCTACACACTTTTCAAGCAAATTTTCTTGAAGTACGCGGCATCGTTGTCGGGCCGCAATTGCTCGCCGGTAGAGGGCGCGACGCCATGGCAATGGCCGCGGCCGTATGCCACCACCACGGCTGCACAGTCCGGCAGCTCCAGGCACCGCGCCAAGCAGGCGCTGGCCAGCGATTCTTCGTCGCCGCTGGCGGAGTACAAGAACACGGGAGTGGCGTTCTCTGGAGACACCCCAGTCCAACGCGCAAACGTCGTTGATTGGCCCTTGCATTGCGCTTCAATTCCTGCAGAAAATTAGTATCTTAACCTTTTATCACTGACTAGCGAACCGCCCCGGCTTCGCACGGGTGCAAGGCTAATACCTTCTCTCTAAAACCTTCCTCTTGAATCACTCTACCTATTAAAAAAAAAACACGGGTTGCACTCCGGGAGTGCCGGCAGAAGTGAAAAATTGATTATCGATTTCGGTGCTACCACACTACCTACTCTCCAACCGTCTTACGGTTTTTCGATCAGCACACGTGACCTGACGCGAGTTTCACAGTTTTTACCCATCCCACTAAAGTGCTCAACGCCGCTAAAGAAGTTTTCACTTCAAAAAACCGCATCAAAATCCGTTGCGTAGTTTTAAAGATTTAAACGTAACTTCATAGCGATATAGGGACAGAGAAAGCGACTTTGTTTTATACCTACTATGTAGTGATCACGTAAAGCAGGAGAGGTTCGGTATTAGCGTGTAAACATGTCAATTGACTTGTGGGACATTCGAAGCTTATGTACCTACATCTCTTTTACTCTCTTCCTTTCCGTATCTTTCTTTTCTCCTTCTTGGCAACGTAGGTACCAACCGGTAGGTAATAAGGGAAAGGCCTAGCAATTTAGAAAACATGCTCGGGTCGATTTCACTATTAGACTTTGCAAAAATAATATCAGGTAACACATCAGTAACACAACCTATATGCGATACCGCTAACGAAACTATGTCAAGCTGTCTTTGATCTTTATGGCGAAAGTTCAGGGTCTAAGGCTCGACTGATACAGATGCAAAAACCCGTTTGAAAGTGGCACATTTACGAAATTATTACATTTGTTGTAGTCAGTAGCCATTCAAGCCTCGCGTAGAGTAGTCATTTCCGAAGTTCGTTCGTTCGATTTCAGAAAAGTGAGTGTTAGTTTTATTATACTACTTCTAATTTGAATGTTTATTATCCACCCAAGTGCGAACTGCGATTCGGTCGAATCGCGCACCAAATGTTGCTTAACTGGGTGGGAAGGAATACGAAAATATCTATATTATAACGTGTGCATGATACCTTTTTATAATGAAGCCCCATCTGAACTAATAATCCAAATTTAAAATTACGATGATTAATGATTAGATCTACGAAATTCCCGAAACTATATCGCTAACTAGGAAATATAACGTATGCATCCGCTAAAAAAACGTTTTTTTTTTAACCCTGTGAGAACGGGTTGAAATGGGCTCAACGGGATGTAGTTTTTTTCTGTTCCCCTGGCCATTTCTCAAAATCCTTGATTATTCATTAAATATGAAAGACCACCAGCTAGCTTGACAGAATAAAGAACGGATTGACCTACATACAGCTAATAGCAGGTCTTTTTTGCAACAGACTTACAAAAATACATTTGTGTGAGGGCATGCGACACAATAGGACATACTCAGGTACATAATTATATTAAGTTATTAAATAAGTAAAAGTAAATACCTACATAATTGCATCCGACAATAGTCAATGTTAGACTAGTAACGTACCTAGGTGTTAAAATTTACATTTTGCCTGAGATTCTTTTTTTCTTTTATTTGCGTTAAAAAACAGTTACACAATACATTAATATGCTAGGGCTAATAACTTGGATAGGTAATTGTATAACCAATCTCAATAATAACATATTAATAACAATGAAAGTAGGTATCCTAATAGGTAGATAATATTAAATTAAACTATAAATATAATATTATTGTATAAGAGCACCAGAAAAATTTCAAGCTTCTTTGAGATAATTTCGTGATGAATCACTTATATAGTCACTTCTACTAAATTCATAAATAATCTAAAATATTTTTTAAGAGACCTGTTGATACAAGCATTCACAAAATAGAATAATAGGTAGATAGATACAGAATTTTTTAAACAAATCGAATTTTCAACACATTTTCTGCCATACCAATGCCCACTACAATACTTGCTAGGGACTTATTTGAGTTTTACATATTATTTTGTATCGTTGTTATTGACGGGCCATTTGGCTCAGTTGGTAGTGACCCTGGATTCTGAGTCTGAGCCTCGGAGATCGCGGGTTCGATCCGCGCTCGGGGCCAACACTTGTATGCACGAAAATGTCAGTTGGCTTCTTGTCTGGGTGTTTAATATTTATTTAAGTATGTTTAATCAGTTGGTTAGTACCTACAGGCTCTGCCTAGTTTGGGACTGAATAACCGATTGAGAATTGTGTCCCATAACTTTTTTATTTTATTTTGTTTAGATGAGACTCCTGCGTGTGGTGCTATTATTCGCGTTGACACTCAGTCTCGTGTACATGGTGCAGTCTGGTTCGGTAGCGACCGCCAAATGTCCAGACGAGAAAGTGCCAGGAAATGTCCACCGTATCTGCCTGCCTAAGAACGCGACTGCCAGCCAAGTCAGGGAAGCATTATTCGAAGCTCTCAAGGATAAAGCGTAACGACATGAACTTACGTCACAATATTTTTTAAAATTAAATTGAGCACTACTCCTTTTAAATCCGATGACAAAATATTAAAAATATGGCCTTGTTACACGCTACATTCGTTTTCTTTCATTCGTTTAATGTATCTACCAACTGTTCTGTCAATATTATCTCGTTGTCATTTTGTGATTAGTGATTTAATTAGATTCTACAACTATCTCTGCTAGTTTCATGGTCGTACATGCTCAAATCTATACATATAATAAAACTGTAACGGGACCGTGTCTATATGTATCTACATGAATAATTTTTTTTGTGTTAGTCTGTTATCGATTTAGATACCAAATCACCAAATTTTGAGAAATTTGTATGTCTGTCATGCAAAAACTACTGGACGGATTTTGATGAAATTCGATGTGGAAATAAATAAGATACTGGGTCAACATTTAGAGTACTTTTTAGTACATAAAAATGTCTCAATCCTACTGAAAAATGTAAAAACTGTTTAAAAAGAGAAATACATAATACTCCGAAACGATAAAACACACACACTTGAAATATGGTACGCAGGTGTCTTATTTATCGTAGGCAACCTATATAAAGGAATTTTTGGAAATTCCCACGGG
Organism: Ethmia dodecea; assembly: GCA_963855545.1. Classification (NCBI taxonomy): domain Eukaryota; kingdom Metazoa; phylum Arthropoda; class Insecta; order Lepidoptera; family Depressariidae; genus Ethmia; species Ethmia dodecea. The sequence continues at coordinate 16,249,064 of OY979443.1, read as the reverse complement.
AACGGGAATAAACTGGATCAGCGCGGGCCACGCCGCTGGGCACCCGTCAGTCACAGAATAATACAATAATAATAATAATTAGATGCGGGTTCACTAACACTAAACGACCGTTAAAATAATAATTAGGAGTCCAAAGCTATACTACATCTCATCAGCCCCTGATAAGCCTCAACACTTAAGGTGATGAGCAGCAATATAATTTTAAACACCTGAATATTATAAGTTGACACTGAGTATTGTTTCAACGGTCAAAAGTGTTGGTGAACTCGGACCAAAGAAATACGTAGGTACGACATCATTAATTTGGTCATTAATGTTGTCGGTATTTCTTTGGTCTATTAAAGTATAAGTACCTATATTAAAGAATTATCCACGCCACAACAAAATTTAATTCGATCTCGTTCTGAAAGAACAAATCTGCTATCAACAAAATGTCATCAAGATAAGTTCAGCAGTAGACTACTTTATCCGTGAAAGGGTAAACAAACATACAGACAGTATTGCTTCAGTTTTTGTAAATAGCGATATTTTAAATATAAATAATTGGTTTGCCTTATCCTATCCTAGTTAGTTGTTAATAATAAAACAAAATTAATAGTAAGTAGTTAACTAAAATAATAATATTATCAACTTACTGTGCAAGATTCCAAGGAAGGACAAAACGGCAAAGATTTCTTGTGACTTCATTGCAATCGATTTTTGTTCACTTCCTATAAATTTATAACGGCACTATAAGAGCACATCCCATATCTGACTAGCATTTCTTCGGAAGATACTGAGCACGAAGGTAGAAAGCCAGGGATTGGGTGACCTGCTGTGGAGTCAGTCTAGCACTAAATTATGTTGAGGACTGGCCACGCTAGGCAGCAGGACCAGCTGCGCAATTTGCTACGGACCGTTCTACGTGAGCCACCAGCTGATCAAACACCCAGTCATCAATGTTTGAAGTATAAACCATGTAAAAACTATTTTGATGGTTTTCTCATTTATACATTACACAATCTGAAGAGTCACAATAATCATAAATCAGTACTAAGCTGGCACTGGGTCGATTATGGAGTTCTTCTTGTTCGTAATTCGAATTTTAATTAGGTAGTGCTTCTAGCAGCACTTCGAATCGCCGATATTCGAGGGTGGTGTGCCAGAGGGCAGTCGTATGCCGCAACTGAAACTATTATGAAGTGCACTGATGTGCCGGCCGGCCCCACTACACACGCCATGCCGCGACCTTGCAGTTTATTATGGCTTTACAGACTACAATTTACAATAGAGTGACGAGTCAACGCCAAACGATAGTGAAACCGAATGATAATACCATGCCAACAGGAGGTATAGAGACGCCCAAAACGATGCGTTGCTCAATAACAGGACATGCGGGCTTGGTTACGTACACGTTAGCTCGTTTGAAATGGTAGGCAATTTTCGAATAAATTGCAACTTTATTTTGCGTCGATTTCGAAAACGTCTTCCGTCTATGTAGCAATATTTCATGCAAATTGATTGTCGTACAAAAATGAAGATGGGATGTGTCCTCCTTGCATTAAAGGAAGTTTTGTAACCATTAAGTACATACATACCATTGATATAAAGACATAGTATAAAGATGATTAAATACTTCATTGATATTAAGTATAGATAGGAACACGGCCAGCTACGTGAACGTCAATTAGGTATATTATAATGCGTCATTCATTAAATTAACTAGGTATCTTTCATTATAATCAAACCAAAGAAGATACAGTATGATGCTTATATAAACCAAAATATCTTATGTAAAGGACTCTAGGACAACTAGAGGACAACAGACCTCTATGTTATAGGTACCCACTTACTCGAATCGTACATGAAAATTGGTGCTTTAGAATTAGCCGGGTGACGTCGGTTGTACTTAGTCAGTTGGATTTTTATTTCCAGTCTGCCAGCTGTTATGTCTTGTTGTAAGTAGTATGACCTATTTGTAAAGCAATCTGTTATGTTAATTCGATTACATTGAACATTGTTATGTAAATGTCCGCCGAAGCACAGTATCGAAGTATTATTTTACTGTTTGGTATCGAGTCGCGAGACTGTTCGTCGTAAATTTAAACGTGATTAAAAAAAACTCCATCATTGTTCTGTGTCGTTTGTTTAGTAATTATCATCAACAGAGCGTGGTAGCCTTACGGTTAAAGAGTCTGCTGCACATGATGATAATCAGTGAGGCTCAGGTTCCAACCCTGGCATGTACCAATGAGTTTTTCAAAAACTTACGTATATATTCATAACTGGCTCGATGGTGAAAGAAAACATCGTGAAGAAACCAGCAGATTTTTTTATGGACGTCGTACCTATATGTATGGTTAATCCATATTTCCGTCAATTTGAACTGATAAAAATTTTATTTTGTTACAGCCTACCTAGCTCAAGGGAATGTTATATGGCTACCTAGCCATATAACATACATAATCTCACGCCTATTTCCCATTGGGGTAGGCAGAGACAACAGACCGCCACTTGCTACGAACGGTAGATCTCTCGTGCTTCCTCCACATCCATCAAACGACTCATGCATGCTCGTCGGTTTCGGGTACTCTTTATCTGGCTTTTCTTCAACACATTGCCGATCTGGTCGATGTATATAGGTACGCCTAGGTCGTCCTCTATTGACTCGCCCATTCACAACACCCTTGTATATTTCTCTCGTTAGACGACTTTCATTCATCCGCTCAATGTGACCAAACCACCTCAGCATTCCTCTTTCAATCCTAGTCATCATATTATCTTTCAAGCCGCAACGCTCTCGCATCACACTCTTCTTCACTCTATCTATCAATCCACAGTGGGTCTAAAATGGCCACTTTGAGCAATTCCTCTGAGCAATTCTCCTTTTCTGAATTCTCAGTAAATCCTAAGCAATTCCTCTAAATTTCGTAAAATGGTCCCTTAATTTAGTGATTCACTGTCAATTTAATTCATTAGCAGATTCGTATTTGGTGAAAAATTCGAATATGAATCGAAATAGAATTCTATTATGATTCACCCGAAACGGCCTTTTTAGACCCGCTGATATCTTTAACTAGTCGGAGAATCAATCTTATTCCACTAATGCTTCATAACGAACGCATTTCGACTGCATTTACGAGCCATTTACACGAGGGCAATCCACTAAGACAATCCACTACATACAAAAAAACTTGAGGACAATCCATTCCATTGTCCTCACGTAAATGGCTCGTTATTCCCGTCCCGGTGTAACATGAATCAGCCTTTACTGTTGATAACCAAGTAACATTTCGATAAGTTTTGAAGAAACTTATGTATTTTTGTGCATAGCTCTAAAGCAGAGCTAAGAATCTTGAATTTCGTGTCGTGTTTAGTGCTGATGGCTAAAATGCCAATGCCTCAAAATAACAAAAATCATAAAAAACAATACTGACATTGACAACATCACAAGTAATCACATCACAATCCGCTAGGAGTAAAAGTGTTCTGTGATCACAATTCACAACAAAAATATTTTAGGTCTTTTTTTACGCATATTCATGAAATATTTGTGCAGTACATACTACAAATTATTTCCAGACAAATATCGAAAGTTAACGTTTAGGTACTGCGTTTCCAACACAAAATGGAGGCAATATTTGAATTAGATTCGTATGAAACTTTTAAAAATGTAAGGAACTCTGCCCTTTACTGCCTTTTCACACGTACCGGGTTCCGCCGGGCCGGCGCCAGCTACCCGGTGGCGAAATGTATGGCCGATTGCCCGGTTGCCCGCCGGTACGTATGAAAGCGAACGTACATGGCCATATACTTCGCCGCCCTGCGGAAACCGGTACGTGTGAAAAGGAGCTTACTCATACTTATTCTTTTGATGTCTGATAGATTCTTTAGAATATATACTTATTCATAATATTACTCCAATAATTTCACAAATTATTTTAGGTTATAGAGGAAATTCTAGACAATTTATACAACAGAACCACAACGTCAAACGCAAATGTAGAACCTCATTTAATACAATTAGCTAAAGAAGATCTTAAAAGGATGATTTTTGAAAGCGACTATGATTTTATGTCTATTATGGAATCATTACAAAAGCAAGGCTGGAATCAAGAGAGAACAGACTACTTTCACTCATTGCTGAACCAGAAAAAGATTGAACTGTTATTCACAACCCTGATGCAACACAACAAACAATATGGAGAGACTATCACAGAGTTTGATTGGTGCCTCAAATTGGTTTGTGGGATTAACGATTTGAAAACTTTGAGCTATCCCCTCTTCCAGCTAATATTATCAACCATTAATTCAAATGGAGAACAGATGCAGACAATGTATGATATAAATAAAGATGTTTTAGCTAAAATCATTAATGTTCTGGAAAATACAGATTAATATTAATATGATAAGGCATGAGTAATGAGTATTTATTATTTTTAAGATTTGTTTATGACACAAATGTACAACATTACATTAATAGAAGCTGTAGGAATAAATATAGAATTTCTTTTTATAATATGGTTAAGTGAATACTTTTAAAACACGAAAGGCAATGAAAACATTTAAAGCATTACCCCATCCTTGTACAGTAGAGAAAACATGTTACTTATGCCACTAAAGAGGTAATGACGAGGAATTCCTACATTAGGAGATGATCCTGATTGCATCTGAAATAATAATCCTCTTTGGCTACATATTAACCACTCAGGCCAGGGGGCCAATTCTACTAAATTTCAACGGTTACAGTTGGATGACAATGACAATGACATGGTCAGTCGATGGTGTTATTTGCTCTGAAAAGTGTCAAAATAACACCATTGTCTGACCATCGATATGTCATAGACATCCAATTAAGACCGTTGACATTTAGTAGAATTGGCCCCCTGGTGGTTTTTATTCTTGTAGTACCTACCTATAATAATATGCAAGTGTGTGTGTGAAAGTGTGCAATAAATGAATTAGAGCCCGCTTCTCACATGATGATCACTGAGGCTCTGGTTCGAATTCTGGCATGTTGCATTGCAACCAATGATACCTATTAAATAAAAAACAGAGTTTCTTATTTAATATCGTTGATTGCACCACTGAGTTTTTCAAAAAGCTTACATACCTACATATTTATCACTAGCACGACGATGAAGGAAAACATCGTGAGGAAACCCGCAGGTTCCTACCAGTATTAATTCTCATCGCAGACCCACCGTACCACCGGCCATACCCCTGGTGGTATGGTGGGACTTAACCACAAAGAGTATAGTAGTATACAGGGAACTTAACCATACCACCGTATTAGTGATGGGATTGAAAAATAATAACACCATTTTCTGAGACATGTGTAAAAGACCCGGTCTGGCGATCGATGGGATCACCACTTCAAAGGTCCAAAGAATATCCTGGTGAAACGTGGGTATTTCCAAAAATGGAATACCTCTGCCTACCCCCTCGGGATACAAGCTGTGTAATTATTTGTTCATTTAATTTTCATCATTAGGCAGTTTTGTGTTGCCTAACAAGTCGCTTGAATCTTAAGTAAAAGATTTTTACTATAAATAAATAATCTCACGCCTTATATCCCCGAGGGGATAGGCAGAGGTATTCCATTTCTGGATATACCTACCCACTTAATAATAACAATAATTTCACAAAATACCGTTAGATAGGGATGTAAAAAAAAATAATCGATTTTTAAAATAATCGATTATTTTTTTTAAATAATCGATTTCTTAAATCTATAAAAATTAAAAATCGATTATTCTTAAATCGATTTTTAATTAATCGATTATATAAATTACGCGTTTTAATCGATTTTTTATAAACAGACATCTATGTGGTAGATGAACCTTAACGTTGTCGTTCAGCTTTTTTACTTATCGTTTCATTTTATTTAATACTACGAGTACTCTTATTTTTTATTATTTTTCGTCTTTTGACTGTTTAAACTTAAAAAATAAAGAAAGATTTGTTTTTTATTTTAGTTTTTGAGACTATAATGTAGTCGTTTAGTTTTTTTGATTCTCGTTTTAAGTACCTATTTTATTTTAATACAAGTCAAATGTAAAAGTGGACTGGACATTTTGTGACACTAATTATTTTTAATTATTTTATTGTTTAAATTTGAAGATTATCGAAATTTTATTTTGTCATTTCTTAATTCATATTATTTTAATTTTTCATTTTTAATGTTAAAATGTTAATATGAATCTCTTAGGATTTTATAATTAAAATATGAAAGGCATATATAGATTTTTAAATATGTATTAGAAAAAAATCGATTTTTTAGAATAATCGATTATTTTCAATATTAATCGATTTTAAAAAAATCGATTAATTTAGAGGAAAGAAAAATCGATTTTTATTTAATCGATAATTTTCCTTTAATCTTACATCCCTACCGTTGGACACTTGTTGGACAATATATTTTTGTGCATGGACCATTTCAGTTATTTGACAGAAGATAAGGCAGTATGGTCTATTCAACATAAGTTGGCCAAAAATAGAAAAAAATGTTAAAACGTCAAAGTTGTCAAATGTGTCAATGACTTTAGTTTGTGTTAGTTATTTTGTGTTGATGTTGATCTCGCTTGAACGTTATTTATTTGAATTTTTGGTTGTTTGTCTGTAATGTAATTTTATGAATATGGATGAGTATCACGACATTACTTCCGATTTGGACGCTAGAGAAATATTGAGATATTTAAATCACTTGGGCATTCATAACATCAGTGGACAAGTATTGAAGTATTTCATTACAGGTAAGGTACAATAGATAGAAAAAGTTGCTTTAGAAATTCTGTGGTGATCTTAATTGTTTTCATATTTTATATGTAGATCTGAAAAAGCTTATCAAATATGATTTGCAACAAAAGAATGAAAACGAAAATAACGTGGAACGGGAAGGTCCGGAAAGACTACATAGTGCTACAACATTCTCATCTAGAATCAGGTCCAAACCACAGAATGGGATTATTCTGAGTTGTAGCCGAGAATGTAGAAAATCAAGAAACCCTTTGACTATACGGAATATTCATTCTGCTCCTAATTTACCGACTAGAACTATTGAAGATAAACCACTAAGGCGAGCTTGCTCTTGTGTTAGAGAACCAAAAAAACTCGAGATAACTTCTAAAGAGTCTAAAGTAACTACTACGACTTCTAATAATTGTGAGTAACAAATAAATTATACATCATTGAAAATGTATTACCAACTGGGGTCCCTTTGGTCCACTTTCACAACTATTTTTCACAACTAGTTAAGAAAAAACACTTTCAGCAATGAAGTTAGATAATTGTATATTGAATTTCATAGACCTATGTTTATATTAATTTTTTCTTGCAATATTGTTTACTGTTATAACTAATTTTATTTATTGCTTACATACATACAAACCTATTTCAATTTGAGGTAGGCAGCGACAATCGACTGAGACTTGCTACAAACCTTTTAGATATCTCATGCTTCATCATCTTCATTGAAACGACTCATGCATGCTCATCGATTTTACTTACTGCTTATCTGGCTCTTCAATACATCACTGATCTGGTTGATGTAAGTACATTCACATTCTTTAATTATTTCTAGTGATAAAAGTACCAAAACAAGCAGCGAAAAAAAAATGTGACCCAGTTGCTTTGTATCACTACTATACAGCATTATGGTCGAAATACAAATCAAACTTACCAGGAGAGAACAACTGGGCAGACCTACGATGGAATATACGTCAGAAAATGGCTGGTGCTGTTACTGAGCAACAGCCAGTGCACAAAGTTAGTATTAATATTATTTATTTAATACAAGGAGAAGTGAACTCAGGTGAATCATTAGTGTGAGCCAGTAAAGCAGATGAGGACATTTTTTTTTTCACACTTTTACTTAGTCCCAAACTAGGCAGAGCGTGTACTATGGGTACTAGAGAACAGATTTTATTTAATTTCAAGCCTTTATTAGCCAATTAGGAAAAGTTACAAATTATTATCATAAACATACATAGCCCCTCAAGTGTGGGAGTCAAAATGGCCGATTTGCATTGAGTGTGGAACCCGCAGAGGGGTTCGCCACAGTCAAGGGTTTTTAGGGGCCCAACCTCCACTAAAACTGCATTTTATTATCCCTTGGTCTAGCAGAAGCCCTTTTATCGAACTGAACGTTTTTATAATTAAGTTTGCTACCAAGAAATAAGTACTTATGTAATATTTGTGTAGTAATAAAGTTGTACAGGTGGTATAACCGGGGTACCTAAATGTAGAAGAGGTTTTGGACTATATTTTTTAAACAAACCACTTTTGAGCTTAGTGACCGTTTTCATGAAAACCTTATAATACTATTTACAAATAAAAAGCACAATATCTATAACTCTCATACAAATATTTTACACAATCAAAGATTTAACAGTAGAACAAAAATGGTGCCTATCTTTAAAACAGCCTCAAGTGGGTTTTTTCCTCTACAAAGTACATAAACGACGGCTTGCTAGCTGTCTCCCTTCTCGCTTAACACGTTTTAATTAGTGAAACAGAGATAAAAACAGTCTCCCAGTGTGTATGGGCGCGAAATATGAGCGGGTAAGCAGCACCCCGCAGCGGGGTTTGCCACACTTGATTGATATTTGACAGAACCCCGCAGCGGGTCTCGCCACACTACAGGGGATATTATAAATAACATCTTTTCATAAATTATTAAATGCAAATATTATTTTATTTTTATTATTATTTTATAAAGGGTTACAGTGCGTTGTAATTACATTATCATATATTTTTGCTTCTTTACAGGTTCCTGAATTGAATTTGAAAGTAAAAGATGGTCAAGATAAAAAAAATACTAAGATACTGTGACATATTTTCTTCTTTTTATTCAGCTAATTTTAGAGTAGTGATTAAAAATAAGAAATAGTTTTGGCAATAAATAAAATGTACAATATCATTTCTTTTTTTATTTCAACTATAACTATTACAACTAAAACTTTTTATTCATAAACTACACTTGACTAAGTTTAAATTCGGCCTGTTTATCTGTGGTAATAGAGTGGAGATGGTGTAGTATACGATCTTCAATCTTCTCTGCGGCTGATTGAGTAAGAACAAGTGTGTCATGCTTTAGCATGGAGTACACATTTAATCCGTACACGGGCATTATATTGACATGCGGCAGGTCATCTGTTGCTACTGTTATATTCCGAGGAGCAAAATCCGTACTGAAACAAATATAATTTTTATTGCACACTAGCGACCCGCCCCGGCTTCGCACGGGTGCAATGCTTATAAGATTTTCCCGCTTTTCTGTTGAAATTTTTCCTGAATTTTCTTTGCTATAAACCTCACGGAGCCCGAGACCTTTCCAACGAATGCAAAACCGTGGAAATCGGTTCATGCGTTCTGCAGTTATAGCGTCAGAAAGGAAAACCCGACTTATTTTTATATAGTAGAAGATAATATTATTATGCAGACTTGCAAAATTTATTTTAACAAGACTAATACCCATCTAAGAGGGCAACTGCATACTACCATATACAAACACCCTCAGACATTTCTAGTAGTCAGATAATAGAATAAGCTACCAGAAGTAGTCTCAACACTAAATGTCAATAAATTTAAAAATAAGCTAGACATTTTATATATCTTGTCATAAAAGAGCTGAAAGATTGATAGTGGAGAACACTGGATACAGGTGTTGTAAAGTATTTGTCTGATTAATATCACTGTTAATGCAGATAATTTGCATTAGAGCCTCGTAATTAGAAAACAATAGGATTATCTATTGGAACTCATGGCCATAAACTGCTGCTTGATATACAAATTTGGGGATAATAGAACTCATTCATTTTACTTCTACTAAGACTATTAAAGGTGATTTTAGAGATAATTGTAATGAAAGATATGATCTACTTACTCATCAACAATAAGCACTGATGGTCCCCAATTCCTATCCTTAATAAGTTCAGCCAAATACTCTGGTTCATCTGTAGGTATGTCTAAGTCTTTGACCACATGAAGATCATCTTGTGCCAATTTTGCAGACAGAGTGGTGGTTAGGCCATGTATTCTTAGATGGAGGGGTAACATAAAGAAATGAGTTTTGCCTGAACGAGGTCCGTGGGCAATACCACCACCCCTGAACAGCGGGGACCTTATGGACCCATGCCGGGCTCTCCCTAGGCCTTTTTGGGGCCAAGGTTTCCTGCCACCACCGCGTACTTCGGCTCGAGTCTTCGTCTGTGCCCACGACACCCATCGATATTTCTTTTGCCATACCACATTTCTGTGAATAATGTCTATTCTAGGCGGAGCTGCGTAAACGGATGGATGTAACTCAAACAAACCGAGTTTTTTCTCTTCAATTGTATCCAAATTCTCAATCCACACTTCTCGAGGTTTCGTGTACTGAGGCGGAAATTTCCATTCTTTCTTTATGACGCTCAAAGAATCAGATTCTGATTCGATTGCCTGCGATATAGCGGTTGGGTTGACAGAAGAAAATGCTCTAATTTGTGGTAAAATTGATATGTGAAGCTTTTTCATTGCGTTTAACAGTAAAGAAGTCATCTTTTAAGTAGTTTTTTCAATAAGGGAAAAAATATCGTGTTAGCTAGGGATAAATAATTGAAAAATCTGTGAACACAACACAACCAACCACTTTCTTTTCTAGCACAGACCAGTAATTTTCTAGGTTATGTTATTTTTTTTCTTTATTTTTCCCGATTTGTGTTGGATAGGCTAGAGTCACAGACCATACGGCCTAGTCTTCAGTTAAGTATATCACACTCTCTATCTATCACTATCACACTCTTTGAGTTTATCTTTAAACTAGCGACCCGCCCCAACTTCGTACGGGTGCAATGCATATATTAAAACCTTCCTATTGAATCACTCTATCTATTAAAAAAAAAACACATCAAAATCCGTTACGTAGAGTCTGGCTACGCTAACTCTGCAATAGAATAAACGGGCAACCCCAAAAAAATTTGCACATGGCAATTTTTTTTATCAGTCAAATTCGGGGGCTTTTTGGCGGGAATCCGAAGAGGGACGTCATGTTTTTTGTTTAATTTTCATTTTGCTGTGTATTTCGGGTTTTGACTCATAATAGTGATAGTTTATTATGTGGCAAGTGTCCGTGAAAGTGTGCAGTGAATGGGAAATTCGATAAAATGCGAGATATGGACATTTTTGGATTGCCTCAAAAAGTCACAATAAAGTCGTTAGTAAAAGTGCTACCATTTTACTGATTACCAAGTTAGGGCACGTTAGGGATGTTGAAAGTGTTAAAGACACTGTATTTTTGTGCATGGACTCTGAAGCAGAGCCATTTACATAAGGATATCATTAACTAATGACGAGGCTGCATGGCGTAATGCCTTTGCCTACCCTGTAAGGGGTGAAACAACAAAAAAAAAAGTCAAATTCGTGGTAGTTGAGTTGTCAAATCGAGTTCGAATTTGTTGTTTTTTCTAACTTTAAAGAAAAATAATGGTGAAACCTATAAGAAGTGGCATGCGGGAGTTATTATATAATATGATACGTAAATTCAATGATGTGAGAAACGAACAAGATATGATCCTTAGCAGAAAAAGACAATGTTTACAAGATATAGAAGAGTTGACGTGTAAGTAGATTGAATGATTTTGATACATTATTGATATTCAGTCACTTTGAAAGTTTCATATTAATTATTATATTTTATTATATCAAACGCCCCGGCGGCAATAAACTTTTAATTTAAAAGTAAATAAATCAAAACACTGAACATTGTGGTGATGCGGTTAGGTGTCAGAATCACTCACTAATCGAATCTACAGTAAAATCTAAAAAGGTTCCTATTTGCTTTTATTCCAGGTGGCAAAAAAAATACTTGTGAGCGTTTAGTGGACTAGTGAAAGTGTCGTTCACTACGGCTTTCTTAAATCTGGCCAGATAATTACGGCAGATGTATATTGTCAGCAACTGCAAACCATGATGGAAAAGCTAGCTGCTAAAAAACCGAGGCTGGTCAATCGCTCTAGGCCACTGCTGCTTCAGGACAACGCTAGTCCACACACTGCACAACAGACGGCTACCAAATTAGAGGAGCTCCAATTGGAATGTCTAAGACCGCTTTCAAAGATTTTATCATTCCCGTCCGAATGGTTTTTTTAGTAAATCAATGAACTACCTATGAGTTGGCAAAAGTGCATAGATAGCAATGGTACATACTTTGAATAAATAAACATATTAGATAAAAAAAAATCCTTTTATTATATTAAAAAACACCAATTTCATATGTAAGGACAGTTCAAAGAAAGTTCTAATATTTGTATTAAAACAATTCGTCATTATTTATAAACTGTCCTTGAGTAATTCTAGAGATATTCTGAACGTACGGAATGACATTTTATTAGTATTTGTAGTATTTTAGTAGTCACGGTCAAGGAAGTATTCATATAATAATATACTAATACTAAACTGGTCTGTGCTAATACTATAAAGAGGAATGATTTGTATTTTTGTATCTTTGTTACGAAGAAACTAAAAAACTAATAGAACTATTTTTAAATTTTTTTCACCAATGGAAATTTAGAATATACCTGAGTATTTTATTCCCGTATTCCCACTTCATATATCTAAACACTATATATTTTCTTATTTCAAATTTATTTATGGTTTGCAATAGGTGGTATGGGTACACATGAAATACAAGTATCAAATAAGTTTTCTGTAGTATAGACAGTATTACCATGTGCAGTTTTTTTATCTCCACATTTTTTTTACTTCTGCAGAGTTAGCGTGGCCAGACTCTAGTTTTAAAGATTTAAATTTTAAGCATATATGTATAGGGACAGAGAAAGCGGCTTTGTTTTATACTATGTAGTGATTGATGATGGCTCTGCTTGAGTCAAATACAAGTGCAAAAATACTATGTCTTCAACAATTTCCTATTCACTGCACACTCACACAGACATTTTCCACATCATTATTAAGAGCCAAAACACACAGCAAAATGAAAATTTTACGAAAAACATGACGTCCCTCTTCGGATTCCCGCCAGAAAGATGTATATCAGTGCTGCCATATTAAAAAAATATTATTCGGCGCAGAAAGTACTACACTGGACATACATACACTTGATACACTCTATAATTTATATACAGCCTTTACCAAAGTGGGCGATAAGGCCCCCTTCTGTGCGCTGCAGGCCTAAAGAGGGGCGGTAAGAGACCCGGAAAAAATGGGGGCGTTGTGTAGAGGCTCGGGGGGTGATTTGTAATTTCATTTAGTTAGGAGGTCTCTTAGACACCGACTGCATGAGCTCTCGACTTTCAACTAGGTACAACTTTTGAACATCAACTAATATTAATTAAGAGATTGCTCAAACTCGGTTCGATATTTCTCTCCGCGTAGTGTTAATATAATTTTATATAATAAAATTGTTAATTTATCTGTCCTGTTTTATAAAATATATAAAACAAAAAAAATCTCTATAAGAATACTAGAGAAAGGATTTTGCATTTTTTTGAGATATACGAGGGGTGGCTGATAAGTAATCTACTTTGTTAAAGAAAAATTCTAAAATGAAACTGTCCTTAATATTTTCACATTCTTTGTTTATTCCTTTTTTTCAAATCGTAACATTAATTAGTTTAATTGCTTTCAATTTTTTTTGGCGCGACTATGTGTTCATTATGTCGGAAGAAAATTGAAAAATGATTAAAATTGAGCATCGCGCGTTGATTATAGTCCTCAGTCGGGAAGGAAATACGCTTACGCAGATTCGTGAGCGCATGTTAAAGGTGTTCGGAGATTCATGTGCTTCAGAATTCGTGATAAAGTTTTGGTCGAAGCAGTTTAAACATGGCCGTGAGAGCTTAGAAGACGATCCCCGTAGCGGGCGCCCGATTTCTGCAGTTACTGTAGATAACGTCGAAAAAGTGAAGGAACTGATCCTGGCTGATCGGCGAATCAAGCAGTGGGAGATAGCTCGAGATGTTGGCATCAGTATAGAACGAGTTTTAAATAATTCATGAACATTTCGGGATGTCCAAGGTGAGCGCGCGCTGGGTGCCTAGAATGTTGATCCCGCTTAATAAGCAAAGCCCTGTGGAATGTTGTAAAGCATTTTCAGACTTAGTGAAGGAGAAGGAAGAAGAAATGCTATCGCAAATAGTGACCTGTGATGAAACTTGGATTCGCCTATGGGATCCCGAAAGTCAACAAGAGTCAATGCGATGAAAATTCAAAGGGGAAAAGCAACCAAGAAAATTCAAGGTCCGGCCATCAGCAGGCAAACTAATGGTAACCATATTTTGGGATTTCGTATGAGTTTTAATGATAGATTACGTACCCATAAATACTACAATGAATACTGATTACTATGCAAGATTAATTGACCAGCTTCGTAAAGAAATAAACGAAAAAAGAAGAGGCAAACTCCGTAAAGGAGTTTTAGTATTGCAAAGACAATGCACCTGTAAACACGGCCTCTACGTCTCGGTCTTCTCTACAGAAAAACGGCTTTGCAGAGATCAACCACCCACTCTATAGTCCAGATTTAGTCCCCTGTGACTATTACCTATTCAAAAATTTAAAGAAAAATTTGAGAGGTGGCAGATTTTCAACGGATGAAGAGATGAAGGACGCTGTGAATGACCATTTTGACGACCAAGACAAAAAAAAATTTTTTTAATGGTATGATGTCACTAATTTGCAAATGTCACAAATGTATTTGAGTTCCAGGGGACTACATAGAAAAATAAAAAATAAATCACCCATCTATGTCTTTTCTTTCGTAGTTAGGTAGATTACTTATCAGCCACCCCTCGTATGTTGTGTATTTTATTACCGAAGAAGTAACCAAACTTTAGATTATTGCCTAAAGTTTAGACAGTACTGCAAACAAAGACGTTTATAGAAAAAGTTTTTCTCTAGAAAGGAGAATGATTTTCTTCCAAACTCTTTGACTGCAAAGTATGGTTACTTCTTCGGTGATAAAATACACAACACACATCTCAAAAAGTTGCAATAGTATTCTAGAGATTTTTTCAAAAATGTCTTGTATTCACCAAGATTAGTAAAAATCTTTAGTGGACGCCAGCGCTTACCAAGGCGCACTCTTCATTTGAAGTTAGTGGTTTTTCAGTAGGTGAAAAATTAGGGGCGCTAAAAAATAATTTATTCTCAAAGTGGGCAGTAGACAAAATAAGTTCGGGAAGGAACCCAAGGTCAGATCTATCATAATATGGCTTTTGCGGCTTCAGCCCAGGGCCCCGTGGATTCCAGGGGCCCCCAGCCAAGTCAAAGTCGAAAAAAATCTTTATTACCTATTATTAAACTGATCGTAAGGTTCGTTATTCAAATATCCGTAATCCTCCGATTATTCAAACCCATTCAATTCAAGTCTACGTTGTGTTGGTACTTTGAACTGAACTGAGTAATTAGGTGGGCCCCTATAGTAATAGACCAGGGCCCCCTAAACTTACGGTCCGGCTATGCGGGAACCCCTGCTCTAGACCATACAAATTATCCATATATAATTATTATATTACTTTCCTCAATGCACTAACCCGGGCGAGGAGGGCGACTTCCACGCACATACTTACATAGACCAGATTGGTTATGTATTAGAAAAACCCAGGTCAGGAGAACATCAACCCAATGATGAGCGAGCATGTATGAGTCGTTTGATGGCTGTGGGTGGAGGCAGTCTTTTGCCTCAGAATCTGAATAAATAAATAAGTTATTTCACTCAGGTTACCGAATTTGTAAAAAAAATCGAATAAGAAGAACCCGTTTATCTGAAAACAAATCTTACTGCAGTACGAGTATAGCAAGGCATCAAACTCTTTAGCCGACCTTATTATGGCACGAGCAGAAAAAATGCTACCTAGAAATACTCGTAGTAGATTGTGTCTTATTTTTACGGAAAGGGCGTTTTTTAAAATTCTTTCAGCCATGTCAGCCTAATGCGGCGAAAAATGGAACTAATGTTTAGTTATACAAAAGTTTGTTGTAGGTATGTACTTATGCTACAGTGGCGCCAACCTTAGATGAAAATGTTTTCTGCTTATCTTTTCGGGTAAGAATGTTGAAAAATATTCTTAATTCCAAATTCAAAACACTTATTCGAACTTATTAAAACATATCGGAAAAGACTTACTTTGCTCCCTCATAATGAAGACCAAAACGTCACTTTTCGAATAAATAGGTAGATGGTATGAAAATATTTAAAACTTTCTGTTTGGAAAACATAAACATTGTAATGGTTGTTTAACTAGAGATTATGCAAGTACTACAACGACGTTTATGTTTTCTATGCCTAACTACATATAATAAAAAAAATATTATGTCTGGTATTTTATTTATTTATCACCTTTCCTTTTGCATTACCATTGTTTTTAATGGACAAGGATATAAGAGTATAGATTGATATTTGATTAATACATTTAATACATGTTCAGACCTATTTATTGTCTTTCATCCATTATTCTAGCTTATAATACATAATTATGTACCTAGATAGTTACTTCTTTATTTAAACAAATTTCAAAAAAATTGAATGTAAGTAGGTAAATACATACAAAACTTTATGAGGAGTCTATATAACATAAATAGAAGCCAAAACAAAGATTTTCAGTATGTTTGTCTGTCTTTCCACAAAAGGCACCAAATTCAATGCGGTTTTCAGTTGTCTTGTTGACAGTCTGTGTAGTGGATTTAAACTGGGGCCCAATTCCACTAAATGATGACAATGACATGTCAATGGTCAGTCGATGGTGTGATTTTCTGTGAAAAGTGCCAAAATAACACCATTGACTAACCATTGATAATAACTTATAACAGAGACCACTAAATGTCAACGGTTATAGTTGGATGACAATGTCATGTCAATGGTGTTATTTTGGCACTTTTCAGAGAAAATAACACCATCGACTGACCATTGACATGACACTGTCATCCAACTATAACCGTTGACATTTAGTGGTCTCTGTTATAAGTTATTATATTCAAGATAAATAGTTAGTATACGTACCTTTGAATGTTTAGTTCATACAAATGAGGTGTCAATTTACAACTTAGTTTACTTTAAAATATGTGCTTATACCTAATAATAATAATAATTTATTTCAGACATAAGTATAAATAAGTATAATCTCACGCCTTTTTTATCCCCGAGGGGGTAGGCAGAGGTATTCCATTACTGGAAATACCCACATTTCACGAGATATATTGGACCCCTAAACGTGATAGGTGGTGAGCCTATCGCCGGACCGGGTCTATTTACACATGTCTCAGAATTAATTCTGAGACCTGCGGGTTTCCTCACGATGTTTTCCTTCACCGTCGAGCTAGTGATAAATATGTACGTAAGTTTTGAAAAACTCATTGGTACATGCCAGGATTCGAACCAAAGCCTCACTGATTTTAGGCAGGCTCTTTAACCGTCCGGGCTATCACCGCTCATAACTTTCAGACATAACTAGTCTTATAAACTTAATATTAACGTGTGAAATAAGTTAACATTGCAAATTGAGTCTAAGTATATAGATTACAAAGCTAAATAAAGCCATAGCCTATTCATATATTTATGGTAGATTTCTATACTTTTCGATATTTACCGACATTTCTTCGGACGTCAACTTCTTTTCGATTGAGTCAAATATCTGCAGGCGTATTCACGGAGGCTCGACATCGTTTCCGTTCGATTCAGATCGAGTGAAAAATTTTCCGAAGTTGACTCTATCGACTTCGGAAACTGTATTCTAGGCGTTTCCGACAGCCACGAAAAATTTTTCGAATCCTTATGTCAAATATGACATTCGTTTTCGATACCGACATCTGTGAATAGCCCATCTTCGAAAGATTTTCCGATTCCGAGTCGAATATCGAAGCTCCGTGAATACGCCTGCCGAACGTTAAAGATGGGGCCCTACGGTGTCTGCCCATTACACCGTATCATAGTATGATCGTGCTATGAACGTATCAGGATCGGAGAACAACACGATACGCTCAACTATGCCCACTAGAATGCCTAAAATATTTTCGCTCACAATTATTGATGTTCCATCCATGATACGCGAGTTTACTGGTCAGTGACTGGATGGTCTAGTGGGCATAGTCTCATACTTTTCAATACAAAGTATTATTTTTTTGCTTGACACGTTACTATTACTGTCATAGTATGATACGGTGTAGTGGGCAGATACCTTTAATCGTCTTTATTTGAATTTATTACGCGGCCAGCGCTTGGACTATAGACACTGGCGGTCATCATAATTATCATCATCATCAATGACATTTAATATAAGCCAGCAGCAATGTAAAAACCCGTCTGCCAGGTTTGCCAGTGGGAAAAATTAGTAAGTGCCTACAAATGATTGACATAGGTAACCTATAAGAACCACAATAAAAACATTATGGAGTATAAGTAGTCCAGCATTTTCCCCGTCGTTTGCCTATTTACAATTAAAATCGCAATCGCCTTTATTTGACATTTGAGTAATGAAAGATGTACGGAATGTGGTTTAGCTTTTAGCATTATCTGTGGCTGACGGGCAGGCACTGGCCGGGCAGACGTAGATCTGGTCGGGGTAAAGGTCCCCGCGCACGCGCAGTGCTCGCACGCCGGCGGGAGAGGCGCGGAACTCCAACTCGCCGATCAGCACGTCGTCCGCGAACACAGACCATTCGGCCGGGCTGTGGACGATCCTAAATGTTGACTAGAAAAAAAGACGGAACCCGAGATGTTTTATCCATGCAGTCGAAAATAAAATCAGTCGACGAGAATGTATAAACCAATAGGCAAAGAGGTTGGAAGAAACTATGAAACTTTTTCTTTAAACGTCTTTGTCAATAGGATATTTTACTGCTTAATCAGTTATAAGAGCTGTCAAAACGAAAATTTACTATGGAAAATTTACTGAGCACTGACTTTTTGACGTCATCATATTTAATGCTCAACTGCATCACTTTTTTGTAAGTTGAAAATCGAAATGCAATTTTGGAGGTGATCTGTTACTTATTATGTAGGTATATATACAGGTTGATTTTTTTTACCCTCTGGAAAAAAATGTGGTGTGATAGGTAAGTCAGGTAAGTGTAATAGATTCATTTGGCAATGTTACCTACTTAATTTTTTTTTTTCACAAAAAATTTTTTTCTTGCTTAAACTAATATACATTACTCAACTATAGTCAATAATACACACTGAAATATTTGAAATAGTATTTTAAAAAGAAACAGGCTCGTAGCTTCCATTTATGCGCAATTTACCTACAACCGCCAGCTGCGCGTAGTACTGTGCGTAGTTTTCTAGATTTTGTAAATTGCATTAAACATTACTATATTTTACAATTAATCTCGTGTATAACTTCGGCTCTAGATACCTTATATGTCATATTTTTTTCCAGACGGTAAAAAAAATCATCCAGTATACAGGTTGATTTTTTTTGATGTGGGCGTGGATGGCTAAATCAGAAACTGAGGAATAGCGAAAAGTACCCAAAAGAGTCTCAGGCCCGATTTTGATGAAAACTAAAACTGCATCTTTGGATTTTTGAAAAATCACTCTATCTATTAAAAAAAACGCATCAAAATCCGTTGCGTAGTTTTAAAGATGGACAGAGAAAGCGACTTTGTTTTATACTATTAGTCCAGGCAATGAAGCGGATTTTTGTATGAAGACCCACACATTAATTTCTCAGTCGATGAAACTTTGTAGGATTGTAATATAGTATGAGCCAATATTTGCATAAAAAATCCAAAAAAAAAACCTAACCGAAGGTATTTTTACTGAAATACTTATTTATTTGATATCTTTGTTGGGAAAAATGCTCAGTCAAAAGTTTCTTCGCCAGCAATATTCATGTGTGTTAAGAAAGCTATATTATTATGCGAAATATCCAAAAAAAATTCCTGGTAGAAACAACAAAACTCAGACGTATATGTACCTTGCACGGGAATATTGTTCAGTCCATTTTTTTAACTGGAATGTCATTTAATAGTCGCTGTGGACTTACAATAGGAAAATTCAAAATAAAAACCGCCTCGCTCCATTATTTTCAGAAATTATCAAATTATCAACCAAAAAAAAATTATTTTTGTAGTATAAAAAAAAACCTACTTAAATATTTTTTTATGCAAGTATTGTCTCATACTATACTACAATCCTGCAAAGTTTCATCGACTGAGGCATTAATGTTGGGGCCACTACCTTTCTTGCCTAGACTATTATGTAGTGATAGCTTTGAGTATTAAACCAACCGGAGACGCCACTGACAGGCGTTTCCCTCTGCCAAAAAAACGTGTCGGTCAACACGCATACCTGATAAATACAACTAGTTTTTTTGAGTTTACGGAGTCCTTGGATTGGTGAATGTCTTTGTGTGCATCTAGTTCAAGCTAGTGTTTAATTGTTTTGTCGAAAAATGCGTTAGTTTTAACATTATTTGTGTTTGTTTCCTCGTCCCCCGCGCAGAAATTGGCAGACTTTTTTGCTAAGAAACTAGTGCGCGTGACGTCTCCTGTTGGTTTAATATTCAAAGAGTGATAGTGATATACGGCGTCTAACCAGCGAGCCGGGAACGAGTCTCGCAGTGCGCTGCCGGCGCTCCGCCCCCCAGCCGCCCAGCCAGGCGTTGAGCACGACCAGCTGCCTCGGCCTCTGCGCCTCGTCGTGCGCGCGCAGGTTCACGTGCGCGAGGATGTTGGCGCTGGGCCACTCGCGGGGAGAGTCCATCAGGTCGATCGCGAACGAGTGCAGCGTAGGACGGAGTCTGTCCCCATATTTATACACTGGATTTCGTTTTTAACAAAGAGATATAGAGGGGATATTGGGAATATTTTCATACAAAACTTTAAAGCATGTTTGAAGCTCAAGCGCCATGTCAGTTAGTATGAACGCCTGCTGTCATTCGGTCGAAATTGTACAAGACTTATTCCACTTGGAATAACTTTTGGCTTCAAATTTTCCTCGCTTTGTCCCCTCTATGCCCTATTATATTTAAATCTCTTTGGTTTTTAAGGCTTTTATTATGTCAACCTCAAAGTCCGACATTTTAAATAACAAAACAATAGACTCGATTATGCAGACCAGCTAATTCCTAATTTTAAGTTAGCCTATCCTCTATAGAATACGGAAGAAAAAGGACAGAAACAAACCATAAATTATAGAGTAATGTCAAACATGTAAAAACCAACTGATTTGATGTCATAATTGTCTTAACTGTCACTTTTATCCATGACATTGTTACATCGTTGCTAAAATTGCTAAATACGTGTATTTGAATAAGATGTTATTGCGTTCATAAGGTTCAATTTTGTTATTTTGACATTTGTGACATTGTAAATAAATATAGCAATTATTTCTGTCCCTTTCCTTTCCAAAGCGGTGGAAAAGAATAGAGCTAACTTAAAATTAGGAATTTTAGCTGGTCCGCAGAATCGAGTCGATTAGACTAATTAAATTCACAGAGGACTACTCTAATACCTATATTTTAAAATAGGTTTAAATTGTTCAGTCATATAATTTCCCCATTTTTAATATCCAAATTCCACTCCTTCGACACTGGATTTCGCCCGCGACTGATATTTTAAGCTATAAGCTCTAATACCCGCGAGACCGAGCTTCTCTATTATTTAATAAATATTTTTATATTAGTGTTGTTTACAGCTATTAGTGTGTAATAGGTATACTTATAGAATTAAATAGTACATTACCTTCCATGTATAACTATTTGGTACCCTTCAGGGATACCATTCGGCAATGCTGCTATTATGTTAGGGTGCCAGTTCGGTTCGTTGTCCCCTGACGCATCGACACTCGGTCTAACCGGTACCTAGAAAATACAATGAGGATAAAGGCTGACTCATGTTACAACGGGACGGGCCCGGGCGTGCCCCGTCCGGGGAACGGTCAAATATTTTTTGTATGAAGCGCTGGCCCGGACGTGCCCCGTCCGATGTCGAGGCGTGTTGTAGGATGGTTCGCCCCGGACGGGGCCCGTCCCGTTTAACTCTAAAATTTAGAGTACCCTATAGTCTAAATGGATACTTTATTTAGCACTTGTATCTGTGTGACTTCCGCAATTTCCGCGTCAGATATTTACCGAGTGCTTGTTATATAAACTAGAAAAGATTTCGTAGCAATGATACCCGATTCGATGCTAGTAGTTTTATTAAAAGCTCTTATTCAATTATTTATTATTAAACGCTATTGTTTGTATTATAACACATCCAATTGCCAGATTTGGATGTTTTAATACCATAATTTAAAACTTAACCACTAGATATACTTATGCAATAGATCAACAATTCTATCCTATTATTTCTGGAAATTACTTTTCAAAAGTTTATTTTTGGACCCCTAAACGTGACAAGTCGAGCCCATCGCCCTACCGGGTGCTGTCACACACGTCTCAGAAGCAATTCTGAGGCCGGGGGATTTTAGAAATCGTCAATTGTCGTATTCACAAACCTCGGCATGCGGTGGAGCCAAAATAGGGTACAAGTCAGTCTTCTGGACATTCAAAGAGGCGTCCTTGATGCCGGTGATCTGCACCCAGTCAGCGGCGAGCGCACTCGGCGCCCGGTGCGCGTACGAGCAGTAGTGCTGCCCGTCTACTGCCCAAAGGGTCTCGTTCTCGTCGACTACCACTTCTATCGTGAACGCTCTGCCTTCTTTAAAGGGAAACTTCCTGAAATAAAAAGTTCTTTCTCCTAACCTACAATTTCTATACCGGAAGGTACCTATTATCTATTATGTTTAAAACGACTTTACTTTCATTTTCATTATTTATGTCGTTGTGTAGTCAATGTTTCATCAACACTAAGCATCTGTTAAACAATAATCAGGTCTCCACTGCTCATCACAAGCTCATCACCATAAGTGTAGACATTATAGAAGAATTGTATCATGACAAGGACAAGGAAGTTCCGCTATAATCTGCATGTAATTTATTTCATTTTCAATCACACGACATTTGATTTTGGTATTTGACGCAACGATATTATTATGACGGAATTTTATTATTATTAATTAGGTACTTAAAATTTGTTCTATATTCTATTACGTAATTGATTTCAATCAAATTTTAATGAAATATTTATAACCCTAATAATAATGCCTGTTAGCACTCTCTCTATTTGCAATGCCCCTACGGGGTGCTTCATAATGTACTGTTTTAGTTTTTAAGATCTTTATACAATGTGGCAGTGCAAATATAAATAAATAAATAAATAAATACCTACCAAATCTAGTTTTGTGCAGATGATTATTGTTTTGCGGTCGTTTAATGTTACTGAATTTGGACGTTATGGAAGTACTTCTGGGTCGATGACAACACAAAAAAGAGCAATGTGGCGGCCGTAACATAATTAAAGACCAATAAATGATATGTGTCGTTAGAGATCTCTTCAATTTTTTTACCCAAATTAGCCAGAAAGGGGGTAAGGCATGCAAAATTTCTTAGTGCCTTTTATACTCTATAGGGTTTTTTAATGTTGAATGATTACCTGAAAGCCGTCGTCTCCTCAGGCCCCCATTTGCTGGCCCGCCGGGTGTTCCGCACCACGTACTGCTGAGGCAGGCGCACGTTAAAGTGCACTGCCACGTCGAAATTGGACCCTATATTCAGTGCAAACCTGGACAAAAGTAACTCGCATAATCTCAATACCTAGTGTACTCCCTATTAGGTACTTGTATAAAAAGGTCCTTTTACATCCAGTGCAAATATTTTAAGGGAAGGTACATACAAATATGTAAGAGAAATAGAATTAACATTATAAAAAAAAAAATATTACGTTAGTTATTTTCTTGTTGCACACCTACTCCCTGGCTCCCCGTGCCAGCAAACATAGCACCTTCTGCATCTGAGCCGCGGCAGCTGAATGGGGCAAGGCGGCTAACATCCAACTCCCACACAGGTTGCCAATAACCAAAACCATAGACAGGAATATACCGGAGCGACTCCCCTCTCGTAAGACTCTCTGGTCTGACCCTGCTGCGTCAGCCCGTTAGCATGCGGCCTTCTTGGTTGTCCCAGGAGTGCTCAACGAGCCACAGCCATTAGGGCGCCTCAAAGGGCCATCGCACAGCGGGTGTCGCGAAGCTACCGGTCGGTGAGCTTCGCGGCAGCGTGCACTCTGGCGGGCACCCCGCCTTGGGAGCTCGAGGCGTGGGTTCTCGCCAGAGTTCACGAATGGACGGCGGGACGAAGGGCGCTCGGGCAGCGCCCAGCCCCCGAGGAGCGGGAGACGGTCCGGCAGGAGGCGAGGGACGCCATCGTCCAACACTGGACGGTGGACCTCGGAGCTGCAACCTTCGGCCGGCGGACCTTAGATGCGCTGGGGCCGGTCCTGAAAGACTGGCTCCAGCGGCAGCACGGATTCCTCTCTTTCCGACTGGTGCAGGTGCTGTCCGGGCATGGATGCTTCGGATCGTACCTGCACCGGATTGGGAGAGAGGAGAGCCCGGCGTGCCACGACTGCGGCGCAGCAGAGGACACGGCGCAGCACACCCTCGAGGTGTGCCCGTCGTGGTCCGAAGGGCGCCGCGGTCTTGTCGCGGTAGTCGGGCCGGACCTCTCGCTTCCCAACGTGGTAAGCGCCATGGTGGGGAGCGAGGAGGCGTGGGCGGCAGTCGCCTCCTTCTGTGAAGATGTAATGTCACAGAAGGAGGTGGCGGAGCGCGCGCGGGAGGACGATCCTCTCGCGCCGCTGCTTCGCCGGCGGAGGAGGGGCAGGAGAAGGCGGATGCACAACCGCCTTTCCTCCCCTCGGTGATGAGCAGCGGGCGACGGGCGCGAGGGCGCCATCGCCCGCATTGCACTGCTCGTCACCTAGTAGTACGAGGATGACTGGCCTCGGAGGGGCGTGAAGGGCCCACCGTGTAGGTGGGCAATCGCCGGTGGGGGACTGGAAGTGAAGGCTCTGCCAGTTTCCCAGACCCCCACCACTAAAGGCGACGTGGTAGAATAAAAAAAAAAAAGGAGTGCTCAACGAGTGACCTCGTGGGTGACCCGTTCGTCCAGCTGCCTGGCTTCAAAGCCAGCCGTAAAAACTGGACGACGCTAAACCGTCGTCGTTGATACGCTTTTTGGCGGACCGCTATTTTGTAGTTATAGGTTTGGTAGTGTGCGAGTGTTGTTTATGTACAGCGTGTTACTTAAATTTTTGTAATCGATATTAATCGATTACAATGAGTAAAGCAGCGTATGCAAAATTAAAATCAATGAAAAAATGTATTCTTGTTTATTATTTGACCTACCCTTTAAATATTTGCACTTAATTTAAAAGGACCATGTATAACTCAATCTAATATTGCAAAATTATGTACCTAGTGTTCATAAGATGCGTTGCGAGCGTACAGATTTAATTTTAGATCAGAAGTATTTTGAGTTTATGTGTATTCTCGTCGTCAAATGACCTTTATTTCTGCTTGCGTAAGGATACCACACTGAAATAGTGCGTTTAGCATAAGACTATTCGGCAATTCTATCTGATGTTTTAACATCTGTTTTTAACTTTGAGTATTAAACCAACAGGAGACGTCACGCGCACTAGTTTCTTTGCAAAAAAATCTGCTAATTTCTGCGCGGGGGACGAGGAAACGCACACAAATAATGTGAATACAAACACATTTTTTGACAAAACAATTAAACACTAGCTTGAACTAGATGCACACAAATACATTCACCAATCCGAGCACTCCGTGAACTCAAAAAAACTAGTAGTTTAACAGATATGATCGTTGACCTACACTTTTTTTTGGTAGAGGGGAACGCCTGTCAGTGGCGTCTCCGGTTGGTTGGTTTAATACTCAAAGGTTTTTAATTAATGCATTTTTAAAAAGTTTTTTTTAATGTATTTATTTTACCATGGTATATCTTGACTTGGCGTGCCCGTACATACTATATGTGATCCAATGGACAGAGGTTCCTTCAGTGTTTGCGTAAATTGCACGTCTCTAGCTTCGGCTAACTGCAACTGAAAGATTATTTTATATTTTGCTTCATTGCATTCGTGTGATCAATTTATCTGTGTACAGGCTGGCTGGTTTGCTAACGAATAAAACCAGGAAAGAGTAGAAAATTATGTACCTTACAAATGCAAAGTAATTTAGAGGTGGGTGATATGACGTGGGTGCAAAGAGATTAAAATATAATAGGGCATAGACGGGACAAAGCGAGAAAAATTTGAAGCCAAAAGTTATTCCAAGTGGAATAAGTCTTGTACAATTTCGACCGAATGACAGCTCACGTTCATACTAACAGACATGACGCTTGAGCTTCAAACATGCTTCAAAGTTTTGTAAGAAAATATTCCCAATGCCCCCTCTATGTCCTATTATATTTTATTTAATCTCCTTGCGTGGTGGGTGTCATTCAATCAAAAGCCATACACACATTGCACAGCCTGAGTCACATGAGTCATAGATTTCCAAATTTACATTCAAGCATTCAAAGAAGAACGGTCATCTGTGACCCAGACCCGACAGAAACGAGACATATCTCAGTTTTTTTGTTATTTTTTATATAGTTGAAATATATTTTTTTTTAATTCAAAATCAGTGGCTAACACCAAAATATTGCCTTATGTTTTTTTCAGGCGACACAATAAAAAAAAATTGAATATGCCTATTTATCTACAAAAATAATAAATGTATGTAACCAAATGACGATACAATAACTATAGGATGTATCTAGGTGACCTGGAGATGCAGCTGGGCTACGTAATTTTTAAAATACTAGTACAACAATCAAGGATTCATTAAAATCGTTGTATTCGATTATTTATTGCATAATCGGAAGTTATTATATGTACAAAAACGGTCACTTGCTACCTGCATGCTATGGCTCAGGTAGCCGGGTGCAGACAGAAACCAATCATGCCATCTCACTCTTTCATTAAAACAACAATGGTGCGGAGCGGGTATTTTTGCATTCTGAGTGGTTCGTTGACATGGCTGACAATATTAATATTTGTGTTCTGTGTGAATGTGCACTACGTCGTCGTCGTTCATACGTTCTCAATGAACGATTACTGGAAACTCGAAGAGATTTCGTAGAACAACTATTGCGCATCGTTGGTGGTGAAGTATGTATTATTTTAATTTTTGGTACTTATTTGTAATTAAAGTCTTTCGCAATACAAAAGCGTGTCGAACTGTAAAATATTTATAGTAAGATACCTATTACGGTGGCGTAAATAGACAACATCATGTGTCTTAAGTATTATGATTTACTTTGTTGCTGCTGCCTCATTTTTTATACTTTATAGAAATAAAATAAGGTAACCCCGTAAGTGATTAGGGTCGTGAGTTTATGTATGTATGTAAAAAATATAGGTAAATGAGGTTCAGTGCTAGTAATTGCGTGTACGCCTTCTTGTCTTGACTGTGACGCGCGACGCCGCGACCTTTCCCTTTTGTGACTTTTTCTCACCTTTCTCCTGCTCATCTTCTGACAACATGTTATATTCTTAGTTAGGCGCAGTTGTAGACTTGAATTAATAAAGACTTACTTCAGACATTTATTTTATTTTCATAATGAGAAGTAGACGACATACATTGTGAGCGTGTTGAGAGCGGTGACAGGAAGGGACAGTATTGCTATATGTAATAATAATAAGTCTTAGTTGGATTTCATAATAATATAATGGTAGCATTAGGTAAGCCATATTTTTAGTTTGTTTAAAATGTATTTATGTTTTGTTACAGATAGCTTTTGATGGAACTCGGTCGGTTTGCCACTCATGTCGGCATAGAATCGATGCTTCAATTAATCAAGAGCGACAAGCGTCACCTGCTCCTACCCCACCAGCTGCAGCTGTAAATGTGCAAGGAGTTAGACGCGCTTCTAATACGGCCCGGAGATGTTTAATTGACAACTGCAACAACGGTTCCCTGCGTCAAATGCCTAATTCGGTGAAGGTACAACTCCTTAGCTATCACAACTTTTATGTACCAAATCTTGCCCGCATTTGCCAATGGCATTTACTACACATGGCGATAGAAGAGATTCCTGAAAATGTAACAAATCAAAAGACCGACTTGAATGCGGAGAGTGTTGGCGACATCATTAACATGTATAGACAAGCCTTAGAACAAAGGTCACACTTCAATGTCGATGACGTTTCTGACGAGGAGTTAAGCTTTTGGACTGGAAGAAACAGAGCCACATTCAACGATTTGCTGAGTCAAATACCAAGCCTTAATCAGTCCTCAAATACTCCACGAAATGACTTGGCTATGTACTTGTGTAAAATTCGATCAGGCGAGCCGCATAATAGAATCGCTTCACTTTTTAATATATCCGAGCGAACTGTTGGGAGAAAAATAAATACAGTAAGGCAGTGTCTCACTACTGACTTTGTTCCGATGCACCTTGGCTTAGACCATATAACCAGGGACGAAGTGATAGCCCGCAACCGGGTCATACCAAATGTCTATATAGAAAAAAGTTCTAACTTTTTATTTCAACGCCGCACTTATAGCCTTCATAAGTATAAAAATCTAATAAAACCATTCATGAT
The DNA here is from genome assembly GCA_963855545.1 of Ethmia dodecea. Taxonomy (NCBI): domain Eukaryota; kingdom Metazoa; phylum Arthropoda; class Insecta; order Lepidoptera; family Depressariidae; genus Ethmia; species Ethmia dodecea. Next base: position 16,220,591 of record OY979443.1, on the reverse strand, counting down.
CGTGTGTGCGGATAGATATATTTTGGACGTAACAGGTCCGTACTCTGCACGGACCAGCGATGCTGATATAATGAAGATGATATTAGAAAACCATGATGCACCGATTGAAGACGGACCGTTCAATTTTTTATTTCATCAAGGAGACGTATTTATTTTGGACCGAGGCTTTCGGGATTCAATTCCCTTAATTGAAACATATGGCTATGATGCTCATATGCCGCCAAGCAAACGAAGACAAGACACGCAATTAAGCACCGACCAAGCTAATAAATCGAGACTTATTACGATGGTGCGATGGGTCGTCGAAACTATAAACGGCAGATTCAAGCGCGACTTCAAGATCTTCAGAAACAGAGTTTTCAACAAACATGTGCCGCATATATTTGAAGATTTTCGAATTGCTGCAGCTTTGATTAATTATTTTCAAGATTCGTACGAAGACAGTCCTTACACAGAAGATTTCATTGAAATAATTAATCGAAATATACAACGCCCTAATCGACTGGCCGAGTATGTGGAAGAGAATAATCTAAACAGACAAAGAGTGACGTTTCACAGGATGACTGGAAATGATCCGGAAGTTGATTTTCCACAACTAACAATTGAAGACTTAATTAAATTCTCAATTGGCACCTTTCACGTGAGGTTAGCCCGGTCTTAATGTAGAGAACATTTAAAAAGCACGGGAGTATATGATATGGAAATATATAGACATCCAGCAGCAGTAGAGGGCAGAATCAATAATACATTAATCAGGTGCAGAATTCATTCGCGACACATTACAACAAAAATATATTATACTTATATTATGTTTGATGAGAATATAAATGGAATAAACGCAATAACCGAATATTACTGCTCGTGTTACCATGGAAAAAGGACATTAGGAAGTTGCGCACACGTCATTAGTGTTGTCTATTATTTAGGGTGGGCTAGGCATCAAGATCACTTTGACCACCCCGCACTGGGTATGGATTATGTTTTAAGGGACATAGAAATGTAATAAAACTTTATTTGAACATATTAGTTTTTTTTTTGTTATAGATCATAGAACTCCAATGATAGGTACCTAAATCACTGATCTGCAATAAATCATCGAATACCACGATTTTAATGAATCCTAAGTTGATTGTTGTACTAGGACATCAAAAATAATATAATCCAGCTACATCTCACGATAGGCGCTACTCGCCTCTCCCGCGCATGTTATCCCGCTCCGATATTTGCTAAGTGAAAGGGACCGAACGCTTTGTCGCGCTACTCTCCGCGACATAACGTGATTGTGCTAGTCCTGCAGGTCACCTAGAACATCCTATAGTTATTGTATCGTCATTTAGTTACATACATTTATGATTTTTGAGATAAATAAGCATATTCTATTTTTTTATTGTATCGCCTGAACAAAAACATAAGGCAATATTTTGGTGTTAGCCACTGATTTTGAATAAAAAAAATATACAATTTAACTATATAAAAAATAACAAAAAAACTGAGATATGTCTCACTTCTGTCGGGTCTGGGTTTTTTTTCTATGGGGCGTGACCGTTCTTCTTTAATGGCTAAAATACCACCCTTATACAGCATAGCAGACAGCAAAAGCGTGTTAAGTTTTCCGAAAGACAGCATTTTTTCAATGTGTTTTCATAATCTCTGTCATTTTTATTTTATAGATATTGTCTAACGCATAAATAAGATTTCGAGTTAGGATTTTTGATTAAATTGATAAAATCGCCTTGATCTGTGTACATACCTACGTCCTTCCCATGGCAATGTCACCACATAGGTCTATGGTCACCACTCACTATGCACGTTTGTCATAGAGATCGCTCACCAGATGGCACTGACTTATTGTCTATTTACAACCTTAATCGCAATCGTCTTCATATTGACGTACGTTTCTGTCATTAACGCCATGTGTATCTAAAGCAAGCACTAGACTCGATCTGCAGACCAGCTAAAATTCCTAATTTTAAGTAAGCCTATCCTTCTCCATAGAATACGGAAGAAAAAGGACAGAAACAAACCATAGATTATAGAGTAATGTCAAACATGTAAAAACCAACTAATTTGATGTCTTATCTGTCACTTTTATCCACGACATTTTTACATCGTTGCTAAAATTGCTAAATACGTGTATTTGAATAAGATGTGAATGCGTTGATAAGGTTCAATTTTGTTATTTTGACATTTGTGACATTGTAAATAAATATACCTAGCGCTTATTTCTGTCCCTTTCCTTTCCAAAGCGGTGGAAAAGTATAGAGCTAACTTAAAATTAGGAATTTAAGCTGGTCCGCAGAATCGAGTCCACTGACCGCGTAGCGTAACAAATGTCAATTAAAGACGATTGCTTTACAGACAGTAAGCAGGTTGCATACAAACTCGAAGACTACAAAAAAAATGCCGTCTCGGAGCGCAAGAGCTTTCGCGCCTCTGTGGGTGTTGGCATTGGCCTAAGATTGTAGGTAATAAATTCCAGGCAGGTATTTTATTATTGATTCGACGCCCATTTTCACACCACATGTTAATCACACATAGGCACGTCAATCGCTTCAACTATTTACACAGTTTTTTCTATTTTTGAAATCTTAACTAGGTAGGTAGGTAAAAATTCAATTCGGAGCTAAAGAATGTACGAATAGTGGAACATGGGATTTAGTTTATCGCCTTAAGGTTCAATCTGGGTTCAATACATATAATTAATATGCAAATTGCGCATTTATTAAATTAGCGGAAAGTCTATCTTCGTTTGCAAGTGTCGGCAGTTACAATTTGACAGTTTGATTCAAACATTAGTTTTAGGAATTATGCACTGTTTAGTGAGTCTCGCCATGTCGATTCTCCTCACCGTGATTTTCGCTGCGAGGAGCGGTACGGGTACCTATTTTGGTTTATTGTTTGTTTTATTTTGATAACTACTACTTCTGGATAAACTAGTAACAAACCCCTTCATAATGTAACGTGAGTGTTCAAAACATTTCATCATTTTATTGTGTTAAAGACTAGACTAGGATAGGTGCTGAAGAGAAGTTAGATACCTAGATAGCCTTTAGGCATTAAGTTCGCCATGTGTACATTTTCTTGGTACATGAAGTTAAATAAATAAATGATTTAGTGATCAATTATTATGTAGATAGGTACCTAGACCTACCTACTCAAGGAGGAAACATTGAAATACTCATGGGTACAGGAATCGAAACCGAGGCTTAGATGCTAGTTCACTTCTAATGCACTGAGCTATTTCTTAATAATAAGTAGGTAGTTACCTACTGTAACTATCACTACATAGTATAAAACAAAGTCGCTTTCTCTGTCCCTATATCCCTATGTCCTTATGTCCCTATGTACCTACCTATGCTTAAGTCTTTAAAACTACGCAACGGATTTCGATGCGGTTTTCTTTAATAGATAGAGTGATTCAAGAGGAAGGTTTTAGTGTTAGCATTGCACCCGTGCGAAGCCGGGGCGGGTCGCTAGTATTTTATAAATTATTGTGTAAATTATTTCTTTAATCAAAATAATGTAAAATAACATTATTATAAACTCCAACACAAACAAGCATAACTCATACCTATAGTTAAATATACCTAACGATACATTTCCTTCTGCATAGCAATTTAGTGCTTCGTCCATATTTTTAAGGAAATAGGTACTGATCATAATACAGTGCACGAGTACTATCGCCCGTCTACGTCCGACATTGAATCATGTTGATGAGGTCATCAGAAGGCATAGGTTGACTATTATTGGTGCCAGGGTTCTTTTAATAAGCAGCATAGTAGTCATTTGATTTTTATATAATTACGGAGACATAATTTCATTAAAAATTTACAAACGAATAGAATTACAAATTCTAAAATTAGGTAACGTAATAACTACTTATTTACAATGTATGTTTATAAAATACTAGCCGTTCCCGCTCCCGTAAGAATACGGGAATAAAGTATAGCCTATGTAACTCAGGGATATTCTAGATTTCCATTGGTAAAAGAAATTTTAAAATCGGACCTGTAGTTTTTAAGTTTATTCGTAACAAAGATACAAACATACAAATCTTTGCTGTTTATAATATTATATAGTATAGATTTATATAAGAGCAGTGATAGCCCGGACGGTTAAAGAGCCGGTCGAAAATCAGTGAGGCTCGGGTTCGAATCCTGGCATGTACCAATGAGTTTTTCAAAAACTTATGTACATATTTATCACTCGCTCGACGGTGAAGGAAAACATCGTGAGGAAACCCGCAGGTCTCAGAATTAATTCTGAGACATGTGTAAACAGACCCGGTCCGGCGATGGGCTCACCAGTCACCACCTATCACGTTTAGGGGTCCAATATATCTCGTGAAATGTGGGTATATCCAGTAATGGAATACCTCTGCCTACCCCCTCGGGGATAAAAAAGGCGTGAGATTATATTTATATAGGGTTCGATTCTGCATTACAGCGCCTAAACTTATTTTAGTTTAGTCCTGTCATTTTTTTTCTCATAGAGAAGAAAAGAGACGATTGATATTTAGTCCTGTCAAATTAAAATTAGTCCTGTCAACTAAGGCATTTCATAACGTGTTTAGTGCATAAGTAAATAAGTCACGACTAAAATACAGCCTCTGACAGGACTAAATTCGGTAGGTTATCTTCTATCCCTTTTCTTTTTTTGAGGTAAAAATAAAGACAGGAATAAACTAAAATAAGTTTAGTCGCTGTAATGCAGAATCGAACCCATAGTACCTATATATAGTACCTATAGATTTGCATTTGAATTCGATACCGACACCGTAGTTTACCTTATATTTAACTAGCGACCCGCCCCGGCTTCGCACAGGTGCAATGCTAATACCTACTAAAACCTTCCTCTTGAATCACTCTATTAAAAAAAACGCATCAAAATCCGTTTCGTAGTTTTAAAGATTTAAGCATACATAGGGATATAGGGACAGAGAAAGCGACTTTGTTTTATACTATGTAGTGATGTGATAGTGATTGACATAGTGATTGACACAAGCTCGAAAGTTGGCGTGTCCAATACAATCAAATCGTTGCCGTGGCATCCTCCGTTGCTTCTGTTCGGTGTTATGTAGGTATAGGAACAATGATGTTAAATATAAAAAGACGTATTTAATATAATTGTATAGGAACCTAAATACTCTCTACTATAGCATAAAAGGTAACGAAAATATAATTTGTAATGTGCAAATGAATCTTATGATCAATACTGCGGATTAGAATGTTAGGCTAGTTGCCAATGCCACTGTTCAAACTTCAAATTCAACAACGATCAAAGAAAAATTTGAAATAAACCTAGTGCCCGTAACCAACCATTGAAATGACATCAATCTATGCATCTTTACCGCTAAAAATAGATAATCAAAACGTACGTCTTGCGCGAAAATCATCGCAATTAAAATAATAAAGATATTATCTTCGATCGCAATAGTATCAAGGTAAGGCCGGTAAGGGTAAGTTCGTACATCGACGGATATTGTTTCCATCATTTAAATTGACCGGATGCGATGTCTCGTTTTTTCCTATTCTCGTAAGGATTTCAAAGGGATTTCATTAGGAATCCATTCGTATTGGGTGCATAAATTCTTGTCTTTCTTTACCTTCAGAAATGGCGGGACATGTCCTCCGTCCGTTATCACTAATGAGTCCCTAAAAAGGACTTATATTATAGTTCTCAGATACTATTATCTTAAGTGGCATTAGTAAGATTATAAACACGTAGTTAGGTACATTATGCGGTATACCAACCAAACTTTACACACGGTACTGTATTAGTAAGATTAGAAAATAAATATCAGTCTATTTAAACATTTACCAACCAAGGTAACTGGCACGGAAATGTCTTTTTCACCTTCCTCTTGGTCCGGTGGCCGAGCGCGGCAAAACAGTTGGCGGCAAAATGCACCGCATCCACATCTATCCCCGCAAACCATAATCGAATCGAATCATCCACTAACCAACTAGTAACGAGTAAATTTTGTTCGATTACAAAATAACACAACACTTTAAATTAACTGAAGGCGATTTTTGACAACAAAACGAATCTACCTGCGCGGATCTTCCAGGTAGTTTAGGAAACATTTTTTTTATTATAGGATAGTTCTAAGTTGCTTAATTTTTTATTGAAAACTACAAACGACTTCTCACTATGATAGGACGACGAAAGCTGACACAAGCTAGTATTGTACACTATGTACGTACGTACACAGACCTACCGAATGCTATCTAGCGGTATTCCGTTGAACTACTTATTTAAATAATAACTTGATGATATCAGAGGTAGGTAGGCTTTAGCGAAAGATGGCTCTATTTAAAATTGTTACTTATTCATTAAAATAATATTTAGGTACCTACCTACCTACTTATCATGTGAAAACAAAATATTTTAGTGTAGTCGTATATTTTTTTTTAACATAATCTACGTGAGCAAAAAATTTGTAAGTAGGTAACCTACATAATTACTAACTAACTATAGGCATAGGTAACTGTTATGACAACACAACTCCAGTTTAAGTTTAATGTATGTAGGTACATATACGTAACTGGAACTGGTTTGAAACCTAACTAATTACACATTAGTTCAAGGCTACGTATTAAATACTATAAACAAACAAATACCACCTTGCTAGTCTTGCTACTAAACCACTCATCGTTAACAAGGTGTAAAATTCGAGTTTTACTTTACTTACCTTCGTTTTGTTTTCTATTCAAGCTACATTTTACCTACATATTATTCTGTTTTACTGATATTGCCTACACCAAAATCAAATATCAGTGAAAAACACATATTACCTACCTACCTAATTGACAATTATTATTCAAGCTGTGGTTATCAGTTATCAATTTATGGTGTAGTACAATAATAATTTCATATTTAGATAGTAGGTAGGTACCTAGTTTTCTTTGTTTACGTTGCGTTATAATACCTAACTCCAGTAATGTATTAATGGTAAATGGGTAGAAGATACTTTATATATTGTATTTTTAGCTTAGCCACTAACCTCAAACTCCAAAGCATCTTCAGCAATAAACTCGTAATCAAAAAAGTCCTTCGGCAAACCCTCTTCGACACCGTATTCCATTTTTAAACAATTCAAGCATTGCACAAAATCCGCGAATGGCATCTCCTGTCAGATTACAAGTCAACATTAGAAACAGAACATGACAGGTTAAAAAAAGAACACCGCTTGACCCACAACGGTCACAACTTATACAGCCTATAGGTAGATAGATATTATACTTAAACAAAAATTTTGATTGAACTGTATTTTGCAGGGATTTTGTATTCATCTAAAAATAATAATAGACCCTAATTATTCTAGGCTGCTATTCTGAAGTCAAGGCTTCCCTAAATGCACGTCATCGTCCCAAAAGCATCATTTTTAAATATATTATCCTTCTAAAATGAGGTAGTTATGTAAATAAACTTAGTAATATAATTTATTGATTGAAAATATGAATTGTGATCGACACAATATTATTAATCAAAGCTTATACAGGAGACCTAACTAGCTTCATTTCAGTCCAGCTGACCAACGTTGAAGGTGCTAGACTGAAATCGAGGTAACATTAGGTAACAGCCTCTCAATATATCGCATCACCACAATGTAAATATTGTACATACCACGGATTTTTTTCTATCAGTAATTGACTGCATTAGTACGAATCTCCAGGACGACAGTATTAACTCTGATAAGTAAAATGTATGAATGTTAACTTAATGCGTGTTGCGTTAATGATTTATGTGTACGTAATTGTTAAGTTATATACTTACTTACTTACCTATTCAGTTAAGCGGAGAAAAATACTAAATAAATCAATTTATCTCTTGCTAAACTAAATATATTTTTACACAAAAAAACTATCTTAATAAGCTAAAAACAAACTCATTTCTAATAATTCATCTGTGTACTCGTATGTACCTACTCAATAATATCCTTCGTACTTACCTACTTACGCGTAATTTAAAAGGTGAGAATTGAAACCAGAAAATTCAAGTCAACATAGATATTTGATAGCCAGAACTTCTGAGATTAATAATAATAATTAAGTCTAATATCATAAGTACCTACCTACCTAGGTACTTCCAATACCTAGGTACTCGTATCTATGGTCAGCATAATAATAAAGGAGCAACAACAGTACCTATGTGTGCAAGGTTTCTGAACCCGATGATAAGTTTGTTTACTCTCGTCTGTGTTGATAATACCATACCTTTCAACAACTGGGATACTTCCATTATTAAATAAAAAATCTCACGAATTTTATCCCCGAGGGGGTAGGCAGAGGTATTTCATTTATGGAAATACCTACCCACTTTTCACGAGTAGGTATATTCGTCCCCTAAACGTGGTGGTGCGCCCATCGTCGGACCGGATCTGTTGATCACATACCTCAGAATTAATTCTGGGACCTGCTGGTTTCCTCACGATACAAATATCAATAAGTATCTATTTTTCTATCTGCCACGGTGGCTTTGCTCTGAGAGGGATTGCCAAAAAAACGTTCCATCGGCTTTAGTGATAATCTTCCCGGGGCAGGTGACACAAATTACTTAACTACTATTGGACCCGCCACAGAGACCTGGGGGCCAATTCCACTAAATGTCAATTGTTATAGTTGGATGACAATGACATCTCAATGGTCAGTCAATAGTGTTACTTGGCTCTTTTCAGAGCAAATAACACCATTGACATGTCATTGTCATCCAACTGTAACCGTTGACATTTAGTGGAATTGGCCACCTGTATGCATATACTTATATAGTTACGTAATGTATTCATTAACGATGTACTACACTTAATATTTTAAAAAACCTCATTTTCTTGGAATCTACCTACACAAAAAAGGGCGGATCGAATGATATATCAACGCACAATCAATTTCTAAACCTGAAAACTAAAATAAAAAGTTTTATAACACATTTGCTCGTAAAAGGTGTCTTATTTCACCAATTTCAATATTGTATTGTATCTCATTACGCCCAAGTGCGGTAATGTAAAGTAAAACGCACGGTTTATCAAGATGCTCCATCTAAAAACGAACGGTACTTTTTAAAATCTTAGCAAAGAGTTTTTATGTCAAAAAAGTTGTCAACATTTTATGATTAAAATTGACTTTGGGAGATAAAATATAATAATGAAACATTTATGTACATAATTATTTAATTTAATTAATTTTGACAGTAAATTACAACCAATTAATCTTTAACAAAAACACAACAATATTAATTTACTTTATTAGTAATACTGGCTGGTTTTTGTGCCTTTGCCTAAAAAAAAGGTGATGCGCGCGCAACGCTAATTTGTCAACAAGTAAAAATTATTTCTTTTTCTTAACGCTGTATTATTTTTATTCGTTTACCATAGTCCGAGTTTTATTTTATTTCCTCGCAAATGTGTTATAAAACGTCGTATGACATACGTGCGCTTTGATAATTACAGCCTCTACTTACTTGTAACCCTCGCCTACGGCTCGGGCTAGCAATATCGCCTCGGCTGTAATTTTCAACTTACCGCACTTATATCATAATGTACTATTATAAGGTAGGTATATGTATATGTAATTTATAAGTAGCTTACATAGGTAGCTTAACATCATACACACTGAATATTCCTTTTGGACCATCATGTTTATTTCGCGTAAAGTGGCATTCCGTAAAAGTTGATTTCCCATAAAGTTGAATCCCCAACATTATAGAACCTGAATCTCGGAAGTTCGCTTGAGTAAAGTTAAAAGGGGGCAGCTTGATGCTACTATAGGGGTATGTCTTTCTGACTCTCCTCTAGGAGTTCCGTGTTTGACTACCGTTCTGTAATACGGAGCTAAGACAGAGAAGAACAGGAAAACCGTTATCTTCAAACAAGTTTAAATATAATAATATAATGGGAAAGTTTGATACACCCAATTGCAATTACTGTGGGGTTCAAGCAATAATTAACTTTGAGTATAGGCTGGTAACTCCTTCATAGTCATGTTTATAAAAAGATAATGAGCTAGATAATTTATTATAATCTCATGTACCTACCTGACACTGAATATTTTGTTGTTGACTTCATTTATTGACATTAATTATTCTAATCTCATACCTTGATATTGAATATTTTGTTGTTGCCATTTAATTTAATGTAATTTGACATTTATTTATAATCTCATACTTTGACATTGAATATTTTATAGTAAGTAATATTTTTTTATTATTATTGTTTGACATATGTATGTAATTTATTTTGTATAAATTATTATTCCTAACATAGGCTCAGTTTACTAACATGCTATAGATCACTGTTATCTGTCAAATACCTAAATCAATTATAATTATAACTATTATATTTTATTATAATCCGGAAACACTGTAGAGCGACATGGTCGAAAATAAGAGTAGTCGGCGTTAGTCGCATTCGTATGTGTAGGATATAAAACAAAACGAGTATTACTTTCGTATATGATTATTTTATTGATACTTACAATAGTTAAAACACATTCTCGATACTTAGTTTCGTTTTGAACCCAACAAACACGATAACTAATTAAGTGTTAAAACTGAAATATCGACTCTGCTAGTTTGATAGATGATGACGACTTTGTCTTGACTGGTTCAGCCTGCAAGGAATAATTACAATAGATTTTATTAAAATCACTTGTAACAAAAATATAAACAACATTTAACACAACTTTTGTTTACAAAAGGCTACATTGAAAATAAGGCCATAAATATTTAATGACTGTAGAATTTCATATAATTTAATTAATATATATGTAATAATATTTAATCGGTTGGAATATGAAGGTACATAAATAAGTCGAAAATGTCAAGCTTAGCGTGTTCTTGTCTGCACGTGTGTGTATGGGGGGTGTGGTATAAATATAATATAAATTTTGGGACACAATTCCCGCAAGGTTATTTAGTCCCAAACTAGGCAACGACTGTACTATGGGTACTAAGCAACTGATATACATACTTAAATATCAGTTGTATAAATATTAAACATCCAGACACGAAGCCAACAGACATGTTCATGCACACAAATGTCAGCCCCGAGCGGGGATCGAACCCGGGACCTCCGTCTCAGAAGGCAGGGCTACTACCAACTGAGCCAACAGGCCCGTCATTTGTGTGTGTATGTGTGTGAGTGAGTGAAACAAATGGCATGCAGATAAGATATTGTATTGACCATGTTCGGGTGGTGCTTGCGTACGTGCTGCAGCAGCTTAGCGCGAGTTGCGTACTGGCGCGGGCAGCCGGGCGCGAGGCAAGGGGCGGGCCGCCACGACAGCCGCGAGCCCAAGATGGGAGCCGCTCCGATGAACTCCGCGCCTACGCACGGAATTCTTATTAGACTGTAGCGACACTACATAGAACGCGCCAATAGACAGCTGAGTTCTAAACCGCGCTATCGGAGTTTTCTAATGAGTTTGTATAAATACAACTGTCCAACATCAACCGTTGGACCGCGGTCCCCAGGCACGATCACCTCGCCTCAAGGAAGATCTTCCTTATCACGATGGAGGAGCATTCCACCTCCGCTCCTCCATAAGACTATTCACTTCCTGGCATGTGCCAATGAGTTTTTCAACACTTACGTACATATTTATCACTTGTTCGACGGTGAAGGAAAACATCGTGAGGAAACCCGTAGGTCCCGGAATTAATTCTGAGACATGTGTAACAGACCCGGTCCGACGATTCGCTCATCATCACCTATCACGTTTGGGGATCCAAAGAACATCTGGTGAAAAGCGGGGTGTGCATCTGGATTGAGGGCCCACTTTTTAAATTATTGCGAAACGAAATGATACTTACAGGGCATTTACTTACAATTTTGTAAAACCTAAAGCAAAGATTCTTAAATTTGTTAAACGTAAATCAAAAGAGTTATGGTCAAATAGCTTGGGCCCTCAATCCTGACGCCTGCATAAAACGGCATAGTCGAATCTCAGAAAGTACTATCCCTGGGATAATAATTTTTATTCGAGTATTTAGTTAGGAATTTGTTAAATACATTAAGAAATTGTCAAGTCTTAAGAATGCGAGAATACAGATTTATGGCGGTTTAGCTTGGGCCCTCAATTCATCAATTTTGATATTGTAGAATCAGCAAAAAATATGAGTTTTTCTAAGGAAAGATATTAATACGACTTTAATATATTTGAGTTCCATATCTCGGAAAATTTGTTAAAAAGAAATAACGACACAAAAGTTAATTGTTAAAAAGTTATTGAAATTCGTATTTTTTCAAAACGTCTGAACTGAGGGCCCAAGGTTTTTGTCAGTATTGACTAGACTAAGCTTTCTACACTACCGCACTTTAGGCTAAGTATTTTAACAAATTCTTAACTAAAAGGCTACAAAGCGTCCATTCTTCTAAATGCCGTACTTTAGGAGAAAATTGATTTTCGATGTTTTTTAAGAGAAAATTCAGTAGGGTGTATATGATTTTGTTACTTTTTTGAGACAAATCAGCATGTACCCTCTTAGAAGATATTTCATAAGTTGTTGTCGGAAGCGATTACGTTTTGTGTGATCCAAAATTAATAAAAGGTGTTATTTAAATGGTTATCATAGTATTCGTATTTTTGACGCCTGACGTACGCGCGTCCCCGTCATGTTTTTTGTTTAATTTTCATTTTGCTGTGTATTTCGGGTTTTGACTCATATTAGTGATAGTATATTATACCTATGTGGCAAGCACAGATCATTAATCTAGCTCTGTGGTAGCAAGGGTCCGTGACAGTGTGCAGTGAATGGGAAATTCGATAAAATGCCAGGGATAAACATTTTTGGATTGCCTCAAGAAGTCTTAATGAAGTCATCAGTAAAAGTGCTATTATTTTACTGTTGAAAAAAGTTTGTTAAAAAAAAAAGACCCACAATCGCTCCATACTTGTATGGTTTTTTTTTATTGTTTAGCGGCCTTTGGATTCTAGGCCTAATAGCCTTATTACTTTCCTATTATTATTAATCTTAGTAAAATGGCTCTGCTTTGAATTTTTTGATTTTTTGTATTGAAAAGGCTCCAATACTACCGGTTTTACCGATTTAAAAAAAATGTTTTGCCAATGGAAAGCGTACTTTTCTGGGAGTAACATGTGCTATAATTTTCCCACGGGAACAGGCCTAAACCACGTTACCGATTTAAAAAGTTCTTTTAAAAATGGAAAGATACATTACCAGGGAGTAACAAAGGCTATATTTTATTCCCGTATTTTCACGGGAACGGGAACTACGCGGATGAAACTGCAAGGCAATGCTAGTTGTTAATATACAGGGTTATAATTTTAATACGTCTAATAGGTACATAATTTCATTGATTATTGGCACTTTCTTATTTTATTTTTCCACGCATACGTAGGTGAAGGCACAGCACAGCTAATCGTATATAATTATATCGAGCTTTATATATTATATACAATATGTAACAGAATAAGTGCAATTCCTGAAATTAGTTTGTTCAGTATCGACTACATATTCGATTTCATCTATTTTTAATATGTGTTAAATTTTTCCGAAAAATGAATTAGCATAGCTGAATTTAATGCTATCTATTGAAATCGTACTATTATAGAACGATATTTAAGAAAATTGGACACAACTAAAGTTCGATTGCATCTTTTTTTATATTAATTTACTAACCGGGGTGTATGAGAAAATGGCGCTATTTCTGTTACGCGTTGTATAATTATATATATTGTATCTGCGCTTTACAAAATACTACTTACATGATCACAACGAATACTTGTTTATACTTACGATAAACATTATGGTCACCCTACTGAATTTTCTCATATAAAACATCGAAAATCAATTTTCTCCTAAAGTACGGCATTTAGAAGAATGGACGCTTTGTAGCCTTTTAGTTAAGAATTTGTTAAAATACTTAGCCTAAAGTGCGGTAGTGTAGAAAGCTTAGTCTAATCAATACTGACAAAAACCTTGGGCCCTCAGTTCAGACGTTTTGAAAAAATACGAATTTCAATAACTTTTTAACAATTACCTTTTGTGTCGTTATTTCTTTTTAACAAATTTTCCGAGATATGGAACTCAAATATATTAAAGTCGTATTAATATCTTTCCTTAGAAAAACTCATATTTTTTGCTGATTCTACAATATCAAAATTGATGAATTGAGGGCCCAAGCTAAACCGCCATAAATCTGTATTGTCGCATTCTTAAGACTTGACAATTTCTTAATGTATTTAACAAATTCCTAACTAAATACTCGAATAAAAATTATTATCCCAGGGATAGTACTTTCTGAGATTCGACTATGCCGTTTTATGCAGGCGTCAGGATTGAGGGCCCAAGCTATTTGACCGTAACTCTTTTGATTCACGTTTAAGAAATTTAAGAATCTTTGCTTTAGGTTTTACAAAATTTTAAGTAAATGCCCTGTAAGTATCATTTCGTTTCGCAATAATTTAAAAAGTGGGCCCTCAATCCAGATGCACACAAAAGCGGGTACCTATATCCAGAAATGGAATACCTCTGCCTACCCCCTCGGGGATATAAGGCGTGAGAGTATTAATTTATTTATTATTATTACTATTCACTTTTCAAAGTATAATTTTCAATTACCTAAAGAAAATATACAACGTGTCATAGAATAAGCGCAATTCCTCATACACCCCAATGAGTATATTGATATTAAAAAATATGATGCATTCGTATTTAAGTTTTGTCGACCAAATTTCTTAAATAAAGAGAAGTAATTGTATGGTTTCCACGCACAATTATACATAACATTTAGCGACCTGCCAAATGAATACTGAGTTTCAAGTCTTATTTATTGGCTTGTAATAAAGGTCAATTTAGCTTGTATTGAGTGCGGTAGCCCTAAATTTAGTTACGCTTATTATTTTTCCTTAAAATTTAACACATTAAAAATTGCTGAAATCTATTAAGTAGTCGATACTGAACATACTAATTTCAGGAATTGCGCTGACACCCAAAAATAGCTAGATCTAGCTATAAAGTAGCTAAGTTGGCAACACTGCTCTCCCACGGTCATGGCTGATGATGATGATGAAATAGTGGTCCTCACCGGGGTGGTGTGTGGCCGCGTGCCGGTCCCGCTTGGCCTTCGAGCAGTAGACCTTGGGGCAGGCGGCGCACGGGTAGAGCCACCCGCGACGCTCAAGGGGCTCCGTGCTTAGGCGCGCCTCGTGCACGCGCCACAAATGGATCACCAGCATACCGCGACGCTACACATCGAAGACAATAACACGTGGAGCTGGACACGTTGTTTACGTTCAACAATCGCTTTAGAGGGCAGCATCGCACGCGTGTAAAGCTTAATACTCTCTATTGTACACTCAAGAGCACAGTACAATAACACGTAGATCTAGACACGTTAGACTTCGTTACGTTCTTTACAATAGCTTTAGGGCAGTATCGCCAACGTGTGAAGCTTCATGTACACACACCAAACAAAATATAGTGCGGATATAAACGTTAATTAAGGTACAATGGGCGGATTAGGCGCACACTGCCACATTCGATTTTCGCAAAATGTCACATTCTCAAAACGCCACATCGCAAAATGCCACATTCTCAAAATACCATTTTCGCATAATGTCACACTCGAACATACTGCAAGAAAGGGAGTTGAACAAGTATGGCACTTTGTTAGTGTGGCATTTTGCTAATGTGGCATTTTGCGAATGTGGCATTGTGCGCCTAATCCTCTTATTACAAACGCTTTACAGGGCAGTATCGTGTAAAGCTTCATGTGCTCTTAACTGTACACCAAACAAAATATAGTGCGGATATAGGTAAACGTTAATTAAGATACAATGAGTAGAGATGCCACATTCGTAAAATGACACATTGGAATTTCGCAAAATGTCACGTTCGCGTTCTCAAAACGCCACATCGCAAAATGTCACATTAGCAAAATGCCATTTTCGGAAAACTTCACAATGATTTTTTTTTTAATTTGGACGTTAATTCGTTTTATTTTATAATTCAGAAATCATCGGCCTACTGCAAGAAAGGGAGTTGTTCTTTTGAAAATACGGCACTTTGTTAGTATGGAATTTTGCTGTGTGGCATTTTGCTAGTGTGGCATTTTACTATTGTGGCATTGGACTCTGCAGACCAGCTAAAATTCCAAATTTTAAGTTAACCTATCCTTCTATATAGAATACGGAAGAAAAAGGACAGAAACAAACCATAGATTGTAGAGTAATGTCAAACTTGTGAAAACCAACTAATTTGTGTAACAATATATCTCGTGAAATGTGGGTATATCCAGTAATGGAATACCTCTGCCTACCCCCTCGGGGGTAAAAAGCGTAATATTATTTATTTTCTTTAATTTCTTTTTCAACTAATTTGAACCTTATGAACGTGTTTGTCTGTCACTTTTATCCATGACCTTTTTACATCGTCGCTAAAATTGCCAAACACGCCTTAGTTGACAGGACTAATTTTAATTTGATAGGACTAAATATCTCTCGTCTCTTTTCTTTTATAGGAGAAAGAAAGAGACAGGACTAACTTAAATAAGTTTATTCGCTGTAAAGCAGAATCGAGCCCATTGTGCGCCTAATCCGGCGAAAACGTCGCATCGAATTGGATCAGTCAGAGAAATGTGTCCTACATAATGCTCATTAATCGTTACGTTCACCGGTCCGAAAATTACACTGTATTTTTTTATTGTTAAAATGTTGCCTATAATGTAAGCCCATTTCAGTATAGAATGCAATGAATAAGAGAACTGTAACAATAGCAAGCTGTTATTCGGTAAAAAAGGCGTAAGACTTTATATATACAACATGTAACAGAATAAGCGCAATTCCTGAAATTAGTTTGTTCAGTATCGACTACTTATTCGATTTCAGCTATTTTTAATGTGTTAAAATTTAAAAAAATGAATTATCGTAGCTGAATTTAGTGCTTTCTATGGAAATCGTGCTATTATTATTCGATATTTAAGAACATTGGTTAGACACAACTAAAGTTCGATTGCATCATATTTTTTTTATATTAATATACTTACTAATTGGGGTGTATAGGGAATTGCGCTTTTTCTGTTACGCGTTGTATACAGTATACAGGGTGACTTTTTTTACCGTCTGGAAAAAAATGTGGTGTGATAGGTAAGTGTAATAGTTTCATTTGGCAATGTTACTTATTTTTTTTTCTCAAACATTTTTTTCTTGCTTAAACTAATTTACATTACTCAATTGTAGTCAATAATACACACTGAAATATTTGAAATAGTATTTTAAAATGAAACAGGCTCGTAGCTTCCATTTATGCGTAATTTACCTACAACCGCCAGCTGCGCGTAGTACTGTGCGTAGTTTTCTAGATTTTGAAATTGCATTAAATACGACTATATTTAACAATTAATCTCGTGTGTAACTTCGGCTCTAGATACCTTAAACCTCATATTTTTTTCCAGACGGTAAAAAAAATCATCGTATATTCGGTCTATATATAATTCATTACTTACTTTAAAGCTGCTGCTGCATTTATCACACTTAAAGATAGAGCTATTTAATTGCGTTTTTGTCTGGAAAAAAGCGAGTTTTCATTTTATAAAATTATTAGCGATGCCACAGATCTACTACTTAACAGTCTTAGTTCCTGACATGCGCGAGGCAGGAACTTTGAGTATTAAACCAACAGGAGACGTCACGCGCACTAGTTTCTTTGCAAAAAAGTCTGCCAATTTCTGCGCGGGGGAAGAGGAAACAAACACAAATAATTTTAAAACAAAAGCATTTTTTGAAAAAACAATTAAACATTAGCTTGAACTAGGTGCACACAAATACATTCACCAATACAAGCACTCCGTGAACTCAAACAAACTAGTTGTATTTAACCGGTATGCTCATTGACCGACACGTTTTTTTTGGCAGAGGGGAACGCCTGTCAGTGGCGTCTCCGGTTGGTTTAATACTCAAAGGGCAAGAAGGGTGATGTATGACTCACACTGCTCACTACTACACGATTTCATGAGCAGCATAATATGAAAAATCATATAAAATGACTTGACCATCACCATGGATACAAGTCCTTCCGTCCTCTATAATAATTATCAAATGAATAGAGTTATATTAAAATGTTAGGTGGATGTAAATATACCTCATCTATTGTTGCTTTAGTAAGTACATCAGAATGTTCTGCGTGTATGTGTGTCGCTAGTGCTTCTTTCTTGTTGAACACTTGTCCGCACTCGCATTCGAAACGGCGCTTTGGACATTCTCTGAAAATTATTTAGACCAATTCTGTAGTTTGGTATTGTACAGTCAAGAGCACGCTAAGCTTGACACATTGTACTTCGCTTCGACCCGGCCCTGTATTCTATGGCGCACAGTATAAATCAGAGCCCAGCTCAAACTGGTAGTGTAAAGCTTGACTTGCTCTTGACTGTACGTCGTCGTTGTGGATTGGACATGGCAAGAACATGGAAAGCCTAAATAGCCTTATTATGGCGGGGGTTTAGGGGGGGGATACCAATATATAAAGAACTATCAGGGCCCCGCGGTTTCACCCGCCTAGTTGCCGTTCCCGTGAGAATACGGGGATAAAATATAGCCTATGTGTTATTCTGATGTATAAGCTATATAACTGTAAAGTTTCATCAAAATCCGTTCAGTAATTTTTGCGTGAAAGAGGAACAAACATCCATCCATACAAACTTTCGCATTTATAATACTTATTAGTAGGATAAACTGGCACAACGTGGGTATATCCAGTAATGGAATACCTCTGCCTACCCCCTCGAGGATGAAAGGCGTGAGATTATTTAATTATTGTTATTTATGTAAACTAAACGACTGTACCTCAGATGCAGCCGTTTCTTCGATTTGACTATTTGCAAAGCACAATAATTACAAGCAATCAGAGTTTCTTCATCACTCTTATCCTGAAATTTAGAATCACACCATCAAATATTATGCATAGTTGCGTTATTTTTTAAGATGAAAATACGCTTTAAAAGACAAGTATATTTAGATAACTCGGGTTCTAAGTGATATAACAAAATGAAATATGTACCAAATTTTAAGTTAGACCTGCAACAATGCAACTGTGAAAACTGCATCCAATTTGTTACAGTAGTTTTGGCGTGATGCGCGTACAAATATACGGACAAACAGAATGATAACAATACTAAAAAATATATTTTTTGTCTTTTAAGAAAGTTTTAGAGTCCTCATATTAAGTTTTTTTATAAATATCTCTTAATACAGACATTCTAGTTATAATTTTATTGTATACGATCAACATTATACATAGATAGAAGATATAAATACACAAAATCGAAGTTCTAACCTTTATATTTTTTTCTTTGATAAAATGATTATCGTCCACTGTGTTGGAAAACCGAATATATCCAGTACCACTGGTAGCAACGTTACCATAGGGATTGAATTCAGCCTCGGACCTTGAGCTGCCCGATGTATCCAAGCTAGCAATACGATCAGTGTCAAAAAGGCTTGTTGAGAAATCAAGACCATTAGTGTAGTTTTGGAGACTCTCGTCTGAAGGTATCCTGTTCTCTTCAATATTCAGTGGAGTATACGAGATATTCAAATTGGATTGCGGTTTACACGTTATACTATGGTTCCTGTAAATAAATCCTTCTTATAATTTTTATATGCAAAACAAAAGAAGTCTCAATAAACTTGACACTTACAATTTTTCTTTCTTTTTAGTACAAAATTTTAACAAATGCCTTTTCAACCTGTAAAATTAAAGAATGTTAATCATGGAACGGTCGGAGTATCACCTTGCAATAAATATAACAATTCCATTGCGATACTTACGTAAAAAGTCTACTAAAAGTGTGCGAGCAATGCTTGCATCGATATCGCCGGCGAGCAGGCTTCTTAGCTGCCTTAAAAAAATTAATTTAGCATTTTATATACAATATTTCATCATTCCATGAATTCCAATGCTGCAAAAGTACCTTATGGTAGATTTTGAGATGTCGTTGCAGTAAATTCGCATTTCCCATACCTCGGTTACATTCGTAACACCACCACTGCTCTGGTTCCTCTAATAATACAACAAAACATTTTTCATATTATTCTCCACCAGAATCCAGTCAAGTCATAAATGGTCTAGTGTCAGGAATTATTTAAAACTTTTATTTATCTTCACTATTGTGAACATTTGTGTGCATGAACATGGATGTTGGCTTCGTGTCTATGTTTATCAGTCGTTTAGTACCCACAGTACAGGCTCTGCCTAGTTTCGGACTAAATAACCGTGATTTTGGTGAAAAAATAAATATTTTTAATCAAATAAATTACAGCGTATTTGGGACATAACAAGGTAAGTGTTCACCAAATTTCGTTAAAAAAAAAATTTGTAAAAGATAAAAATAAAAAACCAAAAACTTGGTTTTTTGAATTTTTCACATAAATTTTGAGGTTATGTGAAAAAAGTGTAAATACAAAAGTTTTGGATCTTTTTATTACCTACAACTTTGCCATTTGACTTTTTTCGATAGGACTTTTAGTTTTGCCGGAAATCGAGAAAAACCGTTTTTTACCATTAAAAACTCACCCCCATCCCCTTCCCGACCTCAGATCGCCCGTAATTTATTTTTCCTTTCATTTTTATAATATTCCCCTCCTTTTCTAATGGGTTTCATCCTACTACTATTTTTTTTCACTTTTTATTATTTTTAAAGGCTTCTACCCTGGTCTATAACACATACATAATATGCTCACGCATTTTCCCCGAACATTTAGAGATAATAGAGCGCCATCTGCTACGATCCTGGCAAACCGCGCCTCATCTCATCCACATCCATCAATCTGTTCATACATGCTCGTCGGTTTCGGGTACTCTTTATCTGGCTACCGACACAGATTTTATGATATTGCTTGAGTAGGTATAAAATATTTCGTATGCCGTCTCTCAACTTTCTTTGTTAAATCCTTCTGCTATTTGGGGGCTAAGATACTGTATAATAAAATTGCATTGGTATGGTGCGAAATTTTGTTAATTGTTCTATTGTGGCTTATGAATGTGAAGGAAGCGAGAGAAGTGTGCAAGGATCGGGCAAAGTGGCGATCCATCGACTCTGCCTACCCCTGTGGGAAGAAGGCGTGAGCTGTATGTATCTATTGTTTCTACTTTACCTTGGTGTAAGTCTAAAACAGGTCCACCGGTTGGAAGTAGATATTTCTCCGCGTATTGTTTGCTGTAACCGAGCGCTAATGGAGTCCGGGATGCTATAGTTTTCGCTGTTATACCAAACAGCTGATTGTCTTCCTCATACAACCAGACATTTGCAGTGTTTGCTTCGCCGAGGGGCAATAAACTAAGCCAGCTTGATTTGTCTGGTGAAAAAATATAATTAGCATTATATTATAATAGATAATAATAATAATCTCACGCCATTTATCCCCGTGGGGTTGGCAGAGGTATTCAACTTTTGGATATACCCACTTTCAGGGCCGGATCTATCATATTATGGCTTTTTGGGCTTCAGCCCAGGGCCCCGTGGATTCCAGGCCCCCAGCTAAGTCAAATCAAAGTAAGGTTTGCGGCCCTGTGAATCCTATGATTTATCAAACCCATTCCATTCATTTAAATTAAGCCTACGTTCAGGTGTTGGTACTTCGAACTGACAGTAAAAATGTTCGGCAGCCATTACACAATGCACATTCATTCAATTTCGAATTTTGTTCCTATACTTTTAGTAATTATTAAGTGGGCCCCTAAGTAATATTAGCCCTCCTAAACTTACGGCCCGGCCATGCCCACTTTTCACAAGATATTCTTTGGACTTCTAAACGCGTTAGGTGGTGAGCACAGACCATTGTGTGTATAAGTGGTGGTGAGCTCATCACCCAGACCGGGTCTTTTATACATGTCTCAGAATTAATTCTGGGACCTGCGGGTTTCCTCACAATGTTTTCCTTCACCGTGGAGCTAGTGATAAATATTTACCAAAGTTTTAGAAAAACTCATTGGTAAATCCTAGGATTCGTACCCAAGCCTCACTGCTTGTCATCATGTGAAGCAGGCTCTTTAACCGTAGGCTATCACTATTCACAGCTCTTTCTTATAGCGCAAGCGGTTCCGCGCGGTTTCACCAACGTAGTTCCTTTTAATTAAATTCATGATTTTGTAATGAGAAAAAAGAAGTAGCTTCAATTCTAACTGTAACTGTATAGGGTATTTTACTGCCTAGTCAAAAGAGTTTAGTTTAGAGTTAGAGACTTTTTATGAGCTGTCAAAACGAAAATTTAATATTGAAAATGTACTGAGTACCTACTGACTGACTATGTGACGTCAACATTTTTTGTACTAAAATTCATCACTTTTTATTAAAAAAATTGCTTAAATTGTAAAATCAAAATTGAAATGTATTTTTAGAGGTGATTTTCAATAAATGATTACTCGCAGTTTAATTTCAATACAGTAAAATTAATTAACTATCAACACACCCCTGCATGTAGAAAGGGATAGATTTATGCGACTCATATAGCGGCATCTCTGTCTGACATGCTCAAGTGGAGTTTTGTTGCTCAAGGAACATAATGTAATACGGGCCTTACATGCTGTACAGTTTTCGGGTAAGAGTTAAATCTTCCCTCAGAAATCTATTATATTGGATGTTTTTTTTTACCGTCGGGAAAAAAATAGGACGTAAGTCTTTAAGGTATCTAGAGCCGAAGTTATACACGAGATTCATTGTTAAATATAGACATGTTTAATGCAATTTACAAAGTCTAGAAAACTACTATGTAGCAGTTGGATGGCGGTTGTAGGTAGATTGCGCATTAATGGAAGCTACGTGCCTGTTTCTTTTTAAAATACTATTTCAAATATTTCAGTGAGTTATATTGACCACAATTGAATAATTTATATTAGTCAAAACAAAAAAAAATTAAAATATATTTTTTTATAACTAACAATGCCAAATGAATCTATTATTTACCTATCACAGCATATTTCTTTCCAGACAGTAAATAAATCAGGCAGTATAAATATCCATACGAACGGAGAATCTGTGCATGCAAAGCCACCTTAGGGACTATCTCCACGAGCGAGAGAATCGCGGCGATAATATCGTCGTGCCACGTATTTCTATACACTCCCTATGAACGCGTCTCCACACGGCGATGTTATCGCGGCGATGCGACGAGTGGCAATGTGCGCGCCTACCGTCGGCGTATCGCCGCGGTATCGTCGCTACTGGTGGTGCGCTGTCAAACGCAGCAAAACAAAACTATTGCACAACGCCTCGTCGCGGACACGCGGCGATTCCGTAACCAGTCGCGACGCTACGCTGGCGGAATAAAGGCTGATTCATGTTACAACGGGACGGGCCCCGTCCGGGCCCGGGCGTGCCCCGTCCGAGGAACGGTCAAATATTTTTTGTATGAAGCGCTGGCCCGGACGTGCACCGTCCGGGCCCGGACGGGCCCCGTCGCCAAATGTCAAGGCGTGTTGTAGGATGGTTCGCCCCGGACGGGGCCCGTCCCGTTGTAACATGAATCAGCGTTAATCGCTCGTTCGTGGAGACGACCCGACGATAGAGCGGATCCGTCGCGATACTCTCGCTCCTGGAGATGGCCCCTTACTAAATTCTATTTCATTTACCTTTATCGGACACATCCACATGTTCAACAAAACCTTCCACTTTACTGATTAAAAATATTGGTACTTTGGAAAGAGCAGCTTCTAATGCCATGTCATCAGCTCTGGTTTGAGTAATGCTGCGATTCACACCTACAAAAAAAAATTTTTTAATTTAGTGCAAATATTTTAACGGTAGGTAGGTACACCTATGTAAGAGAAATAGAATTAACATACAAAGAAAAAAAAATCTGTATTTCATGCTTTTTTTTTTATTAAAATATGTTTTTTTACCCTCACTCACTACCGCACTGAAACGCCACTTTTGTCGGCTTCTTATATCTATTTTCGAGCTCAATTTTTGATTGGTGTGCGTGTATAGTTTATGTACAGCGTGTTAGTTTGTTTTTTAACGATGTTATCTTGTAAAGTGGCGTATGAAAAATTTGTGCAGAAAAGTTTCTTGTTCATTATTTGGTCTACCCTTTAAATGTTTGCACTTAATTTAAAATCACCATGTATATTGAAGGAATTAGCAACCCTAAGCTCATATCTGAGTGATTAACAGGGTGTTTAAAAATAAACTCTGAGTCCCTCAATTTATACAAATACCCCACCTAAAAGAGGCCCGAACCGCACACGTGCATCCAAGCGCCGACGTGGGGATATGCAGCCACAATGTATCCGAAGCACTGTTGGCAACCCAGCAACGGCTCGCGGCACTACTGGTCTATCTGGTATACAGACTACAACACAAAGGTAACAACAAAGATAAAAGTTATCAATCAAAAGTTTATAGGTCCATACCAAAGAGATTTAAATATAATAGGGCATAGAGGGGACAAAGCGAGGAAAATTTTAAGTCAAAAGTTATTCCAAGTGGAATAAGTCTAGTACAATTTCGACAGAATGACAGCTCGCGTTCATACTAACTGACATGACAAGGACATGACGCTTAGGCTTCAAAGTTTTGTATGAAAATATTACCAATGCCCCCTCTATGCCCTATTATATTTAAATCTCTTTGGTCCATACTTTTCTTCAGAGCCCTGCAAGATATCGAAAAAGAACGTAGCGATACGAAATTATCACTATCACTACATAGTATAAAATAAAGTCACTTTCTCTGTCCCTATATCCCTATGTCCCTATGTATGCTTAAATCTTTAAAACTACGCAACGGATTTTGATGTTGTTTTTTTAATAGTTGATTCAATAGGAAGGTTTTAGTATTAGCATTGCACCCGTGCGAAGCCGGGGCGGGTCGCTAGTTGTCAATATTCCCATTGAAATTCGTAAAGCTGTTTTGGAGCCTATGAGACAGACAGCCAAAAATTAAAAAAACTGACATTTATGATTATTAGTCAATTTTTTTTAAATATCATTATAATGAACCTAAAACTTCCTTTTTGAAATTGACATTTATTTTGAAATACAGAGACAGTAATTTTACTATAGTGATGGGTATTTTACTTATAATATAGGCCATTTTTATAAAAATAAATTAATTCAAATTACTAATTAGCTTGCAATTAGATTGTAATCATAAATATTAAAGTAAAATATTTTACTAGGTATATAATATCATTATTCAGGAATAAAGAAATGTTTAATATGATTAGTGCTTACCATAGTTTTTCACTGGCTTATTTTTTTCAGATGTTATGTTAGTCTTTTCTAAAGGATTCTTTTCTAAAATTTTTGAAGATTGTAATAAAGGTGAGTTAGTTAGACTTTGTAAATACGTACTATTACCATTTGTCAACAATCTACTTTCATCACATAAATCTGAAAATAGAAAAACAGTGATATTTAATTAAGACATCTACTGTGCCCAATACCAAAAATTTTTATCAACTTACTTATCTGTTCCTGCAAGAGTTTTGGTGAATTTTGAGTATGATCCACATTATTTGGTTTAGTTGGTAATATTGGTAAAAAATATTGGTCAAGTTTATTATCCATTTGCTGAAAACATGTACGGCCATGGTGATTATGATTGATAAGTTATCTAATAAAGATCTTAACACAATAACAGTCAACTAAATTATGAAAATATTGTCACTAAAATAAAATATTTTTAGAATAGTTTAAGAACATTATTTTGCCATCATTTTAGCAACCCAATCTCCAAACTTTGTTATACTAGATGATTTCTTTTACCGTCTCAAAAAAAAAGGTGTTAGGTATCTAGAGCAAAAGTAATACTTACATGATATTCATTGTTAAATATACTTAGTCATTGTTAAATATACAAACTCAATTTACAAAGTCTAGAAAAGTATGCACAATGGTATGTAGCAGCTGGCGGTTGTTGGTAGATTGTGCGTGAATGGAAGCTATGAGTCCATTTCTTTTTAAAATACTTTTTCATATATTTCAGTGTGTAATATTGACTACAATTGAGTAATGTATATTAGTATAATGTAATTTACAAAATTAAAAAATATATATATTACAATTAAAGTAACAGTGCCAAATGAATATAATTACACTTACCTATCACACCTTTATTTTTCCAGACAGTAAAAAAAAATCAGGCAGTATATGTAATAGTACAGTCAAGACCATGGGGAGCTTGACACATTGGACTTAGTAACATTCTTATTACAATCGCCAGGGGTCAGACTCGGACTAAAAGTGTAAAGCTTCATGTGCTCTTGACTGTACATTTGAAGATACATACCTATAGGTATTTTTTACATATTTTTTTAAATTTATTTATAACAATTCAATTGCAATACATACATTAAATAATAAATGAAGAGAATTAGAATCATTCATTTGGAGATAATATAAACTTGTATGTGCAGAAGTTGAAACACCTTGTATATTTGCAGGATTATTGTTAGTTTCTGTAAATATAAACTTTTATTGTAATTAAATGAAATGTAAGTAATAGTAATAAAGATGACTCTGACCAAAAGGTCTTGGCTGGCAGCTTACCCATAATGTAAGAGGAGTTACTTGTTATTGTTAATTCACGTAAGAAGCACTTATGTACAAATCCTTAAAATGACTTTTTTGATTATACATTATGGTTGACACTCACAAAGTACATTATATATTGACAGGACCACAGAGACCAATCTCTGACAGTGTTTGAAGGAAGCAGTGTTTCCAGTATAGTATGATTTAGCAGAAAGGACGGTTGGCTTTCTGAAAAGGTACGGTTTTTAACATCAAGGTACGTTACGAACTCTTTGTTTTTTTAAGTCACTTTTATGATCTTTTATTTGAATTTTTGATACGTTTTGTTTTTTTTGTCTGTCAATAGTTACTAGTTAGTAGTTGAGTAAAGCGAATTTTACGAAGAGCTGCATTTCATTTTAAATTAGCATACAGTCCACCACATAAAGTCTATAGTGAAATCAAGTTTTTTTTGTAAAAAAAATAATTATGAAAATATTGTTATAAGAACTAAGAAAACTCCGTAATTTGTGTCCATATTATAGTGTCAAATGTGACAGAAATTTGCAGAAAGTATTAATCTCATTATTTGTCATTACTTTCTCGACAGGCTGCAATTGTATAATAATTATTGAACTTACCGCGAGTTTATGAATAAAACTCGATAATAAATGCTTGGTAATTTCGTATATTGGGTCTGCAAATATAATACTTTTTTATTTGTTCTATAACTTCAACATAAATTGCCAGAAAATCTAGATTGTTCCCTCAATCAATTATGGTATTATCCAAACAACACAACACTATACATATAAAAAAAATGTTTAAAGAATAAACTAATTTAAAAACACTACACACAAGATATTAGAAAGAAAAACAGGCTGATGAGGTTAAGGATTTATAGTAAACCACGGAACTAAACTAAATAGGAACTTATTTTGTTTTTTTTAAATAGTTAATAAGGAAACCTTAAAATAAATTACAGCCAAACCGAACCAAAACGAAAAGATTTGTTTGTAAACAGTGCCTATAGTGTTTTTTTAATTTATCGCTAGTGTGGAAAGAAGGTAAGGAATGTAGTCCATACAGCCTAAGTCTTATTTGGTTGGAAGAAAAATATTTTTTTCTTCCAATCAAATAAGCCAAATAACAGTAGGCAATTTTTTTGTTTTATACCTTTTTTAGTGTAGTTTGTATTGAAAAATAAATCACTAATGTAGAAAAGGTACGGTCTATACTGAGGTACGGTGGTGTGACAAATAGTACGGAAAACCGTATTTTTTGGTACGTTCTGGCAACGCTGGAAGGAAGTGAGTGCCCGTTAATGGGCCCTTTACAATGAATGGAATGCCTCAATGGAATGGCCTCGTGTAACGGGCAATTACAGTGTAAATGGCCCGTTACACGAGGCCATTCCATTGAGGCATTCCACTAATGGCTTCGTGTAAATGGAGACAGTCCACTGCAATGGATTGTCCTCAAGCTTTTTTTCTATGCAGTTTGGATCGGTTTAGTGGATTGTCTTACTGGATTGCCCTCGTGTAAATGGCCCATAAGATTTATAAAAAACTTAAAGGCTCTACCCTGCAGGCGCGTTATTACCGCTCGATAATATCGCACAAAGTGTTGCCAACAGTTAAATTAACTTTCCACCAGATTCAACATCTAAAACCACCAGAAAACCACTAACGAAAAACGACCTTACTCTCATAGTCGCAAAATTTTCATACGACGTAGTTGGCTAGAAGTAACGCACCTTTCCACTTGGCGTTAGAGAAATATCATTACATATAGGTGACAAAACCATGCTCGCAAATTCCCATTAGAGGGTGCAGCAGTGAAAAAAAAAAGTATAAATACGGGTTGAAAACTGAACTCTACCACTAAAAAAACCACTAGCCACTAAAGGCAATATTTCGCCACTAAAACGGGGGTCAAAACCACCAGTTTTAGTGGAAATTCCAATAACTTGGCAAAAAAAACAATCGCGATATTATCGAGCGGTAATAACGCACCTGCAAAAAAAAGTATTGATTTCTTCACAAACGGTGTATTCCCGTTGTCCCCATTGACGATATCCCCATGATGGGGACAACGTGAAGTCAAAAAAATTTCTTCCCGTTGTCCCCATTATAGGGTTACGGCAGTGGGGACAGCGGGAATACATAAATTTAACGTGTCGATATCCCCATTAAATCTGTATTAGATTTTTAACCTTAGTTTTTAAACCAGCAAGAAGAAAAACGACCATATATCAATAATTTTTTACCAGCCTGGGCCTCTTGTGACATTAACAAAACGTAAAAATCGTAAAAACTGAATTATTAGTTAGAAGTAGGTGAATAGGAAAATCGATAGTTGATTTATTGGAATATTCTAGCGGGATATATTCTCCGCTGTCATATATGTGGTTTTTAGGGTAGCTGGTGCTAGAAAAATGATAGCTTCACTCACTACATAGTATAAAGCAAAGTCGCGTTCTCTGTCCCTATATCCCTATGTCCCTATATCCCTTTGTATCCTTAAATCTTTAAAAGTACGCAACGGATTTTGATGTAGTTTTTTTTAATAGATAGAGTGATTCAAGGGGAAGGTTTTAGAGTAGTATTGCACCCGTGCGAACCTGGGGCGGGTCGCTAGTGTATAATAATAGTAATAGATTAGAAATCTGGTAGATGGAATCTAAAAATGAGCACTCTATCTTTAATTATGGGTACGTATTTGAATGTCTAAAATTAAAAAACCTAACGTGATATAACCTACGTTTAATATCCCTAAAATCTAAATACCTAATGGTTGACTTAAAGTGAAAATACCAAAATCTTAAAATGTCAAATGGATATACCTATTACTAAAGTTCAAAAGAATAAAACTTGAAATACCTATGTACTAAGTCCCTGAAATATTAACCTCACAGTTAATTGACCAAAATGACAAAGACCGATATTGTATGTACATAATCTACTTTATAACACATTTGCTCGTGAAAGGAAAGGTCTCTTATTTCATTAATTTCAATATCGTATTGTATTTCATTATGTACTTGTGCGTTATTGTAATGTAAATCGCACGGTTTATCAAGATCCTCCGTCTAAAAACGAACGGTACTTTTTAAAATCTTAACAAATAGTTTTTATGTCATAAAAGTGGTCAACATTTAATGAATAAAATTAACCTTGGGAGATAAAATATAATAAATAAACATTTAATAAAGATAATTACAGCCTCTGCTTTCTTGGAGCCCTCTCCTACGGCTGGGGCTAGCAATTTCGCCTCGGCTGTAATTTTCAACTTACCGCACTTATACCATAATGTACTATATCATATTGTATTATACTTAACAACGGTAAAAATAAAACATATTTATTTGTAGCTCATAAAAAAAAACTAACATCAAAGATCTTCTGAACCTAACCAGTTCAAATAATTTCTGCTCTGGTATTTTGAGCTCGCTTCGCTCGCTATCGCATTGAATATATCTATTATATCTCGCAAGTGGTGCATTATTTTAAGATTTTGACCATTTGGTATTTAAAATGTTGGTATATCAAACTTTGTCGTTATATATAACTATAAAGATTTTGAATATTAGGTATTTAGTCCAATCTGTATTATAATCTTAGATATTTCGTAGGTAAGTATTTGCTGCCTAGGTATATTAAAAAATTCGTTTCTTGCTGGCTCTTCTCGGGATACCGATAATGCAATACCATTTGGAACCAGCAACGCGTCGGTGGAGATGGGCTGCTGTTTACATTTAGCCAATCTTCATGGACGAGTTTAGAGTGCCTTGTTACTATAAACTATTGACCTTTCTAAGTGTATGTTCAATACCTACTGAAAATAAATGCATTTGAGTTTGAGTTTAGGTATTTAGATTTTAGGAATTTTAAACGTAAGTTATTTTACGATAGGGTTTTAATTTTAGACATTCAAATACGTACCCGGTCACATACAGAAATAGACTCAAATAACATTCTTATCCAATGGCAAAGGAACTAATATGCTACCCTCAAACATTCAAAAGATTAAAAAGAAAAACGCCTCAAGATCTAATCTGAGAATAGAACAAAAATTTTAAGTGTGGAACACTGGTCCCATTTCTTGCAATACTATATATATTCTTATCAAAATATGGCTGAATGTCCAAGGACAGATTGTAGTAAATAAAAGAAGAGTTAAAAATATCAATGGGGACAACGGGAAGTATTTTTAATAATTTTATTTCATTATTTCAATGGAGACAGATAGTGGGGACAACGGGAAGTATTTTTAATAATTTTATTCAATTCTCGTTGTCCCCACTCAATGGGGATATCGTCAATGGGGACAACGGGAATACACCTCACAAACTAAGTAGTGACACTGACTTTGATTTCTTTGCCGGGTTGCCAAGAGTGATTTCAAGTTTTTTGCTTGTTGGTGTTTCTTTCTGAAAATCCCGAATATGAATCGTTGGAACGCTGCCGAGAGGAACAATGTCATCAAAGGCACTTCACGAAACTTCTTCGATTCGGTGAGAAATATGTATGACAGGGTTGAACCAATAAGTAAGCTGCATATCATACAGGCTTTGGATAATGGGCAGTCCAAATCTTCAGTTGCTAGGGAGTATGGTATTATACCTCAAACTGTTGCTTACATCTATAAACACCGTGATACAGTTATCAGTAAATATGCTGAAAAATATAAGTTCCTGAAAGAAGTCCATTGCACAAATCTTGATCAAACTCTTTCAGAGTGGTTGCAAAATGAAGTAAGAAGTGGGAATATGATAGATCAAGAAAAACTACGTGACAAAACCCTGAACATTATGAGTAGCTCAAGTGAAGAATTCAGCTACATTGATGATTGGTTGTTGGATTTTAGATTAAGGCATAATATTGAGGAATATCGACCAGATACTGAATGTAGTGCACAGTCTAGGCAAGAATGGGTGAAACTTAGCAAAAGTGTAGATGCAGAAAATTTGTATTTTGCTGGAGTGTGCTCATTATCATATGCACTGGATTTCGACTGTTATGTAAATGGACTGGAAGCAGACAACTATGTTTCCATATTATTTATAGCCAATAGTTCAGGCCTACACAAGAAAGAACTGGCAGTGTATGGCAAAGAAACTCTAGAAAAAACTGTGAAGAGTCTACCAGTAAAATATTACAATTCAAATAATTTCCAATTGAGTTTAACATCAATCAGTAACTATTTAATGAAGTGGAATGATGATTTAAAATCTAAAGAGCAACACATATCTCTGGTTATGAGTGTTCCAGAGAGTATAATAAGGAAGGTAAATTTTTCCAACATTAAAATAATCAACTCAACAAACATGAATTTTGTCACAAGAAACATTAGTAAAATTTTAAAATCGATCAAGTTCCACTATCGAAGACTTCAACTATCAAAAA
Source organism: Ethmia dodecea (assembly GCA_963855545.1). Taxonomy (NCBI): domain Eukaryota; kingdom Metazoa; phylum Arthropoda; class Insecta; order Lepidoptera; family Depressariidae; genus Ethmia; species Ethmia dodecea. Next base: position 16,188,714 of record OY979443.1, on the reverse strand, counting down.
AATATTGCTCCTGGGGCGCATCGGGGCAACTAAGTTTATTGGATTATATTTACATGATGAGCAGTGCTTGGCACAATGTGTCCAATTATTACATTGAACATTTGTTCTTCCCTCCTCAAGAAGGCAGTCTTTATATTAAACGGAGTGATGAAAATGAGCACAGCTTAACACAATGGTGTTTAATGCATAATGTAGCTATAGATACTGAGTTGCACTCCACTCTTTTAGAAGAATATATTTTATGTGACAATAATCTGCTAACTTGGGATGTACTTGAAGATGGGAATAGCTGTCACAATGCTATAGATGAAAATATGGATGTGCAGCCTCAATCAGGGATAGAAGCTTTTGAAGCTATTAAGAGACTTATCAATTATCTACAAAGTGAAAATGCAGGGAATGCTGTAATAAACTCTTCCAAAAACTTGGAAAATCAACTGGAACATGCTGCACTTGGAGAGATACATCAATTTATTGAGCATACAAATGGTTCAGATTCATAAATGAAATACTGTTTGTTATAATATATTATACTTCCTTAATTTTTATCTATATTTTACAAAATATGGTACATACAATATGGAATGTATCAATAATTCAGTTGTACATTATTTAAATTTAATAAGATTAGTAAATGACTACCTGAAAAATATTCTTGCACTAGTAAGACTATAATAAAGTAACTTATATTCCTCTTCAAAAGTTTTAATCTTCTTTTCTGTAAGAGCTAAGGCCTGTTGTAACTGCACTGGGCCTTTGCTTCTCTGCTCCTGCAGCATGGTTCTTTGCTCACCTATGTGTTTCCAAACAGAGTCAAACCAATGGAGGGCTTCAAAACTTGAATCCTAGAATAATAAATAAAATTAATGGATACATAGAAAATCCTCGAAATCAAGTTCATCTAACAATTCATATTGATGTTATTTGATAGTAAAATCAAATCCAAATTTTTATTTCTTTTTTTTTAGTAAGTTTTTGGACATGTCCTAATTTTAATTGTCTATAATATTTTTGAAAATTGTATCATACAAGTATACATTATATTATTATGTATATATCAAAGTTTCAAGAACTGATGATGTTCAGAATTTTTAATCAAATCTTTTAGGGAGATTTCAACTTCATTTATTTGCTTATCACATGGTACATAAGATATTACAAATAATTTAGATCAATGACACGTGACACCCTGTAAGGGCACTGCAAAACTGATGATGATGATGAGATTTCATTTTAATGAACTCTTATTATTAATCTGGAATGCGACCAAAGTCGCGGAAGCTAAGTAATAAATTATCATCCCTCCCCAGTAAAAGTGTAGGTGTAATAATCACTATTTTAACTTACCTGGTCCAATAGTTTCAAAATATAGGCAATGCCCATAGCAAATCCGTCATCTGTAAAGGCAGCGCCTACCTTATTCTTTTTGGACATTTTATCTTTTGATAATATCATATGCTCAATAAAATTTAAAGTTAATGGAGGAACAATTATAAAAAAGTTCTTAAGATGAACATTTTTTGGATTTCGAAATACAGGAGTAAACACATCCACAAGCAATTTGAAGTATTCTGTTCCTTGTATGAAGTTTGTAATCAAACAATCAATATTATGATCTAAGTTCCGAGCTGACTGCATAGCTTCTTCTCCAAGATTTTCCTCACATAAATGTTCAAAGGATTGATTGATATCCAAGTTTCGTAAAAACACTGTAGCATCAGAACAGCAGTGTCTGCCTCCAGATCGAATCATGCGTACATATCCCATGGCGTTACCAATTTGGCTGATTAGGTCTCGAAATAGATCCAAATAGCTCTGACCATCTTCAGCTAAGCCCAGCGTCCTTATACCTCTGTTAAATTTTTCAGCATTCTTATAAGGATACATATTTTCTTTAATTTCACCACTTTCTCTGTAGTTTCTTAGATCTTTGATAAGTCTGGACTTTATATGTTCATCATACATGAATTGGGAAAATGTGAAAAACTTTTTCTTTAAAAATTGATATGTAAAATTTACCGTGGTGTTCATTATTCCTGTACCATGTGTTCTTATAGAGTTTGCAATATGTCTAATATTAATTGAATTAAGATGCTTATTGTTGCTGCTCTTTTCAATAAAGATTTGGTTGTTCAGGTTGTACAAATACTTGGAAACAAATATGTGGATATTACGCATGATTTCTAAAACATCTAAACCTTGTTCCAAAGTTTGAGTCGGAAGATGGTCTTGAACTGTTGTGAGATTAAATTTAAATTTAGCCATTTGTCGCATTTCTCCATAAGTTTTCCAATCAGAAAGAACAACAGTTGTCAAGTTATAGTACATAGTGGACAAGTAGTGTTCCACTGATGGTATTACTGACATGTAAATGCATTGAACCCTTAAATTATTTATCAAAAGTAGTAGTTTCTTGGTCATATCAAAGGCGAATGGGTTTACTACATCCAATTGTAAATGCGAGTGAATGTGTAGCCGTAAATTTGTTTCAATATTTTGACTTGTAGTTCGCAATACATTTTCGTTTATAATATTTTGTACCATATTGACAAATTCTTGCGACTTGGATTTTCCATATTTCTTATCTGTTTTATGCAGTAACACTGTGCAGTCTTCCAGTACCATAAGAAAATATTTTAGTTTCGCAGCATTTAACTGAACAGAGAAATTCTGTTCAAAATATATTGGTATGACATGTTGATGTCCTAACATCCATGCACAATTACAAAAGTTTCCCATAGATATCAAGAAATTGCTTAAATTTTGAACTCTTTCAAGTAACATTCCTAATCTAACATAGCTGCCTTCCAAATATGAGCTTTCTGGTACAAAACTAAGAGCTATATTCGCTGATATAATGCGTTCCATAGTTGCAGCTCCTCTAAGAGATCTCTCTGCGATAACAAGACAAGTAAGGTCATCTAGTCTTTTATTGGCGTAATTTTTATCTGTCATTAACGATTTCTTTACGTCCAAAATTGAAGATGTCGCTTGAAATATTAAATGCTGCATTGTCATATTTAAAGAGTTGATTATTTGGCTCGAGTTACGATCAACAACATTTTTAATACATTTAAGCATTTCAATGACTTCAAATAATGACCACAACATGGTTTTTGACAGTGGCACTCCGAGAGATACGTGCAGGTTGATTATAGTGAGAACTGAATGGTTTATGTTTGATGCAATATCAAGACCATCTAAGAGAATCTTGGCATGGGAACTCATTTCTGCAGCACTGAGTTTGTGTTGGTTAGCAGAGAAATTATCTTCTATGATAAGGACCCACTGTGTGCAAACTACTTGTAGGGTTGCCATATCTCGCGCCAAAGAAGCTTTCTTTGTAGCTATGTAGCTTTGCCGTGCTTTAAGCATTGTTTGAGAAAGTTTTCCATGTGTTGCACATTGTGACAATGCATGTCTCTGTAAGAATTGCTCTGGGAACCAAATTGTAGTTCCAATGACATAAATGCTGTGTGCCTGTAAACAATTCATCATTTATTGCAAGAAAATTCATAAGCGAAAGCAATTACTCAAACTTTATCTGTATAAATATAAACCTTTGTATTGAGGTCCATCAGTGATTTGAATATTTTTTTATCAATGTTTCCAAATAAATGTGAACTTAGAACAAATAATGCGTTGATTTTGATACATTTGTACATGTTTAGAACATTTGGTTTTTCTTGTACCAATTTATCCAAATTCACTAGAGCTTGTCTCAGATACATTGTGAACTCCTCTGATATGACTGTGCAGTTTTTGTCAACTAAACTTCTTCTTAGTGTCAAGATATTCTGAAGAGAGTTCTGCACAATATCATCATTCATAAGTTTTGCAGTTATATTTTCAATAGCCCCACTCAATGCTTTCAACCGCTCTTCATTCAATTCAATAAACTCGGGAGTGGAGCCAAGAGCTTTGAGATTCTTTCTGTACTTATTCCAATTGGCTGCTAGAGAAGTGTTTGATATTACTAGTTCTAATAGAACAATCACAGTAAATATCTCTCCAATGTGATTAATTAAATAATGTAATTGAATCCCAACTGAAAATGGAGAAGAATATTCATAAGAAAGGTCTCATGTTTTATACGCAACAAAAATAATCTATCAATGATCTGCACTTACTTAGATTTATAACACCCTCAGTGAAAATGGCAAATATTTGACTGCAGAGATTACGTAGTGTCTCATCACAGCGAGAGACAAATGCGCTTAACAGACATATAGATTCCATCTGGGAACTAATATCATTGCAGTTGTATTCCTCGTAAACTGACAGGAAACAAAAGTGTCTGAAACAATATATATACTCGTAAATCTATAATGTGGGGTTTACACTAGTTGATTTCCAGCTGCTGTACATTGATGTAACCTAGTGACATGCAAAATGAATTGAATTGAACATTTTCAAAAGAATTTTCTAGCAAATTGTGATTTCAGTTAACTGTTAAAGGGGCTAGCGATGCGGCTTTGTGAGGCGATCAGTTAGCTTCATGGTAAACATCAACTCAAGATAACTTGTTATAAGAAGCCGTTTGAAATGTGTAGGTATAATTTCAGGAATGCATATTTAAGATATGAGTACCTGTATCCTAACTGCATTCCTTAAAATCTAAGGCTTTCTACCTTCTAAAGGAATGAAAACATGCAAACTCCGCTGGGTAACTTTTAGTAGGCCTTAGTTTTTTACATAACGTTATGATTTTATAACATTAAATCCATGACCGTTATTTGAAGCTTAATAGTTTGAGATAGGCCCTCTCTGTTTTCCGCTTACTTGCCCTCCTTTTCTACCCGTATATGTGTGTCTCTTTTACGCACATCCGCCTTTTCCCCACCACCAGCAGTGTGCTCGACTATGTTGTCGAGAACGGCTATGATCATTGGCGTCCTGTTTTCCGCCGCGTACGGTCGTACAAAAGGCCGTGAAATATGTAGATAAAGTCCATTAAAATAATTATAATTATTTTATCAAGACACTGATATTGTATAACTTATACAGTGGTGAGTGCTAAAATCTGCCGTTATTTGCACGTAAGTACTTTATGGACTTTTTAAATAACGGTGTTACCGTTCGGAACTGTTTTAACAGTTCATTATTTTATTAGTTAACTACATTGTAGCCCTTCTTTAACACTACTATATATTTTATGTAGACAATTTTTTCTTTCTACCTACTTTATCTATATGGTTTTTAATTTCACTAAATTACTAATTCTACCCATTTTATTTTCAATAATACCAGCGTATTAGGTAATGTTAATCTATATTAATTAATTGATTTTCTTTTCACATCTACCTGTTCGGGTTATTTCGAGTAGATATTTTTAATGTTAATCTACCTACCTGTGCCGTGATTTTTGCGAAAGTGTATATGTATATCCACTTATTTTAGAATTAGGAACTGTGATGGATGATTAGCGTGTTGAGAATGATAATTCTCCACATACCTACTACAATAACTAAGGCCGCACCGCGTTTTTAAAAAAGCGCAGTAAGTCGAAACGTAGTGTCTCATCCAACAGTTTTTCGAGTAAAAGTACGTTCATTACGTAAAATTCTACGTCGCCACGTGGGAGAAAAAGATCACAACGCCGCCGACATAACAAACGAAGGGGGGGCAAACAAAATAAGGTCATCCTGCAAAAGCTAATTCTGGAGGTAGGTGAACTCCTAAAACATATTAGTTAATTCTCGCAAGTGGTATTATTACTTGCTTGGTATGTAATCTGTACTGGACTCTGTGCTGTAATGAAATTGATAATTGTTCTTTGATTTATGATATTACTTGTGGTATACTTTACAATCTTTGGAGTGGTTCAAAGATTATATTGGTGAAATGTGGGTATTTCTTGAAATTAAATACCTCTGCCTTCCCCTTCGGGAATAAAAGGCGTAAGGTTATTTCTTTTTATTTTATTTTATACTTTACAATAATGAGCGGCAAAATGCTAATAGTGGCACGCAGTTACGCACAATCGCCCTTTGTCCTTTTATTTGAACTTATTTTTGGAAGGTGAAACTACCTACGATTCATAAAGAGGTCTAAAGTGGGACCAAGGTATAAAAGCTTTACAATCATACTTTTGGCTCTAAAGAGATTAAATCATATGATCATCACGGCATTTTATTTAAGCAGATAAAGCATATTATTATGCTGCTTTTACCTTCTGCATTCTCAAACAACAGATTTGCAGTCAAACATTCGTGAATTTAAGTTATGGGCACGAGATTCAAATAATATATATTTTGAAACAATTTACGATAAGAAGAGGGAACTTTTTTCTAAAAATTCTACTACCTACCTACGCAAAAATATCTTCGGATTTATTGCAAATGGTTTGCGGTCAGTGTATAAACCATCGATCCATCGTCTCTGCCTGCTCCTGTGGGACAATGGCTTGGGCTTTATGGATGTATGTATGTATAAACTACTCAAATGTGAAGAGATGGGGTTATCGAATCTGTGCGTGACCCTCTGATCAAATCGGTGTTTCGTAAAATACCACCAACCTGTCGGAGTTTGTTTTTACCCTGAGTCCTTGGTCTCAACACTGGGAGAAGCTGGTGGAGTGAGAAGGGCTATAATGCCTTTATAGAACCAACAGTAATGCTCCTGCTACACAAGCGGTTTTCAACAAAACCAATCGTCACCCCCCGCAGGGGTCGACTCAATACCTTCTACTTTGTACTTATTTCTTAAATAGGATGCTGTGCTAATGCGCAAGCTCATCCTAGTTGCAACCATATCGTCCCTCGCAGGGACAAGACAACAGTTTCGTTGACCGTCGCACGGGTTTTCAGCTCAAGAGGTTCCATTCAGCCCCGATAAGGCAACAGGTTGCCAAATCAAAACAAAGGCAACCGCAACGTTGCAACGCTAATCTTCCCTCGCAGGGACAAGGCAATAATTTCGCTGACCGTAGCACGCGGTTTTCGGCTCTTCGACCCCGACAAGGCAACAGGTTGCCAGGTCAAAACATTGGCAACCGAAACGCGAGTTGCAATCATAATCGTCCCTCGCAGGGACAAGGTAGCAATTTCGCTGAGCGTCGCACGCGGTTTTTCGGCTCAAGAGGTTCCTTTCGATCCCGAGGTAAGCAACAAGTTGGCAGATCAAAACAAGGGCAACCGTAAGCGTTTTACAAACGGAGTTGCAACCATAGTCGTCCCTCGCAGGGACAAGGCAACAATTTCACTGACTGTCGCATGGTTTTCAGCTCAAGGTTCCGCCCCCTACAAGGCAATAAGTTGCCAGATTAAAACACAGGCAACCATAAGCGTTCCGCAAACACTCCCGATTACAATAGGGTATTTTATTGCACAATCAAATGAGTTACTGTGTCAAAACAAAAATTTACTATGGATCATAGCACCTCGACCGAAATGTACCTAATGAGTACGGAATTTCTGACCTCGTCATTTTTAATAAGTACTTTATTGCATCACTTTCTTGATTGCTTTAACAATTATTTATTTTTTAAATATGCTATAAGTGTAAAATTAAAATCGAAATGCATTTTTAGAGGTTTTGGGATAAGCCTTTTAATTAAATAATTACTCGCAATTTAATTACGTTGCAGTCAAATACCCTATTCTAAAAAAATACGTAAGTACTGACTCGGACATTTTTAAGGCTAGTCAGCTGGGGTTCTTTCGCAGTCGATAGGAATAGATTCATTCGCCGTATGTTAAAAGGGTACCGCATACCTTTTGTACAAAGACCGCCTCTAGTGGTGCCAAAATTGTAGTTGTCCGTGAACCCTTACTGCACTCAGAATCCAAATTAATGACCTTGGTCATAGACCAAATGAAAGAACAGGGTGTTCTAGATTAATTACTAGTGCCTAAAAGCTTGGCTCGCCCCATATTCAATTTGAGATAACTAAACGATTACATCATCACAGAGCCATTGAAACTTGTAAATGTTTTTCGAATCCCAGGGTTCGTCCAAAAGTAGACCTATCACAGCCTACTGTCATGTGCCCATTGCCGGGGCCACAGATATTTTCTTCGTCTGATTTACAGAAGAAAACTACTGCAGATGACTTTCCTTTTAGCCTAACGGCCTTTGTGCAGCACCCAAAGTCTTTGCCTCGCTGACTGATTGGGTCGCTCGCAGTCTGAGAGATCAGGGAATTTGTTTCCCTCGTTGACAGAAGACGACCCTCGTTGTGCTTCAAACAAGGAGATCTTGCGCTCCCAGGTGTATATTTTAATGGACAGACTGCTGTTCCTAATGTGGACGATGCACTTAGACAAGTTCGTAATATAAAGGAATCTCGTATTTCTAGGAGTACAGTGGGATACTTGGTCCTATAAATAAAAATAAAAAAATTTTCTTCCAAAAGAAAATATTCAAATACTCACTGCCCAAGTCTCGACCATAATTGCAACACGACAAGGCAAGCATTAAAGAATTGCAGAGCGTGATCGGGTTACTGAACTTCGCCAGTTTCGTCGTACCCAGGGGCAGACTACATTACCGAGCCTAGCATGGCTGTATGTGTTTCATAATGCTGTATTGAAAAATCAATATCGGTTCACAACTCTGGTTTAATGCGACAACAAGTCAGGGCTGCCTACCTAAGGAGCGAAGGCGGGACCTGGAGTGCGATTTTTGAATCTCACTGGTGATATCAAAATCACCGGTGACTAAAATTATCACCGATGACTTTCATGTCACCATTTTCCAAAAGGCGTATTTTTTAAAGTCACACGCTGTTTTCAATAAATCGTCGCAATCACAAAATATCACAATCGAGCCCCGCTGCTAATTCTTCCAAAAAACATACTTTGGCACTTTTGGCAGATGGCACTACGTCAACTGTCAAAAACAATCGCATGGTGATTTCAATTACGAGTGGGTAGGGGCACTCGTAAATCGATATCATAGGTATGACAAATGTAAGTCACCGATGAGTTTCAAAAATACGAACTTTCGGAAATCACTCACATCGGTGAGAATTAGTCACTTGGTGAGATTCAAAAATCGCACTCCAGGTCCTTAGCTTTACGTTGAATTCGAGAAAGCAAATGTATCGCCTACTAGACATTTAAAATATAAGCATCAGTGCTTGCTTACAATAGTTACCATATTCCCGGAAAGTACAATGGACTCACCGACCATCTATCTCGGTACCCATCATCACCGTAATGGCATCTCCTACCTCATCGTACGGAGAAAACCTTTAGAAAATTCGAAATCCCTGTGGTGGACCTATTTGCGTCCGAAGATACATACCTACATGGTAGATAACTAGGTGTCTTTAGATCTCAACGACAAGAGAGTGATGTTTCACGCTGCATTCTCCGTAACATGGATATACCCTCTGGCATGGATATTTCCACCGCCCTACTTGATTCCCAAAGTGCTAGCGCACCTCAGCGCAGGGCATGTTTCTCCTAGTGGTGCCTCGGTGGGATCGTTTTTTCTAAGAAAACTGATCTAAAAACACTGACAGTGGCGGCCCCTTTTACTATTAAGAATCTTGAAGAGTGCCTAGTAGACACAGCAACATTATGTTCGTCAGGTGTACATTTTCTTTTTATTGTCAAGTTAAATAAATAAACCGGGATATTTTCCCCCCTCATATTCAAATAATGACACGGGAGGTGAGAATACACAAGTTAGCCTCTTGCATAAATCCTTCAGGCTATTCTGAGGTCAAGAGTAAGTTTGTCATTAATATTAATAACAATAATATAAAAATAAAAGCTTATAGTATTTTCTACGAATTTCTGCATTACACAGTGGAAAGCAAGCTGGTCTCTTCAATAAAATTGTTTTGTTGAAACATATTCTGAAATCAATAGCCTTGAAAAAATAGAGATTAACTAAAGCATTTCAGTCTGCTTAGTGTAAATGAAAATAAACTGTTCGCAACGGCTACACATACCGCCTCTATATTATTACTGTGTTCGGGTGGAAGGATCGACGACTAAACCTTATTGTCGGTAGACTCACAGCACCTTATTAAAACACTGATTCTATTACTTTCTCGCTAATAATTTGTATCAAAAATCGACAGTGTCGATTCTAGACAGTCGGAATGGAAACTGATTATCAATCATGAAAACAAAAACCTGGATCCTGTTTATTGGGTTAAGAAAACCTTAAAACTATGTATTTAAGGATAAACGTATAGCTGCTAAGATTAGTAATTTATTTATAAATTTATATTATAGATATTAGGCAACCTAAAGCTGCCTTTTCAGCTACTATTGCGAGATGGGTTAAATCATTGATGTCTGTGGCCGGATTAACAGCTTCTCCAGATAGCATGGGTTCTGCTATAGCAACCTAAAATTGGTTGGATAATTTCCAGATTGAAGAAATTTTACCGAACCGGGATATCTGGTAATGTCTTCGATAGCTAAGGTTGTGTCTAAAAGCGATAAGATCGCTCTTTGTACTTATTTCTTAAATAAGTGTGTCTCATATTGCATATTTTTATTGGAGTACCTGCAATAAAGTTGTTAGCTACTATTTACAAGTTATGCTAGCTCGAGACAACATTCTTAATAATAGCATGAGATTTTATAATCCATGTAATCAGTGTTCATTCAAAAGTCAAGTGTTTTCATTCAAAGTAGGGACTTATAAGTCCACTTATTGAAACTCAATTGTAAATCAATTGAAAGTCATTGCAACTCCACAGTTTCAGCAAGTATATTATGTAAGTTCTAATAATCAAGTAATTGAACACAAGCTTTGTTAATGAAATACTTATGTTTGATAACAGTATAGTATTACTTATATCACATTTCATTAAAATGCATTTTTTCAAAGTTTTCAATTAAAACTAACTATTTGTTTAATATGCACATCCTCCTTCTGTTCTGTGGTATCCTATACCCACTAGCATTTTCTCCAAAATAGCCATCTGGCTGGTCTTCACCTTGGCGTCCTCCACCACCAGGCGATAACAAACACGTCTCAAACTATTAAGCTTCAAATAACGGTCATGGATTTAATAGAATCGAAAATAGATTTTTCATCACGCAAAATAGGCGCAAAAGTGACGTGGAGTTGCGAAAACAAACCCGCGTTACCATACCATACCATAGAAGCGTTTTACCTGAAAATAAAACGCATATTAAATACTTACCTTATTTGAAGCTTAACTTTAATTCCTGCCTGGTATTTTGCGACTCAATGATCATAGCTGTTCTCGACAACATAGTCGAACACACTGCTGGTGGTGGGGAATAGGCGGATGTGCGTAAAAGAGACACACATATACGGGTAGAAAAGGAGGGCAAGTAAGCGGAAAACAGAGAGGGCCTATCTCAAACTATTAAGCTTCAAATAAGGTAAGTATTTAATATGCGTTTTATTTTCAGGTAAAACGCTTCTATTATTTTATAAAAATAACTTAAAGTTATGAATATACAGTGTGTGTGTATATCATATAAACATGTTACATAATATGCATCTTAGGTGAGGAGTGTCATCTCAGTAAAACACAGAAAAAGCCATCCAAATAATATAGGTACATCCTACTATAAGATTATAAATGCAAAATTTGTATGGATGGATGGATGTTTGTTTCTCTTTCACGCAAAAACTACTAAACGGATTTTGATGTAACTTTACAGTTATATAGCTTATACATCAGAATAACATATGGGCTATGTTTTATCCCCGTATTCCTGCGACTGCGGGGCACTGGTAGTAATAAAATAAAAAGAAACTGGTATACACCATATCTTTCTAATATGGAGTTGTATCTTTTGGTAAATTTTATTGCCATTTTGCGTCTAGCTTGAAGACCAAGATTACAAACCTCTCAAATGCTTCCTTCTTCAAAGTCTGAACTTCGACGCACAGAGAAGATAGGACACTCAGGACTTTAGTCATACAGGTATTATCAGACGATACCAGTTCCGTAATTGGGATAAGTTCGTTGTGTTCCATACATACTTGTATAGGCAAGTATGTTTTGTTATCTTCGAAACTTTCGCCACTGGCCGATGAAAAGTCATGATATTGTTTCTTGAAAAATTCTCCATACTTCTTAAGTATGCAAGCACCAGCCTCTTTCTCTGCATCAGTTCTTTGATCGGTTCTCATTGTACTTTATAATAGGACATTATTATCTTCCACGTAAAATGAAGTTTAGATACTTTACTGGCTTTTTGATCAATACCTTGTAGTAATGCTTTTTTCAATGTAAAATCACTGCAAATACCTAGGTAGTAGTCAAAGAGGATAAAATCACAGGACAGGCAGGACTGGTGATTTTTCTACTTCCACAGATACTTCGTTTTTATCGAAACCACAAGTCGAAACGAAATAAATACACAGACCACAGATATCTTTAATTTTTTTTTCTTATTTTAAGGCATTGGTAAAACGTTAGTGGTTATATTCTCTTTGGGCATTGGCATTTTGAGCCATCAGCACAACACGATACGAAATAGGGTTGTGTCCTACCTAGTCAAATCAGTTACTTTTTACGATCTGTCAAAACGAAATTTTACTATGGAAAATGTACTGGAATAGCAAACCGTGACGTCATAGTTTGTAGTATTCAATTGCAGCACTTTTTTGATTGTTTTATTATTTTTAAATTTGCTATAATTGTAAATTGAAAATCGAAATAAATATTTTGAGGTCTTTTGGGATAATATTTTTAATGTATGACTACTCGCAATTTAATTTTGATGCTATCAACTACCCATTCAGCTCTGCTTCAGAGCTATGCACAAAAATACTTAAGTTTCTTCAAAACTTATCGAAATGTCACTTGGTTATCAACAGTAAAGCGATAGTGCACTTTTACTGAAGATTTTAAAGAGGCTTCTTGAGGTAATTCGAAAAAGTCCATCGCACGTATTTTATCGAATTTTCAATTCACTGCACACTATCACGGACATCTACCACATAATATACTATCACTATTTTGAACTAAAGCCCAAAATATACGGCAAAGCGAAAATTTTACAAAAAACATGACGTCCTTCTTCGGATTCCCGCCAAAAAGCCCCCCAGGTATCTTTTTTTTTTTTTTTTTTTTTTTTGGCGTTTGCACATTTTGTGCTTTATGCCAGTGTCGAGTAAAAACGGGGAAACGAAATAAATTGAAAAAAAGAAAGGAGAATTTGGAATTTGGGTTGGAAAAAGGATCGGTTGAGTAATAAGATAATATAACTTACATAAAATATGATATAGATACAAACAAAAAATATAATAATGTGCTTGCTATAATAAATAAATTTGTTATATTTTGATATTATTAAACAAAATAAAACGAGCTATAATTTTATAAATACACATATCTAAATTATATAGCAGACAGGATACGGATGAGGGTAAAGGAACTTCAAGGAGTATGAGTTCTGTATAAAAGGAAGAATGATCGTATAGGGGACAGGAAAACAAAATGTGATTCAAATTTCCCACGTCAGTACCACAAGCACAGGCAGGACTGTCCAGTATATTCAGCTTAGCAAGGTGGACTGGAGTGCAAGTATGTCCCAAACGCATACGGATTAAAATTGAGGTGACAATCTTACAAAATTTTACCCTATGGAACCAAGGTTTTACCGGAATAGTTGGTTGAATATTCCGATAAAATTTCCCCTTCGAAGTACTTCCCTCCCACAATCTATTCCAGGACTCCTGTAAATAAATTTTGGGTAAGGTAGCCAGATCATGCCAATAGTTCTTATACGGAAAAATGTCACCACATCTCACTGCGTCCTTTGCCAGAAGGTCAGCTCTTTCATTACCCGAAATGCCACAGTGGGCTGGTACCCAAACAAAGTTTATTGAAAAGCCCCTTAACGAACATTTGCGAAGTAACTGGCGAATATGAAAAATTATTGGTTGGTTTTGACAATAAAAAGGAAACTTTGCCAATGACTGTAAAGAACTCTTTGAGTCCGTTATAATTAATGATCTTTGTAAGCCCATTAACAAAATATATTCTACAGCTTTATATAATCCGTAACACTCCCCGGTAAAAACCGAAGACTCTGGAGGAAGTTTAATTTTTTGAACAATATTATATTGGAGGTGCACCACTCCAACACCCACGCAACTAGAACCCTGCTTAGAGGCGTCGGTAAATAAGTAGTGCCATCCCTGCCAATCTTTGTCTATGATATAGTTGAAGTTATGGTTTTGACATATGTCATCTTTAAAAATACCAAGGTTAAATTGAATGTTGGGGGACAAAATTAATTCATTATAATTGCAATGGAAAATAGGCAATAGTTCGGATTGATGAGCTGGAGCTTCAATAGCTTTCCATTTTGAGAAGCTCTCAACTAGACAAGGGACAGTTTTTCTAGACCAGTAACCAGGCAAGGTAACTTCTTCAGAGAGGCGCGCTATTCTATTCGATAAAGGGTGATTTAGGAACTGCTGGCATCGAAATAAAAATCTATCTGACAAATATTGGCGTCTTAAACGGAGTGGAGGGTCTCCACATTCCACTTGTAAGCAGTTAATAGGACTTGACTTCATTGCACCTGAAATGACTCTCAGAGCCTTCGACTGCACTCCATCCAATTTCCCGAACCCAGCAATACTACCAGGCTCCAACAAAAAGGTTCCGTAGTCAAGAACACTTCGTATCAGGGCATTGTAAAGCAATTTCATTGAAAATGGATGGGCACCCCACCAAACCCCCGAGAGACATCTCAAAATGTTTATATTCCGTTCACATTTAGCTGCTATATATTCACAGTGAGGGAGTCCTGTAAGATGTGAATCTAAAATTACACCCAAAAACTTGACTTGATTTTGAACAGGTATTGGTTTGTTATCATACTGTACATTAATTTCTGGTGGTTTACGCATTCTAGTAAATAATACAACATTACTTTTACTTACAGATAAATCCAAACCATTTCTAAATAACCATGACTTTAATAACGAAAGGGATGAAGATAAATTATCACAAATACTGTTGACAGAATGCCCACAGCAGTATAATACTAAATCATCAGCATACTGAAGCACCTGCACCGTTTCATTGAGAGAAGATTCTAAGTCATGAGTGTATATGTTATAGAGAAGTGGACTTAGAACAGATCCCTGAGGAAGACCCCTCCATACCAGTCTGGTTATCCTAGTGTCATTGATAAGAAGACTAATAGACCTTTCAGATAACATATTTATAATAAAGTTAGAAAGCATAGTGGGAACTTTCAATGCATGAAGTTTCTGTTTCAGTACCGACAGTAAAACACTGTCGTATGCTGAACTAATGTCCAAAAAAGCTGCAATTACAGATTCATTTCCAGAAAAGGCCAAACGCACATCAGTAACAAATACACTTAAGCTATCCAGAGTACCCTTTCCCTTTCTGAAGCCAAATTGGGAGGGAGCCATTAGTTTTCTACTTTCTATAAACCATTCTAAACGGATTTTAATGAGATGTTCTGCAATCTTGGCAAGAACAGATGAAAGAGCAATAGGGCGATAAGAAGAAGCTTCACAAGAAGGTTTATTTGGTTTTAATATTGGGATAATAGTCTGAAATTTCCAAGAATAAGGTATGTTACCAGAAGTCATGACAGAATTAATAAGATCAAGATATTTTTTCAGAACTGAATCACTCAAATTTGCTATGAAAGAATAAGGAATGCCGTCTTCACCTGGAGCAGAATCTTTAACATGTGTTAGAACTCCCTTTAATTCTTGCATTGAGAAAGGAGAATTAAGTCCTGTGATACCATCATCCAATGAGAGGCACAATGATGAAACAGAACTATATTCAGGAACAGAAGGGGGAGCAAGACGGTCCATAAACTGGTTAGCCAATTCTAGTGGAATTTTATTAGATGAGGAGTCGTTAAAAGCAGATCTAAATCGCCTTATATTCCGCCAAACAACAGATGGGCTCACATCAGGGCAAATTGAGGCACAAAATTTTTGCCAGCCATCAAATTTCTTTTTTTTAAGAAGTTTCCTTGTATCGCGTGAAATTTGCAGGAATATTTCGAAATTTTCTGCAGTCATCATAATGCTGTAATTCCTTTCTGCCTCCTTTCTGCTCCTGACAGCCTGTGTGCATTCAGCATCCCACCATGGTGGAGAAGGTATTTTGCCAGAAGCTCCGTTTTTGATGGGGAATGTTTCATCCGCAGCATCTATTAAAATCTTTGTCAAAGCATCAGAACACTGTGTCTCATGACCTTGACAAATATCAGGTATGGCATGCACTTTTTGTTCCACACACTGTCTATAAGCATCCCAATCTGCATTTGAGAGTCTATGTCTAAGGCGGGGGGCAGAAATGATACTTCTTGCTTTATTGTAGGGAAATGAAATTATCAGAGGGAAATGATCACTACCGTGAGAGGAGGATAAGGGCGACCATGACAAAGATGATGCCAGATCGGGTGTGCAGATGGATAAGTCTGGGGCACTTATACCTTCATCAGGATTTGTGTGACGAGTGGGAAGGCAAGTGTTTAAAATACACAAATTATTTGAATCTAAGATTTCTAAAAGGCGTTCTCCATAATAATTTGTACTGGAGCTACCCCAGGATTGGTGCTGAGAGTTGAAGTCTCCCATCACCAGAAATGGTTTAGGTAATACAGAAAAAATTTGATTTATTTCAGAAAAAATATTTACAGAAGGACGAGAAAAATATACAGATACTATACACAGATTATTTACAACAGCAGCAACGACAGACATGTCATTGCCATGGGGTGGAACAGACAGAGATTTAAAAGAGAGGGTATTTTTAATGAGTATGGCGACACCACCATACCCATCAGCTCTGTCATCTCTTAAACAGGCATAGCCAGGGATTCTAAAGGAGAATCCTGGTTTTAGCCATGTTTCCGACAGGGCAAATGCAAAAGGTTCAAATTTATTTAATAAATGTATCAATTCACTTTTCTTGTTGACTATGCTTCTGCAGTTCCATTGCATGATCTTTGCTAGATCCATTATTGTAAAATAATTGAATAAAAGTTTCAAAAAATGAAGCAACGTTGGACGGTAATTGGTTTGTTTCCGAGAGGGATTTAAATAAAGCTATTATAACTTCTAATATTTGGTCATTATTATTCCTTGTATCATTATTTTGTAAGGCACATCCATTAGAAGGAGATGGACCATCATAATCTTTTATGAGAGACTGATGAGCCTCCACATCATAACCTTTTGTGACTTTTGGGGGTGTTCGTGGCTTTAAAAAGACAGTTTTTTTATAGGATTTGGTGTTTGGTGGAGAAGAAAGTGTTGATAAATTTGGTGGTGATCTTACATGATTAGATGAGTTTGTAGGAGTGGAAATTAACACATCTGCAAATGATTTGGATGGAGCGGGGTGTAGTTTTAAGGCTTCAATGTAGGACACACAATTTTGGGCCATATATGCTTTTATTCTAGTCTGCCTTTCAAATTCTTGGCAAGTTCTCCTGTTAGCAAAATGAGAGCCACCACATAAGAAACAGGATGCACTGTCTTCCTCAATATCACAAGTGTCAGCAGAATGACTCTGCCCGCACTTGTAGCAACGAGGAGCAGACCTACACTGTGTTTTAGTGTGACCGAATCTACAGCAATTAAAACACTGAATCGTTGGAAAGGTGTATAATTCAACAGGAAGAGAATTGTAACATAAAAAGACTCGCTTAGGTAGCACTTGTCCATCAAAGGTCAGAACAACTGTTTGTGATGGTTTCCAAGTAGGAGTTGTACCGTGTACTTTATAGTTTAACCTCCTCGCTTTAATCACTTTTCCACATCCTATGGGAACAGAGATGTTCTCAAGTAAATCCTCCATGGACCATTCGGTAGGCACACCACGGACTAGACCCATCCGTGTTATGCTAAATGTAGGGATGAAAGCCTTGAAACTTTGCTTTGTCAAACAAGGATCATTAATAAAAGAATTTGCATCTAGATAGTTGTTGAAAGACAGTGTCAGACGGTTCCTTCCTATACGCTTCAAACTACCATTAATAATGTTTTTAAAGGAGCTTTTCTTTAAGAAGTGGCCAAAAGCAACTGGGTGAAGTGTGGTAGCATTATCAATGGATTCTCTTTGAATGTGCACAATGAATGGGGAAATATCAGTTGATTCATATAGAGTCCTGCCTACATGGGATGACTGGTTGGAATTTGGATCAATGTTGGGAATTTTTGATTGAGAAATCTCATTAAAAAGCGGAATAGGGGATCTATCCCTAAGAACGTTGCGACTTTCAATATCACAATGACAGTCCGACTGTTTAAGTTTTCCTGAATCATGAGAATGTTGTTTCCTTCTTTTATTACAGTGTTTACATATCTTCCGGGGAGCCCGAATTCTCTTTCTATCTCCTCTTATAGAGCCTTCGGTATCCATACTGGAGTCATTAGCAGAAAAAATAGTAACATTTTCACCGACCGGGGGGACTGTGCCCCCCGGGTCGGGCGGCTCGTCCATCAATCAACTGATAAAAATTGAAAAACTTACCGAATATGTGAAAATATATCTACAAAAACAAATAATATAAACAAAACTACCAATATATACACAAATTTACACAACTGATCTCTATTTATCCAATATTAAATAAATTAAATTTCCAAAACACGAAAAAATACTCCCGCCAAACTCAACGTTTCCCGCGCTTTTTTTTCCCCAGGTATCTTTAACTTAGTCGGAGACAGATAGGACACTCTTCCTCTTCAATGCTCTTCCGTTTAAGCAATAGTTCCTAAAAGTTCACCGAGCGCTAGTGTCGCATAGTGTTGTGAAAGTGCCCCTTTCATTTCAATTGTAATCGATATCGATATGGCTAGTGATGTGCTCATAAAAAAGATCGATATAGGGCCACTGTTAAGTTTTATTTTTCAAAAAGCAATAAAAAAACAATTGGGTAGTTGACAGCATCGAAATTAAATTACGAGTAGTCATAAATTAAAAAGATTACCCCAAAACACCTCAAAATATGTATTTCGATTTTCAATTTACAATTATAGCAAATTTAAAAATAATAAAACAATCAAAAAAAGTACTGCAATTGAGTACTACAAACTATGACGTCACGGTTTGCTATTTCAGTACATTTTCCATAGTAAAATTTCGTTTTGACAGATCGTAAAAAGTAACTGATTTGACTAGGTAGGACACAACCCTATTCGAAGTTATTTCTTTATTTATATATGTAATCATTATGGGAGGCCTATGTCCAGCAGTGGACAAATGTAGGCTGATGATGATGATGAAATTGTTTTTAATGTTATACCAATTATGATTGTGCATTCTTAATATCAATTTCATACAAAACTTATTAATTTCTTTTTTATGAATGGTGCAGCCCAACCAGTAAATTAGTTTATTAATTTGATAATATTATTTAAAGTATGGACCAAAGAAGTTACTTCTCTGTACATCATTAAAAATTTTTGGTAAGGATAAGCTGCTGTTCTTTAATCTCAAAGTTTTCTATTTCATTTTTAATATTTGTATGGTCTTTTAAATTTTGGGGACATAGAAATTTACTAATGGGTCTTGATTTGGATATCTTGGAAAAATGTACACAATATTATGCTCCTTGAACAGCAACTTTCCTATCCTTTCAAAGCTTTCTATTGACGTGATCCATCCTTCTAACGAAGGAACACGCACATAATGTGTTTTATTATTTTTTATAGTTTACTGGTTGAGTCTACTAATGAAATATTTTTCATAATGTCCTTTGCTTCATGCCAAAAACTGAAATTCTCAGATTCGGGTTGAATAGAGCCGTGAAGCTTTCCTTGTTTTGTTGTTGTTTTTTAGCCATTGACACAGTTTATCTATAAATTCTACTGCTTCCCCTGTTGTTTCCATGGTTTCGGTGACGGGCTCTCCTTCGAAAAATTTTCTGTAAGCATACAACTTTATTATAGAAAATATAAGATCCAGACTACTTAGTACCATGATGTTTAACGCAAAGTCGGGTGGAATCTGAAACCACTAACCTAAACCCTAAACCTAGTGTAAGGCAAGAGAAAACACACCAACCACAACACAAATTAGATATCACTAATATAAACAACTATCACTAATGAAAAGTTTGTGAAATATGTTAGAAACTATTCTAAAACATTCAAAAGGGTTTGTGCTTGTGCAAAAGCAATGTCCATAAGTAATACTATTAAAAAATCGGATAACACAATAAAGGCTGTTTGGAAAGTAATAAACAGAGAAACGGGTAGAGTGAAACCACGTGACCATGACTTAGCTATTCAAACGGACCACGGCCTATTTACCAAGAGTGAGGATGTGGCTAGGGAATTTGAACATTTTTTTACTAATATTCCTATTAAAACAACAGAACATCTGAACTCATCCACATCTGTTGCCATAACTTTTCTACGAAAAAATGTAAATAGCTGTAACGAATCTCTTATATTTAGACACACTAGTCCGGATACCGTTATTAAAACTTTTAGAGCACTTAAACTTAAAAGTACTGAAGATATATGGGGCATGTCTGTTAAGGTATGTAGCTTCATCATAACCTTAGTAGCACCATATTTAGCTTATATCTTTAACAATTGTATTGACAAAGGATTATTTAATGACCTAATGAAACATAGTAAAGTTATTCCTCTTTTTAAATCAGGAGAGAAAAAAGACCCCTCCAATCATAGACCTGTTTCTGTTTTACCAGTACTTAGCAAAGTTTTTGAAAGGTTATTGCTTGATCAAATGATTTCACACTTCAATCTAAATAACTTATTTCATAACGAACAATTTGGCTTCACCAAAGGTCGTTCAACTACGGATGCTGGAATAGCATTACTCAAGAATATTTTTAATGCCTGGGAGAAATCTCAAAACGCAATTGGAGTTTTTTGCGATCTATCAAAAGCATTTGACTGCGTAGATCATGAGACCTTGCTATGTAAATTAAATCATTATGGAGTCAACGGTAAAGCGCTTGATATTTTACAGTCCTATCTCGAAAACAGGATACAAAAAGTAAAAATAAATGATTGTAAATCACAGGGCGCACCCGTAAAAATTGGGGTGCCTCAAGGTTCGATTCTTGGTCCTTTTCTTTTCCTTGTATATATAAATGATCTTCCATTCATGGTAGAGAGTTTGTCAAAGATAGTGTTGTTTGCTGATGATACATCTCTGATTTTCAAAGTAGATAGACAAGCTCAGAAGCTCGACGAGGTAAATGACACTCTTCAACAGATTCTCACATGGTTCACTGCAAACAATCTAGTGCTCAACGCTAAGAAGACCAAATGTATAAAGTTTGTACTCCCTAATGTTAGACGAGTAGAGAATGAGATAATTTTAAACAATGACAAATTAGATTTCGCTGATAATACAGTTTTTTTGGGGATAACGATAGACTCCAAACTTCAATGGAATTCTCATATTTCTGCATTATCTAACAGACTGAGCTCAGCTGCTTATGCCGTCAGAAAAATCAGATGGCTTACTGATGTAGACACAGCAAGACTCGTTTATTTTAGCTACTTTCACAGTATAATGTCCTATGGCATCTTGCTGTGGGGCAGAGCTGCTGATGCAGAATCTATTTTTATTTTACAAAAAAGGGCTATACGCGCCAATTACAAGTTAAGATGTCGTGATTCCCTAAGAGAACTGTTCAAAGAAATTAATATTTTAACAATGCCTTGTCAGTACATTTATGAAAACATTATGTATGTACGGAAAAACATATTACTGTATACTAAAAACTGTGACAGGCATAATTGTAATCTAAGGAATAAAAATAAACTAGAGCAACCTCAGTCACGATTAAGTAAAATTAATAATTCCTTTGTGGGGCTTTGCATACGCTTTTATAATAAAATACCAGAAGATATTTTGAAATTGCCTGAAACTGTGTTCAAAACTCATGTTAAACATGTACTTTGTAAAATGGCATATTACAAACTAGACGACTATTTAAATGACAATGATGCTTGGAACAGATTTCCTCCAGTCCAGCGCAATACGATAGCGAAAAACAAACGAAATTATGTAACCCAATTTAGTAATATGTAACAATTGATTAAAAGAATATTGTGTTGAGGAGTTTCTTGCCCCGCTTCTTCTCCTCAACCATACATGCTGAAGCGGTGGAGTTGAAATGACGTTCAATAAGTGGACTTGTAAGTTCCTATTTTGAATAAAACATTTTGACTTTGACTTTTGACTTTTGACAACACGTCTCTCGGCATTAATAGCTGTATATTTTCATGACCCTTGCATTCTTTTAAACAAAAAAAAAAGCCATCATTCGATGACAGGTTATTGGTATGTGGACATCGCCATCTATCTTTAGTGAATAAACTAGTTTTTTTAAAAAACGCCTCATTAAAAAAATACCCCTGTCATTGTCAACCATATTAAGACCGTACTAAAACAGACGAGGCTGTATGGGCCTAGATCCATAAGAGGACAAACAAAAAACATAAACAGACATTTACTGGGCCGCGTTCAAAAACAGGTAAAGTGAAGGTTAGCAAAACATTAATGTGTGACTGAAACAGACTACTGTCAGGTAATATTTAACTTGGTTTAGGAACGCGGCGTAAGTGGAATGAGGCGTTTTCGGTGACAGCTGTCACTTGAGTATTCAAAGGTGTCAACAGATGGCGCTGAACTGAATTTTCAATAAGCTGTCATAAACTAGTACAGTAACAGCCATGCCACACATTAAAAAACGAGAAGTTGACATGTTGATAATAAATAAATATTAACACGGATAATTTTTTATGGCTACAGGCTACAGGAAAAAAAAAGCCTGTAGTGCTCCTGTAGTTACAATCTACAGGTAACAGGTGTTTTATAAAGACCCGTGTAATATTACTATTGTAGCTTATGGGCTAAAATCTCGACTACAGGCGCAGTTAACAAGTCGGAGTACAGCACTATGAATCAACCGCAAAAATAAAAAAAAATGACGGAATCGACACCTGTTTTTTGGCTTAAGTCTAGTTTACCGCCATAACATATTAATATCTATATCTATACATAATATAATAAGACTCTAACGGGGCCGTGTCTGTACATATATTTTTTGAAAATTTGAACGGTAGTGTATACAATATAATAAATTAATAAATAATAAATTGTGGGACACAATTCACACACGGTTTATTTAGCCCCAAACTAGGCAGGGCCTGTACTATGGGTACTAAACAACTGATAAACATACTTAAATAAATATTAAACGACCAGACACGAAGCCAACAGACATGTTCATGCACACAAATGTTGGGAATATGTATCAGAAAGGTGAAATAATAATTAAGGGTCATATAAAGTAGCTTATATACAGTTCGTGAAAAATGTGTCTTGTTTAATATATACTATAAATTTGGAGTAAAACAACGTTGAAGTTATCATAAAAAAAATCATTTTCAACCCTTAAATCAGCTGCTAAATGCTGTTGAACTCTCTTTTAAGTGACTAAACATGGTACAGATAAGACATCGTGTTTTTACCTACGAAAAACTAGACAGAGTCTACACTATGAGTGCTAAATAACTAATAGACATACCTAAATAATTATTGAAAACCCAGTCACGAAGCCAACAGACATGTTCATTCACACAACTGTAGGCTAACATATGTTGTTCAGCGGGAATCGAACCCGCGAGCTCCGGTTCTGAAGGTCAGTACCAACTGAGCCAACAGGCCCGATAATACTCCATCATTTTTTTTTCTCATAGTTTTAAAGAAAACCTACTAATTTACCTACGTAAATATCTGACATTATTAGTCTTTGATAGAATTTTGTTAGTCCACGTGGATTGCGGTCTTAGATCAATGAAAGATCTATTGATCACTAGGAACGCCCGCGCGCTCAAAGGTCAAAGGGCCGGCGGCGGCGTTACTAAAGAGTCTAGCTCCACCCTCTATTTATTGAGTGGTTCCGTATGTTTTAAAAAATATTCCTAATTCTTAGTCTTTTATCAATTTCACGTTATTATTATTTCACAATTGACAAAAGTAAATTATGTACCTAATTGATTCATTATCCTTGTATCGCTTAAAATTATTTTTACGTCTTTTATTTTCATAGGTTTATGTTTTATTGTCAACTGAACCCTACCTAAAAATTTTAGAAAATCGGCCAATTCTTTCATTTTCAAATCAATGAACTTATCAACTTAGTTGCTTCCTATCTATCAACGAGTTAAGACGTGTTATAATCAAAGAATATGACTCGCAACAGTCGTTCCAGTGTCTCGCGATTATTCAAATAGTGAATCTTATGAAATGACTTTGTGTCGGTGCTGCTGATGGCAATATCAGTAGAGTTAGGGAGCTGTCACGGGCGCTTCGCCGAAGGTAGACTGCTGGATGAGCAGCGGATGCTATCCTTCAGCGGCTGGCTGGTTCGTTCCGCGCTCAAACCCCCAACTCCCAAGGTCGCGCGCCTGTACGCCTACTCGTGGCACCGGGACCTGCGGCTGGTGGTACCCACTGCGCACGGGTGGACATTTTGAGTTATTGTGCGGTATTCATGTGTGTGTGTAAACCAATAGTAGGTCGGACCCAAATCCCAAAGTGTAAAAGTTTGATGAAACTACATGATTAGTATGTAGGTAGGTATTACTTGTTTAATGACAATGTTTTGATCAGTTAAATTTATTATTGAATAAAAACTATGCTTTGACCTTTAAATTTTAAATAAATGATTACTGCTATTAATAACTTTTATTATTTCTAATAACATTTAACCTAGAATAAAATAGGTAGGTATGTTAAGGCGCGGGCGGCGACCGGCGCTCGGCGCGAGCGATCAGCTGCGCGCGCAGCGCTGCCTACCACTACTACGGTCAACGACACTAGCGCGTAGGGAGCCCGTACGCTTTTATTCTTCAATCACAGGGTTGGCGAAAATTCACACATAAAAAGTAATTATTAAGTTTATATGAAAGAAAAAGTTGCTATATTAGATCTGATATTTTTGTAGGTATTTCGTTACACGATATACATATACACCCTTCAATATTATTTCACCTTTCTGATACCTACATATTGTATAGTTATCGATGTAGATACCAAAACAGCAATTTTTGACATTTTTGTCTGTCTGTCTGTCTGGTTGTACACGCATCACGCAAAAACTACTGGACGGATTTTAATGAAATTTAGTATGGATATAACTGAGTACCCGGGTCAACATCTAGGGTAGTAAGTAAGTTACAACTCTTTATTGTACACCAATAAAAATATACAACAAGTGACACAAAGATAAAAAAGTACAATGGGCGGTCTTATCGCTTTAAGCGATTTCTTCCAGACAACCAGGTAGGTACTTTTTATTCCAGGAAAATATCTCATTCCCACGAGAAAATAGAAAAACTGGTCAATAAGAGAAATACGTAGTCGTACTACTCCGAAACGATAACACCTAGAAACTTGATACATGGTGTGTAGGTCTTATATGTCGTAGGCAACCACTATGAAGGGATTTTCCGTAATTCCCACGGGAACGGGAATAAACGGGATCCGCACGGGCAACGCCGCTGGGCACCCGCTAGTTGAACATAATGAAAACAGATGTTTGTTTATTTACTTGTATTTCTATGGTTTATTTACGTAGTTATAGAAAGAAATCACATTATTTTCTCTAAAATTAATACAAAGTTGCTCTTTCGGTGTAAGAGGTTGGAGATTTTTTCTGCACGTCTCTCTTTTTATATCTCCTCCAATATGCTCCAAAACATATTGCATTTGAGCATTCTAAATTTCTCATTGAAGGTGAAAATAGTTTGCGCGTTCATATTGGGTCTGACGGCGAAAGTTCTTGGCCGTCGTCTTCTTGGATGTTGACCACCATCCTCAGAGACCGAGTCTGAGCTCCGAACATGCAACATCACTCAAAATATTCGAATTAACAAACAACAAAACATAAGTAAATATAACAAACTTCCTCCTGTAACTAAATTACCTACGTCTAAACACCTGTAGAAATGTTTACAAGTTTTTCTTTTTTAATTTTTTTTTACAGTTGTATTTCACAAGTTTTTCCGTAAACACCTGTAAATAATAGGTTGAATCACGCTCGACTAAGCATTAAATTGTCTATGGAAAGTTACAGGCACGGGTTCCTGTAGATTGTAAATAAAATGTGAGCATGTGGTCCTCCGTACCACCTCTTAATTCTTTTCAAAAACCACCTAGAAGTAATGTGACGGTGATTGTGACGCTGCTTTCTGCTATCATTTTGATTGTGACGGCTTCCTCGCAGAAGGATGGATCAAAATAGGTGGCACGGAGGTTCACATGCTTTGTCTATGGTTTTCAGACAAATCGTCGAATTTTAAGAGAATCACACCATGTACCGGCGAAATTAACATTTTATACCAATGTGACGGAATATGTGACAGCTACAAACACATTCTTTACATATTATGTGACGCAATAGGCACAGAGAAATAAGCGATCTTTTTTTCAGAAGCATGTCTTGAGTTTGGCCACCATTTTAACGTCAAAAATCCTATTGAAACATGCATATAAATAAAAACCTAACAGGAATTCGAAACCGTTTAGTCACGACCAATAGCTCATAATATTATTTCCACGACTTCTTTATGCGTTTAAGAGAAAATTGGATTTCTCCATTACTATGGAAAGTTACTGTATAGAGTGACTATGATTTTGTTGGGACTGATTCAGAGACGACCCTCTTGATTGAAAGTACTTCATACTGAAGTGCGGTAGGCACTTCGCAAATGGTAAAGGAGGGGTGTTTATTGTCTACCTACCAATATCTAAGTATGTTTTATTTTCAATAACTATATAGAATCGAAAATTTTAATGAAAATATAGAATTTAATAAAAGACAGTGAGATTTTATTATAATATTTATTGAAACATCTTGTAATGAATGATACATGTAGGTACGACAAACGCTAAGCCTGATACATTCGGTAGAATTGTTGCTTGTAAGCTCAAGCTTTATTACCAGGACCCTAATTAGAGTTAAACAATGAGAAGCCAGTAACACCGTCTTTTTATTCCATTCCCACCCATTCGACACAAAATGGTCATAAACATAAAAGAAATACTTTTTTTTTGTAATTGTCATTGTTACTATAAGAGAGGGCTATGTCGCAAAAATTACCCTTGGGTGTATCAGGCAAAAGTTTTAAATAATAAGTGGCTGGTTAATTTAAAAAAATATATAATCTCACGCCTTTTATCCCCGAGGGGGTAGCCAGAGGTATTCCATTACTAGATATAACCACATTTCATGAGATATATTGGACCCCTACACGTGATAGGTTAATTATTAAAGTTGAAAATACCTACATAGACAAAATAAAAAGAATCTACTCTTTCTTTTGTCTATACATCTTACTGCTCATATGACGATTATTTCACGTTTAGGGGTCCAAAAAATATCTGTTGAAAGGTGGGTATATCCAGAAATGAAATACCTCTGCCTACCCCCTCAGGGATATTAGGCGTGAGATTATTACTTTATCTATAGATATAATAAAACTCTAATGGGGCCGTGTCTGTATATTGAATATTTTTTGAAAATTTTAACGGTAGTGTATATAGTTATCGATATAGATACCGAAACACCAATTTTTGGAATTTTTGTCTGTCTGTCTGTCTGGTTGTGCACGCATCACTCAAAAACTACTAGACGGATTTTGATGAAATTTGGTATGAAGATAACTGAGTACCCGGGTCAACATCTAGGGTACTTTTTATTCCCGGAAAATATCTCATTCCCACGGGAAAATAAAAAAACTGGTTAAAAAGAGAAATACATACTACTCCAAAACGATAACACCTAGAAACTTGAAAAATGGTATGAAGGTGTCTAATATGTCATAGGAAATCGGTAAGAAGGGATTTTTGGAAATTCCCACAGGAACGGGAATAAACTTAATCCAAGCGTTAAAAACGCCGCTGGGCACCCGTTATTTGAAATATGGTATGTAGGTGTCTTAAATATGTCGTAGGCAACCACTATGTAGGGGTTTTCGGAAATTCCCACGGGAACGGGAATAAACGGAATCTGCGCGGGCAACGCCGCTGGGCATCCGCTAGTTACTAATAAATTGAATTGTGCGAATGTCGATCCAGTGTTATTTACGATAACATAAATTGTGTCGTTAATTATCTAATTCTTATAAATAAAAAAAAGACGTGTGGCACTCGGGGACTGCCGCGGTAAAGCTACTGCATAGCATTTTGTATCAACAAGACTGCCGAAAACAAACGACGTTAGACAATGCACGGCCTTCAAGCCACACCTCCGTGCCCGTCGGAGTGGGGAGCGTGAGGTTCATCCATCCGTCCATCCGTCCGTCCGTCCGTCCGTCCGTCCGTCCGACCGTCCGTCTGTCCATCCGTCCGTCCATCCATCCATCCATCCATCCATCCATCATATCATAGACAATGCACGGCCTTCAAGCCACACCTCCGTGCCCGTCGGAGTGGGGAGCGTGAGGTTTTTTTCGTTACGGAATTTTTGGATTCGGTCCCCGCGCTCAAGACCCGCGATAGAAGCTATGCAATAGCTAAATAAAAAATCTCACGCCTTTTATCCCCGAGGAGGCAGAGGTATTCCATACATACATATATACATACAGCTCACGCCTTCTTCCCACAGGGGTAGGCAGAGACGATGGATCGCCACTTTGCCCGATCTTTGCACACTTCCCTCGCTTCCTTTACATCCATAAGCCTTTTCATGCACGCTCTTTTATTCTTTGCACTCTTGACACCAGATTTTTGAAGGACGTCACTAATTTGATCCGTGAACGTCCTTCTGGGGCGTCCTCTTGCCTTGTATCCTTCAACATTTGCACCATAAATCTCTTTCGTTACTCTTCTTTCATCCATACGTTCTAAATGACCAAACCAGCTTAACATGCCCTTTTTCATCCTTGTCACTACATCTTCTTTCAAACCACACTTCTCTCGTATATCCTCATTCGTCACTCTATCACACAATTTTACTCCACACATTTTCCTCAAAGACCTCATTTCCACTGCGTTCGCCTTGCTTTCATGCTTCTTCTGCCACACCCAACATTCACTCGCATACATCAGCGTCGGGACCAGAACAGCGTTATTTATAGCCATCCTTGCCTTGTTAGACATGATCTGGCTACTCACGAGGCCATTAATTCTTATAGTTTCTATAAATATTTCTTTAGCTTTATTTCAGTTTACCATTACAGCGTCTTTATTCGTTTTTTCAATTTTTATTATTCGTTATTATTCGAGCAGTGATAGCCGGACGGTTAAAGAGCCGGCCGAAAATCAGTGAGGCTCGGGTTCGAATCCTTGCATGTACCAATGAGTTTTTCAAAAAACTTACGTACATATTTATCACTAGCTCGACGGTGAAGGAAAACATCGTAAGGAAACCCGCAGTCTCAGAATTAATAATTCTTAGACATGTGTAAACAGACCCGGTCCGGCGATGGGCTCACCACCTATCACGTTTAGGGGTCCAATATATCTCGTGAAATGTGGGTATATCCAGTAATGGAATACCTCTGCCTACCCCCTCGGAGATAAAAGGCGTGAGATTATATTATTATTATTATTTATTATTCGTTGTACTGACAGCAAACATTCTTTTGAATTTAGAGCCGATGAGAGTTAATTTTTTTTATTTATAGATGAATGTCCTAAGGTGATCTAAGACATTGGTCACCCTAATTCGTGTATATGAAAAATTCATTCACGTTTTTCTTAAAAATAATGAAGTAGTCGTGGAAATGATATTATGAGCTATTTGTCGTGACTAAACGGTTTCGAATTCCTGTTAGGTTTTTATTTATATGCATGTTTCAATAGGATTTTTGACGTTAAAATGGTGGCCAAACTCAAGACATGCTTCTGAAAGAAAGATCGCTTATTTCTCTGTCCTTATTGCGTCACATATGTAAAGAATGTGTTGGTAGCTGTCACATATTCCGTCACATTGGTATAAAATGTTAATTTCGCCGGTACATGGTGTGATTCTCTTAAAATTCGACGATTTGTCTGAAAACCATAGACAAAGCATGTGAACCTCCGTGCCACCTATTTTGATCCATCCTTCTGCGAGGAAGCCGTCACAATCAAAATGATAGCAGAAATCAGCGTCACAATCACCGTCACATTACTTCTAGGTGGTTTTCGAAAAGAATTAAGAGGTGGTACGGAGGACCACATGCTCACAATAAAATGACCTGTAGCTTTATAAAACACCTGTACCTGTAATTTTATCTAGTGTTGCTGTTTAATTAATCAGTGTTGCTGCTTTTTTCCCTGTAACTTGTAACCTGTAGCTTTATAAAATAGGGCCCAGGATAGATGTTCAACGTAAAGTCGGGTGGAATCAGAGTTAATATTCCTGTGTATACCCTGTGTCCACTTAAACCTAGTGTAAAGCAAAAGAAAACACACTAACCACTACACAAAATAAACAATATCACTAATAAACAACACGTCTGTCGGCATCAATAGCTGTACATTTCCATGACCCTTGCATTAATGCGAACAAAAAAAAGCCATCATTCGATGACAGGTTATTGGGACTGTGGACATCGCCATCTATCTTTAGTGAATGAACAAGTTTTTCTTTTTTAAAAAACGCCTCATTTGCCCCGGTTATTGGTCTGTGGAACCGACCGACCGCTAGGAGTAATAGTGTTCTGTGCGACCGACCGTCAAGCAAGTCAGTTCAAATTGATTGATATATTGTTATTTTGCTTGGTATTTTCTTCACACAATCGAATTT
Organism: Ethmia dodecea; assembly: GCA_963855545.1. Taxonomy (NCBI): domain Eukaryota; kingdom Metazoa; phylum Arthropoda; class Insecta; order Lepidoptera; family Depressariidae; genus Ethmia; species Ethmia dodecea. Next base: position 16,158,013 of record OY979443.1, on the reverse strand, counting down.
GGGAAATTATTCAATAAATTTGTGTTCATATCGATCAAAACCCCTGTGTTTTTAAACACTACGTGATTCTTAAACATTATAGTCTTTGGTTGTTTTCGTGAGCAAATTGAATACAGAACATCAAGATGGATCAGATGCTACCTAGTCCGTACAACATACCCGGAATTGGGACCCCGCTGCATCAACCAGAGGAAGACCAGCAGATTCTGCCAAATGCATTGCAGCAACAACAGCATCAGAACCAACAACAGGCGCTGGCTGCGTTGGGGTCCTCGCCTTTAGTGGGATTCGGCGCCTCGCTCATGGGAACTCCACAGAGAACCATGCATACTTATGCTCCGACCGCTAGTTATTCTACTCCTCAGCAGATGATGCAGCCACAAACGCCGGTAAATACGAGATTTTAGCTAAAACCAAGTGTTTAGACTAGTTCAAGTTGTCTGAACTTTACAAAGAAATTCAAATAATGATGTATTTTCATTTCATTCATTTTTATTAGTTGATCCGATGCATGAGTCATTTGATGGAGAAGGATGAAGCACGAGAGATCTGCCAGGGTCGTAGCAAGCGGTAGTCTATTGTCTCTGCATACCCCAATGGGAAATAGGTATAAGATTATGTATGTATGTAGTTGATCCGACAAATGTAGGCCGCGCATATTGTGGCTCACACAATTGTCCAATTTAAGGGACTAAGTGCGGAAACCAAAACCCGTAATATAGAATATAGTAGGCGGCGCCGGATTGGAAGTGGCAGAAATTGTTGGTTGATATTATGAGAAGGACTAAATTTAAATATTTATTGTGGCAAATATAGTAGATAGAATTACATATCTGAAGTCCTCATGACGAGAAGGTATAAATTATTTAATCAATGAACTTTACTGAGTTACATAGCCACATTTATGGGTTAACCAAATCAATCCACTTAAATTTATGGGTACTATGAAACTAAAAAGCACTTTAATTCATTGGATTATATTTTTTCCATTTAATGCCCTGTAATACAATGTTTTGTGGTAGCAGGATTGTAATAATTATAACGAAAATAGTTTTTTTATTTAATCCAAAAGTAGCAAAACAAAAAGTGTTTGTTTACATAATTTATACCTTATCCTGATGGGGACTTACTGAATGTATTATAAAGTATGTAAACATTTATTTTCAGCAAAATCTAATGTCGCCGATGATTACTAGCGGCAGTCTAGCAGGACAACAAATGCTGGGCCAAGCCAGCCCTGCACCCATGACACCTATGACTCCACATTCGGCAGACCCTGGAATTCTTCCCCAATTACAGTAAGATTGCATATTCATTAATATTATCCCATCAATTATGATTATTCTCAGGCAAGCAGTTTACAACTGGTTAACACCTGTATCCAGGTGTTCTCCACTCAAGCTTTCTAATTACAGGATATGTATTTGTAAAGTTTATTTTTAAATTGATTAACATTGGATGCTGAAACTACATCTCCTAGTAGCTTATTCCATTATCTGACCACTCTGTTGCTCAAGAAATGTCTGTAAGGATTGTTGTGTGATCAAGACGCATAATCGCACCCAAATCATTGCAGAAAGTCAGATATGCAAAATGAAATAATTATCTATTGTCATTGATCATAACTGTACAGTTTATTTATTTAACAAAAAATTTACACATGAAATAATTATCTATTGTCATTGATCATAACTGTACAGTTTATTTATTTAACAAAAAATTTACACATTTCAAACTTGTATCACCTATGGATATGAACTATAAATAATTACCAAGTTTATATTAAATCTTTTCATCTTCTTGATTTTCAGGAATATTGTGTCAACAGTGAACCTTAATTGCAAATTGGATTTGAAAAAAATAGCCTTACATGCTCGCAATGCAGAATACAACCCAAAGCGATTTGCTGCAGTAATTATGAGAATTAGAGAACCAAGGACAACAGCTTTGATTTTCTCGTCTGGAAAAATGGTGTGCACTGGAGCTAAAAGTGAAGAGGACTCCCGTTTGGCGGCCAGAAAATATGCTAGAATTATACAAAAGCTTGGTTTTACAGTAAGATTCCCACTATTATTATAAATGCAAATGTTTGTGAGGATGAATGGATGGATTCTTTTGCTCTTTCACATAAATACTACTGAACACATTTTGTTGAAACTTTATGGTAAAATAAGTTGTTAGTATGTCAGTATAACAAAATAATAGTGTTTAATTTTACAATCCACCATCAGACATTTGTCATTTATTAGATCTTTATAATTAATTAGGATTTTGTGTTAGATACTGGTCGACAGTGAACGATGTCGCAGGCATTCGCTAATCTACACTAATATCATAAAGAGGAAAGAAGAAAAGAATATAGAAGAAGAATAGAAGGAACATTTTTATTTAAAACAAACTCAAAAACTACTAGACTGGTTTTAAAAATTCTTTCATCAATAGTAATGCTACATTTCATCCCCGCATTGCCATGGTAACGGAAACATGTCGGGTGAAACCGCGCGGAACAGCTAGACATTTATAGCACCTACGAATTATAGCACCAAAAAAAGAATATAAATAAGAAAAAAATCAATAATACTAATTATAATTTTTATTTTTTCAGGCAAAGTTCTTAGACTTCAAAATACAAAATATGGTTGGAAGCTGTGATGTTAAATTCCCAATTCGCCTTGAAGGCTTGGTGCTCACACACGGCCAGTTCAGCTCCTATGAACCAGAACTTTTTCCTGGTCTCATTTACCGGATGGTGAAACCAAGAATAGTGCTTTTAATTTTCGTTTCTGGAAAAGTTGTGTTAACAGGTGCAAAAGTGCGTCAAGAAATCTATGAGGCCTTTGATAACATTTATCCAATACTGAAGAGTTTCAAAAAACAGTGACTTTTTGCTAGTTCTCTACTTTACCTGCTAAGATTATTTCTGTAAGTTTTAAATATACTTAAGTAATATATTATAAAGATTGTGTTATTTAGCTCTGGAATCCAACCAATAATTTCATAAACCTAAATTCTCTGTCTTTCTTTCCTATTGCATAATATATTTTATTTCTGGTTTTGGTTTTCATATATTTTTTCTGAATCATAGTTTTCATAATAATGATCTAAGATTAAGTGGCAAGCGATAGATAGGTTCATGCCATAAACTTTATCTTCAAATTGCTTCTTTCATCTTTAGACAAAATGCACTATCACATTACTTTCAATTACCGGTAACGATAAGTTTGAAATTTGTAAAAAATCTTTGAATTCGTATCGTATTGCTGAAGCTGACTGATTGAATGGCTGATGGCTAGAATACCAATGCATAACGAAAAAAAGATAATTATCGCTTTCACTGTCAGTTCCAGCAGTGTCAGTCATTGACGTGATAATATTGTGGCTTTTTGGCGGGAATCCGAAGAAGGACGTCATGTTTTTTGTAAAATTTTCGTTTTGCCGTATATTTTGGGCTTTAGTTCATAATAGTGATAGTATATTATGTGGTAAATGTCTGTGATAGTGTGCAGTGAATTGGAAATTCGATAAAATGCGTGCGATGGACTTTTTCGAATTACCTCAAGAAGCCTCTTCAAAATCTTCAGTAAAAGTGCACTATCGCTTTACTGTTGATAACCAAGTGACATTTCGATAAGTTTTGAAGAAACTTATGTATTTTTGTGCATAGCTCTGAAGCAGAGCTGAAAATCTTGAATTTCGTATCGTGTTTAGTGCTGATGGCTCAAAATGCCAATGCCTTTAAATAAGAAAAAAAAAATGATAATATTGTACTCTGTCTCAGTGTTGCCAACCTAGTGGAATTTCCACTAAAACTGGTGGTTTCGACCCCCCCTTTTAGTGGTGAAATATTGCCTTTAGTAGCTAGTGGTTTTTTAAGTGGTAAGTGGCAGTTTTTAACCCCTATATATATATATTTTTTTACTGCTGCACCCTCTGATGGCAATTTGCGATCTTGGTTTTGTAACCTATATGTAATCGTACTTCTCTAACGCCAAGTGGGAAGGTGCGTTACTTCTAGCCAACTACGTCGTTATTATAGTAAAGTCTGCTATCTATTGCTTTAGTCGATGAAATAGTGGAAAATTCCTAGAAACGAGTAGCCTAACCTACTTGCAAAACATCTCTTCTCTTTCGAAAAGGTAACTATAGTGCTTTATTTATATTTAAGTATAGACGTATTTTTTTACTTCATGTTTGGAATAGCCCCCTGATTCTCGTCTGATGACTTTAAATAGGCCACCTGGTAAAGGAAACCAAAAGCTGCTATTTTCCCACTAAGAAACTATTTAAATTGAGACCAAAATTATGAGCATCTTTACAAATAAACGTTGTTAGTAAAAAAGTGTTTAGTGGATAAAGCGACTATGACAGTAGGGTCGTTTTTCGTTAGTGGTTTCATGATGGTTTTAGATGTTGAATCGGGTGGAGAGTTAATTTAACTGTTGGCAACACTGCTGCTTGCTGTGTCAACTGACTCATCTGTCATTGTCAAGCAAGAGCAAGCAAAGTAGGGATGTAAGATTAAAGAAAAATAATCGATTAAATAATAATCGATTTTTCTTTCTTCAAAATTAATCGATTTTTTAAAAATCGATTTATATTGAAAATAATCGATTATTCTAAAAAATCGATTTTTTTCTAATACTATAAAAATCTATATATGCTTTTCAAAAATTTAGTAATAAAATCCTAAGAGATTCATATTACCATTTTCACAGATTAAAAATGAAATAAAATAATATGAATAAAGAAATAACAAAATAAAATTTCGATAATCTTCAAATTTAAACAATAAAATAATTAAAAATAATTAGTGTCACAAATGTCCACTTCTCTTTTACATTTGACTAGTATTAAAATAAAATACTTAAAACAAGAATCAAAAAACTAGACGACTACGTTATGGTCTCAAAAACTAAAATAAAAAACAAATATTTCTCTATTTTTTAAGTTTAAACAGTCAAAAGTTGAAAAATAATAAAAAATAAGAGTACTCGTAGTAGTCGTAGTATTAAAATAAAATGAAACGATAAATAAAAAAGCTTAACGACAACGTTAAGGTTCAACCACCGCAAAGATGGCGCTGTTTATAAAAAATCGATTAAAACGCGTAATTTATATAATCGATTAATTAAAAATCGATTATTTTTATTTAAGAAATCGATTATTAAAAATCGATTATTTCAAAAAAATAATCGATTATTTTAAAAATCGATTATTTTTTTACATCCCTAAAGCAAAGTAAAAGCCACGCTTGTACATTGGGTAACTTGGATTTTCTAATTTCTGTATCAAAATTTAAGAAAAGGAAGAGCTGCTATAATTGAAATCACGTTTATATGTACTCTGTGTAGTATTCAAAATGGCTGAAACTATGAAACAAACTGTCGCCGGTGTACTGAAGAGCATTGAAAGGTTAGTTACTCATCCTTGTTAGAAGCTATATTTTTCTACACAAATCGGTACTTACAACATTTTTTTATTATAAACATGATATAAATATGTACTTAACTTAGCCTGTAGCTTTGTAAGACAATTTGGGGTAAATACGGCAAAGAATAACAAGTGTAATCCTAATTCAGGTATAATCCAGCTAATCTTCAAACTTTAGAACGGTATGTGGATATGCAGTCGCGGGACAACACATATGACCTGGAAGCTAATCTGGCTGTGCTGAAGCTGTATCAGTTTAATCCGGAAAAGTTTAATCCGGACATAGCCTGCCAGATACTGCTGAAAGCGCTGACCAACTTCCCCCACACTGATTTTACTCTGTGCAAGTGCTTGTTGCTTGAATCTGTGGTAAGTAGGAAACACCAAATATATTTTAATGTTCATTTTCTGTGCCTGTGGGAATACCGGGATACAATATAGCGTATGTTACTCAGAAACAATGATTGATATAGAAGATAATCCTACTAATATAAACACTAAAGTTTGTATGACTAGATGTATGGATGTTTGTTCCTCTTTCACGCAAAAACTACTGAACAGCTTTTGATGAAACTTTACAGTTATATAGAGAATACATTAGAATAACAGCAGAGCAGAATAAGAATAAGAGCAGTGATAGACCTGACGGTTAAGGAGCCGGCCGAAAATCAGTGAGGCTCGGGTTTGAATCCCGGCATGTACCAATGAGTTTTTCAAAAACTTACGTACATATTTATCACTAGCTCAACGGTGAAGGAAAACATCGTGAGGAAACCCGCAGGTCTCAGAATTAATTCTGAGACATGTGTAAACAGACCCGGTCCGGCGATGGGCTCACCACCTATCACGTTTAGGGGTCCAATATATCTCATGAAATGTGGGTATATCCAGTAATGGAATACCTCTGCCTACCCCCTCGGGGATAAAAGGCGTGAGATTATATTTATATATATATTTATTTATTTACATTAGAGTAACACATAGGCTATATTTTATCCCCGTATTGCTACGGGAACGGGTACTCCGCAGGGAGCTGCTATTATCATCATAATTCTTCTTGATCAGTCCAGAGATTTAACAATTTTATTAATTTTATAATATTCCTAAATATTAATCAATATTTATAGTTTACCAGTGCCGAATCTAGAACAAAATGTATTCTAGGTGGAGAATGAGACCATATCCCAAATAAAGTATATGGCTACTGATTCGGCTACTGATTCGGCACTGGTAAACTATTTATAGTTTACCAGTGCCGAATCTAGAACATAAAATGTATTCTAGGTGGAGAATGAGACTATATCCCAAATAAAGTATATGGCTGATATCTTGGAACAGTGTGACTTTGCCCAGTTCTGGAACAGGGTACACCAGATGCCCGAGCTGTGTAACCGCATCAGTGGTTTCCATGACTCTATCCGCAAGTTTGTGTGCCATGTCGTGGGCATCACCTTCCAAACCATTGAAAAGAACAATTTGGCTAACTTACTTGGTGGAATTGATGGTAAGTAAATTAGTAAAATTCAACATAGACAATGGGTTCGATTCTGCTTTACAGCGACCAAACTTATTTTAGTTTACTCCTGTCATTTTCATTCTCCTAGAAAAGAAAAGAGATGAGAGATGTATGGTATGGTATGGTAACGCGGGCTTGTTTCCGCAACTCGACGTCATTTTGAAAATGATGAGAGATGTAATTAAAATTAGTCCTGTCAACTTAGGCATTTCATAACGTGTTTAGTGCATAACTAAATCACTCACGACTAAAATACAGCATCTGACAGGACTAAATTTATTAAGGTTATCTTCTAGCACTTTTATTTTTTTGAGGTAAGACAAAGACAGGACTAAACTAAAATAAGTTTAGTCGCTGTAAAGCAGAATAGAACCCAATTATTTTGTGAAGCTGAAAAGCTAAAAAGGGAATGTGATCCCATTTCATGTATACATAATATTGTAGATTGTGGATGAATGTATATGTAATGTGTAAGTGAATATTAACATTATATTGTAGTTACCTACATAATATATTTAATTGTAAAATTACCTGTATAGGAATAATTTCAAGTGACTTGTCTGAAAAAGATTCAGAAAGTAACAATAAGTTCTACTTTTTGTCCTTTAACATAATATACAAGTACAGAGAATCTGATATACTAGTAAAAGAGAAACCCTAATACCACTTAAATTCTTTTTGGAAGACTATATTTTTTTTGTTATTCTTTTAGATGTCACATTGAAGCATTGGGTGAAAAAATATGGCTGGAGAGACGATGGTAATCTTATTTTCATTGCCAACCAAGATGAGAATATCAAGACTAAGAATATTACCGAGAAGATTGAATTTGAACACCTCGCTCCTCTTATGGCAATTCTTTAATGTATTCATATTTCTTACAGAAAAGTAAATTGCAATGGAATGTAATAATTTTATTTATTTTCATTTTCGTGCTTCTTCTAAAACTTCATAGGAATTAGTATGTCAATCACTTGATGAGTGAATACCTACCATACATACATACATACATACATATGCTCACGCCTTTTTCCCGAAGGGGTAGGCAGAGACAACAATACCTTCCAATGGAGTTTAATGGACTTGGATTGAATGGACAATTACATAATCAATTAAATATATTATGATTACTATTGATTAATAGTAGATTTTATTAATAAATAACTTTTTCAAATAAATAAACAACGAAACAACCCTGCCGCAATAGACAGTCCTTAAGTAAATATGAAACTCTTAAAAAACTTACAACTATAATTTATGAACAATGACTTGTTTCAAGAAGAAATAACAACCAACAAAATATAACAAATAGCAAGATATTTTGTTTCCAAATTTAAGCTTTTTTGGTGTGACTGTAGCCGTGCTCCTTGCCGCTGGCGTGGCCTCCCTTCTTGCCGTGGTCGTGGTGGTGCGCGTGGTGCTCCTCGTGCCCGTGGTGGCCCTTGTGCCCCTTGTGGTCCTCGTCGTAGTGGCCCTTATCGTGGTGCCCCTTCTTCCCGTGATGCTTCTCGTGCTTGCCCTTCTCGTGATGGCCGCCTTTCTTGTGGTGCCCCTCCTTCTTGTCGTGGTGGCCGTGGAAGTCTCCGTGTTTATGGTGATGTCCTCCCTTGTGGAAGTCGTCGTAGAATTTATGCTCCTTATGATATTCGTCTTTGTGGGACTTGTGATGGAAGCCGGTAGTCTTGGAGCCTTTTTTGTGGCCTTTCTTGTGGCCGAACTTGCCGCCTTTGTGACCGTGCGCGGCCTCGTGGTGTTCCCCGTGGCTGTCGTGCTCGTCGTGATGTTTCTTTTTGTGGCCTCCATGCTCGTCGTGGTGTCCCTCGTGGTGGTGCTTCCCGTGGTGGCCGTGCTCGCCCTTGTCGTGGTGGTGATGCGATTTGTAGCCTTTGTCGCCCTTCTCCCCTCCCTCCTTGTGGTGGTCGGCGTGGTGCTCGTGGCCACCGCCCTCCTCGTGGTGGCTCTCCTTGGCCTTCTTGTGCTCGGTGCCGGCGATGGCTTGGTCGGCGCCGCGCTCGCTGCCGGCCGCCGATAGGTCGGGGCCACTGGGCGAGGTCAATTCTGCGACTTTCTTCACATCGGCATCGGTTTCACCTTTCAACTCGCCCACATTTCGAGCTCGGGATGTAATAAGCGCGCAGGCAAGTAACCCTGTCAGTAACAGGAGTCTCATTTCTGTAAGATTTTAAGAAATAATTTAATTAGAGGAATGTACGGTTAAGCCTTATGAATGTTTTAATTTAAAACGAAACTTACTTAGTTTGGCTCTCCGTGCGACGTTCCTGCTGAGAGTTCCGAAACTACTGTGTCACAGAGTTTCCGCACTTTGAATTTATATATAACAACGCTTTCATCTCGACGATTACAGAGCGATCTGTAGCAATAATATTACTGTTGATTTCTGGATGACTGACTGCGCCGTGGCGGTGACGACATCGGCACGGTTAAATGACATTTGTTCCGTTAGAACGCACAGTAATTTGGCGGTATAATTAATTTTGGTTTGTTTGACCTGCTTAGGCCATTTTGTACTATATCGTTATATTTATCAGAGGTGATACCATAAATGTCTGGCAAAATCAATACAATAAATAATGCTAAAAAGTTTCTTTTAAATAAAATACTTCTTTATTTACAGGTAGGAATCGTAAAAAATAACACAACAGACATAAGTAACAAAATATCTTAAAAAGTAAGACTATCAGTGCTTGCCGTGGTGGAAGCCCCAGTGCTTGTGGTCTTCATGGCCGCCCTTCTTGCCGTGGTCGTGGTGGTGGTGGTGGTGCTCCTCGTGCCCGTGGTGTCCCTTGTGCCCCTTGTGGTCCTCGTCGTAGTGGTGCTTGTCGTGGTGGCCCTTCTTCCCGTGGTGGGCATCGTGGTGGCCAGAGTGGTGGTGTCCACCCTTCTTGTGATGACCGCCCTTCTTCTCGTGGTGTCCGTGGTGGTCTCCGTGCTTGTGATGCTTGCCTTCTTTGTGGTGGTCGTCGTAGAAGTGGTGGTCCTTGTGGTACTCGTCCTTGTGGTATTTCTTGTGGTATCCTTCGGTTTCTTCGCCCTTGTCGTGGTGTTTCTTATGGCCGTGCTTGCCTCCCTTGTGGTGGTGGCCGTGCTCGTGGTGATGCCCGTGGTGGTCGTGCTCGTCCCAGTGCTTCTTGTGACCGCCGCCGTGCTCGTGGTGGTGACCTGCGTGGTGGTGCTTCCCGTGGTGGCCGTGTTCGCCCTTGTGGTGGTGATGGTGCCCCTTGTGGCCCTTGTGCCCCTTCTCGCCGTGGTCGTGGTGGTGGTGCGCGTGGTGCTCGTGGCCGCCGCCCTCCTCGTGGTGGTGGCCCTTGTGGTGGCTCGCCGCCGCTACCAGGTCGCTTTCCTTCTGGCTGATCTCGCGGCCGGAGCAGGCGACCGCTACGCATCCCAGCACCGCAAGGGCGATGAGCGTCCTCATATTGTATGCTTTAACTTATCTTATTGTTCAATGTTTCGATAGTGGAACTTGACTGACGCTGCTTTGCCCCGAGAGAGCATTTATATCTTAAAGTTGCAGGTGGCAGCTGGTGAAACCATCGAGCAAGGACGCCACTGCGCGCTCGGCACGCGCCACGCCTAATTACAGACACTGATCTTTGTCATTGCGTCACGTCACAGGCCTAAATCGAACAAAAAATATTGTTTAATTGACCCCTATAACTAACTTTAAAAATGAGTAATATATTCAGGGTGTAGACAGCGCTAACAGTCATAGCTTTTTAGAAAAAATATGTTAGGTGTAAGATGGTACCTTACTAGCGGGTGCCGAACTACATAGACCGTACCGTAGTTTTATTTTTAACCCGTTTTTATATTTTCCCGTTCGAATGGGATATTTTTCTGCAGTAGGTAAACTCTACCTATCTAACTACGCTAGATGTTGACACACAGTGACTCAGATTTCGTTGTTAAAAGTGATTGCAATTATTGTACGGAATCCTTAAAACGGTACAGTCTGACCTATAAGGCGATTGTAATAGGAACCATACAAAGTCCAATTTGTCAAGCTCTATGTGCTCTTGACTGTACTTGTGATCGTGAAATTAAGGGCGCCATACACGGTACGATTTGTCTGTATGAGCCGTCGCTTCAGACCTTTGAGTATTAAACCAACCGGAGACGCCACTGACAGGCGTTCCCCTCTGCCAAAAAAACGTGTCGGTCTTTGAGCACACCGGTTAAATACAACTAGTTTGTTTGAGTTCACGGAGTGCTTGTATTGGTGAATGTATTTGTGTGCACCTAGTTCAAGCTAGTGTTTAATTGTTTTATCAAAAAAATGCGTTTGTTTTAACATTATTTGTGATTGTTTCCTCGTCCCCCCCGCAGAAATTGGCAGACTTTTTTGTAAAGAAACTAATGCGCGTGACGTCTCCTGTTGGTTTAATACTCAAAGCTTCAGACCGATCGAAACGACCAGTGTTGCCAGACTTGGCAATTGCCCATGCCATCGCCATGGGAAATTTTAGGATTTTTTTTGAAAGAAGGGCAAAAGGGCGATAAAGTCTTGGAACCAGTAAAATATATGCAATAACTTCAAGCTAAATAAACGAACAAACTAAATTTTATTTCTCTGGTAAAATAATACTTTATCAGATGGCACTCAGAATGAAACATCTTATATGTATGTTAAGGGTATCCAGCCTTTTCGCCGAAAATTGAAAATTACTTACCTATTGTTTATAAAAAATCGAAAATTGGCCATGGCGTGGGCAATTGCCTACAGTCTGGCAACACTGCAAATGATCGATCGTTACGACCAATCGTTTCGGGTATGGGCGTCCTTTTTAATGTCGTCACGATTTTCATCAGATCGATCGTACAGATGTATCGTACCGTGTATGGCGCCCTTTATAGTTGTTATTTTCTCTCGCACGCGCACCTATCACACCGCATTTTGAACTTAATACTTCCGAAACCGAATCATATTGCTCTACATAATTATATTTCTCGACGTAGGAGTAGGTATCTACCTAACAGTTCTAATATTGTTTTGAGAATTCCGGCGGGTGCTCTCGCTCAGTTGTTTGTATTCATGAAAGCATTCACTTCCTAAATATCATGTCTAGGTACAGCAGGTAATTCCATACAAATCCTGGACCTCGTAGTTTTCCATCGAGCGAGTAGATAAATTTATTTTTTATAAGTGTTTATTTGGTTTACTTACAGTCTATATTATTATGTAAAGTAGATATCTACAAAGTAACATCGAATTGTTCTACCTCTCAGACCATGAATCACAGACACAATAGATTTTTAATTGTGTCTCGGTTCCAATTGGAACCGGCGGTTCTTTACTGAGCTAAGTGTAGTGACTACTTAAAAGTAAACCCAGCACGCAATATAATAAAGACTGTAGATTTATATGTACATTAATACTATACTAATATTATAAAGAGGAAAGATTTGTATTTTTGTATGTTTGTTACAAATAAACTCAAAAACTACTAAACCGACTTTAAAAATTCTTTCACCAATGGAATGCTAGAAGATCCCTAAGTAGCATAGGCTATATTTTATTTTCGTAATCCCACGGGAACGGGAACTACGTGGGTGAAACTGCGCAGAACCGCTAGTATTCTATATTATAACGATAAATGAAGACGACATTAAAAAAATAAACGAAATTATTTGCGCGTTGATGTCTTTTGTACGGAATGTTATTAATTTAACATATTTTATGGCTCTCGACGCAATATAAAGTTAACAGTTAAAAATAAATAAATAAAATTTAAAATTAATAATGCAACGCCTTTATCACCGACGGGGTAGACAGAGGTATTCCATTTCAGGACATATCCATATTTCATCCGTACCTATGTAATAATAAAGTTGAAGTTAGTCTTAAAGTTGTTGCTTACATTATTATCAACTCGGAAACGGGTCAGCCCTAGTGGCAGACTAATGGTAAGTTTAGACTAAGTAGGTATGACAGAAATTCCGACATAAATGTCACACATTAATTTCTGGACTTTTTACACTTTTAATTATTTTTTGTCTGAGTAGTTCGTGATTTCACGCTTTGTAAAATTCGGAGATATTAGGTAGGTAAGTATTTTTTATTATTTTGCGTCATAGTTCGAAAACAAACAAAAATATAAGTACTTATTTAGTTAAGTGCTATTGAAGCCATTTCATATAATAAGAACCCCACTTGCCCTAGTAACTCAAGTTTATAATTTCAACGGCCCCTTTATTTGTGAAAATAAACATAGGTATTTTGTAAATTACTCAATTCGTTTGCAATGTGGTGTAGGTAGTAGGTATAGATAGTCTGAATCTATAGTCGCACGCATGTCGCACCGCAACATAACGTTACTCGCTGCAATTGTGACGTGTACCTACCTACCTATTGATGAGCAATGTAGTCAACTTTAATATTAATTCAATTTTTGGACATGGAACAATATATACTTACACGCTTCCACCCACAGATAATTAATTCCAAGGTTTCTCTAAAATCGATCGCCGACGGAATATTAATTCTATTTAGATCATTTTATTTCTTAAAAGGTCTAAGTTTTGTAATTTTTAAATTAATTAATTTAAAACTATTCACAGTAAAAAACAAACTTGTAATTGTAAGTAGTAGCCCCAAGTATTTCGTTTTACCATTTTGTTACCTAAACCCTTATAAAGCGTTGATACCTAGTAATTGTGCCAAACATGTTCCTTAAAACAGTAAAATTAACACTATCGACTACGATAATATTCTCTAAAATAATCTTGAATACAATTATAGGTACGTAGGCCGACCGACGTCTCTCCCGCACCCTGATAAACCTGAACCGGAGACAGCGTACATACGGTAACTGGGGCCATAACAGGCCACGGTCCCTTTAACAAACATCTGTTTACTTTAGGTGTCACCTACAGCCCCCTGTGCAGAGCGTGCATGGAGGCAGAGGACGAAGCACCTTGGATCCTCGAGGTAGCTCCCCGAAGCCCTGAAGGACATCAATTCACTGTTGGGCTTCCTGGAGGAGCTGGGATGGCAAGAGTAGAGCCATTCCCACCATCACGCAAAATAGTTGTGTTGCGGAAACAAGCCCGCGTTAACAACATAACATAGGTAAGTAGGCCTTAAAATTTGACATTGTTAGCACCATATCAGTTGCTCTCAGAGTCCCTCTAGAGTTTGCCATGCTAATATCATGTCATACCTATAATATTTAGTGTGCCCAAATAATATCTTGAACTCCAATGGAAATGTAAATTTATAATAGCACAGAATCCATTTTTTCCTAGCCCTTCCAGACTAATTTATTTATTTGCCTTCATAGACATATATACCGAAATTACCTACTCAACACCACACTCACATACACAAATTATCACAACATTTTATTTGTAATTTTTTCCTCAACAATACTTAAAGAATCAATTATTACTGTTTATAGGGGTAACCATATAAGTTCTGAGGTTGGTTGCCAACAGGGAGATCCCCTAGGCCCAGCAGTCTTTAGTTTGGCAATTCATTCAGTGATTTCGACCGTTAAATCAGTTTTTAACACCTGGTACCTGGATGATGGCACGCTTGGTGGTGAGGCATCAACCGTTCTAACAGATTTAGAGTATCTAATATCTGCCTTCGCAAATATTGGTTTAGTTTTGAATTTCTCCAAATGTGAGCTGTACATAAATTCATCTAATGTTTCACCTCCGGATGAAGCTGGAATCAGGCGGGCCTTTGAGGCTGTAGCTCCAGGTATCCGATTTCTGGATAAAGACAATTTGCGTTTACTGGGTGCCCCTGTCTTGGATGATTCCATTCCATCATTTGTTGAGGATCAGATAAATAAATTCCGTCTGTCATCAGCTTATCTGTTTCAAATAAAAACGCACATGGCCCTTTTTATAATTAGGTTTTGCTTATTTGTGCCAAAGTTCACATATGTTTTAAGATGTTCTTGCTTGTGGAAACACACATCGTTATTGAAAAAATTGGACGACATGATTAAAAAAACCATTATAGAAATATTAAATTGCCCATTAGATGACAGGGCCTGGGCACAAGCCTCATTGCCAGTGCGTTTCGGTGGCCTTGGGGTGCGAAAGGTTTCCGCCGTCTCCCTGCCAGCTTTTTTGTCATCAGCATTTGCTACATCTCCACTTTTCGGAAAAATTATTAGCCCATTATTGGGTTCCGAGGAAGTATGTGGTTTGACTGATGCAAAAAATGCTTGGAGTTTGATGAGTCACGGTGATGTACCTTTAGTGCCTTCAGTCCAGAGACAGTGGGATGATCCTTTAAATAAATTACTATTGTTAGAATTGACAAACACCGCTGAAAATGCAATAGATAGGGCACGTCTTCTTGCTGTTTCTGAGAAGGAATCGGGATACTGGCTGCAGGCATATCCATCTGCTAATTTGGGGACACTTATAGACGATTGTGCTCTCACTTTAATTGTTGGTTTACGGCTTGGCGTAAGAACAAACCAACCTCACAAATGTTGCTGCGGTGAGATGGTGAATGAGTTGGGCCATCATGGTCTGAGCTGTCAGCGAAGCGCAGGTCGCATTCCGCGCCATGCTTTACTCAACGACATCATCCGCAGGTCTCTTGTAGCTGCCAATGTCCCAGCAATTTGTGAACCGAACGGTATATTCCGCTCAGACGGCAAGAGACCTGATGGTATGACCTTGATTCCCTGGAAATTGGGTAGAGGCTTGGTGTGGGATGCCACATGCATAGACACTTTGGCTCCGTGTCATTTTGAAAAAACTTCTTCTCTCGCAGGAGCGGCTGCTATATCCGCTGAAATAATAAAGAGGCGAAAGTATGCGGGTCTGAGCGGTTGCTATATGTTTGTACCATTCGCTGTTGAGACGATGGGTCCTTGGGGCCCAGAGGCTAAAGCTTTTGTCAAGGATCCTTCAGCGCGTCTCATCGAGGCAACCCGTGACCCAAGGGCTGGCAACTATTTTTGCCAAAGAATAAGCTTGGCAATACAAAGAGGAAATGCTGCCAGCTTATTGGGAACCCTGCCTCGGTGTGATGCGCTGGAAGAAATCTTTTATTTATAATTTTGCAATTATTTTTATACCAAATAGAGTTATTTGTATGTGTTAGTTAAGAAGTTTATAAAACACTATGCTGCTAGATATATTATTATTACTGAACCAAATAATTAAAATCTCACATATAGGTACTACAAGTAAACCCTGGTAATTATTTTATGTGTACTAACTAACTAAACTAACTGGGAAATTGTTTTTATTTTGTAAAAACTCTGTTCACAGTAATTCTTCACTATCACTATCACTTAATAGGTCTATGCTATCACTACATAGTATAAAACAAAGTCGCTTTCTCTGTCCCTATATCCCTATGTCCCTTTGTATGCTTAAATCTTTAAAACTACGCAACGGATTTTAATGCGGTTTTTTTATAATAGATAGAGTGATTCAAGAGGAAGGTTTTAGTGTTGCACCCGTGCAAAGCCGAGGCGGTTCGCTGGTTAAGAAATAAACTATTCTCATTTTAACAAAACAAAGCTGGATTAAACCCACAAAGAATAAGGCTACCATTAATTCGCTAAATAATGTAATAAGCTTACCAATATTTTAAAGAGGTAAATTTTATACCGGATTTTGATAGTTGTATAAGCTGCCTAAGATATTTTGGCTCAATATCGTGGGTGAGCTTTCAGTTATTACAAAACCGCCATTTTTTTATATATATAATTTTTTTGTATAAAGTTGAATAATAAACCAGATGCTTCAGTATAATTATTTACTTTGTACAAAAATATGAACAACAACAATAACAACTTGCATTCTCAATAACAACAACCTATAACGACTATAATTCAGGAAGTGAGCATCAGTGCTTGCCGTGGTGGAAGCCCCAGTCCTTGTGGTCGTGGTGGCCGCCCTTCTTGCCGTGGTCGTGGTGGTGGTGGTGGTGCTCCTCGTGCCCGTGGTGTCCCTTGTGCCCCTTGTGGTCCTCGTCGTAGTGGTGCTTGTCGTGGTGGCCGTGCTTACCGTGGTGGGCTTCGTGGTGGCCGGAGTGGTGGTGTCCACCCTTCTTGTGGTGACCTCCCTTCTTCTCGTGGTGCCCGTGGTGGTGGTCATGTTTGTGGTGTTTACCCTCGTCGTGGTGGCCGTCGTGGAAGTGGTGGTCCTTGTGGAAGTGATCCTTGTGGTACTTCTTGTGGTAGCCATCGGTGTGCTCTCCCTTGTCGTGATGCTCGTGGTGGCCGTGCTTGCCTCCCTTGTGGTGGTGGCCGTGCTCATGGTGTTCACCGTGGTGGTCGTGCTCGTCCCAGTGCTTCTTGTGGCCGCCGCCATGTTCGTGGTGGTGATCCGCGTGGTGGTGCTTGCCGTGGTGGCCCTTGTCACCCTTGTGGTGGTGATGGTGGCCCTTGTGACCCTTGTGCCCCTTCTCTCCGTGCTCGTGGTGGTGGTGCGCGTGGTGCTCGTGGCCGCCGCCGTGCTCGTGGTGGTGGCCCTTGCTGGCGGCCACGGCCTGGTCCTCAGCCTCGTGGGCGCAGCATGCTGCTGCCAAGCACAACACAGTTAGTGTCAACAACGCCCTCATATTGCTTAGTTTAAGAGAACTTCCCCGGCTGTTCCTAACGAGAGGAAGTCCGGTTGTGACTGACCTCTGAAACGTTGATTGTCTATTTATATCGGTAGCTGGTAGCACAGTACGGTCTGCAAGATGGAGAAATTATTCCGCAAGCTTGCCCTCGCTCTGGTTCAGGGGCAAGTCATAAAAAGTAGCATCGTTTCATTAGTCGTGTTGATTTTGGCAGAAGAGATTGATTTTATTGAGGAGCATTCAAGGGTTTTGGACGTGTCATTCGAAATTGCTAAGGTTTAGTCGACAAAGGATTAATTATAGTAATTATATCTATTAAGGGCCGATTTTTCAATCGTCAGATAAATCTTATCTAGAGAATATATCGATGCTGTCACTGTCTGACACAATAGAAAGGAAAAGTGACAGGTGATGTGTATTCTTCAGATAACTTTTATCTGACGATTGAAAAATCTGCCCTAAAACAACTTAATGCAGTGGTAGCCCGGACGGTTAAAGAGCCGGCCCAAAATCAGTGAGGCTTGGGTTCGAATCCTGGCGTGTACCAATCCGTCCCCTGCATTGGTGATGTTTCTTATTTTTGTGTCTTATTTTTTGTATTTTTTTAATATTCATCATACTTCGCTCTATTCCTCTTTGGCATGAAATTATTTTGTCCTGTTTTTCTAATTTATATACGAGTAATATATAATAAATTGTGGGACAGAATTCACACACACACGTTAGTCCCAAACTAGGCAGGGCTTGTACTATGGGTACTAAACAATTGATGAACATACTTAAATAAATATTAAACGAAGCCAACAGACATGTTCATGCACACAAAATGTGTTGTCCCCGAGCGGGGATCGAACCCGCGACGTCCGACTCAGAAGGCAGGGTCGCTACCAACTGAGCCAAAGGCCCGTCAAACTATAAATACGTACAAAGATAATGTTTGTAAGTATACGTCCGAGTACATACATACCGAAGCGGTGGAGCCGCAATGACTTTCGATAAGAGGACATAAAAGTCCCTACATTGAATAAAAACTTTTGACTTTGACTTTTGACTTTGACTTTGACATAAATAAAAATTGAGATGTTGTTTAGTTTCACAGGTCAGTCAAATAGTTAGAAAGATATTTAAATATGTTATGGAAACCTTCTCTACTTTTTGGACAGTGTGTACATAAATACACACACCGGCACAATTAGCGGAACAGAAAAAAAAAGGAGAAAAAAGAGGGAATTTAGAACAATGAATGTAATTTTTAAACAAGATATTATTTAAAATGAAACAACAATTAAATTAACATGTTTTGACATTCATTTGTAACACCATACTTAAAGTTTAATAAAAATAAAAATTAAATTAAACAAAATACATTTTTCTTCGATTTTTTAATTATAGAGAAACAGCAGAAAATTCAAAATTTTCCAAAGGTTAACATCAATTTCAATGACTGTTCAATATCGAGTGTTTCCTCCTCGTGCTCTGATGAGGGTTTCCATCCGTCTGGGCATGCTGCGGATGATGTTATCAATGGTTTCTTGGGGCAACCTCTGCCATTCTTCAACTAATGCGTTTCGCAACTCGTTGAGATTATTGGGAGGTGGCATTCTTGACTTTACACTCCTCTTTAGCAAGTCCCAGACGTGTTCTATAGGGTTCATATCGGGGGACCGTGCTGGCCACTCCATCACCGTTATACCAACATGGTTTAGGTATGTCTGTACTGTGCGAGCACTGTGAGCCCGAGCATTATCCTGCATTAGAATGAAGTTGTTACCAATAAAGGGGGCAAATGGCACAACATGTTCTTCTAAAATCTCCCTGATATACCGATCAGCATTCAGATTCCCGCAATCGACTACTACTAACTCCGTACGAGCTGCTAAACATATTCCTCCCCAGACCATAATTGAACCGCCGCCATATGCCACTGTATTTTTAAAATTAGACTGGATATACCGTTCTCCTTTGCGTCTCCATACTCGCTGCCTTCCATCAATTTGATTTAACATAACTCTGCATTCATCAGTAAAAAGAACCTGTCCCCAGTCGTCGAAGTCCCAATCACGATGTTCACGACCAAAGTGTAGACGGTTTGTGCGATGATGTCTCTCAAGTTTTGGGGCTTTGGCGGGCACATACGAGCCTATACCCACTTCTTCGAATCTTCTACGAACTGTCCGCTCACTCATCCTTACTGCTCGTACCTCTTCCAGTAAATTTCGAGCCTGCACCGCCGTTAGTCTCGTGTTCCGTCGGACTTGAAGTTGGAGAAAACGGTCATCCCTCCTTGAAGTACACCTTTTCCGGCCTTGTCCTCTCCTTCTCACTAGAGTATTCGTCAATCTGTATCGTTGGATGCTACGATGAATCGTTGATAACGATCGACGAAGGCTTCTGGCAATCGATCTGTAGGTTTGACCATTTCTCCTCATTTGATCTGCCCTAATGATTTCTGATGGCGTTAAATCAGGCATACTTAGATGCTCGTAAATTATCAATATGCGAAAAAACTCAAAAGCCTCAAAAACTGCAATTCAAAGATTTTCAAGTGGAATTCACGAACCTTCTAAAAACGGACAAGCGGTGGAAAAAAATTAATCAATGAAAATTAAAACAAAAGAATGAAAAAAAGGGCAGTCGCTTAGTATTCCATTTTTAAATTAAAACCCAAATTTAAAAAAAGCTTATTTAGCCGGCCAGTAACACGCAAAAATGCGTAAATACTCCCTTTTTTTTCTGTTCCGCTAATTGTGCCGGTGTGTGTAGTATTTGTATATTAAGGCTAACTAATTAATTTTAGTAATTTATAATACCAACTTCAGACACACTAAGTCTGAAGTTGGTATTATAAATTGCCAATGACACTAAAACCTGCCTAATTTTCACGCGACTAATACCCGTTTTCCGTAAAACTCTTAATGGGGATACAATTTAATGCCCTTTAGGTACATAAAGACCACTTCCCAAAATGTCCGCTTTTTATTTATAAGTCAGTTGGTCGACTTCTTATTATGACAACATTTAAAAAGATTAGTTTTTATAAAGATCACTTCCCAGAATGACCACAATTTGAAATGCACTTAGGTAGGTACCTACATAAAGACAACAAGATAATAATTGCAATAAAAATAAAATTAGATGCCCGGGAGAAGACAGGGAGATTCAAATATAAAAATGTCAAGCTTTATCTCCGAGAGGGTCGGCAATTTCCATTCTCAAAAATAGGTAGGTAGGTACAGTCAAGAGCACGTAGAGCTTGACACATTGGACTTTCTAACGTTCTTATTACAATCGCTCTAGAGGTCAGACTCGCACTACAAGTGTAAAGCTTCATGTGCTATTGACTGTTCGTGTACCAACTTATCACCAGTGTATTTTTCTTACCCAAATATACCTAACCTACTGTAGAAAAATACACTAAAAGTAATGGTGAAAATTACCAAAGTACGAATACCTAGTAAAGAACCAAAATTACATCGGAAATTTTGCGAGAAAAGTGGAAACACCATCAATTGCTTGTACCGACTACCGAGTTACGGCTCAGTGGTTTCGTAAGCGTCGCGTCGGAAGGTTACCTACATACCTATTTATGCCTTCACGACCGGTGGTATTGTTAAAAGTACATTTCGCTTAGAATCTTCATTCAACATACATGATTGACAGCTTATAAGCTCGAATCTATCGAAAATTATCTGCTTAGTGGATCCTTTCGTGTTCGAAACACCGCTATTTGGATAGCGTTAAACAATTCTTCCGAATGACTAGCCACGGGTAATCCACGCCCTTGTTAGCTTATGTCCGGGATCTTTTCTATATAAATGTATCTCTGTTTGAGTATTCAGCTTGATTATGCACGCTTATGAGTTCACCGGGGTCTTTGTAAACAGCTCAATACGAGTAACAATACCCGTGCTCTGTTGTGGGGTTTGAACGATATCTGCTGAAATAAACCTTACCGTTTTCACATTGGTGCGTTTTAAATGCATTGCAATCACTTCAATCTCTATATCAAGTGCTTATCTTTTAATCAACATGAATATACTTACATCATGTAATGTAGGTACTGATACCTGGTGAATTTTGGCTGAATGATAAATCTTGCACTCCACATTTACCAAGAAGGAAATGTTACCTAATGTTAAAGTTCTTGGGTTCTCGATCCTCCCGGATCCAACTTTAGTGTGCATGAACATGTTTGTTGGATTGACGAGCTACTGGAGGAAACCAAAATATAAGAATATGCTTACGATTTTTTATTCGCGAGGGTAGGCAGAGGTATGCCATTCCTAGAAATATCCACTTTTCAACAGTAATACTTTTTCAACCCAAACCTGACAGGTGCAGTGCTGCGACACATGGCTCAGAATGAATTCTGGGTCCTGCGGGTTACCTCACGATGTTTTGCTTCACTGTCGAGCTAGTGCCTATATGTTAGTATACCTATAACGTAAGTTTTTGAAAAACTCATTACTTAATACACGCATGCATGTACAGTGTCACGCGTGGAGAAGCGGGCTCTTTATCCACACGAAGAAAACTAATCAACATAATTTTAAGGTTAGCTAGGTACCTAAGGTATTCAGCCTAATCATTTACTAGGAATGATGTACATTGTCGATCTACTTGGACATATTACGAGATGTAGGTATTGTTAGGAATAAGTTCATGACCAGCACGGTCTGCTGAGCACTTTTCTAAAGGTTCACTTTCAAAGAGATCATTTTCAAGGCTACGAACGCTGTGAGATGCCGTGGCCGGTGGCCTTCTGAGTGCGATGCATACTATTGTTATGCTTATGTATTGCTTGGTCTCGTTTTTGGGAAATTGTATCAAATATAAAATAATAAACAAAACAAGCAAAAGTAAAGTATCTGTAATTTCCCCTTAGTTTATCTAATATTTTTATAGCAATATATTTTTAGACATATTATTATAAGTTGACACTGATCATCACTGATGGTGTTATGTAGACTAAGTGTGGTATGATTATGGCCACCTCATCACCATCATCATCAACCCGTAACCTATGGCCACCTACTTAAAGTTAATGTTTTAGCGGTCGGTTATTGTTGGTGAACTCAGCTGACGTAACGTAAGTGATATTGGTACTAATATTATAAAGAGGTAAAGTTATTTGTATGTTTGTAGTTGGTAATCTCTGAAACTGATAATCAGATACTGAAAATTATAGTAGGTAGGTACTGGTTGAAAAAAAACTAAACTGCCTACTCTATTCCGAGTGAACTTATAGGCTGTGTTTTATAAGTAGATATTGTTTTTACCTACTTAAGTATCTTAGTCTTCGCAAATAGCCCAGAATAAGATCATTCAGCATTGTCTAAGAAGCCTGTGTAGCTACCTTATAGTGATGGGACCTAGATCCACAGCCCCAGTAAGTATAAGCGGCTAATGCTCTTACCATGCAGGGCGTCATACTTACGGGAATTATGCTCTAAGAAGCCTAGCATACTACATCACGCAATCTTGTTAACTATTCACCCGGTGCCCGACTACCATAATACTATTATTCTATTACCCCTGTAATGTCTAACCCCTTTGTCGTCGTATTACACGGCGAGACTCGATCATATGAAGTTTGAATGTTTAAACTTTAGTAACTTTGTTTCTGCTTACTCCGCTGATAAAAAGATATAAAAAGGCATTAGGTAGGTACACCAATGTATAAATGTAGGTACTGTTTCTCCTCATTAAGAGACAACAATTTTCTTTGAATATTTGTGCATCGAAGTAGGCGAGGAAATTTTGAAAGAATAGTTCTTTTACTCATTAGTTATCTACCGAGTAAGTACTTAGATCTGATGATGGAGCAGGTAGGTACTCTTACCTACTTAGCAACTCGAGGAATGACCAATGAAAGTTCGGAAGTGACAAAAGTAGGTACATAGTGAAAATTTAAACACAGTATGAGAATGAATGTGAGAAATACTGCCCTCAGTTGCGTGGCGGTGTGTGCGTGGTTTGACAATACAATGTTGGCGCTGGGCTGGGAGGTTGGCCCGGATAATCCCGGGTATTGTTAGCTATTTTAATGCTTATACCCTTTGTGCGACGGTCCTGTATTAAGTCATACGCGGATAATCGCCGTTTTATACGGAGTTAATTTTCCATTAGCTTGTACCAAAGGGATTGGCAGCTGCTTACTGTCGCAGCCAGACAAATCGGCGAAATGTACTGTATACCCATTTTTGCATTAATAATGTACCCACATTGTAGTTTGTCGACAAAGGCAATGGTCGTAATTGAAATCGATATCGTCATCCTATAATTGTTGATATTAAAATTAATGCGGGAATTTTCAATATTTGTGTTAGTTTAGTACCTAAGTAGGCACCTAATATGTGGTAGGAGTAGATGATATCTCTCAGTTCACGAAATACCCAATGAAAATATGTCATGATTGTGTGCTATTTGTACTACACTTTATCACAAGAAATTGTACAAATGAATTATCAGATCCAATGGATCTATCAAAGAAAAATAGGCTTTTTAACATACCTATCACAGCATAAAGCATGAGGATTATCTGTTCTCCGCCTGTGTTATAAGTAGTATTATAGTTTATATGGAAGTAAAATAGGAATAAACGAGAGAATGTAATTCTATGGACAAACTTCCACCTGTTGACTGCCAACAACGAAAATGATGTTAATGATGATAATAATTTTGATGGTGACATTTTTTGACATTTTTTGACATTTTTGTAATTTTTTGTCATTTTTGAAACTTTTGACATTTTAGACCTTTTTGACATTTTGACATTTTTGAACTTTTTGACATTTTAACATTTTTGACATTTTGACATTTTTGACATTTTTTGACCTTTTTGACATTTTGACATTTTTTGACATTTTTGAACTTTTTGACATTTTGACATTTTTGACATTTTTTGACCTTTTTGACATTTTTCACCTTTTTTGACATTTTGACATTTTTTGACATTTTTGACCTTTTTGACATTTTTGAAATTTTGTCATTTTTGAACTTTTTGACATTTTGACATTTTTGAAATTTTTTGACCTTTTTGACATTTTTGACAGTTGGCATTTTTGAGATTTTTGAAATTTTTGAAATTTTTGACCCACGGGTCTGAAATGCCCAGTCCCTTTTGACCCACGGGTCTGAAATTCAAACTCGATCGAGGTATTGACCTAAGGTATCTACTGACCGAATTTGAAGTCAATCGGTCCAGTAGATCCGGAGATATCCTGTCGACAGACACACAGACACACAGACACACAGACACACAGATACACAGACAGACATCTTACTCAAACCATTAACTTCCTCTTTTAATGCTACGCAGGAGGAAGTTAATAATTTAGAATGTTTTGTATAATTTTAATTTATTATTATTAGTATTTTGTATTATTTAGAAATAAGAACATGACCAATTTAGATTTTATATCTGTAAGGTCATGTATTGATTGTTAAATATATAAATAAATAAATATCGACTTAATACTTAGGCACTTATAGCCTTACATTGAAGTTCAGCTCGTGTTACTGGAATCAGACAGATGGCTATTGTGTACATTCTTTGATTCCAATCTAACTAGTAGGACTCTCTGCAGTAATTATACTTAGGCGACGGTAAATAAATAATCTGGTCTTATTGCCACGCATCGTCGAGTGTGACCAATATTTGCGGGAACAGAACACCGTAAAGATGTTTCCGGCCCGTGAAAGTATCATATTTACTGTTCAAACAGGATCGGAGGTTCCACCGGGCAGCTGGTCGACACGACTAATTACATCAATTACAGGCAAACACGCGGAGCTCGGGTTTCGAGCCCACCTTTGTCAATATTTGCGCAGAGCTCCACCTCTCTGGCTACGGGAGGCGTGCGGATGCGACTCCACGGACGGACGACCAATTCGGACTTTGCCGTGCCTACAGTTACTGCTACGTAATTACAAACAAAGAGCTGAATTTTAATAATAGATATAAACAGACACGAGTATATACGTAAACAAATGTAAACTAATTAACCTAGGTGCTCTTTGATAAAAGCAAAAGAGGCCTTTTTTGCTTTTATCAGAGCTAATAATCAAACCTATGGTTTCCCGGTTTAGTGATCTGCAGTTGTCCTATGATACATAGGCCTCTTCCAGGTGCTTCCACTCACTCTTTTCTGTGTCCAGTTTCCTTCCTGGCTTTCCTGATGTCATTTAATTTTAGGAATCCATCTTTTCGCCTGTCTTTCACTGTTCCTTGTAAATAATAAAATAAATAATAATTGATTATAAATACCACCTATCACGTTTAGGGGTTTAATGTATCTCGTGAAATGTGGGTATATCCAGTAATGGAATACCTCTGCCTACCCCCTCGGGGATGAAAGGCGTGAGATTATTTATTTTTATTTATTTTTATTTTTGATTATAAATAACTAACTAATATATTAAATAAGGTAAAATAAGTCAGTAGGTAGTTAGAATTATATATAAATACCTAAGTAAGTACAATAGTAGGTGTTACATACAATTAATGTTCCTAAGGGCTGATTTTTCAATCATGAGATAAACTTTATCTGGAGAATATATTGATGCTGTCACTCTCTGACACAATAGAAAGAAAAAGTGACAGGTGATCATTATTCTTCACATAACTTTTAACTAACTATTGAAAAATCAGCCCTAAGATATCGAAACAATTCCTAGTTTTCTCGCCTTTTTTGTTTATTAAAAATCATCCATAGCTGAAGACGATTTTAGTTTAAGAGGTTAGCTTACGCCCTAAAAATGAAATGAAATTGTGGATTAGTTACATTTCACGAATTTTTCTTACACTAGTTGGGGTCTGTAGCTTGCTCGGGGCCCATAGGGTAAAACCCTGATAGTCGCCCGGGTATAGTTGCCCTATTGCAATTGCTCTAGTTTCAATATAAATATTATAAACGTAATTTACATTGTTTCGGCAACTATATCCCCTAGGTATATGGGGTAGTTATCTCCAAATTTAGAGGTCTTCAAAAATCGCTTGGTGGACGAGTACCTACCATACGAGTATTTGCACAATTACTTTAGCAATCATTCAATATAAATATCCTAATAGTACATTATGGTACAAGTGAGTAAAGTTGGTGATTACCGCTGAGGCGCCATTGAGACCCGAGCCGTAGGCGAGGGTCATAAGAGAGCCGAGGACGGTAATCATCAATACACACGTGTATCATACGACGTTTTTCAACACACTTGTGAATAAATAATACTAAAAAATCATTTTAAAATAATCATTCGCAATGGCGGGGAAAATTAATTGGTTTTCCAATTTTTTATTTATATAATTTGGAAAAGGCAAAAGGATCTAGGCCCATACAGCCTCGTTTTCCTATGCGCTCGCATCTTACAATGGCGATCGGCCATGGACTAAAAAAATTAGGTTTCTTTTTCTTTGGTTTGTCGTGGATAGCGTTTTAGCCACGTACAAAATGGGGTATTTAAAGTTTTTACAGAGAAAACCAAAGTTATATTTGAGTGAAAGTTTTGTTTATTAAACACGTACAAGTTGAAATGATCTATTTAAATACGAAGTTGCATGAAATGAGCAAGCCATATTTGTGTATTAATTTATTAGTACGATTGAATACGATCTTTTTTGTATCGAAACTTTTTTAAGAACAAAGCAACTCTAGCAACAAAATTGAAAAAAAAAATCTATAACTCACTAGTGAATAATAGCAAACAAAAAGTCTCAGTTTGATTATAGGTGTCATTATGTGCCTAATTGCAGTGAAATTAGAGCCACTTTATGAGCAAGTGTGTTGAAAAGGTAATTTACATTGTTTCGGCAACTATCCCCTAGGTATATGGGGTAGTTGTCTCCAAATTTAGAGGTCTTCAAAAATCGCTTGGTGGACGAGTACCATACGAGTATTTGCACAATTACTTTAGCAATCAGCCAATGTAGGTAAGTCTAAAGTAGGTCACTCAGTTGCAGCTATGTCTAATTAACAGCACTTTTTTATTCCTTGCCAAATAGATTCAATACTATTTACAAAACTTTTCTATTAACTCTTTTCTAGTTACTGATAAGTAACAAAAATGTTTCAGCGTGACAAGGTTACCAATTTCTTGCATAAGTACCATTCTGTGCTATTGCATTTAATTAAAACTTCGTTGTTGCCATGAATGCAACGAGGCGATAGTACGGTATTTAATTCAATTACCTACTTAGGTATTAATGAATACTGACACATTGCCAAACACGTAGGCATAACTGATAAGATAAAACCTTAGATAAACTTGTATCTAAGGATAAAACACATTCTTTTTTAATTACAAGAAAATAAGAATTGAATATGATGTATGACAAAAAACTGAATAGTTAGGTAGGTATATCAACTCAGCAACATTTGTAAGCTTGGTATTAGGTTATTGTTCGTCGCTTGTGCACAGTAAGCTGCAAAAAGGCGATCGCAAACGCCGCGGGCGCAACATTGACAAAACAAGCCTCTGCCCAATTCGTTCACTAATGTTGGGCGTTGGCTAATCCTAGCGTCTTTGACAATCGTCACAAAAGGCTCTGTGTTTGTGTGTTGTGATTGCTCGGGTTGGCTGCAGTAATACCGTCTTATCTCTACGATGCTCGTACAATTTTCCTTGAGTAGGTACAGTCAACAGCACTTGCTTCACACTTGTAGTGCTAGTCTCATCTCTAAGGCGATTGTAATAAGAACGTTACAAAGTCCAATGTGTCAAGCTCCACGTGCTCTTGACTGTAACTACTTATATACGGTTTAAATTACAATTTTATTATGCTTAAGAGTAGGTAGGTACATATTTTGAGATGTATATTACTGGATGCCCGTGACATTCGTTCGCGTGGAATTTAGATTCCCATTTTCCATAGACAAGTAGACCGAACAAAAAGTATGTTTGGGGTTTGATATCCAGCTATATCGAAAACTAAGTAATAATCGTCTCTGCTTGTAACATTCCTCCTTTATAAGTAAAGTAGAATTCGTTAATATATGGCGATTACGGCAGTCTATTGTTGACACCACCTATCACGTTTAGGGGTCCAATGTATCTCGTGAAATGTGGGTATATCCAGTAATGGAATACCTCTGCCTACCCCCTCGGGGATAAAAGGCGTGAGATTACCTATTTATTTTTCATTTTATTTTTATTATAGACAATTACAAAACACGATGGAAAAACTACAACAACAACCGAGACTGATTAATAGGATGACTGTTAGTCAAATGAGTTACTTTTTAGGATCTGTCAAAACGAAAATTTAGGAAATATACTAAATACTGCGTTGTGACGTCATCGGATTTATTACACAATTGCAATACTTATAAAAAAATATAATTGTAAATGAAAATCTAAATAAGTACATTGTTAGAGATGTTTTGGGATATTATTTTTAATTAATGATTACTTACAATTTAGTTTCGACACAGTCAAATATCTACCCAATTGCTCTACACCACTGCTGCTACAGGACAACGCTAGACCACACACTAACAACCGACGGTTGCTAAATAGAGGAGCTACGATTGGCATATCTGCGAAACCCTCCGTCCTCACCCGACCTTACTCCAACAGATCTTTTCAGATACTTTTTCCGGAATTTGGTCAACTTCTTGTAAGTAAAAAAAAACATTTCCGATGAGACTGTCAAAACCGCCCTAAAAGATTTTATTAATTCTCGCTCCCACTATCTTTTCAGCAATGGAAAGTGCGAAAGCGAAAGTGCATAGATAACAATGGTCCTAGGTACATACTTTGATTAATTGTTAAAATAATTACCTAAATAGAGTTGTACCTTTAGACTTATAAATAGGTAATTTGGTTAATGTTAGATCATTGAGCTTCATATTATGATGAAATGATTTTTGGTTTTGTAAACTATAGTGCTGTCAGTAGTTTCAACCGTGTACTCACTGCGCGTGGAGGTTCCGTAATATTTGTCCGAAATAATCTCAAAACAAGGGAACGCCTAGACGTTGTTGGGTTATCAGTTGAGAGTACTATTGAACTGTCTTGTGTTGAGCTGGAGAAGCACATCATTGTGTGCGTATACAGGCCTCCATATACCTAGTAATAACTTTAATTCTTTTGAAAATATTATGGAGGATGTACTAAAATTAGTTAGTAAAAACAAAAAGTCTGTTGTGGTATGTGGCGATTTCAATGTCGATTTACTTGAAGACAGTTTGTACAAGACAAGAATATTAGGCTTATTTAATGCATTTAATTTATCCAATGTGTTTATGGAGCCCACTCGAGTGACGGCGACTACAGCCACTTGTATTGATAATATGTACTGCAATTGCGATTTCACGAGCAAATAAATTATTAATTGCCTAAAATCTGATCACAGTGGACAATGTATTGTTTTTCCTATAGTGAAACGTGAAATCGCGGTTGAAATTCAGACTAGGCCTGTCACAGAGACTAGAATAGAGAAATACAAGCAGGCATTAGTGTGTAAACTTCCTGGTGTAAAAAACTGGAATCCGTAAAAGTAGGGATAAGTTATTTGAATTGTATGATAGAAAAACATATACCGTTGATAACGGTTTCATAGAATATGTGAGGAACTATTCCAAAATATTTAAAAAGGTATGTGCTCGTGCAAAATCGTTTTACATCAGCAAATTTATTGAAAAATCTGATAATAAAATAAAGGCTGTTTGGAAAGTAATAAACAGAGAAACTGGTAGGGTGAAACCACGTGACCATGAATTTGTAATACAAACAGATCGTGGCATTATTAGCACAGGGAAGGAGGTGGCTCAGGAATTCGAAACATTTTTTACTAACATTCCTATTACAACAACTGAATTACTGAACTCCTCGCCTACTAAAAAAACATGTAAAAAGTTGCAAAGAAAACTTCAGGTTTATACATGTTAATCCAGATATGATTGTAATAACTTATAAATCATTAAAGCTTAAAAACACCGAAGATATATGGGGTATGTCAGTAAAGGTGTGTAGTTTTATCATAACCTTAATAGCCCCGTACCTAGCTCTTATTTTTAACAATTGTATAGATGAAGGAGTATTTCCAGATTTAGTGATACAAAGTAAAGTTATACCACTTTTTAAAGCAGGAGACAAAAAGGATCCTAGTAACTTTAGACCCATTTCTGTTTTACCAGTGCTTAGTAAAGTCTTTGAAAGGTTAATACTTGATCAAATGCTTTCTCATTTCAACTTAAACAATTTATTTCATGACGAACAATTTGGCTTCACTAAAGGGCGCTCCACCACTGACGCTGGAATTGCGCTTCTCAAGCATATATTTAATGCTTCGGAAAACTCAAGCAACGCAATTGGAGTGTTTTGCGATTTATCGAAGGCATTTGACTGTGTTGATCATCAAACTTTGCTACGTAAATTAAAACATTACGGTGTTAATGATAAATCTTTAAGCCTTTTAGAATCATACCTAGAGAATAGAATACAAAAAGTTCAAATTAATGGTAATAAATCAAAGGGATCACTTGTTAAAATGGGGGTCCTTCAAGGTTCAATTCTCGGTCCCTTTCTATTTCTTGTATACATAAATGATCTTCCCTTCATGGTTGAACGCTCATCAAAGATAGTGTTATTTGCTGATGATACTTCTCTTATTTTTAGATATATTTTTATATATTTTTCTTATTTTTAAAAGTTAATAGACAATCTCATGATCTCGGAGAAATAAATAACGCCCTCAAACAGGTTCTCAATTGATTCACTGCAAACAACCTAGTGCTAAATGCGAAAAAGACAAAATGTATGAAATTTGTTGTTCCAAATGTAAAGCAAGTAGATAGTTCTATAATATTGAATAATAAATATATATAATATAATCTCACGCCTTTTTTTATCCCCGAGGGGGTAGGCAGAGGTATTCCATTACTGGATATACCCACATTTCACGAGATATATTGGACCCCTAGACGTGATAGGTGGTGAGCCTATCGCCGGACCGGGTCTGTTTACACATGTCTCAGAATTAATTCTGAGACCTGCGGGTTTCCTCACGATGTTTTCCTTCACCGTCGAGCTAGTGATAAATATGTACGTAAGTTTTTGAAAAACTCATTGGTACATGCCAGGATTCGAACCCCAGCCTCACCGATTTTCAGCCGGCTCTTTAACCGTCCGGGCTATCACTGCTCTTATTGAATAATGAATGTTTAAATTTCATTGATAATACAGTTTTCTTGGGAATAACTATAGACTCGAAACTGCAGTGGAACCCGCACATATCCGCCTTACCGGGCAAACTCAGTTCGGCTGCTTATGCGGTCAGAAAAATTAGATGGCTCACTGACGTAGACACAGCACGTCTTGTCTATTTTAGCTACTTTCACAGCATTATGTCATACGGCATACTGCTGTGGGGTCGAGCTGCAAACGCGGAATCCATTTTTATATTGCAAAAGCGAGCTGTGAGAGCCATTTACAAATTGAGATGTCGTGATTCCCTAAGAGAATTGTTTAAAGAAATAAATATTTTAACAATGCCATGCCAGTATATTTATGAAAATATTATGTAGGTACGTACGCAAAAATATATCTCTTTTTACAAAAAACTGTGACAGGCACAATTGTAATCTTAGAAATAAAAATAAAATAGAGCAACCACATTACAGATTAAGTAAAATTAATAATTCCTTTATGGGTTTGTGTGTACGCTTTTACAACAAGATACCTAAAGCTGTTGTAGATTTGCCAGAAAAAATGTTCAAAACTCACGTTACCTAAAATGGTTTTATGTAAAATGGCATATTATAAGTTAGATGAATATTTGAATGACAATGATGTTTGGTGTAAATTTTCTCCAGCTCAGCAAAGCACTAAAACCATGTAACTTGTACTTTGTATTGTATTGATTGTTTAAAAGAATAATGTGTTGAGGAGTTTCTTGCCCCGCTTCTTCTCCCCAACTATACATACCGAAGCGGTGGAGTCGCAATGACTTTCGATAAGAGGACTTATAAGTCCCTACATTGAATAAAAACTTTTGACTTTGACTTTGACTTTGACTTTGATGATATCAGTGAAGCTCGGGTTCGAATCCTGGCATAGGTATAGGTACCAATGAGTTTACAAAAAAAAAGAACTTACGTACCTACGTAGTATTTACTTAAGTATTACTAGCTCGACGATGATGTAAAACATCGTGAGGAAACCCGCAGGTCCAGGAATTAATTCTGAGGCATGTGGAACAGAACCAGTAAGGCGATGGGCTCACCACCTATCTCGTTTAGGGATCCAACGAATAGGTATCTCTTGAAAAGTTGGTATACCTATCCAGAAATGGAATACATCTGCCTACCCCCCCGGGGATTAACCTAATAAATTTATTATTATTAATTTCATTAAGAAAAACATTTTGCTTTTTCCATACAAAACACCACTAAGTATATTAGGATTAAAAATTATTATTATTTTATTGTTTTATCATTTCAAAAATACAATAATTTTGATTAGTCGAAATTAGTAAGCGTAAAACGGAAAAATGTGAACTGTCACCGAACCCATGCTATGTGAAATAGACTATAGGTTCTTACCTACTTAGTACAAAAACCGTCCTCGTTTATCGCTCTTTCTATTGATCTACTTATGAAGACCGCACCAAAATCTGTGGCTTGGTTTGGGAGTTGTTAGTGGACATATTTCACTTATGTTTGTTCCTATATTAGATGTAGATATAATCTAAGAATGGATTCAAAATATTTTTTTATATTATTTTGTTTAATGACAAGTACTTATTAACAAGAAGCTTTGGTAACTCTATTATTAAGTTAAGGCTCGTATTTTGTACTATCAGCAAACGCTAAGCCTGATACATTTGGAAGAATATTTTGTCTCAGTATTAAATAGGTACGATACAAAAAAATTAATGTAAAATCAAGCTTTTTTGATTATTACCATAAATGGTTCAATTCTTATGAGATATAAATAAAATCGAAAGCCAAATCAGTTTAAGTATCTACCTACCTACTTTATTATTAATCAGTTAAATAAGGTCATCAGTCGAAATTGTACCTACTCGTTTGGAAAATGTAAAAAGCGGTGAACGCATAAAACAGTAAAAAGAGACTAACAAAAGCCAGACAGGCCGAAATATAGCGCATTAGTAAAAAAATTGTCCCGTTTTATTTAATTTAATTGTTTTATTATTTTGCCGACTTCTTGGTACCCAGTTATGTTATTTGTCACAATTTATGTTGTCAAACTTAACTATCTGACTGACTAATGCCAAAACTAAAGTTAAGCTTTTTTGACCAAAATCCGTCTTAAGCCCGACTGCCGGACAAATTTTAACCACTCAATTGTGCCTGGGTAGACCAAACCTAGCAACTCTGCTAAAGATGTAATTATATGAGTCGATGATTTTACAGCAAGCAGTTCGGGAGCATCGCGTTTGTCACATCACAATCGTATCATGAAGCTTCGGGGCGGGTCCGGCGGCGCCACGCCCCTCGAGGCACCCTGCGCCCCGCCCGCCGGCCCGCCAGCCGCGGCCCGTCGCACCTCCACTATGCGCCAAGTCGCTAAAACGATTTACCGACAATCGCATCTCCCGGCTTATTATTATCGGGATAATTACAGTGCAACGTAGCCGCTGAGGGTTTGGCGCCCGCGAAGTGCTCTAAATATCTTTAGTACAATAAACATGTACGTAAATCATTAAAATCCAGGACTATACTTAAATAACGGTCAGAGTGAACGAGTGACACCTCAATAAAAGTGAGATAAAATAACTACGATGTGTAAAGATGCTTGTTTAGAGCGTTCGGAGTGGACGCTGTGAAGATCAGGAGGCGAGTGACTTGCATGTAGTGTGAAACGCGTCGTGAGGTGTAGCGTGCAGTGTGGCGACGCAGGAGGCGCGCGAGACCGCCGGCGGTGGCGGCGGTATGGGAGGCGCGGGCTGGGCTCGCGACGCACCCGCGCTGCTAAGCACGGCTCTGCTGCTGGGCGGCTCGCTGCCTGAGCGGCCCTCCGCGCCACTTTTCACCATCGAGAGCATCCTGGCGCCACGGCCGCAGCCCGCCATCCCGCCGCTCCAGCTGCACCACCTGCACGCACCCTTCCACAGAGCCCACGATCTGTTTGGTACGTCCGCTAAGCTGTTCTTGGATATTGGTGAGATTTGTACATAATTACGTATGTTGTTATGATAGAGGACTAATTATCGACAGTGTAAGGACTACTTACGATGCATTTAAGTATCTATTACTTAGGTAAAATAATAAAATTAGGGAAAATAATAATAGGTAGGTATACATAATTATACGTAAATAAAGTCTCGAAAATGTTACCAATAAAGTTTATAGGTATGGCTAACCGACTCATTTATTTTTATTCCTACTGATGCGTGCACAGACAGACATCCTACATACAAAAATTTCATCAATTGGTGTTTTGACATCTAAATCGTTAACTATCTACCTACCTACAATAAAAGCAAACATTTTCAAAAAAATATTTTTGTAGGTACAGAGACGGTCTCGTTACAGATAATGTAACGTAAAGTAATAAATGTATACGTAACGTAAAATAATAATGACCAATAAAGATTTTCAGTGTCCCCATGGTGTAGCATTACCTACCAGTTTTTTTTATAAATATGATTCTTTTAACTTTTTGGGTGAAAAAAGCGGTATTCTTTCGTCGGACATAGAAAAAAACCGTGTAGGTACTACCATCAGAAGTTTTTAAATATTTATCGTTTTATTTGATTGTGTTTTTAATTAACATAAAAAAACAGAAATCAACATCAAAAAAGTAAAGTTTCCATTTTCTCTTTCTTAAAAATAAATAATTCTTCACAGGATATAGCTGTAGATTAAATTGCGAGTAGGTACCTACCTACATCATTCTACCGTCATTAAATTTACGGAGCATTTATTTCTAGAATCCGACCACTTTAAATTTATTTTATAGGTACCCGAAAAGTGGGACTGAACCTGTCCCGATGGACATTAAATTTTGATTAAAAAATCGGGACGTCCCGCCAAAATCGGGACGTCTGGCAACTTCCGAACTGTCCGAAAAATACATTAATGAAAAGTGGGTAAGTTCCAGACTTTCCACTTTTCACTAATTTATTTTTCGGACATATCACGATATTTTTCTTCACCGTCGAGCAAGTGACGAATATGTAGGCGTAAGTTTTGAAAAACTTATTGGTAGGTACATGCCAGGATTTGGACCCGAGTCACTGATTATCGTAATGAAAAGCGCGCTCTTTAACCGCAAGGCTATATGCGGGTAGGTGACCTACCCTAATCGTGAAAGGGACCACATTCTGCTCCGTGGTGTTGTAAGACGTGTCTTAAAACTAATTCTGGGACTCTGTGTTTACCTCTTGTTTGAAAAATAATAAGATACGAAAAACGGTTTCTTTACACCAACGTGATTGCCATCACGGGCATAAACTTATTATAGGTACTACCAACATACTTATAGATCTACGTAAGTTAGAGAGAGAAGGGATGATAAGCGTTGATTAGTAGAGACACATGTAGAGAGCTACAACTAGTGATGGATGCGTATTGGGTATCGCGTTAAAACCTCCCCTCTATCACGAACAAATTGCCCTCGAGCTCTCCCAACTACCTTTTCTTTTAAGGAACTCCTATCAAATTATTACAAATCCATACATACATACATAATCTCACGACTATTTCCTATTGGGGTAGGCAGAGACAATAGACTGCCACTTGCTACGAACCTTGCAGATCTCTCGTGCTTCATGTGGATGAATACCATACTCGTCGGTTTCGGGTACTCTTTATCTGGGTTTTCTTCAATACATCCACCGATGTGGTTGATGTAAGTACGCCTAGATCGTCCTCTACCGGCTTGCCCATTAACAACACCATTGTATATTTGTCTCGTTAAGCGCCTTTCATTCATCCTCTCAATATAACCAAACCACCTCAGCATCTCTCTCGAATCACATCTATTCTTCACTATCTGTCAATCGTACTCCTCTAATGCTTCATAACGAGCACATTTCCACTGCATTTATTCGACTTGCAAGCTTCTTCTGCTATACCCAACACTCACTGCCATACATTATCATATAATTAATGTCCTATAGCGGTGTAGGCGTAATCCTTCAAAGTCATTTCGCGGCGTAGGCATTGTGATCAAAAAGGTATAAATCTATATAATATAAAAGAAAGTCGTGTTTGTCACACTATTTATAACTCAAGAACGGCTGAACCGATTTGGCTGAAAGTTGGTAGCTTAGAACCAGGAGACGGACATAGGATACTTTTTATTCCAATATTCCCAGGGGAACGGTAGCGACGCGGGAACGGGAATGGGAACGAGAACGGGAACGCGGGTGAAACCGCGCGGGGACAGCCAGTAATGTAATAATTGAAAGTTACAGATCTCAATTGGATAATAAACATTATTACCTACTATAAATAGTTTAGCAGGGGCATCCCTCGCCTCCCTGCGGCATAGACAAGGCTTACCACAATTAAAGTATCTTCCCCTCTTACGTTACAAGAACGTTTTATAATTTAAAAACCTCCCCGGGGTTCGCTGGGTCGATTTAATAAAAAAAATAACTTGATTTTTATAAAAATACACTGATTTATAAGGATGCAATATGTAAATAGTTACAATTACAACAAATACAAGGACAAAATAAAATATGGAACATTTTTAAAATAACAGTTTATGTTTTAAATGCAATTATGAAAATCAATTTTTTGGGATTTCACACCAAAGTGGTAATAAAACGAAACCCTGTCTGAGACAGAGGCTTTTGAGCAACTAGCCGAATGGAAAGTTTAAAGCGAGTGGGGTTGACGAGGCAAGTGGGGTATCATATGAAAGGGATATTAATTTAAATATGTGCCTACTACAAAATATTTTTATTACCTCATAGTTTTCGAATTGTGATGAAATGTGTCAAAAAAAATACAAGCTCCCAAACTCAATTTGAAGTCTCTAAATATAATGTCAATTTGGTTAAAAAAAATAGAAGTTTATTTTAAAATCAAATTAGGTACACCTAATAAAGAAAATATTTTAGAAAATAAAATATGATTTATACCTTAACTAACATACATACTTACGCTAGACAACAGACAATTAATAAGTAAATAATAATTACTGGCGTACCTACTCGTATAATTCGATATGCTTATTCGCGTTACCCGACGAATGTTTATGTACCTACCTAAATCCCATACATTTTCAATCTATAATATCAGTCGATACGTACCGAAAGATTATTCGAATAGAATGAAAAATTTAGGTATGTATGGGAAAAATGTGATCATTACAATACTAAATTAATGTTTCATCGAATCTTAAAAATACTTTTGTGTAGACGATTGGAATTAGAATTTTGGGAAGAGTTGCCTTGTGATGTTGATTTTTTATTATCTAAGTACTTTTGTATTGTTACCCTAAATTATACACAGCTGCCAAGCAACGGAATGCAGACACAATACCTTTATTTATTGTCCTTGAGCGCCTGTGGGATGCTGAAGCTTAACTTCAGCCAGCTTAACTGTATAGCCCCATTATATCTTTTTCCATATAAAAAATATATGAAAAAGCCTTAATTTCTACTACAATTTAAGCATGTATACAGTAATACTATTACCTGCTTTACTAAGTAGGTTTTATTAAAAATGCATCTCGTAAAGGGAACGGGGTGAACTCCGGGGGTAATGTTTGGTATAATATCCTGACTGTCTCTACGAAAGTATACAACTTTATTGGATTTTAGATTAATTGATTAATCGATTCGCTGAAAGGATTTTCGATCCTGTTACATTTTTGATCAGATGAGCTTCGATGAATTGACATTAGATGTTGCAACCTGAACCAAACCTGAAAGTTGCCTAAAGGTTTCCTATACGATGTAGGCGGACAGGATCTTTTTCGAAATCTGAGAAACCAGTAAGGTAGTTCAGCTCTACTATAAATGGTAGTACTTTAAATAAATAAAATAAAATAAATTTATTTCAGATTAGAATCCATATTTGGTACAGTATGTTTGTACAGTGTAGGTACTATAGTATAGGATGTTAGTTTTAGGATATACATACATACATAATCTCTAGGATAACTTCCCAAATACACAAACTCTGACACCTACCTTTCTTCTTCTTTTCTTCTTTTGACGGTCCTGTAGGCTCAGTTGGTAGAGTGACCCTACCTTCTGAGTGGGAGGTCACAGGTTCGATCCCCGCTCGGCACATACACAGGTTTATGAACAATGGTAAATACCTACTTTTTCAAATTATCATCTGTACATGTGTTGCTGAAGAAAAAGGGTCCCAATCCCAACTCAGCATGTTGCCTTGCTGCAAGAGGGCGCTGATATTCAGGTGGGACCAGAATTGTGTCCCACTATTTATTATTATTATTATCTACTTTCTCGCCTTTAATCATAATATCTCTTACGATAAAATTCGCAAAATTATAGAAAAAATGTATTATTGTTTACACGAAATATGAATCTTGAAAATGAATAAATTAAACCGTCCAAGAACGCGTGTGGTTTATATTACATCGTTGAAAGTATTTTAAAAATCAATAAAGCTTAGGCGGGTGAAGCGGAGAGTAGGGAAAGCCGTCGATAGCGACTTAGCACTGTGCCGGTGGCTTTAAAAGCTTTTACATTTCTTTCGGAAATAATATTGTAATACCTCGCGGCACCCGGAAATATGCAAAAATATTCAGTTTTTATTTTTAAAGTTGTTGTAGCGTTAATATTTTTAACGGTTCGGTGCTGAGCGAGATCCCCGAGGGGTTTAAGCTAGCTATTCACGCAACGACTGGCCCTGGAACACCCGGATGACAGGTGAACGTTTCTATTTGATCACATAATCAACCCGTAAGAGCTTACTATGGATTTATGGATCTTTTTACACACGTGAGATATAGGCTGTGACTAGTCTTGGGCATAGTCGTCCGTTATTGGGAGCGTTCAATTTAGTTCGCAGACCTACCGCGAACTAGTTCGTTCATTTCGTTCGTTTCTTTTGTAGATGTAGATTATTATTAAATAAGTAAATGTTTTTCATATTATAAATGCGAGAAACTTTAACCATCTGATAGACTATAATTTACTAAGCAACTCTTATAAGAGCGGCAAATGTAAAAAAAAATAAGGTTAGGTTATGCAGAGCCACTCAATAATAGAGCGGACGCCACAAAAATACATTATTTAAAGAACTAAGAGCGAGCTGTGGACGAACTAGTTCGCATAGTTCACCTAAAAGAGCGCTCTTTCGAACTAGGTCGTTCGCGAACTACCCAAGACTAGCTGTGACCTCACAGGCGAGGCTACCGCAGACCGGGAGATAGTGTTAGGCTATGGGCAACCAGTCAGATTTTTCAACAAAATTCAAAGAAAGACAGTCATTTACTGACACGACTCGTCCAGTGAAGCTTTATGATCTCTACAAACACTAGCACCGCGGAGCTAGGAGTGGCACTTTATTTTTAGGGTTTGGTGCCGAAATGGTAAAGCTAAACCCTACAGCGGCTTATCTCAGCAATTTCTTAAAAAATTTGGAATAGTTTCAAATAAAGCTTGCTAATTTCAGAAATATTTTAAAAAAATTTTTTTTTTCGTTACCTATAGGTACCTACAGGTTTTGTTAGGTTCACTCAATATTCATATACAATATGTAACAGAATAAGCGCAATTCCTGAAATGAGTTTGTTCAGTATCGACTACTTAATCGATTTCAGCTAAGTATTTTTAATAAGCGTAATTTTTTTCCGAAAAATTAATTAGCGTAGCTGAATTTAGTGCTACCTTTGGAAATCGTACTAATATTGCTGTTTATTTAAGAAAATTGGTTAGATACAACTAAAGTACGAAGGCATATTTTTTAATATTAATATACTAATTGGGGTGTAAGTATGAGGAATTGCGCATATTTTTTTTTGGAATGGTTTTTATTTTTTATAGCTTATTCAAAACGAAAATTGAAAAACCGAATGTAGATACCTACATAAGCAATGCACGTACACTATACCCAAATTTGACTACAAATAAATATTGTAAAAGCGACAAAAGTGGTTTTAGTGCGGCAGTGACGATTTATGCAAAGAATGTTCACCAAATCATACTTTTAGAAAAAAAAACTGTCGTTTAGTTCTCTTTATATGATAATTCTATTTCTCTTACATAGTTGCACCTACCCTTAAAATATTTGCACTTGATTCAAAAGGACCTTATACATTGGATCTAATTCCGCAGGCATGGGCATGGGGAGCGCTGCGTCAGGCGCCGGCGGCTACGCGGGCCTGTACGGCGGGTACGCGGCGGCCGCGCTGGCGGGGCTGGCCGGCCCGCCGCCGAAGCGCAAGCGCAGGCACCGCACCATCTTCACGGAGGAGCAGCTGGAACAACTCGAGAGCACCTTCGACAAGACGCACTACCCCGACGTAGTGCTCCGAGAGCAGCTCGCCTTGAGGGTCGACCTGAAGGAGGAGCGAGTTGAGGTACAATATTTTACATAGTTAGTAAAATAATTATACTTGGTCATAGGGACAAAATTGTAATTCAAAAGGTAATAAAGTCTGGTGTGATACTAAGACCGAAACGACGACGACGACAGCTCGCGAGGGAGCTGAACTGACTGACGCTTATGATCAAATTTGTTATATTATTATGAAAAGTATTCGAAATAGCCGAGAAATAATAAAAAAATTGGGAGTTTACTGCCCAATTTACGACATACCTAAACATATAAAAAAATGACAATCACAAGCTTGTACATATGTAAAATTACAGAAAACAAAAGTTTGTGTTACGTTGTTACTCTTTTACGCAAAAGCTACTGAACGGATTTTGATGGAAATTTTGAAAGTTGTAACTAATTTTTAAAATAAAAATTATACATCAGAATAACATAATTATACTTATATAGCTTCTGAAAGATATTGTGCAAGATACGAGTCCACGTTGAACGAAGTCGCGGGCGTACATTTGTGAAGTGAAGATGTCATAAAAATATTACTTACTTACTTACGTAGCTTCCTATTTACATTAGGTAGGTTCATCTATAATTCTTTATCCAGTAAAAAATAATCTGATCAAATTGCATTTAGCGTATGTACAATTTGATGACTATTTTGTTTGAATATGCTACGGAACAAGATTAACAGGGCGTAACGTTAAGTAGTAGCAAGGGACAACAAGTCAATAGAGCTGACACGTAATTTTTTTGAGTCTCCAATTCCCCATGCATAGTGGGTGGCCCGCTCGGTTAACCGAAGCGAGCACCTTTACAATGAAACTCTCAAAATACTTATGTCTTTCTGTTTATACATTCTTTACTAAACCGTACAATTAACTGGGAATATTAAAAGTTTTTTCTGAATAGGATTCCATATTCTTGCAGTGTTTGCTGAATTTAGATTTTGAGCATAAACTATGATTAACATTATTCTTATACATGCGGTATTAGGTACTATCAAATTATAAAGCTTTTTTTATTCCAATCAACATTTCTTGGGTCAACAGATCAACTATCAATTCAGCTGTTTTTGTGCATTTACGTATATATTTATCACTGGCTCAACGGTGAAGGAAAACATCGTGAGGAAACCAGCAGGTCCCGGGAACAAATTTTGAGGTATTTGTAACCCGTTCGGCGATAAGCTCTCAATCTGTCTTTTAAGGATTCAAAAAACAATACCCACTTTATACCTTTACTGATCTCCGGGAATAAAACTTCGAGTCACTTCAATTTAAAATATTGACCAAATCCAGATCAATAGGTTTTTATTGCGTAAGTAAGTTTTTTGCGAGCTATTGAAGTGACACCAAAAATAGTGAAGATTAATGGGAGAGCTTATCCACAAACCACTAAAAATTTACGACGGTTTAAGTGAGTAAGTATAAGATAGCCATGCTAGTGCTCTTGATAATAGAATTTGGGATGTTGAAACTGAGTCGGAGGATGTTTGTGGCTACCGGTGTTGGCCGTGGAGTGTGTGCCGACCACTCCACGTGCCACCCGCGTCTCCGG
Organism: Ethmia dodecea; assembly: GCA_963855545.1. Classification (NCBI taxonomy): domain Eukaryota; kingdom Metazoa; phylum Arthropoda; class Insecta; order Lepidoptera; family Depressariidae; genus Ethmia; species Ethmia dodecea. Next base: position 16,115,490 of record OY979443.1, on the reverse strand, counting down.
CCATGTTGACACTCGCTCTACAACCTTCGGATTGCGCAAATTGGTTCGTTCTCCGGATCGAAATCTCTAAAGAAAAAACACAGTATAAAATGAATACCTATCTGTAGTGTGCAATGAACTTCATTTATTTAGGATGATTGTTTATCCTGTATAAACTTTTTTTACCGTCTGGAAAAAATGTGGTGTGATAGGTAATAGAACATTTGGCAACGTTACTTAAAAAAATATATTTTTCTCAAAAAAAATTTTCCTTGCTTAAACTACAATATACATTACTCAATTGTAGTCAATAATACACACTGAAATATTTAAAATAGTATTTTAAAAAGAAACAGGCTCGTAGCTTCCATTTATGCGCAGATTGCACTGACCTTGCATTAAATTGACCTACAACGTACTTACTGTGGGTAGTTTTCTAGATTTTGTAAATTGCATTAAACATGACATGATATTAAACAATTAATCTTGTGTATAACTTCGGCTCTAGATACCTTATACGTCATATTTTTTTATAGACGGTAAAAAAATCATCCAGCATATACAAGGTTTTTACTTATTTCTACAAAAATTTTAATCGTTAACGATAATTTAAAACACCCATTTCGTTCCCCTTTTACCTCTAAAATGAAAATATGAGTTAGGCAAGCATAATATATGGAGGAGCGGAAGTGGAATGCTCCTTCATCGTGAAAAGGGAAGATCTTCCACCAGGCGAGGTGATCGTGCCCGGGGACTGTCCAACGGTTGATTTTGGAAAGTTGTATATACTTAGATACGAACTCATTACAAAACTTCGACAGCGCGGTTTAGAACAGTTCTATGTAGCGCTAGGTGTCACTACACACAGTTTTAAACTACTTATTCCAATATCAAGTCAATAGAATTAGTATTGCGTAGCTCAAATAAGCAGCTGTAATAGATAATGATGCATAGCGTCACCATTACGGTCAAGTATGCGAGGAAAGTTTATGACGATTATAGCATCTTCCGAGTATTACCACCTACAAAGACACACACAGTAGGTATAATGAAACGGTCGCGATCAGTGCTGCCAACTAGTTTTATCGAAAACGCGCTGTCGGCGCTGTAAAAACGCTCTAGAACGCGCTAAATGGCATTTTTTTAAAAAGCGCTAAATTTCGCGCCAACCACACATGGTGATTTAATTTTGCTCGTTACAATGAGTATAGGTACCTATTTAGATAAAAATAAATTTTATGATGGTATGAAATGAAACAAAGATACAAAAAAATAATATTTTTTTATAATGAATGATGATGAATGTCGCAACCTTTTTTAATGACATTCATTGTGATGAATACACTTTCAATATTAGCGTTCGAGTGGGGTAATGAAAAAACTTTCATTGCTAAGGAGAATATTTCTTTAAAAGGACATGTACTAAAAGCATATTTTGAGTCTTTTACTTCACTCCAGAATTTCTATATTATAGTTTCATATAATTTAAAAAAAAAGTTTCGAGGCAAAAAAAGCGCTAGATCTGGCGCGAAAAGCGCTAAGTTGGCAGCGCTGGTCGCGATATACTGCAACGACAAGCTTCGCCGAAGCCAGGACCTCGGATGTCTTTGCTCTGCTCAGGTAGGGTCGCTGCGTCTACGGACGGGTGTGTGAGTTGATGTGTGACACAAACATGGACACCAGTGTGCGAATTTCCACCTCTAAAAAAGATAATTTAATTTCATAAGGATTTACTTTTTACCATTGTACGAATGGCCCTAAAAACGATAAGAATACATAATTCAAAGTACTTATAATTAATCTAAAACTGCGTCAAACAAAGTACCTAAAACTTTGATTAGTAAGTTTCACAAATCGGAAAAACTCTGTTATCCGAGGGAAGCCTTAGAAAGTGAACATTATTAGATTGTTGTGCTTTTGTCGGCCCCGGCCCGCTGGCATAAATAAATCAAATTTAATTAACTCGGATTAATTTTCACGATGGCGTATCCAGAGCTGCCCTTTTTATTCGCTTAGGAGTAAAACTCCGCTCGTAACTCGTAGAGAATTCATCCGGCGGCAATTTGCTATGGTTTCTTTAATAAAACGTGCACAATTGGGCAAATTTTATGTGTTGATTGCTTTTCCAACAAAGCCGTATAAGTTCATTTAAATTGGTTTTACTACATGTGACGTTGTTTGCATTACACAAATTCTTTTACCACATGGAGCGGTAAATGTGTACAACTGTGTTTCAAACCCATCGTACTAAAATGAGAACCTGTGAGTAATAATTTATAAGTAAATCGCTTTATTTGCACATTAGAAAATAGATGTGAGTTATTATAAGTAATATAATTAAGTAGCTTAAAAATCTGTGATAATAATGGTTTAACAGAAGTTTACTGGAATAAGAAAACCATGAGGTCCGGATACTCCGGATAAAAAGGTCCGTAACCTTATTGACTTTTCCACGTTCAAAGCTTTTTTTGTAAAATCAGACTACTATTACCGATATGCTGAATTATTAAATTTATGGAGGAGCGGAGGTGGAATGCTCCTCCATCGTGAAAAGGAAGATCTTCCGCCAGGCGAGGTGATCGTGCCTGGGGACCGCGGTCCAACGGTTGATGTTGGACAGTTGTATTTATACAAACTCATTAGAAAACTCCGATAGCGCGGTTTAGAACTCGGCCGTCTATTGGCGCGTTCTATGTAGTGTCGCTACAAATTCATTGAATTTCGTGCCTTTATGACGACTTAAGTTCCTTTTGATTTTATAGAATTTTAGGAATTCAGACGTTTCTTTTGTCAATTTAAATACAGTCATGATCATAACATATTTTATTTACTTCTATTACACGTATTACGATCAGCCTATAGCTAATCCAAAGAGGGAATGCGGAAAATTGTAGGACACAATTCACACACGGTTATTTAGTGCCAAACTAGGCAGGGCCTGTACTATGGCTACTAAACAACTGATATAAATATTAAACGACCAGACAGACATGTTCATGCACACAAATGTCGGCCCCGAGCTGGGATCGGATCCGCGACCTCCGACTCAGGGCAGGGTCACTACCAACTGAGCCAACAGACCCGTCATATCTGTTGGCTTCGTGTCTGGGTGTTTAATATTTATTTAAGTAAGTTTATAAGTTGTTTAGTAGATAACCATAGTAAGGCTCTGCTTAGTTTGGGACTGAATAACCGCCGATCAGATCGGCGATGTATTGAAAAAAAGCCAGATAAAGAGTACCCGAAACCGACGAGCTTGTATGAACCGATTGATGGATGTGGATGAGGCACGTGAGGTATGCCAGGATCGTAGCAGGTGGCGGGCTGTTGTCTCTGCCTACCCCTTCGGGAAAAAGGCGTGAGCATATGTATATGTATGAATAACCGCGTGTAAATTATGTCCCACAATTTATTTATTTATTTACGAGTATATCATGAAACTAGGCCCATTCATTCAACTTTGCTTTACCAGGTGATCGTTACAAATACACCGGTATCTCTGAATACATTAACATGGGAGCCAATTTCGCATAGGCGCCAGCCTGTAGTCTATCGGAGGTCGCGGGTTCGATCCTCGCTCGGGGCCAACATTTGTGTGCATGAACATGTCTGTTGGCTTCGTGTCTGGGTGTTTAGTGTTTATTGAAGTATGTTTATCAGTTGTTTATTACCCATAGTACAGGCTCTGCCTAATTTGGGACTAAATAACCGTATGTGAATTGTGTCCCACAATTTATTTATTTATTGATCAGTTTGATGGGTTTTCATTTTCAAACATTTATCTTCGTCTCCGGAGAGTCATAGGTTATTTTTTACGCTATTGCACCCGAGGGGGTGGAATGTTTTAAATTTTTAATCTTATACACTTAGTGTCCAGTGATGAGGCACTTAACCCAAACTACAAAATCACTTGTAGAATATAAGTACTAACATAGTTTTAAGCCTAACTAACAACCCAATGGATCTGTGTTGTCCGTAATAAAAAGTTTTGAATTTTGAATTTGAATTTAGTTTTTTAATAATAGCTTAGAGAACTTGATTTTTTTGGTGTATTATTGGTAAATAATTAAAGCAAATATCAAAGATGTTGGAAAAACGCGCTCTCTTGGAGAGAAAAACTTTTTCAGCATACGTCACTTGGCTTCTTTGACTTCGCAGAAAAGTTATAATACTTATACCGACACAAATTGTACAACCCGAATCATTTGAAACTTTTAAAGTTCGCGACAAAAAACAATCACGTGAAGCGCGTGCATATTGTATATCACAGAAATTATATTTTAAATAAAAAATAAAAAAATCATTGAAATTATTTAAACAAAGTACCTACCGTTTAAATAATTTCGATTATAATATAAATAATAATAGGTTTAAATACTATCATCAATAAGTTTAAAAAAAACTTACGTACCATTGATCACTACCTCGACGGTGAAGGAAAACATCGTGAGGAAACCAGCAGGTCCCAGAATAAATTCTGAGGCATGTGTAACAGACCCAGTCCGTCGATGGGCTCATCACGATCACGTTTAGGAGTTCAAAGAATATATTTGGTTGATGGTTGGTTGTTGCTGGTTCAACGTGGGTTTTCCAAAAATGGAATACCTCTGCCTACAAAATAAAACAGGTAAGCATATTTTTTTTCTATCATGTACTTTTTTTTTTACAGTACACGTTAAGTGGGATGTTTTCTTTTTTGTATGGCATGGAAAGATGGATGTATGTGTGAAGGATGGTGCAAGTTAATGTGGATATAACAGTTGATAGATCCAAATGGAAGGAGAAAACATAATACCTATACTGCGCCGTCCCCAAATAATTTGAAAAGGGCAAGAAAATAATAACGAGCCTGTTGTTAAAAATGTCGTTAAAAATATGTGGATTGAGAAAACCATGTAAGAACAACTTTTTATTGTACACCAATAAAAATATTCAATAAGTGACACGATTTAAGAAAGTACAAAGGGCGATCTTATCGATTAAGAAATTCGTTTGCGAAATATTAAGCTAGTGTGCAAATTTTTTGTTAGTCAAGTTTGATTTTGATTAAGTACTTAGGTAAAGCATACTCAGCTATCAAAGCTAAGTATGAGTTACAAGTTAACGAATAATAGGCGATAGTTAAACACGAAGTTAGAATAACAAGTTCTCAGAATTTATTCGGGGGCATTTCTGGAGGACTGGTTCAGGTGATGGACCCACCACCTGTACCATTTAGAGGTCCTAATAATTTACTGGGTATGTATTTCCAGGGATAGAATATTTCTGGTGACCCTCTCGAAGGTAAGGTGTGAGCATGAAATGGTTCTAGTAAGATACGAAAGTGATTTTTTAATAGCGGCGCTTCGCAGTTTCACTCCCGTAGTTCCCGTGACCGTGGGAATGCGGGAATCAAATATAGCCTATGATACTCGCTGATAATGATTAATGATTTTTGCATAAGTGAAATAATTTTTTAAATCAGTTTTGTGGTTTAGGCGTGAAAGCGTAACAAACAGAGTCACATTCACATTTTATAATATTAGGTACCTACATAGTTAGGATTTAAGTTAGGATTTTAATTAAAACACCCTTTAGAATGTTTTCTGAGTATGTAGGTAGGTACCTACCCATTAGTTGTGTATGTGAGTGCGTGTTTTTCGAGCCAATTCACGGGATCCGTTGTTCCCCTGTTATTTGCGCAGCGGCAATTGGAAATTGCATTATTAAAACGCTTTTGTTTAGCAACACAACACTTGCTCAAAAACGTTCTCCTCACCACACGTACATTTGGTCTATAAGTTCAGGTTTAGTTTTTTACATACTAGCGACCCGCCCCGGCTTCGCACGGGTGCAATGCTAATACTAAAACGTTCCTCTTGAATCACTCTATCTATTAAAAAATACCGCATCAAAATCCGTTGCGTAGTTTTAAAGATTTAAGCATACATAGTGATATAGGGACAGAGAAAGCGACTTGGTTTTATACTATGTACCTAGTGATTTTATACTACATAGGTCACACTAAAAGTTTCCGGAACTGGCCACTTACATAAACAATATTTAAAAAGTAACTAAAACATTAGAAAATTTAACTCTTTGGCTGTAGAATGCAGTTTGTTTCATCTGACTATCAATTGTTTTTACATTGTGGCGCTATTTTAAAAATTGCGTGTCTACATTAACATGGATTAAACTCGGGAAAATTTTCGTAGTATGATTTTCTACGATTTTAAGTATAATTTGACAGCTCAACAGAGCATCGCTCGGCTTCAATCTGCTTTTGGGGATGAAGCACCATGCAAGACGACTATTTATAGCTGGTTTCCAGAATTCAAGCGCACGACCGCGCTTGAATTCTGGAAACCAGCTATAAATAGTCCAGAATTCAAGCGCGGTCGTGTCAATCTCATTGACGAATCTCGCGATGGTCGCCCGTCCACCGCTGTGAACAACAAAAACATCGACGCTGTGCGCCGTATGATTGAAACAGACAGGCATGTGACCTACCATGAGATTCGCGCATCCTTAGACATAGGCATGAGTCAAATACAATCAATCCTACACAAACATTTGGGTGTGAGAAAGCTGTGCTCACGGTGGATCCCACACAATTTGACCGAGGCTCAAAAAACGGACCGCGTCACTTGGTGCAGTGCCATGCTTACCAGATTCAACGAAGGTACGTCAAATTTGGTGTGGGACATAGTAACAGGTGACGAAACATGGATTTATTGCTACAATCCCAAAACAAAGCAGAAATCACGCGTATGGGTCTTTCTAGATGAGCCGAAGCCAACCAAGGCGGCGCGCGTGAAAAGTGCATCTAAGCGGATGATTGCTTCTTTTTTTAATAAAACTGGACACGTGACTACTGTTGCTTTAGAGAATCGTCGCACCGTGAATAGTGACTGGTACACGACCATTTGTTTGCCGGCAATTATTGACGAACTCCGTAAAAATAACCGGAAACGTCGTATCATCTTGCACCACGACAATGCTAGTTCCCACACGGCCAGACAAACAAACGAATTTTTGAAGGTGAAAAACTTAGAACTTATGAGCCATCCTGCATACAGCCCCGACCTGGCACCTTGTGACTTTTTTCTGTTCCCAAAAATTAAGAACCAATTACGCGGTCAACGATTTTCATCACCAGAAGAAGCTGTCGAAGAGTATGAAAAACACGTTTTTGAGGTCACCACGGAGGAGTGGCACAAAAGTTTTCAAAATTAGTTTAATCGCATGAAAAAGTACATTGACGCAAAGGGAGAATATTTTGAGAAACAATCAATTCATTTTTGACCTTTAATAGTATTTTTTTCTTATTCATTCCGGAAACTTTTAGTGCGCCCCACGTATGTCCCGGTAGTGACCAGTTCGTAGTGGCTTACATAAGTAAGAAAATACTAAATGTAGCTGTTCCGCGCGAATTCACCCGCGTAAGTCAGGATAAAAACCACTCTATACAATTCTTTAAAATTCGTAGGTGTACTGTCTGTAAATATTTTTCTTGAAGGAGCTCTCGGCAAACGGAAGACAATATGCTGCAGGCGGGACCATTGTGACGGAGGCGCTTCAACTCTTTACACAAATTAATTATTTATACCAAGTGTAATCGCAGCGAGCTCGGAGAAATGGAAACTTAGATTAGATACCGCGACCTACCTTTTTAGGGTTTCGTACTACTACAGACTCACAGCTACTTATTTCAGAAACTACTAATGAGACTGGAAATTATTAGTAGTAAATTGCAAATCAAATACGTATTTATGAAAATATTTTAATTTTCATCATCATCATCAACCCGTAACAGCCCGCAGCTGAGCAAAGGATCTTTCCTCACACTGAGGAAGTATGAGCTACAATCTCCACCGCGAGCTCACTGCGGATTGGGAGATGGTGTTAGGCTACTGGCCGCCTAACTGTCGGAATGTTTCAATCCACCCGAGGGTGTCCGACATGGCTTAACGACTTCCATTGTGCGTAAACACAACGAAAACCGGGACCAACAATTTAACGTGCCTTCTGAAACACGGAGCTCTCTTGATAAAAATGGACGTAGTTACGGCAAGTGGGTTACCCATAGATACGTATATGCAAGGGCTACATTTGCACATTACAATTTTTTTAAAGGATAGGTACCGCATGTTTTACTTACGCGACTTAATACTAATGGAAAAGGTATAAAAGAAATCAGCTCAAATACCTCATACATCATCTGAAAAACGTTCAGATGCTGTCGCTGGCGTGCCACGAAATAAGATGGGGTGTTATTTAAATGGTTAGCAGAGTATTCGTATTTTTGTAAGCAGAAAAATATAATCTGTAAGCAGAAATAGCTAATTGGTCAGCAACTCATGGCCAGCAAACATTACAAAACCTATCAGCAATTTATGTCATTCTGGATGGCTGTAATTATTTTTGAGCTGCAATGAGCTGCTACTGTTTAATAAAATTTTGGTAAGCACTCAGAGGGGAAGCCAAAAAATATTTTTTGAGCTTCATATAAAAGTAGCAAAATAATCTCAGCAAACTTGTCATGCGTAAAATGGGCGCATTCCTTACATAGATTAGGAAGGACTTTGGATTATGCAACTGATGTAGGAGGAGGTAGCTCCTACCTCCTCCTACATCCTACTACCGCCTCCTACCACCTCCTCCCACCTCCTCCTACCTCCTCCTATCTCCTCCTACCTCCTACTACCCCCTACTACATCCTCCTACCTCCTCCTACCTCCTCCTACCACCTGGAGGAGGTATGAGAGGGTAGGAGCGGGTAGGTGGGAATGAGAGTGGGAGTGGGAGTAGGAGTGGCTATAGTATAATTTTTTACGACATGTTTTATCTGCTGTTCAATCATGAAGTCTTGCTGACCAAGTAGTTATTTTGCGGACCAAGTAACTATTTTGCGGACTGAATATTTATTATGCAAACCCATGTTATTGTAAGCTGCCTATTTCTAATTTAATTTTTGACCATTATCAAAATTATTTGCCGAACAAGGATTGCTGCCTGATTTTTTTATTTGCGAACAAAATCTTTGTATGCCGCGCGACCAAATGATTTAAATGCTGATTTTTTGTGGCTAACCAAATTTTATTATTGCTGCCCATTTAATTACTTCTCAATAAGATGTACCTTACACGTAATGTACCTAATCCAATGTTCTGTATGTACCTATCTACTTAGTATAATATTTGTAATACCTACTAGTCTACCGAATAATATTAGGTAGGTATACCTAAAGAGGAAAGATGTTCATATTATCTAGTAATGGCGTCGAAACTACTGGACCGATTTTAAAAATCCTTTCACCAATGGAAAGCTTACTTTTTGACCGACTTCAAAAAGGAGGAGGTATCAATTCGTCTGTTTTTTTTTTATGTTTGTTACCTCAGAACTTTCGACTGGGTGAACCGATTTGGATGTTTTTTTATTTGAAAGCTGGTGCTTCCAGATTGGTCCCATTTTAATTTCGTCCAGTTCTGACCACGGCATCCATGAGAAAACCATATAAGTTTAGGATTGAAGTCGGTTTTTGTACTCTTTAGAGTGGTTATCTGGCAGTAGGATACGCTATAATTTTCCGAAAGGAACGTGGCTCACGCAATTGAAATCCCCGTGAACAGCTAACTTTGAATAAAGAGTTAAAGCAGGAGTATTCTGTATGCGGCTCGCCTGAGGCGCGCTTCCATGTCAATGTTGATCTTATTGCGAGCTCTGTCTGATTAAATCCACTTTCATTGCGCAGCTCTTCCATTTGACATTCATAATTAAATGATAATAACGTGGTATCCCTACTTACCTACCCAGAACTTTATGCTGAGCACGAAGCTACGATTATAAGCAGTATGTAGGTATAATAATATAATATAATCTCACGCCTTTTTTTTTATCCCCGAGGGGATAGGCAGAGGTATTCCATTACTGGATATACCCACATTTCACGAGATATATTGGACCCCTGCACGTGATAGGTGGTGAGCCCATCGCCGGACCGGGTCTGTTTACACATGTCTCAGAATTAATTCTGAGACCTGCGGGTTTCCTCACGATGTTTTCCTTCACCGTCGAGCTAGTGATAAATATGTACGTAAGTTTTTGAAAAACTCATTGGTACATGCCAGGATTCGAACCCGAGCCTCACTGATTTTTGGCCGGCTCTTTAACCGTCCGGGCTATCACTGCTCTTTACAGTATTGCTCAGTATGTAAGTACCTACCCATTTCATTCGAATTATGGATTCTTTTTATTGTAAAATGTAGGTAAAATATAAAGTCTACCTTTACAATAAGTAGATTCGCCGTTAAATCATATTAGCTTAGCTTTTCTATTTATTATTAACTAGAGGGTGCCCAGCGGCGTTGCCCGCGCGGATTCCGTTTATTCCCGTTCCCGTGGGAATTTCCCAAAATCCTTTCATAGTGGTTGCCTACGACATATTTAGGACACCTACATACCATATTTCAAATAGCGGGTGCCCAGCGGCGTTTTCCCGCTCGGATTCCGTTTATTCCCGTTCCCGTGGGAAGTTCCCAAAAACCCTTCATACCGGTTTCCTACGACATATAAGACACCTACATACCATTTTTCAAGTTTATAGGTGTTATCGTTTCGGAGTAGTACGAATTTCTCTTTTTAACCAGTTTTTATATTTTCCCGTGGGAATGACATATTTTCCTGGAATAAAAAGTACTCTAGATGTTGACCCAGGTACTTAGTTATCTCCATACCAAATTTCCTCAAAATCCGTCCAGTAGTTTTTGAGTGATGCGTGCACAACCAGACAGACAGACAGACAGACAGACAGACAGACAGACAAAAATTCCAAAAATTGGTGTTTCGGTATCTATATCGATAACTATATACACTACCGTTAAAATTTTCCAAAAATATTTCATGTACAGACACGGCCCCGTTAGAGTTTTATTATATGTATAGATTAACTGATGAGTTTTAGGTAGGAACTTATAGGTACAATTATTACTAGACCTTGCGAGCCTTAAAATTATTTTACCAATGAAAAGCTTAATTTTCTAAGAGTAGCATGGGTTAGGTATAATTTTCCCACGGGAACGGGACTCATGCGAATTAAACCTAAAAGTAAAATTTTTTACCGTCTGAAAAAAAATGTGGTGTGATAGGTAAGTGTAATAGATTCATTTGGCAATGTTACTTAAAAAAATTTTTTTTCTTGCTTAAACTAATATACATTACTCAATTGTATAGTCAATAATACACACTGAAATATTTGAAATAGTATTTTAAAAAGAAACAGGCTCGTAGCTTCCATTTATGCGCAATCTACCTACAACCGCCAGCTGAGTAAATTTTGTAAATTGCACTAAACATGACTATATTTAATAATTAATCCCGTTTATACCTTCGGCCCTAGATACCTTATAAGTAATATTTTTTTCCAGGCGGTAAAAAAAATCACCAGTATATACTATCTATATTTGTGACAGTAACAATTTGTGTACTTATTTGTAAAAATATTGTGTATCAAGTCTTTGAAATGAGTATAAGTATTCTCAATTCGTTGCATATGTTTTTTTACCAATTTTTTGGTATGATAATCCATAACTCCGTCAAATTTAAACCGATTTGATCGGTTACTTATAATAAAATTCAAGGTTCATCCCATATAAGTTTTGTAAAATCAGATGAAGAACTTCAGGTGGAGAACGGAACTCCTCAACGGACATCTGTAGATCACTCGCTATCAGCGTAATATGTTTAGTAACAGTATAGATAAAGGATGATGAATAATCCATAACTCCGTCAAATTTAAACCGATTTGATCGGTTACTTATAATAAAATTCAAGGTTCATCCCATATAAGTTTTGTGAAAATCAGATGAAGAACTTCAGGTGGAGAACGGAACTCCTCAACGGACATATGTAGATCACTCGCTATCAGCGTAATATGTTTAGTAACAGTATAGATAAAGGATGATGAATATGCAAAAAATAGTCTTTTTGCTATGCTTTAAGTTTGTTTGCATTTAATTTCCAAATCCAACTTAAGGACAGCTCCTCTATTACTTAGTTGCTCTACATGAACAAAAATAGTATAATTATTCGTATGCATTATTTATTCATCAGTAACTGTTACGACCATACCAGACCTTAGATGCACCGGGATAATTGGCGGATGCTTTCATGTAGGTACTTACATGGTGACTGATGTATATGTTAGGTACAGGTGTTATGTATGAAACCTAGGAATATTTATACAATTCCGAGCATAATAAGGAGATGTGTAAAATAATGATTTCAAGATTCAGTAATACAAACTATTAAAAACATTTCCTGCAGGGAAATGTGTAAGTAACCCTATGAATTGTAAGCAATTTCGAGATGTTACTAGGTATAGCATAAAAAAATTATGGTTCTGTGAATAAAATATATAAAAAACACAGTAAACTGAGAGTCACGATTTTTATTAATAAACATAAACATATTATTTAACCTAACCTAACGCTGTTATTTGAACGATCAGGCGGCACTGATATACACCTGCTGTATCTACCTACCCAAGTACCCACTGACATCCCGAATTAAATTTTATTTTTTTTCTATTTAGGAAATTTATAGATTTCCTAGGAAAAGTATATATTATAAAACATCATCATTTCCTATGTATTATAGGAATTGTACACATTTTCTAGGAATGGTATAAAAAGACGGAATACATACTTTTTACCGTTAACATAAACAACCATACAGTGGATAGTATAATAAAATTACTTGTGTATTTATGACGAATGTTTATTGTAAATCCGTGATATGTTAATTTCACTAGGACTTTTTAAATCGTGTTCATTAAATACAATACTAGTTATATTAAGTATAATTTCCCTAGGCGCATTCAGTGACATTGTGGATCAACGATATTTTAACAAAATGACATTCAAACTCTACCAAGATAGGTTTATAAACACAAGCTTACCTATCTAACAGTTGGTTGTTACAAAAATGCTTTAACTCTATAGATTAATATTTAAATCACAACAGTCTTTAAGCGTTGTCACACACATAATTATTTTGGTTTGGTAGAGATTACGCTACAACTGGTAGGTACTTTTACATGCCAGTTGCAGACTACATTAATATCTATAATGTATCATCTTCATGTACAATACTACATTTGGAGCGAAATAAATAATTTTTATTTCTTTCTACGTATTTTTAAGAGTTGTTAATATCAAAATTGCAAAACATTATAAGACCTAAAATATGTACTACCTACCTGTTAACACAAATATTGATGATTGATTTATTTATATTTTTATCAATTTCATTAAATAATAAGTACCGTTTTGTTTAATTAATTAATTATTTTTAGGGTCTGACTCTACCAAAATTTGCAATGCCAAATATGTTAATATTTCCCAAGCGGATGCCCGAAAAATGTTTTTCACATAGGTACTCGCAATATCTAATCCAACGACACCCCACACTGGATAGACGAGTATATGTATTAACTGAAATAAGCCGCTGTGACAAACAGACGGAGCGCCATCATAAAGGTACCTTTGCGAGCTAGAATACTCGTATATACAATGACAGTACATTCCGGGAGTGCGTTGTACAAGAAAAAGTGGGCGGGACGCTCCGCCCAGCCGCTTCCGCGACTTCCTCCCCAGGACTTATCTCGTAATAGGTAGCTATAATAAAACAGATACGGTAACGTGTTACTAAGTAATAAAGCGGCGCCATTTTGTCTTCCGTATTTGAAGGCAATATAATAAAGTCTTTGTTATCTGAGAAGCAATCCGGCATGCAGTGATCAAAGAGATATGCCCGTTACATTTTACGGCTTCTGCTCCTTTTCGGTCATCAAACGAACCGTAGCAACTTAAATTATTGCATTTCTTGCGTAAAATAAAATAAATAATGTCACGCCTTTTATTCCCGAGGGGGCGGGCAGGTCGGTATTACATTTCACAGAAATAAAAACTTTTCATGAGTATATATTCGACCTCTAAACATGAAAGATGGTGAGCGCATCGCCGGACCGGGTCTGTTACACATGCCTCAGAATTAATTCTGGGAGCAGCGGATTTCCTCAATATGAAATGACGTTCAATAAGTGGACTTGTAAGTTCCTATTTTGAATAAAACATTTTGACTTTGACTTTGACTTATATTTTTATTCACCGGAGAGCTAGAGATAAGTTCTTGCGTAATATTAAAACAAAATCAAAATCTTAATTTGTATTCATAAAAAATACTAAAAATACAATCAAAAAATAAAAGAATTTTTGTCGAGTTTATTTGTTCGGTTTTTAAATAAATTTGTAATAAATTGAAAATTTTTCTCCCAAACAAAGTGAAAAGTACCTACAGTTTGCACCTCGAGACTAAACGTCAACTTAATATACCCTCGGTTTCATTGACTCCCTCGCAACTGATATACTTATACCTAATGGCTTCGTTTAGTCCCTCGATATAAAATATACTACCTATAACATTTTAATTCATTACGAAAAACTTGTATCAGTCTCTTTTAGATAAAGCTTTTATTGCTTTTATTGCCTTGGAGCGATTTTTTCACTTTCGATTATACAATCTCATTTCAGTAAATACTTATTACTGTAAATATATCTACCATACACTCCTAAATAAAATTTCCTTGCAGTACAGTAGTACTTACAGTAGTAGTAGTAATTTATTTTCTTTTATTTCCTCTAAGACCTGTGCAAATTGAAAATACATTTGTCACCATTAGCTTCTTTCTTCGTTGCTTAGGCCTTTTGGGGCCCGGGGCGGCCCGCCCGGTCTTAGAACTTATGGATTTGGAGGCCCTCCAGGCTCAGTTCGGGCCTCTAGTCCTGGGGGGGCTCCAAATTTAGTGCAGCTTTAATCGTATTTGTGTCTATGCTGCCTCCAACCAACACCCAATTGGCTTTTATCCTTGTTATTTGTAATTTTGAGGCCCCCCGGACCAGGGGCCCATGCAGGGCGGACCGCCCCTTCCGCCCCTACCTTAGTCCGCCAGTGTGCTTAGGCTAGGTACTTGTTTTATTTATTTATATGTACATTTTTGCATAAGTGAAGACAAAGTAGCGTTTGCAACTGCATATAAGTGGTATTAAAACACTCGTGTGATATTATTGTCACACTCGGCTTCGCCTAGCTAGTGTGATAAGCCCACACTCGTGTTTTAATAACCTTATTAACCTTATGATATGACAGTTACATAAACTACTATTAAACCTGAACTGCGTAGGTAAGTATATTTATTGTCGTCCTATACATTGTTATTTGATAAACAATGAAACAAGTTTCCGAACCGATACGACCTTCAAGAAGAGAGCGTACTCCCACCTCAAAGGCCGGCAACGCACTTCTGACTCTTGAGCTGCAGGTGTCCATGTTCGACGGTAGTCACTTACCATCAGGTGACCCTTCTGCTCGTCTATACATATAATAAAACTCTAACGGGGCCGTGTCTGTACATTAAATATTTTTTGAAAATTTTAACGGTAGTGTATATAGTTATCGATATAGATACCGAAACACCAATTTTTGGAATTTTTGTCTGTCTGTCTGTCTGTCTGTCTGTCTGGTTGTGCACGCATCACTGAAAAACTACTGGACGGATTGTGATGAAATTTGGTATGGAGATAACTGAGTACCCGGGTCAACATCTAGGGTACTTTTTATTCCAGGAAAATATCTCATTCCCACGGGAAAATATAAAAACTGGTTAAAAAGAGAAAAACGTACTACTCCGAAACGATAACACATAGAAACTTGAAATATGGTATGTAGGTCATTGTAGGTGTCTTATATGTCGTAGGCAACCACTGTGAAGGGATTTTTTGGTAATTCCTACGGGAACGGGAATAACGGGATCATTTAGAAATTAATAAATTGGTTATGCTAATTGTCATATCCATACTCTTTTCTGCTTTAATGCTATTTTCTTTTTCATTGATAATGTCTTGGTGACATTTTTGATATTTATTTGACACAAATACAAAAGGATAAAAGAATTATCAGTTACAAAATGAAATAGTTGAGAAAAAATATTTTCAGAAGACCAAGTTGAAACTGAAATTACAGAACTTGAATAATACATACCTAATACAGAAAAATACTAATGTCATGAAAACAGAAGGAATCCACCTACAAAGGTCAGCCATCCTTCACACATTTTGTTAGTCCCTCCAATGTTAAATTTTATTCGTTTGGATGAAAGTTTTATAGAAGGAAAAACCCCGTTTGACGTCCTATTAGTACCGAGAAATACGTACTATTCCGAATCGATTACACCTAAAAATAAAAACTCACGCTTTATGTCCCCGAGGGGGTAGGCAGAGCGTATTCAATTTCTCGATATACCCACTTTTCACGAGATATTATTTGGACCCCTAAACGTGATAAGTGTGTGCTCATCGCTGATGACACCTAGAAACTTCAAATATGGTATTTAGGTGTATTATATGTCGTAGGAAACCGGTATGAAGAAATGCTGCTGAGCTGATTTACAGAAATTTCCACGGGAACGGGAATAAACTGGATCCACGCGGGCAACGCCGCTGGGCACCCGCTAGTTTACAATAAAAATACAATAAAAAAAAGTAGGTCATTTCATTTGCAGCGGTAGTAAAATTTTAAACGCGAATTTTCTTCTTAAACAATTTGTTAAAATTTGCTATACAATACGTATGCGTAGGTATGTAAGGCTAGTTACGGCAATGCCATACTTCATACAATAAATTATGTTACTAAGAAATGAAAAAGCGATTTCAGTGCCCACAAGCGTGTGGAATATAAGGAAGTGCTTTTAAAAATGACTATTTACATTACGCGAGTGTCACGTGTATAGAGTGAAGTTTCATAATTTTAAACAAAAAACCGACTTCTAACACAAAAAAAAAGTACTACTTAGCTAGGTACCTACTAATCAAAGCTACTAATTAGTCTCCGCTACGATTTTCGAAGGTTCCCTTCTATTTCTCTGGGTTGCCATTATCAGATCCTAGTTTCCTTATCATGGTACCACCGTTTGGATATCACCTTGGCAATAAAAAAGGAATCATCAAAATCGGTTCTTAAACAACGAAGGTATCCTCTAACACACATAAAAAAAATAGGGTCGGCTATATCTCATGGTAGCCGCTATAACAACATAGGTAAGTATACTTATGTAAGTCGTCATTATTAAGTCGTCTTCTTCTTACATTTAAGAATATCTGCACTTCCACCTTGCACTTATCATCCTTCACACAATCCATTCATCTTTTCTTCGGTCTCCTCTTTCTATCCTTCCACCAAAGAGGTTGGAAGAAAATCATTCTCTTCTTCCACATTCATACGGAACTCGTGTTACAACATAATTCCCATCCCTTCGTATACCACGACAAACGATTACCTCTCAACTTCTCCGTCAGAAAGTAGGTAGGGAATCAATATTGTATTTAGTTTTTATCATTTCACAAGTTAAAAATAAAATAAATAGGTCACCACAGGACTTAATACATATCATGTTTGTAGCTAAGTCTAGTAATGTCTTTTTTTTTAATAAAATAAATTATATCGCGACCACCGTTGAGGCAGCTCTTTGCGATAAAGAATAAAGTCCTCTCTTAAAGTGACAATGAAAAAAAAGTTTTTAATCATGTTCATCACAATTTCGTACCGATGAAAGCAACGGAAAAGTTACTATATTGCATATCGCTAATCAGTGGCGGGGTAGTCAAAACTTGATCATTCAAGTGTCAATTCTTCCAGAAGTAAAATTTTCGTAATCCATTCGTGATGTTCTACTTATTTTATGAATGGTAAGAAGATTCACTTGCCTTATTTATTTTGTTTTTGCCAACTTCTAATAATATTATATCGAACCGCACATCCCGTACGATCACGCCGCAGAGTGAAGTGTATCACTCTATTATTTATAGACGCGTTCGATACGCAATACAAATTATTGTTTTCAAAGTATAACGTTTAGGGGAGCGCGTTGTTTGCAGAACGACCCTCTGGGGTCCCCTTGCGCCAGTGGCTCACCGAATTTGAAGCTTACTGCTGCAGCTTTACGTATTATTTTAAAAGGGATTCGCAGTGACAAAATGCTTTTTAGATTTACGTGAAAGCCGAGGTACTATTAAAGCAATCTTTTGACAATTGAATTTCGATTCGGCTGCGCATTGTGTGAAGATACGACTTTATAGCAGCGCCGAGCTGCGGACACGGTGTTTGCGTGCGGTAATTGATACGAAGTGACAGATATGCGAGGGGATACTCTTTCAGCCTCCGGCCGAGGAGAGGAGTAATGTTTTGACATTAACCGAAAGGAGATGGGTGTGATTTGAAGTGCCCTTTGTGGAATTATATTCGCGTGTTTAATATTGACTAATGCATTTCGCAGCTAATGGGGAGATGAAACACGACAGGTGTGACGGCTTTGCGAGGCTCAGGATCGGATTTAAAAAATCTACGTTTGATATTTTGCAATATTACAATTTGTTTTCTGTCCTCCTGCATTTATATTATTATTAATTATTTAAGTGTATAGGTACCCAACGAACAAACTGCAATTATATCTAATAAATAGACTTTCACCTTTCAAAAACTGCTCAGGTATAGATAACGGAATAATTGCTCATTTAAAGTTTACTTTTAATTTGTGTAGGTAGGTAAAGATCCGAAATAACACGTAAGGTATATCACATACGGTTCTCCAATTAAGCTAGCAAAACGTTTTACTTCCAAAGTAGCGGCAAATGTAAATTAAATCGACATTAAAGTATCAAGGGCGGATCAGGCGGTCCATTAATAAATCACTTCGCTAAAACCGTAATTGTAATCTCAAACAAGGCGGAGGGCGCGCGGTGTTTGTTCTAACAACATTATTACAATAAGTTCGGAGCGCTCCACCGCCGCGCCGGCTGCGATCCCACCGGCGCTGTTCACACGCCCGCCACCGCCCGTGCCTTGCCTGCAGTCTTGCTACCCCCCCTTTTTTTCTTTGACATTCGGCGAAATGCCTAACGCATACCTACTAAGCTTTTGCGGGGACGACAGCCTAGTTATGCCAATGTCGCACTGACTAAAACCCGCCATGCTGTTCCGCCTTAGGCCGAGTTAGAGGTAGAAGATATTCATTTGAAAGCTGGCCGGCGTGAACCCTCCCCAACCAGAGGACGAGCGCGAGTGTCCAGTCTTCCTACCCCTTAGGCCGACTTTATACAACAGCGCGGATCGCGCTGCTGTAGAAAGTGTTGTTTCATTAAAAAATTTCAAGAAATAAATCGTTTTTTTTTTATTTTCTCCATTTTTTAAATATTTTACATTTTTCGTGTATTTTAGAAAATTTTCAAGAAAAATACTAGTAAGTATGTTTAAAAACGCAAGGTTTCTGCAATCTTGGCACCTCATCTAACGAAAAAAGTAATAATTAGAGTCGTCATGGTATCAAAATACGCAGTAACTACCATGCAATCTAGCGTGATACTACCCATCCGGATATAAGTACATAATTAGCGAATTACTTAGATAATTTAGGTAAACAAACTGGTACCTATATCTATATCTATGTCAAAGGATCAGCCTATTAGGTATCCAGAGTTTCAGCGAGCCACCGGGACATTGGTTACAAGACTTACAAGTCTACTGGAAATTGGTTCTGTGATCTGGTCTCCTTATCACGGATTTAAGGTTTTCAAAGGACATGTTTCAGGATAATCTGTTCAAGAATCGATAGGTCATACTATCATATTATGAGGAAAGATGAGTACCTACTGTAAGGCCGTTTTAACTTGGCAGCTCTGAAGTTGCGCACATGGCTGCGCAATAACAATGTTTAGCGACCATTTGTCGGTACGAGTAGGATTTGCGCAGCCGAAGCCTATGTTCAGAGAAGCCAAGTTAAAACGGCCGTACAGTACCTATGGGTACCTACGTCCTCTTGCTGAAAGACGTGAAACAATAGGGTCTAATCTACCTACATACAAATTTATTTATTTATTGTCATCCCTAAATATACCTAATAGAGATTTCGTAATCCCAAGATATTTTTGCTAGTCTTTTAAACAAAACAAAAATCATTTATTTTCTAAAAGTAACATTTGTTATAGACTTTGTGACGTTATTTAGTCTTGGGCATAGTCGGTCGCAGTTGGGAGCGCTCAATTTAGTTCGCGAACAGCGAACTAGTTCGTTCATTTAGTTCTTTTTTTACCTATTTAAAAATTAAAATCACAATGATAATCGAAATACATTTTAGAGGAGCTTTGGGATAAGCTTTTCAATTAATTATTACTCGTAAATTATTTTCGATAGGTGCATGAAATACCCAATTACCGACGGAGTGCACATCACGTGTTCTCCGGCAGGCGACAAGGCGTGGTGCGCATAGCCGGCGGCGGCTACGGCCCTCCGCGCATCTGCCTCTTCCCACGTCTCACATTACACTCTCGGGATAAAACGATCCTAGATTTAAAGACGACATTCGGCTAGCTAGGTCGATCTAGGAAATAAACCTCTTATTATTTCAGTTCGTTCTTTTGAAATTCGGAGATCTTTTAATGTCACGGGGTTATTGTAAAAGTAGTGATAAGTACTTATCATTATTTCACTAGTGGTGATTAGTGAATCAAACAATATCACGGAAAATATCTAAATGTATATTGTAATGTAATGTAGGTATTAATGATTTAGACAGTCTAAGTACGATTTTTCATATTTATATTTTCAGCACCCTTATTTTTTTTAAATAATATCCTCCTTTTTTTACCTCTAGGACGATTTTAATAAAAATAACGGCTTATGGTTAGTTATAAGTTTGCCGTAGGCACGTTATACAACGCAATTGTCCCCATTTCAAAGATCTAGCTTCAGCAGTTTGAACAGGAACAAAGATTATTCAGTCACCCAAAAAGTAATAAGTTAACTTCTTCTTCACTATCATCACTAGGTACTCATAGTATAAAACAAAGTCGCTTTCCGCTTTCTCTCTGTCCCTATGTATCTGCCTAGATCTTTAAAACTACGTAATGGATTTTGATGCGGTTTTCTATAATAGATGAGTGATCCAAGAGGAAGGTTTTAGTATCAGCATTGCACCCGTAAGAAGCCGGGGCGGGTCGCTAGTTCTCTTTTAAGTATATAAAAATCAAAAGGCGTTCGATAGATCGTCTCGCTACAACTCGAAAATGGGTCGACCCATTTTAAAGAAATTTTTGTGTGTGTTCGAGTGGGTCCCTGAATGGTGTGGTAGGACAACGTCTGTCAGGGCTACTAGTAAAATAAGTACCTACGATATAAATTGATAGGTACTGTTTTTTTGTAGAGTCGGTAACTAACCTACAAAAAAATATATCCTAAATTTTAAAGTGCGTATAAATCCCCTTACAATGAATTAATTAGGTAGGTATACCTAGGGCTGCCATCACCTAAATTGCTGACGCCGGATAAACACGGCTAAAATCCCGGACATTTGGGCGAAATATGGGTTTTTCCCCGGACACCTATGAAAAATATTTTTTGCTACAAAAATAAAAACATCGTTGTGTTTTTTTTTTCATACAACTTGTTATTACAATCGAATGAAGTACGTATGTAACCGCAACAAATAATAGACATTTTTAATAAAATGAAACACTCTTTCTGAGGTAATATACCTATATACCTCAGAAATTATTGTAATACTTTATACTTAATTTTAAAATTAACTACTCCAATGATATTTTCAGTCACCTAGCTAGGTAGGCGAATCCCTATAATATTTGTTGATTATTAATTAAAAGTACTTATGTAACTGCCAAAAGATTTAATTTTAACGAAATCATCATTTTTTACTTATTTTGGTATTTTTAGTCTTCCCGAAAGTCGGAACAACTCAGGTCCTTGAAACTATACGTGATTTTGATCAGAGAAGAAACCGTGTGTATGTTTAACGAGTTTCTTTCTTTCGTCTATTTATCTATAAAAAAATGGATTTCCCCTGACAACAAAAGTGTCCGGGCTACACCCGGACTCTTTCCAAAAACCCCTGCCGGACGGCCCCCGGACGCCCTTCAAACTAGGACAAATCCGGGGAATTCCGGACGGATGGCAGCCCTAGGTATACCTACCTGGAAAAAACAATACATACACAATCATAACCTATTTCCGTTACACAACGTTAAAACTTTATAATACCATAAAGCTATACAAGTTACAACGTTAAACTTTCCAATAAAACCGTGTTTGCCTTTTGTAGGCAAGTAAATTACCTATGCATGCAGCGTGCACGATACTTGGAGCGACGCGCTAGCCTACAATAGAATTTGGGAATTCCCCGCCCGGCTTTAAAACAATAGAGAGTATAGAACAGTACTAGCTGTGAAGCTTTCACCTCCTAACTCCTTAACAAACTTGGATCTTAGGAATTTTCGGTTTGTAGCACTTATGACCAAATCTCTAACGAAGACAATATCCAGTTGAGCGCCCGCTCCGCTAAGCCACAAATGCCTTGAGCGTCCGCGTTCGCGATTCACGGAAAAACACACCTAGCGGCCGCTACCTTCTTACTAAAAACATGATAGCAGCCAAACTACTACAGCTACACGAAAATAAAAATTACGTCAGGATAGCTTATAATATGCAGAATCAATGTATAGGCATTATGTAAGATACAAAATTTAACAGAGAGTCATCTAGTAGCAGTTGTGATAAGCTACCTTAGAGTTACCATTTATAAAAAATGATTTTCGGGGACAAGTCAGCTAAGTAGCTATAGTTACGTGGGCGCTAGACGGTCCTTTTTTTTCGTAACTATGCTTACGTAGGCGCTCAACTGGATATATGTACGAACCTATAACAAAAAAATTTACTACCCCCGACACGAAAAAATACAGATTTCAGGTGATGCTGCAGCATCATTACAAAGTTACTTGTTTTTTTTTATATCATTTAGGATACCAAATTTCGAAGTGATCCGACCTGTGGAAGAAGAGAAGGGCTGATGATCTTCAAACGGCTGAACAGAGTTCCCTAAATCTAAGAACACTAAATCAAAGTCACCTTTCATATAAAAACACTAAATCAAAATCTGTTCAGCCGTTTGCAAGCTACGATGACGTCGATGACAGACTCACAGATAGATATCTATCAAATAGAATTTAATACATAATCTGACATTAAAATAAGAGTGGAATCTTTTCTAAAACATTATAGTATTTTGCTCAGTTTTTCGAATAAAATAAATAATCTCACGCCTTTTATCCTGGAGGGGCTCGGCAGAAGTATTCCATTTCTAGAAATATTCACGTTTCACCAGTATATTACGTAGGTACGTTGTGCTAGTGATAAATAGGTAGGTACGTAATCTTTTTGAAAAATTCATTGGTACGTATATGCCAGAGGACTCGAACCCGAGCCTCACTGATTATCATCATGAGAAGCAGTAGAAGCGGCTCTTTAACCACTGGGATATCAGTGCTCGTGTATAATGCTTCTTTTAGAAAAGTTTTTAGAAATCAGGAAGTATTTATGAGATAGAAATTGGAACCTGATTGATGCACCTCATTGTGCGCGTACAAAAACGATAAAGAAAATAAAATCAGAACTTCTGTTGGAAATTAAGCCCTTTATTGAACGGCGATAAGGATCGTTCGCGCGAAGGGCCTCATAAAGAAGTTATCAATCAGCCAACAACGAAAACAGCAAACGAGTTAAACCAAACAATCAGACGGGCACAAAGGCGTCGGATAATCTTATTGTGGGTGAGCTCCACAAAGGCGATCGGCAAGCAATGAGGAGTCATGTCGTCTGGCGGTGGCGGCGGCCATATTTGCCGGCTGAGTGCCGCCGAAAGGGCGGGCGGAGTGCGAAAACGCCATCACCCGAAACTTAAATGGGCTCTTTGTTGCCCGCCGACTGACTCTTGTAATGCAATTAACTCCGACAATGGCGGTGTCGTTAACGAATTAATGTAAAGCTTTTCACGAAAGTGTGCGGTTCGGGCGTTTGCGGAGTTTCTTTACTATCATAATAAAATTATAAAGTGTGTAGGATTTCTAAATATATGCCAAAATTTTAATGAAAACTGCTATTTACTTGATGCTACAAGATAATATTCTAATATCTGTGCTACAGGTAGGTACCATAAATGGCAGTTTATTTTTATTTTTGACTGTCAGTCAGAAAGTTTGTCTCGAATAGGCACCGTAATGGGTCAATGGATTCAACGAACATTTTAGGGATTAAAACAGGAATTGTGACTTATAGCCTAAAGTTTCGGCCGCAAAATTGTGTAGAGATCGTATATTTCCGTTAAGTGGACGATATTTTATGTAAAAAAACAAGTAAAAGAAATTTCGTCCCAAAAATAAAAATATTTTTTTTTTATACTTGCGGCCATTTTTCGACCCTATTACCCTGATAATATATATTATCCTTCATAAAAATGCGTAAAAATTTGGTTTGTAGCGTGCACTCGATCCCTACACAATTTTGCGGCCGGATCTCGTACTATTAGAGGGGCTAGGTAGAGGTCACCAGTATATTCTTTGTACCTACCTCTAAACGTGTCCATTGAGCCTATCGCTGGACCGGGGACGTAAGTGTACCTACGTAAGTCTTGGGGAACTTATTGGTACCTGCACTTGCCACGATTCGGACCAGAGCTTCAAGAATGAGAAGCAAGGCTGCTGCTGCTGCTAACCACTGCTCTTTAACTTTTTGTATGCATATTTTAATATCTTGCAGGATTCAGAAGATACGTATAATTTATTTTCATAAACTCCAAGTCCAAGGCCAACTACCTACCACTACCAACCAACTACCACAATGCTATCAAATAGATTGGAAGAAAAAAGTATTTTCCAATAAAATACTTATATATCTTCAAAAAAAGGTTCAGCTCTAATAATGTTCTAACATTTAATACCAGCACCGCACAGAAACTATAAATTTAGTGGAGTTGAAATGACGTTCAATAAGTTTACTTGTAAGTTCCTATTTTGAATAAAACATTTTGATTTTGACTTTGACTCATTCTTCACAAGAATATCGAGTTTCCGAGACATGCTGTCAAGAATTACCCTTTCTACCATCAACCAAAATTAAAATGCAATAATAATCATAACATAGAAAACAAGTTTTGCTATTAATTTATGAATGGGCAGTTAGGAGAAAGCGGGCACGGTGTTGTGACCGGCGGTGGCACAACTGCGACCACCCGCAGCACAGTCCCACTTGCGCCCACTCGACTGGAAGAGCCGACAACCTACAAACCTACTACAAGACACCATTCACTATTTCTATACAACAGCTATGAGCCGTTTTTCAGAAGCTCCTATTCCGAAATTGGGTCGGTCCAATTGTCCGCGAGTAATGCGCCGCGAATGCCAGCTATTGATCCGTCTCACGCTTCGGGAACGTCAATATTTAAAAATCTTTCAAGGAAGATTTCACACATGGAAGGCTGATTTAGAGTTTAGCATGTTAACAATTTTTTTCTTTAAGGGAAAGATTAAAATGGTGGCTATGTTATGAAAGCCGTACTATTCTCATTGATGTACGTTACTTATAAATAATGAAATTGTAACTGGTCGATGTCTGTGCTTAGGAGGTATTTAGAAAAACTTAATATTAGGGGTCATAAATATCAATAGAAGCCTAAACAATTATTTTTTCTCGAGTCAAAGAAATAGACTATAAATACATTAGAAAAACATTACCCTCCTTCTGAGGTACCTAGTTGGGTAAAAATGGTATGGTAGTGGGTGTAAAATGGGTTACAATTTTCAAAATCTCCTCACGCCTTTTATCCCCTAGGGGGTAGGCAGAGGTATGCCATTTCTGGCAATACCCACATTTCACCAGTATAATCCTTGGATCCTTTAACGTGATAGGTGGTGAGCCCTCGCCGGACTGGGTAACAGACCCAGTCCGGCGAGGGCTCACCACCTATCATATCACTTCTAGAACCGTCGGATGTTTTCCTTCACCATCGAGCTATAGATAAATATGGACGTAAATTTTCTAAAAGCTCATTGGTACATGCCTGGATTCGAACCCGGGAGAGGTTTCGCCCGTTGGGCTATCACTGTTATTAACAATATTAAAATAGATTTAATTCCAGGTATGGTTCAAGAACCGACGAGCGAAATGGCGGAAACAGAAGCGCGAAGAGCAAGAGCGTCTTCGCAAACTGCAGGAGGAGAGGTCATGCGTGCGCGCACCTCCCGCCAGGCCCACCTCTGAGCTGTTACCAGCCCACTCTGCGCCCGACCCGGTCACGCCGCGCGCTTACTCCGAGGACTCTGACTCTGAAGTGGAAGTGGCTTAAGCCATTGTCGCGAAGAAAGATTAGTGTACATTTACAAACAATTGACGGTGGAATATACGGTGGTGATAATTCAGCATTTTTGGGTCTCCTGGATATTTAAGTGACAAAGTGCTGTGATGCCTAATTAAATTAGATATTTATAAGAAACACAAGACTTTGTTTTATAGATGTCGCAGGGTTATTCTAAAAGTCGTGATATTATAATGTCAGTAGTGGTATTATAATTGTACGTATTTTGGTCAATCGTCTCCTTTTCATACAATACCCCGAGACAATCTTAGTCACATAATAATCACAACTAGCTTTTAGCCCCGGCTTCGCTCGCACACGTTTTTTTTCACCTCCTTATGGGTTGAATTTAGCAAAATCCTTTCTAAGTGGATGCCTACACTGTATATATTAAGATATCTATGTGCAAAATTTCAAGTCTCTAGACCCAGCGGTCTAGGCTGTGCGTTGATGCGTATCACCAATCAGTCAATCAGTTTGTCATTTTATATAATTATGTATATGTAGAGATAAGCAGATTCAGAGACGTTGTAATTACCCTAGTTAACTGCAACAATTGTAGGGTAAGGTTGCGATCATTGGACCAGCTCTTTCTTTGGACCGCTTTGATTTCTCGGAACCGAAGAACTTTAAAAATCAACCGTTTGCCCGAAACGCTAGCTATTTGAGCTAGTACCAACCCCCGCTCCCGCCAGTGTCACCGTGAGCTCCGTTAAGGAAGGACGTGTGTCGCAGTGTTTCGCGCGCTCCCGATGCAATTATCTCGTGACTCAGTTGACCAGGTAAGTACAGTTTCATTTTTTTTTGTGAATCGCACGCCTTATTTAGTTCATCAAGTAGATTTGTAAACAATTTTTTGCATTAATTCACAGATTTTTATATATTAAATATTTTGTCTGTGTGCTATGAGTTGCCATCAATGGACCAGTAAGTTTCTCTTTGATTGGACTGGTCCAATCATAGCAACTTTTAATATCGAAATTTTAATTGGTTCTTTTTTATTTCAGGATAGCAAAACGAGGGAAATACTATGCGTGGAACGAAGAAAACATGAAATTGGCAAGGCAAGATTTACGTAAACAAGAATTTGGACTTGATGAGGCAAGCAGGATATAATATGTTGTACCGAAAGCGACGCTAAAACGAAGGCTGGAAGACAAAACTGCATATTTTCTTAAAAAATTAGATTAAGAATATTTAGTTAAATTTTCATACACTATTGTTATAATGTTGCGATTGATAACATTATAAAAAATAAATTTTTAAGACTTATTAATGTTTCTGTGCCATATTATTTTATACTAGCGGTTCTGCGCGGTCACACCCGTGTATTTTGAATACGGGAATAAAATATAGATTACGTTACTCAGGGATATTTTAGCTTCCCATTGGTGAAAGAATTTTTAAAATCGGTCCAGTAGTTTTTGAGTTTATTCGTAACGAACATACAAACATACAACAATACAAATATTTCCAGTTTATAAAAGGTATTAGTAAAAAACTATGACAGACTATAGAATTAAAAATTGATTGTTATATTATTGTCTTTTTTTATTTGAATTCTCATGGTTTCGTCGAATGGACCACTGCAGAAAAATTTCTAAGTCCAATGATAGAAACTCACTGGTCCAATTAAAGAAACAGTGGTCCAAAGAAAGCAACCATGGCAAAAGAGTTTTTTTCTATTTTCTCTCTTTATGGTTAAAGCTAAAAATCATAAATGACACATGCAAGTTCTTATGTGTAAGGCCTATTAAAATCTTGAATCACGTTTCTCCTATCTATCACAATTCCGCTTTTATGTCATTCTAAAGTTAAGTGGTCCAATAGTGGCAACCTTACCCTAAATATTTAGTGGAAAGCCTTAGTCCGTTTTTAATTGGTCCATTGTCTGACACCCGTGGCCGTGTCACAACGTTTTACAATTTAACGGTTCTTATCATTTTGAGAAATTATCATAAACTCATTTATCCATAATTTCACTATTCAGTGAAATATTGTCTCGTGATATTGTATGAAAAAAGACGCTTAGCACTAGTGAAACTAATATTACGGCTTTTACAATAACCTTATGCAACATAGACATAAATAGATAATGTAGCATAGAAACTTGTAAGTAGGATAAGTGAATGGAGGAAAATAATGATCCAGTAATTTAATAAAATAAATAAATGAAGTCGAGTTCACTGACAGTGAACCACCGTTAAAACAAAAATCAGCAGGCGTATGCAGGGAGCTTCGATATTCGATATCGGAAAGTCTGTCGAACACTTTCGAGATGTGCTGATGTTGGTATCGAAAACTAATGTCATATGTGACATAAGAATTCGGAAAATTTTTCGAGGCTGTCAGAAACGCCTAGAATCAAGTTTCCGAAGTTGATACATTCGACTTCGGAAAATTTTTCACTCGATCTGAATCGAACGGAAACGGTATCGAGTCTCCGTGAATACGCCTGATACCTTAAATAAAATCACACCAGAATGCCAATTTAATAATGATCACCCTGTAAAAGTTTTATTAATATATTGGTATGGTTTTTGGCATCTCATTATTGTTTTAACGGTCGTTAAGAATGCCGTAAGCCCCGAGGGGTGGGGGGAGGGGGGGGTTTAGGAAGAGGTATTAAATTCAATTCTTTTAAATATCCACTTTTCACCAGGACACATAAACGTGAGAGGTATGTTACACATGTCTCAGACTTAATTCTGGGTCCTGCGGGTTTCCTCACGATCTTTTCCTTCACCGTCGAGCTAGTGATATGTATGTAAGTATTCTTTTTTTAAACTGATAGGTGCATTCCACCTCGGAATTCAAACCCAAGTATCATGCATGATATTATTTTACGGTTTAAGATTGTATCTATATAAATTTATTAATGTAATTATAAATAAAATATTAAAGTAAAATCCTAAGATTAACAATGATATTTTATTGTACTGGTAACTATCTGCCAATATACGTAAAATATTAAATTGAAATATGTACCTATTAACAACGTTCGGGAAATAACATTTCTACATTACATTAACTCTTCCATATTCACTAGATGAAATAAACGTGGCTGCGCTACAATTAATTCCTGTATTATTGTATTCCCAGTTTAACATACAATTGCATATCTAATATTCATGTCGACACAGTCACTATTAAATAAAAACAAATACTACGCCTTATCCTTTTGCAAATAGACAAAGTAAAAACCTACCTTCGAGATAGGTAAGTACCAGGTTTTCCTAAAATACCTTGTTTTTACCCCTATATGACGGACTATGACTTTATATGTATGTAATGAAAAAAAATAGTAGGACGATGAAACCCATTAGAAAAGGAGGGGAATATTATAAAAATATTACATAAACAAACTATATCTAAACATAAACAATCTACATAAACAAATTATGGATAACACATACATATTTAAAAAATTACAATACTACTTAAAAATATCTATGTAATTGAATTATGTAAATAAAGAAATATATATATATATATATATATATATATATATATATATATATATATATATATATATAAATAACCCGCCCCTAAGTCGTTCTCGGTGTAAAGGTGCCCATCACGCTGGCCGCGTTTCCGCGCTGGATTTCGATGGCAAGCCTCTGCACCAGGAACGATCCGGCATGGGAGTAGTTTGGGACTGAATAACCATGTGTGAATTGTGCGCCCCAATTTGTTGTCTTGCGGGTGCCAAGCGGCGCTGCACGCTGGATCCTGTTTATTCCCGGTCTCGTGGGAATTTCCAAAAATCCCTATCCCACACTTACGCCATTTTGGGAACCTTTGTGAAAATTTATAGGGTCTCTCTACATTAAGAAAGCCAGCTAGGCTTGGCTATCAATTTACTTACGAACTATCTTAAGTACAATAAAATACATCTCGCGATCTCTTCCAGACAACATTAGGATGGATGAAACTGAGAGATTAGAACTAGTAGGTACCTACAGACATCGTAAAAAAACTTGTCTATATTTAGATAACTTTGCTCCTTTGTCGTATCAAAATAATTATGCCAAAGATTTTAAGTTAAACCTACAGCCAACGAGGTAGGAAGAAAATCATTATCTCCTAGAGATACCGAATCTTTTTTTTAAATGTCTTTGCAGTTTGCCTACAGCAAATCTACCTACCTAGTAAATTTTTTTGTGAAGTAGTATAAGAGGGATGCGCGAACAAACATACGGACAGACAGACAAAAATTCTAAAAATTATTGTTTTTGCTCTAATTGCTATTATAAAGACCCCTCATATTAGATTATTTTAAACTAGATCTATGTGCAAAAGTTCAAGTCTCTAGACCCAGCGGTTTAGGCTGTGCGTTGATACATCACCAATCAGTCAGTTTATCACTTTTATATATAGATAGATATATTTACATAATTAAATAGGCGAATGTCATCATGTGACCGAAAAGGTCATGAAGGACGTTCCCAGGCATTGTGCTGTCAGATCATCATATCACCGGCTCTGCATACCAATGAATGGGGAAAACCACATTGCACATCTATAACAGTGCTAGGGCCGCGCCCGTACTTGAAGCGGTGACCCTGCAATGAAAGACTAAGTTGTAGATATACAATACAATTTATCGTCTACATTTCTAAACGCGCTCTATTTATTTTAAGCTTTTGCGATCTATTTTTAAAGATATTGTAATTTTATGGTCAGAGCCAAATTAGATTAGAAAATTTTTCAAGGGCGTTTGGAGGAGCGGAGGTGGAATGCTCCTCCACCGTGAAAGGGAAGATCTTCCGCCAGGTGAGGTAATGTTGGACAGTTGTATTTATACAAACTCATTAGACAACTTCGATAGCGCGGCTTAGAACTCGGCCGTCTATTGGCGCGTTCTATGTAGTGTTGCTACATCACTCCTCCTCCAAGACCGGTCGTCTATTTCTTTTGCTGCCTTGTTTCTTTGTAGAGGTAGCTTACAAGTGCCAGTGCTGCTCCAAGTCTACGGTGAGTCAAGACTGAGCGGGTTGCTGCGACTATTGAAGTGCCCGTAGTTCAGTGTGCAGAGACTGCCACCAGACTGTGACCAGGCTTCGCAGTTTTTTTGTCAGGGTCAGTTAGTCAGTCAGTCAGGGGACGAAATCGCGGGCGCGTCGTAAGAAAGAAGAATAAACGAGAGCGCGCATTCTAAAATCTGCCGTCCCTTAGGCTGCAGCCTGTACGGCCTAATGCCAAATCCAGGGCTGCACAGTGCACATGCCTCGATTGTTGTGTCACCAATAACGTCATCTAAGATTATTAAATGGCAAAACCTCACAGATCCAACAACACCTGAATCACAGACCTGAATATTAATCTTTATGACGGAACCACATGTTGGTTTAGTGACAGCCATAATATTTTACGTTGTTAACGAATTCAAGGAAGGAGGAGGTTCCCAACTCGTCACGTAGTATGTTTTTTTGTATGTCAATCCATATTTTCGTAAAATTTTGACCGATTTAGAAATTTTTGTTTGGACTGTTTATACCTACCGCAAATGTGGTCCTACTTGTGTTTTGTGAAAATCTAATGAAGAACGAAACTACTCATTGGACATCAGCAAATCACTCGCTATCAGTGTAATAGGTTTAGTAACAGTAGGTAGGTAATAGATGCTGAGTATGCAAATAATAGTAGACTCATACTTTTACACGTTCACTAAAAAGGGGGAAAAATATTTTATTAAAATATAGGCTAATAAAAAAAATACTAACCGACTTCTGGAAATAGCTCTAAAAATACTACAATAATTAGGTAACTTCAGACATGAGTAGGTATACCTATGTATTTTGACTAATATTTTTTTTGGATATTCATGTGGAATAAAACGAGTTCCTAGTTGGAAATAGCATTTCACAATAGTAGGTAGGTACAGTAAAGAGCAAGTCAAGCTAAAGCTTTTGGTAGTGTAAACAATGGGTTCGATTCTGCATTACACCGACTAAACTTATTTTAGTTTATTCCTGTCTTTATTTTACCTCAAAAAAAGAAAAGGGATAGAAGATAACCTACCGAATTTAGTCCTGTCAGACGCTGTATTTTAGTCGTGACTTATTTACATAAGCACTAAACACGTTATGAAATGCCTTAGTTGACAGGACTAATTTTAATTTGACAGGACTAAATATCACTCGTCTCTTTTCTTCTCTATGAGAAAGAAAATGACAGGACTAAACTAAAATAAGTTTAGGCGCTGTAATGCAGAATCGAACCCAATACCAGTTTAAGCTAAGCGCCATAGAATATAGGACTGAATCAAAGTCCAAAGTGTCAAGCTCAGCGTGCTCTTGACTGTACCTACCTACCTACAAAACTGTATTGGAATTCAATTTAAAATAGGTAATCATAATCAATAATCATTCACTGATGGGCCTTCAGGTCACGGGTTCGAGTCC
This sequence comes from Ethmia dodecea, assembly GCA_963855545.1. Taxonomy (NCBI): domain Eukaryota; kingdom Metazoa; phylum Arthropoda; class Insecta; order Lepidoptera; family Depressariidae; genus Ethmia; species Ethmia dodecea. The sequence goes on along the minus strand of OY979443.1, from coordinate 16,082,820 downwards.
CGACCGGGGCCAACATTTGTATGCGTGGACAAGTGGCTACAAATGGTTCGTGTAATATTACACATGGTGCTGCTCTGATCGCCGTTCTGCTACTAGAACTTGGCTTGACACGCTACCGCGTGTCTAGATCTCAATTGATAAACATAAAACACCAACGGGGTACAGTTGACATAGGAGGAGGGTGCGTAGTTAATTGTTACTATTAAGTTTTTATTTTCCTGTTTAACTGTACATACTCCTTTTTTAAGTCGGATAAAAAGGTAAATAAAGCTTGTTCAATCTGGATACCTAGTGCTATTTCAGAATAGTTCTCGTAGACCCTAACAGCTGACATAGCTACTTTCTACTTATTTAATTGCTGGAATTTGAAAACAAAATACATTACAACATAGATTATGTAAACTTTTATTTCACATACCTACTTACCTACAATCAACTGTCTACAGTACGTTAACAATGGAGCATTAATTAAAAACAATATTTAAATGTAGGTGCATACCTATTTTATTTTTTATATCGTAAAATTTATTTTTTTATAAAAATGGGTTACTTACATGCCTTATATAAATGATGGAATAGCGGCACTAATAAAACAGCATAATTGTTAGGCCTTATTTGTCTGTCATTTGTTAGAAATAGCTGAGTGGATAGGCGTACGGGTAGGAATAAGTAAGGGGCGCGCTGTAAGATGCACTAGGCGGGGGCAGGTGCATCCGTGCCCCCAGATACTCTTTGGTAAGATGGGACGTAGGATAGCACGCCGGCGGTGTAGTAGTCCACCACCAGCTGCGGCTTGGCCAATGCGGGGCCCGCCAGAAGCGTCGCCACGAACACGAGGAGCACCACCTATAAAAAAAACTTGAGAGGTGTCAATTCTATGAGAGAGAGAGAGAGACAGACAAAGAAACACGGCGTGCGCGTGTTGTCAAAAAGTGTCGTTACAACTTTTAGTCTTAATTTTTTCCGTCTACCCCCCTTTCGTTCCAAAAAAAGCTCGCTCGAGGCTCGGGTTCGAATTTCGAATCCTGGCGTGTGCCAAGATGTTTTCCTTCACCGTCGCGCTAGTGATAAATATGTAACCTACCTACCTACGTAATACTTTTTGAAAAATTGATACGGTACGTCGGTACGGTCAAGAACACATGAAGCTTTACACTTGTAGTGCGAGTCTGACCTCTAAAGCGATTGTAATAAGAACGTTACAAAGTCCAGTGTGTCAAGCTCCACGTGCTTTTGACTGTACCAATCATTTTTCAAAAAGCTTACGTACCTACATATTATCACTAGCTCGACGGTGAAAGAAAACATCGTGAGGAAACCCGCAGGTTGCAGAATTAATTCTGAGGACTGTATAACAGACCCGGTCCGGCGATGGGCTCACTATAGTCACAGTTTAACAATCATACAGTTGGTTTTCGCCTTTGTGGGCGAGCGAATCCACCGCCGCGGCCGGCGTAGGTATTGACGCTGTCCTACGTATTTATGCAAGGGTTGTTAAAAAAATTTAAACAAAATATTTTTTAGTTACAATCACAAAATCACTTATTGAAATAGGTACATATTAAATATAGATGAAAAAAAAAACATGTTGAATGAGCACGAGCAATTATTATTATTATTAAAGATGTATGTTATTATAAATAAATCATTTATAGATGTTGCACTGCCAGATATTTCCGCAACACTTAATTTTTGGAGTATTTTAGTTGGGCAAATAAAAAGTGTAAAATTCTGTGACCGTATGTTACTATCAAAAATTACTAAAGATCATAATAAATAAGTGTTTACTGACCCGCGATTTATTACGCGCACTGCGAGAAAATCAACTTGAATAATATTCAAGTTGTTTTTCAACTGTTTTTAACTGTTTTTGTGCCATATTATGGCACAAAAACAGTTACCTATTGTTATCTAATATTTATTATGGGTATGTCGAATACATCTTTGGAAATTGTTGTAATGACAGTAAAACCATCATGAGGGTTTTGTTCTCGTCACAACTCGGATTCACGTCAGCCCTTGACGATTAACCTGACAAACTACGCGAGTTTGTATGAAGCGGTCCGCGTCGCTCGCTTCCCCGCAAGGCCCCCTTCGTTGCTCTGCACAAGTACATACGTGAGCCAACTGTATGATTGTTAAACTGTGCTATAGTTATCACCTAAGTATAGGAGTCCAAAGGGAAAATAATATACTCACCTACTGGTTAAAAGTGGGTATGTACCTAAGTATTTCCAGATATGGAATACCTCTGCTTACGCTTACTTATCGCCGAGAATGGCGGCGGAAGTGGGGGTTGGTATTCGACTTTTGCAAATAAGCCCACTATATTTTCGTGACCTCTGAACGATAAAGGTGGTTAGCATAACGTCGGACAGTAAATTTATGGAGCCCGCACGAGCTTCCTCACGATACTTTCCTTATCTTATTATAATACGTACGTCTTTATCTATCTTCTACATAACATACTTTTATATAAGAACAGAAACTCGCAGGCTGACTGGTCGATGAACTTGATGCAAGTGAAAAGTTCCATAAATGACGTCAGTAAGCAAGCAAAGGGATTCATGGAAATTCTCACAACAACGAAAAAAAACCGACCAAGTGCCAGTCCACTCGCGCACGAAGTGCCGTGCCGTACAATTATCTATAAAAACGGCAAAAAAACACGTTTGTTGTATTTTGATTTTATTATTTGCTGTTATCGGCAACCGGAAATACATGTAGGTACCTATTTTGTGAAAATTTCAACTGTCTAGCTATCGCGGTTCTTGAGATACAGCCTTTTGTTTTTTATATAAAAAAGGGGGCAAACGAGCAGACGGGTCACCTGATGGTAAGTGACTACCGTCGCCCATGGTGATGGACAGACAGCGAAGTCTTAGTAATAGGGTCTCCTTTGGATACGGAACCCTAAAAAACGGATTCAATAAGGGTACGTAACGCCGCAAGTAAGATCATTTAATTTAAATGTACCTACAGCTTTTTTATTTTATTCAAGCATTTTCTTCAATGTCAGAATGGTCACAACAAATGACTCAAATCCAAACGAGACAAATACTTACTTATTTGGTGTTTGTTTTTACAAACAAATAGGTACCTAGGTATAATATAACCTACAGAGATCATTCGGTAAGTATTATTATTAGTACTATTACTTATTCTGTTATTATTACTTATTATTAACTATGATAGCAATTTTATTTACCTTACCTGACATGCTGATGCTGGCGGATTTGTGAAAGCACAACCGAATTTGTGTAATCACAAATTAACAATTCAATTTAATATTTTCAGTCAGCTTTCCGTAAATATCTATACCTACGTAAGTATACTGAGTTAAGTTAAATGTTATCCTAAAGTAAAGTAGGTATGTGTGAAGTAGTTCCGAAAACCAACAAGAACTTACATTTAAGTAGGTAACTAGGTACCTACTTAATTTAAAAAAATCGTTTTATTTGTGTCAGTTGGTAATGAGAAAAAAACGTACCCATTTAAACATGTTGATCCTGTTGGTTCCACGTACGACAAAGCACCAAAACCAGGTCTAGAGTCACTAGACGGGAATGCTGCTGGCAGCTATCACGGTATTGTTCGTATTCCTCCCGCCGGATCTTTGTATAATGGGCCATTTACACGAGGGCAGTCCAGTAAGACAATCCAGTAAGACTGCGTACAAAAAAAACTTGAGGACAATCCATTGTCCTCAAGTTTTTTTTGTATGCAGTCTTGTCCTCAAGTTTTTTTTGTATGCAGTCTTACTGGATTGTCTTACTGGACTGCCCTCGTATAAATGGCCCGTTATTATCTAGACACGCGGTAGCGTGTCAAAGCCAAGTTCAAGTGGCAGAACGGCGAGCAGCACCGTGTGTAGTTTTACACGAACCATTTGGAGCCACATTTGACCCCCTCATAACTCAAAAACTATTCTAAACTAGCCAAGTCAGACCTTAGGGTACAATATGTTATCCTAAGTTATAAGAAGAATTGATATTTTTTGTTGTTATAAATAAATTTCAGGACTGACATTGAACTTGGCACCCATTTAGATTTCACTTCTTTTGTCGTTGAAGTCAACAACCACGGCATAATATTGAACTTTGCTCTCATTTCACATTTATGTTTTTGATGGGATAGCACTCTACATCCAGTCCGTGATCGGAAAAACTAATGTCTCAACGCTCAATGACAAGTCTATACCTACTACACACACAAATGTTGCATTAACGTTAATAGCTCGCCATTTCCATAGCGGACCCGGATAACAGCTGTGACAATAAACGCCATTAAGTAAATTTACGACACTGAAAATACTAAGTATACCAACTGTAGAGGTATTCACGAAGACTCGATACCGTTTCCGTTCGATTCAAATCGAGTGAAAAACTTTCCGAAGTCGAATCTATCGACTTCGGAAACTTTATTCTAGGCGTTTCTGACAGCCACGGAAAATTTTCCGAATCCCTATGTCACATATGACATTAGTTTTCAATACCAACATCAGCCCATCTCGAAAGTTTTCGATACCAACATCAGCCCATCTCGAAAGTGTTCGACAGATTTTCCGATATCGAATATCGAAGCTCCCTGAATACGCCTGCTGGTCTCATTTGTCATTCTCGTAGCGCTACGCTCTTGGATTTTGAAACGCATCCGAGCTTCATTTAGGTGCCTACTTAGTCATTAATTTGTGAAATAGGAGGCGAACATAACATGGGTGGAACCATAAAATTATTATACAAGTTCAAGTATCCGCTATGGGTTCGAAACCTGGCCTATACCAATGAGTTAAAAACACTATCTCAATTTCGTACACTATCTCAATTTATTGAGAAGGAAAATATCGTGAAGAAACCCGCCAACAGAGACGCGGGCGTATTCACGGAGATTCGATATTCCACTCGGAACCGGAAAATCTGTCGAAAGGTTTCGAGATGGGCTATTCACAGATGTCCATATTTGACATAAGGATTTGACAGATTTTCCGATTTCGAGTCGAATATCGAATCTCCACCCCCTGCGCAGTGGACAGTCGTTTACGCCATTATCCCATTCCTGTGGAACCGGCTTCCGGCCGCCTCACTGACAGGGGTCCTGGAGCGCTACTGATTCATTCTAATTAGAATTTCTCTGATTCTAGTTAGAATTATACAGAATTCTGTTTAAAACATTATACTATATTAGATTGAGGATCTATTCTTCATTCTTGTTTGTTTAAAAATATTGAATTTTATCTGAAATATGACTTTCAGTATGGGGTATGATATTTTGTACTACAATTCCTGAATTATTATAAAAATAAAACAACGTTTGACTCTTATCTTGTGTTTTATTTACACTATACATCATCTCAAATGATATACAAACCAAACATCAAGGGTCACCATACATATTTTTTACACAACACAATGTTCAAACAATTGGTATAAACAACAGCCACTCTGTCTGAGCTCAAAACATGGTCTCATATTTCTTTGTTATTGAAATGACTCGCGGCACTACGCACAAAGATTTTATGTTTACAGTAACTTGAGATTATCAGTAACAAGTATTAAAAGCAACACAATGAAAATGTTGAATACGTTTAGAGTAAAAGTTAAACAAATATCGGACTTAAATTTGGCCCAAAAATTAGTACTATTTAAAAGTAAAGTTTTTGGTATAAATATAGGTCTTACTAAAAGTACCTATACTTTTTTTAGTATTTACATAGACCAAAGTTTTAAATTAAAACAAAAGATATGTATGTTTCAAAGGAAATTTTCAAATAAAATGATCATAAAAATAGGTGAGTTTGGTACCCAAAGAGTACTAGAATTATACGTCAAACCCCGTCAGTGGAGGAGCCGGAGCCCGGTTCGGTATTAAAAATGAACTGTCAAACCCCGTCAGTGGAGGAGCCGGCGCCCGGCTCGTAGTATTCTTCGTTGAATTATATTGAAATTTCTTACTGTTTCTGACTGAAATATACGATTTACAATACAAATAATACAACTTGATTAATATGATGTCTTTTATTCAGCAGTACATTTTGGTTTAATAATGTATTACGTCCAGTAAAGCAAAAATAATACAACACTCATAGTTCGATTACGAGTACCGTCATAGTTTGAAGACGGGTTTTTTCACAAAAAATCGAAGGAATAGCGGTATTATTAGTAACAAATATGAACTAATATACACATTTCCATGTTTCTGCCAAAAGAACTGACCAAAAACACTTATTTTCACTACAAAAACGTTTGAAAATATGCCGCGAACAAGTCACGGTGACGTGTTTTTGAAAGACGTATAAATTTTTTTTTTTCTTTAAGGGCCACTTGAGTCTTTGGTTCATTTGCTAGCTTGTTTCATTAAGCTGGTGCTATATTATCTTGACAGGGCATAATGTATCAACGGCTTCACTTATCGCGGGAGTCTTGAACCACTTGAGAACAGCCGGAAGCCGGCTCGCCCACTGTTACGCAATAAATGACAGCAGCCGGAAGCCGGTTCGCTCACTGTCCAGGGGCATCTCTTATCACGTTAAAGGAGTCCAAAGAATATATACTGGTGAAACGTGAGTATTTCCAGAAATTGAATAACTCTGCCTACCCCCTCGGGGATAAAAGTGTTGAGATTACTTATTTATTTTTACTTATAAAGTACCGTATACCTAAATACTTAACTATATCTTTCTTGTAGATTTAACACAGGCCTGTTGGCTCAGTTGGTAGTTGGTAGTGACCCTGCCTTCTGAGTCGGAAGTCGCAGTGTTGATTCCTGCTCGACGCCAACATTTGTGTGCATGAACATGTCTGTTGGCTACGTGTCGGTATGTTTAATACCTACTTATTTATGCATCTTTATCTGTTTGGGAATAAATAACCAATGATACTTACACTTTTTTCAAACATCTTTATTGCTCCTTGCCTTTCAAAAACATAATTTACAATTTAAGTATATTTATCAGTTGGTTAGTAAACATAGTCCAGGCCCTGCCTAGTTTGGGACTAAATGACCGTGAGTGAATTGTGTCCAACAATTTATTCATTTATTATTATTATTGCGAAAGTGACTCTGTCTGTGTTACGCAATCACGCCTAACTACTGCACCGAATCCAAAAATTCTTTCACCATTAGAATGCTACAATATCCCTGAGTAACATAAGCTATATTTTATACCCGTATTAAAACGGGAACGGGAATACGCGGGTACAATATGCGCATTCTGGACACTTATGTGACAGGTGGTGCTGTTACACATGCCTTAGAAAGTTTCCTTACAATGTTTTCCTCCACCATAAGCTACTGATAAATAGGTACGTACTACTTACAAATAAATAGGTCTCCGAAACTCATTGTTAAGTAAACAATAGTCAAATGTAGGCCTCATCCATTTCGCAAATAGTGCTCACATTATTTTTAAGTCCATCCATAAAGCATTTAAGTAAATAATAAATATACATGCCATGGGTTATCTACATCTAAACTTCTACACTAATCTATACATCTTCATACTAAAATAAATAAATAATCTCACACCTTTTATCCCTGAGGGGTAGGAAGAGGTATTCCATTTCTGGAACCCATGTTTCACCAGTATATTCTTTGATGCCCTTAATGTGATAAGTGGTGAGCCCATCCCCGGACCGGGTCTGTTACAAATGCCTCCAAATTAATTCGGGACCAAGGTTGCAGGTTTCTCGATGATGTTTTTCCTTCACTGTGGAGCTTTTGATAAATATTTATGAACATTTTTGAAAAACTCATTGGTACGTATGCCAGGATTCGAACCGAAGCTTCATGAATGAGAAGCAGGCTTTTTAACCACTGGGCTATCACCACGTCATCGGTATTGTCACAATAATTTCCTTAACGATTATGCCAGTAGCCAGTTACTAATAAATGTGTACAAAAGTTTTTAAACCATTATTGGTACACTAGCTAACTTTTTATATTTATTTAAATAAACAAATTTAAAATCTATTTAAAATAATTATTGGTACATGCCCTTGAAACTTCAACAGTGACTATAGCTTTTATGAAAAAGGGGAGGAACATTATTTTATTAATATATAACTAGAGAGAAGCGGAGGGAGGGAGGAGATGCCTTTGCTCAGAAAATAAAAAAATAAAAAATAAATAATCTAACGCCTTTCATCCCCGAGGGGGTAGGCAGAGGTATTACATTACTGGATATACCCACATTTCACGAGATACACGTCCCCTAAACGTGATAGGTGGTGAGCCCATCGCCGGACTGGGTCTATTTACACATGTCTCAGAATTAATTCTGAGACCTGCGGGTTTCCTCACGATGTTTTCCTTCACCGTCGAGCTAGGGATAAATATGTACGTAAGTTTTTGAAAAACTTATTGGTACATGCCAGGATTCGAACCCGAGCCTCACTGATTTTCGGCCGGCTCTTTAACCGTCCGGGCTATCACTGCTTCTTTTGAGGGAACATTATTTTATTAATATATTAACTAGAGAGAAGCGGAGGGAGGGGAGATGCCTTTGCTCAGAACTGGGACAATATACTTATAGGCTAATAAAAAAATACTAACCGACTTCAAGGAATTGCTCTAAAAATACTACAATACCTAATTATTAACTTCAGACTTGTAAATTTTTATATATATTTTTTTTGGATATTCATCACTACATAGTATAAAACAAAGTCGCTTTTTCTGTCCCTATATCCCTATGTATGCTTAAATCTTTAAAACTACGCAACGGATTTTGATGCGGTTTTTTTTTAATAGATAGAGTGATATTTAAGAGAAAGGTTTTAGTATTAGCATTGCACCCGGGCGAAGCCGGGGCGGGTCGCTAGTGTGGAATAAAACGACGTGAGGTGAGTTCCTAGTTGGAATTAGCATTTCACAGTAGTAGGTAGGTATATATAGTTACCTACCTACAAAACTGTACTTATTGAATTTCAATTGAGAGTAGGTTAACTGACGGGCCTGTTTTCTCAGTTAGTAGTTTAGTAGGTAGGTAGTATATATTACCTTCCGAGTCGGAGGTCGCAGGTTCAAGTCCCGACCGGGGCCAACATTTGTGTGCGTGAACATGTCTGTAAGCTTTGTGTCTGGCTGGGTGTAAAGTTTATCTCAACTGATAAACATTAAACACCCACGGGATACAGTTGACACAGGAGGAGGGTGCGTAGTTAATTGTTACTATTAAGTTTTTATTTTCCTGTTTAACTGTACATACTCCTTTTTTAAGTCGGATAAAAAGGTAAATAAAGCTTGTTCAATCTGGATACCTAGTGCTATTTCACAATAGTTCTCGTAGACCCTAACAGCTGACATAGCTACTTTCTACTTATTTAATTGCTGGAATTTGAAAACAAAATACATTACAACATAGATTATGTAAACTTTTATTTCACGGTAGGTACCTGGTCTGTGGTAGGTACCTACTTACCTACAATCAACTGTCTACCGTACGTTTACAATGGAGCATTAATTAAAAACAATATTTAATGTAGGTGAGTACATAAATTTACAATCATTTTACTTTATTCAGGTATTAATGATATTGAAAACGTTCACATTTAATAATATAATATAACTTTTAGATATGGTTATTGAACTTTTCGTGGCATACCTACCTATTTTATTTTTTATATAGTTAAGTAATCGTAAAATTTATTTTTTTATAAAAATGGGTTACTTACACCTACTTATATAAATGATGGAATAGCGGCACTAATAAAACAGCATAATTGTTAGGCCTTATTCCTCTGTCATTTGCTAGAAATAGCTGAGTGGATAAGAGTAAGCATACGCGTACGGGTAGGAATAAGTAAGGGGCGCGCTGTAAGATGGGACGTAGGCTGGCGCGCCGGCGGTGTAGTAGCCGTAGTCCACCACCAGCTGCGGCTTGGCCACTGCGGGGCCCATCAGAAGCGCCGCCACGAACACGAGGATCACCACCTATAAAAAAAACTTGAGAGGTGTCAATTCTATGAGAGAGAGAGAGAAGGACAGACAGAGAAACACAGCGTGCGCGTGGTGTCAAAAAGTGTCGTTACAACTTTTGGTCTTATAAGTACCTATATATATTTCAAATACCCACTAAGTATATTTTTGTGACCTCTGAACGTTACAGGTGGTTAGCATAACGTCGGACAGTAAATTTATGGAGCCTGCGAGTTTCCTCACGATACTTTCCTTATCTTATAATACGTACAGTCAAGAGCAAGTCAAGCTTGACACTACCAGTTTAAGCTGAACTCTGATTTGTACTGCGCGCCATAGAATACAGGGCCGGGTCAAAGTCCAAAGTGTCAAGCTTAGCGTGCTCTTGACTGTACGTCTTTATCTATCTTCTACTTAACATACTTTTATAACACATTTGCTCGTAAAAGGTGTCTTATTTCACCAGTTTTAATATCGTTACCTATCTCATTACGCCCAAGTGCGGTAAGTGTAAAGTAAAACGCACGGTTTATCAAGATGCTCCGTCTTAAAACGAACGGTACTTTTTAAAATCTCAGCAAAGAGTTTTTATGTCAAAAAAGTTGTCAACATTTTATGATTAAAATTAACTTTGGGAAATAAAATATATTAAAGAAATATTTATGTACATAATTATTTAATTTAATTAATTTTGACAGTAAATTACAACCAATCTGTAACAAAAACACAAAAATATTATTTTACTTTATTAGTAATAAGTACTGGCTGTTTTTTGTGCCTTTTCCTAAAAAAAAATGATGATGCGCGCCGCGCGCTTTTTCTTAACGCTGTATTGTTTTTATTCGTTTACCATAGTCGGAGTTTTATTTTATTTCCTCGCAAATGTGTTATAAAACGTCGTATGACATACGTGCGCTTTGACAATTACAGCCTCTGCTTACTTGTAACCCTCGCCTACGGCTCGGGCTAGCAATATCGCCTCGGCTGTAATTTTCAACCTACCGCACTTATATCATAATGTACTATTATATAAGAGAAGAAACTAGCAGGCTGACTGGTCGGTACACGCACAGCCGAAACGCTCTGGGACTGCAAGTGACAAGGTTCTTAAATGATGTCCGCAAGCACTAAGGGATTAATTGAAATTCTTACAAGAACGAAAAAAACCGACCAAGTGCGAGTCCGACTCGCGCACGAAGGGTTCCGTACCATTATCTATAAAAACGGCAAAAAAAAAACACGTTTGATGTATGGGAGCCTCACTTAAATATTTATTTTGTTTTGTTTTTAGTATTTGTTGTTATAGCGGCAACAGAAATACATAATTTGTGAAAATTTCAACTGTCTAGTTATCGCGGTTCTTGAGATACAGCCTGGTGACGGACAAACAGCGAAGTCTTAGTAATAGGGTCCCGTTTTTACCCTTTAGACAGGGAACCCTAAAAACTGATTCTATAAGGGTAACGCCGCAAGTAAGATCATTTAATTTAAATGTACCTACAGCTTTTTTATTCTATTCAAGTTAATCTCTTTGTATTCAAGCATTTTCTTCAATGTCAGAATGGACTCAACAAATGACTAAAATCCAAACGAGACAAATATTTGTTGTTTGTTTGTACAAACAAAATACCTAGGTAGGGATAATATAACCTACAGAGATCATTACAGGTAGGTAATAAGTATTATTAACTAGGTATGATAGTAATTTTATTTACGTTATTTGACATCATGCTGATGCTGGCGGATTTCTGAAAGCACTACCGAAGCCTTACACAAATTAATAATTCAATTTAATATTTTCAGCCAGCTTTCCATAGATCTACCTACCTACTGAGATAACTTAAATAAATGTTGTCCTAAAGTAAGTAATACCTATAGGTAAGTAAAGTAAATAAAATTGGTTCCGAAAACCAACAAGAACTTACATTTAAGTAAATAATTTTAAAAAATCGTTATATTTGTGTCAGTTGGTAATGAGAAAATACGTTACCCATTTAAACATGTTGATCCTCTGTTGGTTCCACGTACGACAAAGCACCAAAACCAGGTCTAGAGTCACTAGACGGGAATGCTGCTGGCAGCTATCACGGTATTGTTCGTATTCCTCCCGCCGGATCTTTATATAGGACTCTACATCCAGTCCGTGATCGGAAAAACTAATGTCTCAACGCTCAATGACAAGTCTATACTACACACACAATGTCGCATTAACGTTAATAGCTCGCCATTTCCATAACGGACCCGGATAACAGCTGTGACAATAGACGCACGAGTTTCGACGCAGATTAATCGCTGCAATTAAAAGTAGGTATTCGTCCCTATTATAGTGCTATTTGTACCCAGTTCCTAGAGATGAATATTCGAGACTTCATTTTATTCACTCCACTAAATAAAAATATATTTTTCATCTCTCCGGGCGGAAAGCGGCAAATTTCGGCCCTGCGCTAAACAAAGTTGCCGCCGCTTTCCGTCTTCGTCGATAAGAAAACAGACAGACAATTTACATGTTATTTGAGATATTTCATAATTTCCTTCTCTAGGCATCTAATATACTTACCTACTATTTTTATAAAAATCATCAAACCTCTTTTACATACATACTTACGAAGTAAATTGTACCCAAAATCGTCTTTGTTGCGTAGAAAACGTACTGAACCCTCCTTGGCCGGTTTTATTATTTGTTGGTGTGAAGTTTGGTGAAGTCTTACAACGTTAAGTGATTACTGAGAACTCGTCCAAGTTCTTCCCCGGTTTATTCGTTTTTATGCCTCCGTTTGCGCTGATTAATTTTGAAACTTGATAAAATACTGCCATTAAATTTACGACAATGAAAATACTAAATACCAACTTGTCTCTGTCATTCTCGCAGCGCTACGCTCTTGGATTTTGAAACGCATCTGTGCTTCATTTAGGTACCGTAAAATGGGGTGAATAGAAAAAATTTCAAGCTTCATTCACAATTTTGAGTGACTTAAAAGCTTAGTTTCCTATATGTTAGGGTTTAATCGTGTGTCCGAGATCTTAATTACTCTATATTTACTGTAAAATCATTAGAGTCCCATATAATATTCGTGAAATTTTTATCAAAATGTGCAGTTTTTCTATTGGCCCCACCATCGGGGTGAAGAGAAACACGAAAGGGGTCATTAGAAAAAATTGCTAGGGCTGCCACCAATTATTTGTTACAATATTACTAAGTGTATTTTACCATGCCTCTCATTTTAGGCAGCTAATAATGGTAAGCTAAAAAAACAACAATACCAAGTTCAAGTATTTGTAATTCAATTATATCAAAAATAAAAAGGCGAAACAAACAAAAACGTTAAGGATTTTCTTTCCCTCTACTTTCTTAGAATAAAAATCTACATAATAATATTATTTGTATGCAGTACTTAATACAAACTCATCAAAATTTAGAAACAAATACAAACGTTAGGTATTTTCTTACCCAGAAATTTCAGAATATCAACAAAAAAATAAAAACAAACAAAATCGGTAGGTATTTTCTTACCAAATGCTTACCTACCTACATAATATTATTATACTGAGATCAAACACAAAAGACGCAACCCTAGCATAACAAAATCTATTGACCCCGTACGTGATTCTTTTCACCCCATATTCATGCCTATTCACCCCATTACCGTTTCTATTACCCCCCTTCTACACTTCTATTCACCCCTTTTTGATTTCTATTGACCCCTTTTTGTTGCCAAATATACTTGTCAGGGAATTTCTACGATTTTATTAATATAAATAAGATAAAATACAACATTTTAATGTAAACTAGTAAGAATATTGTACTTTCGTTCAGCATAGAGTGACAGAACATACAAAAACACAGTACCTATTAATAATTAAAATTTCAAAGTTTTGAGGAGCATAAATTTACCTGTTACCAACCCTGAACTTTACCATTATTTTTATAATTCAAAATGACATTTAAATCATTTGTCTATGGTAAAAAGAAAAAGGACTAGTATTGCCAAGATAAAATAAATATTCCTACTGTAATATTATAAAAGCCTTACTGTGTGAAAGTTGCTTAGACTTATTCCGAATTTTTTTTCTATTCACCCCGCGATTTCTATTCACCCCATTTTACGGTACCCATTGATAGTAATCAATTTGTCAAATAGGTAGGTGGAACTTATCATGGGTGGAATCATAAACTTATTATACAAGTTTAAGTACCGCTACGGGTTCGAAACCTGGCCTGTACCAATGAGTTAAAAACTTGCGTACGCACTATCTACATTGAGAAGTAGGTAAAATATCGTGAAGAAACCCGCAAGTCCCAGAATTATTTCTGAGCCATGTAAAACAGAGCCGCGGGCGTATTCACGGAGATTCGATATTCCACTCGGAATCGGAAAATCTGTCGAAAGGTTTCGAGATGGGCTATTCACAGAATTCGTTGCTTAGGTAACAATACCGCGCAAGTAAAATTTGACAAGTTTTCAGTAGAGACAAAAAACTGATTATCTCTTACAAAATATTTCAGACATGAGTAATGAATAAATAAATAGAAATATACTAGCTTTACTTATGATATTATAAGTAAAAAATAGTGTTTTTAATAATGTAGAAGTATATAATTGACTTAGGCGGAGTTACGAGGGGTGGCTGATAAGTTATCTACTTTGTTAGAGAAAAATTCTAAAATAGAACTGTCCTCAATATTTCCACATTCCTTGTTCATTCCTTTTTTTTAAATCGTAACATTTTTTTTTTTTTAATCCTTAAATTTTTTTTTGGCGCGTCTTTGTGTTCATTATGTCGGAAGAAAATTGAAAAATGATCAAAATTGAACATCGCGCGGTGATTAAGTTCCTCAGTTGGGAAGGAAATACACCTACTCCGGTTCGTAAGCGCATGTTAAAGGTGTTCGGAGATTCAAGTCCTTCAGAATTCGTGATAAAGTTTTGGTCGAAGTAGTGTTATCATAGCCGTGAGAGCTTAGAAGACGATCCCCATAGCGGGCGGCCGATTTTTGCAGTTACTGCAGATAACGTCGGAAATGTGAAGGAACTGATCATGGCTGATCGGCGAATCAACCAGTGGGAGATAGCTCGAGATGTTGGGCATCAGTAAAGAACGAGTTCAAAATAATTCATGAACACTTGGGGATGTCCAAGGTGAGCGCGCGTTGGGTGCCTAGAATGTTGATCCCGTTTAATAAGCAAAGGCGTTAGCAATGTTGTAAAGCATTTTCAGACTTAGTGAAGGACAAGGAAGAAGTAATGCTATGGCAAATAGTGATCTGTGGTGAAACTTGGATTTGCCAGTGGGATCCCGTAAGTAAGCAAGAGTCAATGCAATGAAAATTTAAAGGGGAAAAGCCACCAAGAAAAATCAAAGTCCGGCCGTCAGCAGGCAAACTAATGACAACCATATTTTGGGATGTCGTAGGAGTTTTAATGATAGATCACCTACCCATAAATACTACAATGAATAATTAATACTATGCAAGATTAATTTACCAGCTTCGTAAAGAAATAAAAGAAAAAACAAGAGGCAAACTCCGTAAAGGAGTTTTAATATTGCAAGACAATGCGCCTGTACACACGGCCTTTACGTCACGGTCTTCTCTACAGAAATACGGGTTTGCAGAGATCAACCACCCACCCTATAGTCCACATTTAGTCCCCTGTGACTATTACCTATTCAAAAATTTAAAGAAAAATTTGAGAGGTCGCAGATTTTCAACGGATGAAGAGATGAAGGATGCTGTAAACGACCATTTTGACGACCATTACAAAAAAATTTTTTTTAATAGTATGATGTCACTAATTGGCAATTGTCACAAATGTATTTCAGTTGCAGAGGACTACATAGAAAAATAAAAAATAAATCACCCATCTATGTCTTTTCTTTCGTATTTAGGTAGATTACTTATCAGCCACCCCTCGTACTTCAACAAAATAAGGACATCTGCGGTTTTTAAAGATTTTATTTTCATAATAAGAAAGTAAATGCTCGTAGGAAAACTATTAGAAAACATGACTACATTTTCAGTATTTCAGCTTTATTAGTTTCACTTACTTTAACAAATGATTTTAAAGAAATCAAGTAGGTAGTGTAGGAATGGTTACGAAATAAAATAACAAACTTAAGTAACTATGTTTGGCTGTAAGGTTACAGCTTCACAAGCTTAACATCTTTACAGCTTAACATCTTCTAAAAGTCTTAGATAATCCTAAATAAAATAGAAAACAGTTAAGTTAGAGCAGTGGTAGCAAAGAGGTTGGAAGAAAGTCATTCTCTCTCATAGGAGAGAGAAACTTTTTCTTTAAAAGTTTGATATATAGGAAGAGCTTGATGATAATCAGTGAGGCTCGGGTTTGAATCCTAGCATGTACCAATGAGTTTTTCAAAACTTACGTACATTATTCATCATCACTAGCTCGACGGTGCCAGAATTAATTCTGAGGCATGTATAACAGACCCGGTGCGGCGGTGGGCTAACCACCTATCACGTTTAGGGGTCCAAAGAATATCTTGTGAAAAGTGGGTATATCCAGAAATGGTATATCTCTGCCTACCCTCTCAGGGATAAAAGGCGTGAGGTTATTATTATTAATAATTGGTAGTTTTGCAGTATACAGTTTAGGTAGCTCACTTCACTTAAGGGTGTCACATTGCTTAAGATCAGGGGACGTTGTGGCAACAGTTGCAACGGATCATCAAAATTTAATTTATAGATAATCTGCTTGGGAAACTAAGACTTTAAATCAGTTACAGTGGGGTCATTTGTTTTCTTTCCCGGCCGAATTGTTTTGTAAATTAAGTGCTTACTAAAATCAGTATAAAATTATACTTAATCTATATTACGGTTACAGACGTAGAGCAGTAATAGCCTCACGGTTAAAGAGCCTGCTTTACATGATGAAAATCAGTGAGGCTCAGGTTCGAATTCTGGCATGTACCAATGAGTTTTTCAAAACTTACGCACATATTCATCACTAGCTCGACGGTGAAGGAAAACATCGTGAGGAAACCCGCAGGTCCCAGAATTAATTCTGAGACATGTGTAACAGACCCGGTCGGGCGATAGGCGCACATCCTATAACGTTTAGGGGTGCAAAGAATATCTCATGAAAAGTGGGTTTATCCAGAAATGGAATACCTCTGCCTACCCCCTTGGAGATTATTTATTGGATCTATTTTATCGTATGGCATTGGGTTAGTTCTAGCATGGTTCTAGCTATCTTTGCTATACTTGCTGAGAAGGTAAGGCATGCATTCAACGGCAATGCACAGAATCACATTCAATTTGCGTGTGCCCTTTTTCAAGATATTTTTGTGTTGAGTTGTTTTATAAATGACAAATGCAAAAGGGCATTACATAAAACGATTCTGTGCACAGCAACCATCTGTACAGTCTGGCGTTTGATCAAAATTACAAGAAATCAATTAATATCTTGCGGTCGCACATCAGCACGAGATAATAATATGGCGGATTGAGGACTTACGCGGTTTTGACACAATGAATGACTTGCGCGGTGCCAGAACTATTCAAATAACTCGTTTTGATTGGATAATTTTGAAATGGGTGTAATCTCATTGGATGCGCGTTGAAAATATCTATCCAATGATGTATAAAACGTCACTTGGCCAATTTTCGACTTGCGCGGTATTGTTACCTAAGCGACGAGATGTCATATTTGACATAAGGATTTGACAGATTTTCCGATTCCGAATCGATTATCGAATCTCCACTTAAGCCGTTAAAGGCGTCCAAAGAATATATACTGGTGAAACGTGAGTATTTCCAGAAATTGAATAACTCTGCCTACCCCCTCGGGGATAAAAGTGTAGAGACTACTTATTTATTTTTACTTATAAAGTACCGTATACCTAAATACTTATATCTTTCTTGTAGATTTAACACAGGCCTGTTGGCTCAGTTGGTAGTGACCCTGCGTTCTGAGTCGGAAGTCGTAGTGTTGATTCCTGCTCGACGCCAACATTTGTGTGCATGAACATGTCTGTTGGCTTCGTGTCGGTATGTTTAATACTTATTTATGTATCTTTATCTGTTTGGGAATAAATAACCAATGATACTTACACTTTTTTCAATCATCTTTATTGCTCCTTGCCTTTCAAAAACATAATTTACAATTTAATTAATGTTCTTACGGAAAAACGTGTAGCGACACTCCCAATATGAAGGGGCGGAGGTGGAATGCTCGGCCATCGCGAAAAGGGAAAATCTTCCTTTAGGCGAGGTGATCGTGCCTGGGGACCGAAGTCCAACGGTTGATCTTGGACAGTTGTGTTTATACAAACTCATTAGAAACTTCCATAGAGCGGTTTAGAACTTGCGTCTTTAGTTCTACGTACTCTGCTAGGTGTCGTAATAAACATATTATTTTTTATTAAGAAATATTTTTAGTAAAATAAATATAAGTGAGTAGATAGTTACATATTTTTATACCTATCACGTTTAGGGGTCCATTATATCTCGTGAAATGTGGGTAGGTATATCCAGTAATGTAATATCTCTGCCTACCCCCTCGGGGATAAAAATTATTATTTATTTTATTTTATACATATTTTCCGATATAGGTACAATACAATACAATACAACAACTCTTTACTGTACACCAAAAACAACACAATATGGATACCAACATTAACTAAAGTGCAATGGGCGGTATTATCGCTTACCCACATATAATAGGTACCTATATTGTTTGAAATAAAACAACCAATATATTTAGAACTAAGTTTAATTTAGTCGTCGTCAACTTTCTGGCGCATATTCCTAAAACTACTCAATTTCCGTCTCTTGAACTCGACGGGCCCTTCGCCCAGGGACTCGACGCGTTTCTCGCCAAACTTCACCACCTCGGGCTCCATGACGACAGGCGGCGGAGGCACTTCCTTGTCCGGCTTCGGTAGTTGCAGGTCTATTTTTTCTACAGGTCTAAAAAGGGTGAAAAAAGATAATGTGTTTGAAACTTTGAGTATTAAACCAACAGGAGACGTCACCCGCACTAGTTTCTTTGCAAAAAAGTCTGCCAATTTCAGCGGGGGGGGGGGGGGGGGGGACGAGGAAACGCACACAAATAATGTTAAAACAAACGCATTTTTTGACAAAACAATTAAACACTAGCTTGTACTAGATGCACACTAATACATTAACCAATACGAGCACTCCGTTAACTTAAAAAAACTAATTGTGTAATATAACAGGTATGATCATTGACCGACACTTTTTTTGACAGAGGGGAAAGTCAGTCGCGTCTCCGGTTGGATTAATACTCAAAGGTTTGAAAAGGGTTTTGATTTGACTGGCTATATAGTCGACTTGCTGGTCCGCAAGGCAGACGGTAGGATAGCACACGCAGGCTTGATCCCATCTCATGCGACCTAAAGGAACACTAATATTATAAAGAGGAAAGATTTTTATTTTTGTATGTTTGTAACGAATAAACTCAAAAACGGCTGGACCGATTTTCACCAATGGAAAGCTACAAAATCCCTGAGTAACATAGCCTATATATTATTCCCATATTCCCACGGGAACGGGAACTAAGAGGGTGAAACCGCGCGGAACAGGCAAATGCAGCTTTAAATTGTTGAAAGATTTTTTTTAACGCTTTAATAGTTTCAGGAGGTTATTCAATTCAATGAAACAAATCTTTCCTGTTTATAATATTACTAGCGACCCGCTCCGGCTTCGCACGGGTGCAATGCTAACACTAAAACCTTCCTCTTGAATCACTCTATCTATTAAAAAAATCCGCATCAAAATCCGTTGCGTAGTTTTAAAGATTTAAGCATACATAGGGATATAGGGACAGAGAAAGCGACTTTGTTTTATACTATGTAGTGACATTAGAATAGACTTACTCTGTGATGACGGCTGTCCAGGAGCCGTAGGGCTTGCTGGCCCGAGGAGGGGGTCCGTAGCTGGCCGTGCTTCGGGCGGGTTGTTCCTCCTTCTTAACCGCTAACGCCTTCATTTTCTCCCTTGCCATGAAAGCTTTCGCCTCTTTGAAACATTCTTTCTGTTTCTCTTTTTGTTTTTCTTTCCTGCAATTTATGGACGCTGAGTCAAAATGGTTGTTTGCCCATATTGTATTGTGGCATACATCTCAAGACCATTTCTCTTTAGGGTAGGCAGAGAAAGAAGACCGCAACTTGCTACAAATCTGGCTGATTCATCGTGCTTCATAAACATCCATCAAACGACTCATGCAGCATAGTAGCAAATCATACAAATGAAATGTGTTTAAATACATAATTAAAAAAAACAGTGTTAGCCCTGTTACAATGTATAATCTAAAAATAAATTAACCATTCCCCCTTCTCAGTGACAATTTGTAAATTCAGGCCTCCATATAATGTTCGCAAAATAAAATTAAACATAAATAAATAAATAAAAACTCATTGGTACATGCCAGGATTCGAACCCGAGCCTCACTGATTTTCGGCCGACTCTTTAACCGTAAGGCTGCTATATTTAGAAATAAATTGAATAAATAATAAATAAACTAGCTGTTCTGCGCCCACATTTCACCCACGTAAGTCCCGTTCCCGCGGGAAAATTATAGCCCGTTACTCCGAGAAAAAATAGCTTTCCATTGTCAGCATTTGTCTCTTACTTCACATTCTGTTTCCTTTTTTCTGTCTCCTCTTCTTTAAGTTTTTCCTTTTCTTGTGCTGCAATCGATACATATTCATCTGGGGAATCCCAAGTGGTTTCTGAAACGTAAATAAGCTTCTTCATTTATCATTTACTTACAGACATACATCCACATGATCCACACATACATACATTCGCACCAATATGCACACATACTAATCAGGGTAACATAGTATTCAGTGGTATATTGTTACAGATAAGTATAGCTAGCATTTTAAGCTTTTTTATTTAGTTTGGTATATTGCTAGAATTTTATGTTACGCTGTGAGCGTCAACCGGACAAAAACAGAGGAGTAGTTTGACAACCAGCGCTGGGCATCCGTAGCTCAACTCATGCTGGGACTACTTCCTTTTGGCGGCTACCCCTAAACATCCTACTAATATTATAAACACGAAAGTTTGTATGGATGGATGTATGGATGTTTGTTCCTCTTTTACGCAAAAACTACTAAACGGATTTTGATGAAACTTTACAATTATATAGCTTATACATCAGAATAACACATAGGCTATATTTTATCCCCGTATTCCCACGGGAACGGGACCTACGCGGATGAAACCGCGTGGCACTGCTAGTGGGCTATAATTTTCTAACGGAAAGAGACTTACACGGTTGAAATCGCACGGAACAGCCAGTATTATATATCATAATAAGAAACAGTATACTGAAAAACTACTATTTATTACCATTTGTTACCATATTCCAAAAGTATGTGCTACCATCGTCACTTTTAACCTCTTTCCAGACTGGTGGAGCTTTTGATTGTTTTTTCACATTTTCCGCTGAGCTTATACTCTCATTAGTTTTGGTGCTGGAACCTGTTCCCAGCATCTCATTAATACTCTGTAAATTAACTTAATTATGATTATTATTTATTAAATTCACTAGCAGATCTTGAGCAGATGCATATTACTGCACTTGTGTGGATTATTTAAAATGTTTGTTAAGTATATTTTTAAAGCAGCTCACTAATGGAGCACTTATCACTGTTTCTGGGACAGCATTTATTTATTTATTTAACTTCATGTACCAAGAAAATGTACACATGGCGAACTTAATGCCTAAAGGCATTATCTACCAGTCAACCATCAGGCTAAGCAGAAATAATTTGGCGGAATTGGCCGCAAATAGTAAAAAAAATCAATTAAATATAACATTACGGTAAATATAAATATATATATATATATATATTATTACGTAAATCCTAATACATATATATGTTGATAAAATAAACTAATACATACTATATATCGTAACAAACATAAAACAAAAATACTTACATAAAATAATCTAAAGATGATGATTTTCTTTCAAACAATTTATGTTTGACCTGATAAAAACGCACGAATTTTCCTCTTAAAAGAAAACTTGCATTGGGATTTTCTAATGCAAACGGGGAGGGTGTTCCAAAGCCTGATGGCATGCACAGTGAACCATAGTTTGGTGACACAATGTGGTGAAAAGTGTGTTCTGGGGTTCCTTGCACATAGATGTTTGGTCAGCTTTAACACTCTAACCGTTTATCAATAACAAATAAGAAGCAGCAGTGATTGCCCTGTGGTTAGTGAGCCCACTTCTTGTGTATAGTTTCAAAAACATACACATTTATTCATGGTGTTGAATTTAAGATATTTAGGTATGTATTGTATGTTGCTCACATACTAGCCAGTCAAGTAATTTTTTAAGATAAGTAAGTAGGTAAATAACAACTCTTCATTGTACACTGAAGACAAATCCTCTCTCAGTGAAAACTTTTAAAAATATAATAATTTACTAGTTTCTGGTTCCTCATTACTAAATGTGTGTTCCTTGTTTGACTAACATCATACATATTATGCTAACAACCTCTATAAAGCTTGTATGGTTTCATAACAAACCTGTGAAGTAAGATCTGCATTATTTTTTACATCTTGCAAGTATGCTACCATTGCAGCTTCCTCCATTTTTTTCATTTCATCATCTATTTTCCCTTTTTGTTTTGCATCTTTCGTACTCTTTTTTGTAAGCTTTGATATATGCTTTTGGACATTTTCCTTGTGGCGTTTACCATTTTCATGAAATGATATAGACTGAAAAGTAATAAAATAATTCCATAAAATCAGTTTTAAGTTCTTTGATCTACATTAATATTATAAAGAGGAAAGATATGTATTCTTGTATGTTTGTAACGAATAAACTCAAAAACTGAGCAGCCCTTACGGTTAAAGAGCCGGCCGAAAAACAGTGGGGCTTGGGTTCGAATCCTGGCATGTACCAATGAGTTTTTCAAAAACTTACGTACATATTTATCACTAGCTCGACGGCGAAGGAAAACATCGTGAGGAAACCCGCAGGTCTCAGAATTAATTCTGAGACATGTGTAAATAGACCCGGTCCGGCGATGGGCACACCACCTGTCACGTTTAGGGGTCCAATGTATCTCGTGAAATGTGGGTATATCCAGTAATGGAATACCTCTGCCTACCCCCTCGAGGATGAAAGGCGTGAGATTTTTTTTTAAACTCTAAAACTACTGGACTGATTTTAAAGATGCTTTCACCAATAGAAAGCTACATCATAGGGGAGTAACATAGGCTATTTCTTATCCCGTATTTCAATGGAAACGGGAACTACGTGGGTGAAATGCGCGGAATAACTATATACAAATAAAAATGTGTATGCCTTTTCCCCGAGAGGCTGGCAGATGTATTTCATTTTTACAATTGTATTTTCACCCCTAAACATTTAAGGTGGTAAGCCCATCAAAAACATTACTTAAAAGCAATACAAGTAACTATTCTCTAATCTGTGTCAATACTGAGTCCTGTGGGTATGTTCATACTGAAATAAATAAATAAATAATCTCACGCCCAAGAAGAGGTATTCCATTTCTGGAACCCATGTTTCACCAGTATATTCTTTGAAGACCTTAATGTGATAAGTGGTGAGCCCATCACCGGACCGGGTCTGTTACAAATGCCTCCGAATTAATTCTGGGACCTGCAGGTGTCTCGATGATGTTTTTCCTTCCCTGTGGAGCTTGTGATAAATATTTATGAACATTTTCGAAAACTCATTGGTACGTATGCCAGGATTCGAACCAAAGCTTCATGAATGAGAAGCAGGCTTTTTAACCACTGGGCTATCACCACGTCATCGGTATTGTCACAATAATTTCCTTAACGATTATGCCAGTAGCCAGTTACTAATAAATGTGTACAAAAGTTTTTAAACCGTTATTGGTACATGCACTTGAAACTTCAACAGTGACTATAGCTTTTGTGGTGCAAAAATAACATACACAGATATGAAAATGTGGTTGACTTACAACTTTATTATCAGCAAACCAACATTTGCAAAATTCACAATATTTACGAGCTTGCGACTTCCAATATTCAGTCCTGAAAAAATAGTCTTAATGTTAGGCTGTGGTTCTGATTACACTATAGTATAAATAAAATCTTAAAAATAATAAACATAAATGTTTAATTTTGAGTAGTAAATAACTTAATGTATATTCCAAGTTCCGGTTGCTTCCATCTATCCAATGCTTTAAATCAAATTTGATTTTGTAGCATATTTCTGTCGGGTTTCTGTCTGGATGTTCTTAATGTACAAAGTTAGGTTTAGTAGAGGTAAGTACAGCTTAGGTAAGTAGAGCTTATAGGTTCTTGCCAAGTGTGTGATTAGTCCAATCATAAATTTAGTAAAACCAAATGTTCCGACTTACATTGCTATCAAAGTATCATGAATATTTATTTTACAGCGAATTGGTGGTTATGAGTTCCAAGTAACGCAACTGCCAACGATGCCAACCAAGACGTCCACGAGTCCAAAGAACTATTTAAAAGCACATTTACACAAAGAAACTAGTTCAAACAACACAACCACAACTCATAGTCAGACAGTCAGAGCCACAGAGAGAAATAGATAGATAGATTTACATACACTGACTTGACTAGGGATATTCGATATACATCGATGCATCGAATTCATTCGATGTTTACAATACGATACATCGAATCAGTCCGATGTTTTGAGAAGGTATTGATTTACTCGATGTATCGATGTATTTTCATAAAACATCGAATAAGGAAAATTCGATAAAATGCGTGGAATCAAAGAGATTAAAATATAATAGGGCATAGAGGGGACAAAGCGAGGAAAATTTGAAGCCGAAAAGTTATTCCAAGTGGAATAAGTGTAGTACAATTTTGACCGAATGACAGCTCGCGTTCATACTAGCTGACAATTGACATGACGCTTGAGCTTCAAACAGTTTTTTATGAAAATATTCCCAATGCCCCCTCTATGTCCTATTATATTTTAACCTCTTTGCGTGGAATGGACATTTTTGTATTGCCTCAAGAAGTCACAATCAATTCATCGGTAAAAGTTACTATCATTTTACTGTCGACAACCAAGAAGATAAATAAACAGTGTATTGTATATGTATTGTATTTTGTTTGTACTTTTTCTAATAAAAACAAAGAATGTTCTCTCATTGCTTTATTTTTTTAATTAACAACAACTGAATCAACGCGGGTTTGCATGAAAAGAATTTTTTTTTGTTAGTAACAGGTAAAAATACTCGATTTTGAAAAAAACATCGATGTTTCTATCCGATGTATCGGAAAACGTCGATGCACAGTCTCGATGTATTGCATCGAAAAAAAACATCGATGTATTTTCTAAGTGGACACCCCTAGACTTGACTGACCCAAGAGTATAGTATTGACACTGACATTACTGACAACAAGACAATGACATTTACTACTTTTTCCTCAACTTTATCATAATGAAAAGCAAAGGGATTTCAGCCCCTACAGCTTTTTGTGCACAACTTCAAAATAAAATGAATAGTAGGCAGAGGTATTTCAATATCTATTTGGTGGAAAAATATTTTGTCACATATAAACGGCTATGGTTTAAAGTCTATGCACAAAAATACATGACTTTCTTTCACATTCCCTCCTAAAAAGGATTCCTGGATTCCTTCATAAAGTTTTCATGGCTTCAGGGCTTATTAGAGGATTATTACATATAACTGAATGAAAAGTGAAAAATCTACTGAATTTAGGAATTTCTCTAAATTCAGTCAATGAATTTAGGAATATATGTAATAAGCCCTTTCCGCAAAGCAGAATGGCAAAAGAGAAAAACTATTTGGACTTTTGGTAGTCTTTGGTTGAATTGTTACTGTGATGTCGTCGTCGAGTATCGAGTGTCGCCGTCTTTTGTAAAGATTTATCAAGGTATTTTATGTATTCAATTTAAGTATAGATTTATAACACTCACAATTGTTTGTGTATTGCTTGCTTTTTCCTTAAATTTTAAGTATTACTTGTATTTTCATGTTTTATAAATCTGTTGGCGGCCATATTACAAATTGAAAGTTAGGATCTACGTCTTGATTTTATCCTATGAAATCTTATCAATCATTGGTTCGTTTATGTACTGGTTCGCTGGAGATTTTCTGTATTTCACAAATTTGAATTTTGTGAGATTAGTTATTAGAAAGCCCTTGTTTATTGCGTGTAAAATCAAACATCGCCCATTTTTTTTTATCACTAGCTTGTTGACGCGTCTCGTAATCTCGTATACAATACAAGTGAACTATACCTACCTTCAAACTGTATAATTGCTTCATTGTTACAGATATTCCCGGACTAAAATAAGTTGGTGAACGTGATAAACTTCTCAAGTAGTAGCTTATGCATCTAAAAAGAGACTATCGTAAATTTCATTTAGTGTTGGACTTGGATAAAGATTTGTGATTATAAGTGTCTAATTTTAATCATCCCTAGTGGGATTGTTGGCAAAATGATGACCGAAAATAGAATTAGTTCAAGTAATCACGTCGGAAATAGCATGAACAGTCAAAAAGGGTTTGTTTTTCCTTTGTTTCTTAAAATTCTATAAGTTTTTTTGTCTATGATTGTGTATTTTCATGTTTTGGCATATTTTTGGTGTTTTACAGAGATGTCGAAAAAACCATGGACGACATTGGTTGGAAATCAAAATTAAAAATACCCCCAAAAGACAGAAGAATAAGAACTAGTGTAAGTATATAGGTACCTACATTCTTTTTTCATAATATGTTATATATTTGCTATAATTTAGGTCATAATATCTTTACTATAAAAATGATTTTATTTAAATATCCAGAACTGAATACTGTCAATGTTTTGCAGCAGTGACCTATGGAGTACAGACAGATAATCACTTTGTCTTGCATCTTGTGGGTTTGACAATAACAAAACTTTCAGAGCAGTGATAGCCCTTACGGTTAAAGAGCCAGCCGAACAACAGTGAGGCTTGTTTTCGAATCCTGGCATGTACCAATAAGTTTTTCAAAAACTTACGTACATATTTATCACTAGCTCGACGGTGAAGGAAAACATCGTGAGGAAACCCGCAGGTCTCAGAATTAATTCTGAGACATGTGTAAATAGACCTGGTCCGGCGATGAGCTCACCACCTATCATGTTTAGGGGTTCAATGTATCTCGTGAAATGTGGGTATATCCAGTAATGGAATACCTCTGCCTACCCCCTCGGGGATGAAAGGCGTGAGATTATATTATTATCTATATATATAAAAGAAAGTCTTGTTTGTTACACTATTTATAACTCAAGAACGGCTGAACCGATTTGGCTGGCAATTGGTAGGGAGGTAGCTTAGAGCCAGGAGAATGACATAGGATACCTTTTATTCCGATATTCCTGTGGGAACGGGGACTACGCTGGTGAAACCGTGGGGCGCTGCTAGTTATTATTATAAACTTTCAGATGTTTGTTTTTTTATTGAAATAACCACTATTATCATGTTTTTTGTCTTGGGCAAAGCTAAAATAAATGACATAGTGATATTTGTGTAACTAATAGTCCCAGAATGAAATATATTCAAATTAATATGATTAACAATTATATTATTTTAAGAACAACCTCATGATAATAGCAAATATCGTCAGTTCATAACGATTACAAATTCAAAATAGGGACACGAAAATCAAAGCGGTGGACTACAATTTTGTCAACTCAGCTGGGGGCCAATTCCACTAAATGTCAACGGTTACAGTTGGATGCCAATGACATTATCAATGGTCATCAATTGACTGACCATTGACATGTCATTGTCATCCAACTATAAACATTGACATTTAGTGGAATTGGCCCCCAGGTTGCTTACCATGAAGTTTTTTTTGTAGATTTTAGTATTTTACTCAGTTTATTTTCATTGCTTCTGGGTTGGGTATGGGTTAATCTATACATACACAAAACTTTTTTGTGTGCTATTATTGTATAGTAGTTGGTGGTACAGACTTGGATTTGGCTGTTTTTTTAACTTGACTATGGTGACTTAGATTGATTACTCTAATTTGTCTCGAAATCTTAGGCTCAATAAAGGTTGGTCGAAAAATTTAATAGGGGAATGACATGCTCATGTGTGCTTGCAAGCTTTGATAAAAATAAGAAAAAGAAATATACAGTGGTGGTCAGATAATTAGAAACACTTCTTATGAATAAGGAAAGTATAACTTCAACGTACAAATGTTCGTAAAAAATATACACATTCAATAATTAATAATTATGCAATAATATAACCACTCAAATAAAAAACTCATTAAATGCATAAAATATAAAACATATGTTATTTTTAATTACAAAATGAGTCTTACACATGTAGGAGTTTATTTTCTGTAACTTGCCGCTTGGACGCATAATTAGAAACATTTAAAAAAAGTATCCATAACTCATTCTTTTTTTAGAAATTGGAGAATAACATTTTTTTCTTGGCTTTTTCTATTATTGTAGCGGCAATTCAAAATTTAATCTGAATTTTATTTTGTTCAAAATGGGCCAAAAAAAAAAGATGTGTCGCGTCAACTAGGCAAATCATTGTTTATTTACGTATAGATCATATGTGGGCGTACAGAAGAATAGCTGAGCACTTAAATTGTTCTGTAAAGAAAGTTTTTAATGCAATTGATCATTACAAAACACATGGAACTGTTGAAAAAATGTTCTTAGAAAGGCTCGGCAAAGAAAAACCTTTCCCAGAGAAGATAAGTTTTTGTTCGTGTTTCTAAAAAAGACCCAATTAAAGGCTCCAACCAGATTATAAATGAAGTTTTTTTGCCTGATGACCCGAGAAACATCTCGCCAAGATTGATACGCCGAAGATTAGTAGAAGCTAAATTGTTTGGAAGAATCTTTCGAAAGGTACCGCTTCTTACCAAGCAGCACCGAGAGAAGCGATTATTAATCGCTAAAAAAATATGTTAATTGGACGGTACAAGAATGGAAAAAAGTGTTATTTTCGGATGAAACAAAAATAAATATGGTAAATTCCGACGCAAAGTGCTATGTTAGACGTCCTGTAAACAATGCTTTTAATTATAAATACACAAGGAGTATAGTCAAGGACGGTGGCAGTAACATTAAAGTTTGGGGGTGTTTTTCCGGATATGGAGTTGGACCCGTTCGGGAGATTGAAGGTACAATGGATCAATGGCAATACTAAAATATTTTAGAGCACACAATGATTCCATACTCGGACGATCATTTGCCTGTAACCTGGATCTTTCAGCATGACAATGACCTTAAACACACGGCCAATATCGTCAAATGTTTCCTTAGCAAACAGCGTATATCCATTTTAGACTAGCCAGCAAATCGTACGGATTTAATCCCGATAGAAAATCTCTGGTTTATTGTTAAAAAGAAAGTCTCAAACAAACGTAACACCAGTCAAAACGAACTAAATGAAGCATTTTTTGAAGCATGGAATTAAATCCCCCTACAAAATTTTACGAAATTGATTGAATCAAAATGCCACGTCGTTGCAGTGCTGTTATTGGCATTAAGGGATACGCCACTTAATATTAATTATAACTATTGATAGGTTTGGGATAGTAGCTATTTCATAAATAACAATACTAATTACTAATACTTTAAAAAAATGTTTTTTATTGTTTTATTGTTGTGAGCAGTGATAGCCCGGACGGTTAAAGAGCCGGTCGAAAATCAGTGAGGCTCGGGTTCGAATCCTGGCATGTACCAATGAGTTTTTCAAAAACTTACGTACATATTTATCACTAGCTCGACGGTGAAGGAAAACATCGTGAGGAAACCCGCAGGTCTCAGAATTAATTCTGAGACATGTGTAAACAGACCCGGTCCGGCGATAGGCTCACCACCTATCACGTTTAGAGGTCCAAGGTATCTCGTGAAATGTGGGTATATCCAGTAATGGAATACCTCTGCTTACCCCCTCGGGGATGAAAGGCGTGAGATTATTTAATGTTTTTTATACTTTTTTGTTGTTGTTTCTAATTAGTTGACCATTATTGTTTATAACTTAAAATGGGTTAAAATGTTTGTCCGTAATGTAATATTGAAACTGCCCTTGTGTAATGGAATTTATATTGTTTTTCTAATCAATGATAAATCGTTGAACATATTGTTGTCCTATTTATTGTTTATTTTCAAAAAAAAAACGATTGCGGAGAAGTATCTTACATAATGTCAAGGACCGTTGGCAGTGTTTCTAATTATCTGACCACCACTGTATATATAAACACACTTTAAATTTTGATTTTTATATGAAGTGTTTTGTGATAGTAGACAACACCATGCAGCATCAGAGATCATCATTATATGTCAATCTTTTGCTTCTAAAGTTTTACAGTTGCTCATAATTTATTCTATTTTATAGGATGTGACAGACACAAGAGGAAACGAGTTTGAAGAGTTTTGTCTAAAACGAGAGTTGCTGATGGGTATTTTTGAAAAGGGATGGGAAAAGCCTTCCCCTATTCAAGAGGCTTCAATTCCCATCGCACTTAGTGGGAAAGACGTACTCGCTAGGGCCAAGAACGGGACAGGAAAAACTGGCGCTTATTGCATTCCAGTCTTAGAACAGGTACATGCATGAACCAATTATTTTACACAAAAATGACTGCTACGAATCTTCAAGGTAATATTTTATTTCAAGATAATAAAAAACAACTTAAATCTGTATTTGGGACTATATTTTGAAATGATGATACTTTGGATTCCCCTGCACTTTTAATAATAAGTGATAAATCCTTTCTGATTTTTTTAAAACATCTTTTTTTTTATTTCGTTGATATGGAAGTAGATATAAGTGAGTATGTTTTTCAGGTTGATCCCAAAAAAGATGCTATTCAAGCTTTAATTGTGGTACCGACCAGGGAGTTGGCACTTCAGACATCGCAAATTTGCATTGAACTGGCGAAGCATACAGACATACGTGTAATGGTTACTACAGGAGGCACTAACCTCCGTGATGATATAATGCGTATTTATCAAAATGGTAAGATTTTACAAATAATTCTATTTATGGTTACCTAAAAGCTGATAAGATAATTATAATAGTATTTTTTCTTTTTAGTGCAAGTGATAATTGCAACGCCGGGTCGTATGATTGATCTCATGGATAAACAGGTTGCCAAAATGGAAAATTGCCGGATGCTGGTTTTAGATGAGGCAGACAAACTCCTTTCTCAAGACTTCAAAGGCATGTTGGATATGGTTATTTCGCGGTAAGTTTTTTTCATACCAAACTAAGAATATAATTTCAGGTGCAGACCTGGCATTTTATTCACAAGTATTTTAGTAACTCCATTCCTCCAACCAGAATTTTATTTATTGAAAATATTATACCTAGTCAATTTCAAAATAATAAAACAAAAAGGAGTTTGAAAACTAAATGTTGTGGAGTCTACTCAGTATGTTTTCTATTGTAATTTTGTGTTTTGACTAATTTAAAGAGGAACTAATTTGACTAGGCAGTTAACTACCCCATTACTACAATATTTGTGTGTATGTAAAGATACAAGTACTTCTGGTAGGACCTTAGATCCTAGGACAGGATGGCTCTACTAATTATTTAAATTATATCCTACTTGATTGAGTGAGCGAAAGGTAACCATTATATCCATGCTAGTAATTTAATTATTACTGGTGACTGACTGATACTTCGTTTTCAGCCATTTTCATATTATAATATTTATATGTTCTGATTTAGAAGCATTGTGTACTTGTTTTTACATTGTAATAAAAGGATCATAATAAATGGTACTACAATAGAAAATCATAGAACAATTTTCCTTATGCCTTCACCTGCATTTTAATGTGTATTTTCTTCTTAAAGAAAAAAAATATGCGGCTTATGGGCTCGATTCTGCATTACAGTGACTAAACTTATTTTAGTTTAGCCCTGTCATTTTCTTTCTCCTAGAAAAGAAAAGAGACGAGCGATATTTAGTCCTGTCACATTAAAATTAGTCCTGTCAACAGAGGCGTGTTTAGCAATTTTAGCGACGATATGTAAAAAGGTGATGGATAAAAGTGACAGATAAGCATGTTCATAAGGTTCAAATTAGTTGGTTTTTACAGTACGGCCGTTTTAACTTGGCTTCTCTGAACATAGGCTTCGCCTGCGCAGATCCCCCTCCTACCGCCATATGGTCGCTAAAAAATGTTACTGCGCAGCCATTTGCGCAACTTCAGAGATGTCAAGTTAAAACGGCCGTGCTGTACATGTTTGACATTACTCTTCAATCTATGGTTTTTTTCTGTCCTTTTTCTTCCGTATTCTATGGAGAAGGATAGGCTAACTTATAATTAGAAATTTTAAATGATCTATTTTAATTTTAGAATCAAAATCCTTTTTACAATCTACCAATTTCCACAACATATTTTCATTAATTCATCTACGAATTTTCTAAAAGGGTGGCAACACTGGAACCCAGATCTATTCAGTATCTATTTTAAATCTTAATTGTTTCTTTTAGATTACCCAAAGAACGCCAGATTTTGCTCTTCTCTGCCACTTTCCCTTTAAGTGTAAAGCAATTTATGGAAAAGCATCTGAGGGAACCTTACGAGATTAACCTCATGGAAGAATTAACATTGAAGGGAGTCACACAGTACTATGCATTTGTACAGGAGCGACAAAAAGTGCATTGTTTAAATACACTTTTTTCAAAGGTATTTATTACAAATCTTACGTATTTAAGTCATTTAACAGTTGTAGACTTTTTATGGTCTCAGATATAATATGTTTCACAGCCGTGTAGCTACAGTGTTGTATTTTGTTACAGCTACAAATAAACCAGTCTATAATATTCTGCAATTCGACGCAGCGCGTGGAACTTCTCGCCAAGAAGATAACAGAACTGGGGTATTGCTGCTACTACATCCACGCGCGCATGGCGCAGGCGCACCGCAACCGCGTGTTCCACGACTTCCGCGCGGGCCTCTGCCGCAACCTGGTCTGCTCGGACCTCTTCACCAGAGGCATCGACGTGCAGGCCGTCAACGTGGTGATCAACTTCGACTTCCCTCGCATGGCCGAGACGTACCTGCACCGCATCGGCCGCTCGGGCCGCTTCGGCCACCTGGGAATCGCCATCAACCTGATCACCTACGAGGACCGGTTCGCCCTGCACCGCATCGAGCAGGAGCTGGGCACGGAGATCAAGCCCATCCCGAAGGTGATCGACCCCGCGCTGTACGTGTCGCGCCCGGACGACGACGACTTGGCCGGCAAGTAACGCCGTCCGCTATCGAAGCGCATACTCTCTGGACTCGCTGACTGGTGAATGGAATTAGCATAAAACTACAAAAACAAAAAACTTATTTGTAAAAAGTGTATGAATTTATTGTAACAAAATGTGCGTGTAAATAGTTTATCGTGAAATAAGACTTGACCTGAAGAAGGTTACTTTTTTAAAGGTGTATATAAAACAAATATCAGGACTCACAGAAAGGAATCTCGCGTCCCTCGTCCATATTGGATGTCGAGCGCGAATACCTATATTGTTAAAACGTAAAATATTTATCTGAAAACGTACTGTGAAGTCTACCTAGATTTGTCGGTGATCTTAGCATAAATTGTGGTAGACTTTCAACAGAAATTAAAATGAAGGCCTATCCATATGTTTTTCATATTGAGCTAGCACTGGATTATTTTTTCTCATTCTAAAAACATGTAAAATTTAAAAGCTGAGGTATGGATAGGCCTTAAGACTAGCTCAAGTGATAATAATTATCATAATTATTTAAATCCGTGTCAGAGATATTGTTATTAACCACTTGTAACAGTATCTATTAACTTCAAGCCATTCTAAAAACCAGGTTATCACAATACGAATGTAAAGAATGTTCTCTTACTGTTCAGGTTTTCATGTTGAGAAGAGCTAAACATGTAAAATTTGTGACCTGTTTTAACATCTTCGTAATGTGTGATCCGTGTTTACAGCATATATTGTCATTGAAGTTTTATGTAAAGTGGAGAGTCACAGTGAATTTATGCAGCTTGATGTGGGGTTTGGGGGGCAATGTCTTTGTGAGAATGATATATTTTATAGTTAATGTTCTTGTCTACAAGTAAGATTTTCTACAGAATTCACATCTAATGAAAATACAATGCCCTCCATGTCTTACTAATAAAACGAGATATTTTTCAAAACATTTTGATTAAACTGTGACACAAAGACAGACAGTGTAATATTCTGTTAGGCTTGCAGTGATAATACATTGCTGTCTTGGGGATTTCATTTAGAGAGCTTTTAGTTTTCATTAATATTATCAAATTTTTTGCTCTCTGGGGAAAAAAACTAATTTGGGATGTCAAGTGAAGAGTCTTTGGTCAGTGAAACAACCCTAGTAGTGCTATATAGCATTTTCTTTTCTTTACAATAGACTCAACAAAGACTGTCGTCGGCACCGATGCGTAGGTTAAAAACGGTCTACTCTCGTTTGTATACTATACTGTGATGTTTTTATTTACGACTAGAAAGTCATCTCACTAATAATTCGTTTTTGTTAACTACCTGTGATATAAAAAATTCTGGTTTCATAGTACAAAAAAGATACAGAAAGCCCGGTAGAAAGATTGTACATTGTATGTCCAAAATAAATTGGTCTTCCAATCCGATGCCAGCTATATTGCCAGTAAAGAAATGTTTATGTAAAGTGATTGATCATAATAATTGTGATGTTTTGTAATATTGCTAGCCTTTTACTTAAATCATCGTAAGTTTGCTGCCTAGCATACTAGAGACCTCGAATTCTGCTACTACAGGAATTAATAAATTCGGTACTTTTTCTATCAGCTCTAGTTAAGGTCCCTAACTATTAAACAAGTTGTGTGTTGTCGCGTTCTCAGAAAAGGTTAACGAGTTAAATAAAAAATGTAGATGATTCGGGGGGGGGGGGGAAAAATTGATCTAACTGGTTCTCTGGGAAAAATCTGTTAATGCTAGTTTTCGGGAGCTTAGCTCATGTCGCCTAGATATTGTTGAAAAAAAAAAAAACGCGAGAATAGTTGAGTAGGCAGTAGAAATTATCATGATGGAATTGCTCTTGTTAAAAGTGATGCTAAATATGTTTACATAATATGGGATATTGCAAATACTCCTTTCAAATGTAAACTGGAAATAATACTAATATTTTGGGAGCAAACACGACTAAGTTCGTTGGGGTCTACTGCTTAGAATGTACGTACAGGCCAAAATACTGCTAATGGATTCGACCAACTAAGAGTAAGGCTTATCGGATGGATATTTGAATGCTTGCCATGCCAACCAGCATTTGAATGATTAACTATGTAGTTGAGTGCTGTGCCCTATCCGGGTCTATGTTAACTTTATAAAATATGTAAGTGTAAACATAGTACAATAAATTATTGAGTATTGAGTGGGTGTTAAGTCTTTGCGGAGAGTGATGGGCTTTATTCTACGTTGGCCAAATCCACCATTAATAGTTATAACTAGAGCTGATACAACCAAGCAAGTTTTGGAAACAACTTTGATACCAAAACCTAAATTTAATAAATATTTGTCCATTTCTGTTGCATTTCCGCCGGGCGAATGCTGAACAGTCGCATATCAAATAGTTTTTATAAGATTATTATAGTTTCAAGATAAATCATGCTGTTAAATTGTTATTCGGACTATCGATGATATACATGCATATTGTGTAGGTATTTATTTCTGAAGACTGGCAGTGAATTTATGTATTTTTCTGTAACCATTGAGCATGTTAATGAAAATGACCAAAAATAAAACTCTTCACGCCAAAACAAATGTAATTTTTTTCGTATTAGTTAAGTTTTTGTTAGGACAACACGATATGGGACACAGTTATTGTAAACCTTACGTACTTGTGTATACCAGCAGTGCCACAGCTTGTGGGCTGCTCTAAATCCCTACATAGTATAAAACAAAGTCGCTTTCTCTGTCCCTATATCCCTATGTATGCTTATTAGCCAGCGCAGACGACGGACTTTGTCCCCGGAGGAGAAAGTCCCCCGAATCGTAAAAAAATATGTCAAGTCTCTTTTACCGCCCGTCGGTGTCCGCGATTATTCGGGGTCTTTTTGTATGAATCCCTCGTGTGCGTTACTCGATACAGTTGTAAGCGTTCTATTTTGGCGGACAAAAAAATACGGGGACAAAGTGCGTCGTCGGCGCAGGATATAAATCTTTAAAACCACGCAAAGGATTTTGATGCGTTTTTTTTAATAGAGTGATTCAAGAGGAAGGTTTTAGAGCCCACCCGTGCGAAGTCGGGGCGAGTCTCTAGTATATTATATACTATACTTACCCTTTGGCTAGATCTCTCTCGTTTCTGGGTGTGGTATATGTACTTTTAAACGGAACAACAGAGCCACCCATAGATATCTCTTAACACTCAGTTTTTTTTGCCGAGCTTTGAATTTGTGAAAACGCCTAGAATCTCGTGTGCAAAGGGAAAACTTGGGGAAGGAGCTCATTCCACAGTTTAGAAGTGCGCGAAATAGTCTGAATTCGTACCCTCCCTGTTTAGGAGATAAAGGGGGGGGGGGGGCAACTCCCCAGTTGATGGAGCTGCCAGAATGACTTCTTTCTAGCCCTTCGTTACCCTTGTTACAACCCATCTTACTACCAGTACATAATTACACCAAAGCAAATAAACACAAGTTCCGCTTGACCTTTTTATCTAGGGACAATATTATGCAAGTGCAAATCATATCACCATAATTATAATAAGCAAATAATAAACTTCATTCATTATATTTTGTTTTTAATTATATCATGATCATAAAAGTCTATGATTTTGAAAAAAGGAAGAAGGATTTAGCCATGATAATGGGCAGTAGTAACAGGGGAAATAAAAAAAATCCGTCTTACTACCAGAGCAGTTAGTGGTAACACGGGCAAAAAAGAAAAAACTCCCGTGTTAGTACTGGTAGTAAGATGGGTTGTAACAAGGGTAACGAAGGTTTCTAGCAGCGCCACCACCTGTATTTCCGTAAATAAAGAGAACATTCATAGTAATGACCACTAATGACTACACCAACATTTAGTACGTTAGGCAGGTAGGTAATGTTTCAGTATCCTAGCTACCTGGACCCTAACAACTATTTAAGGTTATATGACCATATCTCTCAAAGTACACCATTGATGGCGGGTGTACCTTAAAGTCCGGGGGTTAGGGTCGCGCCACATCTGCGGAACGTACAGCGCCGATGGTTCGGTGAACAACATACATTGACGTTTCGCTTTAAAGGTAAATGGATCAGCCACCCGCTTCAACCGTAATGTATGTTGTTCAACGAACCTTCGGCGCTGTACGTTCCGCAGATGTGGCGCGACCCTTAGTTATTATATTGAAATATAGGCGATTAACTGAAGCAATACTCAGTTCCAAAAGTTAACAGCTTTGGGCACTCGAGCTTCCGTGGTTCTGATGTCAATTTATGATGGACAGCTGCACACGGTTCATGGTCGATCGTGAAGAGGGTAGGTAATCAAAATATGAAATAAAATATACAATTTAATGTAAATCAGTCATTACAATAATTAAGTAAGTAAGTAACAATCGTTCGCAAACCATCAAAGTTGTACGTATACATTGCTCATAAATATAAAATACCTGCAATTACAGCATTACGCAGCTAAGGCGGCCTCGCATCTCCAGAATAGACGAATGCCAAATTAATGTGAATCATTTAAATAATAAAAACAAGATAAATCTACACTAACGTACATCTAGACCCTTCCAGCAAAAAACAACATTGCCTACTGTTTTTTTGTAATACAATCGCTTAAGTAGGTAGGTGGGTAAGTACATACAAAAATCACCGAGGACCTTGGACGTAAATAGGTATTGAGATTGTATATTAACTTGTTGCAACAACAGAGTACCTATGTCATTTTCAATTACATAAGGAAAAAATCTAAGAAAAAATACAAATATAAGTCGTGACATAAGGGTAGGTATTATCGAACGACTATAAAAAAACATGAAATAGAAAAAAAAACATTTAAAAAGAGCCAAACATCTCTAAAATTTAAGTATTTCTATTTTCACTTTATGATTAAGTACTTATAGCATTTTGATAAACAAAAAAAAATTGAGCTCCACAGATTCTGTAGATTAAAAATTGAGAAACGATTTTTCATTAAACAGTGCACTCATTAAAATCTGTTTAAACAAGTCTGTTATAGTACATTATGATATAAGTGCGGTAGGTTGAAAATTACAGCCGAGGCGATATTGCTAGCCCGAGCCGTAGGCGAGGGTTATATGTAAGCAGAGGCTGTAATTATCAAAGCGCACGTATGTCATAAATGGCGTTTTATAACACATTTGCGAGGAAATAAAATAAAACTCCGACTATGGTAAATAAATGAAAACAATACAGCGTTAAGAAAAAGCTCGCGGCGCGCATCAGCATTTTTTTTTAGGCAAAGGCACAAAAAACAGCCAGTATTACTAATAAAGTAAATTAATATTTTTGTGTTTTTGTTACAGATTCATTGGTTGTAATTTACTGTCAAACTCAATAAAATTAAATAATTATGTACATAAATATTTCTTTATTATATTTTATCTCCCAAAGTTAATTTTAATCATAAATGTTGACAACTTTTTTTGCCAACCCACTTGCGATATTTATTTTTAACATATATACCTACACACTTTGATATTAAATAGTTTTCATCCATTGTACAGATACACCCATGGGTCTAATACAGATCCCCCTACTACCTGTAGACGTATTCAGAGACGATAGCGTTTCCGTTCGATTCGAGTCGAATCTATCGACATCGGAAACGAATCTATCTAGATGGGCTGATGTTGGTATTGAAAACTAATCTCATATGTGACACCAACTGTCATGATATGTGACATTAGTTTTCGATACCAAAATCAGCCTATCTCGATAGATTCGTTTCCGATGTCGATAGATTCGACTCGAATCGAACGGAAACGGTATCGAGTCTCTGTGAATACGTCTGCTGGTGAACTCGATTGGTGTTCAGGCTTCGGATGGTTTCCTCTGCAAATCAAAGGGTTTCAGCGCGAACTTTCGCATAACTAGGACGCCGTAGAATGAACACGAAGTTTTAATCGCGATAACGTGACACGAATCTTCGCTCGACTATGTTGCCGCAGCATTACTTTATTTAAATATTTAGTGCACTGTGCAGTATGTATAGCACACTATTATATGTATGATCGTAGAACGGGGCAGTCGCTTGTAGGAGTTTGGTTTATTACATGATATATTAGATATCAATTTAGAGTGAATGCAATGCAACTGAGTTTTTATCCGACTTCAAAAAGGAGGAGGTTATCAATTCGTCTGTATTTTTTTAAATTTTTTTTTTTAGTCCAGTCCTGACAACGGCATCCATGAGAAAACCATATAAGTTGAAGATTGAAGTCGGTTTTTTTTTACTCTTTCGAGTGGTTATTGTACAAAATGTCAACTTTACTTTGTCATTAGATAGAACAAATACATAAACACTATTTAACTGGTGGGTGATGGAATCGTTATGTTTCATATCAGGTCCCTTGCGTTTAACTAAAAGTTTTAAAATAATACCATACGTATTAGTCGGCGTAAAAAGGCATTTATAAATTATAAACTATTAGCACTAAGATTAAATAATATGTAGAACAAACAGTTATGACTATGGCTTATAAACTTAAACTATGCTTACATTTAGGTCCGATTTCGAAAACAAAATAAGTTAAAAAAATCAAGAGATCAAATTAATAAAGAAAACAGTTTTGAAATAGGTAAGTACAGGCATGAATTTATGACAATACTGTTTTCACTATGTAAAATTAAGACTGTACCTCTCTAGGTATTGTAATCAATGTTTTAAGAAAAAAAATCATTTAAAATTCATTTTATAACTCCTATCTACAATATTTATATCCTATGTTCCAACTAGTGATGCTGACTACTGTATACACTTTCAAAGATGGAGATATAATTAGGAAGACATGTTATACGATTCATTATCTATTAGAAATCATTGTGGACATTATACCGTAACTATTGTACTATACTGTATAACAATAATTAAATTTTGAAGAAAAATTTAATTTTGCGAATCAAAGGGTAACTTTTGGAACTGCTAGCCAATAAAACAACTATAGTCTATCATCCTATTACAGCTAGGAATAAACTTTGCCTTTCTAAAAATATGGCAATATGATTATGACTCTTGTGATTCTTATTACATGTTTCTTGTTGGTGACATCAAGACATTACTGACAAGAAAAAGATAAGAATGAGTCCAATACATGTACTTCGACTTCATTCATCTTTTCCGAGCTAGTTCAGTAAACATTGTAGATTTTTACGAGTTATACACTATTTACGGGCTGTTTGCCATTTATACCTAAAAAATTGTTATGATAACTCGTTAACACTTTTTTAATAATTATTTTAAATAACAATTATGGGCCGGTGTATAAACGCGACATGCGTTAAATTCGATATTCAATTGCGTACGTTTCAATGGCACTTTGTAGGCCTTAGGTACTTTTACCTTTCAATCATCACCTCTTCAATACATCTTTGAGCTGCTATTGATCTGATTCCCCAGTTTTTGGACTAACCATTATATTCCGTCAATCTTTGCTTTCACACACTTGCAGTGATCATGATCAATATGTACAGTCAAGAGCACGTAGAGTTTGACGCATTGGACTTTGTAACGTTCTTATTACATTCGTCTTTGGGGTCAGACTCGCACTACAAGTGTAAAGCTTCATGTGCTCTTGACTGTGCTATCGTCAGGGGGAGAACTAGGTTGCTCAAGCCCCTACAAAAGCTGTCTCGGAGCCTTATAATGAGTTTGTTTCCTACATTTTGGTTTAGAAATATTCTAGGATAAGCCTCGTAAAGAAACCGAAATCCTGATCAACCATTGATCAAAATAGATCAAATTTAATGAAATTCAATTAGGTTGTTGATTATTTTTTCTTGTCATAAATCGAAAGATTATATAGTTTTATAACGAAACTATTTATATGTTTTCATGGGTACTAATTAAAAAGTTATAATAAAATGAAAATAAATGTTTGAAATCAGTACCGAAAACACGCCGACAGATTCCGAACAAACCTTGGATTTTTTCGAAATTCAGAATAATCCTATTTTAGAAAATTGCCCAAAAGTACAGAACGGCCGTTTTAAAGTTGCGCAAATGGCTGCGCAATAATATTTTTTAGCGACCGTTTGGCAGTATTAGGCGGTTTGCGCAGGCGGAGCCTATGTTCAGAGCAGCCAAGTTAAAACGGCCGTACTGTATGTAGTCTTTTATTTTGTTAAACTTTTTATATGAATGCGGACTGTCAATCGCTTACTCTTTGACCTCCTGAGAGGATTCCTTCGATTTACCAGTATATTGTATAATCTATCGTTATAACAAAAAAGAATTCAACAACCCAACTTTGTGATTTATCCATAACTTTTTCGACAAGCTCGTAGCTGCAATGAGCAGTAAGAGAGAGAGAGAAAGTGCCTCACTCGAGAGAGAGGTTGTCCATGGCCAGTTCGGGCGGCGGGGGAAGTCCCGGCTGCAGCGTCACGGCCACTCCGCGGTTCAACGACACGGCCGGGTAGAAGGCCCCGCGGAGACCAGTGAACGCTATATCGCCCTGGGAACATCAACAAATTTAAATGAAAAAAACCCGGCCAAGTGCGAGTCGGAGTATGATCTCGCTCACTAACAATATATTGGACTCGATTCTGCAGACCAGCTAAAATTCCTAGTTTTAAGTTAGCCTATCCTTCTCTATAGAATACGAAAGAAAAAGGACAGAAACAAACCATAGATTATAGAGTAATGTCAAACATGTAAAAACCAACTAATTTGATGTCTTATCTGTCTCTTTTATCCATGACCTTATTACATCGTTGCTAAAATTGCTAAACACGTGTATTTGAATAAGATGTGAATGCGTTCATAATGTTTAATTTTGTTATTTTGACATTCGTGACATTGTAAATAAATATGGCGCTTATTTCTGTCCTTTTCCTTCCCAAAGCGGTGGAAAAGAATAGAGCTAACTTAAAATTAGGAATTTTAGGTGGTTTGCAGAATCGAGTCCATTGTATTCCGAAAAAGGGATGTTTAGAAAATATATGACATCTAAGATTTTGTTCTGGGTATTGCAAGTCCGCGGGGAGAATACTAGTAAATCAATAAACCTGTAAAATTTTAGTTTGTTCACTCACGAAAATTACAAAAGTAAACGTGAAAGTGTGGCGAGTCTATTAGATTGCATGCCAGATTCTGATGAAATTGTGTGAAATACCTATCATTTCACTGACCGTCTTCTTGTATGTACTACATTTCAAGCGAAATAAAGATCATTTGATAAACTTG
Organism: Ethmia dodecea; assembly: GCA_963855545.1. Classification (NCBI taxonomy): domain Eukaryota; kingdom Metazoa; phylum Arthropoda; class Insecta; order Lepidoptera; family Depressariidae; genus Ethmia; species Ethmia dodecea. Next base: position 16,040,553 of record OY979443.1, on the reverse strand, counting down.
TCCGCAATATTTTTATTAATATTATAAACCTTTAAAATTTCCAGCAAACTTTGAGTATTAAACCAACCGGAGACGCCACTGACAGGCGTTCCCCTCTGCCAAAAAAGTTCGGTCAACGCTCATATCTGATAAATTTTAACTAGTTTTTTGGAGTTCACGGAGAGCTTAAATTGGTTGTTTCTGTGTGAAAATGTACTTGTGTGCATCTAGTTCAAGCTAGTATTTAAGTGTTTTGTCAAAAAATGCGTTTGTGTTAACATTATTTGTGTGCGTTTCCTCGTCCCCCGCTCAGAAATCGGCAGACTTTTTTGAAAAGAAACTAGTGCGCGTTACGTCTCCTGTTGGTTTAATACTCAAAGCCAGCAACACGTCGAGAAGCAAAGAGATTGAAATATAATAGGACATAGAGGGGGCATTGGTAATATTTTCATACAAAACTTTGAAGCTCAAGCGTCATGTCATTTAGTATGAACGCGAGCTGTCATTCGGTCGAAATTGTACTCGACTTATTCCACTTGGAATAACTTTCGGCTTCAAATTTGCCTCGCTTTGTCCCCTCTATGCCCTATTATACACTCCCGGACACATCTATCGGGCCACCTAGTGTTTTAGGTTTTGACGGTCCTTAGCTAAAAATAAATGTTAGATGGAGCAATAAGTTGGTATGTGTTGGAAACTTTATTTATAAAGTGTTTCTTATTTTGAATAATTTTGATATACTGCTTGTTACATGTTCCCATAGTTACCTACTGTCTATAAAAATATATTGATAAAATTGCAACCATCGATTCCACTGAATTATTTATTTCAAAAGGTTATGGGCCCAGGACCTTAAATATGGCATCAACAACTAAATTTGCTATAGCTAAACTCAATGGCTTAGAAGATTACTCGACATGGAAGTTTTCGATGAAAATGCTAATGATACGGGAAAAAGTATTCAAATGTACATCACATTTTCCAAAAGCTGACGATGCAAAGGAAGTAGAGAAGGATGAAGAAGCATTGGCTCTAATTTGTCTACATATTGAACCACATCTTTTTCCTTACGTAAAAGAAGCTACGTCTGCTAAATCAGCTTGGGATTCGCTTGCAGTGATTTTTGAGGACAAAGGCGTAAATCGAAGGATTGCTCTCTTGGATGCACTACTCGATGAGAAGTTAGTCCGTCACAGTTGTATGCAGGATTACATTGGTTCAGTGATGAATTATGTTCAGAAGTTGAAGGAGATAGATAATGCTATGGACGATGATCTTGTTGCTGTTGTTCTACTTCGTGGTCTACCAGACGTATACAAACCGATGCGGATGGCACTGGAACACTCTGGTATGAAATTGACTTCAGAGAATGTAAGAATGAAACTTTTACAAGAGGACTCTCGTCAAAGTACTTCTACAGACCCTTCGGAAAATTCTGCACTCGTATCTAAAAGCAAGAACAAAAACTTCACTCCAAAGATAAGATGTTTTAAGTGTGGCAAGAAAGGACACAAGAAACCGGACTGCCCTCAACTGACAAAGGATTCTGCGTCAAAAGAGAAGAACACTAGTTTAATGACTTCCTTTAGTGTCCGTAGTAATTATGATCCTTTAGTTTGGTACATAGATAGCGGCGCGTCCAATCATATGTCTTTTCAAAAACACTGGTTTAGAAATTTGGAGGTTAGTAACCATAACACCGAAGTAATTTGCGCGAATAATGACAAAGTGTCAAGCGCGGGCATGGGCAGTATTGAGTTGAGTTTGAAAGGAGTTTTACGTACTATAGAGAATGTTACGTATGTACCTGATTTGAGAGTAAATCTTCTTTCTGTTTCTAAATTGATTGAGCGAGGCTGGGTAATAAAATTTGATTATGGTGGTTGTAAACTGTTTCACCCTTCGATGGGAACCCGTAAGTGCAATGCGAATAAACTTGTAGCTACTGCGACTGAAGTCTCAGGTATCTACAAATTGGATAACTGTTTTCCTGTTGTAGAAGGGGCTTTGGCTACAGTTCAAGTTGGGAGTTCGATGCTGGAGTGGCATAAGAGGCTTGGTCACGTAAATGTTAGTGATTTACGCAAGCTACCGGGTATGAATTTTGGAAAAGAGGTAATGGAACCCTGTGTATGTTGTATTCGAGGTAAGGCGTACCGATTACCATTTCCTGTGGGTGAAGCTGGTCGAGCAGTTCAAAAACTTGGTTTATTGCATGCAGATATCTGTGGACCTATGTCGGAAAGTTCGTATGGGGGTGCTCGTTACATGTTGGTCATTATAGATGATTTGACTAGAAAAACATTTGCTTATTTTTTGAAGTCAAAATCTGAAACTCTTGATTATTTCAAAAAGTTTATGATGCATGTGGAGAATGAGACAGGACTTAAGGTGAAGTGTTTACGAACAGACAACGGCACAGAATTTGTTAATAAAGAGTTTAACTATTTTCTTTGTAGCAAGGGAATAAAACATCAACTCACTGTTCCCTACACACCGGAACAAAACGGTGTAGCGGAAAGATCTATGAGAACTATATCTGAAATGGCGAGAACGATGTTGCTGGAGAAAGAGCTTAATGAAAAATTTTGGGCAGAGGCGTGCAACACAGCTGTTTATACAAAAAATAGGTTACCGCACAGTGCGAATAATGGGAAGATTCCGGAAGAAATGTGGACAGGGAGAGCTCAGAGTTTTGATCACTTGAGAGTATTTGGTTCGATAGCTTTTGTGCATGTTCCAAAGCAATCTCGGAAGAAGTGGGATCCCAAAGCTAGGAAATTTATTTTTGTGGGTTACTGTGAGGAAACGAAAGGTTATCGTTTTGCAGATCCTAAAAATCCACACTCAATAGTGAGAGCGAGAGATGTCATCTTTACTGAGGATATTGGTGATAAGTCAGAGACACCAATTGATGCTTCAGTGGAAACATCTATTCCTTTTCAGCACGTCGCTGATAGAGAAGGAGTTACATGGGAGATCACTAAGCAAGTACCTGACACGGTAGCTGATGATTTTCGGACTTCACAAAGTACTACGGACGACGATTTTGGTGATGCTGGTTCTCATATGGAGAAAGCTGAACCTAGTAAAATCGAAGCGAAGGTAAGAGACGAAGCAGAGAATATTGACAGTGCAAGTACAAGTGAGACCAGTAAAATTGCTCGATATCCATTAAGAAACAGGATGCGAGAGGACGATAAAGGTCTGTTTTGTTTTAATATGCAAGAAGAACCGCTTACGATGAGAGAAGCATTAAGTCGTGATGACAAGAGTGGTTGGCAGGAAGCAATTCAAAAGGAATTGAATTCAATGACTGAAAACAATGTTTGGAGGTTGGTGGATAAGCCACCTGGAGCCAAAGTTATTAGTAATAAATGGATCTTTAAATACAAGTGTGACGCAGATGGGAATATAACTTACAAAGCTCGACTTGTCGCAAAAGGCTTTACGCAAACTTTTGGGGTCGATTATTTTGAAACGTTTTCTCCAGTAGTGCGAAGATCCACGATTCGGCTTTTATTATCCTTGGCGACTGAAGGTAATTATTCCATAGGGCATTTTGATGTGAACACAGCATTTTTAAATGGGGATTTACATGAAACTGTATATATGCGGCAACCAGAAGGGTGCATACAGGAAAATTCCAAAGAAAAAGTTTGCTTATTGCAGAAGGCGATATACGGACTCAAACAAGCTTCTCGAAGTTGGAATGAAAAAGTAAATGACGTCTTATTGTCACTTGGTTTGACAAGGTGCCCCTATGACTGTTGTTTATACTATAATAAAAAGTTATTTATTTTATTATATGTTGACGACTTAATAATCCTTTACAGAGACGATAAGGATAGAAGCAAGTTATTTAATGACTTACAGAAATATTTTAAATTAAAAGATCTTGGCTGTGCCCGACAGATTTTAGGGATGAAGCTAAGTAAAGAAAAGGATGGGACATTGTACTTGGATCAGAGTAAGTACATTGAAAGTCTTCTGTCTATTCATGGTTTAAGTGAATGTAAGCCATCAAAAACTCCTTTGGAGGTAAACTTCCATTCGACTTCAGCTACAGGGGGTGGTGGTCATCAGTTGGATAGCCAAAGTAAATGGAAATACCAATCTTTAATAGGAGCTCTAAACTATTTAGCTTGTAATACGAGACCAGATCTTTCTGCAGCAGTGAGTTTTCTGTCACAGTTTAACGCGTGCTGTACCGATTTACACATGCAAGCTGCAAAGCGCGTTTTGCGTTACCTCAAAGGAACTAAGAATTATGCTTTAAGATTCAGTAAATATACCTCGGAATCAAGGTTAGTCGGCTACGTCGATGCTGATTGGGGTGGATCTGAAGACCGAAAGTCATATTCGGGTTACATCTTTAGAATAGGTAACAACCCTATTTCATGGGAGTGCAAAAAGCAAAATTGTGTTGCGTTATCTTCTACAGAAGCAGAATACATTGCTTTGTCTGAAGCTTGTAAGGAAGCAGTTTATTTGAGACGTTTGGTGAGTTGGCTGAAAGAAGAGAGTGAAAGTTCTGTGCAAATCTTCGTAGATAACCAGAGCGCCATAAAATTAGCAAATAATCCTATAGCTCATAAACGCTCAAAACACATCGATATTAGATATCATTTTTCAAGGGAATGCGTCAGGGATGAATACGTCGAACTGAGTTACGTACCTACGCAAAATAACTTTGCAGACATCCTAACGAAACCGCTAGATAAAATAAAATTTGAAAGGTGTGTGTCTGGACTAGGTATATGTGCCTGTGCCTGCCCTAGGTCTTAGATACATTGTTTAAATTTCTTTTTCGAATTATGTTTATTTGGATTTACAAACGATGTTTGAGGGGTCGTGTTGGAAACTTTATTTATAAAGTGTTTCTTATTTTGAATAATTTTGATATACTGCTTGTTACATGTTCCCATAGTTACCTACTGTCTATAAAAATATATTGATAAAATTGCAACCATCGATTCCACTGAATTATTTATTTCAAAAGTATGCAGTTTTGAAGCTGATTTATTGGTCAACCTTTTGGTATGTTTTTTTTAAATATCTAATCAAAGCCGTATACAGAAAGAAAGCTGAAAACTTATTAGCGCCGATAAGCGCCGATCGGCGCATATTGGCGCTGGTCCATTCTACAGAAAGCAAGCAGATCGAAGCAGAGCGAGCAAAATGTCGTACGATGATTGGTGGGCGGCACCAGTGCTGACCGGCGCCTGTCGAAGATTGTCGGCGCTTGTTCATATAAATGCCTCCGCCGGTTACCTGTGTAGACCGGCGCCTATAAGCGCCAATAAGTGCCGACAGGCGCCGGTCAGCGCTGATAAGTTTTCAGCTTTCTTTCTGTATACGGCTTTAGAATTGTGAAAAAAAAATAAGAAAATTCGAGTCTGTTCATTGTTTTCAACGATGCAACGGAGGAAAAAACTTTTTTAATTCGCGAAAGTTTTTTTTTTCATTTATGTTTCTGATTATTGGTTCAATAATATGGCTACTGCAAACTTTGAGCCAGTTCTGACCAAAAAATATGGATACTCGGCCTGAAATTGCCGCCAAAGCTGTAGCACTTCTGCAGGCCGAGCATAGCCAAAGAAATGTGAGTGCATAACTGAATTTAAGCCGTACTACTGTCAGAAGAGTTTATTAAATGTACTTAGAGACAGGCGGCTTTGTTTGTTGTCAAGCTAGACCGCGATCTCGTGTGACAACGTTTTTAGCTAGGGACCGTCAAAACCATAGATTTAGTATTCTTAGATTGGCATTGCAACAGAGAAAGAACATAGGTACTCGTGTGTTAGAGCGAGATAGGGAGACGAGACCATTTTTGTCAACTCTACGGGGTTCTACCGGGCCGACGACAGTTGTGAACAAAACAAATTTCGCTTATTTTCATTAATCTCGCGTATTAAAAGAGTGAGTTTGATGTTTAATAGACGTAAACAGCTATGGTTACGTGTGCAGTACCGGTTCATCTAGGATTCATCTAGGAAAGAAAATCCACAGAATTTGTCATTTTACATGTAAGTGCGATTGAAAGATTTAATTCTCTAAATGCAATGGTTATAGAAAACTGAAAAACAAATTGTGCACAAATAGATAGGACATTGCTTTTTATTATATAAATGTTCTGAATGTATAAGAATTGATTTAAGCGAAATATTAAATACGTGAATTTCTTGTATTTCTAACTTCAATTTTATAGTGATTGTCGTAATATCGATTAACCACATTTCGATAACGTGACTGGCAAAGGTATTAACTACACAATATACCACACGCCCATTTGTTATCGAGAGCTACAAGTTTAGGGAGAGCACTATTTGTCTTGCACACATCCACGTTACACGCACAGAAGTGTCAATTTTTTTGGTCTCGCCGTACTGGGTCTATTGCCAATCTTTAACGTTAGTATACTAAATCTATGGTCAAAACTTAAAACACTAGGTGGCCCGATAGATGTGTCCGAGAGTGTATTTTAATCTGGGGGCACGGCAGTGCCCCCGCCAAGTCGAGCAAAAAGCGGCACGGCCGTACCATCCTTTTCTCGAAGCAATTCACGCCATTTTCGACCCCCTATAACTTCGTTGTGGATAAACCTAGAAGCCTGAATCTCTTTGTCGAGAAGGCACCGTACCTGCGGTCGTCCGTCGACGGTGAACCTGAGCGTCCCACGCGTGAGGTCCAGCAGCAGCCCCACGACGGCTCCTTGGGAGAGCCCGCCCACCACGCGCCCCCCGTGAGCGCCACCATGCACGAACCACGAGCGGGACGCGTCGATGTACATCGCCCAGCCCAAAGCGTCGCTGCCTGTATAAGTAAATAAATAAATTGTGGGACACAAATTTACACACGGTTATTCAGTCCCAAACTAGGTAGAACCTGTACTATGGGTACTGAACAACTGATAGACATACTTAAATAAATACTAAACACCCAGACACGAAGCCAACAGACATGTTCATGCACACAAATGTTGGCCCGAGGCGGGGATCGAACCCGCGACCTCCGACTCAGAAGGCAGGGTTACTACCAACTGAGCCAACAAGCCCGTCTGTCTGTATGGGGGGGACACACTTAAATAAGAATAATAATGGACTCGATTCTGCAAACCGCCTAAAATTCCTAATTTTATGTTAGCTCTATTCTTTTCCACCGCTTTGGAAAGGAAAGGGACAGAAATAAGCGCCATATTTACTTACGTTACAAATGTCAAAATAACAAAATTGAACCTTATAGACGCATTCAAATACACGTTTTTAGCAATTTTCGCAACGATGTAAGGAGGTCATGGATAAAAGTGACAGATAAGACATCAAATTAGTCGGTTTTTCCATGTTTAACATTACTCTATAATCTATGGTTTGTTTCTGTCCTTTTCCGTATTCTAAGGAATTTTAGGTGGTTTGCAGAATAGAGTCCGTTTGTCACGTCAAAAATACGGAACAGGTTTTTATTTTAAAATTTGAAAGTGTCACCTAGCATCCGTCTAGCTCCCTTTCGCAACGCGCGATAAGGAACTTCGTCCCAAAAAAAACACAGGTTTTTAAGCTATTGCATGGCTTCTATCGCGGGCCTTGATCGCGGGGACCGAATCCAGAAATTCCGTAACAAAAAAAACCTCACGCTCCCCACTCCGACGGGCACAGAGGTCCGAGTTGTTGATACAAAATGCTACCGCGACAGTCCCCGAGTGCCACACGTCTTTTTTATTTATTATTAAATTTGAAGCTGTGTCACCTAGCATCTTGTCCCTGGCGACGTCAGCCCTGGCGACCCCGAAGGCGGGGTCCGCGTCGCCGTCGTAGCGGTCGACCCTCAGCCGCCAGTAGTGCAGGCCCCTGGCCAGCGGCTGGTCGGCCAGGGCCACGCGCGGCTGCCAGCCCGAGGCCGAGGCCGACAGCCCGGAGGGGCCCAGCGAGAGCCCACCCGCGCCCTCCGGCTGGGCGCAGCGCAGGTCCCACAAGAACCACGCCACTGCACCACACACCACACAGCTCAATTAAATCATATAATCTCACGCCTTTCATCCCCGGGGGGGTAGGCAGAGGTATTCCATTGCTGGATATACACACATTTCACGAGATACATTGGACCCCTAAACGTGATAGGTGGTGAGCCCATCGCCGGACCGGGTCTATTTACACATGTCTCAGAATTAATTCTGAGACCTGCGGTTTCCTCTCGATGTTTTCCTTCACCGTCGAGCTAGTGATAAATATGTACGTAAGTTTTTGAAAAACTCATTAGTACATGCCAGGATTCGAACCCGAGGCTCACTGAATTTCGGCAAGCTCTTTAACCAATCAAATACATACTTAACACTTTAGGACGCTTTGGCGGGTGTCCGAGGACGTCACGCTTATTGTATTCTAGCAGCGCCCCGCGGTTTCACCCGCGTAGTTCCCGTTCCCGTGGGAATACGGGAATAAAATATAGCCTATGTGTTATTCTGATGTATAAGCTGTATAACTGTAAAGTTTCATCAAAATCCATCCATACATCCATCCAAACAAACTTTCGTTTATATAATATTAGTAGGATTATTCTGCTGTATATTTTGACTGATATTAGTGATAGTATATTATGTGGCAAGTGTCCGTGAAAGTGTACAGTAAATGGGAAATACGATAAAATGCAAGGGATGGATATTTTTGGGTTGCCGCAAGAAGTCACAATGAAGTCTTCAGTAAAAGTGTTATCATTTTACTTATATAAACTGAGGGAGGCATCTAGAAAGTGTTAAGACAATGAACTTTTTTTAAAATATATAATGAAGACTTGAAAACTAAATTACGAAATAGGAAAATAAGAAAGAGCTAATAGCATTATAGCGTACTAGCAGCGCCCCGCGGTTTCACCCGCGTAGTTCCCGTTCCCGTGGGAATACGGGAATAAAATATAGCCTATGTGTTATTCTGATGTGTAAGCTATATAACTGCAAAGTTTCATCAAAAACCGTTCAGTAGTTTTTGCGAGAGGAACAAACATACATCCATACATCCATTCAAACAATCTTTCGCGTTTATAATATTAGTAGGATTCACGTACCGGGGGAGGTCTGCAGGCCAATGACCTCGCTATATGGCCCCTCGCCAGCGCCGTTGAAGGCTTTCACGCGCGCACTGTACAGCGACGCATAGTGCAGGCCGTCCACAGTGCATACTGTCTCGCGCCCGCAGTAAACTTCCTGTTGAAAGGGTTGGTGACACCACACGTCTTCACTCTATCATCATCATCAACCCGTAACAGCCCACTGGTGAGCTAAGGGTCTTACCTCACACATGAGGAAGTATCTTTGAGTATTAAACCAACAGGAGACGTCACGAGCACTAGTTTCTTTGCAAAAAAGTCTGCCAATTTCTGCGGGGGGGACGGGGAAACGCACACAAATAATGTTAAAACAAACGCATTTTTTGACAAAACAATTAAACACTAGCTTGAACTAGATGCACACATACATTCACCAATCCGAGCACTCCGTGAACTCAAAAAAAATAATTGTATATACAGGTATGATCGTTGACTGACACTTTTTTTGGGCAGAGGGGAACGCCTGTCAGTGGCGTCTCCGGTTGGTTTAATACTCAAAGGGAAGTATGGGCTATAATCTAACAAGCGAGCCCACCTCGGATTGGAAGATGGTATAAACCGGCAGTATAATTACTTTTTTTTAGTATGTGTTATTATAGCTGCTGATACATACAGCTAATCCTCATTAAAAAACAATTAGACAAATAACTAAAGGTTTTAATTTTTTTTTTTTTTTTTTTTTTATTTATTGAGAGGGCTTTGTCGCTTAGCGACCACATCGCCCTGTAAAGTCTACAAAACAAAATTGCACAAATAAATAAACAAATGACTTATCCTTTATCTAAACCTATCTCTGCTAGCTTGTACAATTTTTGAGCATTGATGGACGATGGTTGCGACAAGATACCATTTACCAGACCCACGCTAATGAAATGCTTTTTACCAAAACACGATCTTCTGAAAGTTTCATTCCGAGAACATTCCATCAAAATATGAATCACATCTTCAATCACTCCGCATAAGTCACAGTTTGGGGACAAAACCTTCTTCATTAAAAAACCAAACTTGTTTGATGGAATGTGTCCAGAACGCAACCTGAGCGCAGTCTTTAACGTGTTTCTATCAAACAATATCTTGTCTATCCAAGGATACTGGGATAGGTTTTAATTTAAAACTTAATATGAAACATAAACAACTTTAATAATCCAAACTCAAATCCTTCGCCCGGGTGCAATGCTTATACTAAAACCTTCCTCTTGAATCATTCTATCTATTAAAAAAAAATATCGCATAAAAATCCGTTGCGTATTTTTAAAGATTTAAGCATACATAGGGATATAGGGACAGAGAAAGCGACTTGTTGTGATGTAAACAATTATTATGTCTCGACTATAATCAGGAATGGAGCGAACTCTGACAACAACCAACACAACTTAATAAATTAGACAAAGCATTAGAACGAAGTCGTCAGGAGCGCTTTTCAAGAAACTTCAAAAAAGGAGGAGATTCTATTCTATATTTCCCTCAAATTTGAATTCGATTTTTTTTTATTTGAACTGGTATACCTCAAGGGTGGTCCCATATAAGTTTCGTGAAATTCTGATGAAGAATTCGAGGAGACCGGACCTCCTCAAGGAACATCTCCACATCACTAACTCTCAGCTTAAAAGGTTTAGTAAGAGTATAAATCACGTACAGTACGGCCGTTTTAAACTGTCTGCTCTGAACATAGGCTCCGCCTGCACAAACCGCCTCATACCGCCCAATGGCCACTAAAAATGTTATTGCGTAACAGCTGCCAAGTTAAAACAGCCATACTATACAGTACGGCAACGACCATTTGGCGGTATGAAGTCGTTTTGCGCAGGCGGAGCCTATCCTCAGAGCAGCCAAGTTAAAACGGGCGTGCTGTAGGTGCGTAGGAGCTCACCCGGAAGGGCCCGCCGAGCCCGTCGTCCAGCTCGAGCACGAACCCGCGCACGGCGGCCCTGGCCTGAGGCGGCCTCCAGGCCAAGGTGCACGAGCAACCGCGAGCCACGCACGCCTCCACCGCCATCTCCGGCGCGCCGGGGGCTAAAGTACATACATAATCTCACGCCTTATATCCCCGAGAGGGTAGGCAGAGGTATTCCATTTCGAGATATACCCACTTTTCACCAGATATTCTTTGGACCCCTAAACGTGATAGGTGGTGAGCCTAGCGCCGGACCGGGTCTTTTACACATGTCCCAGAATTAATTCTGGGACCTGCGGGTTTCCTCACGATGTTGTCCTTCACCGTCGAGCTAGTGATAAATATGTACGTGAGTTTCGAAAAACTCATTGGTACATGCCAGGATTCGAACCCGAGCCTCTCTGATTTTCATCATGTGAAGGAAGCTCTTTAACCGTAAGGCTATCACCGCTCTAAAGTAAACGGGCTAAAGTACGTCCCACCATTTATTTTGTACACAATCTTAATAACAAGGTTTACATACATACATACAAATAATCGCACCTCTTTCCCGTAGGGATAGGCAGAGACCACTTCTTTCCACTTGCTACGATCCTTACATACTTCTTTCGCTTCGTCAACTTTCATTGTTCCTTTCATACATGCTCTTCGGTTTAGGGTAGTCTTGACCTGGCCTTTTTTCAAGACGTCCCCAATTTGATCTCGAAACGTCCGCCTAGGTCTACCCCTTCCAATACTTTCATTCACACTCGCCTTATACACTTTTTTCGTCAATCGTTCTTCATTCATTCTCTCTACATGGCCAAACCATCTCAGCATACCTTTATCAATTGTTGTCACTACATCTTCTTTCAGACCACAACGTTTCCTTCCAGAATATTTTCTATCTGATCTATTTATTTATGTGCACCTTAGAGAAAAACCAATTACCTGATGACTTCATTTCTTTTTCGGGAGCTGTATTCCAAATGTGTGCAATAAAATTAAAAAATTTCAGGTTATTTGCGCAATGAGATTGTCAAAACTTGTCTAAATTTAATACATTTACGCCTTTATCATACTTACGTATGCATTCTATGAAGTTCATTGTCTTGACGGTGCGAAGTATGGGGTCAACATCCAAAGTGAGAGCAGGAGGCGATGGCGGTGGATCCAATGTTGAACATAACCCAGCAGCTGTCTCTTGCGCCCGCGCCGACAGTATGTTACCCACCTGAAATTGTTGGTAAACATTTTTGTGTTGTTTTTATCTTCATTATTGCAGGTATAGGTTGGTCAGTGAAGATTAAACAAATGATGTTGAATAAAAGTAAATGAAAAAAATTGTCCTTGATATATGTTATGTATTAGTTCGGAAGCAATGTTATGACTTTTGTTATTAATTTGATATAAGTGGGTAATTGCTAAATAAATCAGTTTTGCTCTCAACCTCAACTGTGTGGTACTTATTATTGGCGACTTCGGTAAATTAATGTAATTGTGCTCGATATGGCGTCAAATATTACGAATATAGTGTTTCCCGGACAGTTTAACCCAAAAACTGATAAATGGTGTGACTATAAAGAACAGTTAATGTGCGCATTGGACGCGGCAGGTGTGGACAACTCTAACCTACAAAAGGGACGTTCTTTATTTCTTTCTCAGTGCGGAAAAGACACTTATGCATTAATTGCATCATTATTAGTGCCAAAACGACCCACGGATGTGAAGTTACTTGACATTTTGACTGTATTAGATCAGTTTTTTGAACCAGAAGTTCTCGAAATTTTACAAGCGGGAAAATTTCATAAACGGGTACAATTACAAAGTGAGAGCGTGCAGGAATTTGTGGCTGCGATTGGTGTACTGGGCGCGAAGTATAAATTTATGGACTTGACGCGCCAGTTGAGGGACCGACTAGTGCTGGGCGTGCGGGACGAGCGCTTGCGGCGAGAGCTACTGAGGACCAAAGACCTCACGTATGAGACTGCGACACGGCTGTGTCTCAATTATCAAGCGATGTTCCCTGATTTGTACCCCGAGACTAGCGAGTCGAAGCATACTCCGTCCAATGTTGCCGAACCGATGGACATTGGTAGAATTAAGTCGAATCAGTGTCGACACTGTGCACGGATACATAAGGAGGGCGAGCGCTGCCCCTTTGCTAAAGTGAAATGCTTTTATTGTAAAAGGTACGGGCACATCACTGCGGCCTGTGACAAGAAATCCAGCAAGGTGCACCAGGTGGAGGAGACCGGTGAAGGGAGTGCGGACACAGCTTTGTGTGGTGGAAAGAATGATGGTCATCTATGTCTGCTCGGACAGTTATCGACCCCCGATAACAGCAGACCTGACGATTGACGGTGCCGCTTTAACTATGGAAGTGGATTCCGGCGCATCTAGAACCATAATTTCGGAGGAGACTTATAGAAAATTATGGATATCACCACCACCTCTGAATTCTACTAATATGAAATTGGTGACATGGACTCAAGATCCTTTAAAAGTTTTGGGGATGGCCAATGTGCGTGTCCGACTGGGCGATAGAGAGGCCCAATGTGAGCTGGTGGTGGTTTCCGGTAAAGGACCAAGTCTTCTGGGTAGAAACTGGTTCCAGACACTGGGACTTCAAGTTTCTGGTGTGTGCTGGTCCAATGACAAGCTAGCCACGCTGACTAGTGATTTCCCAGAGCTCTTTACGGACGGATTAGGACAATACAACGGACCTGAAGTGACGTTGAATGTACGACCTGATGCCACACCGCGCTTTCTGAAGGCACGCACGGTACCGTTTCCCCTGAAACAGCAAGTTATTGAAGAATTAAATCGGATGGTGGAGGCAGGCGTCCTAACACCTATCAGATATTCCAAGTGGGCTACGCCTTTGATGGTAGTCAAGAAAGGCGATGGTTCTCTGCGAATTTGTGGGGATTATCGAGTGACGGTCAACGCAGCGATCGACGTGGATACCTACCCGTTGCCGACATCGGTCGAAGCTTTTGTGAATTTGAGCGGAGGCCAGATATTTAGCAAGTTGGACCTCAAGCAAGCTTATACACAGCTGAAAGTGGATGAGGCGACTGCTGTGCTGTTGACGCTGAACACACCCATTGGCTTAATGAAAATGAATCGGCTGGCTTTCGGAGTTAGTGCTGCCCTGTGATTTTTCAACGGGTTATGTCATCGGCTCTGGCGGGTATGGAGGGAGTCGCATGCTTGCTTGACGACATCGCAGTGATGGGTAGGACGATGGAGGAGCATAACCAACGGCTGCGGGAGGTTATGAAGAAATTACAAGATATGGGTCTTCGTTTGAACTTAAAGAAATGCGTCTTCGCTACAAACAGTATTACATTTCTAGGCCACATGATTGATGCTGAGGAACTACACCCATCACCAACGAAAGTTAAAGAAATTCAAGAAAAACCAGCTCCAACCAGTAAGGAGACATTGCGGGCGTTCCTTGGCCTGTATAATTTTTATGAAAAATTCTTACCTGACAAGGCTACGATTTTGGAACCTCTTTACAGCTTGTTGGAATCTAAGAGACCCTGGGTATGGGGTGAGCCAGAACAAGCTGCATTTGAGAAAGCGAAGAATATTCTGTCGTCGGATCTCACCTTGGTTGGGTACGATTTAAACAAAGAATTATTACTCATTTGTGATTCCTCGGGTATGGACTAGGAGCTATCATTGCACATGTAATGGATGATGGAGCGGAAAAGCCAGTGATGATGGCATCGCGAACCTTACAGGCTCATGAGCGGCGATATGGGCAAATTGATAAAGAGGCCCTGGCGATAATGTTTGGACTATCAAAATTTCATGAATTTTTAGCAGGCCGAAGATTTTGTATTGTAACTGATCATAAGCCCCTGGTTGGTTTGTTTAATCCAGCAAAACCAATACCTGACCAAATTTCCCCCAGGATGTTGCGCTGGAGTCTGAAACTAGCTTGCTATGATTATTCTATTAAATACAGACCAGGAAAATTAATCGGCAATGCAGATGCTCTCAGTAGGTGGACCGCACCGAGTGCTGCCACCGCCGGCGTGGAAAGGCTTCCAGATGTTTTATTACTAGAGGAACAGCCCCGGGTGTGGAACTTAGATGCTAAGAAAATAGCGGAAGAGACGAAAAAGGATCATGTCCTTCAAAAAGTCGTATTTCATGTACTGCATGGGTGGCCACGCAAAAATGTGGACCCAGAGCTGCGCCCGTTCTGGAACCGTAGAGAGGCTCTTTCACAAAGAGTGTTTATTGTGGTGCAACAGAGTCATTGTGCCCTTGGCTCTTCAAGCAGAGGTGCTCAGGTTGCTGCATGCTCCGCATGCTGGTATCGTCCAGACGAAAGCGTACGCAAGAGGGTACGTATGGTGGGCAAACATGGACACGGAGATTGAGAGAGTGGTTGCTGAATGTGAACAGTGCCAGGCGGTCAGGAGCTGCCCGCCTAAGGATCCGCAAACTTGGATTGTGTCTGAAAAACCTTGGAGCCGTGTTCATGTCGACTTTGCTGGCCCCTTCCAAGGAAAAACTTTCTTAGTTCTCATTGACAGCCATAGCAAATGGCTTGAAGCAGAAATAGTACCGGCTATGAGCAGTGGGGTGGTTATTACCACTTTGAGAAAAATATTTACAGCCCAGGGACTACCTGATATACTAGTGTCCGATAATGGCAGGGCTTTTACCTCGGATGAGTTCAACACATTTCTAAGAAAGAATGGAATTAAACATCTGTATTCCCCGCCGTACCACCCGGCCTCCAACGGTCAGGTCGAACGGGCCATACAGACGTTTAAAAATAAACTGAAGAAGATGACCGATTCAAATTTGACTTGGAATGAGAAACTGTGTAGAGTTTTGTATCACCTCCGGACAGTACCTAACACCTGTACTAACAAAACACCAGCAGAGATTTTAAACGGAAGAAGATATCGAACTGCGGTGTCAGCTCTCCACCCGGACTCTGCCTCGAGTCGCGGTGACCAGCAACTGGAGACGGTGGCGCAGAGAGCGCCTGCCAGGAGTTTCACGGTAGACCAATCGGTCCTCATACATATGTACGGGCCTGGAGAGAAATGGCGGCGCGCCACCGTGGAAATGGTGGAGGGCCCGAGCACATATTGGGTGAGAACGGAAGATGGAGAGCTACATCGCCGACATGCAGATCAGATGTTGGCTCGATCTGTTAATCAACAGAGATCAATGGAGCACGAACGCATACCAGATAACCGACTTGATCATGAGTCTGGTTCCAAACCTTCTCATGAACCAGATCCACCAATTGTAATACCCGATCCTGATTTGTGGCCTGATATTATTGGCATTCCAAATTGTTAATTAAGAATAAATTTATATTTGTCGCTTAAAGTGTATTTAGCAATAAGTTAGTTTTGTTTGTCAATTTTGAGATATTTAATACTTAAAGATTGTGGAAGTAAGGTATGTTATGTATTAGTTCGGAAGCAATGTTATGACTTTTGTTATTAATTTGATATAAGTGGGTAATTGCTAAATAAATCAGTTTTGCTCTCAACCTCAACTGTGTGGTACTTATTAATATAAACTTGCTTTTGTAAAAAAAAAAATATTGTGAACAATCTATGTATATGAGAAGAAAGTGACTGGCCGATTGGCTGACTAAGTGATAGTTCAACGCAGTCGAAACCGGGTCTATAGTATGAAATTTTGCAACAATAGTTTCTTAAATTACGTAAGTGAATACTTTAAAGGGATTTTTAGAGATTCCCATGGGAACGGGAATAACGAAAGCTGCTTGGGCAACACCCCTGGGTGTTTGCTAGACTTAGGGCTGATTTTTCAATTGTCAGAAAAATCTTATCTGGAGAATATATTGATGCTGTCACTGTCTGACACAATAGAAAGGAAATGTTGATGTTTTTTCCAGGTGACCAGGTGATGTTTATTCTTCAGATAACTTTTAACTGACTATTGATCAGCCCGAGTAATATGTGATAATTAATTGATAACAATGTTTGGAATTAGTTACACCTACATTAGGTATTGACAAGCCCTTGAATCAACAGTAATTCTGATAACATAATGCTTGAATACTATGTGGGTGTGTTTATCTCTAATCAATAAATCGAAATTTATGTCAAAAGAACATTGTCTACTTTGCAAAATAAAACATTTATGGAAATTTTAAAACCTGTAGGAATGCTGCTGGGTCTGACTCTTTCAATGCCTCTATAGAAAAGTGTAGTAAAGCCGTTGCCTCCCTCAGTTTTTGAGCAGCTTGTGACGTTAGAGAGCGCATATTGGATATAGCCTGTGAGCGAGAGTTCCTCGCAGCTCGAATTAGCTCATCTCTTCGTCGGTCTATGGCATGAGATACTTCCGCGCACGCTTGGTCTATTTGCCTCTCCAATTCCTCACATGATTCCTGTTAAAATATTTTAAAAATATATCAATTGTGGAAAAATATTAAACTGTAGTTGGGTTATCATAGGAAGAGGTCTGAGAGCTTGGAAATATTTCATTTTCATTTCAAATAATGGCAACTGTTCTGTCAGAGCTCTTCCTACAATAAGCAAACTATAATGGTATCGTTTTCATGTTCAAATCTTCTTCACTCACATTAATTTTGTCTCCTGATCCTTTGACTAGTTGTATGTATTCTGTCATGGCTTTAGCTTGCTCTGAAAGTTGATGCAGTGATTGGGAGAGTTCAGTCTAAAATAAAAAGATATAAAATTAGCAACAGTATGGTAATATAATTTATTAACAGACTTCAAAAAAGGAGGTTTTTTACTCTACCAATTGTAAATGGATTTTGAGGATTATTTTCTTGATTGGTAGATTATACTTCAGAGGTGATCCCATTTAAATATAATCGAAATAGGTCAGGCAGTTATTAATAAATCAACAAGTGAACAAATTTTAGAAATTGATGAAATTTTTAGCGCTATATGAAGTCGGTTTTTTACTCTTTAGAGTTCTTTCTTATTTTTAAATAATGTTTAATTTTAAAACAAACCTTATGTGCTCTTGCAGCGCCAGGAAGTGGCTGTGTCTCGTGTGAGTTGTGTCTTTCGGCTAGGCAACGTTGGCAGATAGGGACTAGGCAAGTATTGCAGAAAAGTACTGGCGGCGAGCCATGGTCAGAGCATGTGGTCCCGAGCGCCCTCAGCTCATGTTGAGCTAGAGGCCCCCTTGTGGGGTGCCAAGCATCCCGGCAACCCGCACAGTACCGGACGGAGCACTGCTCACACCGCACCACGGCCGCGCGCCGCTCCCCCTCACACATTTGGCAAGCCTCTTCAACAGGAGGAACACTCGAGACGCCACCGAAGCGCTCAACGATCGTCCGCATGACGCGAAACGGGGGCAGCCCGTCAGCTCCATTTTCATCCAAGTAAATTTGTTTACTACACACGGGGCAGGACAAACTGAACGCTGCGGATGCCAAGACAGGCGCGGCGGGCGTACCCGCGTAACTGTTAGGCCTTGATCCACATACCACGCCGCTGTCCGTTTCACTTGACACTGAGGCTTTGTCCGCTTCCTGGTAATCAGTGGACACTGAATTATCAGACTCATGTACGTGAACTTGAAGGGTGGCGGCGCAAGCACGGCATAGTGCATGTCCGCAAGGTAATAATACAGGTTCTCTGTAGAATTCTTTGCAAACAAAACACCTAAGTTCTTCTTCCATTTTGTATTCCTATTGGATTATCATAGCAGCCGCCTCATGTCACATACACGAATAGACTGTTAGCACCTATGTTTTTTCTTTCAGAGAAGTTTAAGATTTCACAGGATTGAGAAAGAATAGAATTAAATATTTTTGCAAAACACTCGCCCATCCATTATGTCGCAACCATCTCACTCTTTCTTTACTGTAGGGATGGGCAAAAATATAGTTATTTTTTCATGTTATCGATATATATCGTCAATATTTTGTATCTCGGTATATCAATATTCGATATTTATTTTAGAGTCTCGAATACGTATGAATTTCAATATTTTTTATAACGCAACTCTGCACTCTGGTTTCGAAGTTGACATGTTGATAGTAAATAAATATGAACACTGAGAATTTTTTATTGCTACAAAGGTTAAACACAATCTATCTTTAATATATTATGTTGTTATTTTTAACATGCGTACATTTTCCATCGTTAACTGTAGAAATGGAGGCGTTCAAATATTTGCAACTCATTAGACCTTATGACAACAGTGGATTAGAGCTACCTGAGTATAGATATTCAACGCAAAGTCGGGTGGAACCTGAGATTCATGTGTTTGTTTGAACCATTTTAAACCTAGTGTAAATCAGGAGAAAACACACCCAACCACACATTAGTTAGCACTAATATAAACAACACGTCTCTCGCCATCAAGAGCTGTATATTTTCATGACCCTTGCATTCATGAAAACAAAAAAAGCCATCATTCGATGACAGGTTATTGGTCTATGGACATCGCTATCTATCTTTAGTGAATGAAATATATTTTTTAAAAACGCCTCATTAAACGAGACAGAGGGTGCTTTTTATGTCCATATTTTAATGACTACTGGTTTGAATAAATTGTATATATTAAGTATAAGTTTAAGCTCGAGCATTAGTCAAAAATACTATTTTCGTCGGTTTTTTTTACCAATTTTGAATGCTCTGAGAATGTGTATGAACAATCAAGTAAAAACTGACGATATTTTTCACCCGATAATTATCGATACTGTTGAAAAATATAGATACGATAAATATCGTCATATTTTTTAACTTGCCCATCCCTATCACTCTTACTCACTTTTTTTTTCTGGGAGTTTTTGGTTTGGCTGCTTGCTTAAGTTTTTTTTAAATATGTAACAAGGTTCTATCGTATTTGTGTCTATGAGGAGGCCACAAGATGTCTATGGCCACAAGATTTATATTTTTGTATGTTTGTTACGAATAAACTCAAAAAGTACCTACTGGGGCTACTGGACCACTTTGAAAAATTCTCTCACCAATGGAAAGCTAGAATATCCCTGAGTAACATAGGATATATTTTATTCCCGTATTTCCACGGGAACGGGAACCGCTAGTATACATATAAATAATAGGTGTACTCATAGGTACTTAACCTTGTTTAAGAGAAATTCAGCAGTGGACTGATGATGATGATAAGTTAGGTGATTACCTCCTCATATCAATAAAACTTTACAATGAATCATGGAATTCCAAATTACAAGTACATACCTAAGTAGTAGGTAGGTACCTACTACAATAGTCCGTGCGAAATAGATCTGGATAAAAGTGCATTGACGCCTCTCTACCAATGTACGCCATTTTTGCAAACGATACGCTACAATGTCTATGACAAGTATCGCAAATACGTCTTTCCTTGCGTATCGCAGTAGAAGGCGGGGTGAGCTAATGACCTTGCCAGACGTGACAAACATTTTTAAAGTGACATTAAATTAAAAAATAAAGATTCTTAATTGGAATAAATGTATATTTATTTATGTGGGGTTGTATAGTAGTAGAAGTATTTATTCATAAACAATGACATTGTATTCGAATTTCAAACATAAAAAAAAAACAATTTAACACAATCAATTATAAATTTTATATGTCAACTAAATAAAACGTAAAAATTATTCTTCAATAAAAATATATAATAATGCAATTTTTCAAACCAATCCAATTAGTCAATAAAATAAATAAATAAAAATAAGCATATTACTTATATGCTATCCTCAATGGAATATAAGCACTTTTCTATCATAGAATGAAACTTAATTATGGTCGTTAAAAAAACTGTTAATATCAAATTAAAAAGCAGTAAATCTACATCTTTATATTTTTCTTATTTTGCATTATTAAATTGTAGTAATAAATAAAATACATCATGGGGAAGGAATTAAAAACAAAAAAACATGTCTTAAACTAAAAATTGAGAGAGTTTTCAACAATCTGTAGCACTACAGTTAAAACTAAGGCTGACTACACTGCGACCGAATGGCGTACCCCTGGCCGCAGGACGTTTGCCAACGAATGCGCGTAACTTACAATACAACATTTTTGAGTATCAAAAATACAATTGGTAATTATTTTACTATTGTAATAAAGTATTTTACAGTCTATAATGAACTACGCATATAGAATTGAGGGTTACATTTACAAAATGTTTATTTAATGTAACTAAATCTTCCATTATGTATATCAAAAATACTGAAAATCGCGGAATTATATATGTATTTAACAACCACATCAACCTTAATTTCTGTAATAATAATAAATGTCAAAATAATAATAATGTTAAATACCAAAAAAAAATCCTGATAAAGTGCTACTTTCGAGGTTACACTTTTCACATTTCGCACCTGAAATCAAAGACCGACACAACTCCAAATTTGACGAAATTGACCTTTTATTATCAAAAAATCCGCTATATTTTTCTCTTTCGACTGGTAAAACTCGTATAATTATACGTGAATTCTAGGCAATTTTACATACCTAAATGTCTCTTTTGACTTGCCGCGCTTTGCATCGCGCCTAAAGGCAAGACAGGACTTTCTTAGTTGATCCGCATGCGCCGTCCCAAAAGGAAGCACCGCAGGGGCACAACACGAAATAATACGCGCAAGCGACGGAATTTGAGAACAGTAAGAAAGTCAAAAAAGGCACAATTTGAATTATGCCTGTTTAAACTAGTTAAATGTTTAAAATTTTCGGGATTATTTTGAGTTATGACTATCTCAACTTTTTGTACTTGACGATTTCTGATATTTTCTGTGCATTATTTTTATTTGTGTCTCTTTGTTAGCAAAAAATTTTGTGTTATGCCACTTCAAACTTTTTAGTATTCGGTGTTTAGGATTTCTTATTTTGACTTGTGTCTCTATAACCTGTTTTCTGTCATAAAACTTAGTATAGTATTTATAAATTGCAGGTTAATTAGAAGATCAACCATCATAATAGTCATAGTAATTATGAAAATTAAACTGTATTTAATGATGGAAGCAAACCGCTTTGCACAGTTATAGTATAAGTACCTAGATAGAGACCTAAACAAGCGATTTTTACTTTATTAGCAGCGAATGTTACTTTATTATAATTTGTTAGTTTGAGTAATAACAATAAAAATATATAATTGTGTCGCTGATTTCCAAGGGCATCGGTCAAGCAGGGGAAAATTCTAACCAAATGTTTATTTATGAAAGGCGACTGAACTCGGTGAAGATAAATCAATAGCCTATTATTGATATTTAGTAGTGAGACATTGATAAATCCCACAACGCTGACAGAAAACATTACTTTGACTTCAACACTCTTCGTATCGAATGAGCGACTGAGCAATGTTGGGGCTCTACGTACGGATCGGGTACAAGCCACCTAACGCTGTTCCTTACAAGGGTTGGTAAAACCATTGTCTTCAAGTTGGGGATCTTGGCTGAGATCGAAAACTTTTATAGCCTGTTGTGCACTTCGCATTAAATTTGTCCGGAAGCCAGTACCTAATGATGATAATAGAGCAGCACTGACCCGCCACTATACGGATGATCTCCCGAAGATCAGCTTTTATGAAATTGAAATGCTGTCGAAACTGTTGAAGAATGGAAAAGGACCTGGTGAAGACTGAATAACATCACAGTTTTTAAAGTCAAGAAACACCAATGTGTCTTAAACTTCGTTATGAACTGTGGGAGAACTCCTAGGCCATGGAGTAGGAATATCGTGGTTGTTTTTCAAGTTCCTAACCAATATTTATTAACTGTTTTCAAGGGCTATTACGTGATAGTCTTACGTGAAGCGTGGAAGTGTAAGGACTACAATCAACCACTGTACATAGCATTTTCGGACAATGAAAAAGCCTCCGACTTTGCCGTCCGGCAGTCTCTGCAGGGATGCTAAGACGATCGAAGTGCTGATATAGCAAGTCCAGAACCAAATAAATTATTCACGAATGCATAGAAGATAATTTACGACGCTGATTTGGATGGAATGTATTGAGAAACATAAATGGGAAACACATCTCTGCTTGCAATTTGCCGATTGACATCGTCCTAATAGTGGATTTATTGCAAGATTAATGATGATGATAAAATACTATGATGATAACATTATGATTTACTTTATTGTGATAATTACTTTTTTAGGAAAAAAATCCTTTTTTATTATTATTATCACTCAAATTTACTTTTTAAAAACTGAATGAACACCTATTATAACCGTGTATTATTAATTATGACCGTAATGTTATATTCGTAGGTAAAACCTATTTAAATTCAGAGTATTTTGGTTATTGTAGGAGTGTATATTTTAGATTTTATACTGATTTTAATTTCTGAACATTGAAAAGTTAACATTTAATTGTTTTCTTGCTTTATTATAAAGAATTCATTCTTATTAGGTATTGTTTTTGCATTTTGACTTGATACACCTATTTTTAAATTTCCCAGTTATTGAAAGTAGTCATAACAGGCATATTTTGAATGATTACACATTGTTTTTATATATTCGTGTTTTGAAGTTTGTCTAAATAGTCATATTTTGAGTTAGGACATCTCCTTTTTCATTTCTTGAATTATAAAATGAAGGCTAAAACGACACATTGCAAAATATATTTTTGAAAACCGGGCAATATAGACACAAGTCGAAGTACTAATCAAATATACCTCAAAACTTTATAATGTTGTTAGTTTTCTACAATTTAAGTTATTTTAATCGGAAATGTACACTTCAAGCTAAATTTCAAAATAAGTATAATACCCTAATTTGGAACAGAACTTGGTCAAAAAGGACGACAAAACTTTAACTTGAGTTTTCTCGAAACTCACTTTTTTGAGTTGTGTCGGTCTTTAATTTCAGGTGCGATTTGTCCGACGTATTATGAAACGAGTGTTGCATCATGATTAGCGACAAGTTAGCGACAGTTTGTATGACGAGCGATAAATTACGTAAATGTTTTGTGAAATGTAGTAGAGGTTGGGTCAATGCACTTTTATCCAGATCTATTTCGCACGGACTATAAGAGAGTTGAGGCACTCCTTGGCAAGTCCTCACTTATATTGGACAATAAAAATGTTTCATGTTTATGACCATTACAGTAGGTAGGTAAGGACAGCATTAATAATAATAATAAATAATAATAAAATTCATTTATTTCGAGTATCTGTGACTCATAAGTACATAATACAAACATTAAAACAAAACACAAACATTAAGCTTAAAAACTACAAAAATTACGTTAAGGTAGGTAATTACTGTGGTAAACACATTGACACCCTTCATCTATTTCTCAGAGTGTTTACCACAGTGCTGCCGGGCGTATGAAGTCCGCAGCAAAATGTGATATACGGACAGAACTTGTCCGCAATGTTCCGCAGATGTGTCGCGACCCTAATAATCCTATACCCACTACGTCCATGCCACGCATACCTACATTCGAAAGTCGTTCAATTGTATAATTTCCGGTCTTGTTTGAGCATCCCTTTTAGTTCCATTGTCTTTATAGTTAAATCTTAATTAACCTAAGGGTTTGACAAAGTATAACTTACAGAACATTCAATAAAAGGAGCCATCTGGTGCCTTCAGAGCGTCCTCTGAATGATAATAACAGTAGATATTCGCCTGAGGGCTGGTGCTTACTTTCTTACCTACTTAATGTATTATTCGACCCAAATTTTAATTACTTACCACGAGACAGTTTCTGTAAGATTAGAGTGAGAAATTTTTTAGTACTTCCGCCTATCTTATTAGTTAGGTAGGTACTTATTCATTTCATATCTGGAGCGAAGCCGTAACCGTAAGATAAAAAGAAATTAATGCGATACAGACAGGGTTACCGCCTGTGCTGAGCAGTTCTAAGGTTATGCAAAAGGGTTTTTTTTGTTAAAAGCCTTGACCTAAACTTGCTTGAAATATTTTAAATTAAAGTTTTAAAAGTCTAGATAAATTTACTATTATCAATTTTCTTTATATTGTAGAAGACGAACAAAGAAGCAATAATTACTGAAGTTTTCAATTTGTTTTGATAATTAGGTATGTGTAACTAGCATAGGTAACGAGATTTATTTGATTTGAGTAGGTAGTAGCTAGGTAGGTATATAAATATAGCTACCATCAGGTACCTACGTTCTGGCATTACACGCACATTGTTGAGTTCCAGAAATTGGAATTAGTATGTACTACGTAGTACCTACCTACCTACATATTAATTCCATGGTAAATACTGTCTAGCTAGACTACACACTTTCATAAATAAAGATTCTAAGATGATTAAGTATTCTTTTATTTTAGGTATTCGTCACTATCGATTAAAACACGATTTACTGGCAGTCGAGAAAATGTTCTTGTGCTAAATTTACCGAAAGTGATACATTATCACTTCGTTACGGGCTGTATTTTACACAAATGGCGGTTGGGAAGCCGTAAAAAAGAAAAATCACGCCAGCGCCCAATAAACAATCAGATATATAATACCAAGTGTTTTCCGGTAGAAATTATATGTAATGTTATTTGGTATTGTGTACCGTCTATGGATGTCTTTTAAGTTTGTCAGTGAAGGAAGGGAGGACTTGGCGCGTCTCAGAGCTGCATCTTGGAGTCATGGAGTCTTACTACTTATAAGTACTCTTTGGTCTGGGCGCGCCTGGCTTCACAATGAAAAAAAAGGCAAGTATACTTAACTAAAATTTTGATTATTTTAACAACTTACTTGTTTATATATAGGTAGGTACGTTTGCATCAAGGTTCGGATAAAGCAAATAGATGCCGCTATTAATTATTTTTCTATCAAATTGGGTTTGTTTATTCAGGTAACCTATTTGTTGAAATTATTAAGAATTAATTAAATTAACCATGCCCACTTGTTTCTTACCATTGATGCTGATATTGTTAAAGGTAATCATTATCTTTATTCATTCAACCAACATAATTTATGATTTACCTAAATCGTGAAATTTGATTAATCTCACAAACGATATGATCAACCTCATAATTGTAACTTAATCTATTATTTCTATTATCAAACCTATTATATGAACAAACATTTTTGTATAAATTAACATACCTACTTAGTTATATTATGATATCAATCAATTTATATTGTTAAAATTTTTCTCAAATAGTTTGTTAATTAGACAACACTTAAATTAATTTTTACAATAAAGTAACTTTATCATTGTAACAAATTGTTATTTAATTCAATAAATTACTTGTTATCTTCAAACATTAAGTAGCTTGTCTAAATACTTATTTCAATCAAAACCTATGTAACGTAGGATACTTATATTCTCCATCAGCAAAATAAACTGAAACATTTCTGCTTTGTTATTTCGTACATATGTTTTATTTATATGATTTTTTTAAACAAGTTAAAATAGCACTTTATTAGATTCGATTTTTTTTCAGTGGCACGCTTTTGCCGTGACCTAACTTGAATAGACGGTAGTAAGATGACTTCCGCTATTAATTACCGGCTGGTGAACCGATAATTGAATTACTTTCATGTGATGCGGAATAAACGAAGTTAAAGGCTCAGTTGGGTCATTTTTAGCGGCAAATCTACTATATAAAAATAAGTCGGCTTTTCCTTCCTGACGATTTAACTCGAGAACGGTCGGACCGATTTTGATGAAACTTTTTGTGTGGGTTCGAGTGGGTCCAGGGATGGTTTATAGCAAAGAAAATTCAGCATTGCACCCGTGCGAAGCCGGGGCGGGTCGCTAGTACTTAATAAATAATCTCACGCCTTTTATCCCCGAGGGGGTAGGCAGATGTATTCCATCACTGGATATACCTACCCACTTTTCACGAGATATATTGGACCCCTAAACGTAATAGGTGGTGAGCCCTGCATTACCAGACCGACAGGCGTAGGTATTCACGGAGCTTCGATATTTGATATTAGATTCGGAATCGGAAAATCTGTCGAACACTTTCGAGATGGGCTGATGTTGGTGTCGAAAACTAATGTCATATGTGACATAAGGATTCGGAAAAATTTTCACTCGATCTGAATCGCACGGAAACAGTATCGAGCCTCCCGTGAATACGCCTGCAGGTCTATTTACACATGGCTCAGAATTATAATTCTGGGACCTGCGGGTTTCCTCACGATGTTTTCCTTCACCGTCGAGCTAGTGATAAATAAGTAAGTTTAGTAAGTAAGTTTTTGAAAAACTCATTGGTATATGCCAGGATTCGAACCCGAGCCTCACTGATTTTCATCATATGAAGCAGCCTATTTAACAGTAAGGCTATCACTGCTCACTGAGTAATTTCAGTCGTTTAGATATACTTAATATTCAATTCTATGTATAATATTCACTTATTCATTTATTTATTTAAGTTCATGTACTAAGAAAATGTACACATGGCGAACTTAATGCCTATAAAGGCATTATCTACCAGTCAACCATCAGGCAAAGCAGAAATAATTTACTTATCTGTTTACGACTAGTTGGCTTGATTCTATTTTGGCTGAATATAGGAAATGTAATCTACAACACAAACAGGTAGAAGAATGAATAGAAAAATAATGACGGAATGCGAGTAATTTTCCTTGATTATATTGATCCTATGAAGCAAGACATGGGAAAGACGATGGACCGTGAAATTGAGGGAAGATGTGACCATTACGGTAAGTGCTTTAATTTTACGAAGATTGACCGACTAGCCATTGGCATGTAAAACAGCTCACGGTATATAAAGTCCCACGCGGGCCACGTCACGAGAAATTATAAATTTAGTACATCAACGAACTTTTACTCAGTTACGTAGCGACAGTTTTAAGTTAACTAAATCCAGTCAACTTAAAACTATATACGGGTAATACGAAACTGAAAAGCAATTTTTAGAAGTCGAATTATATTTTTGCGATATAAAGCGCAACCACTCAATGTTTTGTGGTACAGTCAAGAGCACGCTAAGCTTGACACTTTGGACTTTGACCCGGGCAGTGTCAAGCTTGACTGACTCTTGACTGTACAGGGACGCGGGGTTGTAAACATTCAGTCTGCCATTTTGAAGAAGTAGACGCGTGATTCTGAAATAATAGTACATTATGATATAAGTGCGGTAGGTTGAAAATTACAGCCGAGGCGATATTGTTAGCCCGAGCCCGTAGGCGAGGGCTACAAGTAAGCAGAGGCTGTAATTATCAAAGCGCACGTATGTCATACGACGTTTCATAACACATTTGCGAGGAAATAAAATAAAACTCCGACTATGGTAAACGAATAAAAACAATACAGCGTTAAGAAAAAGCGCGCGGCGCGCATCATAATTTTTTTTAGGCAATTCACAAAAAACAGCCAGTATTAGGTACTAATAAAGTAAATATATATTTTTGTGTTTTTGTTACACATTAATTGGTTGTAATTTACTGTTAAAATTAATTTGATTAAATAATTATGAACATAAATATTTCTTTATTAGATTTTATCTCCCAAAGTTAATTTTAATCATAAAATGTTGACAACTTTTTTGACATAAAAACTCTTACTTACCGCACTTGGGCGTAATGAGATACAATACGATATTGAAATTGGTGAAATAAGACACCTTTTACGAGCAAATGTGTTATAAAAAATATTACAAACATGGTAACTACCTACCTATTTATAATTTAATCAAAACCACTAAATGTTTGTTTACATAATTTACACCTTCTCTCGATGGAGACTAGGTAAATGAATACAAACACGAAAGTGAGTAGGTAACATAGTTTATAACACATTTGCTCGTAAAAGGTGTCTTATTTCACCAATTTTAATATCGTTACCTATCTCATTACGCCCAAGTGCGGTAAGTGTAAAGTAAAACGCACGGTTTATCAAGATGCTCCGTCTTAAAACGAACGGTACTTTTTAAAATCTCAGCAAAGAGTTTTTATGTCAAAAAAGTTGTCAACATTTTATGATTAAAATTAACTTTGGGAAATAAAATATATTAAAGAAATATTTATGTACATAATTATTTTATTTAATTAATTTTGACAGTAAATTACAACCAATCTGTAACAAAAACATAAAAATATTATTTTACTTTATTAGTAATAAGTACTGGCTGTTTTTTGTGCCTTTTCCTAAAAAAAAATGATGATGCGCGCCGCGCGCTTTTTCTTAACGCTGTATTGTTTTTATTCGTTTACCATAGTCGGAGTTTTATTTTATTTCCTCGCAAATGTGTTATAAAACGTCGTATGACATACGTGCGCTTTGACAATTACAGCCTCTGCTTACTTGTAACCCTCGCCTACGGCTCGGGCTAGCAATATCGCCTCGGCTGTAATTTTCAACCTACCGCACTTATATCATAATGTACTATAAATAAATAATCTCCTACTTCATTAGGGTAGGTAAAGACAATAGACTACCACTTGCTACGAACCTGGCAGATCTTTCGGTTCATCCACATCCATCGAACGACTCATGCATACGCTTCTCGGTTTCGGGCACTCTAGATCTGGCTTATCACAATTCAGCAATCCTGAATTTAGGATAGGTAAACAAAGAATGGGTGGATACAGGTATCAGTGGCTCCGGCGAGGGATGAAAATCTTGAGAGATGAAAAGCCTATCAACTGGACTGGTACGGAACAATATGTAGGTAAACTCATCCATAACCGAAGCGCTCCGGGCAGTAAGTACCTAGCGAGTAATACTTCCAAAGTTGTTTGCTGTTAAAGAGCCCGCTTCCCATGATGATAATCTTGCAGTGAGGCTTGGGTTCAAATCCTGGCATGTACCAATGAGTTTTTTTAAAACTTAATACGTAAAAGTAGGTACATTTTTATCACTATCTCGACGGTGAAGGAAAACATTGTGAGGAAACCCGCAGGTCTCAGAATTATTCTGAGGCTCACCTATCACGGGTAGAATATAGGTACCTACCGGCCATATTTCGATAGAGCACCCTGGTAGATATATATTCTAGTAAAATCTCACACCTTTTATCCCCGAGGGGGAGGCAGAGGTATTCCATTACTGGATATACCCACATTTCACGAGATATATTGGACAATCTAAATGTGATAGGTGGTGAGCCCATCGACGGACCGGGTCTGTTTACACATGTTTCAGAATTAATTCTGAGACCTGCGGGTTTCCTCACGATGTTTTCCTTCACCGTCGAGCTAGTGATAAATATGTAGGTAAGTTTTTGAAAAACTCATTGGTACATGCCAGATATATATTCTCCTAATCATAAATATGCGTAAAAATTTGGTTTGTAGCATATACTCGATCCCTACACTTTTTTGCATCCGGATCTTAGGCTAGATGTAAATCATGGAAATTTTAATGTAAAAACATCCCTCGCTATTAAAACAAGTACACAGCTTACGAAAATAAGGAAAACGATGTTGTTTATAACTCGATAGGGATTCATTTTGATTTGAAAACAATGTTTTTGTAGGTATATCAAAGTGACAGTCAGTAATTTGATTTTATAATTGAAAGGAAGCTATTAACATGCTAAATGGACTGAGGGGTGGTTCGCGTTAGACCGACAGAAATGTAACAAGTGCCAGTTCTACGGACCCAATGCTATTAATTATAGCGACATCTGTTAAACTACTTATTACAACTACTCGTATAATTTGTGATTTTCTTTACCTATGTATAAAATGTACATATAGGTACAATGTTGCTTTGTACCTAAAGTTGCTTTGCGCGTCTGTAATCCGCTAACTCCTGACGGTTTTCAATGTAGTTTTCACTAATATAACGAGCGATAAACCAAATAAAAAGGCTTTGTATATTGATTTTGTGTTTAAAGTCTAAGTCTTGTTGATAGCCCATAAATACACTCTTTATTTGTTTTCGCAAAAAAAAAAAAACGTCCTACTTATGTTAGAAAACAAACACTCCACACTGCACGCATCTTCAATTAATAGTTTCCTGAAGCTTTTGTTTATATTAAGCCTATATAAAGCTCAAAGAAGTAATAACCCAATTCTGGAAACTTAAACAGGTCACCATAGTACCCATTAGTTTTGTCCACTACAGGTGTCATCCCCGTCCAACTCCACAAGTTCCACAACTCCCTAAAGACCCTTTCCCTCCCACCGTACACCTGCATAATGCAGAAGGCCGACATGCTAAATACATGCCGAATAACTAGGAAGTTCTTGCAGACACTTATACCCACACAATGGCCTCACCTAGCACCATCTACTCACTCAGGGACCCGCGACGTGCACGCATCTCGGTCCATGTACCCATGATATGCACTTGGCCTCGGACCGTATAGATTATATAATATATAATTATAGTATACGTTATACATATACCAGTAGTATAACCAATACTGAGCTTTGAAAAAAGAAATGAAAAAAAATAATAATTTATTTACTTAAGCCTCTTATGAAAAAACATATAATATGTATTAAACTTAAAACTAATTATAAACATAAAATGACATGACACTTAAATTTAATGGGTATCTACACAAATCTTCGGCTTGCTTTTTTGATTGCATTAATTGTCCCCTGAATTTCATGCTAGGTTAACCTGTGTTATGAAAGTCAGTGGTTCGGATTTGAGACAGATAGGTAGGTACTCCATAAGCTAAGGTAAGAGTAACAATATATTATTGTGTACTTATTATAGGTACAATTGAATCGTCGATGACTAGTTTTCGTGCGACCTATAAAAATCCGTATTTTTTAACGGAGACTACCGCGAAACGAGCCCGGGAGGCGAGAGACTAACAGTTTTACTCTTTTCTAACAATGTATTTACATGATACGAGTATCACATACTGGTTTAATTTAAACTTGTTTGTGATGGATTTACAAACAACCTGATTCATTTCCATATTGTTTTCATTGCGGTAATTACCGGTTTAGATTTTTTGTACACATTTAAATTAAGTATATTGGAAACACCGGTAGGTAAGTCATTCAAAAATACCGGAAAACAACATCATTTAACTTGGAAGTCGAATGTGACTTAGTTTGTATACGAAGACACAGTGTCACAATCAGAAATGGAAAATTGAGCTCTACATTTTAATATTGCTACAATATTACACGTCGAGCATGTCTTCAACAAAGGTCGTCTCAAAGGTAGTTTTATTTTCGATGGCTAGGAGCGAGAGGACATACAGACATTATTGATGAATCGTGTGACTGGATTTTATAACTTCTTTGTAGATAATAATAATAATTGTGGGACACAATTCACACGGTTATTTAGTAAGTAAGTAAGTAATATTTATTTGCAAGAATACATGTCATGTTTACATTTAACAGATCTTAAGATGTCAGGGTTAGTAACGTATTCAGCCCTCAATCAAGCATGCAAATATTGATGGTTAGTAATAGTAATACAATTTAAAATTTAAAAAAACCTGAATGTCAATAATAAGAATTACATAAGAGAAAAAAAAATGTCATAAATTTAAAATCAACATCTTCATTAATATTCGTCATTAGTCCCAAACTAGGTAGAGCCTGTACTATGAGTACTAAACAACTGATAAACATAGTTAAATAAATATTAAACACCCAGACACGAAGCCAACAGACATGTTCATGCACACAAATGTTGGCCCCGAGCGGGGATCAAACCCGCGACCTCCGACTCAGAAGGCAGGTCACTACCAACTGAACCAACAGGCCCGTCCATCTCTGATGTGCATTATATATGCACATCAGAGATAGACGGGCCTGTTGGTTAAAAATGTACAACCGAAGATCAAAATTTCAACAAATTTTATTTTTAAGTTTTATCTAAGTATAAGTTGCTAGAGTTCATAAAAGGGATGTTGTAGTTCAATGTCTAACGCTACAAATGAACAACCTACTAAATGTGAGGTGTGAATAGTAGATATAAATCAATGGGTACTAACGGGAATTCAAATTCAAATTCAAAATTCTTTTATTTCAGTAGGTATAAAAATACACTTTGAAATGTCAATATAAACAAGGCACACTAAACTCGTCCATGAGGATTGGCTAAATGTAATCAGCAGCCCATCTCCACCGACGAGTTGCTGGTTCCAAATGCAGTACCCCGAGAAGAACCAGCAAGAAACTCAAGGGCAGCTCTTTTTAGAAGCTCTTTTAAGAATATTAAGAAAGACTAATAAAATTGGATTTGTAGGCTCTTCAGTGAAGTATACATTTTTTATTTGGGGCCTCCTTATTTTGTCGTCCGGAGCAGTAAATCACTAGATCCGGGGATATACCTAACCATGGCAAAAATACCGTTTCCGTTTGCTCTTCATTTTAAAATAAGTATGAAATAGCTTCTAGATATCAAAAATATTGTAAATGGGAGTTATTTGCTTAGCTGGAAAACCTGGCAATAAACCTGCTCTTGGAAAAACCCGACCTCATTCGAAGAGATTTATTATAAGTAGTTTTATCCTTTTTGTTCGAAACTGTGTTACTGGTGCCATCAATGGAGGGGTGGATTTACGTCGACAATGCAATTGATTTGCGAATCGAATTTGTTCTTTGGGGTTCTGTATAATGTCAACGTTTAATGTCAAATGTGTAAACGTTTTCACGCGGAACTGAATTGTCGGCATCGGTCAAATTTATCGGAAAAACGTCGCGGTCGAAAACGCAAACCGTCAAAATAGCGATGGGTCAAAATTTCAACTCATTTTAAAAACCTCTCCAGAATCTCAACGAGTGTAAAATGTCCAATTCCCAAAATAATCTGTGTTGTAACAAATCTATCTGTCCGTCTGTCTCTAAAATTAAAATATTTGAAATCTACTATATAAAAATAAGTCGGGTTTTCCTTCCTGACGATTTAACTCCAGAACTGACTAACCGATTTCCATGGTTTTGCATTCGTTAGAAAGGTCTAGGGCTCCGCAAGGTTTATAGCAAAGAAAATTCAGCATTGCACCCGTGCGAAGCCGGGGCGGGTCGCTATTCTGTATAAATTGAACTTACTACAAGTCATTCGTCATTTTTGATGGTAGAAATGTCAACATTTATATAGGTACCTACATACTAAGTTCATTATAGAACGAAAAGGTCATCCTATAACTAAGGCGTTAAAATAGGTGATGAAAGTTTGTTTAAAATATATTTTTGAGTTTTGCATATTATAAAATGTATACAATATGTAACAGAATAAGCGCAATTCCTGAAAATAGTTTGTTCAGTATCGAAGTTACTTAATCGATTTCAGCTATCTTCTATATCTATACATCTATACATATAATAAAACTCTAACGGGGCCGTGTCTGTACATTAAATGTTTTTTGAAAATTTTAACGGTAGTGTATATAGTTATCGATATAGATACCGAAACACCAATTTTTGGAATTTTTGTCTGTCTGTCTGTCTGTCTGGTTGTGCACGCATCACTCAAAAATTACTGGACGGATTTTGATGAAATTTGGTATGGAGATAACTGAGTACCCGGGTCAACATCTAGGGTACTTTTTATTCCAGGAAAATATCTCATTCCCACGGGAAAATATAAAAACTGGTTAAAAAGAGAAATACGTACTACTCCGAAGAACCTCCAAACTACCTAGAAACTTGAAAAATGGTATGAAGGTGTCTGATATGTCATAAAAAATTGGTATGAATGGATTTTTGGAAATTCCCACGGGAACGGGAATAAACTAAATCCAAGCGGGAAAACGCCGGTGGGCACCCGATATTTGAAATATGGTATGTAGGTGTTTTAAATATGTCGTAGGCAACCAATATGAAGGGATTTTCGGAAATTCCAACGTGAACGGGAATAAACGTAATCCGCGCGGGCAACGCCGCTGGGCATCCGCTAGTTTTTAATATGTGTTAAATTGTTGCCAAAAATGAATTAGCGTAGCTGAATTTAAAATCGTGCTATTATTAATCGATATTTAAGAAAATTGGTTAGACACAACTAAAATTCGATATACTAATTGGGGTGCATGAGGAATTGCGCTTTTTCTGTTACGCGTTGTATATTTTATTTCGTTAGAAATGTTAAAATTGTTATAAGTATAATATAAGCTCGCTAGGTGAGTACCTAGAACTAGACGGCTTGTTAGCTGTACCTGTTATGGAAAGCAGTAACTACAGTCAAAGAGCTTAATAAATTATAGATATCCCGTTGTAGCCCTCATAAGTAGGTAGAGAGGGAAGTCTTCAGAATGGTTGCGTGAAAGATCTATTTTAACGTCAAAAACCGGCCAAGTGACTTTGAGAGACTCAATCCAGTTTATATTTTCGTGCGAGCAAAGTTTTACAGACAAGCTTTAACTACTTTAGTACTTTACCATTCGAAAACTGTTTACAAAGGTTCATAACTTAGCATAACTTCACAAAGATCTTTGAGGTTTTGCCGAATAAAGAACTACTGATTTACATTTTCTCAAAAATTAAGAGAATCTTTCAGTTTTTAAACGTACAGAAACTTTATAGGTTTTTTAATATAGGCTTTAGTTCATATTTCTTCACTTCTCCTCAACCATACATGCTGAAGCGGTGGAGTTGAAATGACGTTCAATAAGTGGACTTGTAATTTTTTTGTCTTTGTTTGATCGGGTATACCTACCTCAAGGGTCCCATATAAGTTTTGTAAAAATTTGATGAAGAATTATGTCGGTTGAGGAGTTCCGTTCTCTTAGGTAGAGAACGGAATTCCTCAACCGACATCAGCAAATCACTGGCTATCAGCGTAATAGATTTAGTAACAGTGAATGTTGGATTTTGCAAATAATACTTCTTAGTCTTTTTAGTGCTATTCGTTGAAGTCGGCTTGTATTTTCGTGTAAATGATTATTGTTTCAAATTTTGATTACCACAGCTTCTGTTAACTGAAGGGATGGCTGCTGCAGCGCTCACGTTGACATTGACCTTAGTGCGTTGAGCGCAACGCGCGTCTGTCAAATGAAATCAGTAGTGGCCCGAGCGCGAACTCAACTTGTCGTTTCGGGACTACAGCCGCGGTAACTCAAATTTGGTTCGATCGTCGTCGGCCGTTTTAGTCATTGTTACCTAATTGTTATTTAAAAAATGTGGTGTGATATTTATTAAAGGATAATAAAGACTTGCATTAATAACTTTTTGGTGATATCCAAAGTTTGTAAAGTTTCGGAGGGCCCATAACATATTTGTCACCATATGGGGTAAGTCCGTATAAATTATTTTATAAACATAATATTTTTTTCTATTTAATATTTTAGAATTTAATACTTATTGTCAATTAATATTACCAAGATAAGTAGGTACCTGTAGAGAAGATTTAATCCGAAATACATTAAGTTCTAATATAAATTCTAAGAAATTTTACAACAATACAATTACGTTATTGTTTATATATTATTTGATATAAAAATAAAATAAAAACAATCTCACACATTCCATGTCACAACTGTACAATTTACTTACTAGCTGACCTGCTGTCGGTAGAGTTGTTTTTTACCGTTTCGTGGGATGTTGGATTTTTTTTCAGCAAACTGCTCTCTATAACTCTTAAAATCTTAACCGGCTGAAATAGAAGACGTACGATTCAGATAACATGTAAAACAAAATTCTATCGTTCAAAAACAGAAACTTGTATGGATGAAATATCCGTCTAAAATAATATAAATATTTCTATACTAATATATTATAAAGTAAAAGTTGTAAAATGTATTTTTGTGTAACGAATAGACTCAAAAACTACTGGATTGATTTAAAAAATTCTTTCACCATTAGAATGCGTCAATATCCCAAAGTAATCTACTATATAAAAATAAGTCGGGTTTTCCTTCCTGACGATTTAACTCCAGAACTGACGAACCGATTTCCACGGTTTTGCATTCGTTGGAAAGGTCTCGGGCTCCGCAAGGTTTATAGCAAAGAAAATTCAGCATTGCACCCGTGCGAAGCCGGGGCGGATCGCTAGTATAGGCTATATTTTATTCCCGTATTCCCACGAGAACAGTAATAGGTATGTACCCAAAAGAGATTAAACATACCTATTTTATAAACTCTATCCGTAAGCGACTCTTGGTTTTAGGGTTCCGTACCTCCAAAGGAAAAAAACTGAACCCTTTTAGGATCACTTTGTAGTCCGTCTGTCTGCTAAGACCCTTTACTTGGGAAAACATTGAGGTATCGAGTTGAAATTAAAACAGTGTACTCAGGTCTACTTACAGTCCATTGAAACTGTGAAAAACTTCCAAGTTAACGTAATAATAAATGATACCGCCGTTTATGTCGCGAAAAACGTACATTTCGACAATCTCAAGGGAATGAAAATTTATACGGTCCTTGCCGTTGACACAGAACGGAACCACATGAGTAAAGAAACGGAACAGAGACAAAGCTTCATACAACCGCGCTGTCGTAGGTACACTACTACAAGCATGCAATGCTTGTGTGCGTTTCTACTAGCGCTGCGTCACATACGCGCCGCAACTGGATAAAACCGGCTCGGTCAGTAGAAATGCCGAGGGCCGCGCAATGGTTGCCGTATTTGTTTTGCGCTCCTGCTTAGTGAGAAATGGTTATTTTAAATTGTTTATGGTAGAATAAAGTATTAAACTAAAAAGTCAAGAAAGTGTAAATAATTAGATTCGGAGGTGTAAAATGGTTACCTACTGTACAGTTTGCATGAATGTCTCGAAAATCACATATGTGACGAAATAAAATTGTTTGTTAATAGACCTGAACAACCTATAAATATGGGCAAAGATTCTTTAATTACTCATTACAAAGAACTCGACGTAAACATTGTAAATATTGGTACCTAATGATATTCTGAATCGAGTGTAGGATTGTAAAAATATTATGCCATGTGGAAGCGTCCTTAATGATTATTTGAAAAAACTTTATATCCATTAGATTTAGAATTCATCATTATATTAAAAGATTTAATAATTTATTAAAAATAAAAAGTTATAAAAAAATATTTAGAGTAGGTAATTTGTAAATAATCTAATGTACAAATAAAAGTCTAATAAACGTTTTGTTTATTTTATTCTCCTTTGCCAACCCTACTAAAATAGGTAAGAATTTTGCACGCTCCTTAGAAGCTTTGTCTCTGTTCCGTTTCTTTACTCATGTGACGGAACCATCGCATCATGTCAGATTCGCAAAATGACGGATTCGCAAAATGTCAGATTCTCAAAATGACGGATTCGCAAAATGACGGATTCGCAAAATGACGGAATTTTAAAGATACTTCCCACGACACTAGGATAACGTAATACACACACCGGCACAATTAGCGGAACAGAAAAAAAAAGGAGAAAAAAGAGGGAATTTAGAACAATGAATGTAATTTTTAAACAATATATTATTTAAAATGAAACAACAATTAAATTAACATGTTTTGACATTCATTTGTAACACCATACTTAAAATTTTATAAAAATAAAAATTAAATTAAACAAAATGCATTTTTCTTCGATTTTTAATTATAGAGAAACAGCAGAAAATTCAAGATTTTCCAAAGTTTAACAACAATTTCAATGACTGTTCAATATCGAGTGTTTCCTCCTCGTGCTCTGATGAGGGTTTCCATCCGTCTGGGCATGCTGCGGATGATGTTATCAATGGTTTCTTGGGGCAACCTCTGCCATTCTTCAAGTAATGCGTTTCGCAACTCGTTGAGATTATTGGGAGGGGGCATTCTTGACTTTACACTCCTCTTTAGCAAGTCCCAGACGTGTTCTATAGGGTTCATATCGGGGGACCGTGCTGGCCACTCCATCACCGTTATACCAACATGGTTTAGGTATGTCTGTACTGTGCGAGCACTGTGAGCCCGAGCATTATCCTGCATTAGAAT
Source organism: Ethmia dodecea (assembly GCA_963855545.1). Classification (NCBI taxonomy): domain Eukaryota; kingdom Metazoa; phylum Arthropoda; class Insecta; order Lepidoptera; family Depressariidae; genus Ethmia; species Ethmia dodecea. The sequence continues at coordinate 16,001,899 of OY979443.1, read as the reverse complement.
GAAGTTGTTACCAATAAAGGGGGCAAATGGCACAACATGTTCTTCTAAAATCTCCCTGATATACCGATCAGCATTCAGATTCCCGCCATCGACCACTACTAACTCCGTACGAGCTCCTAAACATATTCCTCCCCAGACCATAATTGAACCGCCGCCATATGCAACTGTATTTTCAAAATTAGACTGGATATACCGTTCTCCTTTGCGTCTCCATACTCGCTGCCTTCCATCAATTTGATTTAACATAACTCTGCATTCATCAGTAAAAAGAACCTGTCCCCAGTCGTCGAAGTCCCAATCACGATGTTCACGACCAAAGTGTAGACGGTTTGTGCGATGATGTCTCTCAAGTTTTGGGGCTTTGGCGGGCACATACGAGCCTATACCCACTTCTTCGAATCTTCTACGAACTGTCCGCTCACTCATCCTTACTGCTCGTACCTCTTCCAGTAAATTTCGAGCCTGCACCGCCGTTAGTCTCGTGTTCCGTCGGACTTGAAGTTGGAGAAAACGGTCATCCCTCCTTGAAGTACACCTTTTCCGGCCTTGTCCTCTCCTTCTCACTAGAGCATTCGTCAATCTGTATCGTTGGATGCTACGATAAATCGTTGATAACGATCGACGAAGGCTTCTGGCAATCGATCTGTAGGTTTGACCATTTCTCCTCATTTGATCTGCCCTAATGATTTCTGATGGCGTTAAATCAGGCATAATTAGATGCTCGTAAATTATCAATATGCGAAAAAACTCAAAAGCCTCAAAAACTGCAATTCAAAGCTTTTCAAATGGAATTCACGAACCTTCTAAAAACGGACAAGCGGTGGAAAAAATGAATCAATGAAAATTAAAACAAAAGAATGAAAAAAAGGGCAGTCGCTTAGTATTCCATTTTTAAATTAAAACCCAAATTTAAAAAAAGCTTGTTTAGCCGGCCAGTAACACGCAAAAATGCGTAAATACTCCCTTTTTTTTCTTCCGCTAATTGTGCCGGTGTGTGTATATCTTATAGTACATTTTTAATTAAATCATAAAAAATATAGTTTTAATTAATAGTATATTTTATATCGAGGGACATACATACATTCATATGCTCACGCCTTTTTCCCGAAGGGAACCATCGCAAAATGTCAGATTCGTTAAATGTCAGATTCGCAAAATGACGGATTCGCATAATGTCAGATTCGCAAAATGACGGATTCGCAAAATGACGGATTCGCAAAATGTCGGATTCGCAAAATGACGGAATTTTTAAGATACTTCCCACGAAACTAGGATAGACGAATTTGAAGTCTTGTCGATTAAATGATGATAATCCAGTAGACATTTTGAAGAGTTCAACAAAAAAATCAGTTAACCTATACAATATGTATCAGAAAGGTGAAATAATATTGAAGGGTGTATATGTATATCGTGTAACGAAATACCTACAAAAATATCAGATCTAATATAGCAACTTTTTTCTTTCATACAAACTTAATAATTACTTTTTATGTGTGAATTTTCGCCAACCCTGTGATTGAAGAATAAAAGCGTACGGGCTCCGTACGCGCTAGTGTCGTTGACCGTAGTAGTGGTATAGGTAGCGCTGCGCGCGCAGCTGATCGCTCGCGCCGAGCGCCGGTCGCCGCCCGCGCCTTAACATACCTACCTATTTTATTCTAGGGTAAATGTTATTGGAGATAATAAAAGTTATAGCAGTAATCATTTATTAAAAAAAAATTAAAGGTAACAGCGTAGTTTTTATTCAATAATAAATTTAACTGATCAAAACATTGTCATTAAACAAGTAATACCTACCTACATACTAATTATGTAGTTTCATCAAACTTTTACACTTTGGGATTAGGGTCCAACCTACTATTTGGTTTACACACACATTAATACCGCACAATAACTCAAAATGTCCACCCGTGCGCAGTGGGTACCACCAGCCACAGGTCCTGGCACGACGAGTAGGCGTACAGGTGCGCGACCTTGGGGGGTTTGAGCGCGGAACGAACCAGCCTCGCGCAGACGCACACACACACACCTGACAAATTCTCCCGAAGCAGCTGAAGGATAGCATCCGCTGCTCATCCAGCAGTCTACCTTCAGCGAAGCGCACGTGACACAGCTCCCTAACTTGAAGCACCGACACAAAGTCATTTCATAAGATTCACTTGAATAATCGCGAGACACTGTAGCGACTGTTGCGAGTCATATTCTTTGATTATAACACGTCTTCACTCGTTGATAGATAGGAAGCAACTAAGTTCATTGATTTGAAAATGAAAGAATTTGCCGATTTCCTAAAATTTTGTTGTAGGGTTCAGTTGAAAATTAAACATAACCCTATGAAAATAAAAGACGTAAAAATAATTTTAAGCGATACAAGGATAATGAACCAATTAATTACACAATTTACTTTTGCCAATTGTGAAATAATAATAACGTGAAATAAGATAAAATACTTAGAATTAGGAATATTTTTTAAAACATACGGAACCACTCAATAAATAGAGGGTGGAGCTAGAGTCCTTAGTTATGCCGCCGCCCGGCCCTTTGACCTTTGCGCAGTGTCCTTATTGGCCAAAAAGGAGCGCGCGAGCGTTCCTAGTGATCAATGGATTTTTCATTGATCTAAGACCGCAATCCACGTGGACTAACAAAATTCTATCAAAGACTAATAATGTCAGATATTTACGTAGGTAAATTAGTAGGTTTTCCTCAAAACTATGGGAAAAAAATAAAATAATGATGGAGTATTATCGGGCCTGTTGGCTCAGTTGGTAGTGACCTTCAGAACCGGAGCTCGCGGGTTCGATTCCCACTGAACAACATGTTGGCCTACAGTTGTGTGAATGAACATATCATTTTTCTTCGTGACTGGGTTTTCAATAATTATTTAAGTATGTCTATTAGTTATTTAGTACTCATAGTGTATAGGCTCGGTCTAGTTTTTCGTAGGTAAAACACGATGTCTTATCTGTACCATGTTTAGTCACTTAAAAGAGAGTTCAACAGCATTTAGCAGCTGATTTAAGGGTTGAAAATGATTTTTTTTAATGATAACTTCAACGTTGTTTTACTCCAAATTTATAGTATATATTAAACAAGAGACATTTTTCACGAACTGTATATAAGCTACTTTATATGACCCTTAATTATTATTTCACCTTTCTGATACATATTGTATATATAAAAGAAATATGATAAACAGACTGACTGATGGGCTTTGAGTATTAAACCAACAGGAGACGTCACGCGCACTAGTTTCTTTACAAACAAGTCTGCCAATTTCTGCGGGGGGGACGAGGAAACAAACACAAATAATGTTAAAACAAACGCATTTTTTGACAAAACAATTAAACACTAGCTTGAACTAGATGCACACAAATACATTCATCAATCCAAGCACTCCGTGAACTCAAAAAAACTAGTTGTATTTAACCGGTATGCTTAAAGACCGACACGTTTTTTTGGTAGAGGGGAACGCCTGTCAGTGGCGTCTCCGGTTGGTTTAATACTCAAAGCTGATGGGTGATATATCAATGTACATGTCCACCGGTGCGAAGCCGTGGCGGGCCGCTAGTTAGCTCAGTTTACGAAAGTGTATTCAAAGATTTTCTAAAATTCGCTTGTATCACCCGGGACTCGAACCAGCTAAAATCTGAAACAGTAACATCCTGTACTTTTATGGTATCGATCGCTAGGGCATCCGACAAAATGGAGCTCGTTTCATGAAACTAATTACTGTATTTAATGAAGATGTTAGTTTACCCTTTTTATTCAATTAGAATAAGTTAGGATTTATGGTATTTTTTTTACATACTAAAAAAATAAGTGAAAGATTTAATGGTTCATTTAATTTGCCAAGTTTCTTAGAGAGATTTGATCGTTATGAAAGTTACCTAAAGTTTTTATTTTTATTTTATTTATTTTTGTTGAACTCTTCAAAATACCTACTAGATTATCATCATTTAATCGACAAGACTTCAAATTCGTCTATCCTAGTTTCGTGGGAAGTATCTTTAAAGTTCCGTCATTTTGCGAATCCGACATTTTGCGAATCTGTCATTTTGCGAAAAGCAAATGGTCAGATAAGCAGAATGTCAGAATTCCGACATTTTGCGAATCCGTCATTTTGCGAATCTGACATTTTGCGATGGTTCCTCCCGAAGGGGTAGGCAGAGACAACAGCCCGCCACCTGCTACGATGCCTCATGCCTCACGTGCCTCATCCACATCCATCAATCGGTTCATACAAGCTCATCGAGGGACAATGATATTATATGTTACTATCACTGCCAAAGGTGTTTTTTTTGTTTTTTCAGTGGTGGTTTTAAATCGAGGGTATACTAAGTTGGCGTTTAGTCTCGAGGTGCAAACTGTACTTTTCACTTTGAGTGCTAGAAAAATAGTCAATTTAGTACAAATTTATTTATGGGATTCAACATTCTGGGAAATCAATCAATTTTAGGGAATGCGACTTTACGCGAATTCAACTTGATGGTCCGAAAGGAACAAAACTTCTGAAATTTTCGCGGTCAGTTTTGTCTTCTAAACCTGTTACATGACACAGATTAACAAAGAGACTTAAATCTCTTTGGTGATTAACAATTTAAAACATATGGCGCCACCTTCTTTGCGGAAAAACCATGGAACTAAAACTCTCAACATTTTCGCAATGAAAATGGTCCACACTCCACAGATATTTACTGGCTGTTTGAGTTTGTCTATGTCTCATTAAAGCTTTGAGCATTAAGGAAATTAAAAAACTAATTACTTTTTACTCCCTAGGGACGTGGTCACTTTAATCCCGCTTCGTAGGGCTATATTGGCGTAATCAATCATCGAGGTATAATACTCGTATGTACCGAACGTTCTTTTCCGGTATTTTGGTATAGGAATGAAAACGGTCGGCAAATAACAGTCTATAAGGATAAGGATAATTATATGATAAAATTTTACGTCACCGAACAAGGAAACTTTTAATTAAGTAGGTACATATTTTACTTATTATTGATGTTGGTGCAATTGCAAATTGCTCCTGTTATCTGAAACTGAAGTAGCGTGTTCGAAGCCTCCCTAAGGCTAAGTTTTCTGTGCATAGGTATAATTAACATTTTTCTTTTTTCTTTTAACAAAAACAAGTCTGTAGAACAGGCTCGAACTATTTAGGAATTTAAATAGCCCTGTGTGAGCTGTGCTGAGCTGAACAATTATTAACTTTCCTAATAATAATAATAATATAATCTCACGCCTTTTATCACATTTTACGAGATGTATTGGACCCCTAAATGGGATAGGTGGTGAGCAAAGGTGGTGAGCCCATCGCCGGACCGGGTCTGTTTACACATGTCTCAGAATTAATTCTGAGACCTGCGGGTTTCCTCACGATGTTTTCCTTCACCGTTGAGCTAGTGATAAATATGTACGTAAGTTTTATGAAATACTCATACATGCCAGCATTCGAACCCTAGCCTCACTGATTTTCGGCCGGCTCTTTAACCGTTCGGGCTATCACTGATCTACTTATCTAATTAGTAAGGAAATTGTAGTTACATATCAGAGTTCTTATAACCTGGCAGATCGTCTTTGCCTTCGGGCTAGTCTGGGGTCAAGAGTAAGTCTAAAACTAAAAAAAAAAAAACGGCCAAGTGCGAGTCGGACTCGCGCACCGAGGGTTCCGTACAACCTTGCAAATTTATGGTTTTCGTAATTTTTCCTTTATCTATGCTATAAGACGTTGCTTCGTACCAAATTTCAAGATTCTGAGTTCACGGGAAGCACCCTGTAGGTTTTGATTCCCTTGCAAGTGTCGAAAATTTGCGGCATAAACGGCTGTATCTTTTGATTGCGTTGGCTTAGAAGTTTGATTTTTTTTACAGCTTCAAGGGACAGTAGACCTGAGTAATTGATATAAATTTCAGCTTCATACCTCCACGCGTTCCTGAGAAAAAGGGTCTTGACAGACGGACGGACGGACGGACAACAAAGTGATCCTATAAGGGTTCCGTTTTTTCCTTTTGAGGTACGGAACCCTAAAAACATGTTTTAAAGATTTCTTTCGTTGGATTTAATTTGAGATCGTGAAGAATCCTAAACACCGATTTGCAATGAAAACTTTAATGTATTCGGGACTTTGATTTATGGATAGACCGATGATGATTGATTGTGACATTTAGTAATTACTAATGATGACGATGAGGTCGACTCACACACACACACATGTCACTTTCGCCTTGAATAAGACCCAAGTTATAGAAATCAGGGAACAAGTCCACAGGCAGGTAATGCAGTTTGCCATTATACTCGTAAATGTGGAAGTTTTGTACATCATCATCAACGCGTAACTGATCGCTGCTGAGCTAAGGGTATTTCCTTACACATGAAAGAGTATGTTAAATCCGTCGTGGATTCTAAGATGCTGTTAGGCAAGTGGCCACCTGTCTGACATGACTCAACGACTTCCATGAGTAAACACTACTAAAACCGGGACCACCGGTTTAACTTGCCTTCCGAAACAAGTTTCGTGCAAAGCCCCCCGATAATGGAACTCTGATACGGAATCAGCTCCTAAGTGGAACTAATAATATTTTGGAAAACGTAAAAGATTATTAAAAAAATACAAATATATGGGATTGACAATAGGGACTGGTCATGCGCTCGGCTTGGTAGAGCGACCAAACAAAATTGACGCAACTCTCTAAAAAAGTATAGTCACTGACCCTAAGTTCTTAAATAGTTCGTATTACTATTAAGCGAACACCTAGGTAGGTACAGTCAACAAAGTTGTTAGGGTTACATGGCCAGTAACTAAGAATTATTTTTTCTGGGGAAGTCATAAATAAATCTTATTGATTAATGTTTATTTCGAAAGGTATCTTTGATCCCTATAATTTACCAAAAAAATACTATAAATACATTTAAGGCTTTAAGAGAAAAGTGAATCTTAATTTTTGGCCATGTAACACTAACAAGCAGTGATAGCCCGGACGGTTAAAGAGCCGGCCGAAAATCAGTGAGGCTGGGGTTCGAATCCCGGCATGTACCAATGAGTTTTTCAAAAACTTACGTACATATTTATCACTAGCTCGACGGTGAAGGAAAACATCGTGAGGAAACCCGCAGGTCTCAGAATTAATTCTGAGACATGTGTAAATAGACCCGGTCCGGCGATGGGCTCACCACCTATCACGTTTAGGGGTCCAATGTATCTCGTGAAATGTGGGTATATCCAGTTATGGAATACCTCTGCCTACCCCCTCGGGGATAAAAGGCGTGAGATTATATTATTATATTATATTAACACTAACAACTTTGTTGACTGTACTAAGCTAAAAAAATATTCGTTTGCATCTTTTAGGGGGGCCTGTTCTGTAGGTAACCGATATGTTTCTATTGTATTTAGTTGTCTTGTTTTGGTTGTTATCCTACTAATATTATAAACACAAAAGTTTGTACCTATGTATGGACTATGGATGTATGGATGTTTGTTCCTCTTTCACGCAAAAACTACTGAACAGATTTTGATGGTGGATAGCGGGGCGCTGCTAGTACAGTCAAGAGCACGCTAAGCTTGACACTTTGGACTTTGACCCGGCCCTATATTCTATGGCGCGCAGTATAAATCAGAGCTCAGCTTAAACTGGTAGTGTCAAGCTTGACTTGCTCTGACTGTACATACATGCATATGAAAAAACTAGCAGCGCCCCCGCGGTTTCACACGCGTAGTTCCCGTTCCCGTGAGAATAAGGGGATAAAATACAGCTTATGTGTTATTCTGATGTATATGCTATATAATTGTATAGTTTCATGGCAGGGACTATTAAGCTTAAAGAACATGGAGTCTGAGCTAACAAATTGGAACCGTCTGCGAAATATTCAGTTTTTTAACACCCTGGATAACATATGTAATCCGCGCGACCACTGCAGGGTTAAGTATTTTTGTAAATTACTTTCATTTTAACATTTCACTCATACAATACTCATGGTACTTCTCGGCAGCTCAGTTTATAATTTAATTAACTGTAGAAACAGTTGATTTTTACAAAACTTACTCAAAAAAGAAATTGAAGTAAGTATACCAATGTTTGAGTAGGTATCTTTTTAGGAGCTGTTTTAGTTTCGAGACGTTTAAAAAGGATTATGTAATTAGTTTTTCGAAAATTAAATTTTGTTTTATCAAATAGAGGACGGTAAGACGGCATTTAAAGAATACACAACTTGTATGTTAAAATAACTGTTCTCGGTTTCTAGGCTGCGTATCAAAATGAAACATTTTAAATTAGACTTACAATAATACAACTGTGAAAACAGCAACCAATTTAGTGAAGTAGTTTCTGCGTGTTGCGCTTACAAACATACAGACAGACAGACAAAAATTCGTAAAACAATTGTGTTTGCTAAGTAGGTATAGATTGATATCTTTCTTGGTGTAGAGAAAATAAAATAAAACAATTATCGTTACAGCGGAAGAAATGTAATAAATCAATTCCAAAATAAATTACTGGATATTGTGAAAATGACAGGGTGGCAGCTGAACGAATATCGAAGGACACTCCGGAAATTCGACAACCCTTCATCCGGGTCGAGTTGACTATACACAAATGTTCTCGCAGTGATTTGAATCGGAAATCTGTTGTGTGTCGTATCGGAGTACTCGAATGTGTTTCTGTTTACAAAATAAACGAAACTGCTGTTATTTCCAGAGCTATCATTTTGTAGTAAACGTTTAGCTTAATCAATTTTAATATAGTTTTATCTGTATAATTATTTTCATTATCCACTAATTTGAACAAAATATAGATACTTAGTTAAGATAAGAAATAAAGTTATCTTGAGATTTTTAGTAAAAATAAAAACCGACTTCAAGAAATCCACTAAGAAGACTAAAAATTGATCTTTTACAAGCCATTGCTTGTGTCATTGTGGTCTTCATCGTCAGTTCCGTTACACCAAATCGAGCTTTCCAAGAGGAAATGCACTAGTTACGATAACAAATACCCTAATCGCTAATGCCATGACGTCAATGAAGCCAAATGGGCAGTAGGTACTCTTTCAAATAAAAAAAGATTTTCCAAAATCGGTCTAGGCGTCTTAGAGTAACCTGGGAAAATACATAAAATAAAAAGTCCCGACGAATTGATAACTTCCCTCTTTTTTATTGAAGTCAGTTAATAATGTTTCAAGTTCAATGTTTCATTTGCCAATGTCACGTTTTTTATTAATAAATCGCTACTTGGCTACAGATCACTCATATTGTCAACCACTTACGACTGTGAGTGCAGATGTCAACTCCATTTCCTGCAACGGACTACGTATTGGACTAGTGGGGTTTGTCAGTTGCAATTTATTGTTTTAAATTATATAAGCTGGTTGCTGCACCTGTGTCTATCAGGAGGTTACGCAGAACGTATCTACCTACTTTGCACTTTTGGCACTATATTGCCTGCTATCACGATTTGTCAGAAGTCCAGCTAGATGAGCTTCAGTGTATCCAAAATTTCTGCATTTGGTTCATATAATGACCATGTTTCTCATTATACTTAACAAGCGACCTGCCCTGGCTTCGCACGGGTGCAATGATAACACTAAAACCTTCCTCATGAATCACTCTACCTATTAAAAAAAACCGCATCAAAATCCGTTGCGTAGTTTTAAAGATTTAAGCATACAAAAGGGACATAGGGACATTCCATAGGGATATAGGGACAGAGAAAGCGACTTTGTTTTATACTATGTAGTGATTTAATGATGAAGTCAAGTCCGGGATACAGTTGAGGGATGAATTAGGCTAACTACACTCAATATTACCTTCATCATCATCATTATCAGCTTACATTTGTCTACTGCTGGACATAGGCCTCCCCTGACGAGCGCCATAGCGCCCTGTCTTCAGCTCGACGCATCCAGCATCTGCCTGCAGCCTGCACAATATTACAAAATCCACATCCTTCTAGTCAAAAGTCAGGGTTAAAAAAAAGCTGAAGGTCACACACAACATTATCTGGTGTGTTTCTGCTGGGCGGTGAAAGCTTGACCTATGACGAATGGCAGTTAGCGCCTTTGACTTTTTTTTCAAAGGGAATCGTTGGAGTTCGGGCTGTGCGTCTGACGTGTCCTTTGACTGCTTATTATACGTTAACAGTCACATCTGAGGGTCAGAAACAGTTAGGTAATATTAAACAGCTTTGTTAGGCTAAAATACAATCAAATATTTTAATTCTACATTAGAACGTGGAATTGGAATTTATATTTATGGGTATGGTTATCTAAATATCTAAGTTTTGTTTATGTATGACTTCGGTGTAATTGTGCGTGCTTGTTCCCCAGCCACCCGCAGGCTGGCATGTGGGTATGCCAAGTATGCGCTCTTCCTGAGGGTTGCGAAAGGGAAGCCTCCCTTCTGGCCAGCCCCAAGCTACGACGCTGATGGTTCGTATCTAAGCTGAGCCGTCGTAATTTCATTACGAAACTGTGTTATGCATGATGAAATTAGTTTCATGCTACTAGTTTCACTACCCCTTTTTTTTTCTTTCAATGCCTTACGCATACCTGGTGGTAGCGGGGATGACAATCAGGTTATGTAAGGCGAGTGCGTTACTCCAGCGGAAATTTGTCGAATATCGGCATTTGAGGGATACAGATAATTAGAAGTCCGGCTTCTGTAAATGTAGTGCAGATTTAAAAAATGTATTGCTTATAGTTTTTGAGTAATTTAAGAAAAGCAGTTTCCGCTGGGGTAACGCACTTATGTCAGGCTTGCACAGACTAAAACCTCCTTCAACTCCAAACCTTCCTCCTCTCGCCCTATGCTCAATCCCCATCGGGGTAGCAGGCGCGGGTTATCCCCGGCCACGATAGCTACCTATAGAAATACTTTTGTGACATTAATAGTGTCATGAAATCAACAGTATCGCTAAGATCATGGCTCCGTCGACATCTAATCTTTAGTTTGGCGCGCATAATGTTGTTGCACAGATGCTTTCACGACACTAGTTTCACGTCACGTTTAGTGAAATTAATGACAAATTAAAAAAAAATTGCGCATGGCACGAAATTAATTCAGTGTCGTTGTTGGCTCAGTTGGTAGCGACCTTGACTTCTGAGTCGGAAAGTTGCGGGTTCGATCCCCGCTCGGGGCCAACATTTGTGTGCATTAACATGTCTGTTTGTTTCGTGTCTGGTCGTTTAATATTTAAGTACCTATGTTTATCAGTTGTTTAATACCCATAGTACAGGCCCGGCCTAGTTTGCGACTAAATATCCGTCTGTGAATTGTGTCCCACAATTTATTATTTATTAATGCATAAAAAAATATCGATGTAATTAATGTCGTGAAACTACTTTCATGCAACTAGTTTCGTAATGTAATTTGGCTTAAATGTGTGTCAGTATGGCAGAAGCAGCATGAGAGTCGAATAAATGCTGTATTAATGTACACGTTATAAAGCATGAGGGCACGATTGTTGATAAAACGCGGAATAGAGTCCGAGAGCGTTGTAGAAAGAGGATGTTGTGACTAGCTAAACAAATAATAGAAAGGCTTGGACAGGATGGGTCCATGGATGAAAGGCATCTAACGAGACAAATATTTAAGAGTGATCGGCCGAGTCGGAAGAGCGAAGTTATAACGGCTACATCGATCAGATCGGCGATGTATTGCGGTAAAGCTAGAAAAAAGTATTCGAAACAGACGAACATGTTTGGATGTCGATGAAGCTGAAGAGGTGTTCCAGCTTCGTAGTAGGTGGGTGTCTATTGTCGTTGCCTACCCCGTCGGGAAAAAAAGCGTGAGCATAATATGTACTTACGAATAAAATTTAAGGGAAAATAAATATCGGATGGTTAGATATTTTTCCTAAAATAAACAATTATCTCATGATATAAAATGCTATGAAAATACGGTTTGAAATTTAAAAATTTTGAAATGGTTTCGACATCATGACCTCAGAACCCAAGTAGCTGGGAACCTGATTAACATACCCATATTGAAAGACGATTATTTGATGTAAGTAAGTATATTGATAGATTCTTGGAATTTGTGACAAAGTTGTTAAATATATTTTTAAAACTTGTGCTTAACGTTCGGAGTTTTTCTCAGATAACCTATTTTTTTACCATTTATGTTTACTCTCGTAGATTATCTCTCATCGCGTTATATTGTGTCACTTATTGCATATTGTTATTACAAGCTTTCAATAAAGAGTCCTTACTTACACATAATACATAATTATAACCTTTGAGTATTAAACCAACAGGAGACGTCACGCGCACTAGTTTCTTTGCAAAAAAGTCTGCCAATTTCTGCACGGGGGACGAGGAAACAAACACAAATAATGCTAAAACAAACGCATTTTTTGACAAAACAATTAAACACTAGCTTGAACTAGATGTACACAAATACATTCACCAATCCGAGCACTCCGTAAACTCAAGAAAACTAGTTATAGGCGTGTTGACCGACACCTTTTTTTGGCAGAGGGGAACGCCTGTCAATGGCGTCTCCGGTTGGTTTAATACACACACCACAATGTACAGACCAAATAAATACCTGTCTACCTAGAACCTAGAACCTGTGCTAGAACGCAGACAGAATACCAAATTTTATTACTCTCAAAGTATTAAATTAACGGCCGTTAAAAAAGTGTGTATAGTAGAATTAGTGATACCAGTTCCAGACAATTAGACATCAAGCGACCAGTTCATAATGCGTTCTCTCAAGGTCGTTAAGTTTAATATAACTTATGATTTATTATAATTTATAATACTATGAATAATAATTAGCAAGACATTAACGTATTTAGGTATGTATAAAAATTTATTTAAAAATATTCTGAGTTTTGAATTTCTTGCCGGTATTTTTTATCCTATACCTACCTACTACACGAGCAATACGAGTATATGCAATTAAGTATTTTAGGTATTATATCCTACTATATAATATTATAAATGCGAAAGTTTGTTTGGATGGATGTCTGGATGTATGGATGTATGTGGGCGTTTTTCAAATAGTTTGACCATGTGACGAACACGAACTTTTTTTTTCGATGTCAAAGTTTGTCCCTTTTCTTGATTGCAATTGATCGACCATACTTTGATTATCATGAAAATCAAAAATATATCCAAATACTACCAAAAACCATAAGAGAATACACATTTTTTTGTCGTGGCACGAGGTGAGATGTTCCGGTGCGTAACGAAAATTAATACTAAATAGAGTGAAAGCCATGAGTTAATTAGTTATCCAGTCTTTACAAAAGTTTAATTATCATAAAAATCTCTACTAAAACATACTTCTACTCATCCTTAGGAAACGAAACAACTTTTTATGATATAAAGTATATCGAGATCGTCACAATTGGAGAATTTTCACCACTTAAGTATTACTTTTCATATACTATTGAGGTATAGCAAGTTATGATTTATTTTAAAGATGTTGAAGTATTTTGTGTAGTTTAAATAGAGATAAGCAATACCATTTAAATATACATATTTATTAAATAAAGCTAGATTTATTTGAACTAAAAATGTGGGACAGTGACGATCTGGAACCGGAGGTGACTATCTGGAAAATGTTAAGTAAGGTTTACACCACTACCACTTCTGCAAGATATTGTGGACAGGCGTAAAATATCATTTACAAACTAGTAAAGCTGAATATTAGGTAAATTATGAATCACTAACGTCACTTTTCAGTGCTTATAAAGATTTTTTTCACAGCTCCAAGGGACAGTAGACCTGAGTATTTGATATAAATTCCAGCTTCATACCTCTACACTACCGCAAAGAATTTCTCAAAATATTTCATGTACAGGCACGGCTCCGTTAGAGTTTTATTATATGTATAGATTAAGAATTACTGTCTGCGTAGAAAATTTCCATCATATATTTTCTTGCTTAGAAATTGTCATGTAATCCAACCTTAATACTTCCGGTGCGTGATAAATTTATTCCGGTAGTACATCACATGACGGACTGGATGTGACGAATTGCTGCCAACGAGATTTAAATAATAAATTGTCGCTAACGTATACATTGTGAAGATGTTTTAATTTCATTTTATGGATATCTATTAGTTACTTCATGCTTTTTCTTGATTGAATAGTATAAAAAGAGCTTCTTACTTTCAAAATTCTCGCAACAAACAGGAAAAAAATTTCTGGGGCTACTTTTTTTTACAACTTTCGTCACCGTTATTACGTAGACTGAAAACTGGACACACAATAGCGGATACCATACAGAATAATGATGTTGCCAGGATTAAAGAACGTCAATCAATTTGGTAATAATTTATCAGGAACATCTCCAAATCGCCGTGACTATCCCGAAAATTCCGGTTTTCTCATTTTCTTGGGACAACATACAATTAGAGTTTTAACGATTTTAAGCCCTGTTTAGAGTAAATAAGAGTTTAAATTCGTATTTTTCAAGTATCCAGACACCTATAGAACGTAAAAAACAACTGACATTAAAACAACTTTTACAAGATAATGGAGGTTGAATTTTCAAAATCTGCATGGGACATCGATATTTTTCCCGAATTTCAGCGTTTAAATGGCAAAAATAATTAGTTGTATTCATTTATATCACATTTTGAAGTAAATTTCGTATAGTTTAATTGTTAATTCATTAGAAAACATACAGCCTTAATGTGGAAAGAGCGAGTATTAATCCTAAAAAGTAGGTTAAAGTCGTGGGACAACCCGATTTTGTGATGGTCAAACTATTTGAAAAACGCTCATGTTTGTTCCTCTTTCACGCAAAAACTACTGAACGGGTTTTGATGAAACTGTACAGTTATATAGCTTACACATCAGAATAACACATAGAATATATTTAATCCCAGTATTCCCACGGGAACGGGAACTAGGCGGGTGAAACCGCGGGGCGCTGCTAGTAGATAATATACCTATTTGTTTACTCTCTTCTGTACATTATATCCTACCAACGTTGTGCTTATAAGAAGTCACAAAATTACCAAATGTAGCTTATTAATAGTAATAAATAATCCATCTCACATGAATAGGTAGTGATCTAGTGCAAAAGGTCGCTGTGTTGTCTTTGGTACTACGTATGCCTTTAGAATGTCCGGGAACCCATGTTCCCGAGATACTAAAACGTCCAGCTACAATAAAAACAATATACTTAAAATGTTTTTTTAAAAGCGCTGTATTGTGAATTTTGTGATAACAAAACATAATTACATTTATTTTTTGCAAAAAATACAGACAATGCATAACTAACTTTGTTTTTGTAATGATATGAGTTGAGTTAGGAAACCTGCAGGTCCCAAATTAAATTCTAAAGGCATGTGTAATAGCACTCAGCACCGTCGGTGGGCTCACCACCTGTCCCGTTTGGATCACGTCCAAAAATATACTAGTGACAAGTGGGTATTTCCACCAATCGAATACCTATGCCTATTGCCTGTCAGTGATAAAAGGCGTGAAGCATATCTTTTTTATTTTATACTATCCTTTGAAGATAGCCTATAAATGTGTCTGTGTTATTGTCAAACCTCAAAGCTCCGGCACTCCTGGGTTTGTCTAGTCATACCAACTAACGCATTTCCGGAAAACTTTAGTTCTTGCGCACGGCGCACGCTACTGCACGCAACTAATGGGTAGGAGCGCCATGTTTTCGCAGTCAAAGATCAAGTCTTACATTGGGTAGTTGACATCATCGAAACTAAATTGCGAGTAGTCATTCATTAAAAATATAATCTCAAAACATCTTTTAATATGTACCTATTGCGGTTTTCATTTAACAATTAGGTATAGCAAATAATAAAATATAACAATCAAAAAGAGTGCTGCAATTGAGTACTAAAAACTATGACGTCACACCTTGCTATTTCAGACATATTTTATTTTAATTTTATTTATTTTATTATTTTCGGAGCACCTACAGCAAATTAAGAAATACAACTAACACCTAAAAAAAATATATCAACGAAGCCATTTACAGGTGTTCGCAGATAGGATTTACAGGTGTTCCCAGATAGGATTTATAGGTGTTCGCAGATAGGGATATCGTTTATACGTTTTAACTTGGCAGCTCTGAAATTGCGCCTATGTCTGCGTAATAACATTAAAAAAACTGTTTATTTCATATAACAAAAAATTGCATGCTTCTTACACAAACTTAACTTTAGCGACCATTTTGCGGTATGAGGCGGTTTGCGCAGGCGGAGCCTATGTTCAGAGCAGCCAAGTTAAAACGGCCGTACTATAGGATTGACTAGTTAAACCTAAGAGCGCCCGGAGCTTGAAGGTTTAACTATGACGTCTGCATACCTTATGCTTGATGGACTAGAATAACTTGTAAATGAATAGGTACTGGCCAAAATCATCATGATCCGTTCAATGACACCTTGGTAACATAAATAATTACCTATAATAGCCTTCCGTCATAATTACTCTTGTTTTTCTTGTATTTTTTCTCCTTACAAGCCGATTTCATGTATGGTCCTAATTAAAATCATCTTGTGTCTAAAAACTTATTATTAGAATATAATAATAATAATAATAATAATAATAATACTTTATTTCAGATTTACATCCATATCATTTTTTTATTTTATTTTATTTATTTATTTAGACGCACAAAACAGTTAGTGACATAACAGTTCAAACAAAAGTAAAATTAAAAGATCTAGTCACTAAAACCAAAACATGTGCATACAACATTACAAAAAAGGAATTAAGTAGTAATCTATTTTTACAAGTTGATTGAAAAATACAAAAAGAATAGTAAAATAATTAAGTAAACAATATTTTTTAACTTTTTAAATTAGATATACAAATATATAACGACATAAAACTCCAGAATTTGCTTTTAGTGTTATTAATATTATTTTTTGGATTCAAAACATTCATCTACTTGCCTTAAGAATGTAGCTCTTCGTGGATTGAATACATCTAGATCACTGCAATCAGAACTTTTTTCGTTATACATTCTACACATTCTTATAAGGGGGTTGTAGAAAGATGTGTTGTTCCTATAAACTCCGAGAATAAAAGTTCTTGGAAACCGATATCTATGCCTGGTGTTGATATCAATTGAGGCTAACAAGGAGGGGGAATCAATAGATGAGTGCAAAATCTTATGGAGATGCGTCAATAGAGATTTGTCACGTCTCACGTGAAGAGGTTCCGCCTTAAAGAATTCTAGACGGCTGGAGTAATCATGAAGAAGACGAGATCGACCCAAGCGCCAGCTTAACACCTTCAGGCAACGTCTCTGTATGCTCTCTATTCGATCAGAGTGAATTTTATAAAATGGGGACCAGATGACTGAGGCATACTCAAGAATGCTCCTCGCAAGGCTGTAGAATAGGTATAGCGTAGTTTGGGGCTTTCTAAAATCTCGAGAGTTACGCAAAATGAAACCTAGTACTTTATTAGCCCTGTTTACCATATAGTCATAATGGTCCCTGAATGAAAGCTTACTATCTATGAATACTCCAAGGTCTTTAACTGTACTTTTTCTTTCTAGGATGTGAGCATTAATTCTGTAGTCAAATATGATTTTGTTTTTCTTTGTAGTAAACGATATAATATTACATTTGTTCTCATTCAGGGACATATGGTTCGCCAAGCACCAGTTAGCAATAGCGTCCAGATCTTGCTGTAGTGAATAGCAATCTTGTCTATCTGTGACAATTCTAAATATTTTGAGATCATCTGCATACATGAGACAGTCATTCCGAATATGTTTAACAAGATCATTTATAAAAACTATAAATAGCAATGGCCCTAGATGTGATCCTTGCGTTACACCTGACGGTACTTCAGCGGGTAGGGATGTGAATCCTTTTAGAGCAATTACCTGATTGCGTTTGGACGTTGCGTTTCCCATCTTAGTAAGTCGCCGTGGATGCCGTGTGCAGAAAGTTTGGAGCAAAGCAGAGTATGGCTGACGCGATCAAAAGCCTTAGAAAAGTCTGTGTAGATTGCGTCGACTTGATGATTGTGAGCGAAAGCTCCACATAAGTAGTTTTTGTATATTAGGAGGTTACTTACTGTGGATCGACCTCGAATGAATCCATGTTGAGCATCAGTAATTGTAGATTTGACGTGACTGTTAATAACATCGTAAACCAGAGACTCAAACACCTTAGCGATAGTTGACAGGATGCTTATGGGCCGATAGTTCTCACATTTGGATTTATCCCCTGACTTGTAAATTGGAACAATATTAGCAGTTTTCCACGCTCTTGGAAAAATGCCCTGGGAAAGAGATCTATTAAAAATTAAAGCAAGTGGTAAAGAGAGTTCATCGGCACATTCCTTAAGAAGGAATGGAGGAATACCATCTGGCCCGGCACCTTTATTAGGGTCTAGGTTGTTTAACCTTTTTAATATTTCGCTGCGCTGGAATTGAATATTAGATAGAATATTATTTCCTACATCATCCATTACATCATGATCCCTAGGGGTGTCAGAATTGTGTGTATAAACAGATTTGAAAAAACTTGAAAAAAGTTCACAGATCGTGTTTCCATCCGTGGAAGAACAACCAGCGTATGACATTTTATTTGGTAAGGAGTTCACAGGTTTTTTGCTACTAACATACCTCCAGAAAGCCTTAGGATTTTCTGTACATGATTTTTCCACGCTTGACAAATAGCTATTGTAACATGTTTTCATTAAGTGTTTACTTCTAGCTCTTAGCATGTCAAAAGTATCGTAATCGCGAGGATTACCGTACTTTTTATAGCGCGAGTGAAATTTTAACTTTTCCTCTATACATTTTTGCAAGGAGAAACTAAACCAAGTAGGATAGGTTTGATGAGCCTTTCTTTTAACAATGGGGGTGTGCTTAGAAATTATTTCATTAAGAGTATTATAAAAAATGTTTACGGAATAGTCAACATCCTCATGTTCGAGTATTTCACACCAGATAGTGTTACGCAAAGCTGATTTTACTGCAGCAGTGTTACACTTTCTAAAGTTCAGTCGCTTTTTGCCCTCAACAGGTTGCAAAATAGAATCTTTGTGTGCAATATCAACCTTAACAAGGAAAGCTGGATGGTGCTGATCTAGTTTCGTAAGTTCACCAGTGCGAGCAACGCAACATGCAGTAGATGAAAGTACCAGATCGAGTATATGATTGTTAAAGTTACTGATACTGTTGAATTGATTGAGTTCACAAACCTTCATGAAATCCATCAAGGATAAGGCCTTCCTATCAGCGGGTTCAGTGGGTAATTGGAAATAATCAGGTGTTGCAGAGACCCAGACGATATTGGGAGTATTAAAATCTCCCAAGAGTAAAAAAATTTTGAACACTATCTCTGTTTAAAGAGGTAATATTTTTCACACAATGGTCATAAAATGTAGACAATTCACTGGCTTTGAGTTGTGGGGGGAGATAGCAAAGACATAAATTGAGACGGGTATTGTTAGATTGCATACCGAGCTGAATGGTTAACCATAAATCTTCAAATTCACTCTCCCAACAGTATTGACGGGTTACACAGAAACTTTTTTTAACAGCCACGAGAACTCCACCACCGTCTGACTTAGAATTGCTACTTGTGCAACGGTCCCTTCGAAAAACCAAGTATCTCTCATCAAAAAGTTCCTCAGAATAGACACCGGCATTGAGATTGGTTTCAGTTAAACATAGAATATCGTAATCACTATTCAATAATGACAAATAAAATTCTTTGGTTTTTGTTCTTAAACCATTTAAATTTTGGTAATATATTAACATTATGAAGAAGATAACAGATCCAAGTAGGTTTATCAAACTATAGAAACTTAAGTACTAATACATACAAATTTATTACATATTGAACCAATTTAAAGTGTAACCGTTATCAGAAGCAAATTTTTCAAGGGCTTTTCTGTCTCTGATACGTATAACGCCTGCACCTTCGTCCTTTCTAATATAAACTTGGCCATATTTAACCCACACGAACTTGAAGGGCTTATCTTTGCAAAATTGTCTGGCTGCAGCGAAAAGTTGTTTGCATTTAGGGGACAGGTGTTCAGTGATGTAGATTTGACTAGTTTCACCAGCTAGTCCTATGTGGTTCGTGTTCAGTTTCTCTTTGGGGTGGGCCTTATTGAAGCGGTATGCAGCTGATAGGATTTCGTCACGTAGTCGTGGTGAGGACAACGTGACCACGATGCTGCGGGGCCGTTTCGCTGATTCATCGAACTTCGCAACTCTGCGGCAAGCGCGTATGTCATTATCAGACATAGACAGGTTCACAGTTTCGCATAGCTTCTTAAAAATAGCAAGAACATTTTCGTTGCGTCTCTCCGGGATAGCCTGCAGCTCAACGTTGTGATCTCTCGATGACTTTTCTAGTGAATTGAGACGCCCTTCAAGGTCCTTTAATTCTGCTTGCATAAGTGTTTGCTTCGACTGAAGGTTATTAATTATATCGTCCTTTTTAGATATTTGCTCCTTCAAGTCCTTTTGTTCTGCAGTAATAAAATCGGTTGTGGTAGTAAACTCTTCCTCGAGGGTCCTGATTTTACAATCTATTTCCGCTGTAATCATATCACACCAGCTACAAAAATAAAAATAACTACAAACTAGGTATTCAGAAAAACTGAGTGTCTAAATTCTAGGCAGCAATAGCAAGCCATCGTCTATAGGTGGTGGTGGCTGGAAGTCTCTCTGCCAACTCGCGTATGATGACATTTTTGCAGCTTGCAACCCTGGACATAAACGTCGCTATCCTGCTTCTCTGGATGGCATTGAACGTGTTCACTCGAGCCTTGAAAAACATTTCAGATGCACTGCAGTAACGTTTCAACCCCATGAGGTGCCTAAAGATGTTATTATATTGAACACGAATGCCATCCAGCGACCGCTTCGTGTATTCCGTCCAGAGCTGGCAAGTATACAGCGATTGGCAGAAAGACCTGAACAGCGTAATTTTGACATTATCAGCTGCTTTGAAAAAAATTCTGGCAATCATATTTCCTACGACAGACAGTGACCTACGCTGTCTTTCTATATCGTTGTCGTCTTTCATATCCGACGACATAACGTGGCCAAGGTACTTGAAAGTCTCGACCACCTTAACAGGCAGCCCAGCCACGTGCACAGCAGGTACATTCCGCGGTCCCCTACCCGACCTGAATAACATCATTTCCGTCTTTTTGGCATTATAGATTAATTGATGCTCATGGGCATATTCTTCACACGTAGAAATTAGTTTTCTCAGACCTTTGATCGAAGGGCTGAGCAGCACCATGTCATCAGCGTAACTCAAGTTATTGACAAATCTGTCACCAAGCTTGAGCCCAACTGGAGTGCTGCTCAGCCTCACAATCAAATCATTCACGTATACGTTAAACAGGTCAGGCGAGGTAAGTCCACCCTGCCGCACGCCACAAGACAACCTGTAGCTATCAGACATCGCGCTGCCCCATCTAACACTATTGCCCTGATTGCCATACCAGTATGACAACAGGCCAACAACGCCCGACGGTACCCCCCTATCACGCAGTTTTTGCCACAGCAAACTGTGGTTGATAGTATCGAACGCGCGGCTTAGGTCTAAGTAGCATGCGTATACTGTGGAACCACGATTGGTATAGTATGCGACGGTTTGTTTCATCGCAAATATTGCCATATCGGTAGAGACCTCAGCCCGGAACCCAAATTGCCCGTCGTCAATTTTCAAATACGGAGACAGTTTCTCCTGTATACACCTCTCATTGGCACCACGACTGTTTTAATCAATTCATCCGGTAAATAACCGTGCCGCCCGCAGAGAGTAAAAAGCCGCGCCAGCAATTCACAGATGTGTTGACCTGCGTACAGCAAATGCTCTATGCTCAGCCCGTCGTGACCCGGAGACTTCCCTCGCTTCATGTTTCGTAGAACCTTGGCTACTTCGTCACTGGTAACTTGGAAAGTCCCCGTTCCACAGTGAGCAGAATTCTGGCTTACTAGCTTTATTGTGTTACTATTATGGGGTGGGGTAACAATAAAATGGTCCTTAAATAAATCGGAAATGTCTTTGGGGTTATCTTTTTGGTCTACACATACAGGTACACTACTCCTATTTTTTAATTTCTTCACTTCCTTCCAGAATTTAGAAAAGTTCTTGGTAGAATTATGACGGGCCAACACATCCATTGTAATTTTGTCTTGGTTATTTTGCACGTACTTCAGGGCGGCTTTAAACTCCCTGCGCGCAGTCGTCATTTCATTGAAATAATATCCCGAGCGTGGCCTACCAAATAGCACCCACTGGATAAATTTCTGTCTTGCCACTACGTGATGGTGCCTGACATGATAATTCCAGCCTACCACCTTTTGCCTACCCCTTTTAATGGTGTGACTAGATTTCGCAGAAAACTGCAAACAAGAAATAATATCATAATAAAAATAGTTAATCAGACTTATATGATCATCAATATTACAAACACAGTCGGTTGGGTCACAAGATAAAACATTAAAATAATTTTTATTATTACGAATAACATTAAACTCAGTATCACATAATTTATTGTACATGTTTTTCTGGTCCTCATCGCGGGCTCCCCATACATATTGACTCATTGATAAAACATTATCCAAAGCATCATTAACTTTAGGTACAACTTTGCCGAGATCGCAGGTTATAACAAGCGGGAAGTGATCGGATAGGTATGAGTCATACAGCACGCGTACATCGGTCACCGAGCCGGCGGCCGCTGTAGTGACGACACAGTGGTCGAGCCACCTGCACGTCCCGTGCGCATCGCTGACAAATGTGTATGCGCCGGACGACATTCCAAGCCTATCAAAGTCCACACAGCTTAGTGACTGTTCAGAACAGAAATCTACCAACTCTTTTCCAAAAAGAGTACCAGGGTGGGAGTTATAATCGCCTATCGCAAATACAGTTTCTACGTCAACACTCTCAATTATTGCACTTATGTTGCCCAGACACTGAGTAAATTCTGGAAAATTATCTATACAGTCCGTGGGCAGATAGATACTTAGCACTAATATAAATAAATACTCTATATATACTTAGCACTAATATAAATAAATACTCGTTAATAGACATAATTTTGTAGGTAAATGTTTTTATTTTCTTTTTTATGACAACGCATTACAAAAAATATAGAGGTACGTGATCCCACTGCACATTTGCCTACGTCACATTATGATATCACGATAAAATGATGCTTTTTTGTAAGTGATTCTTGCAAAATACCACCTTAAAATCCTAAATTACCCGAAATCAGGTAAAAAATTCTCACACCGGCAACGTAAGGCAATTTATAAACAATGCTCTGTTGCCACATAAACAACTATAAAATATTCAAAAGAAACATTAATCTTAGTTAGGTACTTGAAGCCAATTATCTGTCAAGCTATTCAAAATTCGAGAGTTTTGTTTTTTAGCTCCAACCTTTTCTCGTCAAATCGAATAAACCACAAGATTCAGTTTCAATAATGGACAACATTTCATTTTCACCGGGGAAGCTAATAATAATACCAATAAGAATAAGGAAACTATTTGGGGGTATTAGCGTGCGGAACAAAATATATTTTTTCAGAATTTATAATAAACTAATACATACTGTATATCGTATTAAACATAAATACAAAAATACACACATAAAATAATGTAAAGATGATGATTTTCTTTCGAACAATTTTTACCTGGAGCGCGATTTTTGAATCTCACTGGTGATATCAAAATCACCGATGACTAAAATTATCACCGATGACTTTTATGTCACCATTTTCCAAAAGCCGTATTTTTGAAAGTCACACGCTGTTTTCAATAAATCGTCGCAATCACAAAATATCACAATCGAACCCCGCTGCTAATTCTTCCGAAAACATACTTTGGCACTTTTGGCAGATGGCACTACGTCAACTGTCAAAAACAATCGCATGGTGATTTCAATTACGAGTGGGTAGGGGCACTTGTAAATCGATATCATAGGTATGACAAATGTAAGTCACCGATGAGTTTCAAAAATACGAACTTTCGGAAATCACTCATTTCGGTGAGAATTAGTCACTTGGTGAGATTCAAAAATCGACCCCCTGACCCGATAAAAACGCACGAATTTTCTTCTTAAAAGAAAACTTGCATTGGCATTTCCTAATGCAAACGATAGGGTGGTCATTTTTTCATTGGAACTAATATTTTTCAAATGTTTGATGTAAACTACAGTGGCGCCACCCTTAGATACAAAACTTATTTTGCTATAATCTCTTTTGCTAAGAATGTTGAAGAATATTTTTAATTCCAAATTCAAAACACTTTTATTCGCACTTATTAAAATCCTATCGGAAAAGACTTACTTTGCTCCCTCTTTTTGAGGACCAAAACGTCACTTTTCGAATAGATGGTATGAAAATTTTATTGTAAGACTGACAGTAATTGTTTCATTCGTTTATAAACTAACGGCATAGGTTAGTAAGATTTTAATCCCTTGTCAGTGGGCCCACCGTTTCCGGGAGGGTCCATATACGCCAACACCGAAGAAGCAACAGGTCCTCCACTGACTAAGGGTCGATATCTAGACATGATCACTTTGAAAACCTACGGAAATGTAAGCGTTGGGTTACAAATTTTAGAGTCCGTTCACAATCTATCGTCAGCTAACAATTTCAATAGATTGTGATAACGAGCGAGAAAACATTACAAATTTAAATACCTCTAGTTGTATAATACAAAGTACTATTTAAAAGGCTTCTCTTTCCTAAGGATCCATTTGATTGGATTGATTTACATTTAATTATAAGTTTTGAATCTTTACCGCTACGAGGCTAGTTTAGTATCATCGAGAACATTGTTTGGTTTGAGTTGTATTTAAGGCTCAGAACAAAATATGTATTTTTTACCATTAGTTTTGTGATCTCAAATAAATATAAAATAAAGTTATCTCTGAATATTTTATTTCAAAACCTTCAAAACTGTACAAAATTTTGTTTGAACATGACGTAAGTTTGTCAATCATGAAATTTTTGAAATGTTTGCTGTTATTATTCACACCCAAAAATATTCCTTTTCATATCTCATACTCGGAAAGTAGTGTATGTTTGATCTGAGTACCGGGTCGGAAGCGATGATTCCCACCACAGAGAGATTCAGGGCTGTGATTCCCGCCCTCGGTCTGGAAAGACTCATAGTAATTGCTTCCGGCCTTAGGGCGGGAATGAATTAAATAAAAATAGTACTACATTTGGCAAAGACGTTTATAGAAAAAGTTTCTCTAGGAAGGAGAATGACTTTCTTCCAACCTCTTTGGGTACTTAGTAGGGATACGAAAATTTTTACATCAATTAGAATAAGAAAAAAAGGCGCGGCCATGTGAGTGTAGGTATAAACAACAGAAAATAGACCGCGCGCGGGGCGGTAGGTACTCGTTCCATATTTAAAATTTAAAAAAGAGTAATAAATTGGTAAGCTGTTCCGAAATTCAACACTAATAAGCACAGAACACTATTACTCGGGTAAAAGTACATATTATTTTAAAGAGGAAGGATTTGTATATTATTTTTGTAATGTTATTTAGGTTAGGTACTCTATGATGTAGTATTCAAAGACGTTTAAAAGAAAAAGTTTTTCTTTCTTGCAACCTCTTTGGTTGTATTGTTGACAAATTTGTTTTTTTTTGTAGGTATTATTGCGTTTTTGCATGTTTGAATTTTTGTAAAATTGTAATTTTTTTTGTTTACTTTCCTTGAATTCGAAATGAAAAGTAGAGTGTTTAACGCGGGTGGAAGTTATCAATTCCTACTCGGACTATATCCGCCCTCGCTGCGCTCGGGCGTCTAAATACCTCGTATCGGAATTGATTCCTTCCGACCCTTGTATAACAATCTACTATTTGTTGCTTTAACAAACAAATATGAGTCTCCCTGTTATGTAGCCATTTATGAGTTCCGCAATATTAGAACTTCACTGACGATTATATTATTACCAGGCTATTCTGATGTGATAGCCTTACGGTTAAAGAGCATCTCATGATGATAATCATAGAGGTTCGGGTCAAATCTTGGCATGTACAGTCAAGAGCACGTGGAGTTTGACACATTGGACTTTGCAATGGTATTTTAACATACGCTTAGAGGTCAGACTCGCACTACAACTGTAAAGATTCATGTGCTCTTGACTGTACCAATGGATTTTGCAAAAACTGACGTTTTCTCTGTGAACTCAGATTCATAAACGGATCTTTGTGCAAGTACTTATTATTAAAAGAACAATGGCGTGCTCCCATACATTTAATTCGTTGAGGTCCGATTGTAGAATCTTTATGTAAAAAAGAAACTAAAATATTAAGCATCAGCTTCTGAATTTGTACATGTAATTTATACTCAAAGTTGGTAAATAGAAGTATTTAGCTTTGAATTTTTAAGGTAATACTAAAACCCAGGTTAAGTCGTAAGTAAGTTTAGTCAAGAGCAGATGAAGCTTTACACTTGTAGTGCGAGTTTGAATTCTCAGGCGATTGTAATAAGAGCGTTACAAAGTCCAATGTGTCATTACCAACTGAGCCAACAGGCCCATCATCAGTCATCATCAGTTCTACTCCAGGGGGCCAATCCGTAGGGCCAATCCCACTAAACAACGGTTACAGTTGGATGACAATGACATATCAATGGTCAGACCATGGTGTTATTTGCTCTGAAAAGTGCCAAAATAACACCATTGACTGACCATTCATTTCAATTCAACCATTGACATGTCATTGTCATCCAACTATAACCGTTGACATTTAGTGGAATTGGGCCCTTGATGCAGCAAAAGAGATGAGCTTTGTTCGACGACTGTACCTATGTAAGTATTTCTCGACTGTGGTATTGTAACCTTAGATTATACAAAACATTTCATCAATATAACCAAAATACAAAGGGAATCGATATTCCGAACTCGTTATCTGTGTTTATTCAGCGAAATGCCTCTTTCCAAAGTGTATTCATGTGTGTTTTGCGAAGACTCCTAAAATCTAAAATAATATAAGCTGTATTTTTGAAACGCGACTAAATCCAAAAGTAAATCAAGCAATCAGTCAACCTAAATTGTAAAGAGATTATGTATATAGTCCACCTTTGTGTTCTGTGTCGGATCTGGGGGCACGGTAGTAACCCCGCCAAGACGACCCAAGCAAAGCGCAAGGACACTACTACCTACCTTTTCTCGAAGTGCTTCCTCGATATTTTTAACCCTCATAACTTTGGTTCGGATTATACCACACAAACGAAATTCTCTGGATATTATGTCAATAGTGGACTTTATAAACACCTAAAGTTTCAATTGCATAACTATTGTAGGTATTTTAGATTTTATTGATATCTAAAGAACTCCGATTTAGTCACTCACTTATTCTCACTGATGATCATCAAAATTCTTAGGGTCTTTGGGCAAGAGTGAATAGGCATTATCTAGGCAAACATGCTCTATCGTCGTTTATATCATCACTTTCCATCAGGTGAGATGGCAGACAAATGGTTTGCCTATTATTAATTAAAAAAAAAAAACACGGGTTGCACTCCGGGAGTGCCGACAGAAGAGAAAACTTGATTATCGATTTCGGTGTTTCAACACTACTCTCCAACCGTCTTACGGTTTTTCGATCAGCACACGTGACCTGACGCGAATTTCACAGTTTTTACCCATCCCACAAAGTGCTCAACGCAGCTAAAGAAGTTTTCACTTCAAAAAAATACAAAAAACACGGGTTGCACTCCGGGAGTGCCGGCAGAAGTGAAAACTTGATCATCGATTTCGGTGTTACAACACTACTCTCCAACCGTCTTACGGTTTTTCGATCAGCACACGTGACTTGACGCGAGTTTCACAGTTTTTACCCATCCCACAAAAGTGCTCAACGCCGCTAAAGAAGTTTTCACTTCAAAAACTGAAAATCTAGAAAGCTGAAATTTGGTGTGTAAGCTAGGTAGTTAGTTAGTAATAGTTAGAAGGTACACAAAAAAATAACTTGAAACTTTTACCCCCTAGCCCCTTAAGCGAGGGAATGGAAGTTTGTATGACACTTCCGCAAAATGTTGATGATAGCGGTCTGAAAATTGACGGAGCCTATGTTCAGAGCAGCCAAGTTGAAACGGCAGTACTGTATATTTGTTGTGGTGAAGCAGCAAGGTTGTGGTCAGCTCCACGCAATCACTATAAAACGGTCAGCAACTACAGTAAACAAAGAGAACCATATTAATAAATTTTGTAATTTAAAACGTATTCAATGCATAATTAATTTCAACGTTGGCCGTTGGCAAGGCCTTAGTTAACCACACGTGTTTCTTACGTATTTTATACTTACATATATTCAAAATAGGGTTAACATTGACATGCCATCCCATTGTATATCTAGGAGGGTACATATAAGATCTTTAGAGGTTGTGCTGCTTTATATAATATTATTACCTTTCTACTTGCCTAGATAGCTCCTGTGGCATAATTAGATGAAACAAAGTGGATGTCTTAAAGGCGCACTCTCTACGGAGAATTTGTAGGACGTTCTGTTGAAGTAAAATATACCCTAGGAATTGAGAAATTACTCATTTGTATCGTCGGTTAAAAAGTAATTCTACAAGGTCTTTTATGGACATCCAGAGAGAAACGTGACGCTCTGGTGTGTCTATATTAATGAGAAAATATTTCATTTTATAGTTTTATTATACAGGGTGACTTTTTTTACCGTCTGGAAAAAAATGTGGTGTCATAGGTAAGTGTAATAAATTCATTTGGCAATGTTACATATATATTTTTTTTATTATAAAATTTTTTTCTTGCTTAAACTAATATACATTACTCAATTGTAGTCAATAATATACACTGAAATATTTGAAATAGTATTTTAAAAAGAAACAGGCTCGTAGCTTCCATTTATGCGCAATCTACCTACAACCGCCAGCTGCGCGTAGTACTGTGCGTAGTTTTCTAGATTTTGTAAATTGCATTAAACATGACTATATTTAACAATTAATCTCGTGTATAACTTCGGCTCTAGATACCTTATACGTCATATTTTTTTCCAGACTGTAAAAAAATCATCCAGTATACTAGCAGCGTCACGTGGTTTCACCCGCGTAGTTGCGGTTAGAATACCGGAATATAATATAGTCTCAGGGAGTAACTCCCTGATAATGTAGATTTAAATTGGTGAAAGAATTTTTGAAATCGTTTTAGTGACTTAGGTGAAATCGTAACAAACAAACAAGCAAAGTCACTTTGCGGGTTTACCGCCGGTAAGCTGGCGCAGATTTAGTTTGTTTCCGTTCCCGTGGGAATTACCAAAAATCCCTTCATAATGGTGCCTACGACTCATACATAAGATACCATACCATATTTCCAGTTTCTAGGTGTAGGTAATCGTTTCGGTAACAGTACGTATTTATTTTTTTAACCAGTTTTTTATTTTTCCGTGGGAATGACATATTTTCCATGAAGAAAAAATACCCTAGATATTGACCCAGGTACTCAGTGATCTACATACAACATTTCATTTAAATTCGTCTAGTATTTTTTGCGTGATGCGTGCACAGACAGACAAACAAACATTAAAAAAACCCGGCCCGACCCGGCCAAGTGCGAGGTTCCGTACCATCTTCTATATTTATAAAATGATAAACTGAGTACCTGCGCTGAAGTGGAAGTGGGCCGGTTATGTCTCCAGGCGGACTGATGGCCGCTGGAGCCGACACGTGTTCGTGGAGTCCGCGCTTAGGCAAACGAAGTGTAGGGCACACTGCGGCTCAATTGACCGACGACCTAAAGAAGGTGGCTGGCTGTGGATGGATGTGGGCTGCCTAAGACCAAGTAGTGGACAGCAATTAGCTGAAATTATTATGAACGATGAACTATCTAAAATTTTCAAAAAACATTTCTTGTGCAGACACAGTTTGTTACAGTTTTATTATATGTATAGATGTATGTATATTGTATACATAAATATATATACATATATATCTTCTGTACGTTGTTGTTAAAAAACACGGTTCATATAATCGCTAAACGATACGCGACGCAAAGTAATAAATATTTCCCAGGAATTTATGTGGCACAGTAATTTATGTTATGTATTACGACTTTGATGGATTCTTGCAAAACTTTGTAATTCAGTTTAAACAACAAAATTTTGCCGTCAGCGTAATATACTTATTCGACGGTATTAACAAGCACGATAGAACGTCCGGCATCGTGGGTCAATTAAGTTTTAAAATTATCGATATTTGATTACCAAATGTTCTTTTTTCATTGACTACGCTCAACCCAAACGAATCGAGTTATGTCGTGCAAGGGCGAGCAGTTGTTTTTGTAAACATAAAATTAAACTGGTATTTCTTGTTCGCAGGTAGAATGTAAAGTGGCCGTGAAGGCTGTGGAAAATGGAGGACGAAGACATGCTATTGATGAACTCTAGCAACACGACGGATCGCGTCCTCTTCACCGAGCACGACTCGCTGAACCTGCTCGTGCCACTATCCATCATCTACGCAACCATCTTCGTCGCAGGCGTCCTTGGCAATATCGCCACCTGCGTCGTCATCTTGCGCAACCGCTCCATGCACACGGCGACTAACTTCTATCTCATCTCCCTTGCTTTTTCTGACATGATTCTTCTAATCTGCGGGTTACCATTGGAAGTGTACCGGCTGTGGGTGCCATTCACTTATCCTCTCGCCGAAGGAGTCTGCATAGCGATAGGTTTCGCATCAGAGACGTCAGCGAATGCCACAGTGCTGACCATAACAGCATTCACTATAGAAAGGTACATAGCTATATGCAGACCATTCATATCACGTGTGAGTTCAAAGCAGTCAAGAGCAGTGCGCTACATCGTCGCAATATGGGTTTGCGCGTTATGCACTGCTGTACCTCAAGCCATGCAGTTTGGGATAGTAACTAACAACGAGAATGGACCAAACGTCACTATGTGCACAGTGAAAGGACACGGAGTACATCAAGTGTTTGTGATATCTAGCTTAGTTTTCTTCGTAGTTCCTATGTCAGTGATAACAGTACTTTATGCCCTTATTGGGTTCAAGTTGCGTATGTCAAGAGTTCTACACCCTCCTAAGAGGTTGTCGGTGGAAAGTAACGACAGAACAAACCGAAGCGCGCGGTACAAAGCCGGCGCTTCGCAGCGAAGGGTTATCAAGATGCTGGGTGAGTAGCACGATGTTGCAATTTGTATTATTCAAATTTAACTATAATGTTTTGCTGATTATACGAGTGTACTTGAGGCCCCAGTTGCGTTGCTCGTAGATCCCCTCTTTTTTCCGTTCCAGTGGGATTTTTTTTTTGTTCTCTTGAGACTTTTTAAAATATAATATATATATATAAGTTACTTTTTATTTGATCTGAGTCCACGAGATTTTATTTTCATGTGGTATGGTGTGGTACACAGTTTTAACTTGCTGGAAATATGTATTAGTAATTATAAAAATGCAAAACATTCTTAATTTTATTAGACTAGGATTCTTACTAAGTACTTCAAATTGGTTGATCTTATCGTTACTACTAAACATATTTATCCTAAATATTCATTATTCTTTAAAGTGTAGGGTAGGTATAACAATTTTCAATTAGTTTTGGCCGAATTTGTGTTCGCTAACCCGATAAATAGAATAAGCACCGGAAACAGATGTTATAATAACAAAGAACACAGATGTGTTATTTGCGTTTTAGGTACCTATAGAATAATTTAGGATCTACATAAACTGAAACATCGGTTAAACGAGATATGTCTGTGGGTTAAACAGTTTTCGGGGAACCGAACTCTCGAAGTAATAAAACAAATAATCTCACGCCTTTTATCCCCGAGGGGGTAGGTAGGGGTTATCGAAGTAATAGTCGTTGTCATAATGGGGGAGTTCAAAAATTTTTGATTTGACCTAGGACATGACCACTATGACCATCCGCTGTAGTATAGGAACAGTAGTTCAAGTACTCATATCTATTTATTTCTCAGTTGAATGTTGAATGTTGTTTATGAATGTTTATTAGTTTACCGAGAAGTAGGTACGTATTAGTATGTCATTACACATAGTAGTAGGTAAGTACTTAATTTTTATATTCATTTTGTCTATATTGTAGTGCTGAACACAATACATAATAAGTATTATCTTATTACCAGATTGGATTGGATTACCAAACATTATCTTGGCTCGGGTACATTAGTATTATTAAAAAAACCGGCCAAGTGCGAGTCGGACTCGCGCACCGAGGGTTCCGTACAACCTTGCAAATTTATGGTTTTCGTAATTTTTCCTTTATCTATGCTATAAGACGTTGCTTCGTACCAAATTTCAAGATTCTGAGTTCACGGGAAGCACCCTGTAGGTTTTGATTCCCTTGCAAGTGTCGAAAATTTGCGGCATAAACGGCTGTATCTTTTGATTGCGTTGGCTTAGAAGTTTGATTTTTTCACAGCTTCAAGGGACAGTAGACCTGAGTAATTGATATAAATTTCAGCTTCATACCTCCACGCGTTCCTGAGAAAAAGGGTCTTGACAGACGGACGGACAGACGGACAACAAAGTGATCCTATAAGGGTTCCGTTTTTTCCTTTTGAGGTACGGAACCCTAAAAATATATAATATCCTCCCCTAAGGTTCATCTGTGTATGAAAAACCAGTTTCTTTTTCCTATTTTTATCTTTCAATCTCTTCGTATACCGTTTTCCGAGTAGTTATTGATAATATTATTTTTATTGCTTTTGACTGTATTATATTACAGTTAATAAATGAATATTATATTCTAGGGAATAGTAATAAATAAATGATGAAACTGATATTCAGTCTCTATCAGGCCCCTCTTTCCCACTTTGCACTCTGGGCACTTGCCCAGGGCCTCGCGATCGATAGGGCCCCCTTGTTCTTTCCAGATCACCAAATACAACCGATACTTATTATAGTAGAGGATCCCGAAATAAGACGACCTTCATCGAGCTGCTAATTGGATGAAAAGTATTTTATATCAAATTTAATATGTTAAAGAAGATATCGCGAGTGGCTGAAAAAATTTAGTCAAGGATATAATTATATATTTTTTTTAACATTGCACTGGTTTGGTCAATAGACAAATTACATACCAATCGAAAGTATGAAGTCTATATAATATGAAAACAGTCTTGAAATTAATGAATTCCGGTTGTTAAAAATAAAAATATTGCTGCGAGTGAATATAACGTACGACCTGGTACGACTGAAAAGTCTCAGCGAACCATCATTCAATAAAAGAGAGTGCGCATGCTATTTGCCGTGAAATAGAAAAGGATAGCGATACACTCATATTTTAAATATTTAATTAATCATATCCTGGACTGAATTTTTTCAGCCAACCCACTCGCGATATCTTTTTTAACAAATTAAAACACTTTTCATCCAATAAGCAGCTCGGTGAAGGTCGTCTTATATTCGTATCTTAGATTATCACATCCTTTCTTCCTCTTTGACATACCTAATTCAATTGCTAATTCCACAACATTTTTTTAAACCCCATAAAGAAATTTTTTTTTACACAATTTTCAAATTACCAAACCTCTCCTTAAGCTTTAAAACATTGCAAATTCTTAGTTTTCTTACATCATTCACAGTTTTAATTATATACAAATAGCTGTTCCGCGCGGAATACGGGGATAAAAAATACCCTATGTTACTAAGGGTTGCAGCTTTCCATTGGTGAAAGAATTTTTAAGATCGGTCCTGTAGTTTTTAAATTTATTCGTTACAAACATACAAAAATACAAATCTTTCCTCTTATAATATAGTGTAGATTAGGTCATAGGGGCCCCAATATCCGAATGTGCCCAGTGCCTCCAATAAGTTAAATACGGCCCTGGTCTCTATAATATCGGTCCAATTTTACGTTTATTAAATTGATGCATTCAACTGAAAACTCTCCTGCGATTTATTGCAGCAATAATTTTATTATTATTTAGAGCAGTGATAGCCCGAACGGTTAAAGAGCCTAGCCGGCCGAAAATGAGTGAAGCTCGGGTTCGATTCCTGGCATGTACCAATGAGTTTTTCAAAAACTTACGTTCATATTTATCACTAGCTCGACGGTGAACGAAAATATCGTGAGGAAACCCGCAGCTCTCGGAATTAATTCTGAGACATGTGTAAATAGGTCACCACCTATCACGTTTAGGGGTCCAATACATCTCGTGAAATGTAGGTATATACAGTAATGGAATACCTCTGCCTACCCCCTTGGGGATAAAAGGCGTGAGATTATATTATTATTATTTATTAATTTTATTCCAACTTTCTGGAAATTACTAACTACGTATTCCTCTTTTTTTTATTGAATTGAGATAGCCAATCAGAGAACAATTTAAAAACCAGTTTTAATATTGCAGTCGTACTGTAATAAACCGGCCGTATAATTACTTTATTTTTTTTATGTGTTGTTATGATGATACAGCCCCCCGACAGACAGACGGACAACAGCGGAGGCTCAGTGACAGGTTTTATCCTGTGGGTAGGGAACCTTAAAACTAAAGAAACCTATAAAGTCATACAAAAAACACACCCTCCAAGTTTCAGCAGGCGTATTCCCGGAGCTTCGATATTCGATATTCGACTCGGAATCGGAAAATCTGTCGAAGATGGGCTATTCAGAGATGTCGGTATCGAAAGAATGTCATATTTGACATAAGGATTCGGAAAATTTTCCGTGGCTGTCAGAAACGCCTAGAATACAGATTCCGAAGTCGATAGATTCGACTTCGGAAATTTTTTTACTCGATCTGAATCGAACGGAAACGGTGTCGAGCCTCTGTGAATACGCCTGCAGGTCTCTGCGATCAGCGGTTTAGGCTGTGCGTTGATCCGTCAGTCAGTCTTTCAGGACAAAGCATTTAATATATTATTATGTAGATTATTCAATATGTTTTGCTTTTTATTAAGTATATTTGAATTAATGTTTCAGATAATATTTATCTTTTATATTTAGCAAGTTTAATTAAAAGATTCATTCAAAAATTTACAGAATAAAGTCACAATAAAAAAAACATAAATTTATTATGAACTTTTAAAATAATTCATTTCAGCTAAAACAGCATAGAGATTCTATACCAGATACACTCTTCGCCCCTTTTGGCTTGATATACCCTTTCCGTAACACGCTGTAGATACTATTATAGTACATTATGATATAAGTGCGGTAGGTTGAAAATTACAGCCAAGGCGATATTGCTAGCCCGAGCCGTAGGCGAGGGTTACAAGTAAGCAGAGGCTGTAATTATCAAAGCGCACGTATGTCATACGACGTTTTATAACACATTTGCGAGGAAATAAAATATAACTCCGACTATGGTAAACGAATAAAAACAATACAGCGTTAAGAAAAAGCGCGCGGCGCGCATCATAATTTTTTTTTAGGCAAAGGCACAAAAAACAGCCAGTTATTACTAATAAAGTAAATTAATATTTTTTTGTTTTTGTTACAGATTAATTGGTTGTAATTTACTGTCAAAATTAATTAAATTAAATAATTATGTACATAAATATTTATTTACTATATTTATCTCCCAAAGTTAATTTTAATCATAAAAAGTTGACAACTTTTGTGACATAAAAACTCTGCTGAGATTTTAAAAAGTACCGTTCGTTTTAAGACGGAGCATCTTGATAAACCGTGCGTTTTACTTTACACTTACCGCACTTGGGCGTAATGAGATACAATACGATATTGAAATTGGTGAAATAACACACCTTTTACGAGCAAATGTGTTATAAAAATTATTATTCGAATTGGTAGTTATTACATGTTCGCTTGCATGTGTGCAGTGGTCGTGGCGCTGTCTTTCTTCGTGTGCTGGGCGCCTTTCCACGTGCAGCGCCTGCTGGCTATCTACGGGATGAACTTGGAACAGCCAACATACACCTTTTACACGGTAAATATATTGATTTGAATTTGCGCATTTCAACTACTCCTATTGCCCAGCGGACCATAGCGAGTAGTGTTGGCAGCGTATATTTCAGTACGTTGAATAGTTTTTAAACTGTGGTAATACGCAGTACGCAGTGTTTCTCATACGTATTTGTGACAGACTTTTCCATTATTTGTTGGGCTGCCCCACAGTCTGTCCAATAACATAGAACTCTAAATAGTAAAAAAAAACGACTTGAAATGGGACCACATGGAAATCACCAGCTTGCAAATAAAAAAAGAATCATGAAAATCGGATCACCCAGTCGAAAGTTCTGAGGTTACAAACATAAAAAAAACATACAGTCGAATTTATAACCTCCTCGGATCCTATTTTGAAGTCGATTGAAAATACACAAAATCAAACTGTCCGCAACTGTTCGCTAGACAAAATGTTATAATTTTATTCATAACCGTTTCCGTGCTTAACAATAATAGGTACAATAGGTATGTAGGTACTAATTACGTATACTTTGTTTTAAGAAAAACATGGGTGCCGTAAATTTAAAAGATAATTTCATGCCAAGTCATTCGCCGAACAAAAAACAGTAAAAATTATATTACACAAAAAAGTAATACCTGATTTGTTAATGTTTTGTGTAAGACATTTTATTAAATGAACAAAAGTGTTTTGTCAAATTTATTTGATCGTGTTGGTAACCTTATCGGTGAACTTGTAAACTTTGAATATTAAACATTTGTTAATGAATTAAGTGGGTAGGTAAGTCTATTTTTTTAATTTATTTGTGACTCAGCTTTGTGGTTTTAATAACCAACTCTCCGGAATTCCCCTCTATAGAATCGAGATACAGGTTTTGATTCGAATAGTTTAGTAATATTCCTATTAAATTTGTAGGTATATATTATACCTATACCTATAGTAATAAAAAAGCAGCGTTTAAATTTTAATTATAAAAACCCGTCAGCCGCGCTGCCATCGCAGTTCTGTGTTTTTTTTTTCGGTTCCCCTGTGAATAATGCGAAGATCCGCGTTTTACCCCGTTCCCGTGAAAAAAAAAAGATGGCGGCGTTGGTACGCCCATTGAAATAAATACGCACGAGATATCAAACTATGCTTGTTTTATCGATAGGTACTATATACTTACTTTAAATGGAAATTTAAGATATTTTCGTATTTTTCTACCTGTTGGTAATATTGAGAAAACAGAATCTTTTCAATTAAGGGACACGAATAAAGTTTATTTAAAATCGATCAGGAGCACGAATCGATTACCTATTTTAATATGAATTCTCAATACAACAAGCTTGTATTGTATTAGTAAATGAATATACCTATACCATGAAAGAAAAAAACAGACAAATTTCCTTTATAATAATATACATATAACTAGCTTTTACCCGCGGCTTCGCTCGCGCACGTTTATTTTACGCCCTTAGGGATTGAATTTTGCAAAATCCTTTCTTAGTGGATGCCTACACTGTATAAGCTATCTTTGTGCAAAATTTCAAGTCTCTAGACCCAGCGGTTTAGGCTGTGCGTTGATACATCACCAATCACTCAGAACGGAACGTGGGAACGGGAACTTTTTTGTGTTCTTAAACTATTATTACTTATTTATATCACAGGAAAGAGTTAACAAACCTATTTGATGTCAGGCATTTACTACAAAGTGTTAAGAAATCTATTAAATCTACTTTTAATTTCGATTCCAAGAATTGGTATCTACCTATATGGGTCACATTGCTCGGATTTAAAATGTTTCATGAACGGTTATTTATATTGTTAAACGTTTTGAAAACACATTTCAGATAGTATTTTTATCATAGTGTTTTGGCGAAGACTGAAAAACAATTTAAAAAGCCGGCCAAGTGCGAGTCGGACTCATATACACGTAAGTCTCCGTACAATTAAGAAAACAACAAAATATTCCTTGTATTGTTATAGCGTCAATAGACATACGCATTCTGTGAAACAGCTTGTAAACTAGCAACCGTCTACACTGGCGGACTAAGGTAGGGGCGGAAGGGGCGGTCCGCCTCGGGCCTCTGTTCCTGGGGGCCCTCGAAATTTAGCGAAAAGTTCTCTTGATCAAATCCTAAACAAGGATAAGAGGCAATGGGGTGTTGGTTGGAGGCTTCATGGATACAAATACGATTTAAGCTACTCTAAGTTTGGGCCCCCCCCGGGACCAGAGGCCCGCCCTAGGTCTAGGGGGCCTCCAAATTCAAAAGTTCTAACACCGGGGGGGTCTCATTCAGTTTTTCCGTCCCGGGCCTCCGACAGGGTTACTCCGCCACTGACCGTCTACCTCTTACAGTCCACGAGATGCAGCCGGTATACAGCCCACTGACAGACAAACAGACAGACGGATGGACGGACATACGGGGGACCAAGCTAGGAAAATTTGAAGACAAAAATTTATTACTAGTGGGCAAAAGTCTAGTGTGATTCGACCGAATGACAGCTCGCGTTCTAACTGACATGATGCTTGAGATTCAAAGTTTAAAAAAAAATCTCACGCATTATATCCCCGAGGGGTAGGCAGATGTATTCCATTTCTGGATATACTTTTCACCAGATATTCTTTGGAACCCTAAACGTGATAGGTGAGCCTATCGCCGGACCGGGTCTCTTTACGCGGGCTTCCTCACGATGTTTTCCTTCACCGTCAAGCTAGTGGTAAATGTGTTCGTAAGTTTCGAAAAACTCATCATGCCCGGATTTGAACCCGAGCCTCACTGATTTTCATCATGTGAAGCAGGCTCTTTAACCGTAAGGCTATCACTGCTCAAAGTTTTTGTATGAAAATATTCCCAATGCTTCATGCAATATTATATTTTAATCTCTTTGAGTTACCTATACAATTAAATTTATGTTCGTTGAAAACCTGTTCTGGTTTCGTTTATTACTGATGGTCTGCGCGATCGTCAAAAACAAATTAAATGATTCATATTGTATAACCAAGCTGATTTCTTGTGGAGGCCTCAAGGGGAAATAGGAAACAGGATTATGTAATACAAAAAATAATATTCGTTGTTCAGGAAATAGACCCATTACTCGTTACTATGAAGAATAAAATATTCCGGATCATAAAAAGTCATTATTTATTACTTTTATTACTTTACTTCAAAATATATCTTCTTACAGTTTCTTAATAACAGAATATTTGCTCTTATTCTACGACTGTCCTCTCCAAGATCTCGTAACAGAATGAATCAAACAGTCGCCAGCCATCGCTCCCCACTCGTAGCTTCCCACTCGAAATGGGAATACAATAAGCGGCTATGATTGATCCATTAAACTCGGCTACGATTGGTTGAATTTTATAAACCAATCATATGCGAGTATTAGTGTTGCCACTTTAAAATAACAATAATATTACAAATGTACCAGAAACATCGTCTAAAATATTACAGATCATGACATTCGGCCATCCGCGCTCGTGCAACCTCCTGGTGCACGTACATCCACATATTATATAGTACAGTACCTACCTACATAGCCTTTATATACTACATAACAAAACCAATTAAAAAAATTATATAAGAAAATGCATAGGCACTTAAAATAATCCTTAAATCTAAGTTTAGGTACTTAAGTACTAGCTAAGTACAAGCTAATCCTTATATTTCGATTTTACAAATAAATTATAAAATATCAGTTTGATTTATAATTATTCTAATTATGAAACATATCCCGTATATTACTTATACATTATATAAATTCAATTCAATTCGTTTATTCATAATAAAAATTACATGTCATGTTTATATCTAAAATGTCAGACTGTATAATGAGGTGGACCACGGCCAAGACCCGGAAATAATTTATACAATATTACTAGATAAGTCCAGATACTTATTCAATAGGTCAATTATGATATTTAGGTACAATACATTGCAGCAAAATATAAAATAAGTCATGACATTCGGTAAGTTGATGTATACTATTGTATTTTATGTATGCATATTATAGTATAGTCGCTTAAAGTAGTTATTGCAAAACAGATAAAGGAAATCTTCGTCATCACTCAAGAACGAATCGCTAGACTGTCAAAACTCAGGATTCAGGCAACAACAGTTTCAAAAGACTTTTGTTATTAAATCTAGGGACATTACTGTTAATAAACCTTTACTTACTTTTACTTATTTTCCCTTTCGAAAATTTACCTATTTGAAAAATTAGTAAGTAAGTAACAACTCTTTATTGTACACCAATAAAAATATGCAACAAATGACACAATGATGAAAAAGTACAAAGGGCGGTCTTATCGCTTTAAGTGATTTCTTCCAGACAACCTTAGGATGGATGTAACTGTAGTAGGTACCTAACTATTGTATATGAACCTTTGTATGTGCTGTATAAGCAAAATAATCTTTTATCTATCTATCTATAGTTATCAACGACTTTAACAATTATAAATTATGGTCTCTCTATGGAGCATGCTTCATATAGGATTTCTTCCACAAGCCATGGTGATACCAACTGGCACACGGGTTTTAAGAGTGCGTTTACTTGTTTTATTTTTATTTAATTTATTTAGGAAAACAAACAGTTTCTAACTTAAACTTCTAATTGACATAGTAAGTGTAGACCTATAGCTCCTTTATTTTATATAAAACTATAAACACCCATAGAAATATCTATACA
Organism: Ethmia dodecea; assembly: GCA_963855545.1. Classification (NCBI taxonomy): domain Eukaryota; kingdom Metazoa; phylum Arthropoda; class Insecta; order Lepidoptera; family Depressariidae; genus Ethmia; species Ethmia dodecea. Next base: position 15,961,409 of record OY979443.1, on the reverse strand, counting down.
AACGGAAAAGAGCGTGACGCCCTAATATGATGCAATTATTTAAATATTATCATTACACATCATTTTTTTTATTACTTAGTTTGTTGTATGAATTTAAACTTAAGTTGAAAATATCAACTTTAGTTAACTTGTTATTATACAACTTACAGGCACGTCTTATGAAACGATTTCTAACAACAGGTTTTTGCATGTTGTATATGAAACAAACATTTCTTTACGTGTTTTTCTGACACAACCACGAGGAACATGAAAGGTTACTATAAAGAAAGTAAATTTGTGGCATCGACACTATGTATTAGTTTAACAAGGTTCAAACTATCCAAATAATTTAATGTTAACTAAGAAATTAGGCTGTCTTAATTATGTTCAGAGTCCAAAAATCTACCTAATCTGTTGTGCAAGGGCTTAACAAACTTTTTCTGCAGTCTCTCAATTTTATTGATATGAATAAGATAGAAAGGCCGACATACAGAGCAAGCAAATTCAAGCAGACTTCTAACACAACTATTCAATTGTAGTTTATAAGTATAAACCTTTTAAGTGGCTTACCCATTCTTACTATAATTAATTAATTTGCAGATTTATTAATTAACTTGTAGACTGAGTTGGTGACCACGTTCTTAACCTTTTTCCTTTTTTTGTCGTTTTGGCTCATGACTAATTTGTCCAGATGCACCCGAAGACATACCATCGCCCAGCTCCATGACCTCGAAAACAATAAATCGTGGTTAGTATATTCAATTACGTACTTGAACAGGGACTGCTTAAGTCTACTGCTCAACATCGCTTCAATAGGGTTTCAGAATGGCTCAATCTAAACTTACTTACTTTAAATGTTGACAAAACAAAAAACATAATTTTCTTAATTTTAGACCATCATAATATCCCGGATTCTGATAAATATAAAATTATTGGTCATACATTTCATGACCAAATTTCTTCGTGCTTTTGTCCGATACACCAAAGAACTAATGAAATTAAATACCTGGGTATTCTAATTGATAGTAGATTGTCTGTTGGTCCTTATATTAACCTCCTAGCAAATAGAGTACGCAAACTAATATTTGTTTTTAACCTCTCAGACCATGAATCACAGACACAATAGATTTTTAATTGTGTATCGGTTCCAATTGGAACCGGCGGTTCTTAACTGATAAACACCTAAGACATGTTGCAGACCTTCACTTACTAAAAACGATAAAGCTGGCCCTTTGTCTCTACTAATTTATTGTATCACATCGTGGAGCGGATCCTCAAAATCGCACTTTATTATCATTCCCCAACGTGCCTTACTTAGAGTTTGTACCTTTAGACCTAGATTATTTCCCACAAAATGCCTCTATCAATATTGTGAAGTACTAACTGTCCGTCAACTCTTTATTTTTTTACACTGTTCTGTTCCAACATTCAAATACACCTTTTACTGATACTCCAAAAAGAAATTACCTAATTGCCAAATCCTTTCAAAACAATACTAGCTTCAGTCATAAATCATTTTGCATTTCAGGTCCCTATTTATTCAACACTCTACAACGTAAACTATTTATACTCAATTTTCATAAAAATGACTTCCAGAAATCTGTATCTACTTGGTTACGGAGTCTTAATTATGCAGAAACTGAAACTCTGCAGCAATCTCTAGCTTGAAAAACAAGTTACAAAAGAAACACACATACACTCACGAACACACCCCATACGCACGCATATACACAACACGCATAATTTTTAAATTTATTTTATACCTATTTACAATTTTCTATTTTTTTTATATCTACCTACCAAAGTAAAACTATTTGTCATAAGGTTTAAGTCAAATTTTGATCTCAAAAGCACTGTTGGTACCCTCATAAGCACTGTACTTACATGCACCTTTAAATTGTAACCGATATAATAATATATAGCTGAGGGTATTCTATTTTAGATATCGGCTGATATTTACTTAATAAGCACTCCGCCTATAAACATTATAATTTATTATCTTTTTACTAGTATATTTTAAGGCTACTTATACTTATGGAAAATAAAGAATTATAATTATCTAACATTTTATTAGTCCATTTATAAATGCTACTACTGTAAATTCTGCATAAAAATATTATCATTTCAGCCATGAATATACAAGTCCGTGACTGCGGACGAAAAATACCTCCATTGAAACATTGTATTTATAGATATACTACCTCCTATTATCACATGTAGAATAACCATTTCTAAGAGACATATTACATACCCTCATCGTATACATAGTTCCGTTCGGCATACTTAGCCTTATCGTGGAACATATACTCGTATAACTCCTTAGGGCACATATTATGGCGTCATCGTGAAAGATACATAGCTCCATATGGCATACATAGCCTCATCCTGGAACATACATAGCTCCATATGGCAAACAGCCTCATCTTGGAACATACATAGCTCCATATGGCATACATAGCCTCATCTTGGAACATACATAGCTCCATATGGCATACAGAGCCTCATCGTGGAGCATACATAGCTCCATGTGGAGTACATATCCTCATTGATGAAGGAAATGTACAACTCCCTGCACGGCACACATGACCTTGCAGTTGAAATAAGTTGATATATACTATATATGCATAAGTTACTCGTATATAAACCTTCTTGTAATACCTATATTTACCAAAATATGGTCTCCGTTTTACTCCATTTACATTAAACGGATCGAGAGTTCAGAATAAGTTTTTGAAAATGTTGGCATACCGTTACAATTTGCACCAGATTCTTTTCAACTATGATCAAAGGTTATTCAAGTTTAAGATAATGAATCTAAAATCCCGCAGAAAATACCTACTTTAAGCTTACATATTTACACAAAATTTTACACTCTACAATAGACTAGCCCAATTTGCTGTCCACTCTCAATATTAATTCACTCCATAGAACTCGACAGCCAAGAACATTACATTACACATAATATACAAAAACAACACTTTATTTTATAATCCCATAGCCAGAATATGCCATTCTTATAATGAAGTCGTTCGCGAATATGGAGATAGATTAGACTTATTCGACGGTAGATTAAAAAGGTTCCGAAATAACTTACTTTATGTCCTCAATTAAATCCCCAAATTACCCTCTGAATTTAATAATTTTTACTTTTATCTTTCATTATTAAAGAAACATTATTTTAAATTGTAGATCCGCAAATTGTTATAAAAATACTTTAATTTATTTGTTTAGAAATTTCAATTGCACCTACCTACAATAAGTGTAACTTTTGACAGTGTTTATTTCGTTATTTCCATTAACAATTTGTTAACACATACTTTAGGTTTGCAATCTGTTTAATACCAGTACTGTCTCATTACAATGCTTCGTTAATTTTCATCTGTTTTGTGTGTCTAATAAATAAATCAATAAATAAATATTTAATGTACTACCTGACGATCTTAAATTAATGGGTATTAATTTTTTTAAGAAAACATTGACTAGATGGTTAAGTGATAAGTGCTTTTATAGTTTCCAGAAATATATGAATTTTAAATATTAATACACAATCTTTAGCAAAAAAATAATTTTGCACGCCTGCATGTAGGCAGAATACAAGGACGTGTTTGTATTTTAACACCTTTAAGTTCACTGTATTCTGCAAATAAACGAGTTCTTCTTCTTCAAAACTAAAATACCCTGCACATTCAAACATACACTTTTAATTAATGTCAATGTAAGGACAAATTTTGTTTGTTGTTTCAAATATATGCGTGATCTCGCACGATTGCCATAGAAACCGATTTTTCACGTGATAGATATAAATCGATGAACGATCAGCCTAAGCGTTCGGCTGTGATGCATTTATCTCTCTTTCAATCCAGTATGCAATTTTTCATCAATGTTTTCTTATGACGGTATCACGTAAAATTTTCATCCGTACCGACTTTACAGTCAACCAATTTTTTTAGTTGTCTCGGGTCTATTACTTGCTAAAATTATTATTATTATAATAATATGCTGAGTTTTAATCCTTCTTTCCCTTACAACTACATTTCTTTTTACCACTTTATTTATAACTATACAACTTCATATCACAAAATAATAATGTGGTTGTTAATTTAATTTATTATCATTATAAATGCCATAAATACTACGTACATACCTCTGTTTTTTTTGTGTGGGCTGAAGATGAATCCCGCTGCTGATTTATGAAGAATAAAATATTCCGGATCATAAAAAGTCATTATTTATTACTTTTATTACTTTACTTCAAAATATATCTTCTTACAGTTTCTTAATAACAGAATATTTGCTCTTATTCTACGACTGTCCTCTCCAAGATCTCGTAACAGAATGAATCAAACAGTCGCCAGCCATCGCTCCCCACTCGTAGCTTCCCACTCGAAATGGGAATACAATAAGCGGCTATGATTGATCCATTAAACTCGGCTACGATTGGTTGAATTTTATAAACCAATCATATGCGAGTATTAGTGTTGCCACTTTAAAATAACAATAATATTACAAATGTACCAGAAACATCGTCTAAAATATTACAGATCATGACATTACATACATACAAAAATATAAGTTAGAGCATACATTACATGACAAAACATTACTTATTTACAATTTTTGGCGCCATGCACACCAAGCCAGTATCTACTTATATGTAATACAGACAGTTGTAGCTGTCAGCTATCATCCTCAGTATGCTATTTTTCGATGATCGTAAGCGCGACCAAAAGAAAGCTATGCGTGACCTTATAATCGCATATAGAAGTCGGTATACCGGTGTGAGGAACAGGTTGCAAAGACCGAAAAATCTGAATAGAAAATCTGTGGAATATATCTTTTTTTGCTGCTTTTTTGTTTGGTTTCACATTACTTATCCTATTCAGCACAACCTTAAAACAATACTGTTGCACGTACAGCACATGCACTCATTATGCTTGTGTAGCGTCTGTAAAAAAGTACCATTGTTTTTGTTCTTAATGAAAATAAAATCTCCGACAATATAACTGCATCCTGGGGGTACTAGGTAGCAGATTGGACTCCCCCTGCTAAGAGATGGATGGATCTCCATAAAAGGTTCCAAGAATTTAATTAATATTTACTATTTACCTACCTACTAACATTAGCTCTTAAATAAGATTATATTTTTGTACTACTATGGATGTTCATCCGGAATAAATTATAATTACTTATTATTATAAAAATAAACATTTAAGTATGTATTTGCCTTCGTGGTAATTTTTAAAATGTTATTTAAATCCAAAGTGTCATGGCTCCTTCAATCTCACAGGAAAAATAAAGGAAAACGTCTGAAAATTGTTAATGTGTAGTGGTTTCTCGTAAATCTTTTTGACGAATAAAAAAACAGATTTGAGGGTTGGGGTTCCGGTGTGCAAGTCAAACTTACACTTGTCCTAAGTATAACAATATGTTTGGACGTTGTTGAACTGAATAAGTATAAGTTGGCGTATCTATGAGGTCAGCGGGCGTATTCACGGAGATTCGATATTGGATATTCGACTGTGAATCGGAAAATCTGTCGAATCGTTATGTCAAATATGACATCTGTGAATAGCCCATTCTTTTTCCTTTCGACAGATTTTCGATTCCGAGTCGCATATCGAATGTCGAATCTCCGTGAATACGCCCGCAGTTCCTGAAAGTTCTGTTTTCATTTGAAGTTTCACGTGAAGTGGTAGGTAATTTTAGGTTGTCGAGCCAGCACGTTGTTACAATTTTTAGATGATTGTCAATTTGACAAAACCTATCAAATAATTTATACATTTGATTTCTTTTATCGTTAGTGTGTCTATATACAGCTATTAAAATATGATCGAAAAGTTATTAAAATTTATGTATTTTTTTCACAATGGACAATTTAACCAAAAAAGTCGATTGTAACAACTTACCCCCGATTTGGGGCTAGTTGTTACATCTTTGGGGCACGATGTTACGGTAGATAAATAAACAAAATCATCAATGATAAATAATTTTTTATCATTTCAAAACGTTATAAACAATAGAGATCACTTAACATAAAATTCTCTTCTTCACCTTATCTTTTCCTTCTTCGGTCATTTTCGAGGATTTTTCTTTACCTTAACCACATCCTTAACCTTTGCCTTAGCTTTGTTTTTGTCACACTTTTTATATGTAACAACTTACCCCAAAAAATTGTAACTACCTGCCCCATGGCACGTTTTTTAATATAAATTGAAGTCGCCATTATTGGATATTGATAGTAGAAAAAAACAATATTACAATTAAAGGTAGATATATTATGAACATTTAAGGTTAAAAATTTTGAGAAAATAAAAAATATAAACATCAGGAATCAAAAATTTCGTAGAGGATTTTTTTACTTACTTGGTTGAAATCGAGACACATGCATACAACCTAGAAACTTGGCGCTTGGAGGGTCACTGATCGTTTTTATGTAATGCACGATGTTATAACAATACAAATGAGTCCAATTGTGTCCACCAAAGAGTTTAAAATCTAGGTAAAAAAGGCGTGTAACTTCTTACCCCTGTAACAACGTGCCCCCCGCTCCCCTAAATGCATTGATAAACATATACAATATGTAACAGAATAAGCGCAATTCCTGAAATGAGTTTTTTCAGTATCGACTACTTAATCGATTTCAGCTATTTTTAATGTGTTAAATTTTTCCAAAAAATGAATTAGCATAGCTGAATTTAGTGCTACCTATGGAAATCGTACTATTATTGCTCTTTATTTAAGTAAATTGGTTATACACAACTAATTTGTTCAATTGTTCTTTTAGATGATGATGATGATGATGACTACGATGATGAGCTCTGACGTTTTCTTATAGTATATAGAAAAGATAAAAAGAAAAGAAGACTAAGTAGGTAGGTACTAATTAGGTAGATTATCCGATTGATGTCGTTTTCGTACTAAATCATATGATTCATCTTGGAAAACCAAAATCCGATAACGATAACATGTAAAACGCTTACGTAGGCATAGAATTTGATTAATTACAAAAAAGAAACAGGATCTTCATTTACATATTCTAAATTAAATTAATAAATACCGGCCAAGTGTGGGTTCCGTACCTTTTCTATGAGTGTTTATATTAGGTGTTTTAGTACGCAATAAAGTTAAATTTATTTGGGACCGCGTCACTAAGTGTGTACCTGTATAAAAAAAATATCTAAATAAAAAGAACGGTAACAGAGACATTCAGGAATAAATATAAAAAAATTTTGTGTATTTATACTGGTGATTTTTTTTAAATATGACGTAAAAGGTATCTAGAGCCAAAGTTATACACGAGATTAATTGTTAAATATAGTAATGTTTAATGCAATTTACAAAACTACGAACAGTACTACGCGCTGCTGGCGGTTGTAGGTAGATTGCGCATAAATGGAAGCTACGAGCCTGTTTCTTTTTAAAATACTATTTAAAATGTTCCAGTGTGTATTATTGACTAAAATTGAGTAATGTATATGAGTTTAAGCAAGATATTTTTTTTTTAAGAAAAAAAATTTTTTTTAAGTAACATTGCCAAATGAATCTATTAAACTTACCTATCACACCACATTGTTTTCCAGACGGTAAAAAAAGTCACCCTGTATATTGTGTTATTAAATTAGGGCCTTTCGTATACCTACCTAAATTTCTCTGTTAACTCCACTTTAAAATTTCAACGTCCCATTTCGGCCCCTTTTACTCCGAAATTAAAAATATTATATAAATTTTAAATGAATTTATTTGCAATTCAGCCGTTGCCCGTGACTAAGAACATGTTAAGACCCAGTTAAAAAAATACTCTGTATGTAGCTACATTAGTTTCTTGAACTGTATGGTTTGTGAATAAATTAAAAGTAAAACACTTTTTTACAACAAGCTTTTCTTGATTTCTTCTCTGCAAGCCAACTCATATTGTAGGAGTTCATTAAAAATAACTAGTCCGCACTCTTGGGTGTTCTGCCATGTTGGATTTAGAATGACGTCACAAAGCTAATCATGCATCCAAACTATACACCGATGTGTATACAAAATTTCAGCTCAATCGGTTTAAGATATCTGCTTCAAAATTGAGTTGCAACAGTCGGTCTATCCGAACAAACATGTAGGTACATTGCAAGTTAAATATAATAACTCTAAAGAGTAAAAAAAACCGACTTCAATCTTCAACTTATATGGTTTTCTCATGGATGCCGTTGTCAGAACTGGACGAAATTAAAATGGGACCAAGAAGCACCAGCTTTCAAATAAAAAAAGAATAATCCAAATCGGTTCACCCACTGCACTCGCAAGTTCTGAGGTAACAAACATAAAAAAAAAACAGACGAATTGATAACCTCCTCCTTTTTGAAGTCGGTTAAAAAGCTTGTAAAAACATGCAACACGCACAGTGGTGATGTATGACCAAACGAAATATTTTGACTCACAAAAAGTTATTTACTGTAATTGATCAATGATAGTTATAATAAAAAGTTGACGTTTCGTGGGAAACTTCAATGATTTATAACTAAGGCAGTTTTACTGCGTAGGCCATCGACTTCTTACTACAAAAAGTCGTTCACCTGCACACACACACACACACAAAACTTGTTTTTTAGGGTTCCGTAACTAAAAATAAAAAAAAAACGGAACCCATATAGGATCACTTTATTGTCCGTCTGTCTGTCTGTCAAGACCCCTATTTTGGGAACTCGGGGAGGTATCGAGTTGAAATTAAAACCATGTACACAAGTCTACGGTCCCTTGATGCTGTGAAAAAAATCAAACCCTTAAGCTAACGTAAAAAAAAAGATACGGCCGTTTATGTCGCAAAAAACGTTCATTTCGACACTCTCAAGGGGATCAAAATTCATAGGGTGGGTACTTCCTAGAACTATGAAATTTGACAAGTACCTAATATTGTCATATATACTACAAGTACAGGAAAAAGTCAGAAAACTATACTTTTGTAATTGAATCATAAAAAAATAGTCTTTATTCAATGTATGTACGTAATCAATCATCCAGGAATATTTAATACTAGCGGCGCCCCGCGGTTTAACCAGCGTAGTTCCCGTTCCCGTAAAAATATGGGGATAAAATATAGCCTAATATATTACTCCTTGTTATTGTAGCTTTCCATTGGTGAAAGAATTATTAAAATAGGTTTAGTGGTATATAGGCATGAAAGCGTAACCAACAAACAAAGTACATTTTCTCATTTTTAATGTTAAGTTAGAATGAGTGGGCGAGTCAGACTCACACTTGACCGGTTTTTTTGTTGTTGTTAGGCAATTTGCTCATAGTTTCTTACCTAATCGTCCCTAACGAGGAGGGTAATGTTTTTGCCGTCTGTTCCGTTAAATTCGTCTTATAATCTCAGAAGTGGGCTATACCTACATTTATACCCGACTGAACTAATCTTTTCAGTATCTCTTACACGCAGTCGGGTAATAACTAGTGGTTCTGCGCGGTTTCACCTGCGTCGTTCCCATTCCCGTGGGAATACGGGATAAAAATATAGCCTATGTTACTCAGGGATATTCTAGCTTTCCATTGGTGAAAGGATTTTTTAAATCGGTTCAGTAGTTTTTGAGTTTATTCGTAACAAACATACTCGTACAAAAAAAATACAAATCTTTCCTCTTTATAATATTAGTATAGGTATTAGTTAGTATACTTACTTATAGATAATATGCTGTCGGGTTTATAAAGTAGGTACCTATGCATGCAGTAATTCCCTATACTTCCGTACTATTTTTAATCTCAAAACGCGGACGAACATTCGTACTTTCATACATACGCTCACGCCTTATTCCCGAGGGAGTCGGCAGAGGCAAAAAAGCATTCCTAGAAATAATAGTGGAATTTTGTGGTGAATAAATCCCCCCACCTATTTATTTGAACAAAGTAAAGTCAAGAACAAGCTAAGCTTGACAATTTTAACTGACCCGCGCCCTGTATTCTATGGCGCGCAGTATAGATCAAAGCTCAGCTTAAACTGGTAGTGTAAAGCTTGACTTGCTCCTGACTGTACATGCCCTTCCCAGGGCATGCCCGCCCCTCGCGTAAAAAACGAACGAAGTCGCTGGCCAAAGCTAGTCCTAGTATAAATTGTGAAATTGGTCTTCTCGTCCCAGCACCACCATCTCAAGGGCGCTCAACTACAATAGATATAATCCTATTGTCTGTCCGTTAGTTGATGGGGGTCTTACTTATCATATACATGGATTAAAAGGTACTTAATACCTACACCGACCGTTGAACACAAGGAATAAGTTCACCCATGCATGGGTCAATATACTTTGGAGGTTTAAAATGTGTTACTACCTGGTAGTGTGTGTAGTTGCCTATATTATGTACGAGTATTCTTAGCCAATTTTATGAAATACTAGCTGTTAAAACCGCGCTGTTCCTGTTCCCGGGGGAATAAATAAAAATTAAATAAAATACGGGAAAAAATATAGCCGACACTCAGTGATAATGTAGCTTTCCATAGGAGATTTTTCTTTTTTTTAAATAGTTTATATAGTTTTTGAGTTTATTCATTACAAACATACAAAAGTACAAATCTTTCGTCTTTATAATAATAGTGTAGGAAAAGTGTACATTAAATATTAAAGAAATAAACGTCAACTCAACAGTGCTGAGTTAATTTATGGCAAGTTTTTGTATTTCTTGGTTTAACGAAACTTCTTTTCGTCGCATTTCTCATGTCCTATGACTTTGATCAAATAAAAAAAAAGTAATTAAAGTACTTGTTAAAAACTAATAGTTGGTCACTAGCCTAACACCATCTGCGATGGGCTCGCTTGGAAAATTATGGCCCATATCTTGTGTGAAGAAGGAAAATGTTAGTTTTTGGAAAGTAGTCAATTTGGAAACGTTTCGTTTAAGGAATGTAGTAATTATGTGTCTGAGACATGTTTTTTGTTATATAGGGATATAATTTCGAAACGGCCTTAATTCAGTGACGAGAGTTACGAGTAAGAAGTGGTCGTTCTCGCTCCTGTCGCGGCCGGCCGGCAAGGCCACTCCGAAAAAATTGTTCTCGAGGAAACGTTTTTATTTATTTTTTCTATTAAAATTATTCAAGTTTGCATAAAAGTAAGAAACCTAGTTAAAGACAAAATGTTAACTTTTTAATTGTGAAAATTAAGGTGGTGATGCGTAATCGTCTTCTTATTTGCACCCTTGAAGGATTCCCTCGATCGAGTCACATTGTAATAATAATAATAAATCATTTTTTCCTCTGCCAACAAACTGTCTTGCAGTTTGGCAGAAGAAAATGGTTGTGAGAAATTGGGTTTAAACAAATCAGGATAAACATCCTGAATAAATAATTTTATTATTACTTATTATTAACCCAATTTTTAATAAATGTATATACCTTCTTATGTATGTTTTTGTCCCCAGGTGTACATTGTGCTGACCTACCTATCGGGTGTGTTGTACTATCTCTCGACTGCGATCAACCCCTTCCTCTACAACATAATGTCTAATAAATTCAGGAACGCATTCAAGGTAAAACCATATTATTATAATATAAGTTACATATTTAATATTTCAGGATTTTAACGTAATATTTAGTGGTAGCCGTGTCATTAGGGAGGCCGCTTTTTTGCGTTATACTCGGGTTCGAATCCTAATTAGCTAAAGAGTACCCGAAACCGGCGAGGAGGTATGCATAAGTCTTTAGATGGATGTGGATGAAGCACGAGATCTGAAAGGTTTGTAGGAAGTAAAGCGGATAGATGTATGTAATTTACATTACAAAAAAATATGAAGATGCTACGGGAAATAAAGCCAACATGAGGAATTCACTTCTGTTATCTGTCCCTCTGCCAAAGTAATCATACGTAACCTAAATATGTTCATAATTTATCTTTATTTTGTTTTAAACAGCTAAATGTTTCGTTTTGAATTCTTTCATAGATATTTTTCAGTATATTAATATGTATAATAGTGAAGGGTAGTGTGATTCGAGAGCGTTGCGGCCTGAAAGATTGATATTATAGTGGCTAAGATTAAAAAAAGGAATTCTGAGGCACACTGCGCGGATGAATGAAAGTCGCCTAACGAGACGAATAGATCAGCGATGATTGAAGAGAAGCCAGGTAAAGTGTACCTAGAACCGAAGAGCATGCATGACGCGTTTGATGGATGCGGATGAAGCACGAGAGATCTGCCAGCACGGAAAAAAAATATTTTTACAATACTACCAGAATGTGTAGTAAATGGAAATTAGTTCTCCTAACAATTTTTCTGTTGGCCTTACGAATTTTTTCGCATCACCAAGTATTTTTTGTGTAACAGTGACAATTTGTTTGTAACGGGAAATATTCATTTCTAGTAACTTGCAACATTGTAAGGGTTACTATCTAAATGTTTAAACCAACAATTAGGCAAGTAATAGTTGCAATAATATCGTTGTGTTTACGATATGCATCGTTCTCTCAACGAATGAGATGATAGCGGTGGTAGACAGCGGGGCGTAACGCGTGACGCAGTTAGAATACGTCGTTCATAGATGGCGTGGGGTGCGAATTAGAACGCGCTATCGTTTGGTTCCCGGCGTTTAGCCATAAGGTCGGACGACTTTTGCTTTGTATTCAGTTTTGATCGTAAGATTTACACCACTAGTAGACGGTTCCCCGACTCTATTGGAAATCTTTGCAATACCTGGATTAGGAATGGTATGTTACTACAAATTAGTATAGTAAATAAATACCTTAAAGTAATGTAGGCACAACAAGGTCATATAGTAGACGTTACAAGACAGTATCGTAGACGTATGGGACGTACGACGTATACAAAAGGCAGTTTACAATTTGAATTGTTATGCGTACTATACATATTGTTGTAAATACTATACAAATAGTTGTCTATACTATTATGTTTTACAAGAAGTGTATAGTAGAGTTAACTGTCTGTAGAGTTGTCACATATAGTACCAGAAAAATGGTGGGAACAACCGAAATATCGTTACGGTAACCATATTTTTTTTTCCGTGAGGTTCGTAGCAAGTGGCAGTCTATTGTATCTGCCTACCCCAATGGGAAATAGGTGTAGAATAAGTAAAATGTGTGTATTTTTTTTTATTTTGCTTTCCAACACAGTTATGGCCGATTAAAATTTTAGTATAGACATTAGAAGACCCGAATTGGAAGTTCATATTTTATGTTGCAGAGACGTGTTTGGTGCAATCGTATAGGGAATGTCCTGTATAGTTTACCAAAAATCTAAAAAAAATAATTTATTGGTTCTCTCAGCAAACATACGAAGAACTTGACCTCTACAATATACCCTTCTCATCGAAAACTCAAAACCCGCCTGCACTTTTAATTGCAGCGTCCGTAGCGTTGATCAATGGTGTTCGATACAGCCATATTGAGTGGACAAAAGCCCTGGAGCTGTTTCTGAAGCTCGCCTACCGACTAGCTCTCAATTACTATTACTTTTCATTCGACAAAGGAATTTCTGTATTTTTTAATTGTTCGCCTACTAAGGTAACACCAGGTAGGTGTACCACAAAACTGCGGCCCTTTGGAGGCAAGCTGTAGAATAAAAGTCACAAATTTTCTCATTTTCATTTCCGTCATTGCGGTATAGACGAGTACCTTTTTTTTAAACATAATAATGACAAATGGCAACACCGGAGACGAGGGTTTCAAAAATGCAGAAAATATTAATATTCTTTTAATCCAATTCGAACCGAGACACAATTAAAAACCTATTGTGTCTGTGATTCATAGTCTGAGAGGTTAATTGTTATTTGCGTTAGAGTGTCATCAGTGTCATCCTTTGAGGTGTCATCACACCATGTCCTAACTGTTGTTATCATTAGCACGATGTGTACTCAAGGTTTTGGACTGTAATCTAGACAATTTTTTTTGTATTTTTTTCTGTTCCGTAATGTGATTACATTGTGTTTTGTGTGCATAAATAAATATAAAAAAACAGCAATCGATTCAAAACAGATCGTGGTATAAAATGAACGTTTCAGAATTTAACTTAATCAGTTTCTCTCATAAGTTTAAAATCCTATCATCATAGTTCCAAAGATTACCTCCACAAACAACTTCTTCTATATCACTTCGGATGCCAATTTTATGACCGCATTCTCACACGCGAAGCTAACAAACAATACAGCTGTGAAAACCGCACTCAATTAACTGTTTCTATTTTCTTTTTAACAGATGACATTATCATCGTGCTGTAGACGTAAAAGGGGTCCCAGTATGGGCGGCTCGTACACAGCGATGATGGAAAGGCGGCGCGCGCTCAACGCGGCTACTAGCACAGATCACGCACTAGCCGCGCGCAGCCTCGGCAGGCAGTCCACAGCAACCACGTTTTTTGACGCACCGCCTCGTGTGCAGGTGAGGTCAGGTATACCCAATTTTTGCTGCTGTGGTGATGGTAGCTTTACAGCACCAACAAGTGGTGTATGGTTTCTGTATCATAAATTAAAAAAAACTAAATAATAGCCGATTCAATCTAATACCAAGATTATTATTTAATACAAAACTTGACTGCGTTGATAAAATTATGCACAAATATAATAATAATATAATCTCACGCCTTTTATCCCCGAGGGGGTAGGCAGAGGTATTCCATTACTGGATATACCCACATTTCACGAGATATATTGGACCCCTAAACGTGATAGGTGGTGAGCCTATCGCCGGACCGGGTCTGTTTACACATGTCTCAGAATTAATTCTGGGACCTGCGGGTTTCCTCACGATGTTTTCCTTCACCGTCGAGCTAGTGATAAATATGTACGTAAGTTCTGAAAAACTCATTGGTACATGCCAGGATTCGAACCCGAGCCTCACTGATTTTCGACCGGCTCTTTAACCGTCCGGGCTATCACTGCTCTTATGCACAAACTTGTTTTTGTTTAATGCTTGCTAGAAAAGAGTTCGTGCCATGTGTTGCCGGATTCAATGCTCAGATTTCATGTAGAGTCAAGAGGACATGAAGCTTTACACTTGCAGTGCGAGTTTGTCGTCTAAGGCGATTGTAATAGAACGTTTCAAAGTCCAATGTGTCGAGCTCTACGTGCTCTTGACTGTATTTAATGTTTACATCGTTCAATTTATACGAGTGTTGCTGATTTAATTTAATAATTTTCTCTAACACACACAGTACCCGTCATATAATATTTCCTATTCATGGATGTGTACAGCGAATATTAGCAACATTATCTCTGGATAGCTAGGCTACTTTTTTGGCGGGAATCCAAAAAGGGACGCCATGTATTTTGTAAAATTTTAATTTAACTGTATATTTCGGCTTGACTCATAATAGTGATAGTCCGTGAACGTGTGCCTGTCCAGTGCATGGGAAATTCGGTAAAATACGTAGGATGATCCTTTGATAGAGATAATCAAACTTTTCTAGTTTCTATTCCTATTTGTTTGGAATCAGTTTTCATGCATGACGTGACTTGCTCTCAACTTAATACCGTAGTAGAACACAAAAACTATTTAAATATCTATTTTGAATATGATTTACTTTAATCATATTCAAAATAGATATGTAAATAGCTCTTAAGTCTTCATTCCACTAATTGAAATTAACAAAACCAAAACAAAAACGACAAAAAACAATGACTAACCCCCTAAAAACCACAATTGTTTGCTAATAGCACCAATAAACGACCAGTTTAGCTCTAAGCTATCAATATCGTGCGTGCGCAGCCATGCCATCTCGTCACTTTGCACAGAATTGTGTTTCACATTCCGATTCAATGGACGAAGATTACGCACAAAAAACCTTACTGTAAGAATAAATAATTGGGTTCAATTCGTAATAATTGAGTAAATAGCCTAAAGGTAAAATTTTTAAATTATAGTTAAGTAGGTAATTTTTGTTTGTCAACACATCATGAAGAAGAGCTGGCTTAATATGTACTTTTTTTTTATTATTGTATTTTTAGCATTTGATGACGTATTTTATTTATAATCGAGGAAAGTTTTGTATTTTTGTATTCTCTATAATTATGTACTTATATAACTAATTGTTAAGAAAATAAATGACTTATAAGTAATTTTTAGCTAAAAATAATAAGCAGTTGCGTTGACAGTTGAAAACAGAATATTAAAATTATTAAATGGCTACAATCTTTGCTACAATAGAGCAATGATAGCCTTTACGGTTAAAGAGTCGGAAGAAAATCAGTGATCGGGTTTGAATCCTGGCATGTATACCAATGAGTTTTTCGAAAACTTACATACCTACATATTAATCGCTAGCTAGACGGGGAAGGAAAACATCGTGAGGAAACCCGCAGGTCTCAGAAACACGTGGTAAATAGACCCTGGGGATCGATTTTTGAATCTCACCAAGTGACAAATTCTCACCGATGTGAGTGATTTCCGAAAGTTCGTATTATTGAAACTCATCGGTGACTTACATTTGTCATACCTATGATATCGATTTACGAGTGCCCCCACCCACTCGTAATTGAAATCACCATGCGATTGTTTTTGACAGTTGACGTAGTGCCATCTGACAAAAGTGCCAAAGTATGTTTTTCAGAAGAATTAGCAGCGGGGCTCGATTGTGATATTTTGTGATTGCGACGATTTATTGAAAACAGCGTGTGACTTTCAAAAATACGGCTTTTGGAAAATGGTGACATAAAAGTCATCGGTGATAATTTTAGTCACCGATGATTTTGACATCACCAGTGAGATTCAAAAATCGCACTCCCGGTCCGGCGATGGGCTCACCACCTATCACGTTTAGGGGTCCAATGTATCTAGTGAAATGTGGGTATATCCAGTAATGGTATACCTCTGCCTACCCCTTCGGCGATGAAAGGCGTGAGATTATTTTAATCTTTGCTACAATAGAAATATTTATGTAAAAGCTACCTATATGTAAAAAAAATATTTTATCAAAATTACTAAATAATGCAATTTTCTGAGTGCTGAACTCAGTTCAAAATGTGTACATACAAGGTGAACCTGTCAATTTATTTCAGTAGTGTTAGCCCATAAATATCGATTCGGGCAACTCTATTGGAGTTACGTCTCTAGCGTGACGTCACGAGGAATTGACAAGAATCCCGCGCATTATGTCTGACGAGCTAGGCTGTGGCGCGTATAGTTAATTGTTATAAATGTTTGCCAGAGTATCTGAAAGTCTGTAACGTAAATAATAAACCATAATATGAAAGGCTATCGCGTTATAATTTTAAATATCTAATAGTAGGAAGCACTTACTTGCGCCAGTTTGTGAAGCGGCAATTCAAATTAAGTCGGTTAATATTTTCATTAATTTGTCAAAGTTCATCAATTTATATGAAAGGCAGTTTCTTTGATAATTACTTTTGCTTATAAATTTAACCAAGACGCTCAGATTTTGTCATGATTTCTCGCGTTGATAGTTGATAAATGTAAAAAGCGTTAAAATTTAAAGGTTTTAAAGGTAAATTGCGTAATAAATGTTTTGAAGGTCATTATTAAGATTATTTAAAAGGCAGTATTCTACTCTATGTTGTGCAAGATTTTAACTTATAAAATATGTTAATCGAGTTTTTAATAACCAATGGTCGTAGTTTTTTAAGTTTTAGATTAATTACCTATGAGCGTTTATGTACCTACATCTTTAAATAATGTGCAATCCTACTAATATTATAAACGCGAAAGTTTTGTATGTATAGATGTATGGATGTTTGTTCCTCTTTCACGCAAAAACTACTGAATTGATTTTGATGAAACTTTACAGTTATATACCTTATACATCAGAATAACACAGGCTATATTTTACTCCCGTATTTCCACGGTAACGGGAACTAGGCTGGTGAAACCGCGGGGCGCTGCTAGTATGATCATAATTTTTACTGACTCTGCTAAAATGTATAATACTAAACATTAAAAATATTGAATACTGAGAATATTTTTAATATAAACAAAAAAGTTATGTACTCGTACATAATTTATTTCTTAACAACTTTTTGATCTTGGTCTCGAAGGACTAAAGTATTTGGATACAGTATGCCAAGATTTAATGTAGGAATACTTAATTTACGTGGAATCCTCGAAATCGGAATATCCGACACTTCATTGACCGATAGAGCGGTTGGAATTTATTGCACAAACTGTTGCAAATTACGTACCCTAGAGATTCGTCAGGGCCGTCAGGAATTTTATGAATGACCGTTTTCGAAGTGGTTATGGCTTGTTCTACGCGTAGTCAACTGACTTTCTTTTTAACTTAAGGGATCGTCCATTAATTACGTGACGCAATTTTGGCGATTTCAAAGATTTGGACCCTCTGCCTCCAAATCTCACGTGAGATCTTTCAACACGCTTATTCTTTATGTAAATACCTAATTTGTGCTTGATTGCGTTGGATTATATTAAAAATAAATGTTCAACAGTTTAATGATTAGTAATATTTAAATATGGATGCTTAGTCCGAATTAAAGTTTTCTTATGTTAAATAGATAAGTATATAAAATGATAAACTGACTGACTGATTGGTGATATATCAACGCACAGCCTAAACCGCTGGGTCTAGAGACTTGATTTTTGCACATAGATAGCTTAGACAGTGTAGGTATCCACTAAAAAAGGATTTTGCTAAATTCAATCCCTAAGGGGGTGAAATAAACGTGCGCCAGCGAAGCCGCGGGTAAAAGCTAGTTATTAGATATTAAGCTGTAAACTGTAAATTGTAATATTAGTCAGTGGAAAATCATATTCGGCAAAATTTGGTAGAGTTCGCCACTATAGTCCAGGCAATGAAGCGGATTTTTGTATGAAGACCCCAACATTAATCCCTCAGTCGATGAAACTTTGCAGGATTGTATAGTATGAGACAATAGGTGCATAAAAAAATCCAAAAAAAACCTAACCGAAGTTAGGTTTTTATACTAAAAAAAAAATTTTTTTTTGGTTGATAATTAGATAATTTCTGAAAATAATGTAGCGAGACGGTTTTTATTTTGGATTTTCCTATTGTAAGTCCACAGCGACTATTAAAGGACATTCCAGTTAAAAAAACCGGCCAAGTGCGAGTCGGACTCGCGCACCGAGGGTTCCGTACAACCTTGCAAATTTATGGTTTTCGTAATTTTTCCTTTATCTATGCTATAAGACGTTGCTTCGTACCAAATTTTAAGATTCTGAGTTCACGGGAAGCACCCTGTAGGTTTTGATTCCCTTGCAAGTGTCGAAAATTTGCGGCATAAACGGCTGTATCTTTTGATTGCGTTGGCTTAGAAGTTTGATTTTTTCACAGCTTCAAGGGACAGTAGACCTGAGTAATTGATATAAATTTCAGCTTCATACCTCCACGCGTTCCTGAGAAAAAGGGTCTTGACAGACGGACGGACGGACGGACAACAAAGTGATCCTATAAGGGTTCCGTTTTTTCCTTTTGAGGTACGGAACCCTAAAAATGGACTGAGCAATTCACTACTCACTATATAGTTGTAAATAGAGCTCTATAATAAAACTTAATAAAATAATATACATATATACTCAAGCCTCCTCATCTTACCAAAAAAATATTTAGGTAAATATTTCAAAGTAGAAATTAAATTAAATTAACGTTAAGTAGGATTGACGTCGTCCTAAGTCTGCGACACGCAAATTACTAGTTAGTAAGAATAAAATACATAAATTACAAAGATTTAAACTTTTTTGAATAATGTGCTTTTGGCATTTCAAATTATTTATTACATAGATTTGATATGTATTTAATAAAAATAGAATATATTCTATATTCTAGCCGGGATCCCGGCTATTCTTGAGCATAACGGCATAGCTATAATAATAATAATTTATTAGTACAACGATTTCGTACAGCAAACAATTTAAACAGGGCATTGAGTACAACCAAAAACAGTGAGATAAAAATTCTGATTTCCAAACTATAATAAATCTATATTATGGAAGTCAGTGTTCCTCTGTACTGCACCTTAAATATATCTATACACTAGAAATAATAACAATTTTAAACAGATGTTGACAATATGTTCGTTTGTTTTTTTAATAGATAGAGTGATTCAAGAGGAAGGTTTTAGTATAAGCATTGCACCCGTGCGAATTTAAGTTGGGGCGGGTCGCTAGTTGTTAATAAAATATAATTATATTTTGAATTGATCATTGTGTGTAGTTGAACACACAATGATAAATTTTTTACGGGCCTGTTCTCTCAGTTGGTAGTGACCTTGCCTTCTGAGTCGGAGGTCGCGGGTTCGATCCCCGCTCGGGGCCAACATTTGTGTGCATGAACATGTCTGTTGGCTTCGTGTCTGGTCGTTTAATATTTATTCAAGTATGTGTTTCAGTTGTTTAGTACCCATAGTACAGGGCCTGTCTAGTGTGGGACTAAATAACCGTGTGTGAATTGTGTCCCACAATTTATTTATTTATTTACATCAATTTCGATACTATACTTATTGATTAACTTATTTATAACATGTCTTCTTACAAACATTCTCACCGTTTCGTTTACAGAATAACATAGAACCAAAAAGGTAAAAATCGAATTCAACGAATAATAAAAAAAACAGTCAAATTCAGAACCTCTTCCCTTTTTGAAGTCGGTTAAAAATAATATAAGACATGTTTTACAGCGTCTGAACGGGCGAGACGTGACTCCAGTGAGTTCGTGCCCAGTTGAACATCAGCCCTGGCGACGTGTTTGGCGCATACCCATGAATGAACCCTCAAACTCAATCGGGTCTCCGGGCAGCATTTCCAACTCCAGCCTCGGAGAAGTAGAGGAGGAGCTGAGTGGGGAAGAGCTCGCGACCTTCATGTACAAGGTCAACTGTGAAATCAATGGGGGGACATGAACAACCTTCTAGGCAACACGCGATTCGCGAATCGTACCTAGTACGCAGTAGTACGCAGGTGTGAGCACGTGCGTAAAATGGTCAATGTTGTCATCTAGTTATCCACAGCCTCATAAATGCAACAGCTTCGTCCGTAAATGCATTAGCATAGGCGTGGGACGAAAATAAACTGAAGCAATTTCAGTCAATAACAATATATTTGGGGGGTGTGGGTTAAATTATATAAATATACGTTATAAATACTAGAGCGTGAATGATCTTGAATGGAATGGAATGTAATTATGTAATTTAATTTTAAAATTTAAGTAGTTATTTAATTTATTAAGACCTTAAGCTGTTTAAATTACTGTGTAAATACTGTAAATTTAAATGTAAATAAAACGGATTTAATTCCTTGTAACCTTGAGGGTTATGCGGTATTCTGATCTCATTCTGCGTGTGATGAGCTGTAGACCCGGATGTATCCCAAATAAACAATATGTCCCTATATTCTAAGATATTTATAAGTATTATTGTTGTAAAGAAAAAGAAAAAAAATACGGAACTTAATATCTGTTGTACAATTTTAATTAAATACTCTATATAAATCTTAATCTTTACAAGTCGTTACATATTATACTAACGTCGCAATAATACCACAAAAACAAACTATATTACAAAACAAGCCGTTCAATATTTGATATTAGGTGGAACGTATTTTTTTGGTTTCCAAACGACGAGTTTATAATTAGTACTAAGTACATACCTACCTCACCTGCAATCAAATAATGATATAAGTACCTACAAAACTTAACTAACTTAACTAAATATAACAATGAATTCCAATAAATCTAAAATCTCCTATCATCGTATTGGTTCGGAAAACTAGAATATTCCGGAGAATTAACCGAAATGATCCTATTATTTCGACATCAGGGGAGCACTAAATATTAGAAGGAATCAGGGTCAGGATGAAAAACAAGAATATTGTGTTATTCAGAAAATCCCAGTAGTGCCCGTTATCAATAATCGAAAAGCTTGTACTTACACGGTTTTTTAATATGCTTTAAGATACCTACAATCCTACATGTATAAACTGTGGCTTGGTACGTAAACTGCGTAAGGCCATTTTTGGACCGGTTTTAATCGATATCTACATATATATATATATATATATATATATATATATATATATAATATAAATATAATCTCACGCCTTTTTTATCCCCGAGGGGGTAGGCAGAGGTATTCCATTACTGGATATACCCACATTTCACGAGATATATTGGACCCCTAAACGTGATAGGTGGTGAGCCCATCGCCGGACCGGGTCTGTTTACACATGTCTCAGAATTAATTCTGAGACCTGCGGGTTTCCTCACGATGTTTTCCTTCACCGTCGAGCTAGTGATAAATATGTACGTAAGTTTTTGAAAAACTCATTGGTACATGCCAGGATTCGAACCCGAGCCTCACTGATTTTCGGCCGGCTCTTTAACCGTCCGGGCTATCACTGCTCTTATATATATATATATATATAAATGGACTGGTTGGCTGACCTATCGATCAACGCACAGCCGAAACCGCTCGGTACAATTAAAGCAACCAATGAGCAGCAAAGAAGAAGCATACAATTTTGCACAAAGGTTTCTTAAATGGCATAAGTGAGCACTAAAAAGGTAAGTCCATGAGGAAAAAGCCGATTTTTTGATATTGCCATAGGACGTCCGCGTTGGCAATGCCGCTGGGCAGCCCTTAGAACGTCAATTTTAAGACTAAGTTGTTGAAGGTAGAATGGTAGAAATAGTAAAATGGACAAAAGTCACCAAAATATTTTAAATTGATTATTATTATTGCATGCATGCTCGCTTCGCTAGTATATTATAAACTTATCATTTCATTATACCTAACAGATTATTATGATTCCTGTATCACAATAAAAAGTAAAATGAAAACGTCAACGTTTAAACCATTTAAAACTAGTTGTCTATATTTTCATTGGCCATAGTAGAATATTATGTAAAATAAAGAATTTTTATGGCAGTAAATAATAATTTATCAATAAAATAGTAAGCAGTAGATATCTACATTATTACATAGCATACAATTCTAATAGTCATATCCACAAATAAATATTATTTATTTATTTGACGGTCATTTAGTTTGTAAATAAGGTCCATTTTTAGTCCACATTATTTCATTCATTCAAAGGAAATTTATTAAATATTTTTAAAATTGCAACTACCATTTCTGACCGTACCATTTTTATTGAGAGACAGTAAAACTATTTTGTGAGATTTTATAATGTATAATCTACCTATTTAAAATATTCACTAGGTATACATAATATATAAACCTTATTTTTGTATACTTACCCTTTTACAGAATATTATTAAACGAACAACTTATAATCAAGTGACAAGATCTAGGAAAATAACCCCGTAATGAAAATTTGGTAAATGTATTTTCAGATAATAAATTAATTATATTCCCAGTATGTACACAATTGTACATAAAAAAGATACCTAATATATTTTTTGTGTTATAACGTACCTATATTATCATTATACGTTACCAATAAAAAACGTAGGAAAATGAATTTAAAGTACTTACCTATGTGATTACCATTTACTATTTAAAAATATCGACGACTGTTATACTTAATATAAAAAAAAGTTGTTTCGTCACTTATCATTATCACTGAGATTATATAACTGTTTCAAAATATTTTTGTGTCAGATAAATGTTTATAAGTGTTAGTACAAAATGCATTTCAACATTTATAAAAATATAACAAATGAAAAAGGTGTTTATTTATTACATACTATATGTATCATTCCATTGGTTCCATCCATACAACGCGAAAGTTTGGATGGATGATTGTTGCTGTTTCACGCAAAAACTACTGAACGGTTTTTTATAAAACCTTGCAGTATTATAACTGATACATTAGAATAACATATTATAGGCTATAATTTATAAATAAAGTTATTGTTAAAAATAGAGGACCCACAATGAACGAAGTTGTTGAATGTCCGCTAGTTATTCGAACAGGATATAATCCAATATTTTTCCTTATGAGAACGACGTCTACGAAATTAAATTATGAATATAACGGATTAGACATTCCATTCTTTTTTCACTCACTCTTTTAAAATAGACGCTTGGCAATTATATCTACATCCGTGAACGTTAAAGTTAATACAGAGGACACATTTGTTTTTTCTATGTTTGTTGAGAATAAATAGGCTAAGAATCCACTGAAATTATTTCACCAAAGAAGAAGTTTCAGTTTTCTGGGAGTAACATAACATCGTTATATAGATAATTCTTAGAAGAAGAGGGACTGGCAAGTCCAGAATTGCAAGACACCAGTGGAGTCTGCAATAAGTGCTAGGTAATTGGATGAACTCGACGACTCTTCTGTGTCTATTTGATGACGGTGGTGGCAACCAGTGGCGGGCTTAGTCTTGGCCGCCCCAGGCCATGTAGTAAGTGCCAGCCGCTCCTTCTAAGTACTTACACATCATATGGTAATATCATAGATTTAGTATACTAACGTTAAAGATTGGCAATAGAGCCAGTACGGCGAGACCTAGAAAATTGACACTTCTGTGCGTGTAACGTGGATGTGTGCAAGACAAATAGTGCTCTCCCTAAACTTGTAGCTCTCGATAACAAATGGGCGTGTGGTATATTGTGTAGTTAATACCTTTGCCAGTCACGTTATCGAAATGTGGTTAATCGATATTACGACAATCACTATAAAATTGAGGTTAGAAATACAAGAAATTCACGTATTTTATTTTTCGCTTAAATCAATTCTTATACATTCAGAACATTTATATAATAAAAAGCAATGTTATTACCTATCTATTTGTGCACGGTTTGTTTTTCAGTTTTCTACACACACCGGCACAATTAGCGGAACAGAAAAAAAAAGGAGAAAAAAGAGGGAATTTAGAACAATGAATGTAATTTTTAAACAATATATTATTTAAAATGAAACAACAATTAAATTAACATGTTTTGACATTCATTTGTAACACCATACTTAAAATTTTATAAAAATAAAAATTAAATTAAACAAAATGCATTTTTCTTCGATTTTTAATTATAGAGAAACAGCAGAAAATTCAAGATTTTCCAAAGTTTAACAACAATTTCAATGACTGTTCAATATCGAGTGTTTCCTCCTCGTGCTCTGATGAGGGTTTCCATCCGTCTGGGCATGCTGCGGATGATGTTATCAATGGTTTCTTGGGGCAACCTCTGCCATTCTTCAAGTAATGCGTTTCGCAACTCGTTGAGATTATTGGGAGGGGGCATTCTTGACTTTACACTCCTCTTTAGCAAGTCCCAGACGTGTTCTATAGGGTTCATATCGGGGGACCGTGCTGGCCACTCCATCACCGTTATACCAACATGGTTTAGGTATGTCTGTACTGTGCGAGCACTGTGAGCCCGAGCATTATCCTGCATTAGAATGAAGTTGTTACCAATAAAGGGGGCAAATGGCACAACATGTTCTTCTAAAATCTCCCTGATATACCGATCAGCATTCAGATTCCCGCCATCGACCACTACTAACTCCGTACGAGCTCCTAAACATATTCCTCCCCAGACCATAATTGAACCGCCGCCATATGCAACTGTATTTTCAAAATTAGACTGGATATACCGTTCTCCTTTGCGTCTCCATACTCGCTGCCTTCCATCAATTTGATTTAACATAACTCTGCATTCATCAGTAAAAAGAACCTGTCCCCAGTCGTCGAAGTCCCAATCACGATGTTCACGACCAAAGTGTAGACGGTTTGTGCGATGATGTCTCTCAAGTTTTGGGGCTTTGGCGGGCACATACGAGCCTATACCCACTTCTTCGAATCTTCTACGAACTGTCCGCTCACTCATCCTTACTGCTCGTACCTCTTCCAGTAAATTTCGAGCCTGCACCGCCGTTAGTCTCGTGTTCCGTCGGACTTGAAGTTGGAGAAAACGGTCATCCCTCCTTGAAGTACACCTTTTCCGGCCTTGTCCTCTCCTTCTCACTAGAGCATTCGTCAATCTGTATCGTTGGATGCTACGATAAATCGTTGATAACGATCGACGAAGGCTTCTGGCAATCGATCTGTAGGTTTGACCATTTCTCCTCATTTGATCTGCCCTAATGATTTCTGATGGCGTTAAATCAGGCATAATTAGATGCTCGTAAATTATCAATATGCGAAAAAACTCAAAAGCCTCAAAAACTGCAATTCAAAGCTTTTCAAATGGAATTCACGAACCTTCTAAAAACGGACAAGCGGTGGAAAAAATGAATCAATGAAAATTAAAACAAAAGAATGAAAAAAAGGGCAGTCGCTTAGTATTCCATTTTTAAATTAAAACCCAAATTTAAAAAAAGCTTGTTTAGCCGGCCAGTAACACGCAAAAATGCGTAAATACTCCCTTTTTTTTCTGTTCCGCTAATTGTGCCGGTGTGTGTATAATCAATTGAATTTAGAGAATTAAATCTTTCAATCGCACTCACATGTAAAATGACTAATTCTGTGGATTTTCTTTCCTACATGAATTACAACCGGTACTGCACACGTAACCATAGCTGTTTACGTCTATTAAACATCAAACTTACTCTTTTAATATGCGAGATTAATTAAAATAAGCGAGATTTGTTTCGTTCACAACTGACGTCGGCCCGGTACGTACGTACGTACGGGGCTACGTAACGTTTACGAAAATGGTCTCGTCTATCTACCGCTCGCTATCTCGCTCTAACACACGGGTACCTATTTTCTTTCTCTTTCGCATTGCCAATCTAAGTATACTAAATCTATGGGTAATATAGACTACATAGTAAATTTACTTTATTGTCAACTTTTATTCCTTTCTACATAAAATGAAGACAGTGAATGAAGAAGATTATTGTTGTACGATGCAGAATAAGCTCGCCATAATGTGGCGTGTACTTTGAGTTATTTCTTGTTATCATCACTGACTTTTTGTCACGATTGGACGTCCCTATAATATCTGGCCGTTATAGACCCGGGCCTACAGGGCCTTAGGGAAAATCCGCCATTGGTGGGAACAGCTTTACCAAGCTACTTAGTTAATTTAAAGGTACCATCGCGTATCTTACGTACAAACTGCATCCCTAGGTATCTTCCGCACTAATTATGGACAAAATAGCAGTGGACTTTGATGACTTTTTTTAATTGATAGAGTGATTCAAGAGGAAGGTTTTAGTATCAGCATTGCACTCGAGCGAAGCTGGGGCGGGTCGCTAGTAATATGATGAAACTAGCGGGTGCCAGTGGCGTTGGCCTCGCTGATCTTGTTTATTCCCGTTCCCTTGAGAATTTCTAAAAATCCCTTTTTTGTGCTCACCTAAATAAAAAGGAACTTTTGTTCCATATTTCATGCTTCTATTCTCAACGGTTTCGCCTTTCGGCTACAGAAATAGCTGTAGTTTCAGCTGTGTATTGAATGATCGGTCCCCCAAACAGTGAGTCAGTCAATCGGTTTTTTCTTATAGATTCTTCTTGTACATAGATTGTAACTGTCCAATGTCGGTACATAGGAAATATAAAAGAAAATAATATGATATTTCTGTCCAACAGCAATGCAGAACCCAAAACGTTGCTTTTTAGGATTTTTGTTTTGTCTGTCCTAGGTCTGTCCGTATACTTTTTACGCGCATCACGCAAACGATTGAACCGATTTTGATAAAACTCTATAGATTATCATCAGAATAGCATATACACGTAGGTATTACTTTTAATCCCGGAACGCGGGCAAAAAAAGTTGGTAATTATGTAATAGTTAATTATGTAATAGTATGAACATCATCCAACATCCGCAAGTCATTAGTGCAGGTAGTCTTTAGACTAAAAAAAGTGTTATCTATACTTTATGTAATAGATATAAAGTACATAATCAACTAACCAGAAAGTTTGAATATCAAAGTTATGTTAAACCTTCCACACCGATTGTTAGCGTGGGAGGTCTTTAGGGGCTCTACTTTTCGGCGAGTCCCCATTAAGGCTCTAGCTCTGCGTCTTCGCATTTCTTACGTAGGCTTTATTTTACAGACCCAGAAATAAGCCTCTCGCCAATTTCCTTTAAAAAGATTCAATTGGGCGTTGCAGTGGCGTTTATCGCTACGTTTTTGCTCACTTCTTTTAGATATTCCATTTCTGGATATACCTAGGTACCCACTTTTCACGAGATATTCTTTGGACCCTTAAACGTGATAGGTGGTGAGCCCATCGCCGGACCGGGTCTATTTAAACATGTCTCAGAATTAAGGAAACCCTCAGGTCCCAGAAGACCTGAGGGTTTCCTCACGATGTTTTCCTTCACCGTTGAGCTAGTGATAAATATTACGTAAGTTTTGAAAAACTCATTGGTACATGCCAGGATTCGAACCCGAGCCTCACTGATTTTCGGCCGGCTCTTTAACCTAAGGCTATCACTGCTTCAAATTACATAATATTTTATGGCCTGGATCTTTGTCGATTTAAGGTCGCATAATTAAATGGTGATCTTCGGTGTTTTTGAATCAAAATGGTACATCGGAAAGTAGAGGTTTCAACGAACAGAAAACATACCAACTTTATGAAAAAAAGCTGATATTTTGACGGGTGAATTTTCGATTGAAAATTAGGGTGTTTTTTCGATATTAATTCAAAATAAGGTGAAAAAAATAAATATTTTTAATCAAATAAATTACAGCGTATTTGGGAAATAATGAGGTAAGTTTTCACCAAATTTCGTTAAAAATAAAAAAAATTGTACAAGATAAAAATAAAAAACCAAAAACTTGGTTTTTTGAATTTTTCACATAAATTTTGAGGTTATGTGAAAAAAGTGTAAATACAAAAGTTTTAGATCTTTTTATTACCTACAACTTTGCCATTTGACTTTCTTCGATAGGACTTTTAGTTTTGCCGGAAACCGAGAAAAACCGTTTTTTACCCTAAAAAACGCACCCCCATCCCCTTCCCGACCTCAGATCGCCCGTAATTTATTTTTCCTTTCATTTTTATAATATTCCCCTCCTTTTGTAATGGGTTTCATTCTACTATTTTTTTTTTCACTTTTTATTATTTTTAAAGGCTTCTACCCTGGTCTAAATCTCCTTTTTGTTTCTTTATATTTTTAATTTCTTTCTTTTTTTTATGTTGTTTTATATTTTATATTAGTTACCACACGTCTATGATATGCCCATGTTGTGGTAATCTATAATTTAGTCAGCACTTAGATACCTTATTGTAGTTCCTAAGTGTATTTAAATGTTTTAGTGTATGTCTTGTTGATTACCCAAATAAATAAATAAATAAATAAACACACCTAGATAATAATTAATAATAGTAATAATGGTGTTGCCCCCTTGCCGTCACAGGTATTGTGGCGGCTTGTTTAGTAGGCAGCAAACTCATCGTCTGTGAGATTAACAAGTTTTGAGATATTGTAAGCAAAGCACTAAAACGTCAAGAGCACATGAAGAGAGAGAGAGAAGAGAGTCCGACCTCTAAAGCTATTGTAATAAGAACGTTACAAAGTCCAATGTGTTAAGCTCCACGTGCTCTTGACTGTACTTCGTGTTGTATTGTTGAGAAAGAGTTTCCCTAGCTATACTGCGCTGGAACGCGGCAAGTGGAATGGGGAAGGGACCTTTGGGTCAAAGATGAGCCGCGGCGAACATAATTATTTTTTATATTATAAAAATAGTGTTTCGTACTTTATGACATGTATATACAACGCGTCACAGAATAATCGCAATTCCTCATACATCCAATTAGTAAGAGTAAGTATATTAACCTGTTAAGCCAATAAAATAAAACACAATTGATTTTTAATATGCGAGTTCGATCTCCGCTCGGGGCCAACATTTGTGTGCATTAACATGTCTGTTGGCTTCGTGTCTGGGTGTTTAATATCTATTTAAGTTGTTTAGTACCCAAAGTACAGGCTCTGCCTAGTTTGGGACTGATGAGTAACTGTGTGTGTAAATTGTGTCAAACATTTTTTTTTTATTAATTGTTACGGTGCCCATTCGTACTTTAGTTTGGTGTAAACAAATTTCTTAACTAAAGAGCAATAATACTACGATTTCCATGGGTAGCCCTAAAATGCTAAAAATGCTACACACATTTAAAATACCTGAAATCGATAAACTAATCCGTACTGAACAAACTAATTTCAGGAAATGCGCTTATTCTGTTACATATTGTATTTTAAAGTGTACTAGAAAGATAAAATAAAATTAAAAAAAAATCTCACGCCTTTTAACCCCGAGGGGGTAGGCAGGAAATATTAGAAAGGTATTACTTAAAAAATATGATATGTGAAGATTTTCATATTATTTATTAAAAACCCAAAAATTGTTGCAAAATTTGCAACTCATTTAATTACTCATTTAATTGCACTGGGTCACCGAGGACCTCTCAGACGAGATGGACATAGAGCGGGAGCGCAGGGCGTTGGCGGTAACATGCTGGCCCGCAGGTTCGCACGATGTACAAAGGCAGTCAAAATAACCCTCTTTAAGGCTTACTGCCAGACATTTTACACGTGCAGCCTGTGGGTTAGATATACTCGCAAATCCTTCAGTGCCCTGCGCGTCCAGTATAATAATGGACTGAGGATGTTGTTGGGGTTGCCCCGCTTTTGCAGCGCATCAGGTATGTTTGCAGAGGCTAGAATTGACAGTTTCCAGGCAATAGTTCGGAAGAGGATAGCCTCCCTGATGCGGCGAGTGCGGGACAGTCCCAGCGGTCTACTCAGTTCCATATTGGATCGGGCAGACTGCCCAGTTGTGCGGCACTGGAACTCCATACATTTCGAGTCCAGGCCGATCATATTTAATGTTAAATAAGACTAAGTGGTTACTAACGTAGTTTTAAGATCTTTACTAACACATTATGGATAATAATTTGTCTGAAATAAAAAAAATATTATTATTATTATTATGAATGACCTTTTTAACGAAGAATCAGTCAGAGGACGTTTTGGGATTACCGTACGAAGAACTGGTTATAATAATTACTAGAAAAATATTTGACGAAGCTTGTACGGATAGTTTGCTGTTTCATAATTTTTAATAAATATTATTTTTATTATGTACAGGCAATGATTGTTATTTATTAGGAGTATTCCCGTTTAGTCAGTCGCAAAACAGTTCTGTATAGCATATTAACTGATTAAATCAGTCAAGAACCGTTCGATTCCAATGCGCACCGTAACAATTAAAAATCAATTGTGTCTCAGATTATTGGTTTTAGACGCAAAACGGTAGATACCTACTGTAGCAGATTGGATTGTCGCACAAGCGTTCAGTCAAATAAGTATTCGTAGGTCTTCCTAATTGCGTAGTACTACTCTACTGAAATTGTTATGTAAGTCTATGAATCTCAAGTTTATAAATGTATTAAGTATACTTTTAACTTTAATACTAACTTTAATATTATAAAGGCGAAAGATTTGTATTTTTGTAAGATGTTTGTTACGAATAAACTCAAAAACCACTGGACCGATTTTAAAAAATCTTTTACCAATGGCAAGGTAAGGTTCTTTTACCAAGATCCCTGAGTAACATGGGCTATATTTTTTTACCAAATTCTCACGGGAACGGTAACTATCGATCCGCTAGGCATTGGTAATTTGCGATGAAAGTAGCTAGCGAGTCAAGTTCTCTTCCTGAGAGAGGCTCTCTCTAAGCTTTAACGTTCATGTTTTGATCTGATTCACGTTATATGATTGTTTCTTATTACAATCTTTATTATTCGCTCGAACTCCTACGTAAGATTAAGTAAAGTTCTGATTAGTTCAGTGTTGTCCCTAATAAAGGAAAGACAAAGAAAACGGCGAGTGAAAATAAGTAAGTTAAGACGATATTTCCCAAATTAAAGTATTATTGTTATTATTATATTAAAAAATCTGCGGACACCGCAGATCCCAGAATTAATTTTGAGACATGTGTAAACTGACCCGGAGTGCGATTTTTGAATCTCACTAGTGATATCAAAATCACCGGTGACTAAAATTATCACCGATGACTTTTATGTCACCATTTTCCAAAAGCCGTATTTTTGAAAGTCACACGCTGTTTTCAATAAATCGTCGCAATCACAAAATATCACAATCGAGCCCCGCTGCTAATTCTTCCGAAAAACATACTTTGGCACTTTTGGCAGATGGCACTACGTCAACTGTCAAAAAACAATCGCATGGTGATTTCAATTACGAGTGGGTAGGGGCACTCGTAAATCGATATCATAGGTGTGACAAATGTAAGTCACCGATGAGTTTCAAAAATACGAACTTTCGGAAATCACTCACATCGGTGAGAATTAGTCACTTGGTGAGATTCAAAAATCGACCCCCCGGTCCTGGGATGGTCTCACCACCTATCACGTTTAGGGGTCCAAAGAATATCTCGTGAAAAGTGGGTATATCCAGAAATGGAACACCTCTGCCTACCCCCTCAGGGATATAAGGCGTGATATTAGTTATTTTAATTATAAGTATTATTGATGTGCTGTGTCAGCAGTATTTTTTGATCAATTTCTTAATTTTTTAATCGGCCAAGTGTGAGTCAGATACGCTCACGCAGAAAGGTATCCATACATTAAGAAACAAGCAAAAACATTTTATTTTGTAATTGATGATTTAATTGACGAGGCTATTTATAAAAATTTTCACTGTATTATTTGTTTTATAGGAATACAAACACTGTGAAAATGTCAACTGTCTACCAATTACGTTTCATACAGCCCTTTGACAGACAGAGGACAGGACAGGATAGGCAGCGGCAACGGGGCATCGTTGGCACCCTTTGGGTATGGAATCATAAATCAAAACTATTAAGTAGGTAACTAGGTTACCCATTTGCATACTCAGTCTGGGAAACATATTTCATTTCGCACCAGTGCTTTTATTTTTCAGAGATAATTCATCATCATCACCATCATCAACCCGTTTCAGCCCACTGCTGAGCTAAGGGTCTTTCCTCACACATGAGGAAGTATGGGCTTTAATGTCCCGCGCGAGCCCACCGCGGATTGGGAGATGGTGTTAAGCTAGTGGCCACATTCAGTCAGAATTTTTCAAGCCACCCAAGGCTTTAGGACTTCCATTGTGCGTAAACACAACGAAAACCGGGACCAACAATTTAACGTGCCTTCCGAAACACGGAAGCCGTGTTTCAGAGATAATTATAAAATTGTAATTCTTTGGAATTTTAAGTTAGTATTCCCTGGTGATGACGGAAGTAATCATGACAAGATAAAAAATGTCATTCGGCAACAGTTTTTGTTTGTATCTAGATTATATTTAATTTACAGAAATATACGAGTATATATTTATTTATATATGAATTACCTATATGTCAGATAAAATTCATCATGAAATTACCAAGTAGTGATGAAATTCGCTCTCACTCACGACGAATACTGAATTTCAATTCGAAGATGGAAATACGCATTTATCTCAAAATTTGAATATAAATTGAATTTGCACATCTGTCTACATACATGTCAAATTATACTAAATCCATCTATGACGACATTTATTTTAGCGCAACACAGAACCTTAACATACTGAAATTAATATTATACACCCATACACAAAGCCAACCCATATACGTTCGTTATTCAGGCACACAAATATTGGTCTGCTGTGGGAATCGAAGCCGGCGTGACCTCCAACTTAGAAGGCAGATAAAAATATTTAATAGAAAAATAATTAATGTAGGTCTGTATGTTATTTTTTGAAATATTTTTTATTAATTTTATATTTATTCTTCATGTAGGTACACCTATAAGTACCTTAATCCATTGTCGACTTTAGTGGACCACCTACTTTCACCTGTTTATCTCAGTTACCATCTATCCTAAGGTTGTCTGGAAGATATTGATTAAAGCGATAAGACCACCCATTGTACTTTCTGTAGTCATTGTGTTTACTGCATATTTTTATTGGTGTACAATAAAGAGTTCTTACTTATAAGCTTTTATACTTTATACTCACAGTTACCTCTATAGCATTAAATTTAGAATTTCACCTAAATACTGTGATAGCCTTTAATTACGGTTAAAGAGCCGGCCGTCATCAAATCAGTGAGGCTCGGGTTCGAATCCTGGCATGTACCAATGAGTTTTAAAAAACTTACGTACATATTTATCACTAGCTCGACGGTGAACGAAAACATCGTAAGGAAACCCGCAGGTC
Source organism: Ethmia dodecea (assembly GCA_963855545.1). NCBI lineage: Eukaryota > Metazoa > Arthropoda > Insecta > Lepidoptera > Depressariidae > Ethmia > Ethmia dodecea. The sequence goes on along the minus strand of OY979443.1, from coordinate 15,927,418 downwards.
TCAGAATAAATTCTGAGACATGTGTAAATAGACCCGGTCCGGCGATGGCCTCACCACCTATCACGTTTAGGGGTCCAATGTATCTCGTGAAAAGTGGATATATCCAGTAATGAAATACCTCTGCCTACCCCTTCGGGGATGAAAGGCGTGAGATTATTTATTTATTTTTATTTTATTTTCTAAATACTGTCGACTAGATAAACAATATAGGTATATATGTTTATATTTTTCTGTAACGTCTAGAGAAGTAAGTAGGTGTTTTGTGTGTGGATGGTGTGGTTATACGTTTTTGTTTTAGCGTGATGCGTGCACAGAGACAGACATAAGAGTTCGTGTCGTCCAGAGTTAGGGATGAGTTACTTTTCTATGGCTGTATGTATACATTTTATACATTTAATAAAATTGTAACTGGCCTGATGTCTGTACCAACATAGGGGGGTATTTACCTACTCTATCAAGACTCGTAACCGCAAAAAATTAGGATAATCTATTCTCATAGATAGCCCATAGTTGGGTGACGGGCCTGTTGGCTCAGTTGGTAGTGACCTTTGTAGGTGCCTTCTGAGTCGGAGGTTGCGGCTTCAATCCCCACTCGGGGCCAACATTTGTGTATATGTCTGTTGGCCTGGTGTCTGGGTGTTTACACAGAATAAGTAATAGTACTCTAGTATATCTATCAGTTGTTTAGCACTCATAGTATACAGGCTCTGAATAGTTTGGAACTGAATAACTGTAATTTTTTTAAAGAAAACTTAGTAAAGGGGACTTTACAACAAAAAAAATGTTTAGAATGCGTTTGTCGCCGTTGTCGACGTTATATATATGTACATACATGATGTTTTTAACCCCCGACTAAAAACAAGCTGCTACAAGTTTGACGTGTGTTTCTGTGTATATGTACCGTATGTCTGTCTGTTCACTCGTAGCTCCCAAACGGCTGAACCTGTGACGGTTCCCACTTTCTAGATATGATATTTTATGAGTAAAATTAATAACAATTTTAATTTAAATAATAGATTAGATTTAAAGAACAATTAGAAGCGAAACCTAGTCTTTAAAACAAGCCATCTAGTAGCAAGTAGCATTATTAAGAGAAGACAAGAATGAAAATATTGTGTGAGAAAGATATTACTAGGAAAGCGGTAGCGGGAAATAATGATATTGCTTTTTGCTTGACTTGGCGGGGGCACTACCATGCCCCCAGATAAGCCGCGTCGGGCCCGAAAACATGTCCAAATATGGTCCAGAACCGATTGAAGAGGCTCTGATTGGCCACCGCCAGTGGCGTGACTAAGGCCGCGCCCGCTCTTCCGGGAGAATAAACGAGGAGAATTTTAGGCGTTATTACAAGGACGGAAGGGTGAAGGATGTGGAGTGATAGACAAGTAGTTAGGAAATTGAATGAAAGAAAGATAGATAAAAGAACGGTAGGGGGATCGGGAACGAAGGCCAATCCTAGAACATTCAATGCGATGATAAAAAGACGCCGATTGGGGAAGAGAGGGACAGTTCGGGTTTTGGAGTCGTGCGAGTCACTATGCTAGTTTTTGGAGGGAATTGGGGGATTTCGCAAGATGGCTGCCCACGTACTGGCCGGTTTTTGCTAGAGAAATTAGGGATTTACATGGTCTAGAATAGGAATATTATGTTCTATCGTGAAAAGTAATGCGTTTCAGTATTTCTGGAGTATGGTGAAGTCGATATTTGTGTGAGAATATGGAATTAGCTCTGGGAACGCAAGCGGAGTGCTGGAGTGGTTCTTGGTTTCTGTTGTGTGTTGTATCCATGGCCTTTTAAAGTGAGTGTTAGTGACGAGCGAGCTTCGGCTCCTACGATGGAAATGGGCAGGTATGAATCTCATAGCCTGCAGAAGGTAAGTGGAGTGTTCTTATGGGTAGGCGAAATTAGGTCATATTGAAGCTCAGGAATTTGTTAGGAAATATATCCTAGGGTCCACTCAACTTGTTGTATTTTCTGTGTTCTGTCGCCCTGCGAAATGTCTTGTCATAATTTTATAAGTAATAAATAAATAAATGCGTACGTACGTATTTAGACTAAAATCCGACAAACACATAATTTTAAGGTGAAAATCTACTAAAATGTGATAGAGATTGGTTTGGATGTACTGGCTGTCGTATTGGTTCTATCACTAAACTAATCTGTTCAACAGAGAGGGTGAGTTGCGTGGTGGTGGCCAGGCTGTTTGGCTAAATTCTTACATAATTGCATGAGACTGCGTAACTGCGTAAAATACAGCATAACGAAGTCCTAGCCAATCAGTTTGCTCATTATTCGCGCACCCCCCACTCAGGTTGAGTCATTATATCTACATAAAATCTGATCAAACGGACAGACAGCCTTATATGAGATGTTGATGTAGGTATGATAAGGTAGTAGGTATAAAATAAGGCAATTTAAATGGTCTAGGGCCTAGAGTATAATACTAAGTACATGTCTATGCGGATTCAGTCAAATAATCTAGGTTTCAATCTATGTTGACAGCCTCATCAAATTAATTAGGAATACTAAATTAAGCTTTATGATTTATTTTATGTTACTAGAAGATAAGTTACAAATAATCTGAGAAATTCTTAATTTCATGGCTCTTAGGCTGAATAGGTATCATATGAAAGACTCAATACTACCAAAGGAATATCTAGGCTAGGAAATCTTTGATTCACAAAATTAGGCAGGGGTTCTTTATTTCATTATTTATAAGCTAGGAAAACCACTGGGTCATAATACTCACCATTTATCATCAATTACATTCTAATAAGAAAATACTAGAACTTAAAGACTTACTGATATCTAGAGGGATATAAGTTGATAAATATATCTAGCTGGGTAACTACTTAGCTACAACAATATCTGAACTTCCATTGCTATTTATAGTATCAACCATTTATGTGAATATTGCTTATGCTTTTATCCAGCAACAACAAACTACTGGCCGATTTGCCATATGGTAGTGCCGTTTCTACTGTATGGTTAGGTCTGTCTTAAAACGGTGGTAGAGGCAGCTAAATGCTACTGGCGAAGTCAGTTCCTCATATACCAATCAATATACCTACCTACCATTTAATTATGGACAAACACCAAACTACTGGCCGATTTGCTATATGGTAGTGCCGTTTCTACTGTATGGCTAGGTCTCTCTTTTAAAACGGTGGTAGAGGCAGCTAAATGCTACTGGCGAAGCCAGTTCCTCATATACCAATCAATATACCTACCATTTTATTATGGACAAACAACAAACTGACTGATAGTACAATGCTACGGTCTCCTCTTTAACTTCATGCTAGTGCTTTCATTGGTCTAGTGTGGTTGGCTTGGATTAATCATCTAAAACCATATTTTAAAAATGATTATACGCTGTATGGTGACAACCTCTTATCGGAGAGTTTATTGTTCCAACAACAAAACTAAGCTTGGTCAGTTCCTCTTATTGGTCATCCCTGTCTCTGCGCGGCAACGAGTCCAGTGGGTGGCTATGGCAAAACTGTCGACTATTGGCTCCCCTGACTGTCATCCATACCATCGTCACACTCTATCTATATTTCTACTCCATGGTTGACTTTCTGGCTGAGTTTGATTCTAGACAGCTCCCCTAAATGCTTACTTCACTGAGTCTTGACGCCTTGCATCACAGCTTGATGAACCATCTGACGTTCTATCCTACGCTTGCGCATCGCGCCCTCATCACTGGTCCTTGTGGCCGAACAATACCTGCTCAATGATGGAGTATGTTGCTATACAGCACTAAAATCATTATATCATACAACTTATGTATTTGAATACATACCAAACAATCTAGACTATATGTCTGCTCAAATGCTCTTATGGAGTCTAAACAATTTTACTGTTGCTTGCATTGCATGGTGGAGCGCTACCCCAGTCTTGGCTGAGGCGCACAGGATAGTACGGGGACTCTCTTTTGCTCCATTACAAGATCTGACTTGGTTTGGAGGGGAGAGTGTGGACACCGATCCACGGGGTACTGTCCCCCCCTTAAGGGGCCAATAATCATAATAGGATAGGGAGTAGGTAGCATATTATTATTTTTTATAATATTCATATATATATAAAATAAAATAAATTATTTATTTATTTATTTATTCAAACCATCTTCTTATTTCATCATTCATTTTCTTATTGGTTTCCTTCTATTTTGTTCTAGGTAAATCCAAAGGCATTAGGCTACTTCTAGTCTAGATACACAAATTATGAAGAATGTAAAATTCTATACTTATTTAATTCATTGTTTTATGTTCATAGATACTATGTTCTCAGTAGATGCTTCTAGGAATAAACTTTGTTCAATTTAATATTTATTTTTGGTTTTACTCAAAATCACCTCTATAGATACCTGCTACCTCTTAAAGAATTGGGTTACTACGATGTTACACAATGTTAGGGGTCCTACCTATTACTAGACGATCACATCATGGCTTATCATCAACTTTTCTATGCATACATTCATCTATCGATTCTCCAATGGATTTGTATGTATGGTATGTTTAATTATGGAATGTGCATACATGGGTTCGATTCCCGTGTCGCTGATTTAATTCAGTCTTTATTTTTAAAGGCTTTAGGTTGTCCAAATGGGAAATGGTACAATTTGAGCTGTTCCGTTCCCAGGATGAACCAAATGTAGGCTTTTTAGCCTACAATTTGTTGTTTGTGAAATGGATGGAGGTTTTCAAATGCAGGTTTCTATGGTGATAAGAGGAAAACTGTGTAATTGTATTAACTTCAGGTACTAATACTATTGTCTGTGCCTACCCCAATGGGAAATAAGTGTAAGGTTGTGTATGTATGTATGTACTAATACTATTGTATCTGCTTACCCTAATGGGAAATATGTGTGAGGTTATGTATGTATGTATGTACTAATACTATAGTCTCTGCCTACCCCAATGGGAAATAGGTGTGAGATTATGACGTGTGTATGTATGTACTAATACTATGCCATAGTGTTAGGAAACTTTAAAAACATTATTAGGTAAAATTCAATATATTTATCACTAAATAATTGTCTACTGTCTCTGCCTACCCCATCAAAGGGAGCTTGAGCATAGATTTATTGTTTGAATTTGTGTATCTAGATTGTATTGAGATTGGTGATAACTGGTGGGTGTGTTGATAAATAGGTTTAAAAAACAATTATGAGTGAAACTAGGTATATTATGTTTAATATTTAACTTCAGTTATAGACTAGGCTATGTATTGAAATTCTTATTATTTTAATATCACTATTTATTTATGAAAGAAAACTATAGGTACTTGTTTTGAAGTTGCTTTTATAATTTACATTAAATAGGAAGTGCTTCAGTCTTCATTATAATTATGCTTCAATTCACTATGAAAATAAGCCCATAATGTAGGTGGTTTGAAATGTTTCATTCTTGCTATTTAGTAAGTAGGCCTCGTTGTATAGGCGTATATTCAATCTGAAAAAAAATACAGAAGCAGCATAAGCACACACAGAAATAGCATAAATTTAGTGCAGGTTATATTTACACAGTGCAAATAGTGATCAAATTCCAGTGAAATTAATTAATTACACCACTGGAAGGCCCATGCTCGCAATATCATAGCGTTTTATTCAGAATTCTGCATAGTAGAGACATGGGGGCGTCAGTGAGATGTCAAATAATGGACACTCATGATGATACATAGTAGTTAAGATGCAGCAGAATACATAATTCTTCGAAAGTAATGAAAGTTAGTGCGGCGAATGCTAGTGCAATATCTATAAGTAGATAATAATAGTGTAAGTTACCTTTGAATAATGTTGTTGACGTTGTATTATATTTTGTCGTCCGTAGCATGTTGTCGCTAGTTGAGGTCATCTTTATTTATCTTGCTTGTAGATAGGATGGGGTTGCTCAATGAGAATTTCTTTTATATTGGCGGTCCTTTTTGATTTCGCCAAAGTCAAGTTTTCAGCAGTTTTCTTCACTTTAAGGTTATGTAGTGCATTCACTTCACTCACTATATGACAAAGACAAGCTGTCAAAGCTAGTTGTTGTTGTTTTTATTATTCGCTCGAGAGAGCAGACAAGGGAACTAAGCCATACAGCCTTGTTTTTTATTTTGAATACATAGAGTTTTAAAGTGTAAAGGCCGGAGCCAGGTCTTATTTTTCCTTCTTTCCATCTCTTCAAAATCCATAAAGGCCGAAGCCAAGTCTTATTTTCTTTAATTCTTCATATTTGCAAAAACCGTAAAGGCTAAAGCCAAGTCTGCTTTATATCTTTGTAAGTTCCAAACCATTTGTCAATCGAATATTACCAAAAACGGGTACCATATTTCATATTTCTTTTTCAGTATTATGTATAAAATTGTAAAGTGCTATTATATGTCTTAGTATTCCTAAGAATATCTTGCAGGGCACGCGGGACGCTTTCTGAGTTTTCATAAACTTGTATAAGTTCTTAATTAGCAATAAGTAGCAATCTTTCTATAGAGTATGATGGGCAATCAAATATTATATGACACTGAAGTTTTGTATTTTGTTTAGATACGGCACATTTAGAAAGAAAAAAAAAACTGGATTGATTGATTGTTCATTCATGACTATGGATGCTAGTTCAAAACATTTTAGTATAGATCGAATGTATCGATCTGTGTGAAAGTGTGTCTTTGAGAGATGGGAATGAACCGAAAGAATGGTGAATGTGAATTTGACAGGAGGGAGAGTAGATAGGTTACGTTACGATTTACGTTTTTGTTTGTGTACATAATGATTTCGATTATGACATATTTAGTTAGTTAATAGGCGCGAAATTATGTATGTATGTACCTACGTCCTACGTTAATAGTACAAAGTTGGATGTATCTGAGGTACAGTGGTCTTACACTTAGGGGGCGAGCTCTTTGTTGGTTTGTTGTTTTGTTTGTTTGTTTGTTTATATTGAATAGGCAGTGTGTGAAGTGCTCTGCTTTGTTCAATAGTGGACATCTTCCGGCTGATGATGATAAATAAGTGTGGTTTATCGCACTGGTTAAACTAAGTTGTGAGGGGTCAGCCAGTGAATGGGTGACCGCCTAGTGGCATTATACCACAAACATCTTCGTGTTTTGGAAGGTATGTTGAACTGTTGTTGTTGGTCCCTAGCTTTCAGTGTACTCCTACTTCCTCATGTGGCTGTTATGGATTGATGATGAGGATTGAATATGCTCTGAAACTATTGAATTGATATAAAAATATTTCACCAATTTCCTCATGGGAACGGGGAATGCATGGGTGAAGCACTGTTAATCCTAACTAATATTTTAAATGTGAGGGTGAATTTGTTTGTTTTGTTGGTTTGTTTGTTATGCTCTCACACCAAAACTGCTAGACCGATTTTGGAGGTTCTTTCACCAGTGGAAGGTTGCACTGTTGTTGAGTATTGTGGGATATTTCACCATGTTCCCGCGGGAATGGGACTGCGCAGTTAGTAAGGTGCTCTATTTTGCATATAGGTATAGGCACAATATGAAATAGGTATAGGCAGGATTATCAAATAGTGACCTATAAGAAACCGATTGGATGATGATAGTGAACTAATTGGTCTTATGTAGGTTTGTGCATATAGTCCTCAATGTAGGGGGCGAGTAGTAGGGTTGTCACTTCACTAATAATGAAAATTTAAGTTATCAATTTAGATATAAGAACACAATTTTTGAAATCTTTGTATGTCTGTCAGGGTGGGTCAGTGTGCCTGTGTGTTACTGTGTCTGTCAATCCGTTCATCTGTCAATCTGTCTGTTTGTCTGTCTGTCCGGTTGTATGTCTGTTTTGGTCGGTGTGTCCGTCTACCTGTCGTCTGTCTGTTTGTGTGTGTGTATGTCAGTGTGTCACTGTGTCTGTCCGTCTGTCTCTGTGTGTCCGTCCATCTGTCTGTTTGTCTGTCTGTCAATGTCTGTTTGTCTGTCTGTCAATCCGTCCATCTGGCATCTGTCAGTTTGTCTGTCAATCTGCCTGGTTGTCTGTCCATTTGTCCGTCCGTCTGCCTGTCAATCCGTCCGTCCGTCTGTCTGGCTGTCCACCTCTCTATCTACATCTGGTTGGCTGTCCGTCCGTCTGTCCATGTAAAGGGATTTTTAGAAAATTCCAGGGAATGCTAGTTATTAATGTTAGTAAATTTTATTTGTATTAGTTACCTGGCAGGACTAACCATTGTTTGCAAAGCCTACATTGTGTTTATAAGTGTATAAACAATATCTGTTCAGGTGCTCTCTTCATCCACTGCTTTTATCCACAACAAAAAGCAGGACAGCTCTCACCAGTCGTGACTGACTGGTCGGTATGTAGGTGGCTGGAGTCATGAACCATCTGAATGCATACCTTTCCATGTAGTTTGGCTGGTGAGTCTGTCTTGTGGACAGAAGTATTCTGTGGATTCCGGTCTCAGCATACTCAATTACTCTACACGCGGCTGATAAATTTTCCCCACACTCTACAGGGACTTTCCCAAAAACCTATGCACTTTTACACTTCATGTTACATGTTAAAGGTACTGTGATGTGGAGAGAATCAGACAGAAGTCAAATTGATTTTGATGGCTTGGTGAAAACCTGTTCAACTCAGTCTGTTTCAGAATTTAGTAGCAACTGATTCTGAACAAAATGATGATTATAATGTTGTAATTTTTTAAAAGTGGTCAGTCAAGAGGGTTCTGCATTGACAATATTGGGTTCAAGTCTAGTTATTTGGGGGCGAGACATTTTTTTATTAAAATTGGAAGTGTAGTCATGTAGGTGTAATGAATCTTTGCTTTGCAAAGTAAACAATAGGAAGTTATTATTTACAGAATTTTAGGAATAGGTGTATGATTTGTTTGTTAAGTAAGTAGAAATTATAGAAAAAATATTTTAGGTATAAGATATGTGATAATTATTGTTCTGGGCATTTGAGAAATTCCCATAACACTAATTCTCAGGGGGCGATTGTGACGGTTCCCACTTTCTAGATATGATATTTTATGAGTAAAATTAATAACAATTTTAATTTAAATAATAGATTAGATTTAAAGAACAATTAGAAGCGAAACCTAGTCTTTAAAACAAGCCATCTAGTAGCAAGTAGCATTATTAAGAGAAGACAAGAATGAAAATATTGTGTGAGAAAGATATTACTAGGAAAGCGGTAGCGGGAAATAATGATATTGCTTTTTGCTTGACTTGGCGGGGGCACTACCATGCCCCCAGATAAGCCGCGTCGGGCCCGAAAACATGTCCAAATATGGTCCAGAACCGATTGAAGAGGCTCTGATTGGCCACCGCCAGTGGCGTGACTAAGGCCGCGCCCGCTCTTCCGGGAGAATAAACGAGGAGAATTTTAGGCGTTATTACAAGGACGGAAGGGTGAAGGATGTGGAGTGATAGACAAGTAGTTAGGAAATTGAATGAAAGAAAGATAGATAAAAGAACGGTAGGGGGATCGGGAACGAAGGCAAATCCTAGAACATTCAATGCGATGATAAAAAGACGCCGATTGGGGAAGAGAGGGACAGTTCGGGTTTTGGAGTCGTGCGAGTCACTATGCTAGTTTTTGGAGGGAATTGGGGGATTTCGCAAGATGGCTGCCCACGTACTGGCCGGTTTTTGCTAGAGAAATTAGGGATTTACATGGTCTAGAATAGGAATATTATGTTCTATCGTGAAAAGTAATGCGTTTCAGTATTTCTGGAGTATGGTGAAGTCGATATTTGTGTGAGAATATGGAATTAGCTCTGGGAACGCAAGCGGAGTGCTGGAGTGGTTCTTGGTTTCTGTTGTGTGTTGTATCCATGGCCTTTTAAAGTGAGTGTTAGTGACGAGCGAGCTTCGGCTCCTACGATGGAAATGGGCAGGTATGAATCTCATAGCCTGCAGAAGGTAAGTGGAGTGTTCTTATGGGTAGGCGAAATTAGGTCATATTGAAGCTCAGGAATTTGTTAGGAAATATATCCTAGGGTCCACTCAACTTGTTGTATTTTCTGTGTTCTGTCGCCCTGCGAAATGTCTTGTCATAATTTTATAAGTAATAAATAAATAAATGCGTACGTACGTATTTAGACTAAAATCCGACAAACACATAATTTTAAGGTGAAAATCTACTAAAATGTGATAGAGATTGGTTTGGATGTACTGGCTGTCGTATTGGTTCTATCACTAAACTAATCTGTTCAACAGAGAGGGTGAGTTGCGTGGTGGTGGCCAGGCTGTTTGGCTAAATTCTTACATAATTGCATGAGACTGCGTAACTGCGTAAAATACAGCATAACGAAGTCCTAGCCAATCAGTTTGCTCATTATTCACGCACCCCCCACTCAGGTTGAGTCATTATATCTACATAAAATCTGATCAAACGGATAGACAGCCTTATATGAGATGTTGATGTAGGTATGATAAGGTAGTAGGTATAAAATAAGGCAATTTAAATGGTCTAGGGCCTAGAGTATAATACTAAGTACATGTCTATGCGGATTCAGTCAAATAATCTAGGTTTCAATCTATGTTGACAGCCTCATCAAATTAATTAGGAATACTAAATTAAGCTTTATGATTTATTTTATGTTACTAGAAGATAAGTTACAAATAATCTGAGAAATTCTTAATTTCATGGCTCTTAGGCTGAATAGGTATCATATGAAAGACTCAATACTACCAAAGGAATATCTAGGCTAGGAAATCTTTGATTCACAAAATTAGGCAGGGGTTCTTTATTTCATTATTTATAAGCTAGGAAAACCACTGGGTCATAATACTCACCATTTATCATCAATTACATTCTAATAAGAAAATACTAGAACTTAAAGACTTACTGATATCTAGAGGGATATAAGTTGATAAATATATCTAGCTGGGTAACTACTTAGCTACAACAATATCTGAACTTCCATTGCTATTTATAGTATCAACCATTTATGTGAATATTGCTTATGCTTTTATCCAGCAACAACAAACTACTGGCCGATTTGCCATATGGTAGTGCCGTTTCTACTGTATGGTTAGGTCTGTCTTAAAACGGTGGTAGAGGCAGCTAAATGCTACTGGCGAAGTCAGTTCCTCATATACCAATCAATATACCTACCTACCATTTAATTATGGACAAACACCAAACTACTGGCCGATTTGCTATATGGTAGTGCCGTTTCTACTGTATGGCTAGGTCTCTCTTTTAAAACGGTGGTAGAGGCAGCTAAATGCTACTGGCGAAGCCAGTTCCTCATATACCAATCAATATACCTACCATTTTATTATGGACAAACAACAAACTGACTGATAGTACAATGCTACGGTCTCCTCTTTAACTTCATGCTAGTGCTTTCATTGGTCTAGTGTGGTTGGCTTGGATTAATCATCTAAAACCATATTTTAAAAATGATTATACGCTGTATGGTGACAACCTCTTATCGGAGAGTTTATTGTTCCAACAACAAAACTAAGCTTGGTCAGTTCCTCTTATTGGTCATCCCTGTCTCTGCGCGGCAACGAGTCCAGTGGGTGGCTATGGCAAAACTGTCGACTATTGGCTCCCCTGACTGTCATCCATACCATCGTCACACTCTATCTATATTTCTACTCCATGGTTGACTTTCTGGCTGAGTTTGATTCTAGACAGCTCCCCTAAATGCTTACTTCACTGAGTCTTGACGCCTTGCATCACAGCTTGATGAACCATCTGACGTTCTATCCTACGCTTGCGCATCGCGCCCTCATCACTGGTCCTTGTGGCCGAACAATACCTGCTCAATGATGGAGTATGTTGCTATACAGCACTAAAATCATTATATCATACAACTTATGTATTTGAATACATACCAAACAATCTAGACTATATGTCTGCTCAAATGCTCTTATGGAGTCTAAACAATTTTACTGTTGCTTGCATTGCATGGTGGAGCGCTACCCCAGTCTTGGCTGAGGCGCACAGGATAGTACGGGGACTCTCTTTTGCTCCATTACAAGATCTGACTTGGTTTGGAGGGGAGAGTGTGGACACCGATCCACGGGGTACTGTCCCCCCCTTAAGGGGCCAATAATCATAATAGGATAGGGAGTAGGTAGCATATTATTATTTTTTATAATATTCATATATATATAAAATAAAATAAATTATTTATTTATTTATTTATTCAAACCATCTTCTTATTTCATCATTCATTTTCTTATTGGTTTCCTTCTATTTTGTTCTAGGTAAATCCAAAGGCATTAGGCTACTTCTAGTCTAGATACACAAATTATGAAGAATGTAAAATTCTATACTTATTTAATTCATTGTTTTATGTTCATAGATACTATGTTCTCAGTAGATGCTTCTAGGAATAAACTTTGTTCAATTTAATATTTATTTTTGGTTTTACTCAAAATCACCTCTATAGATACCTGCTACCTCTTAAAGAATTGGGTTACTACGATGTTACACAATGTTAGGGGTCCTACCTATTACTAGACGATCACATCATGGCTTATCATCAACTTTTCTATGCATACATTCATCTATCGATTCTCCAATGGATTTGTATGTATGGTATGTTTAATTATGGAATGTGCATACATGGGTTCGATTCCCGTGTCGCTGATTTAATTCAGTCTTTATTTTTAAAGGCTTTAGGTTGTCCAAATGGGAAATGGTACAAACCGATTTTGATTTTTTTTTTTGTTTGGTGGTGACTTGATCGCGAGTATTCTTAGCTAATCTAAAAAATTGTCCAGCCGTTTGTGTTTAAATGATTTTTTTGTTTTAGGGGTTTTTTTTAATTTTCAAATTATAATTATTTGACTTTGGAGGGACGAAATCGCAGGCGTCCGCTAGCTGTAAATAAGTATCTACATAAAATATGCCTATCAACATAAAATACTACAGTAAGAAAAGAATACCATGAATATTTTTGTCATTTATAGCTTATAAATAAAGTATGGGCTGTGAAAAGAAAGGTGTGGGGGAAGTGGGGGCAGTAAATCAGACAAAGGAAGGCTTTCTCCTTAAACTGTAATCTTCTCACGACATCGCTTACAGCCTATGTGGTAATATTTTATTGTAAATATATTTCACAGCATATTATTCTAGTTTACGTTCTAGCTTAATTTTAGCTGCCGGTTTGTCTGTTTGTCACCCTGCAATGCAATGCGATCGACTTGATAAATGGTATAGCTTTAAATAAAATTGTGTTAACTATATTGCAAACTTATAGCTTATGCTTCCATCAAAGTCCCGTTCTTGTGGAAAAATTATAGTCCATGCTACTCCCAGAAAAGTAAGCTTTCCAATGATGCAATATTTTTTTTAAATAGGTTCAATAGTTTTTGCGTTGATTCGTTATTAACATACAAATGTTTCCGCGTTATAATATTAGTGTAGATGTAAATGAAACAATCACTTGTATCATAATAGTACTTTATGATATACCTAAGTGCGGTACGTTGTAAATTACAGCCGAGGCGATATTGCTAGCCCGAGCCGTAGGCGAGAGCTACAAGTAAGCAGAGGCTGTAATTATCAAAGCACACGTATGTCATAAGCATAACGTTTTATAACATTTTTGTGAGGAAATAAATAAAACTCGGACATACTTTTTCACAAATTATGCGCGCGCATCAGCATTTTTTTTTAGGCAAAGGCACAAAAAACAGTCAGTATTACTAATAAAGTAAATTAATATTTTTCTGTTTTTGTTACAGATAAATGGTTGTAATTTATTGTCAAAATTAATTATTTAAAAAATTACATAATGTTTATTTCAAAGAGTTTTTCTTTAAACGTCTTTGGTGTATTTAAATTATTATATTTTATCTCCCAAAGTTATCAAATTTTATTCATAAATTGCTGACCACTTTTCTGACATAAAACTCTTTACTATAGTCTATTTCACACCAAATGGGTTCGGTGACAGTTCACTATTGACAATTGAAGTGATGTGTCCTAATGAAATCCAATCGATTTTTCTAAAGTTTCGAGTAAGTTTGTAAAGGAAATGGAATCGATTTTATACTTTATTGATAGAATGATTTTTCAAGATTACTTTTTATTAAAATATGTTTAAATTTCACAGGTTATATAAGGGAAAAACATTGTAAAATAAAAAATAAATGTCCTCGACTTTTTGAAGCAATACGAAAATATCATACATTATCGCATCTACAAATCACTGCACACTTTCACAGACCCCTGCCACATAATACACTATTACTATTTTAAACCCAAAAGATACAACACAATGAAAATTTTACAAAAACATTGCATTTTTTTACGGATTCCCGCCAAAAAGCTTCGATTCATCGATTTAATGTAGATTAAGTAGTGTCCATCCCTATGAGTAAAAGTTCCGTTCCACGCAATACGTATTTTTAGGATATCTTATTTATCTATTATTTTTTATATTTTTCTTGATTTATAGTCTGAGATTTTAATTTAGAATTTAAGAGGCGACAATTATTGTATTTTAGCAATTACATAATAATAAATTATTCATTATTTTTGGAACCATCATTATTGTAATTTAGCAATTACATAATAATAAATTATTCATTATTTTTGGAATCATCAAGAAAGTTGTATGCGTAAAAGGAAAAATGTGAACTGTCACCGAACCCACTTGGTGCGAAATAGACTATAAGATTTTAAAAAGTACCGTTTGTTTTAAGACGGAGCATCTTGATAAAATAAATAACTTTGTCGTCTTGGGGTGGGTCCTGGAGACCTGTAACACAGGTCTTGAACCTAGCTCAGGCTCCAGTCTCCCACTACCTTAATAAGGAACCTATCTATAATATCCTCACGCCTTCTATCCCCGAGGGGTAGGCCGTATTCCATTGGTGGAAATACCCACTTTTAAACAGTATATTTTTGGAAAACTAAACGTGACGGTCTCCCCCTATCGCCGAACCGGAGTGCTGTACACATTCCTCAAAATCAATTCTGGGAGCTATGGGTTTCTTCACGATGCACGATGTTTTCCTCTTGTTGTTGAACTCTACATAAGTTTTTTGAAAAACTCGTTGGTACCTACATGCCAGGATTCGAACCCGAGTCTCACTGATGATTATCATCATTTGAAGCAGGCTCGTTAACCGTAATCACTGCTATTAATAAACACAAAAATAAACTGTCTTAGAGGCACTGAAATTGATTTGTTATCTTTTAGCAGAGATATTATACTCGTATATAGAAAGACGTAGATATGTCACTAGAGCGCGGAAAATGAGGCCGACAAATGTAGTTAATTAACCACATTTTATTTAGTCGCATTCTATTTCAGTTCGAATTTCAAGCGCAACTGTTGACAGATAGCTGTCTCTTTCTTTATTATTCGTTCCGTATCATCTTTCCCCGTCTTTGTTGTATGCTATAAATACGCTAAGAAGTAAGTATGTGAATGTTGTAGCCACTCGTAACTCTTATAACTCATCCTTACTTTTTAATATCTTTGTCTTTTAGTATATAAACCAATAAAGTAGCTCCAAAGACACAAATTCTGGAACCGAACGGAATTATGAGGGAAAGGAATCGCTGCATCCTCTTTTAAAACAAAACTTTCAAGCATCTTTTCATAACGTCGTTTAACAGGCAATACCGTTTTTCTCCAACAAGCTTACCTAATAAAATGAAATTCTTGAACGCATTGACATTATTACGGAGGTATTTTAATGTGAATATATTCTATGCTCAAAAAATGGAGAAATTTAAGGAAATTGATTTAATCACGTTTATTTTATTTTATTTGGGACAACAAACAATTATACAATGTATAATAAATACTTAGATCTTAAGTAACAAAGTATTACTTAATGTATAATCAGTACCGTTATCCACATACGCGATAGGAAGTTATTAAATACGTTTTGCGGTAAACCGATCATAGGTGTGCTCTAAATGTTATGTACCTACCTACTTAACAACATAAATAAAAATTACATGTTTGGCTGAGATAAAATTTCAATTATGTATTAGCTTTTTAAATGACGTTAAGTTAGTACGTACCTTCGGGATATGTCTGACCTTCATAAAGGCGTAAGGTTGCGGCGGTGCAGCCCACTCCTCAGCCACAACCAGGTAGCACGTAGACCACGATGACGGAGCTC
Source organism: Ethmia dodecea (assembly GCA_963855545.1). Taxonomy (NCBI): domain Eukaryota; kingdom Metazoa; phylum Arthropoda; class Insecta; order Lepidoptera; family Depressariidae; genus Ethmia; species Ethmia dodecea. The sequence continues at coordinate 15,911,359 of OY979443.1, read as the reverse complement.
GGAGTGAAGGTCGGGGTTCGAGATAAAGAAATATTCAGCAGCCAAAGTGGGATTTATTATATGAAGGATACACAATTTTGTCACTGTAGACGTGGCATCAGGTCGTCGTAAGTAGTACAATTTGTACGAATATGCAGCAATATATCCTATTAATACAGGAAAACCTAATTTAAGAAAATGCAGATTCTAGTTCGGAGGAACTGTGGAGCTAAAATTTCCGGTAAATACGCTGCCGTTGATTTTTTTTTTCTTTTTTGTAAGGCATTGGCATTTAGCCATCAGCACTAAACACGAAACGAAATTCAAAGTTTTTAGCTCTGCTTTAGAGTCGATGCACAAAAATAATTAAGTTTCTTCGAAACTTATCGAAATGTCACTTGGTTATCAACAGTAAAACGATAGTGCACTTTTACTGAAGATTTTAAAGAGGCTTCTTGAGGTAATCCGAAAAAGTCCATCGCACGCATTTTATCGAATTTCCGATTCACTGCACACTATCACGGACATTTACCACAAAATATACTATCACTATTATGAACTAAAGCTCAAAATATACGGCAAAATGAAAATTTTACAGAAATCATGACGTCCTTCTTGAGATTCCCGCCAAAAAGTCCGCTGCCGTTGAAATAAAATAGAAGAAAAATATGTCATTCTAAATTCAAATTCAAAATTAAAATATGTGACCAGTTAAAGAAGTTAAAGGGCAAAAAGTTAATAAAATCAGGAAGAAATGAGGCCCGATAACGAGTACCTCGTTACAATGTGAAAAAGATATTGATTATGTATTTATTACTTTTCTGTTGGGTATTCTTGTAGTAACGAAACTGCCAAGCCACATACATTACATAAGAGTTTGTGAAGTTAGGTAGTCTCTCTAATCAGTCTCATGTTTTGTGAAATTTTGAAATTTACGAGTAATGTCTTATTTTTCGTAATGTTTCAGAAATCTTAAGACCTACGAGGTTTTTGGCCACACTGACAGGAATTATTAAGAAATACGCTTGTTCTTTAAACTCAAAAACATTTGTTGCTCGAATTTAGCTTTTTTTTTTGCTCAGGTGTATATGTGCAAAATAATCAGTAGGTAAACGTAAGATAAAAACACGTAAATCTAATAAAGCGACAATTTTCTACAGGCTATTTTGTGAGGGAACGGGTGTTCGTTCCGTATTGGCATAAAGTCAGACATAGTTAATTACTACCTACACGTTTTCTCTCAAATTAATTACTCTTTCATACTAAAAATGCTAACGTGGTCTTTGTACCAGCTTTGTTCGATATTCAAAAATAAATATTTTAAATACACAAATAATCATAAGATGCTGAATTCTAATCGAATTTAATTGCATAACCAGACACTGTATGCCTGATGGTAGACCACAGAGCACCCGCTATTTTTAAGACCTTCATGTACTTAAATATTATGTTACCTGTGAGTCACAATAAAGACATTTCATTTCATTTCATTTCACCTATTTAATTATAATTATAAACCAGTTAAATTTCTATTATATAAATGAAACAACCATTATATTTGTTTCTGATTCTCTCATTCGCACTTAAGGACCACTGGAAAATATACCTTAGTGTTTAAATGCATTTGAAATGCATGCAAGCGGGCATTGGAACGGGCCTGTTTATAAATATATTAATAAAGAGCTTCACTACATAGTAAAAAACAAAGTCGCAGTTTGTCTGTAACTATACAGGGTGACTTTTTTTACAAAAAGTCTTTTTGTAAAAAAAGTTGTTTTTTTACAAAAAGTTTTTTTGGAAAAAAATGTGGTGTGATAGGTAAGTTTAATAGATTCATTTGGCAATGTTACTTAAAAAAATTTTTTTCTCTAAAAAAATTTTTTTCTTGCTTAAACTAATATACATTACTCAATTGTCGTCAATAATACACACTGAAATATTTGAAAGAGTATTTTAAAAAGAAACAGGCTCGTAGCTTCCATTTATGCGCAATTTACCTACAACCGCCAGCAGCGCGTAGTACCTACAGTGCGTAGTTTTCTAGATTTTGTAAATTGCATTAAACATGACTATATTTAACAATTAATCTAGTGTATAACTTCGGCTCTAGATACCTTATACGTCATATTTTTTTCCATACGGTAAAAAAAATCATCCAGTATAATACTTATGCTTAGATCTTTAAAACTACGCAACGAATTTTGGATACGTTTTTTTAATAGGTAGATAGAGTGATTCAAGAGGAAGGTTTATATGTATACAACATGTAACAGAATAAGCGCAATTCCTGAAATTAGTTTGTTCAGTATCGACTACTTATTCGATTTCAGCTATTTTTAATATGTGTTAGTTTAAAAAAAAATGAATTATCGTAGCTGAATTTAGTGCTTTCTATGGAAATCGTGCTAATATCAATCGATATTTAAGAAAATTGGTTAGACTTATTGTTAGATTGGTTAAAGTTCTATTGCACCATATATTTTTTTTATATTAATATACTACGAGCAAAGAGATTAAAATATAATAAGGCATAGAGGGGACAAAGCGAGGAAAATTTGAAGTCAAAAGTTATTCCAAGTGGAATAAGTCTAGTACAATTTCGACCGAATGACAGCTCGCGTTCATACTAACTGACATGACAAGGACATGACGCTTAGGCTTCAAAGTTTTGTGTGAAAATATTCCCAATGCCCCCTCTATGCCCTATTATATTTTAATCTCTTTGACTACGAACGTAATTGGGGTGTATGAGGAATTGCGCTTTTTCTGTTACGCATTGTATATAATATGATACATGCATAATATAGTAGGGAAATCCTGATAACGTCATATAAACCGTAGCGAAGCGAGGGCGGGTCGCTAGTAGGTATAATACTTATTTATGTAGGCTTAATTTGAGGATTAACTAACATGAGGATTCGGTAAAATTGTACATTATGTAGGATGGAATATTTTAATTCATTCAAAATAATGAAAAAAACTCCCATCCGTTTTCACGTTTCTATTATGGAAATGTTTAAAGTTCGTTTTGCTTAATTTCTAGCGTAGATATTACATTGTACTTAGTGTTAGGTAAAGAAGACGTTTGTGTTGATTCATATCTCGAACGGTTAATAGATTTCCGTCCTTTGAGGAAGTCCTGGAAACAGAAAAAAAAGAAATAAGTGTACCTATAGGAAATTCCTCAGGAAATTCCTTCCCCTTCCCTGAAGGGATAAAACGGGGTTTCAAAATGGAACACGAGTACCTACTGTTAGTTACAAACATAAAAAAAGTGTTTTGAATCTCTGCTACAAAGAGGGAAAACATGTTTAACGTTTTTAGAAAATTCTACCCCTAAAGGGGTGAAAGAAAATTTGTAGTACCATTTTAAAGTCTCTTTAAACTTCGCAAACTTATTACGAGTGGTTGTATCTCATGAACCGTAATAGGTAGATAGTTTTTCACAAAATAGGTTTCTGTTGCCGCTCTAGCAACCAATCATATTTTTTTTATAAAACCAAAGAGATTTAAATATTTTAATCTCTTTGTATAAAACTAAACATTAAAGAGCTTCGGGCTCCTACACAAGAACCGTGTTTTTTTGCTTTATCGTAATACAGAAACCTTAGTGTGCGAGTCCGACTGGCACTTGACCGGTTTTTAGGATTAAGTACCTCAGAAAGAGAAAGACGCAGGCAGTCCTGGATTAGCCTATAAGCTATTTAATTTAAGCAATAAGTTGCTTAGCGCATCCTGTCTAGGGCGCCAGAGACGACCGAGAAAAAAAACCGAACACTTGTAATGAATGTTGTATTCAAAGACGTTTCAAAGAAAGTCTGTTCTTCCAACCTCTTTGTTGTATTGTTGACATTTTTGTTTTTTTTTGTAGGTATTATTGAGTTTTTGCATTTTTGTAATGTTGTATTGTTGACATTTTTTTTGTTTACTGTCCTTTGTATTCGAAATGAAAAGTAGAGTGTTTAACGCGGGTGGAAGTTATCAATTCCTACTCGAACTATATCCGCCCTCGCTGCGCTCGTTCGTCTAAACTCCTCGTATGGGAATTGCTTCCTTCCGACCCTTGTATAACAATCTTCTATTCAAAATCCGCGCGTTTTCAATCGTTGACGTTCGGTTCGGTCGCATCTTATGACAATGTCAAATTATGTAACCAGCTAGCATGGGGGAACAACACTACTTATATATTCTACCTACGATACGTATTAATTAACTTTTTTTCCAATTAATTATTTGTAGTTCAATTAAGGCTAGAGGGGCTCAGAGAGGAAGATTACTTAGGGAATCAAGTTACCTTAATCCTCAAGTTACCTTAAATTAAGACATGTCCTGGGAAACAGGATGATTGGCAAGACCTATTAGTAGGCCTTTCGTTCAGTAATTTTTGAGAGTAATAGAAAAAAAAACAAAGATGCAAGCAACACTAATGAATCTAGGTACTATAATGAAAATTTAACTTAATAGCCCTCTCTACAGTGGCAAGGCAAAGGTAGGTAAAGGTAAATCTTACTTGGAAAGCCTGACGGAATTTGCGGGACATCAGACTGTATAGAATTGGATTAACAGCTGTCGACATGTAAGAGTTGATAGCGCTCAAGTAGTTCAGAATTCGCCAGGCCTGTAAATTAAATTTCACTGATAAGGTTACTTTAGAAAAGTGGATATTAACTAAAATAAAGATGTGGATTAAAGGCTGTATAGACAAACCATTAAACTAAACAATAAAATAAAAATAAATAAAATAAAATAAAAATAAATAAAAATAAAAAACTACCTATATTTTAAATCGTTCGGGCGATATGGAATACGAACCAAGCGATTGTAGTTACCTACTTTCCGTTGTCTTTCATTTTCATTAGCCGACGAAATTTTCACTACGAATGGATGGACCCGTTATGCCATCTATCGTGTCATCACCTGCTACATTTTATTTTATTTGTAATAGATGGCGCTTCGTTTACAAATATCCTTTGACATTTTAGAGACTAATGTTGTGAAAGTATGCAGAATCCTCTAAAGATGGCACTACGAGGAGTAATTTTGAAGTTTTAGTTTGCTAGCTCTGCGTCTGCATAGATAAAGGAAATGTTGGGAGTATCAAAGATAAATTATGGTAGTAATAAATCATATAATTGATAATACATTTTATAGTAGGGTTTCCATCAATCACTAACGTTAGACACTAAATGCCGTAACTATATCTTTTGCGCCCGATGCGAACTCTTACAAACTGTGCTCTTGAAGAATGTTTTATTCTTACCCGGCTCTGACAATAAAATGGGCAATGTCTATAAAAATAAATACCCGTAGAGATAGGTGTACACACCGTCGGAAATTGCTACCTACCTACTATTTAATGGTTTTAGACCTATCAAGTTTCAAGGCATTCTACCGATGATTCCTTTGTTTTTTTTCTTTTTGTTCTTTTCGTTACGTTTGGTTCGCTTTTTAATTTTTTAGGTATTTGATTCCCATTATGAATAGAATAACCATAACAGCTTCTCTTTTCTTGGTCCAAGGTCCAAAAAATATACCTGCTGGTGAAAAATGTGTATTTCCAGCAGAGACCAGTTTAAATAAATTTCCAGCAATGGAATATCTTTGCCAAACGCCTCAGGGATGAGTGGAAAGCGTGAGCATTTTTATTTGTTTATATTTCTAAGAGATTTTTTGTTATTTATAACGCTATTTCCTTAAGAAATTGCTGACTAAGGTTTTTGTTTCTAAGTAAGTCTTGCTCTATGTACATATTTGATTAATCCGCGAATATGATTGAAATAAAATGTTCATTATTTTGGTAAAAAAATATGTAACGTGGGTAGCTACATGCACAAAAAATGAGTTTTGTTTGAGGTTATTGCTTGAATTTATTTATTTATTTCAAAAACAGAATAATCTGTGTGCGAGAATTTGTTTGATTAAAATTATTCCTTTACTACATTACAAAATTATTAGGTCAACACAAAAATAATAATTAACAAAATAATTATTTATTTCTTCCAACCTCTTTCGCTTAATAAAACGACGACATTTTTTTAAGGTAAGGTGCTAATATTAAAATAGTTGTAAATAAATTTATTTGTACTTACATCATAGTAATCGTCGTATTTGTTGTAATTTGGGCTGATCATCATAATACGCATGACACAATATGGTGACCAGCAGAAAAAAAATAGAGCTGCAACGGCGGCTGAAAAAAAAGTCACTAAACTTAACTGTCGCTAAAGTACTTAGAGAAAATTTAACGGAAAAACTATTCTATTGTCGTCACAATCATTTCACTATTGTATTTAAGATATTCACCAAATTTTTTATTTTTTATTTAGAAAAGGATATAGGTAGGTAGGTACTTAGGTAAAAAATCGTTGAATCGTGCTTACCCAACATTTTGACAGCCTTGTCTCTGCTCTGGTGGGTCCCAGAAACCGGGCTGCTTCTCAATTTTGGGTGGGTCGACTTCAGCTTAAGTGCAATCAAAACATACAGCACAGTAATAACCGTCATGGGCATTACGAAAAAAACAATTATTTCCACAGGAAGGATCCATTTCAACACATCGGACAATGTGAAGTAACAATAAATGTACTTCTTCCTCTCCAATAGGTCAATGTAAAATATGTCTGGCACACAAAAAATACAAGATATCAGCCAATTAACCGCAATTATTTTGTAGACCCTCGATTTCAGCAACAGTTTTTGGCGGAGGAATGGTTTGGATACCACTAAATAGCGCTCTACGGTGAACGCCGTGATAGTGAGAGCACTGCAGTTGCTTAAGCAGTCTAACATAATGAAGTGGACGCGACACCCTACTTCTCCGAAAGGATAGAAGTCTGGTATCCATAGGAGATATATCTCTATGGGGACGTAGAGAGCTGTGAAGAGATCAGTTATGGCGAGGTTGAGAAGATAGCAGTTGGTTGGGGTCCGCATAGAACGATCACGGGCTATTACTGCACACGTACACACGTTCCCCACCAGACTTAACACCATGAATATTCCCAAAACGACGCTTAGCAGAATCTTAACCATGTCTGTTTCTTCTAAAGCATTTCCGTCATCGTAAAACGCCATCTCCATTGGTCCGAAAAATGTGTAAGAATCGTTTTCGAAGTCACTTTTGTTTGTTATAACCATATTAATATCACTATACCTATCTAAGTAGAAAATGTATAAAGTAGGGCTTATGTCCAAGGGACATGTGTGCCACATCGACTGATGCGAGAGAGAGACTGAACTACAAACTTTTTTCAGAAGGCCGTCGAAAATGATACATTTACAGGATGTTCCTATTTCTGACACTATCATAGGAAAGAATTATTATTTTACTGTAAGTGGTTATTATTTATTTAAAAAAATAATAATAAATATTCATACCTTAAGATTTTTAAAATATAATATATTAAATAACAATAATAAGCAAAAAAATATGCTAGCGACTTTTGTCCGTAACAACGGTAGGTACCTATTCCATTCCTTGAAATACCCACTTTTCCGTAGTAGGTAGGTATATATATTTTTACCCCTTAACGTGACAGGGGGTGAACCTATCGCCAGACCCGCAGGCCTAAATTTGCCGCTTTCCGCCCGGAGAGATTAAAAAGATTTTTTATATATACATATATTCCTTTTTTTTCTATTCAGCATTCAAAAATGTAAAATTAATGTTTAATGTCTCATATTATTACACTACCCGAAAAGGTACTTAATTATTCTTCCTTAGCCTACAGACCTAGGTATTATAATGTACTTAAACGACTGCCAATAAATAAATATGACTGAATGTATGACGGTGAATAGGTACCTACCTATTCGGGTTTGTGAAAAGGACCGCTGTTAACACACCCTATGAAAAGCAATTTAATGTAGCCAAACAAGCGACCAAATTGAAGCAGCCATGTAGTGTTATTACTACTGCGAGCCAACCCTTAATTATATTAATGGGATCCATTGTGAACTTGGAGGAAATATTAAAAAAGAATCAGAGATGCTGTCTGTTCAACCGGCAATAACAAGGCAAGGCAACTCAAAGAGCTGAAATAATTGCAAACTCCAGCAGGAATTATTTGTATTTAAAAAAAAATTAAATTTCTTGAAAATTTTGTATTGTAGTAAATTAGATTTGTAATATTCCATTGTATTTTCATACTGCTAAACGGGCAATAAGTCCTCCTATAAATGCGAGTGTTTTCTTTTTCTTTTATGCACCATCGATGTGATTTATTTGAAGTGAAATAGGCAAAATTTTTATCCTGGGCGTAATTTTATCGTGAGCTAAGTCCACTATATTTTGGCGATAGCGTCGCCTTTATATAATACTAGTCCCGACCCGCCTTTGCCATGCCTCGGTTTATTTATGTGATATTATTAGTGTTTTTCTACTATATTATGCATGTATTAGGTAGGTATACATATAACCTTTCTCTTGAATCACTCTAAGTACCTATCTATTAAAAAAACCGCATCACAATCCGTTGCATAGTTTTAAAGATTTAAGCATACATAGGGATATAGGGACAGAGAAAGCGACTTTTTTTTATACTATGTAGTGATAGTGATGATGCAGTGAAGTGATAATGATAGTGAAGTAATGCTATTGGTGTCCATCAAACAGATTACACTCCCAAAATTCATGTTAATCGTTTAAGTGGTGTTTGTAGTCCACATGAATAATGAGGCACTCTATTCACGATTAGTATCTACCGCACCCATAATTATTAGATGGATAGTTTCCAGCAAGGAACATTTTATAAAAAAAGAAAAAAACATATGTTTAAAATATCTACTCTCTCTCAGTGCACTAATAGATCTAAAAAATATACAATAACAAAGTGATAACTTTACGAATTATAGTAAAGAAAGAAAAAAACTTTTTATTCAACATTGATAACAAAAAAAACAGAAATTACAGTAACAGATAAAAATAATTTTATGTCGAAAGGGCCACTGCTCAGCAAGCCTGGGCTGAGGCGCTGATTTTCAGCTTTAATGAGGCCAGAAGACCACAAACAAATAAACAACAACTATTGTATTATATACCTACCATAACTTATATACTACTTATTAATCTAATATAATTTAAATATAATTCTGTCAAAACCGTAGCAGTACCGTAGTAGCGTCTCTTCTTGACTGTTCTCATGCGGAGTTTTCCTTGAGGATTGTTCTGTATCACGGGCCAAGATAACCAATAATCCTACCAAACAAGAAAAGCAATATCCTAACACATGTGTTTGTGTGACTGGTGTGCGAAAGAACCTACAAACCTTATGCAGGTTTGGAAAAAGTCAAAGGTTCGTAGCTAGCAACAAAAAAATCTTATGTTAGCTATTCCGATTAGTTGAATAAAATCCTAACGATTTCAAACAAACAATTAGAACAGTTAACATGAGTAGTCAGGCAGATTGAACAGTCTGTCGGCAAATTTTTATTTAATTTCTTTCGGAATTTACCCAGAAAAAGTGCCTGGCAAATTTGTAAGTGAAGACACACTGGAACTGATTGCCTTGACAAATTTGGCAGGCACTCTTTCCTTGGTCCACTTTAATAAAATTATGCTACATCTTTTTATTTAATGGACTTAAGAATCTACAACTAAAATACATAAATGAAGTAATTAACAGCAGTGATAGCCCTTACGGTTAAAGAGCCGGCTGAAAATCAGTGAGGCTCGGGTTCGAATCCTGGCATGTACCAATGAGTTTTTCAAAAACTTACGTACTTACATATTTATCACTAGCTCGACGGTGAAGGAAAACATCGTGAGGAATCCCGTAGGTCTCAGAATTAATTCTGAGGCATGTGTAAATAGACCCGGTCCGGCGATGAGCTCACCACCTATCACGTTTAGGGGTCCAATGTATCTCGTGAAATGTGGGTATATCCAGGAATGGAATACCTCTGCCTACCCTCTCGGGGATGAAAGGCGTGAGATTATTATGTAGCAATTATAGACGCAACACATTTTATGAAACTCTGCGTACTTTACTCTAAACTAGGAGGTGACCAGCCAACCTGACGTCAGAATAGCTGGTCAAAAAATTGTCGTTGTCGACCTTCGTTGGTCATTAATGGTCGTTCACGCAGTGTAATGTTATTGAAAATTTATTCACAGCGGCCTTGCCTGGAGATTGAAGACGCACTTCACGTTTATAGTAACATCAGAAATGGGAGAATTTACTGAGGATGTAATGTAAGACAAATACTGTTTTTTATAATAATTTATATTTCGAACTTTAAAAATCCTAAGGAACTATTTGTACCTAACTACATATTATAATGTTTGGTCTCTATTTACAAATTCTAAGCTTTAACTTAATTCTAAATTATAAGAAATATATATTATATAATAGGTTATACAGCCACTTTTAAAAAATAAAATTTTAATATAATATTTATATCACAAATCTATCACAATCGCTGGGTGTAAAATGTGTACAAAGTATAAAAAAAATATGTCCATTTTTAAGGTAAAATCTATGATAGCATCAAATTATTGTCTTTAACTTTTTCTCTGGTTAATAAATATTTGTCTATTACGTTACGTCAAATGTAAAGCGTAGGTACGAACACTTGACAAATTAGAATAATGTAAGTAATAATTTACCCTCACATCATCTATGCTAAACAATTATAAATATCATTCGATACCTATTTGAGCATCGAATCTAAAACTATCCTTGTTGATCTAACCAATTGACTGTCGTTTTTTATACAAATACCCAAAATGTTCCATCAACGACAGTAGACCTGTACGAGTTAACTCTTCAGCAGTCAATGGGGTAAATCTTGTCTTTACGTTTGCTTATTCAGTCTTATCTGGGCTAACAATTGTGGCGGAATCTTTCTCTTCTACGGGCACGTCTTTGTCATCCCAACCCCACACATTGTGACTGCCATCGCCTGTCCTCTTCACCCTCTTTTCGATGACGTCACGTGACACAGTCTTCAGATCGTAAGCCCATCCTATTGAGGCCATCGTATCAATGAAGAGTTTCGATAAATTTAAGGAGTAGTTCCCAAGCTCAGCTGTTTTGTAGTCCCAAGGGAAAGTATGGTGGTAGTTGTGGAAACCCTCTCCTAGTACGACGAAGGAAACTTGTTTGTTCTCGACCGGGTTGATGTTCTTGTCGTAGGGTTTTGTCCCGAACATGTGGGCAGCCGAGTTGACCAGCCAGGTGACGTTGAGGACGTATACGTAGCGGAAGACAGCGCATACGAAGTAGGCGTTCCAAGCAGACTCGCCCCACAGGGTCGGGATGTACGACGGAAGCACGAAGCAAGCGAGTGGCATCAGATACAAGTAGTGTCTGGAACGAAAAAAGAGTTTATAGTAAACCAGTACCCCGCGGTTTCACAGGCGTAGTTCCCGTTCCCGTGGGAATACGGGGATAAAATATAGGCTATGTGTTATTCTGATGTATATGTTATGTAACTGTAAAGTTTCATTAAAATCGGTTCCATAGTTTTTGCGTGAAAGAGGAACAAATATCCATACTTCTATACATCCATACATACAAACTTTCGCGTTTATAATATTAGTAGGAGTAGAATAGTAGGACTAGATGTTCCGTACGATTTCACCCGCGTAGGTCCCGTTCCCGTGGGAACATTATAGCTCATATTGTGACTCCCACAAATTCTTTCCATTTATAGGTACGTGTCAATAACTACTTCTTTAGAAAGTTTCATCAATTTTATAATAATATAGAAACAAAGAAAAATATTTAATCGGCACCTATTACGTGTAAAATTAAACTATTACAAAATAAAAATTTTAGTTATTTTTTTTATCTAATGCTCGTTCAATCAATACTGAGGAATACTATACGACTTAAACAATGTATATTCTAGGGTTTCGATCTAAAGGGTTCTAATGGGACCCTATTACTAAGGCTGCACAAAAATTCATATCAATAGTACAGGGGGTCAATTCTACTAAATGACAGCGGTGATAGTTGTATGACAATTACATGATTGTGGTCACTCAATGGTGATATTATGTCAAAATTTGACACTCAATGGTGATGTTATGTCAAAATTTGACATAATATCACCATTGAGTGACCACAATCATGTAATTGTCATACAACTATCACCGCTGTCATTTAGTGGAATTGGCCCCCAGGCCCTGCTTTGTTTGGGACTAAATAACCGAGTGTAAATTGTGTTCCATAATTTATTATTATTTTTATCTATCCGGCGTATCAACGAAACCGAGGGGAAACATGACAATTTTACTTACTTCTTCTGGAATCTGAGAACTGGATCAGCCCAAAGGTCATTCATATCGATAGTGTGTCCTTTGGCCTTGATCTCCGGGTGTTTTCTGACCAGCAACCAGCCGACGTGCGAGAAGAAGAAACCCCGGGTTGCGTTGTGGGGGTCAGCGTCGGTCTCCGAGTATTTGTGGTGCATGCGGTGGTCACGCGCCCAGTCCAGAACGGAGTCCTGGTGACAAATGTTCATTATGCTGTGTACATAATTACAAAGAAAATATACATTAATTTACAATAATTACAGATAAAAAAGCTCCAAAGAGGAACCATGTGGGACAGTGCCCAAAAGACTGGCCGTATTCCCTCTCTGGATAGCTAGATTGATCCTTTGACAAAGATAGCTGCCAGCCCTCTGGTCACCTGAAGCCTCGACCAAAAGGAATTGACAGCTCCGGCCCCCGGTCCCATGGTCTCCACTCCAAACGGCACAAACATGTACCTAGCCCTCATCTTATATATATGTATATAAAATGATAAACTGACTGATTGGTGATATTATGTCAACACACACCCTAAACCGCTGGGTCTAGAGACTTGAAATTTTGCACATAGATAGGTAGGTATTTTGCACACAGTGTAGGTACCTATGTAGGACTTTGCAAAATTCAACCCCTAGTTGATTCGATAATTGCTACATATTTGCTTATATTTGCTACATAGATACTATAAATAATTGCATATTACATAGCATGTGTATTTGGAAATAAGATTTTTTTTTGACCAGCTATTCTGACGTCAGGTTGGCTGGTCACCTCCTTGTTTAGAGTCAAGTATGTTTTCCAAAAGTTGTCCAAAATTTGTTGCATCTATAATTGCTACATATTTCATTCATTTATGTACCTACTTTAATAGTAGCTTCATACGTCTATTAAATAAAAAGATGTAGCATTTATTGAAATTTACCCAAGGAAAGAGTGCCTGCCAAATTTGTAATGGCAATCAGTTCCAGTGTTTCTTCACTTACAAAGTGAGAATATTGTTCACCAATAAAAATATGCAGTAAGTGGCACAGATTTCTTTACCGCCTAGTTATCCTGAGTATAACTATACTGATGATGATGATCCTGAGTAAATCCATTTCTGAGAATACCCATGTTTCACCAATATATTATTTGGGCCATTAAACGCGGGTGAAACAGCCTTAGAATTAAATCTAGGAACTGCGGGTTTCTTCACAATGTTTTCCTTCACCGGGGAGCTAGTATACGTAAATATTAATTTTGTAAGCTTTTTGAGAAACTCATTGGTATATGCCAGGATTTTTATTAATAATAAATTCAATACTATGTATGAAGCAGGAAGTTATAAAAGTATCTACACGTAGGTTACAATAGAACATAACATCTATTAAAAAACAAGAATTATCATAGGAACAACATTGTTCACACAATAGTTACTAACATGAACGCAAAAAAAACTTGAGATTAGATAAAATTACAGTATGATGAAAGTTTATCAGCAAGTTTGAAACAGTGGAACAGTAAGATGTTGTTAATCGTGTCAAAAGGTTAAAATGTGCACGCATGCTGTTCGCATGTTTGGTCACGTTACGATAATGTATCGTTATCGTCAGCAATTTATCGATTGTTAATAGCAAATGTGACATTCAAAGTTGTCATATTTTTGTGGAAATGTAGGTAATGAAAATGATGGACGTGGAATAAACGGAAACTTTATTATTTTCAACCGACTTTATGTTATTTATGTATGTTATTAATTATGTATGTATGTATGTTACTCGATTACTCTGCCAATTATGAACTGATTTTGATGATTCTTTTTTTTTCGTAGACCTTATTTCAGATGTGGTCCCATTAAAATTCTATCAAAATAGGTACAGCGGTTTTTAAAAAATCAACAAAATTGTAAAAAATGTATAACATCGATGACACGTTCAGTGCTATTCGTTGAATTCAGTCATTTAGGTACTCTTAAGAGTTGTTGGTTTTAACTTCAAGATTTTTATTCCTTTTCGAAAATAATAATATCGAGTAAATTTTCATCTGTAAATATCCAAGAGATTAAAATATGATAAATAGAGGGGACAAAGCGATCAAAATTTGAAGTCAAAAGTTATTCCAAGTGGAATAAGTCTAGTACAATTTCGACTGAATGACAGCTCGCGTTCATACTAACTGACATAACAAGGACATGACGCCTTAGGCTTCAAAAGTTTTGTATGAAAATATTCCCAATGCCCCCTCTATGCCCCATTATATTTAAATCTCTTTGGTAAATATATATTTTTTTTTGTAATTAATAGAAAGAGATAGATGACCCACCTGGAATGCGATAGTGTTAAACACGGTGAGCAGTATGCGCAGTGGCAAGCGAGCCTTGTAGGATTTGTGTGCCCAGAGCCGATGTGCCCCTGCTGTGATTCCCAGCCCCGAGCACAGATACAGGATCACAGCTGCAAAACATGTTTCATCATCATTCATCACACATCATCATCCATATTAGCCGAAAGATGTCCATTAGACTTAGGGCTCAGACATCGCCACAATGACCGGTCTTGTGTAATAAGACTAATAAGTATTACCAAAGCATAATAATAATTGGGTAGTTGACAGCATCGAAATTAAATTGCGAGTAGTCATACATTAAAAAGATTATCCCAAAACACCTCAAAATATGTATTTCGATTTTCAATTTACAATTATAGCAAATTTAAAAATAATAAAACAACCAAAAAAAGTGCTGCAATTGAGTACTACAAACTATGACGTCACGGTTTGCTATTTCAGTACATTTTCCATAGTAAAATTTCGTTTTGACAGATCGTAAAAAGTAACTGATTTGACTAGGTAGGACACAACCCTATTTAAGACGGTGCTCATGTTGTGAGAGTTTATAAAAAAAATACTTGCTGGAGAAAAGTGGGTTTTTCCAGGAATAGAAAAACTTTGAGTTTTTCAAAAACTTACGTACATATTTATCACTAGCTCGACGGTGAAGGAAGACATCGTGAGGAAACCCGCAGGTCTCAGAATTAATTCTGAGACATGTGTAACAGACCCGGTCCGGCGATGGGCTCACCACCTATCACGTTTAAGGGTCCAATATATCTCGTGAAATGTGGGTATATCCAGTAATGGAATACCTCTGCCTACCCCCCCGAGGATAAAAGGCGTTAGATTATATATATTTTTTTATATATATATTTATATATAGAAAAACTTTCTCAACCCAGTGTGCAAAGTCAGAATGTGGAATCCACTTATACTAAAAAATAGACCTTAGGACATGTATAGGAAAAAACCGATTTATGTGATATATACATAGCGACGATTTTTACTTGGTCGTTTTTTTTTGTACATACATATATCTCGGCCTAAAATAGTGTAGATATCAGAAGGTACCTATATCAGAAGAATTGGTCTATGCAGAGATATTGCGAAGCCATTGTAAACATGAAATACAAAAGTGACGTATTCATTTACGTAGGCAACAAAAATATTTCAATTACTTTTGTTTTTGTTCATTGTCATTCTCATATGGAACATTGTTAAGTTAATGACGTATGAGACTTGTTTTTATTAGGTAAAATACCGGATTAACCACATTAAAGTAATGTATAAACATTTGAAAATTCTCCACAGAGGAACTAAGCGAAAAAGTTCCCGAAAGTCTGGCTATACAATAATTCAATTCAATCATTTATTAACAAATTAATAATATTAATAAAAATAAAAAAAAACACGTCAATAATATTCAATAATCAAATCATTATTTGTTCGCTTACTCAAAGAAATGTATTCAAAACTCATTATTACAAGAAATATACCTACTTAAAAAGGGCTTACAGTAGATAATAGCCTATAAATATGCAGAACAATGTTACTGTTGACATTTAAAATAGCTTGACTTTGTACCATAAATGTTGAATTTAAATAAAAAAACTTATATTTATTATCATACAGTTAATAAATATAAGTTATATATCTACCTACATAAACATGAATGGTAAGCAATTTCGATTCAATTACCATGTTACATCAGAGCCAATTGTGGTGCTTTTCTATACTAATATTATAAAGAGGATAGATTTGTATTTTTGTATGTTTGTTACGAATAAACTCAAAAACTACTGGACCGATTTTAAAAATTCTTTTACCAATGGAAAGCTAGAAGATCCCTGAGTAACATAGGCTATATTTTATTCCCATATTCCCCGGGAAAGAAAACTACGCCGGTGAAACTGCGCAGAACCGGTAGTACTATGATAGGGGGCAAACGAGCAGACGGGTCACCTGATGGTAAGTTACTACCGTACCGTTGCATATGTACTCCGTGCATGTTGAGTTCGTGATAATGATAATTTATTTAAGAAATATGGTACAATAGAGTTTTTGGAAGTTTAATAAAACTAGCGGGTGCCTAGCGGCGTTGCCCACGAGAATCCAGTTGATTCCCGTTCCAGAGGGAATTAAAAAAAAATCAAAATCTCTCTCGTGTTATTTTGGTATCTAAATTGATAACTACCTATCTACACTACCTACTACTAAAATTTTCAAAAAATATTTCATGTACAGACAAGGTCTCGTTAGTTTTATTAGGTATATTATAGATATAGTTCTCGCATATTTCACTAATCAGGCATCCAAAGGTATTAGTTAATTACAACAAATATAAAACTTAAACAATATCATTAATAATTAACCATATCATTACCTAAATAAAGTGATAAATATGGATGTAACTTTTCAGGGGCGCTAGGCCCCTGAAAAGTTACATCCTACAGGCTTTGCAAAACTTAAACGCGTCAGTCGAATACCGTCCTGTCATGCTCGCTACATTTAAACGCGCGATTCAACACTCTAATTTTTGAAAAGTGTCTCAATGGGGAACTTGCACTAAAATTATATTGATAAATTATCTTAACATTTCAATAGTGATACCTAGTCGCTAAAAGTGCATTGCTGAAAAAAAAAAATTCTAAAATTATGATTTTTTCGCGAAATATTTGAATTCTAATTATTAACGTAAGTAAATGTAAAGTAAGTAAATGAGACGTAATTTGAAACACCAATCAGCGACGAGTGACGTCACTCCATCGCAAAGCGAAAAAGATAAAAGGAAATAGTTATTTGTAAATAAAAGGAAATATTTATGAATAAACTCAAAAACTACTAAATCGATTTCAAAAATTCTTTCACAATACATTATCCGCTAGTATTAAATAAAACTGAAAATATGTTATTTCTGTCATAAATAATATACCTTACTTCATGAGATGAGGAGTGACGTCACGTCAAGCCGGTGGACGTTTACGCGCGAACTTTGCAATGTAAATTTTTGATTTGCAATAAATACATTATTTGTGCATATTTTAACTTTTATCTTTTTGGTATCTTTATGTAATCCTTAAATCTTTAAGATTAATTAAAAACAAAATTTTATGCAAGTTCCCCATTAAATTCTATACTGCTAATAAACCAAAAAAAAAAAACATTAAAAAATACCAAATCGAAAAGTGCCTTAAAAGTGCATTTATTTGTATTTTAATTTATAACATTTTTATAAAATTTTAATTTTCGCCCGTAAATTGACGAAAAGGACGCCATATAATTGCTCTGTGGTCATGGCGTCACTTTTTTGGTTTACTCGTACCTACTCAGCCGTATGACGTAATAACCTGGCGTCTACTAAGTATTTCATGGTTTCAAAAAGAGATTAAATTCGTCGAGCACCGTTCGGTTCCAATAGGCACCTTAACAATTGGAAGGAACTGAACACTGAATTTAATTTTAAAATTAATTTTGTTATTTTATGAACTAAAACTAACATTTTCCGACGGCTTTTTTCTCATATACACATAGTAGGTAACATCTACCCTATTAAGCGAACACCAGCTAATTGAATAAAACTCGTTTGCCACTTTACTAGGGGAGCAGGAATCGTAAGGATAATTGAGAGGCGGCTCACTTCTAAGGAGGCTATTAGAGTTCCTATGGTCATTCTAGAAAGCCCTTCCCGCTTCCCTCATTCAGCGTGTATCCACGAATTTCTCCAGGTCATTGGTTCACCTTGCGGACGCCTATACATGGTTGGTACCTACCTACCAACTTGCTACACCAGAACTTTTCAATTCAATAATGATAAAAAAGCGGAAGGCGAAAACATACGAAAAGTGCAAGAAAATGGTAATGACAAATAAGCAACTGCATCTCTGACTAGTGACTAACTTTAAAGTACGTTTTGTAATAAGGCCGACAAGAAGTCCGTATGTAAGGATTACAATGTCGACTCTATTCGACATTGTTATCCTTACATAGGTACGGACTATGCGGAAAAAGAAACGTTGTGGATAATGAGTAAACTACCGACTAAAATTGAAAAATCGCTCTCTAAGGGCTGCAAGTAAAACAAAAATAATAGCAAATATAAATCCTACGACGGTTCTATCCTTTCCCGCAAACTTTAAAATTGACATAAAATCCAGAACGGCTTACCAAATAAACTGGTTGCCAATTTAGCTTTAAATAGGAACAGGAAGGCGCCATACAGCCCGCCGAGATGGAGCAGTGTGAACAGGATCACGTTTCTCCATACGATCTTCCACTTTCTTTTTTCTGCTGAGGGAGGCACGAGGGCGGATTCCTTCGCGTTAGCGGCCGCGTCTGTCTCGTACAGCACCCATGACCCTTGTCCTTGAGGTGGCATTCTGGATAGAGTTTTAATTTTATTCATTATTTATCTATTTCTTGAACCAATATTTGTTTTGCTGGCACGTCTGATGTAAGAGTTGGAACGGAGAAGAATTACGTTGTATTAGGACTAGAAAAAAACAAGTACAATTGTGTGTGACGCGTGACTACGAATTTAATTGATTAGATTGTGTAATATTGTGCAAAAATGAACATAATTATTTTGATAAGACATTTATACGTAGATATAAATACTAATTGGTAGATAAGTTGTTGTTTTCTTCGAATGTTACTTTCGATACATTTCTCAAAAATATTTATAACATTGACTGACTGACCGACAGCACAGTAAATCCAACTAATATATGAAACGCAAACATTTTCGGTTTCGGTTGATGCTTTTTAAGTTTTTACTCTTTCACGCAAAAACTCCTTATACTTAACGGATTTTGACGGGACTTTTTAGTAATATAACTTACTAGCGGCCCGCCCCGGCTTCGCACGGGTGGACATTTATTTTTTCAACATTTTGGGATGCACAAACAAATTTCTCCTAGCAACCCATAGTAAATTATAAAAAAAAAATAGACTTTGTATGGAGACTTTTAAAGAATATTTGTGCCAAGTTTCAAGTTGATAGACGCGAAAAACCCCTCTTCTCTATACCAACTTCAACCCCTAATTTCACCCTTTTAGGGAATGATTTTAAAATAATACAAAAATACATTTCTCATCATTTATTTTTAAGAGTATTTGTGATAAGTTTCAAGTTGATAGACGTAAAAAAAAACCACGTTTCCATACAATCTCCAACCCCGTTTCACCCGTGAGTTTTGAAAAATCGAGATATACCTGCTTGTCTTGTTGTTTGTTTTGAGGAGTATTTTTACAAAATTTCGAATTGATACATCCAAAAATGAGGGTATTCATGCAAAATTCAACCCCCAAGGGGATGAAACCCCTTAGAGGATGGTTTTCGATAAATCCTAGAACTAATATATCAAGTTTATTTTCAAGAATATTTGTAAAAAGTTTAAAGTTGATACACGCAGAAATCACACTATCCCATACAAACTTTATCCCTCTCTTTCACCCCTTTAAGAGATGATTTTCAAAAAATCCAAAAACACGTGTCTCATCATTTATTTCTAAAAGTATTTGTGCCCAGTTTCAAGTTGATAGGACGCAAAAAACAACACGTCTCCATACAAACTCCAAACGCTACTTTCACCCCCTTAGACGATGATTTTTGAAAATTCCTAAAACATGGGTCTCATGATTTATTTTTAAAAGTATTTGTGCCAAGTTTGAAGTTGATAGACGTAAAAATCAAACACGTCTCCATACAAACTCCAACCCTGTTTCACCCCCTTAAGGGGTGATTTTCGAAAAATCCAGAAATACGTATCTTGTTATTTGTTTTGGGGAGTAGGAGGGGAGGGGGAGTGTTGTAAGTTTCGAATCGATACACCCAAAAATGAAGGTTTTCCATAAAAACTTTAACCCCCACTTTCACCCCCTTGGAGGAAGATTTTTGAAAAATCCTAGAACTAATATCTCATAGTTTGTTTTCAGAAGCATTTGTACCAAGTTTCAAGTTGATGGACGCAAAAAATAAACTTCTTCGTATCAACTTCAACCCCTACTTTCATCCGTTTAGGGGATGATTTTCGAAAAATCCAAAAATATGTGTCTCATAATTTATTTCTAAGAGTATTTATGTTAAGTTTGAAGTTGATAGACGTAAAAAACAACACGTCTCCATACAAACTCCACTCCCCTGTTTCACCCCCTTAGGGGATGGTTTTTGAAAAATCCGGAAATACGTGTCTTGTTGTTTGTTTTGAGGAGTATTTTTACAAAGTTTCGAATTGATACACCCAAAAATGAAGGTTTTCCATACAAACTTCATCCCCTACTTTCACCCTCTTAGAGGATGATTTTCAAAAAATCCTAGAACTAATATTTTATAGTGTGTTTTGAAGAGTATTTGTGGAAAGTTTGAAGTTGATACACGCAGAAATCACACTTTCCCATACAAACTTCAACCCCCTCTTTCACCCCCTTAAGGGTTGAATTTCGTAAAATCCTTTCTTAGCGAGCATCTACACTATAAACGTAACCTACACACAAAATTTCATGTTTCTATGTTCAGCGGTTTGGGCTGGGCCTTGATTTTTAGATTTAGCTTCTCCTTTTATATATATAGATTATCAGATTAAAATATACAACTTGTAAAGATAATTCTAAGAAAATATTTTTTTTAGGTGACGCAATAATGTAAAGTAAGTAAAGTGCAGTAATCGGATTAAGGCTGGGTGGGACAGCGGAGACCGATTTTAGTGATTTTTAAAATCATCTCAGACACAGAAAATAGTATTTAAAATTCTGAAAAAAAGATATATATAACTTAAGGACATAGTCTAGTCAAAGTCGCATTCGGTTACACGATCTCATGAACTATCCAAGAAAAATGTGTGCTCTTCGCAGATGAGATGTCTGTATTGACGTCGTATAAAAACGGCGATAACTTGAATATTAAACTCCACCATATATATAACATTACCAACTGGATGAACAATCACTCCCTGAAAATAAATTTTTATAAAACCAAAATAATATCCTTTCACCCTCATCAAAAAGCACCCCTTGAGATAGATTTTACATACGAAAGAACCAAATTAGAAGTTGTCAGTACTTTAACACTGCTTGGAAAAGACATAGACACACATATAATAGGAAACCACACATCCAAAAACTAAGTCAAAATTCACCTATGCTCTATGGGAAATAAAAAAATCAACAGATTTAAATTGTGCACTTTCTACCTACTACGCATATGCCTACTCATGGCTCACTATGGAATTATCATGTGGGGAAACAGTTCAGACATGCATTTTTACTTTGCAAAAAAACTTATTAGAATATTAGTGAATATAAAAGAAACAGATAGTTGCAGACCCCATTTCATTAATTTGAAACTCCTTACTCTACCCTGCACATATTTATTAGAAATATGTAAATTTGTTAAAAAATACCCAGAATTTTATACGAAATGGGAGGACATAGGTACCTAGAAAACATACATTACGCCACAGGAACATACTAACACAACCTACAATCTCCCGCCTCGCCAGCCATTCGTCTAGCCCATGTTCAATGTCTATAAAAATGTATAACCATCTACCAACACAATTAAAAAATGAAAATAAATACAAAAAAATTATAAACAAAATAAAAGAACTACTCATCAATAATAGTATATTTTATATCGAGGGACTAAACGAAGCCATTATATACTAGAGGTGGTTTGTAAAGTCATGAAACCGAGGGTATATTAAGTTGGCGTTTAGTCTCGAGGTGGAAACTGTACTTTTCACTTTGAGTGCGAGAAAAATTGTCAATTTAGTTACAAATTTATTTAAAACCCAACAAATTTACACTCGACAAAAATTCAGAAATTTTCGCGGTCAGTTTTTTCTTCTAAACCTGTCAGGCTGTCACAGATTAACAAAGAGATTTAAATCTCTTTGCAGGTAAACAATTTAAAACACATGGCGCCACCTTCTTCGCGGAAAAACCATGGAACTAAAACTCTTCACATTTTCGCAATGAAGATGGTCCACACTCTACAGATATTTACTGGCTGTTTGAGGTTGTCTTTTTCTCATTAGGGAAATTAAAAAAAAAATACTTTATACTCCCTAAGGACTAAAGTGGTCACTTTAGTCCCGCTTCGTAGGGCTATATTGGCGTACTTTTAGAGCATGAGAAGTGAAAAACCTATTATGGCATAGACGAATTCCATGATAAACTAGAATAATGTATTCCCGTTGTCCCCATTGACCATATCCCCATTGAGTGGGGACAACGGTAATTGAATAAAATTATTAAAAATACTTCCCGTTGTCCCCAGACACAATCTTTTGAGTTATCGTTACATAGATATATTTGCCTTCAACTAAGCGGAGCTATAAGCTGTACGATACTTAGCAGACAATAAAATTGGTGCAATCACAAACAAACTACCTGGGGGCCAATTCTACTAAATGACAGCGGTGATAGTTGTATGACAATTACATGATTGTGGTCACTCAATGGTGATATTATGTCAAAATTTGACACTCAATGGTGATATTATGTCAAAATTTGACATAATATCACCACTGAGTGACCACAATCATGTAATTGTCATACAACTATCACCGCTGTCATTTAGTAGAATTGGCCCCCAGTTCAATTACTTAAATGACATATTTATATAAAAAAAACTTGTAGATGTATATTGTACCTTGCCTTACATAGGTACTAATGCACTAATGCAAGGTACTGTTTTTTTCGCAATTGGTAACTACTTCATAATAGCGAAGAAACTTTACAATTAAAATCTATCGCTCTTAAGACGCTAATTCCTAAAAAAACCAAGACTGCTCGATTTTATGTTTTAAGAATTGCGTTACGTGATGGAGGTGCATAAAAATAATTTATTAGAAAACAAAGGAGAAATAAGTGTGAGCGTACCGATTTCGATAACATTTGAATGGGACCTCTGAAGTATGATTTACCAAACAAAACAATTATCAAAGTCTCTTCATAATTGGCGGAGTTGTCGAATTGAGAACCTCCTCCTTTTAGAAGTCGGTTGAAAATCCTCAAAACGCTGACCCGTGTTTCAGGGCCAACACGTGCGCGGGAGTGGCGTGATATGCAGATGATAGGTACGCCGGCGCGTCCGTCCGCGCATGATCACAATGAATAGCGCGGTACAGTACAACCACCGGCAATTTCGCTCTTTGGACCATATAGGTCGATCAATTGCTCATTGTCAGAAGTTTTTGCATACATATAGGTACATCACATTGAGATAAACTTTTAGCATTTGTCATAGTTTATTGTGTCTTATTCTATCTTAAATAAGTATTATGTTAGATAATCGTTGGTATTTTATATTATAGCTAGTGGCCCGGGCTGACGTTTTACCCAAAGAGGTTGGAAGAAAATCATTCTAGGAGAGAGAAAATTTTTCTTTAAACCACCACCTCCGGATAAAATTATCTAAACTATTTAGGGACCCACTCAAACACACATAAAAAAAAATATAAAAGTCGGTCGAGCCCGTTTCGTGTTTTTGCGCTACTAAGGCACTGCAATAGATTTTTATAAACAATGTCATTTTAAATTACGTAAGTGCACAAATAATGAAAATGAACTATTTCTTCGTTTAGGGGTCGAATATTCTCGTGAGAAGTGAGTATCTCCAGAAATGGAATACCTCTGCCTACCCCCTACGGGATAAAAGGCGTGAGTTTTTGAAACTATTTTTTGAATTGATTTTTATTTTTAATAGGCTACTTTACTAAATAACATCGATTATTACACAAATTAAAAAACAAACAAAAAAAATATCGTTTTACTTTCTCTTTACATGTTAACTCTATTCCTCTTACCTATTTGAACCTACCCTAAATATATTTTGCACTTGATTTAAAACTACCTTATAGGTATATAGGTAGGTATGTATAATAGCGATCCGCCCTCCGATATATAAAAGCCATTCTCGTTTATCGCTCTTTAATACCTATTAATTAGTGAAAACCACATTAAAATCAGGATTACAGACGCAGAAAGCGACTTGTTTTTATACTTACTTTAGTTTAGTCCTGCCTTTGTTCTCCCTCAAAAAAAGAAAAGGGATAGACGATAACCCACCGAATTTAGTTCTGTCAGAGGCTGTATTTTAGTCGTGACTTCTTTACTTATGCACATGCCTTTGTTGACAGGACTAAATATCTCTCGTCTCTTTTATTTTCTAGGAGAAAGAAAATGACAGCAGTAAACTAAAATAATAAGTTTAGTCGCTGTAAAGTAGAATCGAACCCATTGATTACCATTTTATAATACTAGACATAGTCAAAGATTCATAATATTACTTATGTATTCGCACGTACAGTCAAGAGCATGTGGAGCTTGACACATTGGACTTTGTAACGTTCTTATTACAATCGCCTCAGATGTAAGACTCGCACTACAAGTGTAAAGCTTCATGTGCTCTTGACTGTACAATGGGATCAAGAGCAGAAGGTCGGATTCGTGAAATGTCTTTACAAATTATCACTTTCGCAAAATGACACATTATAATTATCTTAATTATCGGTAGGTAACTTGAATTCTCTGAATATAGGCTTCGCCTGCGCAAATCCCCTCTTACCGCCAAATGATCGCTAAAAAATGTTATCTATTTCACTTGCGCAACTTCAGAGCTGCCAAGTCAAAGTCAAAGTCAAAGTCAAAATGTTTTATTCAAAATAGGAACTTACAAGTCCACTTATTGAACGTCATTTCAACTCCACCGCTTCAGCATGTATGGTTGAAGAGAAGAAGCGGGGCAAGAAACTCCTCAACACAATATTCTTTAAATCAATTGTTACTTAATATTAAATTGGGTTACATAATTTCGTTTGTTTTTCGCTATCGTATTGCGCTGGACTGGAGGAAATCTGTTCCAAGCATAATTGTCATTTATTTAATCGTCTAGTTTGTAATATGCCATTTTACAAAGTACAGTCAAGAGCAAGTCAAGCTTTACACTACCAGTTTAAGCTGTGCTCTTGACTGTACATGTTTAACATGAGTTTTAAACACAGTTTCAGGCAATTTCAAAATTTGTTCTGGTATTTTATTATAAAAGCGTATGCAAAGGAATTATTAATTTTACTTAATCGTGACTGAGGTTGCTCTAGTTTATTTTTATTCCTAAGATTACAATTATGCCTGTCACAGTTTTTAGTATACAGTAATATGTTTTTCCGTACATACATAATGTTTTCATAAATGTACTGACAAGGCATTGTTAAAATATTAATTTCTTTGAAGTTAAAGTTGAAGTTATAACGGCCGTACTGTATATTATGTAGGTACAGAATTTTGGTCACTCTGTTTTCTAGTTTAACACTTAAACAGCCGATCACTTACTGGGTACGAGTGATTAGTATTATATTTTGAAATGTCGGCTGTTAAAGTGTTAATTTGTGTATACATATGTTTGTGGCATCGTAGCTTTGTGTTTAACCGATTTTAAATAAGTTTATTTTGTTTGAAAGGTGACTCGATCGACAGAAATTTCTACAATAGGCCTGATAATCCGAAATTTGGTATTCCGTTAAAATGAATTACTTATATTAAAAGAACAAGTAATGCTGCAACATCACCTGGATTATATTTTGTTATATCATTCAAGGTTTTATTAAATACGTAGGTATATGATGTCTCTACAAGTAACATAATTGTTTAATTACCTACTAATCTGAAATTTTTTTCTTCAATGATGATTTGTTGGAATTTCAAATTTGAATAGGTGAACATGATTAAGAGGTGCTTAAGGATTTTATAATTACCTAATTGATTAACTGATTTTTATTTTATACTCTATCATTGAAAATTAGTAAGTACCTATGTAGGTATTAGGCAATTAAGCTGATTTCCAAAACCACGCAAGCGGTTCAAAGCAGTTTCATTATTCCTTTTTAATAGAAATTATCGCTTTTTATCCGAATACTTACCTAACGAAGATTTTTTTCGAGTGTATGTTCCTACTTAGGTACGTATGATTATTTTTTCGAAAAGGACATTTTGTGCTCGTCCTAAAATCTAAAACCTTTTACCTGTCCCACTTTGTCCCTCTTTTGTACCTAAATATGGTTATCAGACACTACTGCGGTAAAAGCCAAATCGAATATCACAGTAGGTACAGTGAAAATATGCACCGAGAATTTTATATTTTTAAAATTGAGTTCCGGGAACAAAGGTGATCTCTCGCATATACCTACCTACTCGTAAAAGGAAGAAGTTCGAATTAACGCGTCTGAGCTCAAAATATACTACTTATACTTATATATAACAATAATAATACAGTGAGACACAATACTATGGGTACTAAACAACTGATAAACATAGTTAAATACATATGTATTTAACACCCAGACACGAATCCAACAGACATGTTCATGCACACAAATGTTGGCCCCAAGCGGGGATCGAACCCGTGACCTCCGACTAAAAAACAAAGAAAAACTTTGAGATTATGGTCGTTAGTATAAATAACATAAACTTGATAATATTGAATTCATGATAGGTCATATAAGTATACCTAGTTATGACTAGTGTAAAAAAATTGTGTATGTTTAGAGTTGTCTATGGTATGGGTAACTCAAATATTTTACACAATGAACGAAGGAGTTACGAATAGCTTCCCGGTATATCGCTTCCTAATCGATACTGAGTGAAATTTGGCAATTTCCGATTGCTTGGTAATACGATTCACGCTATACGAGTTACATAGTAGGTATACACACATTTATTTACATATTTAGGATCTTAAACTCATACCAAATCTTATTTTTGTTAAGATAGGTTTGCTTTATAGAGTTGCGAACAAAGGGCGCAATGTAATGCATTGTTGTCAGATAGAGTTTGTTCCAAACGTTTTCTACGAATATCTTTGGGTATTATAAAGTTTTTTTTTTTCAATACATTTGCTATTAAGTAATACGTTCCTTATGACATCGACACTTGGAAAGTAACGTTCGTAAATTCTAAATCTATGCACTAATCACACGAATCGTAGCAAAAAGTTTTCATGTGAACGTGAGATGAGTGATTTTTGTAAAAAAAAATTGAATACTTAAATGTAAACGACTACTATAAATTACCTATTGTTATTTTATGATAATGTTGTTTTTCCCCTCTTTATTATTTAATTAGGTAGTGATAAAATAAAAATAAAATAATTAAATACCATTTAAAATTTTGGCTGTAAGGATTTAGCCTTGGCTTTTTGTTGTTTGTAACGCATGCGTAAACCGCGAAAAGCCGTCCAGCTCCCGCCATTATTAATTTTGACATTCTTGTTTTATTTTATGGTAATCGCAAATGCACGCAAATGTATCTATTGAAAAACGTCGTATGATGCACTCGGTTTCGCTTCGTTACGATATCCAGCTTACCGCATCTAATTGCATCGTACTTAATGTGCTTTTAAGGGACCGTAGAGCTAATTTTGTTTAATTTTGAGTACCTAGGTATTTGTTATTTAAAAAAACTGTGCTAGTTTTCACGTGATATTTTTTCTGTATTATTTAAGTACATAAACCTTTTTAATTCATATTATTTAAGATTTTTAGGATTAGTATCTTGGGGGATACAAAATGAAGTTACTTAAGTATATTATAAAAGAAACAAAAACATATTTAGTATCTACTGCTTTATGTACTTTGAAAGCAACAATGTGTGAAGCGATGATGTGTTCACAAAATTATCCATTATTCCTACATTTATCTCAGAATTACTGTAACAAGATTTAGCAGGTTCCCTTAAATATGTATTTCTATAAATTTCCAATCTACGAGTATATTGTATGACCTGAAAACTTATTCAAATATTTAATCTCTAAAATAAAAATTAAACAATCTGACCATACTATGATTATAAAAAATAATTTAAATTAATCCTTACTTGAGTACGAATCCAATAGAAGCACTGAACAAAACACACAGAACACAGAACTTTTTATTACAATAAACAATACAAGTTGTCGAATAAGAGTATCGCAAAAGACTGCGTGCGGTTGATCGCGTCCAATGATTTTATAACATCATTACATTTGGCTAGGGTCGCAAGCGCACTCTCTCAACGCAGGCGGTACAAATAAATTTGAACTGCGGTTTATATTGAACTAATAGATGCCTGTGACTTCGTCTTATTTTATTTATTTGATTTAACAGTAATTGTCACAATTATACATTACACAAGAATCATACACCGAAATTCTAATACTTAATGCACAATAGATTAAACGTAAACACCACATCCAAAATAAGTTCTTACTAGGTAGTAATATCAAAAGTAAAAAGAGTCTACTTCACAAAATAGCAAAAAAAACTGTATAAGGTACCTATTGCTTAATCTTTTAATCGACCATGATTTCTTCGTACACTTTTATACATAAATAAATGGTGGGATACGATTCACACACGGTTATTTTAGTTCCAAACTAGGCACATCCTGTAGGTACTATTGATACTGAAAAACTGAAAAACAATAATTAAATAAATATAAAAACCAGACACAGGGCCTTACACACAAATGTTAGCCCCGACCGGGAATCGAACCCGTGACCTTCGACTCAGAAGGCAGGCCCACTACCAACTGAGCCAACACGCCCGTCTATTATATTTACCTGTTTTTTTCCGAGAGGCCATTCCATTGATTGTAAATACTACACCGCTGACAGCTATCAAACATTCCATTATGAGTAAAAACAAATGTGTTGACAACTTATCCCCGAGGTGTCCGGCAGAGGATTATACCATTCCGGAAAACACCCACAACTGTTCCCACGTGCTCTCAACACCTAACCAAAATCGGATGAATGATACCCAAAGGAACGACGGCGAACAAACAAACATTAATTTTCATATATCAGATTATAGCACGGCTTATGACATGAAGTACTTTCATGACATGAACAATTACCAACACGTCACGTGTCAGACAGTCGCTAGTCGGTCCCTCGCGTCCCTTTACAACGACACCAAAAGTAACGACATATTAATCTGGGGGCCAATTCCACTAAATGTCAAGCGTTATAGTTGGATGACAATGACATGTCAATGGCCAGTCGATGGTGCTCATTGTCATCCAACTATAACCGTTGACATATCGTGGAATTGGCCCCCTGTACACTGAAAAGTCTATCAGTTTTAGTACAGACTATTACCCTATTACATAGATATGATGCAGAATTATTATTATAACAATTTCACTACTGCTATTATAAATAAATAAGAAATAATAATAATTATTATAAATTTGGACATGTCGAGCGGATGGATGAAGGCGTCTAACGAGACAAATATATAAGGGGATTGTGAGTCGCCGAGTCGGCAGAGGGCGACCTAGGCGTACTTACATCGATCAGATCGGCGATGTATTGAAAAAAAGCCATATAAAGAGTACCCGAAACCGACGAGCTTGTATGAACCGATTGATGGATGTGGATGAGGCACGTGAGGTATGCCAGGATCGTAGCAGGTGGCGGGCTGTTGTCTCTGCCTACCCCTTCGGGAAAAAGGCGTGAGCATATGTATGTATGTATGTAATAATTATAAATTGGACACAATGCACACACGGTTACTTAGTCCCAAACTAGGCAGAGTCTATACTATGGGTTCTAAATTTAGATAAAAGCAAAAGAGGGTTCTAAACAACAGATAGACATAGGTACTTCAATGACACGAAATCCAAACAGACATGTTCGTGCACACGTAAATGTTGGCCTCTAGCGGGCATCGAAACCGCGACCTCCGCCTCTGAAGGCAGGGTCACCATCATTGAGCTGCACAGACTTTTGTCAATTGTTTTAATTTCTTACAATATCGAGAGACATTACAATTTTACTTTAAGTTAGTTAAATGATCACTATTAGCAACATTTGGATGTGGTGGGAATGCCTCGGTCCGTTTTAATGGGTCAATTCTTTGACCATCGTGCCATGCTCATCGTGCCGTGCTCACCAGTCAGGGAGCGTTTTTTACATGATCCACAATGTCACGGAATGTAAACAAGACAATTGCAGTTTAGTTTTTTGTTTTTCAAATGAATATTTTTATTTTCAACACACTTGCTCAAAACGACGTTTTTATTCCACCGATTTTTGGTTCATAATCCTAGATATTAAACACGCGTGCTTTTCCGGTATATTATTGAACGAGTGCCTTTAGTTTATTAACCCGACCTATTTACATTTGTACCCTAGTACCAATTCGTATGTAAGGAGAAGAAGAAGCGATATAATTTAGTCGGGTTATAACTTTTTATTTTAGCAACAAACAGTATTTATCCGAAAAATAAAAGTAAATGGTAAATCCAGCTTTATTATTAAAAAATAACTTAAATTCATTTAAAATTTTCTGTAATTTCTGTTTTAAACATTACATTTCAATTTAATTATATTTTTAATCTTGGCTGTTGGCCGATCTAGTTCGCACCTTAGCCTTGCGCGCGCATCGGTATCGCGGCAAAAAAAAAAACAACGCGCCATTTTTCGTAAATAATTGTCGGCTGTGACGAAGTTTGGATTAATTGTGAAGTTTAATATTAACGAAAATGTCTACTTCAAGTGAAGAAAATGAAGAAAACCTATTATTAACTCCGCCGGACATACGTAACGAGGCGAAAAAAAAAAACGTGCGATAGTCTTTGGCCTTAAAAATCGAGTGAAATGTAAGTATTTAGCGGCCGGCCTATGAAAAATTTTTAAAATGGAAAACCGGCAAGAACGCTCATTCGTTCTCAGAAAAACGTCGTTTTAAGCAAGTGTGTTGAAAAACGTCGTATGAAACACGTGTGCCTGTGACCATAATATACGCGGCTTTCTTAGGGCGCACTCGCTTTCGCTCGTGCGCACACAATATCGCCTTGTATATAATGGTCAACTTAGCACACTTGTATCAAAATGTACTATTATATACCATAAATGTTTTTTAGCATTTTTAAATTAGCATTTAGTTTTCGTTAAAGCCCAGTGGTTAAGGAGCCTGCTTCTCATTCATCAGGCTCGGGTTCGAATCTTGGTATAAGTATAACGAGTTTTTCAAAAAAAATTCCTGGGTAGGCTAGCTGCCTACCTATGTTACTTTTTTTATTTTTTATTTATAGTCATTCTATAGATATAGATAGATAGACTATGTTAGCCCGGTCAGGTTACATTTTTGCAAGACAGCTACTTATCTTATGTATTGTTATCTTACGCCGTCGGGCACCCGCTGCGTGATCAGTTATCGGTTCTGTGTTATTTAATTACACGTTGCATATTGCTAGTCTTTTCGGGTGTGCCCTGCATGACCCCATCCATCGCGACTACGCGGCAAACTCTCATGTCATGCATTCATTATATAACGGTACCTAGCAACCATCGGGTCAAAGTCTGCAGTTGTCTTAATTTTCTTCGCATACATCTACCTACCTACATGTTCACGGTCACCTTTACAGATAAGGATTATCGGTAAATATATAACGCGTAACAGAATATGCACAATTCCTCATACACCCCACTTAGTATATTAATATAAAAAAATATGATGCCTTCGTACTTTAGTTGTGTCTAACCTATGTTCTTATAGAAAGAGCAATAATAGTACCTACGATTTTCATGGGTAGCGCTAAATTCAGCTATGCTAATAAATTTTTCGGAAAAATTAACACATTTAAAATAGCTGAAATCGATTAAGTAGTCGATACTGAACAAACTTATTTCAGGAATTTGCTCTTATTCTGTTACATATATTATACCTATAGTGTCATGTAGATAGGTAGGTATAACTACACCTATATGGAGGAACTAGCTTTTGCCTTTTCACCATCAAAAGGAATACTGTAATCCGAGAGTGTTGTTAACTAAAAATGTCATCAATGTGGTATACCATTTTTAGACTTTTGTAGATTTTCTTAAAAACCGCTTGACCGATGTCGATATTTTTTAAATGGAATCACCTCTGAAGTACCAAAGTAAAAAAAATATAGATGTTTTTTTGTGTGACTGTTCCAGAAACTGAAAAAGCATTCCAAAACAGGGCATAAAATTGACACTGTTGCTATCACTTTCTTGTCAAAACTATTAAAAAGCGACAGCATCTGTTTTCTTGTAGGTATTCTAAACTGATAGATTTTAATGAATGAGGTGTCGTTGAGAAATTTCAGATACGCTTGGGTGACTTGAAAAATTCTGACAGTTAGGTGGCCACAAGCCACCATAACCCAATCCGCGGTGGGCTCGAGTTGGAGATAGTATAGCCCATACTTCCTCATGTGTGAGGAAAGACCAGTGGGCTGTTACGGGGTGCTGATGATGATGATGATGAGGTGTCGTTAGATTTGGCTCAGGTGTAGGAATGAAAATGGATTGATGAGGTTACAAAAACATTATATGGGCGACCTGTGTTTTGGTGACCTCCAAAAATTTAAATAATGTCGGTTAATTCGTCTTCACCTCTGAAATATCACAATGTAAATCTTAGGTAGCTATCAGTTCACAAATAGTCAGATTTTCGAGTTTTTAATAATGTACTTACTTCTTAGAGGTCATCCATAAATGACGTCACACTTTAATGGGGGGACGGGTCGTCAAATTGTGACATTGTGTGACAAGATGGTGGGAGGGACCCTAAATATTGTGATAAAATATTTTGAGAGTGCAATGAAATTCACACGATCTGTGATTTCATAAGTAGTTGGCGGTCTGTTGTCTCTGCCTACCCCAATGGGAAATAGGCGTGAGATTATGTATGTATGTATGTATGTTGGTACTCGTAGTTAGTGGCGGATTTTCTCTAAGGCCCAATAGGATCGGGCCTAGGGTCAGATATTAGGGGCGGCTAATCGTGACAATAACAAGAAATAACTCGGAGTACCTAAATATTCTAAAGGCTCGCTTACATTACGGTGGGACGTACTACACTGCATCGTTTTACAATAATCTTCCTAAATCACTTTCTATATTTTATGTAAGAAAGAAAAAAGTGAGAGCAGTGATAGCCCGGACGGTAAAGAGCCGGTCGAAAATCAGTGAGGCTCGGGTTCGAATCCTGGCATGTACCAATGAGTTTTTCAAAAACTTACGTACATACTTATCACTAGCTCGACGGTGAAAGAAAACATCGTGAGGAAACCCGCAGGTCTCAGAATTAATTCTGAGACATGTGTAGATAGACCCGGTCCGGCGATGGGCTCACCACCGATCACGTTTAGGGGTCCAATGTATCTCGGGAAATGTGGGTATATCCGGTAATGGAATACCTCTGCCTACCCCCTCGGGGATGAAAGGCGTGAGATTATTTATTTATTTATTTTAAAGAAAAAAGTTGGCAACAAAGTAAATTTAATAATGTAAAATTCAAAAAAATTCCAAAAATTCAAAATTCAAAATCGTTTATTTTCTATTGGTATTAAAATATACACTTAGAAACGTCAATATTTTATAATAACAAGGCACTCTAAACCCGTCCATGAAGATTGGCTAAATGCAAACAGCAGCCCATCTCCACCGACGAGCTGCTGGTTCCGAATGCAGTACCCCGAGAAGAGCCAGCAAGAAACTCAAGGGCAGCTCTTTTTAATCTCATGTCTTACTAATAAATATCGTTTACAATAATAATTATAATTAATAGCCTTACATAGCATCGAGTCGGTTAATCCCATGCATGTTGGTCTACTAAGTAGTCTGTAATTTTATAGTAGCCTTTTTTATGTAATTTTTGCTTAACTATTATTTTAAATTTGTCAAGAGGCAAATTTTGTAATTCAATGGGAATCTTATTGTAAAAACGTATACATTGACCCTTATAGGATTTGGTAACTTTAGATAATCGACTAACACAAGCAGCCAGTTCATTCTTATTTCTAGTGTTTATACAATGTCTGTCACTATTTTTTTTGTAAAGTGATATATTCTTTTTAACATACAATACGTTTTCGTAAATATACTGTGACGCCAGTGTCAGTATATTAATTTCCTTGATTTTTTCCTTTAGAGACATCCTAGACCCCATTTTATAAATTGCACGAATGGCTCGTTTCTGCAAAATAAATATTCTCTGGACATCAGCAGCATTCCCCCACAGTAGAATGCCATATGACATCAAGCTGTGGAAGTAGCTGAAAAAGTAATCCGCTTGTAGTCTATACCTATAATAGGTACTGAGAAGGGGCGGCTGATACTAAATAATTTGGGGCCTAGGGCGGCCAACACTGAATCCGCCACGCTCCTAGTAGACTAGGTGAAGGAAAGTATAGTCTAGGTTTTCAGGATTCATTTCCTACGATTTTTCACTTGCTACTCATGTCATGACTCATCACTACATCCACGTTAAGTTCAACGTGAGGGCAAGTGTCACAAAAATGACGTCAGTGTACTACGTGACCGGTGACACGCAGTTAACCTTACATAGATAACAGGTCTATCATGATAGCATCTGGACTTGTTCAAAACCAGTTATAGAAATGGATAGATAATTAAGAAGCACATTCTCCATTATTGTATCAAACATAAAATTAAAAAGGCACCATTCGATCTTGTTGCCTTTACGTTTTTGTTTACCGGATCACTGGTTCGTGTCTCATTTCATCAACAAAAAAATTAGCTACCGCAGTAAATATAAACGAAAAAGCGATGGATTTTCAACTGTCTATATAAGATACACTCCACAGACAAGCAGATAGACAGACAGAGGGACGGGCAGAGGCTTAAGAAACCCCAAACACATGTCGATTGTATGATTTTCTGATCATTGAGTCTGACAATAATTTCAATAGTTATTAAGCCACGTAATACGTATTTTACGTCGATCAAAAAAGTGTCATCCGTAGAGTGTCTCAAAAGGCCCAAAGCGCTGAATTGATACATCACGCGTGACATGATAAAATGAATCCTATTGTTCGTTGTAATCCGCTTGCAGTCATATGTGTGCAAAAAGTCAAGGGTATAGGGATACAAAACGCATATAAAGGATGGATATGACACGTCTTCGCCAAACTATCGACAGCTACCAAAATGATGGTAAGTTTTGCCTTTGCGTGGTCATAAAAATGGCCGCATTTTTTAAGTTTCTTTGTAATCAATCTAAAATAACTGAAAATGTAGTATTTAATATCTCTTTTGCAGCTGAAAGTGTCTTGTTTAGTCATCCTCTTCTTGGCAGCTGAAGTATTAACTGGTAAGTAAAAAGCAGCGCAGCAAAGTAATGCACTCGACTTGAATTTTGGAATAGTTCTAAATAATGCTTACAAAACATTATGGGAAATGTAAACGTTTTAACAAAACTTTTAGTGACGGTAAGAAAAAAGTTCTTTTTTCTTAAATCAGCAAAAATCGTTTTAAAAACATTTTTGGGGTCCCAAAAAATTTGAAGTGTTTATTAATGTAGGTACATGGTAATAATTTGGTGTTTATTAGAACTCTACCTAACCAACTCTACTAACCAACTTGATGACCACAATTCATTAGTGATCTTGCATGGTAATAAAATACAGTCATTATCCTAAACAGCCGGCTTCCGATAGGTTAAAGACCTGGCTAGACTGTGATTAATAAATGTACCTACTTAAACCTTCCAGGTAGTAGAAGCTGGCAAGGAAACGGCGGCTTCGATGATGGTCCATCATCCATTTCTGCTGCACGGTCATCATTTAGTAGCGGAGGTGGATGGGCAGCACCAGGAAACGGTTTGAGCCGTTCCACCAGCGTTTGGGGAGGACTGGGCCGATCGAGCAGCACGTGGGGTGGTTCGGGACGCTCAAGTGGTTCTTGGGATCGTTCCGGAGTCAGTCTTGGGAGTTCAAGTAGATCTGGTGGCTTTGGAAGGTCGAATGGTGGTTGGGGCGGCTCAGGAAGTGACCTCGGTCGATCTAGTAGCGGTTGGGGTGGATCAGGAAGTGACTTCAGTCGGGGGATTTCAAGTAATGGATTAAGTCGTTCCGGTAGCGGCTACAGCGGTGGGTGGGATACAAATGGGTATGGTTCCAACGATTTCGAGGGTATCGACTATACGGGAGATTCAAAATTCAGGGCGTCTAATGGCTGGCAGTCTTCGGCTTGGTAAACCAAGGTAGACATTACCACTGATCCGACATAAGAACCCAGTTATCATTTTGTATCAGAAACTTTTGATATGAATGATATTTTTATTATGCATGTAAGTACTCGTTGCTATAAGTAGGTACCTATATTTTATTTTTAATATTTGTAGTATTGTGTGCTTGTTTGGGCTGATAGTTTTATAAGAAATAATGCAATTATACCTATTAATATAATTTACATGAATTACAAACTTGTTTTATTGGGGTTCCGTGCACAATGGGTGCCAACCCTATTACTAAGCCTCCACTGTCCATCCGTCCATCTGTCTGTCTGTCAGTTGTAGTCATCACGAAAAAAATTGAGAATTTCTGTACAATTCTAATTGCTGACACGTGGTGGAGGAACTATTTACAAAAGGTAGAAGTTTGTAAGGAACCCTTTGTGCGCGAGTCTGACTCGCACTTCACTGGTCTTGTATACCTATAATACTACCTAGTTGTGAGCAGCACTTCCGTTTGTATGCTTCCATGTGGAATAAATCTTTGATTAGATACTGGGTGCCTACGTAGGTAGGTACCTACGTCACAGAATCATCATCATCATCACCCCGTAAAAGACCAGTGCTGAGCTAAGTCTTACTCACACATGAGGAGGTATGGGCCATAATCTAATACAAAATACTTAAGTAGTTATAACTCTCAAACGTCGAAGATAACGGGATTCCCATAGGTAGAGACTATTATCTCTTCTTTTACCATCTTAAGACTTGGTTTAAAATAGATGGCGAGACGAAGACCGAGGTCTTGTATAATATTGTCAATAAAATTGTAACCCGCAAGGGGTTCACTCACGATGTTTTCTTTCACCGTCAAGCAAGTGATAAATAGGTAGGTACCTACATACGTAAGTTTTTCAAAAACTCAATAGTACCTACCTACTATGAACAAAAAAAAATTGATTATATATTTAATATCGATAAAGAAGTAGTTAGGTACATTTATTTTACTTACCGATACCAGTAAAGATTCAAAAATACATTTAATTGCTTCAATTTTATTATGCCGCTCAATTATTCAGCTTGTTTTCAGTTTGTTACACGAAAAAGGTGTGGTATTTTGAATTTGCACCATATTAGCTTATTAAATTGTTGAGTTGTTGATTACGTACGTCTGCCAGTAATTCCTGGAAAAACATTTGCATATTTCAACATTGTTGCAGATATTGAAAATAAAAAATGAAAAAAATATTTATTTCAGTTTACAAAAGGCGATATTATATTATGACTTTATGCTTACGAGGTCAGTCTTTTTCTAGATTTTTGTACGGAATTCAAATAAGTAGGTACTTAGGTATCTAAAAACTACTAGGCTAAAACAGAGTTTGATTCTTATCGTACAGTAGTTGAGTAGATATCTCACCGGGGGGTCGATTTTTGAATCTCACCAAGTGACTAATTCTCACCGATGTGAGTGATTTCCGAAAGTTCTTATTTTTGAAACTCATCGGTGACTTACATTTGTCATACCTATGATATCGATTTACGAGTGCCCCTACCCACTCGTAATTGAAATCACCATGCGATTGTTTTTGACAGTTGACGTATGTGAAATCTGCCAAAAGTGCTAAAGTATGTTTTTCGGAAGAATTAGCAGCGATTGTGATATTTTGTGATTGCGACGATTTATTAAAAACAGCGTGTGACTTTCAAAAATACGGCTTTTGGAAATTGGTGACATAAAAGTCATCGGTGATAATTTTAGTCACCGGTGATTTTGATATCACCAGTGAGATTCAAAAATTGCACTCCGGGTCTCATCAGCCCAACTGCTGAGCTAAGATTCTTTACTGACACATGAAGACGCATAACCTTTGACTAACGCAGCTTCTCGAATTTTCTTTGGCGACGGAACCCTTTAAAGCAAACGAAATATTCGAAGGAAGTAAATTATTTACCTACTATTTAGTTTTTTTTATATTTTTTTGATGTTAGGCTGTTTTTGACCGTGGCTGGAATTTCTCTCACATTCCATTGTGTTGAAATATTTAAATGAATGTTATTTTACCCTGCAAAAATAAAGTAAAAATAAATAATCTCACGCCTTTTATCCCTGAAGGGGTAAACAGAGGTATTCCATTTCAGGAATTATCCAAAAATAATACTCTGCAGGCATAAATAAGTAGTAAGTACCTAAGTATTTTTTTATGATCAGTTTTTTCGCGTAAGGGGTAGGTACCCCTCAGAAGCATTGTGGAGCACACTTTGTGTTGTTGGATTATGTACATTATAAGACAAGTGTGTAATGTTGGTGATTACCGCAGAGGCGCCATCTTAAGCTGGGGTCCCACGGTCCGCTATTCCACGGATCAGCCACACTCAGCCGACGAGCACGGACGGCGACGCACCACAGGCAGGGCCGGTCCAACGGTGCGTGTCGGTGTGTGTAGATGTTTTTATGTTGTCATAATGCAAAGCGAAAGAAAGAGAGAGAAGAGCGCACCTTTGAAGTTACCGACTCACGATGGATACGGGCGCACCGCCACAGACGTTCTGTGCTATCACGGACGAGGCCGGTCCCACGGTGCGTCGTGCGAGCTGGTCTGCGTGCATCCGCGATTTTACGGACCGTGGGACCCAAGCTTTGAGACCCGAGCCCTTAGGCGAGGACGGTAATCATCAATACACACGTGTATCATACGACGTTTTTCAACACACTTGTGAAGAAAATAATTAAAAAAATATATTAAAATAGGTAATCATTTTTTGTGTGTTGAAAAGGTATTTTACTTATGTAAGTATTAGTTAAGATATTTGCAAAAGTATCCGTACTTACTTACCCAGTTACCTATAGGTAGTTGTCTAGTTTTTCTAAAGGCAAAAGTTTACTCTCATGAGCAGTTCACCGTTTCAGTTTATCAGGCTCCAACTTATACCTTACTAGCGACCCGCCCCGGCTTCGCACAGGTGCAATGCTAACACTAAAACCTTCCCCTTGAATCACTCTATCTATTAAAAAAAACGCATCAAAATCCGTTGCGTATAGTTTTAAAGATTTAAGCATACAAAGGGACATAGGGATATAGGGACAGAGAAAGCGACTTTGTTTTATACTATGTAGTGATAGTGATGATGTGCAGTCAAAAGCACATAAAGCTTAACACTTATTATGCGATTTACACTTATTCTGACCTTTAAGGCGATTGTAATAAGCCGTTACAAAGTCCAATGTGTCAAGCTCTACGTAGGTACTCTTGACTGTAGACCTATTTGTCAACACTCTTTTTGAAGTTTATTGCTTTTTGATAATACGGCAGAATTTTTAAATTGACGGCAACGTATATTCATCGATCAATTGAAGACTTACAACCCCTGACTGACTGTATTTATTTCTCCGTCACACTTCTTAATGCGGCTTAGTCTCTGCACTGTCAGAAACATAATATACCTGTAGAAGAAAAGAATAAGTTTATTACTACTAATGGATATAATCAAGAGAGTCAAATTTCATGTAAGTCCGTACTAGCTAAAAAGATTACGAACTCCCATACAAAAGTTCATTTCCTGTGTGTGTTTTTTAATTCAAACCCTCTGTGTGTGAGTCCAACTCATACTTGGGCGATTTTTAATAATGATTGAAGTGATTCTAATTTAAAATAATCTGTCCCAGGTTAAACTTACCATCAGGTGACCCGTCTGCTCGTTTGCCCCCTTTTTTATCATAAAAAAAAACTTTAGTGGAGGAGCTACCTACCTACTGTCTGGGAAGAGTTCCGCCTTTCCTTGCGGCATTCTATTTAGGCATACGAGTATTTGCAGAGTTGCAGACCCAAATAATTAAGTATCTTAAATAAGCTTTTCTTTTATAGATAAAGAAACACTACTATCAGAGTCGATGTATTACAAATTCAAGAGATATAAAAACCCCTCATTCTGACGTTCCTTCCATGATGAGAACAAAGATAAATTACGCTGGGATTGGTATAGAAAAAGTCAATCGTAGGTTTTATTGGATTGTCAACGTCGTCACCTTTTGCTACATAAGCAACTTCCTGGCGCAAATAATAGCTACATATCAAGCCAAAAACGATGCAGGGAGATTTTTTGAATGTTTCGGCGTACTAACATTCTGCGGTATGGGCATTCTCAAACTTTGGTCCCTCCGTGGTTACAGTGGGCGTTGGTTTCAACTGATCGCGAACGCTAAGGCTTTGCAAAATGAACACGAAGATGATGAGTCTGAATTTGAATACGAAACTGACGATGAGTGCACTGATAACAATTTCACTCGCCATATAACCAGCTATTCTCATGAGTGCGAAACTATTTCGACAGGCATCACCAGACTCTACACAATAACATTGATTATATTCACACTGTCATGCTTTGTAGAATATGTCTACTGGAAAATAATGGGGGTGGAATCAGCATACCCGCACATATTGCCGATTTGGTCGCCGTTAGAGATGTTGGGTTTCGTTGGATATATATTGACGTTGATTTTGGAAATAATATCTGCGACTTACTGCGTTATTGTGCACATAGCATTCGATACGACAATTGTGAGTCTGATGATGATAGTGACTGGTCAGTTCTCGCTGCTATGGGATTACTGTGAGCGAATTGCCGGCAAGGGCGCTGACTGCTTCTACTCCATGAGTAGAGACATTAGAGCTCACCACAGAATTATCAAATGTCATCTTTTGCATCTGAAACTAATTTTGTAAGTTGTTTTTTCGTTACCTGTTCATAAATTGTTAATACATGCCCCTAGCACTGTCCGGGGTTACATCCGGACTATCACCTTTTGCCTTCTTTCCGGGCACCTTCTTCGGATCTTCTACGTCTGTCAATTAGGTAGTAACATAGGTATAAGTATATTTATTAAATAATTTTTTTGAAAATCACGACTTATATTTGCTTGATTTCAGTATAACCGAAGAGCTTAATAAACTGATACAAAACGTATTAGGAATTTATTTCCTCGTTGCTACTTTGACGCTGTGTTCAGTTGCTGTGAACTTTATGTCGGTAAGACAAAATTAAAAAAATATTTAATATATATAATAATATAATCTCACGCCTTTTATCCCCGAGGGGGTAGGCAGAGATATTCTATTACTGGATATACCCACATTTCACGAGATATATTGGACCCCTAAACGTGATAGGTGGTGAGCCCATCGCCGGACCGGGTCGTTTACACATGTCTCAGAATTAATTCTGAGACCTGCGGGTTTCCTCACGATGTTTTCCTTCACCGTCGAGCTAGTGATAAATATGTACGTAAGTTTTTGAAAAACTCATTGGTACATGCCAGGATTCGAACCCGAGCCTCACTGATTTTAAAATATTTTTGAAATATAATATTGATTAAAAATATTTTTTACATACAAAATTCATTTTCTAATAAGAATTCTGTTTGATTTTATGTAATGTTTGAAATAGGAGGACCGGAGCGTGATGCAACTTCTGTCTTTGATACAATACACATTTGCTACGCTCGCTCAACTCTACATGGTGTGTCATTTCGGAGACCGAGTTAAGACTGAGGTAAATCATGCCATGCATTTATTTTCTTCTTCACCGCATTTACATCATTGTCACTAATAAATTCAGTTATTGGTATTATTATAGTAACAAGAAATAAAACATTATGCGCTAGGGAATGGGCTATAGTACCTAATAATAATAATAATTTAATTCAGACATAGTCCATATAATAGGGTTAGTAACAATAACTTACGTGCTAGTATTTAAACATTTATATTAGATAATAATTAAAATCTATGGTATTTAGTGACAAGATTTCTTCTCGGGTCATTTGGAACCCGCAACTCGTCGGTGGATATGGGCTGCAGTTTACATTTAGCCAATCTTCATGGACGAGTTTAGAGTGCCTTATTATTAGACTATTGACCTTTCTAAGTGTACTTTTTATATCTACAGAAAATAAATAAATGTTGGCTTTTTTTTACTTTGATTTAATCGGAAGTTAGTAGATCCGCATAGTCAAAAAACTCATTGACAGTCGGTTAGCCATTTAAAGATGGCAGTGGATAGGGTAGCTGAGATATTAGAAAGAGATCACAGGAAACGCAAAAGTCAAACGATCTGTCAAAGATCCGTCGCTATTGAGGAGGGCATGGTTAGCAGTGGACGTCCCGCAGACGTATTCACAGAGACTCGATACCGTTTCCGTTCGATTCGAGTCATAATGTAATAGTTAGGGAGGCGAATAGGGGAATTTTCGGTAATACTCGAGCGTGGCAGTTTAAGATATGAGAGATACCTTAGACCTAATAGAACAACCTTGTCAAGTATTTAGCTCTATAAGTAGTGACGCGCGCCTAGGATAGACGATCAGATTAGTAAAAAAAAATCGATAGTCTGAAATACTCAAGCGCGTCAGATTAAGATATTGGGGGTTGATTTTAGTGTTTTAAGACTAAATTTAACTAATCTGACGATAAGTCCTTGACGCCGCCAAGTTATAGGGTCGCGAACTTGTAAAAAAAACGTTAATCCGGCATTCTCGAGCGCGAT
Organism: Ethmia dodecea; assembly: GCA_963855545.1. Classification (NCBI taxonomy): domain Eukaryota; kingdom Metazoa; phylum Arthropoda; class Insecta; order Lepidoptera; family Depressariidae; genus Ethmia; species Ethmia dodecea. The sequence continues at coordinate 15,868,282 of OY979443.1, read as the reverse complement.
TTTTTTATTTTTTATTTTGAAGAATATAATCTAAAACTTACTAAAAATACAAAATCTGCCGGTTTCCGCATGACCGGAAGTGTGGAGGAGCCATTTCGTCTTCCGAAAAACGCTTTGCGGCATATAAGTCGCGAATGATACATTTTACACAAAAAAAGTTTAAATAAACACAAAAAGGTAATTTTATTTTACACAAAAAATGTCTCTTTACATTTTTGTCCAAAGTTAAAACTTTTTGACTTGAAGCATCGTAAAACTCAAACTCCCGGTTTTTTGAGTATATCTCGAAAACTGAGGTTTTTAAAATAAATTGATATGAAATAACGATGATTAAATTATTGAACTTTTATTATATCTCAAATTTTTTTTTCTAAAGCTTCTCGACAATTTTCGTGGACTCGGAAAAAGTTACGCGTATCTGTATACAAAAGTTTTATTAACATGTACAGTTCCATGTATGTATATTATTCAATAGCCTGTTGATCCTCAAATTGTTTTTTGGACGTACCGTAACTCGTAAGCAAAACGAAGTGAAGAATTGAAGCAAAAAAGAGGAATTTGCCATAAACATGTAATACAGACTGAGCGCTTCGCGGAAATATGCCGTCCCACCAGTATTTTTCCTTTATTTCGCAACATTGATGGTGGGGAAAAAAGCGGTAGAAGGGAATTTTCGGTACACCTTAATATATATATAATTCCCCGTTTTATCAAGGAGAAAGAAAGGAAAAAAATAAACCAAAAAACCTTTTTCGGTCAGATTAAGAGAACCCACCAACATTTTTGTCAGATTAAGAAAATATGCTTTCAGGATACCAATATAAACCTCCCCTATGAAAATCTGACGCGCTCGAGTATTGCAAAAGAACTTTTTTTTTTGGCATTTTCAAACATTCATCGTAACTTATCGTCACGCCCAAATCGTCAGTTTTTTTAAAGGGAGCTTCCTTGGGGCCTACTTAACACCCCTTCCGAAAATCTGACGCGCTCGAGTAATTTTTTTTTTTGCATTTTTTACTACTTTTTATGCCTACCCCCACCACGCAAACCGGCAGATTAGTATACCAATGTTATCAGAGGCACTTGGGGCATACGTAGTATGAATATCTGACGCGCTCGAGAATGCCCAAGTAACTGTTTTTTTTTACATTTTTGAAAAACCGTACACGCCAAACCCACCGCTAAAATGGTTTTTACCATATTAGCTTTTCTTTTCGAAATTACTTATTTTATCTTTCGATTTTGATAGGTCTCGACGGCGCCGTTGAATTACGCCATTTAGACGCCATTTAGCTACCTCGCCTCCCTAACTATAAGAGGAGTGGCTACTAAATAACAAAAGATCCAAATGTAGGTACAACATATTTATTGATTTCGTGTCTGGTTATTTTAAATTTAATATTTCTCAATCAGATAAGTAGGTAGGTAATAATCGTAGTACAAGCTTCAGGTCTAGTTTGGGACTAAAATAAAAAGAAAATATTATGGATGGATGATGGATGGTATGTAGGATGATACTATGTGTAAGTAGTAGGTAAGTAAGTAGGAAGGACAAGACATACTTCACCGACCCTAAATAATGAAAAAAGGCCAAGAAACTGTCGATGGTGTTGTGCTGTTAATTTTATTTTCTTCAGAGCTCGGTAGGTATGGGGCAGGGCCCATTCGCCGCGGCCTACTGGTGCGTGCGGCCGCGCGTGCGCCGAGAGCTGGTGCTGCTGGGAATAGGCATGATGCGCCCGCGCCTGTTGCGCGCAGGATTCTTCTACACTCTCGACCTGCCCTCTTTCGTTCAGGTTACATTACAAATGAATAATTTATTAAAAACTAGCTGACCCGAAGCGAAGATGTCATGTCTAAATAAAACAAAAACCCTTTTTTCTTTCCCTACAAACCTTCCTCTGATCGTATATTTGAAAAAAAAGTATAGACAGCTGAATCCATCCAGCCGTTATCAAGTTATGCGCTTTCAAACGAACACCATTTAATTTTTTGTATACCAAAGTGGTAAAAACGAAAACCTTATGGTGCCGCTCTGTCTAAGTATAGTTTTACCGAGGCTTATCTCAACCACTACCTAATAGCGCTATCAATTTTGGAATACCTAGCTATAAAACAATGCTTATAAAACTGTTTTGTGAACGACATAATATTATTATGTAAATTAAAAACTATTTTTAAATTTGGAGCAAAAGGGACCGAAATTGGGTGTTGTAATTTTAAAGTGGGATTACCGAGGCAAGTGGGGTATCATATGAAAGGATTTTATTTGCACATTGTACCTAGTTTAAAGCTTATATTTATCCCCTATACTTTTCGAATTATGATGACAGATGAAATGACAGAAAAAAAATACTTACTAAAAATACTTATTCTCGCCTTTATCTCCGAAATTAGGTAAGCTAAAATAAACTAGTCAGTTAAAAGTTATCTGAGAATAAACATCACATGTCACTTTTCCTCTCTATTGTGTCAGACAGTGACAATATCAATATATTCTCCAGTTAAGATTTATCTGACGATTGGAAAATCATAGTTTTATCTTCATAATTACTGAAAAAATAATACGATATCTCTATCAGTTTTTTACAAAACAGAAAACTTCATACCTACAAACTTCTCATGGAGTTTAGTTACTTAGAATAATTTTGGTTTTTGTAAACTGTATGTAAGGGCTGTTCGTAAGTAGGTAGTTAATTAAAATCCAGAATTTCACATTAACAACAGGTACAGCAATGCATTTAAGTAGTTGCAGATGATTAAGTATTTAATTCTCTTTCTCTTCGTAAGAAACATAAAAACATAAAATGAACCAGGTACTTTAGTCCTTAGAATACTAGACTAGAAGATAAATAAAAATGTACCTTATCTTTTGCAGATCGTGCGTGCTGCTTACAGCTATTATGCAGTTCTGCGAAAATAGAAAGCTAGTTTGAGAAAAAAAGCACTAAATTATCAAGAAATTATAAATAAATCTTTTAGTATAGTTAGCACAAATCACAAAACATAATATTTCATGAAGACTTATGAAGGCAGGCAGCACTATTAATATACATATTTAATCTTTTCAGTATTTTCAATTACTTAAGTATAAACCTAATAAAAAAAAAGTACCTACCTACATAAAGCAGTGATTTTATATTCTACTACAGTTGTTTCCGCGTAAGTATGTCCTTTTACGATAAACCTGCGACATTATAGAAAACTTACCTAATTAAGACTTAAGTGCTAACACAAGTTACAATAAAGTTTTAAGTAATTATCTAGGTACGATGTTTTGTTGGTGTTTCAGAATTATTAATACCCAGTGTTTTAATTGTAACGTAACGGTAAATTAAAATAAATAAAATAACGCTTCTTTAGTTATTTGTGTGAGCAACAAAATCTATTATCGGTTTTGCCTGCATGAGTGAGGTAAAAGAAAGATGAATAAGATGTTGATAGCATAATATATTAGTCAGCGCTTTTTAGTTTGTTTTATTTACCCGGGTTCAATGGTTTGTAACTTTTTTCTTTAAGTAGGTAGGTAGATAGGTATATTAATAATTTTTTTTTTCCATTTATTAAGCTCTACAAGTCTACACTGATCTACATAGGAATTAGTTATACATGTAAGTAGTAGGTACATAAGTGAGTTGTTTGATAAATTTTCTGCATATGGGTATAAGCTTGTAAGTAGTCTTCAGTTTGTAAAAATGACTGCAACATAAGACAATTAAATAAAGTTTTCTTTTCAAGAACGAAGTTAATTAATACTGCCGATATTTACAAATTACTTCAGAAGTCACAACTGAGGGCGGACGTCGACGCTAAGTAGGTACTTACCTCCTAGGTAATTAAGGTAAGCAAGTAGGCAGGTACCTATTTAATACATAAAGCTCGATTTATTGTAAAACTCAGACCTAGTAGATACTTACCTATTACAAATAATAGTACCTATTGGTAGGTATATTAATGCAGATAGATACATACCTACCTACTACTTAGATTATTTCAATCTTATAACTAGGTCTAGCAATAAAAAGTAGGACCTACCTATGTGAGGTAGTGTATGTTACTTTTACTCTCCTTTTCAGATGAACTTTTTACGAAATATCCATCATCGTTTTAAAAGGGAAACAAAGGCATCAAAGGACCCCCGCCGTGCCAATCTGACATCCCTAATCAGAGCATCGATAAAAAGTGCTGGGCTCTGGTTGAGCTCTGCCAGCCACTGGGCTTGCTGGCTCGCTCACTGCGCCGCCTTTTGTTATCAGGGCAACTTAATATTCCAATTTATTGCCATGACAATGGCCAGGAATGACACCAAGAGGCTGTTCGAATGTTTCAGCGTGTTCACTTTCAGCGGCATGGGTGTCCTTAAACTACAGTCGCTGCGAAAATATAGTGCACGATGGCTTTATATTCTCTCTCAAGCAGAAGAATTGCAGAATGAACAGTTGGACAGAAATGAACCTGATGTGGAATACGAAACAGACGATGAAGGCAACCGAGAGCGTTTCGTTAACCACATTAATAAATACACGGCAAAATGTCAATTTGTGTCAAAGATATTGAAGAAGGTATACTGGATCACTTTAATCATTTTCATCTCAACGCCTTTTATCGAGTATTTTTTAATTATAAATGAAGTATCGACATACCCTCATATTTTGCCGAGTTGGACTCCATTGGAGAAATTAGGTTTTTACGGATATGTTATTACAATTGTTTTGGAAAGTGTATCAGCTATTTACTGCGTTGTCATCCACATCGCCTTTGATTTGGCTGCTGTGGGAATGATGATATTTTTGATCGGTCAATTCTCGTTGCTTACCGAGTACAGCCAGCGGATCGCAGGCCGCGGCGACCGATGCGAATATAGCAGAAAAAGGGATATCCGAGCCCACCACAGGATCAGAAAGTGTCATTATATTCACTTGAGACTCAATAAGTACGTTATTTTTTTAAATTATTGATTTAATAAAATACTTACCTTAACGTCAGATCAAATAAAAAGTAAAGCCTGAAAAAGTACGCTCTGGGATACACGCTCGCACGCACACGTTTACAAGCAAAATACTCAACCCACACCGATCAGTTAGAACTATTTCGTCAATGAAGCAAGACGTACCTACAAAAAAAAATACGTCATTGGGACATGTGTGCCTGTGAGCGTGTATGCACAGAGCGTGGCGTACCTACCTACTTTTGCAGGCTTCAGTAGCGCTCCATCTTTACTTTTTATTTGATCTGAGACCCTAACATAAATAAATATATTCTCAAGCCTTGTTGGGTTTGGCAGAGGTATTTATTTAATTCCTGGAAGCCTCTATACTTTTTTACCAGTACACCTACTTCTCGGCCCCCAATTATGTATCACACATGCCTCACAAGTACAAAACTCATTTTGTGACCTGCAGATTTCCTCGCAATATTTTCCTTCACCATTGAGTTAGTGATAAATATGTACTTACCTACCTACGCAAGGTTTTGATATATAACCCATTGGTTGAGCCTTAAGCGGAAATCAAGAGCCTATATGCTATAGGTACATAATACCTAGTGTTTTTAAATCAGAAACAAATTTAAAATCTACACGTTACTGACTACGATTTGTTTTACAGAAATCTTTTAAAGACGCTTTTACACCATGTACCTACGCATTTCCCTCAGGTAAACTTATTGGGTAGGCTTTTTACTATTTACATACCTACTTACTAAGTACTTATTCAATTTCAGCATACTAAGAGAACTAAATCTAATAGTAATGAATATACTGGGAATCTACTACCTTGTGGCGACGTTAACTCTATGTTCAGTTGCTGTACGACTGATTTCGGTGAGAATGAATATTATAAACTTGTACAATCAAGGGCACATGAAGCTTTACACTTGTAGTGCGAGTCTGACCTTAAAGGCGATTGTATTATAGAACGTTACAAAGTCCGATGTGTCAAGCTCCACGTGCTTTTGACTGTAGGTACTTACCTAACTTTCCCCAAACTCATTGCCCGGGACGAATCTAGGAGATTTAGGTAGGTAGGGGAAGGGGGGGCATGATGGGGTAGCTAAGGAAAAATAACAAAAATACAGCATAACCGCTATATTTATTACTCTTATTAATTTATGGCACGTTATGGCATTAATCTAACTATGATTTGGTACAGTTTTTGAAAAATCTATGATCACATTTTTTAATGATAAATCATTTAATATGACCATTCCGAAAAACCATCTTGCCCCATACTATGGGGTATGATGGGGTTATGAAATTGGGGCATGATGAGGAAGGCTAATTATTCTCACAAACAAACAAATGTGTATTTCCTCCAGATCATCATTGTCCACGCCAGCACAAGCATTGTCAGCCCAACATCCATAGAGCTGGCAGGCTACCCAAGGTTACCCCACACCCAAAACCCCATATTGCCTCATAGGGTAACTTTGAGCAAAAAAATTTTTTTTTAAATAAAATGTTAAACGCATTTATACAAACAACATACAGTATTAAAATTAACAACACTAGTAAACTAAGATCAAAAAGACATAAATGGAGTGATCATAGTTAGTTTAAAATAATGACGTTTGCCCTTACACAAAATTAGATCGACGAAACGTTAAAACAGTTTTCCGTTTATAAACAAAAGACGCGTGCACCCCAACTCACAGTTTCTCTCGCATTGACCGTTGATCGACTGAGGCTTCCTATTGGCTTATTGCTTTCAATTCACAAACGTCTAGTTTCTTGTATATGTGCGGTACCCCATCTTACCTCGATACCCCATCATGCCCCCCCTTCCCCTACTTATTTAATTTTTTACTGGTGCTCACAGGAGTTAGGTAAGTAGGTACTTAACTACATAATAATAATTCAAAAAGGTTCCAGGAACTTATATGTAGCAACTCGATAAAAAAAAGTACGCATTTAGGTATCTTTAGGGGCGGGAAAACAAAGTTTATATTGAAATAATATTATAAATCTTAAAAACGTAGCTAGGTATCTACCGTAAAAAATTTCGATCGTTAAAGAGCCTGCTTCACATGATGATAATCTGTGAGGCTAGGGTTCGAATCCTGGTATGCACCAATGAGTTTTTCAAAACTTACGTACATATTTATCACTAGCTTGACGGTGAAGGAAAACATCGTCAGGAAACCCGCAGGTCCCAGAATTAATTCTGAGACATGTGTAAAAGAGCCGGTCCGGCAATGGGCTATCACGTTTAGGGGTCCAAAGAACATCTCGTGAATAGTGGGTATATATCCAGAAATGGGATACCTCTTGCCTACCCCCTCGGGGATAAAAGGCGTGAGATATTTTTTTAATAGAGCATGCCGCAGTCCCGTTTTGTAGGTACGAAAAAAAAGAAGACATCTGTTTCCGAAGTATAAAAACTGTCACAAATACCATTGACTAACGAAAGCACGGCGCTCCATTCCAATTAGCTTCGTTGAGTTAGACCTTTGACCACAACGACGCAAAGAAAAGCGAGCGCGCCTCTGTAGCGCTAGAATCGAAGTTTCGCCAAAAAGGTGTTAGTTGGTAGTACTAGACAAAGCTAGGAGATATAGGTACCTCCATAATATTACTTATCTACTTGATTTACATTCTACCTACACCTGAAAAGTGCAACTTTCGATTCGGCTCGGAATCGGAAAATCTGTCGAAAGGTTTCGAGATGGGCTATTCACAGATGTCATATTATTTGACATAAGGATTCGACAGATTTTCCGATTCCGAGTCGAATTCCTACTTATTGTAACGTGTTGTAGGAGGAGATGGGAATTATGCAACTCGTGTCGCTACTACAATACATGTGCGGAACCCTCACGCAACTGCTCCTGTTCTGTTACTTCGGAGATGCCTTGTTACATGAAGTAGGTAGACAGACCCGCGGCTTAATAGTTTCCGAGCCTATTCAATACAAGCAAGCAAACAAACAGTCAAATCTTTCCTGTTTGTACAGTACGGCAGTTTTAACTTGGCTTCTCTGAACATAGACTTCGCCTGCGTATACCGCCAAATGGTCGCTTAAAAATGTTATTGCGCAACTTCAATATTGCCAAGTTAAAACGGCCGTTACTGTAGGTAATATTCGAACCTGCCTTCAGAGCCGGAGGTCGCGGGTTCGACACCCGTTCGGGGCCAACATTTGTGTGTTGGAACATGTCTGTTAGCGTCGTTTCTAGTCAAGGGCGTACCCAGGATTTCAGCTAGGGGGGGGGGGGGGGGGGGGGCAGCTCATACCTGTTTCGAGAAGATGGTCGGTCAGGTATATTGAAACAAAAATTGTAATTCCAACTTGTCAGGAAAATTGACGTTTATTTTAGCTTCTAGGTAGCAGCCCCCTCCCCCCTGCACCTACCTGGGTACGCCCGTGTTTCTAGTCGTTTAATATTTATTTAAGTATGTCTATCAGTTGTTTAGTACCGGCCCTGCCTAGTTTGGGACTAGATGGCCGCCTGTGAATTGTGTCCCACAATAATGTTTAAAATATTAGTGTAGATAAGTTTTGACGGTACCTATCTACTTACATTAATTCACGTGTTAGTTATACCAAACTCACTTTTCAGAGCTCAGTAGGCATGGGGCAGGGCCCATTCGCCGCGGCCTACTGGTGCGTGCGGCCGCGCGTGCGCCGAGAGCTGGTGCTGCTGGGAATAGGCATGATGCGCCCGCGCCTGTTGCAAGCAGGATTCTTCTACACTCTTGATCTACCCTCTTTTTTACAGGTATGAATCGTTGAAACAATTATGAATTTGCCCAAAACTGTTTTAATGATATTATTACGCAGATACATGTCACTAAATTTACATCTACACTAATGTTATACAGATTTTTATTTTTGTATATGTTTGTAAAGAATTAACTCAAAAACTAATAAGTACTTGGACCTACATAATATTTCAAAAATTCTCACCATTAGAATGCTACATTATCACGAAACTAAAAACAAACCGCGGGGTGCGGCTAGTTAATTATAAATATTTTTTTTTTTAATTAGCAGTAATTAAAAATCATAATAATATGAACTTTCGTGCCTCGAAGGCTGCCGGGCTAAATGGACAAAACGTCGCCACGGCGCTCACGTTAGATAGGCTGACAGGCGGAATAGTATATTACCCAAATAGGGAAGTAAAATATAGTATATTACCCAAATAGGGAAGTAAAATACGATAAAGTCTACAAACATGCGATCTGAGGCTTTCTTATTTACATCCCGAGATGTGTATACTTTTTTCTTTTCGACGGAGGCGGAAAGGCAACTTCGTTTAGAAAACGTCGCCGAAATTTGCCGCTTTCCGCCCGGAGAAATGAAAAAGGAATTTTTGTAGACTTTGTGAGCAACCTGAACTATAGAAATATAAACTACTCTTATGGATCAGAAGTCAAAGTGATTTTTAAAAAAGAAATGCAAATGAACCTAAACAATTATTTTATTAATTACATAAAAATTATTCAAATACATAAACCGTTACAATTTGAAAATAAAGTACGCCACTAATATAGAACGACTGTCACATCCAAGCGCCCGAGCAAAAGTGATCCGCGAACGCAAACACGTCGCTCACGAAGCGCCCTCCCCTCCACTCGTGTCATCGCGTGATATCACCGGCCAGACGGGCCAGGTTGGAGGTTCTCGGTGGGGGAATCCTCTAAGACGGCCGTTCCTGACAGCTGAACGACCTCGTCAGCTTGATCTTCACTGCCTTGCGCCTGGTCCTCGTCAATTCGATCCTCGTTGGTTTGATCATCGTCTAAAACATACGACAACACAAAATTTATTAAAGCACAAGCTCGAGTGCACATACTCGAGCAATTACATCAAAATAAGCACACTTCAGAGCTGAAAAGCAAATTGTATTATTAATGATAGAGTTCCGGACCTCCATCACTAATAATTACAGCGCACAAAACCAGTTGCCATCACTGTCGGGGCAATATTGTGTAGCCATCAATGTCGGGGCTAATGTGTAGGGCCATCAATGTCGGGGCCATCGTGTAGGGCCATCAATGTCGGGGCCAATGCGTAAGCCACAATGTCGGGGCTATATGTGTGAGCCACAATGTCGGGGCTGAATGTGTGAGCCACAATGTCGGGGCTGAATGTGTGAGCCACAATGTCGGGGCTGAATGTGTGAGCCACAATGTCGGGGCCACCAAAAACACTCACCACTCCCGAAAAACGCCTCGCACGCATCCGGGGTCCACTCACCACGCCACTGAACCATATGTTCGGCGGCAGTCTGGGTCTTTTTCCCGTACGAACCAGCCAGCAGTTCAAGCTCGTAGCGGTGATGTGGCAACGCTCGCACGACCTTGTAGGGGCCGCGCATCCCGGAGTCCAGCTTCCCAGTGCTTTGGGAACCCTTGCTGACGAAAACAAAACTGCCAACAGAAAAAGCACGCGGCTGTCGCCGACCTTCATTAACGTAGGCATCCTGCCGCTGTTGATTTTCAGCCAGCAACTCGAATGTTCTCTGTCTTCTCAGTGTCAGCAAAGCTTCTCTATTTGGATGTGAATTATTCAGAGCAACATCTCGAATGAGTGATCTTAGGACCGGAGTAGTACCTTCCACACCAGTCAATAGTTGCAAGGGCGATGTACGTGTTGTAGCTTGCTTAGTTATGTTTAAATTTAATTGCACTTTCCATAACACATCGGACCACTGAGCACCTTTATTATTAACTTCTATTCGCAACATATTGAGAACTGTCCGGCAGTACCTCTCGACTTGACCGTTTTCACGATGCATCTCAGGTGTGATGAAATGAATAGAACAACCTAATTCATTCGTCCAATTTTGAAATGACGCGCTTTCGAACATCCTACCTCGGTCACAAACAATAGTCGAAGGAGTACCAAATAATGAAATGGCGTTGGAAAATACACGCTTCAGTTCAGCAGTGTCTTGTTTGTAGAGCGCATACAATAGACAGTACTTAGAAAAAGAGTCGATCACCAGAAGGACGTACTTGAAACCGTTTGACTCTGTCAGAGGACCAAGTACATCAGTATGTACCACCGAGAAGGGGACATCGGGTTTAGTCCAAGATTCTATCGGTTGGCTTGAAGATCGAGGTACCTTCTTTTGTGCCAAACAAACAATACAGTGCCCAATATATTTTCTAATGAAAGGTCTTAACCCGGGGAACCAAAAATGACGCAATACGAGTTCCGTGGTCTTGTCAATACCGATGTGGTCATGATCATCGTGAAAAACCCTAAGTAGGCTAAGCCTGTGCCCTTTCGGGATGTAACAAAGGAGACGAGAATCGTCACCAGTCGCCGCATACTTATAGAACAAAAGATCACTTTTAATGACAAACCTCGTCGAATCTAACTGACCCTCACTCAATCTTTGCATTAAATTTTGAGTCTCTAAGTCAGCAGTTTGAGCAATTTTTGCCCAATTTCGCGGATTTTGTATTTGGAGAACGGTAGCGGGTTGTCGGCTCAAAAAGTCAGCATGTTGCATGTAACATCCCTTGCGGTACTCTAATGTGAACTGAAAATCCTGCATGTAGACCCACCAGCGCGCCACACGCGGTAATAAGTCCTTTTTACGTTCAGTCAACTTTAATGAATTGCAATCGGTAACAATTTTGAATTTTAAGCCAATTAAATAATGTCGAAAATGCTGTAATGCGCGCACAATTGCTAGGGTTTCCAGTTCATAACTATGGTATCGCGACTCTGCACCTTGCGTTGATTTACTAAAATAGCCAACAACTCGCTTACGTTTTCCCTCGTGCTCTTGCATTAAAATCGCGCCATAACCTATCGCACTGGCATCGGTGTGAAGCTCAGTGGGTAGCTTGGGATCAAAAATAGCTAAAACGGGTTCTTCCGTAAGGCATTTAATTATATGGTCACGTGCCGCGTCTTGTTCCGTGCTCCAGAAAAAAGGTTCTCCTTTCCTGAGCAGCCTAGCGATACAAGCAGTTTTTGAGGAATAGCCCGCAATGTACCTACGGAAATAGCCTGCCAGCCCTAAAAATTGTCGAACTTCCCTAACATTCGTCGGTTTCGGTGATCTAATTAATGCCTCGGTCTTACTAGGGCTCGGCCGTACCTGACCATGTCCAATCAATCGACCCAGATATTCCAGTTCAGTATCTAGGAAGGTACACTTTTTCAAATTTACTGAAAATCCTGCAGCGGTAAGAGTTTTTAAGACTTCGCACAACGTAACTAAACCTTCATCGATTGAATTAGACATGATCAGCACATCATCAATATAAGTCAACACCTTACCGGTATCCATCAGGTGCTTCAGCGTTTTGGAAATGATTCGTTGATAAACAATTGGAGCATTAGCGAGCCCTTAAGGCATCTTCAAGTACTCGTAATGCCCCTCGGGCGTTACGAATGCAGTTTTACTGATCGAATCATCGTCCTTCATTGGCACCTGGTGGAATCCCGTTGCCATATCGAGGCTGGTAAAGAATTTAAAGCTACCCAGCTTATCGATATGGTCATCTATCAATGGTAACGGGAAGCGTTCCTTAACAGTGACAGCGTTCAAAGCCCTGTAGTCGACACACATCCTATCAGCCCCGTCCTTTTTCTTAACGAGGATGATAGGACTTGCGTAATCTGACTGTGACTCTCGAATAATACCTTTACTCAACAAATCATTTATTATATCACGAACGCGACCTTTCTCATCTGCTGATAACTTATACGGTCGGTAATGTACCGGACTATTGCTAGTAAGTTTTATCTCCATGCTTCCCGTGTTTACTGTAGAGGTCGCTGTTCCAGAGATGAAAGTATTAGAAAATTCATTAATCAATGTCAACAAACGCTCCTTGTCTTTACCGACCAAAGGCGTTCTTATTTTATCGACCTCCACAGTTGACACGTTATGAACATGATCAACCCTAATTAAACGTTGTGAGTTATTTGTTCGTATATAGGTAACTCCATTACGATTTAATACGTCCGTGCCTATCAAGATCGGAGCTTGAATACAATCCGAAGGGACAACATATAAGTCTACCTCCAAAGTTATTTCCGGAAATTCAATAATTGTATTTACATATGAAGTTGAATCAATGTCCTGGCTTCCAATACCTCTCATTCGGCGGTAAGTAGGAAGCTTATTCAAATTAAAATGCTTCAAAACAGATTCAGAAATAAGTGAAATATCGGAACCGGAATCAACTAAGACATCGACGGGTAGTTGTTGAATAACAGCGGGCATCACATTGTTTTGTCCGGAGTCGACTCTGAGCAAAAATTTACATTGCTCGAAGTGCTCTTGCTATTGGATTTAGATTCAAAACGTTCCTTTAGGAAACAAGTATCAACGAGATGCCCGTTCTTTTTACAGAATGTACAGGTCTTAACAGGTTTAGAATTAAATTTTGTCGACTGCGAACTAGACGATCCCGGCACCGTCGGTTGTGAATTTACCGTGCTTGATTCAATTCTAGATCTTTTTGGGCAATTACTTTGCTTGTGACCTACGTTCCCGCAATTAAAACAGGTCAACCGGGCGTATCTAGGACTATCGCGCTTACGCGGGTTAAACGCAGCCGTGTTTGACGAACGAACAGGATTGTAGGTGGCAACAGGTACACTTTTCGGTTTCGAATATACTGACAAAAATTTAACGAGATCTTTTGATTGTAGCTTAGCATTACTTGTCGCGGCCCTAACTTGGGGATCGGAAATGCCTCGGACTACTATGGCTGTCTTCAACTCTTCTGAAAGCCCTCTGACTATATTTAAACGCATAAGAGACTTTCGTGCATATTCTGCATACGTGGTAAATTTATTAGAATTCGTATTCATAACATCATATAGCACAGAGGCCATATCAATTTCGCGTGGACACAATGAGCGAAATTCAGTTTTAAAATTAGTCCACGATCGGCCACTAGTCACCCAATCATTTAACCACGTCTTAGCATCGCCACGTAAACAACCACCAATGCGTCCCAAGCATTCCCGATCATCCCAGTTACTTAATTCACGTCCGCGATCTACTTCTGCGCACCACGTGTCAAAGTCGTGCACACTGGGGTCAAAGTTTGATATGTAGTAATGCTTAGATCTTACTTGAATTAACGAAGAAAGTGCACCAACAATCCTGTCCGCAGCGTCGGCCTCACGCGATGTCCCAACGCCTCCATCCGTAGCTCGGGTGCTCACGCTGGCAACCGGTGCCTCCGTGGCCCTCGAGGCTGGCGGTGGCGTGCAGCAACCCTCCATGGCCCTCGAGGCTGGCGGCGGCGTGCAGCCTTCACCACTTGGATGTGACAGGGGAGTCGAATCCGGTATTACAGTCGCGGGTAGTCGTCCCTCTAAGGTACTCAACCGATCGAGTATTTGATTTAACGGATTACGTCGAGAGCTATCCCGGCGACCATAAGAGCTATCACGACGCCTACGCGGATTATCAAAATTCGGTGACCTATCGCGACCTCTAGGTGACCTACTTCTCGAATCATATGACCGGTTTTCACGTATCGGTTGAACATCGTGATAATTATGCGAACTACTACGAACCTCACGAGAATAACGCCTATCGCGCCGTCGTCGTCTTGGGGTGGTTTTGTGATGTTTAGGTCTAGACTCACGACCCGACATAATTAGGCAACACAATACAGGCAAAACACACTTACCTGCGATAAAAACGAACTAACCACTACTTAAATAATGAAAATAACACGTGGAATTTCACTGTATCACGTACACACTATTTTTAACTAAAACGATGGCGAACGATCAAAGTCGCGTGAAAATAAACCTATCCCACTTCTGATCGTATGGATCAGAAGTCAAAGTGATTTTTAAAAAAGAAATGCAAATGAACCTAAACAATTATTTTATTAATTACATAAAAATTATTCAAATACATAAACAGTTACAATTTGAAAATAAAGTACGCCACTAATATAGAACGACTGTCACATCCAAGCGCCCGAGCAAAAGTGATCCGCGAACGCAAACACGTCGCTCACGAAGCGCCCTCCCCTCCACTCGTGTCATCGCGTGATATCACCGGCCAGACGGGCCAGGTTGGAGGTTCTCGGTGGGGGAATCCTCTAAGACTACAAATATCTATGTTCTTAGTAACTATGTACCAAACAAAAAGAGCCATTCCAAGTCCGCATAATGTGACCGGCAATTACGAAACCCTATTATAATACGCCTGGTCCAACACACACTTGACCGATTTTTTATTTTCTTTCTTGTTACAGATCGTGCGCACTGCTTACAGCTGTTACGCTGTTTTGCGAAAGTAAACTTACTTTTAATACAAAGGTAGTTAACTAGCATCTTTTATAACAATTCAAAACTATATTTTTTTTATTTTACTAGCCTAGTTTGGGACTAAATAACTGTGTGTGAATTGTGTCCCACAATTTATTATTATTAATGCACTGAGCGGTACTTAATAATTTATTAGTAGTGACTTGTTATTAAATAAAGAAATGCATAATATATATTTGTATAATTTATTTCGATCACATAAAATAATCTGAGATTATTTAAACCCAAATAGCCTTTCATAGAATAAAAAACTGTGTTCAGTGAGCAGTGGTGGCGGCAGAATTCGATTTCAGCCAATTAGTAACCGTAACTTGGTGCGAATTGGCCCAGCGAATGTTGTTTGGTACTGTTTCTAGAGCGCGACGTCTTCCCACCTCACCAGCTCCTGCCTCAGGGTACTGAGCGAACCATGCCTCCATCTAAATAAAAGTTAACAAAGAATTTAAATAAAAGACAAAAAAATATTATCTATAGGTACATATAATAAAACTCTAATATAGTCAGAGGAACAGGGAAACAGACGAAACTGACCTATTCCGATAATTTAATATAAGCCTTAACGACTAGGACATACGCTCAATAATTGCATGAAAATAATAAATACGGGGCGCTATTTATCGTCGCCTTAGAGTGAAAACCTCGTATTTGAAATTTCATGTTTTTTTTTTATTACATATTTGGAAAGAAAACCTCGTAACGGACGTTCTAGTTTTACTCCAGTAAACATCATAGACATGGTGCACCATCTATGACCTATAATGAGAACCTCGTAAAAGCACTCGTATGTCAGTCTGCTGTGAAAACCTCGTAAGAAAGTGCATGCGTGGCTGCGAATTCAATAGTTCAAAGTCGTTTTTTCAGTGTAGTTGTACTATTTTCTGAAGGAAATAAGTGCTTTTGATGTTATAAATAATTTGGTAAATTGTATTAATTAATATTTCAGAAGTTATTGCAATTTTTGTTTCTCGTTTGATAGAAAAAACTCGTATAATTATTTATCTCTTGTTTGAAAACCTCGCAAACTCACTTACGAGGATTTTTTTTTACACAAAATAGCTGGAAAATAAACCACGTATGTGTGGTTACGAGGTATTAATGATTAAATATTTGTTGATAAAGACTCATAAAATTATCAAACTTGACTACCTACGAGGTTTTCTCGAAGTTATATTGAACCTAATTAGGAGATTTTGGATTAGAGTGGAGAAAAGGGCGCAAAAACACGAAAGAACGTCCAATTATTCTTAATAACTTTATGAAAGAGAATGAGATTCAGATATTTAGCCACGCAAGGTCATGTAATTTTTATTCATTACGGAAATGTCAAACTGTACCTACACAATTTAGAAGGTCCGCATCCAAAAGCCCTTAATTACTTACTTACTTTTTTTATAACCAGCATAAAATATTTAAAAAGGCATGCAGAGAGTACAAAATTTTCTTTTAAAATACAAATGACGGCAAAATTCGAAAGCGCTGCTGTATGTTAGAAAAAATCAAAAATATCAGAGACTGCTTTTGCTTTCTGAGTTGTGTCGAAGGATGGCAATAGTCAGCAGTCCAAACCAAAATTTATGTGAAGCCAGACGCTCAATGAAAAGTTCAAGATGGTTCAGCATTTTACGATTTATAGTTATTCGACTTTTTATAAATGTTTTGACTACTTTAAACTTTTTTTACTAAAAATTTTCCTAAAACAGGAAGAATTTGTAATCACAAATAAAATTTTATTTAAAATTATATGTATTTTAATGTAAATAACTATTTTTATTTTACCCGGTTTCATTGATTAACTTGTAACTGCAGTCCAAATAGTGAATTTTTTGTTAGAAAACCTCGTAAGTGATAAAGTGACATTTAACATGTTTAGGCTAATAATGTGTAACATATCACTCTATTATTAAAAAAAGTAGTATAATGACATACTAAAACAGGTATAATCCAATAAGCTTTGGTAACAAAAAATTTCAGGGCGCGGTTTTTTCTTCCTCCTGTAAAGTTGCTCTTTTTCTTATACGAGGTTTTCACTCTAAGGCAACGTTATTGTTTTCATGCAATTATTGACCGTATGTCCACGTATGCGAGTGAATGTTGGGTGTGGCAGAAGAAGCATGAAAGCAAGGTGAACGCAGTGGAAATGAGGTCTTTGAGGAAAATGTGTGGAGTAAAATTGTGTGATAGAGTGAGGAATGCGGATATACGAGAGAAGTGTGGTTTGAAAGAAGATGTAGTGACATGGATAGAAAAGGGTATGTTAAGCTGGTTTGGTCATTTAGAACGTATGGATGAAAGAAGAGTAACGAAAGAGATTTATGGTGCAAATGTTGAAGGATACAAGGCAAGAGGACGCCCCAGAAGGACGTTCACGGATCAAATTAGTGACGTCCTTCAAAAATCTGGTGTCAAGAGTGCAAAGAATAAAAGAGCGTGCATGAAAAGGCTTATGGATGTGAAGGAAGCGAGGGAAGTGTGCAAAGATCGGGCAAAGTGGCGATCCATCGTCTCTGCCTACCCCTGTGGGAAGAAGGCGTGAGCTGTATGTATGTATGTATGTATGTATGTCCACGTAGATAAGGTTTATATTAAATAGTTATTAAATGGCTCCACCGCGCTTCCAGCCGTCTTATACGGGACCGTATATGTATGTATTTTTTGAAAATTTTAGTGGTAGTAAATATTTAGTGTAGATAATTATCGATTTACATAAAAAAAACACCATTTTTTGTCTGTCTGTCTGTGCACGCATCACGCAAAATCTACTGGACGGATTTTAATGAAATTTGGTATGGTGATAACTCAGTATCCAGGTCAACATCTATAACTTTTTACCGGAACACATCTCATTCTTACAGGAAAATACAAAAACCGGAGTGCGGAGAATAAAAGAGCGTGCATGAAAATGAGTAAGGATGTAAAGGAAGCGAAAGAAGTATTCAGAGATCAAGCAAAGTGGCGATCCATCGTCTCTGCCTAGCCCTGTTTGACAATGGCGTAAGCTTTGGTGTATGTTAAATTGGACTCGATCCTGGCTGACCAGCTCAAATTCCTAATGTTAAGTAAGCTCTATTCTTTTCCACCACATCGGAAAAGAAAGGGACAGAAATAAGCGTAATTTGTATTTATAATGTGACATTCAATTTACATTGTCAAATGTCAAAATAACAAAATTGAACCTTATGAACGCATCAACATATTATCCATCATACACGTGTTTGGAAATTTTAGCGACCATGAAACAACGTCATGGATAAAAGTGACAGAAGCACGTTCCTAAGGTTCAAACTCTCCAATCTCTGTTTTTTTTTCTGTCCATTTTCTTCTGTATTCTACGGAGAAGGATGGGCTAACTTAAAATTAGGAATTTTAGCAGCCAGAATGGCGTCAATAGTGACCTCTTGCAGTTTGAGTTGAGTGTTGAAGTCCCTCGTGATCGCCGGCACGAGGTTGCCCAAGTAGCGACTGTTGAGCGAGAACCGCTGCACTAGTTGCGGCCATCGGGCCCGCACGTCGTCCCAGACCAGCGCCTTGCCGGAAGGGTTGGCCGCGATCGCCTGCACCACGCTAAGGTAGTCCTGGCTGCGGACGTTTTTCTCGTCCCACGCGAGAGTTAGGTATCTGAAAAGACGGTCTCTAGTCCAGTATCTGTATTATAGGTTGTACTAGCGGATGCCCAGCGGCGTTGCCCGCGCGGATTCCGTTTATTCCCGTTCCCGTGGGAATTTCCGAAAATGTCCCTTCATAGTGGTTGCCTACGACATATTTAAGACACCTACATACCATTTTTCAAGTTTCTAGGTGTTATCGTTTCGGAGTAGTACGTATTTCTCTTTTTAACCAGTTCTTTTAATTTCCCGTGGGAATGAGATATTTTCCTGGAATAAAAAGTACCCTAGATGTTGACCCGGGTACTCAGTTATCTCCATACCAAATTTCATTAAAATCCGTCCAGTAGTTTTTGAGTGATGCGTGCACAACCAGACAGACAGACAGACAGACAGACAGACAAAAATTCCAAAAATTGGTGTTTCGGTATCTATATCGATAACTATATACACTACCGTTAAAATTTTCAAAAAATATTTAATGTACAGACACGGCCCCGTTAGAGTTTTATTATATGTATAGATAGCGGATGCCCCGCGGCACGCATCACTCAAAAACTACTGGACGGATTTTGATGAAATTTGGTATGGAGATAACTGAGTACCCGGGTCAACATCTAGGGTACTTTTTATTCCAGGAAAATATCTCATTCCCACGGGAAAATATAAAAACTGGTTAAAAAGAGAAATACGTACTACTCCGAAACGATAACACCTAGAAATTTGAAAAATGGTATGAAGGTGTCTGATATGTCATAGGAAATTGGTATGAAGGGATTTTTGGAAATTCCTACGGGAACAGGAATAAACTAAATCCAAGCGGGAAAACGCCGCTGGGCACCCGCAATTTGAAATATGGTATGTAGGTGTCTTAAATATGTCGTAGGCAACCACTATGAAGGGACATTTTCGGAAATTCCCACGGGAACGGGAATAAACGGAATCCGCGCGGGCAACGCCGCTGGGCATCCGCTAGTCGGTAATAAAATACACAACATACATCTCAAAAATTGCAAATTCCTGTCTCTAGTATTCTTAAAGAGATTTTTTTCAAAAATGTCTTTTATTCACCAAGATTAATAAAAATCATCGGTGTCGCTAGTGGACGCCAGCGCTTAACAGGGCGCACTCTTCATTTGAAGTTATAGTGGTTTTTAAGTAGGTGGAAAAATGGGGGCGCCAAAAATAATTTATTCTCAAAGTGGGCAGTAGACAAAATAAGTTTGAGAACCCCTGTTGTATAGTGTTTTTTTTTATATGTGTTTTTCTTCTCGTCCCACGCGAGAGTTAGGTATCTGAAAAGACGGTCTCTAGTCCAGTATCTGTATTATATATTGTATAGTGTTTCTTTTTTTTATGTGTTTATTTTTATTTTTTTTCTGTATGTGTGTATTGTGTTGCAATAAAATGATTTATCTATCTATCTATGAAATATAACAGAACTCTAATAGCCTACGCAGACTAGGGACTTTTGTCCGCCAAAATAGATCACTTACAACTGCATCGAGTAACGCACCTGAGCCTCGCGAATAACAAGGCTATCACTGCTGTGTTTTTTTAAATTTTTTATATCTTAGATAAGTTATAGACATTGATAAATCACAAATAGGTTTCCTAGCTAAATCGCGTGCCGACGCTGTTAAATAATATAAACAGGTGCTTAAGCTTCATTGACATATACTTACCTACATCCGTTATTTAATCGCTTTTAAAATTAAATTTACTTTTTAAGAATGGCGGTGTCGCGTGGCGCAGCTAGCGCACTTCGAAGTTTCGTCAACTCCTGCGCATCTTCTTCGTTCAAGTATATCTGCCAAAGTTTATCCCACTCCGACATCGAGGCTGATTTCATACCTGCAAATAAATGATATATTATATGATATAATAAATATATATTACATACCTAGGCAAGTAAAGTCTCAGATCACGATGTGATCTAAACCCCCCCCCCCCCCCTTCCCCTCTAGCCCAGAGATAAACGAAGGTTTCACTCGCTATGTCGGCGTTGGCGTTACGTTTAGGGGTCCAAAGAATATCTCGTGAAAAGTGGGAATAGTAAGTAGGAAGAATATCTCGTGAATATGCAGAAATGGAATACCTCTGCCTACTCCCTCGGGGATAAAAGGCGAGAGATTGTTTTTGTTAAATTATCATTTATTATCAGTATGATCGGAATAGGCAGAGTATATTTACCTAAACTTCGAGGAACAGAGACACAAAATGGAGACTTCCAACATTTTTTTGCGGGACATTTTCTGGGACATTACTTGAATGTATACAAATATATACAATATGTATCAGAAAGGTGAAATAATAATTAAGGGTCATATAAAGTAGCTTATATACAGTTCGTGAAAAATGTCTCTTGTTTAATATATATTATAAATTTGGAGTAAGACAACGTTGAAGTTATCATTAAAAAAAATCATTTTCAACCCTTAAATCAGCTGCTAAATGCTGTTGAACTCTCTTTTAAGTGACTAAACATGGTACAGATAAGACATCGTGTTTTTACCTACGAAAAACTAGACCGAGCCTACACTATGAGTACTAAATAACTAATAGACATACTTAAATAATTATTGAAAACCCAGTCACGAAGAAAAATGATATGTTCATTCACACAACTGTATGCCAACATGTTGTTCAGTGGGAATCGAACCCGCGAGCTCCGGTTCTGAAGGTCACTACCAACTGAGCCAACAGGCCCGATAATACTCCATCATTATTTTAATTTTTTCCAATAGTTTTAAAGAAAACCTACTAATTTACCTACGTAAAAATCTGACATTATTAGTCTTTGATAGAATTTTGTTAGTCCACGTGGATTGCGGTCTTAGATCAATGAAAAATTCATTGATTACTAGGAACGCCCGCGCGCTCCTTTTTGGCCAATAAGGACACTGCGCAAAGGTCAAAGGGCCGGCGGCGGCGTTATTAAAGACTCTAGCTCCACCCTCTATTTATCGAGTGGTTCCGTATGTTTTAAAAAATATTTCTAATTCTAAGTCTTTTATCTTATTTCACGTTATTATTATTTCACCATTGGCAAAAGTAAATTATGTAATTAATTGGTTCATTATCCTTGTATCACTTAAAATTATTTTTACGTCTTTTATTTTCATAGGGTTATGTCTAATTTTCAACTGAACCCTACAACAAAATTTTAGAAAATCGGCAAATTCTTTCATTTTCAAATCAATGAACTTAGTTGCTTCCTATCTATCAACGAGTGAAGACGTGTTATAATCAAAGAATATGACTCGCAACAGTCGCTACAGTGTCTCGCGATTATTCAAGTGAATCTTATGAAATGACTTTGTGTCGGTGCTCCTAATGGCAATATCAGTCGAGTTAGGGAGCTGTGTCACGTGCGCTTCGCCGAAGGTAGACCGCTGGATGAACAGCAGATGCTATCCTTCAGCTGCTTCGGGAGAATTTGTCAGGTGTCTGCGTCTGCGCGAGGCTGGTTCGTTCCGCGCTCAAACCCCCCAAGGTCGCGCACCTGTACGCCTACTCGTGGCACCGGGACCTGCGGCTGGTGGTACCCACTGCGCACGGGTGGACATTTTGAGTTATTGTGCGGTATTAATGTGTGTGTAAACCAATAGTAGGTTGGACCCAAATCCCAAAGTGGAAAAGTTTGATGAAACTACATGATTAGTATGTAGGTAGGTATTACTTGTTTAATGACAATGTTTTGATCAGTTAAATTTATTATTGAATAAAAACTACGCTGTTACCTTTAAATTTTTTTAAATAAATGATTACTGCTATAACTTTTATTATTTCCAATAACATTTACCCTAGAATAAAATAGGTAGGTATGTTAAGGCGCGGGCGGCGACCGGCGCTCGGCGCGAGCGATCAGCTGCGCGCGCAGGCGCTACCTGCCACTACTACGGTCAACGACACTAGCGCGTAGGGAGCCCCTACGCTTTTATTCTTCAATCACAGGGTTGGCGAAAATTCACACATAAAAAGTAATTATTAAGTTTATATGAAAGAAAAAAGTTGCTATATTAGATCTGATATTTTTGTAGGTATTTCGTTACACGATATACATATACACCCTTCAATATTATTTCACCTTTCTGATACATATTGTATATTGGCTATTGCTTTGTGTAAAAATTTTACAATAAAAAATATTTATTAATTGCATAAACACTTTTATTTGTATTTTAAGATCGTGTTAAATAAAACCAGGGATTGATTGTGTTTTTTTCACTGTATTACATTACTTTTAGCGTTCTTAAGTAAGTGTCCCGGAAAATGTCCCGCAAAAAAATGTTGTCGTAACGAAGTCTCCATTTTATGTCTCTATTCCTTAAAGTTTAGGTAAATATACTCTGCCTATTCCGATCACTGTTTATTATTAATCGACGCCCCTTACCCGATACGTAGACGAAGTCTCTTAGGTCGGGCTCGATTTCCACGCTGCCGTCGTGGCGGTTGTTGAGCCAGTGCAAGAACATCCCCCGCACTTTGGTTTCGGCGTCGGCCAGCTGCACGCGAGTGGCCAGAGACAAGATTCTCGTTCGCAGAAGACTGGAAAGATTACAGGCGTCTACCCACTACACCGTATCACCCTCAAAAAAGGTTGTGGTCACAACCACTTGAAAATCGACAAGTGCGAGTCGGAAAATATTTATTTACTAGCGGGTGCCCAGCGGCGTTGCCCGCGCAGATTCCGTTTATTCCCGTTCCCGTGGAAATTTCCGAAAATCCCTTCATAGTGGTTGCCTACGACATATTTAAGACACCTACACCATATTTCAAATAGCGGGTGCCCAGCGGCGTTTTCCTGCGTGGATTCAGTTTATTCCCGTTCCCGTGGGAATTTCCAAAAATCCTTTCATACTGGTTTCCTACGACATATAAGACACCTACATACCATTTTTCAAGTTTCTAGGTGTTATCGTTTCGGAGTAGTACGTATTTCTCTTTTTAACCAGTTCTTTTAATTTCCCGTGGGAATGAGATATTTTCCTGGAATAAAAAGTACCCTAGATGTTGACCCGGGTACTCAGTTATCTCCATACCAAATTTCATCAAAATCCGTCCAGTAGTTTTTGAGTGATGCGTGCACAACCAGACAGACAGACAGACAGACAGACAAAAATTCTAAAAATTGGTGTTTCGGTAGCTATATCGATAACTATATACACTACCGTAAAAATTTTCAAAAAATGTTTAATGTACAGACACGGCCCCGTTAGAGTTTTATTATATGTATAGATTTAGTGAGATGCACAAAACAGAAAATGTTACGAAAGTGAAACGTTAAAGTTCAAAATTAAATAAACATTCGTAGATCAAGCCGAACCAGCAGGCGTATTCACGGAGGCTCGAACCGTTTCCATTCGATTCAGATCGAGTGAAAAATTTTCCGAATTTATCGACTTCGGAAATTGTATTCTAGGCATCTCTGACAGCCAAGGAAAATTTTCCGAATCCTTATGTCAAATATGACATTAGTTTTCGATACCGACATCTCTGAATAGCCCATCTTTGACAGATTTTCCGATTCCGTGTCGAATATCGAATATCGAATATCGAAGCTCCTTGAATACGCCTCCCGTGCATACACTATGGCCATTACAGCTGGTAAGTTCGAAATAAAAGAATAAAAAAGGAAAAGCAACCATAACCAATTAACTATTTTATAAATTAGGTAAAGGTAAGAGCAGTGATAGCCCGGACGGTTAAAGAGCCGGCCGAAAATCAGTGAGGCTCGGGTTCGAATCCTGGCATGTTTTTCAAAACTTACGTACATATTTATCACTAGCTCGACGGTGAAGGAAAACATCGTGAGGAAACCCGCAGGTCTCAGAATTAATTCTGAGACATGTGTAAATAGACCCGGTCCGGCGATGGGCTCACCACCTATCACGTTTAGGGGTCCAATATATCTCGTGAAATGTGGGTATATCCAGTAATGGAATACCTCTGCCTACCCCCTCGGGGATGAAAGGCGTGAGATTTTTATTTTTTATTTTTTTAAATTAGGTAAACTCGTACATGGTCGATGGTCCATTCCTACACCTTTGTAGACACCTTGATGTTTACAAAATATATGACGCCCTGACCATTATGTACAGTATATAGTTCTAGAGATGCACCTAAATTCGTTTCACATTCGGTAAAACCGAAGTTCGGCAGCTTTTACCTAATTTCGGCTTCGGCCGAATCGGTAAAATTGGTAAAAATACCGAACTTCGGTGACAGATACCAATTGTTCGGTAGTTTAATATAAAACCCAAATTATACTAAGTGACACACAATTTCTGCACTAAGATACTTCTCAAGTTTTACAAGTAAAATAAATTGATACTAGCTGATGCCTGCAGCTCCGTCCGCGTGGATTGTACGTTTCACGTTTTACGTTCCAATGACTCCTAACCCCTAGGAATTATGTTTTTTTTTTCAGGATATTAGCAATTTAGTAGTCCTACTTTCCAAATTTCGTCAAAATCGGTTCAGTAGTTTACTAGAGAAAAGGGAAGCGGTCGTGACCTGTCCGGCATAAAAGCGCGTATTCTTACCGAACATCGTCTTCGGCAGATTTTTTAACCGAACATTCGGCCGAATTCGACATTCGGCAGAACCCACATTCGGTGCATCTCTATATAGTTCCACGTTTCTGATAGGTTAAGAACCGATACTGTGTATTATATTAATGAAGATAAAGTCTAAAATTTTATGACACTGAAACTGCTCGCGGCTTCTCTGCCGGCCGCTGCCATCTCGGTGAGAATTGAGCCTAAAGCCGTATACAGAAAGAAAGCTGAAAACTTATCAGCGCTTATCGGCGCTGATCCATTCTACATAAAGCAAGCAGATTGAAGCAGAGCGAGCAAAATGCCGTACGATGATTGGCGGGCGGCACCAGCGCTGACCGGCGCCTGTCGAAGATTGTCGGCGCTTGTTCATATAAATGCCTGCGCCGGTTACCTGCGTAGACCGGCGCCTATAAGCGCCGATAAGTTTTCAGCTTTCTTTCTGTATACGGCTTAAGGCTTACGACGATGACTTCTCATACATGTTATGGTTCAAAATAAATAATCAAATTCTAACCCTTCAATTACGCTCATGTTTTTCTTCTCCCAGCTCTGCATCCTGTATAGTGGCTCTATTAGTTTTTGGATGTATTTCTGGAAATTACAATTATAATATAATCATAAAATAACGAGGTTTTGTGTTGACAATTTGTGTTGGTATTTTAAGGCTTGCTATCTTTAACTACTGAACCGCTTCAGTACGTTATCCTTTAAGGCTATATTTTAAACCGACTTCAAAAAAGGAGGAGGTTCTCAATTTGACTGTTCTTTTATTTTATTTATGTATGTTACGCGATTACTCCGCCAATTATGAACCGATTTTGATAATTCGTTTTTTGTTCGGTAGATCATATTTCAGAGATGGTCCCATTAAAGTTTTGTTGAAATCGGTTAAGCGGTTATTAAAAAAATTAAAAATACAAAAGCCTAAAATTATATCGATTATATTTTTAGTACTATACGTTGAAGTCGGTTCTGTACTCTTTTTTTTTTATATAACAACTTTTGTAAAAGAGAATCCGAATAAGAATACATTATTACTGCACTACGACGCAGTGTGGTAATGTGTACTACATAATCACGACGCAGTGAGGTAGAGAACGGATTTTGATGAAACTTTAGTTAAAAAAAAAAAAAAACTCACGCCTTTTATCCAGAGGGTAGGCAGAGGTATTCCAATACTGGATATACTTTACAGTTATATAGCTTATACATCAGAATAACACATAGACTATATTTTATCCCCGTATTCCTACAGGAACGGGAACTACGCGGGTGAAACCGCAGAACCGCTAGTGTGTAATAAAGAGCTAGTTTACCTGTAAATCTTCATGTGCCAAGGAGTTCCGGAGGCGATCTTCCAAAACCTGGAATATGGAGGCGGCAGTCTGCCACGGCACGTAGTCTTTCTCAACCACAAGGTAAGTAGTAAGATTCAATGCCAACTCGAAGGAAACTATTTCGGCTTCGGCCAGAGCGAACACCTCGTTCAATAGGTGCGCCCTATCTGATATCGTTAGCTGAATAATTAAAAAAAAAATGTAAGGTAATCGTCATACATAATACATTCTGTCTGTTATACAACTTACTTATTAAGTATTTATTGAATTGCCGTTTTGTAAATAAAGAATTTCAGGAACACAGAATTGTTCATACTAAAAAATTTTTGGGTTGATATTTTGCAAATTTGTGTTCGTATATTAGAGATTATCAATCAGCAACATCCATTTTAATAAATATATAACAAAAAAACATATGGTGGTCGCCATATTGAAATTACTGTCATGTAAGTGACACTCTCAAGATTAACGCGAAGTCAAGTTTTGTGTGTCAAGATTAAGTGAGTCAAAGTCAAAATACATTTATTGCTGTAGGCAAAGATATTAAAGTAAGGATGAGTTAAATATTCATACTGCTTGCGTTTGAAAATTGATCCCCTACGAGTGTGCTACAACATGTACATACTACTTCTTAGCGTATTTATAGGATACAACAATGACGGGGAAAGATGATAAGGAACGAATAATAAAGAAAAAGAGAGCTATCTGTTAAGAGTTCGCTTAAAATACGACTTGAAATACAATGCGACTAAATAAAATGTGGTTAATTAGCTACATTTGTCAGCCTCGTTTTCCGTGCTCTAGTAACATATCTACGTCTTTCTATATATAATATCTTTGGCTGTAGGTACAAAAAAAGTACACTTAGAAACGTCAATAGTCTAATAACATGGCACTCTAAACTCGTCCATGAAGATTGGCTAAATTAAACAGCAGCCCATCTCCACCGACGAGTTGCTGGATCCCAAAATAACCAGCAAGAAACTCAAGGGCAGTTCTTCGAACCGAATTGATTGACGTAATAATATGCGTTTGGTTTTGAGAGTGCCACAAAGGAACATAGGCACATAACATACACACATAGGCTGATGCACACATTACCCTCCGCAGTCTGATAATAATAAGAATTAAACCAATAATTTCACTAACAATGGGTTTGATTCTGCTTTACACCGACTCAACTTATTTTGGTTTAGTCCTGTCTTTGTCTTACCTCTAAAAAAGAAAAGGGATAGAAGATAATTTAGTTCTGTCAGAGGCTGTATTTTAGCCGTGACTTCTTTACATATGCACTAAACACATTATGAAATGCCTTAGTTGACAGGACTAATTTTTATTTGACAGGACTAAATATCTCTCGTCTCTTTTACTTTCTAGGAAAAAGAAAATGACAGGAGTAAACTAAAAAAAGTTTAGCCGCTGTAAAACAGAATCTGCACCAATATCTGACCTCATAACATAAAACAATTAGCTATAAAGGATATTTTTTTAGTTTTAGTAAATTACGATACAATGCAGTGCAATACAACATCGCGTTACAAAAAACAATAAAAAAAGAGTTTCAAAAAAGTAAGTACAGTCAAGAGCACGTGGAGCTCGACACATTGGACTTTGTAACGTTCTTATTACAATCACCGTAGAGGTCAGACTCGCACAGCGTTGCCAGACGTCCCGATTTTATTCAGAAGACAATGGGTTCAATTCTACAACACCGTCTAAACCTCTTAATTTTATTTGACAGCTGCTAAAGCATTTTGCTATTCTAGGCAGTACTGTCAAAATCAAATGACAGGACTAAAAATGAATCTGACGTTCCTAATTTATCTGGCCAATTCAATTTAGGTTTAGCGACCTTATGGCTATTCTGTGGACGCCATTTTAAGCATTTTAGAAATGTCATCACGGCTAAACCTCCTAAATTTAGCGGCGATTAAAATGGTGTCGCTTAAATTAGATTATAGGAAAAATCCCGACATATTTGTGTTTGTTCAAGTTTCAAGATATGTTCCATATTTTTAGAAATAGTCAAGAGGGTTTTTGGTGGAAATACGAAAAGGGGGATCATGTTTTTTTGTTAAATTTATATTTTGCTGTATATTTTGGGTTTTGACTAATAATATTTTGTGTGGCAGGTGTCTGTGAAGGTGTGCAGTGAATGGAAAGTTTGATAAAATGCATAGGATCGACGTTGTTAGATTGCCGAAGTCATTTAATAAAGTCTTCAGTAAAAGTACTATAATTTTACTGTCGATGATCCAAAAAGGGGTGTTGATGACTCAGTATTTTTGTACATGGACTCCAAAGCAGAGCCGTTTAACTAAGAAATTTGAAGATTGCTGAAGATGTTATTGAATTAACAAGAAAACAAAGACTGAGGACGAGGCACATATCCATTTAAAGATAAACTTAACTGAAGACGAGGCAGTACGGTCTATGACTCTAGCCCGTCCAAAGAAAAAAAATCTATTTGATAATACCTTTTCAGTGTTGCCCGAATAAAAGTGACTTTTTTATTTGAAGTAAAACAAGAAAATATAAATTAAACCTATGTTAAAATGATAAAAATGGCATCGAAAGTAATCGTTGAGAACTTTATTTACATATTAATAAATATATACACATTTATTATTGTATTTTTTTTAGATTTCATTCATTCGTTCACTCAGCTCTTTTTTTATTTGTAATTGCAACACTATTCAACTTAGGCATTTTACGCTGTGGTTATAGACTATCTAAATTTAGTAACCATGGCGTTTTAGAATTGCATTTGGCTTAGCGGCTGCGTAAAACTAAATATAATTTAAGAAATTTAGTTTTAAGCTATTTAGGCAGTGGACGCGTAGAATTGAACCCAATAAGACTCAACTATTTAAAGATATGGTAAATCTGATTTAAAATATCATATTATTTTTATTAAAATACATTTTCTATGGCTATTTTTCCTATTTATTGTCACGTAAACGTAATTTAACTCAAATAAAAAGATAAATATTTAAAAAAAACTGATTACTTATTTAAATTTTTTGCCTATGTCCCGCTTTCGAAGAAAGAATCCCTCTGTCTTCACTTAAAAACTTTTAAAAATCCCGACTTGGTGTAAAAAAAACACGGTTTGCACTCCGGGAGTGCCGGCAGAAGTGAAAACTTGACTATCGATTTCGGTGTTACAACACTACTCTCCAACCGTCTTACGGTTTTCCGATCAGCACACGTGACCTGACGCGAGTTTCACAGTTTTTACCCATCCCACTAAAGTGCTCAACGCCGCTAAAGAAGTTTTTACTTCAAAAAATTCTGGCAACGCTGGACACTGCAAGCGTAAGGCTTCATGTGCTTTTGACTGTGCAATTTAGTATTTCACCTTTTCCGACTTTTCATGAAGCTGATGTATTAGTTGTTCCCACATTTCGTGAGGGTAGTTCACTCGGTAGTAACCAACTTGGTTGTTATTTATTTTTAGCCAGATAACTTCATCTTTTAGGTCTAACTTCACTGCAAATAATACAGTATTTTTAATGCGATAGAGTTGACGCTCGCATAGAGAGAAATTAGTCGGAGGTTTCTCTTTGAAAATAAAGTAAATATGCTAACACCTTCATTCCTGAGGGGGTCGGCAGAGTTGTTCCATTCGCTGCTAGTCGGGGTGGATAAAAATCCAACAAACTAAAGATCATAAAAATCAGTCCAGCCGTACTTGAGTTATAAATTTTTTAACTAACTTGACTTTGTTTTATAGATATAAATCATGTATAAATAGATTGGGAATGCAGTACTGTATAATAGTTTAATTTTATTAAATTACAAGCGGTTCTGCGCGGTTTCATAATTATAGTGCCCGTTCCCGTAGGAATACGGGAATAAAATATAGCCTTTGTTACTCAGGGATAATGTAGCTTTCCATTGGACAAAGAATTTTTAAAATCGGTCCAGTAGTTTTTGAGTTAATTCGTTACAAGCACAAAAAAACACAAATCTTTCCTCTTTACAATATTAGTGTAGACTAATTACATCTAATTTAGGGCTGATTTTTCAATAGTCAGTTAATAGTTATCTGAAGAATAAACATCACCTGTCACTTTTCCTTTCTATTGTGTCAGACAATGACAGCATCAATATATTCTTCAGATAAGATTTATCTGACGATTGAAAAATCAGCCCTTAATATAATAAAGAGTTGAGTAGAGTACAACTGGAGCATTAGATCTGTCAATGCACATAATTTCCATCCTATCTGCGGAATAAGAATATTATCAAAAATATAGATTATTTCTTACCATTGTCCATGGTGTCTGAAAACCACAAAGTTTTTTCATTTAATCCCTTATCGGTCTTGTACGTAATAGGAATAAACCAGCGGTAACTGAAAATAAGTAATTATAGTTCATGAAAACTAAAAAGACATGTTTTTGTATGTAAGTATGGCACGCGTCAGAAAAATCAAATAAGCCCACACTCGAAGGGTTTGAGTAGCCATTGAGGAGTTCCGATATCCACCTCCTGGCTCCATCATCAGATCAGTTCGGTGGTACCATAGAATTGCATTGTCACCAAACTTACATAAGTATGGTTGAAGACATCTGCTTCAAAATGGAGTTGCAAGATTCGACCCAAACAAAAATACATTGCAAGTTAAATTAAAAAAAAGTATAGCGATGCACTGGCCGTCAAAGATAATAAAAAGTTATATTGTGTCTGCTTATTGATACTTTAAATTTTTAACCAACTCTAAAAAAAGGAAGAGGTTCTCAATACGGCATTTAACTGCCTAGTCAAATGAGTTTATTTTTCATGATTTTTCGAAACGAAAATTAAGTGTAGAAAATGTATTGTGTACTGAACTTTAACGTCATAATTGTAGTACTCAAATGCATCACTTTTTTTATTGTTTTATTAATTTTAAATTTGCTATAATAGGAAAATGAAAATCTAAGCATTCCAGAGGCGTTTTAGGATAAGCTTTTTAATTAATGATTACTCGCAACACTTATACACTAAAATACGTACAAATAGGTGTAAAGGTCATATCATCACTACATAGTATAAAACAAAGTCGCTTTCTCTGTCCCTATATCCCTATGTATGCTTAAATCTTTAAAACTACGCAACGGATTTTGATGCGGTTTTTTTTTCAATAGATAGAGTGTTTCAAGAGGAAGGTTTTAGTATCAGCATTGCACCCGTGCGAAGGCGGGGCGGGTCGCTATAGTAGATAAACCATAAACTAATAAAAAAAAACTTACGAATACGGTGAATCATTTTTGTAACTAGCGTGGGGGTCTATCAGGAATCGTGACTGACTGATCACAAATGTGTTGGGTTGTGCGCCTTTCTTTACAGTTAAGAGTGGGTAGCCCATTTGTCTGGTCCAAGTGTCCATTATGTGCCTGGAATTAGATAAGCGAGCTAGAACTAACGAAAATCTTAGTAACTAGCTGTTTCGCGCGATTTCACCCGTCTAAGTCCCGTTCCCGTGGGAATACGGGAATAAAATATAGCATATGTGTTATTCTGATATATGAACAATATCACTGTAAAGTTTCATCTAAATCCGTTCAGTAGTTTTTGAGGGAAAGAGCAACAAACATACTCACCGACTTTCACGCTTATAAATACAAGCAGCGCCTCGCGGTTTCACCCGCGTAGTTCCCGCTCCCGTGGGAATACGGGGATAAAATATAGCCTATGTGTTATTCTGATGTATAAGCTACATAACTGTAAAGTTTCATCAAAATCCGTTCAGTAGTTTTTGCGTGAAAGAGGAACAAACATACATCCATACATCCAGACATCCATCCATACAAACTTTCACATTTATAATATTAGTAGAATTAGTAGGATGTTACTCCCAGAATAGTAAGCTTGCCATTGGTGAAAGAAATTTTTAAATCGGTTCAGTAGTTTTTGAATTTATTCGTTACAAGGAAACAAAAATACAAATCTTGTATCTTTGTAATAGAGTGAGAGCCCAGGCTTGTCAGACTTTCGTCATTTTGTAAAACCTCAAAGTTTGTCTGTGTATGTTCCTACTACAGGTGTAAACGATCCCCGAATATGAAGTTTGGGTAACGGTTCCTTTGGAAGTTATCAAGCAGTAAAGATCCATAAGGTTGCACCTCAAATTCGTCAAAGTTTAAAACCCAGTTTTTATATATTTTTTTCGGATTAATATTAGAAATCACGTCGTCCATTGTCAGACACTTGGTGCGGTGGAAACCCCCTGTCAGACCCTTGAATCATGGTGAATTGAGGGTATACTTTCATGACATGAGTTCTGCCCACATATAGCTACTAGGCCAAGTTTGATGTCATTTTCATATAATTTAAGGATGAGGAATTCATTTCTGGAATAAACTTTTTATCAGTCCATAGAAAAAAACGGAGTAACTTATAAAAAACCAAAATGTTGAAACTATTTTTTTAAGAATTTCGTCGCTCAGAAGTACACTATAACGATTAAGACTAAATAAAAAATATTATCTTATAGCTCCTTTATTGCACAATATAAAAAGTATCATTTCAATAACATCGTCAAAGTATAGAAGTGTAAAAAAAATTATCAATAAGTATATCAATTCACCATGATTCAAGGGTGTCTGACAGGGGGTTTCCACCGCACCAAGTGTCTGACAATGGACAACGTGATTTCTAATATTAATCCGAATAAAATATATATAAAAACTGGGCTTTACACTTTAACGAATTTGAGGTGCAATTTTATGGACCTTTGCTGCTTGATAACTTCCAAAGGAACCGTTATCCAAACTTCATATTCGGGGATCGCTTACACCTGTAGTAGGGACATACACATACAAACTTTGAGGTTTTACAAAATGACGAAGGTCTGACAGGCCTGGGCTCTTGGGATATAATATTAAAAAATATATCTCACGCCTTATGTCCCCGACGGGGTGGGCAGAGGTATTCTATTTGTGCAAATACCCACTTTTCACGAGAATATTCGACTCCTAAACGTGATAGGTGGTGAGCCCATAGCCGGAAATGGTTTGTTATAGGTACATGCGTCAGAATTAATTCGTTAGTTTTCTCACGATGTTTTCCTTCACCACCGAGCTAGGCTAGTGATGAATATGTACGTAAGTTTTGCAAAACTCATTGGTAATGCCAAGATTTGAAGCCGAGCCTCACGATATTCACATCACGACAAGCATATCACTACATAATATAAAACAAAGTCGCTTTCTCTGTCCCTATATCCCTATGTCCCTTTGTATGCTTAAATCTTTAAAACTACGCAACGGATTTTGATGCGGTTTTTTTTAATAGATAGAGTGATTCAAGAGGAAGGTTTTAGTATTAGCATTGCACCCGTGCGAAGCCGGGGCGGGTCGCTAGTTTATAATATAGTGGAGAAGAAACTTACGTCAAAGATAAATCTGGGTTATCAATCTGAAAGTAAGGTTCCAGTGAAGAAAGTAGATCTTGCGTGATAGTGTTACCAAACTGGTACTTGGTTAAATAGTCAGATACTCCCCGACGGAAGTTCTCTTCGCCTATGAAGCCTTCCAACATTCGCAACACTGATGCACCCTGGAAATAGTTTTTTTTTTCTTATAAGAAAAAGGGGGCAAACGAGCAGACGGGTCACCTGATGGTAAGTGACTACCGTCGCCGATATCACTACATAGTATAAAACAAAGTCGCTTTCTCTGTCCCTATATCCCTATGTCCTTATGTCCCTATGTCCCTTTGTATGCTTAAATCTTTAAAACTACACAGGATTTTAATGCGGTTTTTTTAAATAGATTGAGTGATTCAAGAGGAAGGTTTTAGTGTTAGCATTGCACCCGTGCGAAGCCGGGGCGGGTTGCTAGTATAGTATATAATAATAATAAATTCGCCGGTTGGTGTCACATCTTCACATTTGTTTATAGTATAGTTGTCTAAAAGGGCCTCTACATGTTGGCTTCGGCTTGGTTGGACTTTATAGTCCCGTGAATTTGTAACGACACACATAATAATATGATGAATTGTAAGACACAATTCACATACGGTTATTTAGTCCCAAACTAGGCAGGGCAATTCCACTAAATGTCAACGGTTATAGTTGGATGACAATGACATATCAATGGTCAGTCAATGGTGTTATTTTGGCACTTTTCCGAGCAAATAACACCATCGACTGACCCTTGACATGTCATTGTCATCCAACTGTAACCGTTGACATTTAGTGGAATTGGCCCCCTGTACTATGGGTACTAAACAACTGATAAACATAATTAAATAAATATTAAACGACCAGACACGAGGCCAACAGACATGTAGATATAAGGTAGTTTTAAATCAAGTGCAAATATTTTAAGGGTAGGTACCTAAATACAATGTAAGAGTAATAGAATTAACATCACTACATAGTATAAAACAAAGACGCTTTCTCTATCCCTATGTCTGCTTAAATCTTTAAAACTACGCAACGGATTTTGATGCGGTTTTTTTAATAGATAGAGTGATTCAAGAGGAAGGTTTTAGTGTTAGCATTGCACCCGTGCGAAACCGGGGCGGGTCGCTAGTTAATAATATTAGTACGATATAGAATATAGATACGTAGTAGTCTTCGGCATAGTCGTTCGCCATTGGGAGCGCTCAATTTAGTTAGCTGTCCCACCGCGAACTAGTTTGTTCATTTCGTTCTTTTTTTATTTTTTTTTAATAAGGAGAAAATTCAATAGGGAAATATTTTTCATATTGCGAAAAACTTTAACAATAGATAGACTATAATTTAATAAGAAACTGATGTAATAGCGGCCAGAGTAAAAAAAAATTAAGTCGGTTAGCCATGCAGCTCCACTCAATAATAGAGCGGACGCCAGAAAAATACACATTTAAAAGAATTAATAGCGAGACTGTGGATGAACTATGCGAACTAGTTCACCTAAAAGAGCGCTCTTTAGAACTAGGTCGTTCGCAAACTACCCACGGCTAATGAGTAGTGAGTTGATAACATAAAGTTTTATTTTACCTTGCTGTAAGATATTGCATCAAAAATGGCAGTTATCTGATCTGGCGTTTCTACAACTTGCACTATAGGATGACTAGTCAGTTTGGCGTCAATAGTCAATGCACCATGCAGAGATTTTATCAAGAACTGATCCAACTGAAAACAATATACATTAAAATAAATAAAAAACCGACTTCAACGAATAATACTAAAAAAATACACTCGAATTGAGAACCTCTTCCTTTTCTGAAGTCGGTTAAAAAAGAATCATCGAAATCGGTTGGCGTGATATTAAAATAAATAAATAAATTAATTGTAGGACACAATTCACAGACGGTTATTTAGTCCCAAATTAGGCAGGGCCTGTACTATGGGTACTAAACAACTGATAAACATACTTAAATAAATATTAAACGACCAGACACGAAGCCAACAGACATGTTCATGCACACAAATGTTGGCCCCGTGCGGGGATCGAACCCGCGACCTCCGACTCAGAAGGCAGTCAGATATTGAGTTATTCGTCCATTGGTCGCGTAGTATGTGCCCAAAGCAAATTTAAGACTTATAGGGTTTTCTCATAGATACCAGTGTCAGAACTGCGAAATTAAAATGGGAGCACACTGGAAGCACCAGCTTTTAAATGAAAAAAAGAATCATTCAAATCGGTTACCCGGTTGAAAGTTCTGAGGTAACAAACATAAAAAAAACCAGTTGAATTGATAACTTCCTCTTTTTTGAAGTCGGTTGATAATAAGATAAAAACCGGCCAAGTTAGAGTCGGACCCAGAGACTAGCGAGGGCCGCACGTGCAAGCAGATGGTATATCGCGTTTAGTAAATAGATTATGCTGCGCAACCAAAATGAAATGCCCCTTCCAAACTCAGGGATAAAGCGGAAGTGTATATTATGTTATTTACCATAGTCCAAGATGGCTGAATAGCATTCAATGATTTCACTTGCATGTAGCTTGCAAAACCTTCATTCAACCAGAGGTCATCCCACCACTTATTCGTCACTAAAATACGAATGAATAATGAAAAAAAATACATTAAAATAATAATAGTCCACAAAAAAAAATATGACCAAGTGCGAGTCTGACGCGCGCACGAAGGGTGCCGTACCATTATCTATAAAAACGGCAAAAAAAATCACATTTGTTGCATATTTTTTAGTATTGTTGTTAAAGCGGTAAACAGAAATACATCATCTGTGAAAACTGTTTAACTATCACGGTTCATGAGATACTAGTGACAGACAGACAGAGAGTCTTAGTAATAGGGTCCCATTCTTTGCAAAGATTAATAATCTCACCTAAGTTACCGAACCACATGTGGGCCAACTCATGGGCAATAGTGTTAGCCACAGCAATTTTGTTTTTGGAGGAAGCTGTATCTTGGTCCACGAGGAATGACGTTTCTCTGTAAGTGATCAGTCCCCAATGTTCCGTTGCGCCTGATGCGTAGTCAGGAATGGCTATCATGTCTGAAATAATTATAATATAAATATATTTTCTGCATATTTTGAAAAATTACTATATTTAGTGGAACCATATTAAAAATTATGACGGGCCTGTTGGATCAGTTGGTAGTGACCCTGCCTTCTGAGTCGGAGGTCGCGGGTTCGATTCCCGCTAGGGGGCCAACAATCGTGTGCATGAACATGTCTGTTGTCTGTGTGTCTGTTGTTTAATATTTATTTAAGTATGTTTAGCAGCTGTTTAGTACCTCGCCTAGTTTGGTACTAAATAACTGTGTGTGAATTGTGTCCCAAAACTTATTATTATTATTTATTAATTCAATACAAAAATTGTAATGACGATGTTAAAAACAATTCAATATAGTAATATACAACCTTACTAAAGTAATGAAAACGAGAGAATGTAATTCTATGGACAAACTTCCACCTGTTGACTGCCAACAACGAAAATGATGTTAATGATGATAATAATTTTGATGGTGACATTTTTTGACATTTTTGTAATTTTTTGTCATTTTTGAAACTTTTGACATTTTAGACCTTTTTGACATTTTGACATTTTTGAACTTTTTGACATTTTAACATTTTTGACATTTTGACATTTTTGACATTTTTTGACCTTTTTGACATTTTGACATTTTTTGACATTTTTGACCTATTTGACATTTTTGAACTTTTTGACATTTTGACATTTTTGACATTTTTTGACGTTTTTGACATTTTTCACCTTTTTTGACATTTTGACATTTTTGACCTTTTTGACATTTTTGAAATTTTTGAAATTTTGTCATTTTTGAACTTTTTGACATTTTGACATTTTTGACATTTTTTGACATTTTTTGACATTTTGACATTTTTCACCTTTTTTGACATTTTGACATTTTTGACCTTTTTGAAATTTTTGAAATTTTGTCATTTTTGAACTTTTTGACATTTTGACATTTTTGACATTTTGACATTTTTGACCTTTTTGACTATTTGACATTTTTGAACTTTTTGACATTTTTGACATTTTATGACCTTCTTGACATTTTTGACATTTTGACATTTTTGACATTTTTGAGCTTTTTGACATTTTGACATTTTTTGACATTTTTGAAATTTTGACATTTTTGAAATTTTTTGACCTTTTTGACATTTTTGACAGTTTTGGCATTTTTGAGATTTTTGAAATTTTTGAAATTTTTGACCCACGGGTCTGAAATGCCCAGTCCCTTTTGACCCACGGGTCTGAAATTCAAACTCGATCGAGGTATTGACCTAAGGTATCTACTGACCGAATTTGAAGTCAATCGGTCCAGTAGATCCGGAGATATCCTGTCGACAGACACACAGACACACAGATACACAGACAGACATCTTACTCAAACCATTAACTTCCTCTTATAATGCTACGCAGGAGGAAGTTAATAAGCACAGAAGCAGTGTAACTTTTTTGTTGATCAATTATTTATAAAACTGTCACACACAAATTCATAATAGGAAACTTTCTCAAAACCTGACAATTCTTTGTTTGTTGACTGTTGGAGCACAGATTATATTTAAAACAACTTAGAATGTAGTTGTATTTATATTATTACTTAATGTCTTAGGTGTTTAACTGTACACAATAAGGGTACTTAATCCTTGGCTATAAGTTTTTCTTGGTCTTTGTAAGTAACTGTGTTTTTTAGGAGTTCAGTAGTTTTGTTGAATTTGTTGCTAAAGTTCCAAATTTCTAATTGGGTATCACAACTAAATTAAACACTTCTACACATGAGAAGCCTGTGTTAAAATAACATCTTTTCGACATAGTTACTTTACCTAACTTTGGGAGTGGAAATGGAACTTCATAATACTGTATATAAAACTCAGTTGCTCTCTTCCCAATGTCTAGAGCAAAATCAATTTTATGCATCTGATTCTTTTGAGCAAAGGTTCTCAATTTGAAGTTGTTCCCTATATTATGAGCATTTATTTCAGTTTGCTTGAAGTCAAAGTCACAAATTACAAAGCAAGCTAAATATGTTGACATTGGTACACTTCTTGCAAATGTTACTGACTCTGTATTGGCATCGTTATCGAGTGTTGTTGAAATTTCCTGAAACATAATTAATTTGTGTGTAAATATAGGGGTTGTCTGCTAAATATAGCCTATGTTACTCCCTAATAATGTAGCTTTTCACTGGTGAAAGAATTTTTTAAATTGGTTCAGTAGTTTCGGAGCCTATTCAATTCAAACAAACAAACAAATAAATCTTTCCTCTTTATATTATTAGTGCAGACATTTACATAAACAATTTTTAAAATAGAAAGTTGTCACTAAAAAATAAATATGAATCACAGACACAATTGATTTTTAATTGTGTCTTGGTTCCAATTGGAACCGGCGGTTCTTAACTGATTAAGTATTGGCAAGATGGGTCACTTATGCCCGTTTTCCCCATTGAACCCTTAAATTTAGGGATCCCTTAGCAATATTTAAGGAATACCTAATAAAGAATTAATTTTCACCAATGTTTATGTGTCACCTAAGTCTTGTAATAGTTTAAACTAAGTAAGTATTTGTTTTAGGGAAACCCTTTGTCTAAGAAACACATAGAATTGCTTTATGGGCATCAGTGTTTCTAGGCATGATCAATGACATACAAATGTCAATAATAAATTACAAGACAGCTGTAGATGGAAATACTAAATAGTAAATTTATATTATCATCATGTAACTTTAATAAAATAAAATTATATTTGTTACAATCTTACTTACATTCATGTTGGAGAGTGCCACATAGGACAGAGGTTTCACCAATGTGATGTCATATGTGGCTTTGAAATCGGGCTCATCAAAACATGGGAATGCCTGGCGGGCATATGTTGGCTGAAATTTACTGGCCACCATTGTTCTAAAAAGTATGTATAGGTATTTAATGGTATTATTCTAAAAGTATGCTAGCAACACATTATTGACCATAATGTATAGGTAATATAGAGTACATTTTCCTATTCTCTTATTAATTAAATAAAATGAAGAAAACATATCGACGACGATGTTCGAAGACCTCCTAACTAACAAAAAGCTAATTTTACAGGAGGCGAAAAAAACGTTTTAATTCTTTTTGTACCTATTTTATGAAAATGTGTTCTAAAACAAGTTTTTATTAAATGGGGCTGCGAAATTGATGCTAGCATTGATTTTACATACAGACAAGTGGTTTCCAAGTTAGTGTTAGTTAGGAGTTATTAGTTTCACTAATGTCCATGTCCAACTTATTTTGATGAAGTTAAGAGGTATTACTTAATAAAAGTTTTAGGAAATAATTACGAAAATCTTTATTAGATGACCAATAAAATAAGTCTGTAACTCTCTACTAGTAATTGAAAACTTATTTCTATTACTAAGCCTCACAAAAATCACGTTAAATTACTTCATTCTTCTTCTAAAAAAACATGCACTTCGGGAGTGCCGGCAGAAGTGAAAACTTGATTATCGATTTCGGTGTTACAACACTACTCTCCAACCGTCTTACGGTTTTTCGATCAGCACACGTGACCTGACGCGAGTTTCACAGTTTTTACCCATCCCACAAAAGTGCTCAACGCCGCTAAAGAAATTTTCACTTCAAAAAAACTAACTAACTGGGACTACTAAATACAATTGGTAAATGAATCCCTTGACGCGAACGTACGCCTAAAAAGCGAGGAGGACTTGGTTGAAGCAGTGGAGATATTTAACACTACCGTCCAAAAAGCTGCTTGGGAAGCTACACCAGTAAAGAATTCAAATAGCCCAAACACGGCGTTAAGAATCTCGCAGAAAGTGGAAGAAGTTATTGCACAGAAGCGCAAAACTAAGGAAAGAATG
This sequence comes from Ethmia dodecea, assembly GCA_963855545.1. NCBI lineage: Eukaryota > Metazoa > Arthropoda > Insecta > Lepidoptera > Depressariidae > Ethmia > Ethmia dodecea. The sequence continues at coordinate 15,827,232 of OY979443.1, read as the reverse complement.
GCACAAAACTAAATACCCGCCTCTAAAGACAAAGCTAAACTTCTTAAGGAAAAAACTATCGCTACTCCTGAACAAGGAAAAGAACTCAAGTATTAAAAAATTAGTTTCCACACTGGATCCTACTTCAGCCACCGACTACTCACTGTGGAAAGCCAGAAATTATTTGAAAAAACCTGTTGTACCCTTGCGCCAAAGTAATGGCGACCGGGCCAGAAGTGACACCGAGAAGGCAGAAACATTTGCGGAGCACTTGGCTAAGGTATTCACACCACATCCTTATGATGGACCTCTTGCACACATTGAAGAATTCGGGAGTACTCTTTTCACCCTGTGCCAATCATCACCGGACCAAGGATGCTCAAAGATAACAAAGGGTGAAGTAATGACTGCCATTACAAAGTCAAAGATAAGAAAGCCCCGGGTACGAGCTTTTAACTTTTAGCCAAACATAGGATTTTTATTTCTCACATATTTGTTTAATGCTGTAATCCGAATGGCATTCATTCCACCACAATGGAAATTGGCACAAGTTAAGATGATCCCAAAACCCGGGAAAGACCATTACGACCTAAAATCTTACAGACCAATTAGTCTCCTCCCTATAACTTCCAAACTTCTCGAAACTCTACTCTTGAAAAGGCTCATGCAACAAATCCAAAATAAAGCACTGATTCCTGACCACCAGTTCAGATTTAGGCATAAACATGGTACCATCGAACAGGTCCATAGACTGGTAAATAAAATACATCAATCATTCGAAGATAGATGCTACTGCTCTGCTGTGTTCCTCGACATCTCCCAAGCTTTCGATCATGTCTGGCACGAACGTCTATTATATAAGCTCAAACATCTTCTCCCAAGCAGCCTGTTCTATATACTACGATCATATCTGCGAGACCGACAATTCCTGATAAAGTATGGTGAGGAAATAACAAGCCTACAACCCATACATGCTGGAGTACAGAATCGGACCTTGTACACAGGGTAGTGTACTAGGTCCGATTCTGTATCTCCTGCACACATGCGATCAACCAATAGGTGAAAGTTCAACAACGGGAACCTTCGCGGACGACACTGCTATTCTAGCATGTCACAGCAACCCTTCAACCGCATTACAAATGCTACAAGGCGACCTGAATGAAATCTCGGGATGGTTAAAAAAATGGCGCATAATGGCAAATGAAGCAAAATCTGTTCATGTAACATTCACGCTTAGGCGAGAAACTTGGCCATCTGTCACTCTTAATGATATCCAAGTCCCTCAATTGGACCATGTCAGTTATCTCGGGCTACATCTGGATCGTAGACTCACATGGAAACACGTGTTTGATGGTAGATATGAGGTATTGGCAGCAAAATTTGTTCGGAAGTAACTTAGGAGATATTCGTTTTGGTAAGTTAGAATATATTAGCAGCAGCAGCAGGCTAACATGCTCAAAGCGTGATATTAGGAGGTATTCTCATTATGAATTTGTGGCGTTATTTATTACAAAATCACTTCGGAGTCTTTGCCAGTCGGTGCGAAATTGAACTCTAAGTACAGTGGCATAGATAACTCATTTTGGCCTTGGGTGTCAGTTAGGAGGTATTCGAACATCGTCGTCGATATTGGATAACATGTTTTATTTCAAACATACTTCACGGCACAGATACCATTATGTATGATGTATATTGTAAGCATGTTGACTGTATGCAGTCAAGGTCTAAAAATGTTTATTAGTTTTCAACATAGATTCTTTATCACACTGCTTGCAGTGAAGTCTAATATGCTTATTAAATCATTTATTATTGACCTTGTGACATAGATGAGTGCATGCAATTATAAACCTTAAGGTGGGAAACATTTTCAGACTACATACAATAGCGTCACTACATAATATAAAACAAAGTCGCTTCAAACTATCTGTCTGTCCTAATGTATGCTTAGATATTTAAAACTATGCAACAAATTTTGATGCAGGTTTTTTAATAGATAGTGATTCGAGAGGAAGGTTTTAGGGTAATAAGTAAATGTTAATTGGTACAGAGCAAATGTAACTACATTGTTATTAGTGTCATTTAAAATTACCATCCTCAATAAAATATGAGATTTGTCAAAGTTAAATCAATCATTTTATGTATTTATTAACAAGAACTTCAGACATCATGAGATGCACCAATTATTTTGTATAAAAAGAAGCCATGTGGCTGATACTTTTGTATTAGTAAAAGTAAAAAAATACCTGTCATTGTTTAACCGAGATGAATACAATCCTACAATTTTATGTGTCATATCACCGTTGAAATTAATATTGATCTGGTATGTTCCTGGTTGGAGAACATTTTCAAACTGAATCATAAGTTGTTCTAACTGCTTCACTTCTAAGAACTTGCGAATAGCAACTTCACGAGCATTTTGGAAAACTTTAACATCGGTGATGTTCAACAACTTTGTATGAATATTTAAATAGCTTTTTTCTTGTTTTACGACAGTATCAATCTTTACACTACCACAAAATGTCCCAGACTCTAAATTTGGGTGTAATAAAACTTTGTAATTCACCGGGCGAACTAAATAAGATAGTCTTTCGGAAAGTGTCACTTTTAGAGGCGAATTTTCCATGATAGTATGATTGGTATGAAGATGATTTCTTAGGCGGCAATGGAGTAGAACTGCTATACTAAGTTTTAATATTTTTTGTAATTCTTTCATAGGAAAATAACATTAATTGCACTACAAAAATAACCAACATCAAACAAACACAAAAAATTTTGACTTTGACAAATTTGACATACTTAAGTTTTTTTTAATGTATTGAACAGTGAAAAGCAGAGCGATCTTTTCTGTTCCAGCCAACTTCCATACCTATTCAGGGTGCTGTTACATATGCCTCAGAAATAATTTTGACACCTGTGGGTTTCCTCACTATGTAACGAATGACAATGTTCTTTCATCCATACGTTCTACATGACCAAACCAGCGTAAAATACCCTTTTCTATTCTTGTCACTACATCTTCTTTCAAACCAAGTTCAAACCACACCTTTCTCGTAAATAAATGTGTACCCACTACTTACTTTTTCAAAACTCATCGTAACATGGCATACCTACTTCGGTAGGATTTGAACCGGAGGCACACCGGAGCACATAATTTCCTTTGAGTATTAAACCAACAGGAGACGTCACGCGCACTAGTTCCTTTGCAAAAAAGTCTGCCAATTTCTGCGGGGGGGACGAGGAAACAAACACAAATAATGTTAAAACAAACGCATTTTTTGACAAAACAATTAAACGCTAGCTTGAACTAGATGCACACAAATACATTCATCAATCCAAGCACTCCGTGAACTCCAAAAAACTACTTGTATTTAACAGGTGTGCGCGTTGACCGACACTTTTTTTTGGCAGAGGGGAACGCCTGTCAGTGGCGTCTCCGGTTGGTTTAATACTCAAAGATAATTTCGATTCCAAAACTAATATATTTTATAAAAGTAGGTAAGAACCTATATGCTGTTGTTGCAGGTTTTAATGGTAGTTTACCCAAGTTTACATATTTAACTATATAATAATATATATTATTTTGAAGCATTTTAAAGCATGACCAAACTATTAATAACTAGAATAATATTGAATATTGAATCAAATTCCGTAAAAGGTACCTAATAAATACTCACCCACCACTCTTGAGGGAACTGGCATAAAATCCAGTAAGGCCGTTATTTAATAGGCCTTTGAATTTGATTTGGAGAGTGTAATTTCCTTGAGGTATTATTGAAACTAAATTCACGTGGAGGAACTCTCTTTTATCAGCTAAAGTTTCCATAGCTACTAATTTAACATTTTGACTTCGGTTGTTTTTGACAAATATCGAGTTTAAGATCAAGTTTTTAGAATGGAGAGTTATCTGCTGTGTTGCTTTCAATACTTGAATCGATATGCTGACAGTACCATCAAATTTTTTGCTGAACATATTTGGTGCAAGCAAGAGCTCATAGTGTGTTGGTACTACATGTCTAGGTAATCTGTAATTTACCTGTAAAATGAAAATGTTTTAATTTATGCATAATGAGCTCTAAAAGCGTCTCATCGAGGTGACACGAGATCCAAGAGCTGGCAGCTACTTTTGTCAAAGAGTCTGCATAGATGTTCAAAGGGGCAATGCTGCCAGTTGTATGGGTATGCTGCCTCGATGTGATGCTTTGGAGGTTTTTCATTTATAGTCTAAAACGTAAGAAACTTCCTATTCAATTGGTATATGTGAAAGAGATTAAAATAAATAATAATCCTATTATATTTTAATTTCTTTGATGTATGTACATACGTACATATTATGTAAGTAGGTATATTTTATTTTTTATTTATTCTACCTATTGTTACGAAAAATAAAACCGCCTAGTTACTACACAAAGAGGTTGGAAGAAACACATTCTGAAGAAACTTTAAAAAAAAAATTTCTTAAAGTTTTTTTTTTGTAATAGTCATTGCGTCCTTAATAAGTACTTTGTTGCCACGGGGTGCCTCAATGATATTAGTCGCTATACAGATGTGGGAAAAGATAACTGCTGCAACAATGACCCTTACCTGAATCAGTCGGGATGTTGGCTGATATTATCTAGGTGTACCAACCTGGGCCTTACTTCAGATATTAGTTAGTTAGGTTGGTATCTACTTTAAATATTTTTTTGTTTTTTAAAGGCACTTACGCTGGTCTTGGCTTCTGATGGTAGTAGTCCATGGCGGTCGAACTAGAAGTAGAATTAAATAATTATTACTTATTTAAGTATACAAATCAATAGAACTACATAGTCTATGAATAGTCTAAGTACCTATATTTAATACTTACAAAGAAAAATGCCCTGACTGATCGGATTGTTCCCAGTAGTCACCTCTAGCCCTGTCCCCCGGGGTGACAGATGGGAATTGCCTTCCCGGTTGTCACCGAGGTGACAATTCGTGCCGCCTGTTCCTATCAACGAACAGCAACTAAATACCTATTGGTACCTACAGTAAAGAGCACTTGGAGCTTGACATATTGGACTTTTTAACGTTCTTATTGCAATCGCTTTAGAGGTCAGACTCGCTCTACAAGTGTAAAGCATAATGTCGGTACTCTTGACTGTGATAGATAATTTTTGGTGAGCCGGGTTCATTCCGAAACTCGAAACAATATCGGTGCATACATTTTGTATGAACTCGTCGACACACATCACAACAATATCAAACCAGAACTACCCAGATATCCCCGTGGTGTGTCCCTATCTGTTTCATACATTTACTGGGGTTAGAAAGATAAAGCCACACTTTCGTCACGACACACCACCATGGTCTAGTATAGTTCTAAGCATATTAAATGTATGAAACCAACAGGGTCGTGGTGGTGCGATGGGGCGCAACACGACATCACGGTGGTCCAATGTAGGTAGAGCTACAGTCAGTCTACCTGAAGCCTTGAAAAATCATATTATATGATATGCATTTTCATACGTCACCTGCTACTATCCTTCACCTACCCTGCCACTACTAGTTACTACATACAAGGTATTTGAACTCGTATTCTGTGCTGCTACCTTTACCTTTTGAAATCGCAAATCATGTAAATTTCATTTCACATTTCATATTTCTTTTGCAGTGGTAAGTATGATATTTCATCGTAATTAAAAATCATTGCCTGTGAATTTTATCAAATGTGAGAGATTCATCAAATGAAAAGGATTTAAAAGTACCTACCTATACATACCCATTTCTAGTTGTTTATTGTACACTCGTAATACGATAAGATATAAGTATATTTTATAGATCTCAAATACACGTAAATACCTGTGTAGGGACCTTCTCACCTTAGTAGCGCAACTTGTCTGAGACAGTTTTCTGAGTTCAGTATTCATGTGCGCAAGAGTAACCGTTGTTATAAAAAGTATAATAGTACTTAAACAAAATATTATTAATAGTTTGTTATTCCATGCACTTTGTGGAAATTTTAGGGTCATCTGAAACGTTCAAATAAAATTATTATTTCGTTTTGGAATACCTACCTACCAAAGAGATTAAAATATAATAGGGCATAGAGGGGACAAAGCGAGGAAAATTTGAAGTCAAAAGTTATTTCAAGTGGAATTAGTCTAGTACAATTTCGACCGAATGACAGCTCGCGTTCATACTAACTTACATGACAAGGACATGACGCTTAGGCTTCAAAGTTTTGTATGAAAATATTCCCAATGCCCCCTCTATGCCCTATTATATTTAAATCTCTTTGCTACCTACCTACTTTGAGTTTGTGATTTAGCCTACCACGCCCACTTGAAAAATTCATTCTGTATAGACATACCTACTTGTCTACCTGGGTAACTTCTTTTCGTGTAAGTAGGTAGGTTTTTTCAGGAAAGACATATATATATACCTAGATAAACTTAAAAGAAACTAAACTTAAAAAACTTTATCTAAATACACAGGTAGTTACCTACAACAAATTTCGATAAAATCGGTAAAGCGGTTAAAAAATTTCAAGAATATAGGTAAAATGATATCTATTAATATGTGACTATTTTATATCGTGTCACATCAAGCTCTCATATATCGTCCAAAAGAAATCATATGACTGATGCACACATGCACACAGTAATAGTAGCCATAGGTAGAGATACTTACTAATAATAGTACCTATAGGTATGTATCGATATACTTAATCATAAAAATATTAGTCACACTCAGTTTACAAACTATCGCATATTCCTGATCTACATCTGCGAAACATAAAGCTAAGTTGACTATCTAGTAACTATCTACATTATTTTTTATTTTATTAAAGTACTGAACCATTAGGTACTCAGCTCACGTACCTAGGCATAATTTGGGTAAACAACTATAACTGCGTCGAGTATAAAACGACCGTATAAAAATAATTATCTAGAAAAGTAGGCACCTACTCTGTTTTCATTAATGATGTTTATGCCTTGGCATTCATTAGTATTCTGTAATTAAACAAGAAATCAACGTTTTCACCGACCTTCACGCACACCTTTCACTTTTAGAAACAGATTTTCGGAATCACTTTATAAACCGTTAGAATATTACGAAACCATCGATTTGTAACAATTGTAACAGCACGTTACACTATCGATTACAAGTGTTGATCGATGTAGCCAGAATTGTACTGACTGGAATAGCAACTGACTTGGAGGTACGACTCCATTGCATAATTAGTTTCACTCTACGTAGCTCGTGGCTACCACTGTAGCTGGTGGAGTGAACGTTGCACTAAGAAAACTTTGGCTAGAAATTAGATAATGAACAAGATTAATAATAATAATAAATTGTGGGACACGCGGTGGGCTCACGATGGAGATTATAGCCCATACTTCCTCATGTGTGAGGCAAGACCCTTAGCTCAGCAGTGGGCTGTTACGGGTTGATATGATGATGTAGGTACCCACCTACAGGGTTTACTAAAATGTGTCTACCCTCCTTATTTATGTACACAGCTTGTATAAATAGAGGTAGCCCATTAAAGGAGGTCTGATCCGATCACCGATCACATTCGATCTCGACTCTCGACACGAGCAACATCTCTTATTTCGCAACCCTCATCACCCTCGACCTCGCTTAGTGGCAGTCACCCTCGCTGCCCCTAAAATGATGTGGGACACAAGTCACACACGGTCATGTAGTCCCAAACTAGGCAAGGCCTGTACTATGGGTACTAAACAACTGATAAACATGCTTAAATAAATATCAAACGACCAGACACGAAGCCAATAGACATGTTCATGCACACAAATGTTGGGTCCGAGCTGGTATCGAATCCGCGATATCAGACTCATAAAGCAGGGTCCACCAACTGAGCCAACGGGCCCGAAGATTTTCACAAACTAAAAAAATTCAAAAAATAAATAATCTCACGCCTTTCATCCCCGAGGGGGTAGGCAGAGGTATTCCATTACTGGATATACCCACATTTCACGAGATACATTGGACCCCTAAACTTGATAGGTGGTGAGCCCATTGCCGGACCGGGTCTATTTTCACAAACTAATTTAAACAAAAATTTTATCTACGGTTTAACTTACATACTTGACTTATTAATGTTTTTTTTTAGAAATCCTTTGTAAATGCTCCCCACTTTAGGTGTACAATACAGTTGTTTCTGATGTTACTTCTAAAACAGGAATGTACTATTACTTAATAATTATCTTAGTAGGTAATCCTAGACCCACTGGTTTAGGCTTTCAGTCAGTTATGAGTTTTATTGATTCCGTCTACATCATGTAACAGAATAAGCGCAATTCCTGAAATTAGTTTGTTCAGTATCGACTACTTACTTATTCGATTTCAGCTACCTATTTTTAATGTGTTAAATTTAAAAAAAAAAATATTATCGTAGCTGAATTTAGTGCTTTCTATGGAAATCGTGCTATTATTAATCGATATATAAGAAAATTGGTTAGGCACAACTAAAGTTCGATGGCATCATATTTTTTTTATATTAATATACTTACTAATTGGGGTGTATAAGGAATTGCGCTTTTTCTGTTACGCGTTGTAGGTATATTGGGCCCTTGTAACATTAAAGGTGTCCATAAAAATGCCGTAATTTAAAATTTATGGCTAGCAATGACACTTTTTCTATATCAACGGTGACCATTCAAATCTTATAAAATACAAGCTGTTTTGCGCGATTTCTACCGCGTAGTTCTATTGGGAAATAGTACATTATGGTACAAGTGTGTAATGTTGTAGGTAATGTTGGTGACTACCGCTGAGGGGTCATTGAGACCCGAGCCGTCAAGCGAGGGTATTAAAAGAGCCGAGGACATAGTGTTTGTACACTTGTTTCTTTATTTAAAAATATGTAGGTAGCGTGAAATGTACGAAGGTATAGAACCCTTCATGTATGGGAGTCCGACTCGCACTTGGCCGGTTTTTTATCCAATTCAAGGCACTTATTCCAAGTAACCGAGTAACCAAAGACTACTGTGTTTGCGTTTATGAAACTATTTCTTTTGCATACAATGTAATTTTCACGGTCTTGCATGTGTGACAAGAAATCTTGATTGCAATAAAGCTGTCAACAAATAGCATTCCAATTTTTCATACCCACAATCAAAGAGATTAAAATATAATAGGACATAGAGGGGGCATATATATTTTCATACAAAAACTTTGAAGCTCAAGCGTCATGTCAGTTAGTATAAACGCGAGCTGTCATTCGGTGGAAACAAAGAGATTTAAATATAATAGGGCATAGAGGGGGCATTGGGAATATTTTCATACAAAACTTTGAAGCCTAAGCGTCATATATGTCCTTGTCATGACAGTTAGTATGAACGCGAGCTGTCATTCGGTCGAAATTGTACTAGACTTATTCCACTTGGAATAACTTTTCGGCTTCAAATTTTCCTCGCTTTGTCCCCTCTATGCCCTATTATATTTTAATTTCTTTGCCCACAATCAGCAAGAAAAGTAAACGCTATTATTTAATCGAAATAACAACAACCATGAAGAGCAATGATATAGGTAGCCCTATGCTTTGGTTTGTAAGCCCGTTCTCGTGCGTGAGAGTCGGGTTTGATTCCCGGTGAGGGCATGTATATGGGTTTTTCAAAACTTTTTTTTTATTAATAATAGGCAAACCATTTGTCTGCTATCTCACCTGATGGAAAGTGATGATGCAGACGACGATGGAGCATGTTTGCCTAGATATACTTATATGCAAGTATATCTATACTTATTACTAAAACGACGGTGAATTATAATAATATACTAGCGACCCGCCCCGGCTTCGCACGGGTGCAATGCTGAATTTTCTTTGCTATAAACCATCTCTGGACCCACTCGAACCCACACAAAAAGTTTCATCAAAATCGGTCCGGCCGTTCTCGAGTTAAATCGTCAGGAAGGAAAACCCGACTTATTTTTATATAGTAGATTAAAATAATTGAGTTAAAACAACTTAGTTTGTTGTGTTTTCACCAGGGGGCCAATTCCACTAAATGTCAGCCATTGTCATCGAACTATCATTCCATTATGCTGCAACTGGCAACTATGACATTTAATTTGTATTCCACTAAAATCATAGTGGTAATGCCACTATGATTTGGAATGACTATGGACTACGTTAGGTGTTGCCTACCATATATAACTATTACTACCATGCGTGTCATTAGTTTTATTTCGGGTTTTCGGCACTAAAATCTTTAGATGATTGATTTTATTTATGGTACATGTGACATTTTGATAAGTTTTGAAGAAACTTGTGTATTTTTGTGCATAGACTCTGAAGCAGAGTTAAAATCTGAATTTCGTGTCGTGTTTAGGGCTGATGGCTAAATTGCCAATGCCTTAAAATAAGGGAAAAAAAGCAATTACTGGACAGCGCCATTCCATGGTAGGAATAGTAGAATACCAAAAGTGGTCAACAATGATAGTTGAATGATTGTGAAAACTGACAGTTAACAGAATACGAAAAGTGTCAAAATTTGACATAATATCACCATTGAGTGACCACAATCATGTAATTGTCATACAACTATCACCGCTGTCATTTAGTAGAATTGGCCCCCTGATTGAGTGTCACTAAAGACACAGTAGGTATAATAAAATAATAGGTAGTACTAAAGACACGAAAGTGAAATTTCAATATGGCGACTACCAGACGCCATATTGTGAAAAAGAAAAATATGAAAGTCGACTAACTAGGTACCTATTATAAGTGGGGTAGATATCATTGAATAGTTATTAGAAAATCTTCTATAAGTTTGTCTTAGCATTTTTAATTGCGAACTATCATTTAGGATCGAATTACCTACGATTTATCTAATGATTTAAAGTTCGTTACTAACTATAAGTTTTAAATTACTAGAAAAAAGTCGAAGAACCAATGCAGTCGGGGCAATCTTCTTATTCTATACCTATAATAAAACTCAAACGGGGCCGTATCCGTAGGTACATTCAATATTCGTAAGTAGGTGACGTTCACGGACGGACGGACTAACGGACGGACGTAAATAATAAATATAAATAAATAAATCTCACGCCTTTCATCCCTGAAGGGGTAGGCAGAGGTATTCCATTACTGGATATACCCACATTTCACGAGATACATTGGACCCCTAAACGTGATAGGTGAGCCCATCGCCGGACCGGGTCTATTTACACATGTCTCAGAATGAATTCTGAGACCTGCGGTTTCCTACGATGTTTTCCTTCACCGTCGAGCTAGTGATAAATATGTACGTAAGTTTTTGAAAAACTCATTGGTACATGCCAGGATTCGAACCCGAGCCTCACTGATTTTCGGCCGGCTCTTTAACCGTAAAGGCTATCACAGCTCTTATATCAAGGACGGACGTTCACGGATCAAATTAGTGACATTCTTTCAAAAAGCTGTGGTCCGGAGTGCGAAGAATAAAAGAGCGTGCATGAAAAGGCTTAAGGATGTGAAGGGAAGTGTGCGAATATCGGGCAAAGTGGCGATCCATCGTCTCTGCCTAGCCCTGTGGGAAGAAAGCGTGAACTGTATGTATGTAGGTGTCTTATATTATGTCGTACGCAACCGCTATGAAAGGGTTTTTTGAAATTCCTTCAAACCATCAGGAAAAGAGCGACTCTTGAGGCGACGGTAGTCACTTACCAGCAGGTGATGAAAATGCTCGTTTGCGCCCTAATAAAACAACTAAAATTTACACAATGTAAGATCAAATCAGACTAATTTTAAACAAAAAAACCTTAATTTAATTTGTATTCCAAAACTACAAAAAAACATTAAAATAATAATTTTAAACTGTAGGTACTTAGGTACTTATTTATTGTTGTATTATGACAATTGCCTTACTTTCACAATAAATTAAATCTTAGGCATGTACTTTTGTTACTTACTATCATATAAACAAGATGTAAGTAGGTACCTACCTAAACTATACTTCTAAATTTCATACTAGTTCTACCGGTTTAGGGCTGATTTTTCCTCAGGATTTTTCAATAGTCAGTTAAAAGTTAACTGAAGAATAAACATTACCTGTCACTTTTCCTTTCTATTGTGTCAGAGAGTGACAGCAATGACAGCATCAATATATTCTCCAGACAAAGTTTATATTATGACGATTGAAAAAGAAAATAAAAAACAAGACAATTACTTTCGCATTTAGGATTTAGTAGTAGTACGCTAGTACTATTAAATAAACTGTGGTAGTAGGGAAGGATTATTGCACACAAATTATTGGGGAGCGTTCCACAATATAAATTTGTAAAGGCAGAAAAACAATCGAGCACTGAGGAAGATTTACTTATCTTATACCTATACCTATCTAAGTACATAATTTAAATAAATACTTACAAAAATATATCAACCAAAATAAATATGAAAAAGGGACAAAGCAAAACTCAAAAAAAAGCGGCAATTTTCGACCCCCTATAACTTCGTTGTGGATAAAACTAGAAACCTGAATTTTTAGTAACCAAGCAGGCATTTTATATTCAAGGAACAGAACAATCCTTCCTGCGCGAACCTATAGAGTTTGGCACTAGTCCTTAATTCCTCAATTCTTTAATCAGCAAAGACGATGCATAGGGCCGAAGAGCAGCACCTCCTTTGTACTGAACTTAGGGACATTTTACAGTTTTGGTAGGATTCAATTTCCCTCATTTTTCACACATTACATTAATATAATAATAAAAAATACTTAATAAACTACAAATAAATATATTCCAGGTGTAGAAACTCTACTTCTAATTATACAGATTAATGACTTAGAAAGATTTTCAAAGTTGAGTTTTGGGTGAAGCTTCAATTAACGTAAGCACCGTATTCCTCCATGCCGTTGCCGTGGTAGCCATAATGGGTATCTGCCATTTGAGCGTCATGGCGACCTTTGAACGTGTTGTGGTTCTTGAAAGCGTTGATGATGATCAGTAGGAGAGCCAGTTTTCCGACCATTAGTGATTTCATTAACATGAATTTGAGAGTGCTGAGGAAAAACGGTACGATCGTCGACTGGATAAGGAAAGGCAGTATGAACATTGGCAGGATCCGTTCCATCAGTTTCTTTTGCTTGCCTCGACCTGAAATTGTTAAATACTAATAATAATAATTTTATTTCGGTAAACTAAATAACTCAGTAATCTTAGTAAAATAGTCTCAAATTTAGGGGAACTTTTGGTGGAGGTCCTACATCCAGATATTTAATATGGCGGAGTCCCCTTTGCTACCTAGTACCAACAGGATGCAGTTAGGGCTGCCGCGAATGCGAGTAAGTAAGAAGGCGCTGCGTTTTCTCATAATTGCCGAGAAACAACAATAAGATAAATGAAACTGCAAGCCAACTGCAATCAAACTGCTCGTTGGTGTGCGGTTGGCTTGCAGTTTCATTGCAGTCGTGCCAACTGCATTCAAACTGCACCGAAACTGCAGTTTTGCGGTCGAATTGCAGTTGAATTGCGGTCCGTGTGTCTAGACCCTAAGATATTAAAAAAAATACAAGCTGACCCCTGCGACTTCGTCCCCGTACTGACCCAATCAAGAGAAACACTATCTATGTATGTCTAGAAAACTCGACTTCTGGGCTATAAAGAGGCTGGGCTCAAGCCCATTTTTTAGTAAAAAAAAAAAAAGATGAAACATTAGACAAGATTTGAAGTGCTAATAAATTTAATTTATCGACAGATTATGAATGCGAACAATAATTACAAAAATAATATCCACCAATAGGTAATATGTATTTTGATTTTAAGTAACCTGACCTGCAACTATACATAATTGTGAAAACCGCATTAAATTTCGTACAGTAGTTTTTGTGTAATGACTAATGAGTTTTTAAACATACGAACAGACAGTCAAAAATTCAAAAAATTGTAATCGTTTCGGCTTCTGTTGACGTTATAGAGACCATATTATTAATTTCTTCGACTTTTGTCAAATATATTGCCACTTATTTGATGCAAGATGATATTATTGTTTTTGTTATATCAATATCATCAAATTAAGGTAAAATTAATACAAAGACGAGTAAACAGCTACAGTATCTACACTAATATTATAAATGGAAAGGTTTGATGTTTTTGTTTGTTTGTTTGTACTGATTAAGCTCGATTTCACCCGAATAGGTTATGCGGGTGAAATCGAGCGGAATAACTAGTCAAATGTATAATGATTTTGTTATAGAAATCGTGCTCGTGATAATAAAAATAATGGTGGGTTCTGTGGGTATAACTTGTAAATACTGATATAATATTCAGTCTAGCCTTTTATACCTGGTGCGAGCGTTCTATAACTGCGCCCTTGAAAAATGTTCTAATCTTACCCGGCTCTGACAATAAAATGCACAATGTCTATAAAAAAATACCTATCATCCCAGTTTAGGTACTTCTCTTAGAAAAATTAGAATATATCTATCAGTTGCGTATAGTGCTGCCAGTAGGGCGAGTCTACATTCTACACATATTTATCGCAACATGATGCGTGACCCAAAACCAATTATAACAACTGTACTTAACGTTCTTTATTGTACCAATAAAAATATGCAATAAGTGACACAATGATTTTAAAAAGTAGAATGGGCGGTCTCATCCTTTACGGCACTGCTGATATTTATAATTTTATCGCGTAACCGGTCCAGAAATTTTACTTTCTACGGTTCTGTGCGGTTGGACGTATTAACAGCCGTCCTCATGCTATGCCACCGCTTGACGGACCGACTAGGTACGTATACTATCTATCACTGCTCTGATTGTTACGCATTAACTTGTTGCAAAGTTTCACCGCTCTCACAAAACAAACTTTGTTTTATTGGAATACATTCTGGGTCACATGAAAGTTTGATGCCTTTTATTTTGCACTATTCATTAGTTGCCACTGTATAATTTCCAACAAGTGATTTGAAAGTCTTTTTCAACAGGTACCTATAAGTATACAAGCAAGGTGATATATAATTGAATATTTATTTACCTTGTTCCACGCTCTTGCTCGTATCAATCTCAAACGAGAACATTTTATCGGTATTGTTAGTTTCGTGTGGTATTTTCACTGTCACTCCATCAAATATTTCAATTTTCTGCGGTCCCAAACCATCCTGCTTTGTGGGATGAGTTTGCGTTTCGGTAGCTGCGCAGGCGGCTATCAATAAATAAAAGACGACGGACCCGCAGAGAGCTGGCACGTGCGCTGCGCTCATTTTACCGGCTACTTTTGCGGGTCTCTATTGCCCCTCCATGTAAGTGGGGTCCGAATTGGATCAATGTTATATCTTTGGTGAAGAACCCGAGGTATAACAGACATAAAAGTTACGACTGTTAGCGATACGTTACATAACAATTATGAATTTGATCTCGGTACCAATTTTCCCAAATCATTTGTTTTAGATAAGTACTATGTTATTGTGATTTAATTCCTTGATGATTAACGGAAATTGGTACGTGATTTTATGGCTGACACTAAATACTTACTTAATAACAATATCTGTATTGTAAACCTTATTCCATTTCCATAGCCTGCCTATGACAACAACAACAGATTTCCTTAGGGAGAAAGTCATAGGTGAATATTAGTATCTATAGCTACCTGGTAGGTACCCGCGATTTCTGTTCCCGTGGGAATTTCAAAAACCCCTTCATAGCGATTGTCTACGATATAATATGACACCTACATCACTACATAGTATAAAACAAAGTCGCTTTCAATGTCCCTATATCCCTATGTATGCTTAAATCTTTAAAACTAACGGATTTTGATGCGTTTTTTTAATAGATAGCGTGATTCAAGAGGAAGGTTTGCACCCTTTTAATAGATAGAGTGATTCAAGAGGAAGGTTTTAGTATTAGCATTGCACCCGTGCGAAGCCGGGGAAGGTCGCTAGTTAATGAAAAAGAAAAATAGCAGTAAAGCAGAAAAAAAAATTATTAGGTTCCCAATGATCCCGTTATACTCGAACCAACGACACGACGATACATGATATTTCAAGACCCACAAACCATATTTCTTGCAAAACGCCGTGCCAAAAAAAAAAAAAACATATTTCAAGTTTTTAAGTGTCATCGTTTCGGAGTAATAAGTACGTGTTTCTCTTTTTAACCAGTTTTATATTTTCAAGGGTATGGTATATTTTTTTGGAATAAAAAGTATCCTAGATGTTGACCGGGTCAGTTATCTTCATACCAAATTTCAACAAATCTTTCATTCAGACACGGCCCCTTCAGAGTTTTATTATATGAGATGTATGATAGAAAAGAGTGTTGCCCAATTTGAAAAACGAATGTTACTGATTAAACTCAATTTGATTTTTCCTAATAATACAATTTGGCTGCATATAATGAAATGGTATGAAAAAATCTGTTTTCTGTAAATTATTTGTACGACGCGAGATTTTATAGGCAAGGGCATTATATGATCACGCCTTTCCGCGAGTGGATAGGCAGAGGTGTTCCATTCCTAAGTAGAAGTACTCACGTCTTTACTAACGTTAAACTAGTATAATTTATGGAACCCGAAACGTGACTAGGTAAGTCCATCGTCAGAACGAATTCTGGCGCCCGCGGGGAAAGTTCATTTGTGAATAATTTTGATTATAACTAACTAATGTTACTTGTTTAAAATCTTCTACGAATAATAATCAGCCTTACGTGCTGACGAGAAAGTTATTTCCTTCCAGAATGTGTATAACTGGTTAGAAACTGCTATACAGATAATCGTCCTATGGAAACTTCGTGCCTTTAAGCTATCCTATAATCATACAACGCTTTCGCTGGGATTAAATACCTATCTTTATTATCCGGGTGCACCAGAAGGAAGGTAATGTGTTTAATTTCAGGTGTATGCATGAAAGGAAGTGAGTACCTAAGTATTTGGGTGATAGATTTCATTATCAGATGTTTTGATAAATTTTGTTGTAGGAGTGACACTGCGTCACAAAAATGCTCGGCAAAGTGCGATTTTGACCCTCACAAAGAGCCGAATGACAAGATCCTTAAATATATGTGTCATTAGGCGCCTTTTATTCAACCGCTCAGTATGACCAAACCACCTCCTCATTCCTTTTTCAATCCTAGTCACTATATTATCTTTCAGGCCGCAACGCTCTCAAATCACCACTATTCTTCACTACATACAAACCTACTTTGAAATCTACTACAAAACTGCATAGTTTGACACTTGACTGATTTTGACTGTACAGTTTCTCTCATTATGAGCAATTATACTTAACTCATCATGATGGTATTCGTATACTCACTTTTAATTGAAATACTTTTTACAAACGCGTGAAAGCGAATGGTGAGAACTTGAGAAAAATTGTAAATCTTTGGTTACTTAACAATTGTGCATTGTTTGCAAAGTTTTTGCGACTTATTGTTCATAATCAAGAGTAACCGACGAGACAGTATTATCTCATCGGTTACATTAAAACACACAGCTCTGTTATACTTTCTCATAGAAAGCTCACATAGTGGTTTATTAATATTAATTTATTCCGATTTATTTAACAGTAGCGGTTCTGCAGACGTATTCACAGAGACTCGATACCGTTTCCGTTCGATTCGAGTCGAATCTATCGACATCGGAAACAAATCTATCGAGATGGACTGATGTTGGTATCGAAAACTAATGTCATATGTGACACCAACTGTCATAGCCAACATCAACCCATCTCGATAGATTCGTTTCCGATGTCGATAGATTCGTTTCCGATGTTGATAGATTCGACTCGAATCGAACGGAAACGGTATCGAGTCTCTGTGAATACGTCTGCTGAGCGGTTTCACCCGCCTAGTTCCCTTACCCGTGGGAATACGGGAATAAAATATAGCCTATGTTATTCATCAGGGATCTTCTAGCTTTCCATTAGTGAAAGATTTTTTAAAATCTGTCCATTAGTTTTTGAGTTTATTCGTAACAAACATACAAAAAATACAGAAAGACAAATCTTTCCTCTTTATAATATTAGTATAGATTGTAAATATGGGTATTTTTCCTGAAAATAAATATAATTATTATACCTACTTGTGTGATTATTGTAGGTAGGTATGTTTTCGTATCTAAGGAACGGGATTTCCCGGACATTTGCAAGGCAAGCGTGGGGCCGAAGAGATTAAAATATAATAGGGCATAGAGGGGACAAAGCGAGGAAAATTTGAAGCCAAAAGTTATTACAAGTAGAATAAGTCTTAGTACAATTTCTACCGAATGACAGTTCGCGTTCATACTAACTGACATGACGCTTGAGCTTCAAACATGCTTCAAAGTTTTGTATGAAAATATTCCCAACGCCCCCTCTGTATTTGTATTTTAATCTCTTTGCGTGGGGTCAAAGCCAACATCGCACGGATGCCTTTTGCACCATAATGCTATAAATGTGAGATGCATACTGCTATTGAGATCTGTCTCAGATCTGTGTGGTTAATTATACCTACATTATTGCAAAAAATCATATTTGGATTCTAATTCACAAACGCAATAACGGAAATATCGCATAAGTTATACATAATAGAATCCATATCAAAAATCATTTCACTTTCACTCGATTCAAAGCCGGATACGATTGAGCAGGTTTGTGTTTCGTTTGGCAATTGCTATATCACAGAAATTAACATAATTATACAATACCTACTCTGACAAAAATACATTTCTATTAATTTTTCATGGAGCATCAATTTTCTAAAAAAAGATTAATAGTTAATTTCGATCGAAGGTCGGAGTCGATTCGAAAACTTAGTAATTTTTTACCCGAATAGGTACCTACAGCGAAGCCAAAAGGAAGCTTTATTTGTTTAGCAGACTTTTACATAATTATGTATATTTCACTGTAACGCCTAGTAGGTATACTCATCCGATTCTGATGGATGAGTTGTCAATTTATTCGGAAGACATACATACATACATACATATGCTCACGCCTTTTTCCCGAAGGGGTAGGCAGAGACAACAGCCCGCCAGCTGCTACGATCCTGGCATACCTCCCGCGCCTCATCCACATCCATCAATCGGTTCATACAACTCGCCGGTTTCGGGTACTCTTTATCTGGCTTTTATTCAATACAATACATAGGTACCTACGGAAGACATAGCCCAAAAAAACCGTAATTAGTAGGTACTTACCTATGTATTTTACTATTAATTTGAACAATACTGCAATAATTTTATGTACCTACCTACATATTTTATTATTATTTTTGAATAATGATAGTTTTTGTCTGGTTCGTCTAACCAATGAAAAACTGATTTATTAATATTTCAAATAGCTTTTCGACTATATTCTTTTATTTGTAAACAGAGAAAGTATTTTACCATAATATTAAATAGCTGATAATAAACGATATGTTTATTTATTATTTTCGTAGAGTTTCGTTACTTCATATTTATTATGTCCCGATAACTTGGTGAACTGGTTTTATGAAAGTGTGATTGTCCGAAACTAAACAAATGACAACAAAGTAACCGTTGATTACAATATAGGTACGAAAAACATGTGATACATGACTGTGATATAATAGATTTTTTTTTTAGATATTTTTATATTTTTCAAATTTTTCAAAGAGCAGTGATAGCCCGAACGGTAAAAGAGCCGGCAGAAAATCAGTGAGGCTCGGGTTCGAATCCTGGCATGTACCAATGAGTTTTTCAAAAACTTACGTACATATTTATCACTAGCTCGACGACGTTGAAGAAAAAACATCGTGAGGAAACCCACAGGTCTCCGTATTAATTCTGAGACATGTGTAAACAGCAGTCCCTGTCCGGCGATGGGCTCACCACCTATCACGTTTAGGGGTCCAATATATCTCGTGAAATGTGGGTATATCCAGTAATGGAATACCTCTGCCTACCCCCTCGGGGATAAAAGGCGTGAGATTATATTATTATATATTTTTGAGCACTTTGTACCTATATCTACTTATTGGCTAGTTGATTAGTTAGTTTCCAAAATAAATAAATACTTCACGATAATCAAACCGTTTATTGCAAATAATAATACATAAGTCCTAACTATAATTAAACTTAAACCAATTCGTCGTCTGTCTTTCACAAATTCTTAGTGCGTTGTTCGCGAAAGATAGACGAAGCTGGGAAAATTGTCTTAGTATTACTACAAACGTGAAACTTTTCCGTTCAAAAAACCGTCGGCATTTGTTATTATATAAAAATGATATCGAATAGTAATCCAAAAGCAATAAATGCAAATTAGTAGCTTTCGTTTCGTGATACTACTGAGGTAGTAAACGTAGTTTGGTGGGTTCTAAATTTGTTTTATGGGTCTAATCGGATATGGTGGCTTCGTTGTCGGATCTGGCCCATGGAGAGAGTAGGGGTCCAGGCGCCGGCCAGGGAGCGGCCACTGCTGGTGCTGGAAGGAACTCGGCCCGAGGGTGGAAGAGGAGAGGTGCAGGTGCAGCTGTGGCAGTGAACAGTCGCGACACCGCCTGGAAAATATTTTATCCTCATTGGTCTTCAAACCATTCCACACGGCAGCTTTTTGTTTCCATTCACGAAAATTTGGAAATGTCCTATGTTTTTGTATGCAAATTTACCTAGTTGTAGGTACTGCCCCTAGCTATGAGTGTCATTGTACTAACAATGGAATGATCTTATATATTATTTTACCACTGGGGATTGACATGGGAATCAAGAAAACCGTGTCAAATAAAAATATTTGCTAACTAACTGTTCCGCGCGGTTTCTTCCGCGTAATTCCCGGTCCCGTGGAAATACGGAAATAAAATATAGCCTATGTCACTCAGTGATATTGTATCTTTCCATTAGTGAAAGAATTTTAAAACCGGTTTACAAATTTTTGAGTATATTCGTTACAAACATACAAAAATACAAATCTTTCCTTTATATAATACTAGCGGCCTGTATAAATGAAGAACCACTCGACAGATTTTTAAAAAAACTTCACATAAACCATCTGCTAAATAGTCCTACTAAAGCCTTAAAATTTGGTTTGGATAGGTGAGTTGATTTTTATGTATATAGATAGATTAGTGTAGATTACCTGGCTGACAGAAACGATTAGGAGCATGACTCCTATGGCGAGATTCTTCACGGAAATGACAGCCAGTGCCATGAGCAGAGTGGAGATGACGCCCAAGGTGAACATCACCGGCAGGAAGATGAATGAAAGGCGCTTGAGCGCATTGTGTCCGAACGTGCGGCCGACGCTCACATCTGGAGAAGAAATATTGTTACAATACAGAAAGGCCCTTTAAAAAATAAAAATAAAAAACCAACTCACGCCGTTAATCCCTGAGGGGGTAGGCAGACGTATTCCATTTCTGGATGTACCCACATTTCACGAGATATTCTTTGGATCCCTAAACGTGATAGGTGGTGAGCCCATCGCCGAAACGGGGCTGTTTCACATGCCTCTTTGAATTCTGGGAACTGCGGGTTTTTCCACGACGTTTTCCTTCACCGTCGAGCTAGTGATAAATAATGTACGTTTTTTCGAAAAACTCATTGGTACATGATAGGATTTGAACCCGATCCTCACTGATTATCATCACGATAAGCAGGCTCTTTAACCGTAAGGCTATCACTGCTCTATGTATAGATAATACGGCTTCTAGGGGGCGTATGAAGATGACGCATGTGTAGCGACACTAAATAGAACGCGCCAATTGACGGCCGAGTCCTAAACCGCGCTATCGAGTTTTCTAATGAGTTCGCATAAATACACTGGTTGCATAAAAACATCAACCATTGGCACGATTACCTCGCCTGGTCTTCCCTTTTCACGATGGAGGAGCTTTCCACCTCCGCTCCTCCATACATGTACCAAATTTTAAAACATGAGAACATGAGCACCTGCAAACATGACATCTGCAAACATGAGATTTCGTAATACGAACGGGAAGGGTGTTCCAAATCCCGGTTGTACAGAGAAGGAGTTGGAAATAAAACCTTATCTTGTCTTAGATAGTAGGTAGACCGGAACATTCCAGTGATATTACAGTGTATTACCTACCTACAAAAACAGTAGTAGTAACCAATAATATTAATTTTTGAGACTCGGACCAGCAGGCGTATTCACGGAGACTCGATACCGTTTCCGTTCGATTCAGATCGAGTGAAAAATTTTCCGAAGTCGAATCTATCTACTTCGGAAACTTTA
Organism: Ethmia dodecea; assembly: GCA_963855545.1. Taxonomy (NCBI): domain Eukaryota; kingdom Metazoa; phylum Arthropoda; class Insecta; order Lepidoptera; family Depressariidae; genus Ethmia; species Ethmia dodecea. The sequence goes on along the minus strand of OY979443.1, from coordinate 15,805,159 downwards.
TTCTAAATTGGGTATTTCCAGAAATGGAATACCTCTGCCTACCCCTCGGGTATAAAAGACGTGAGATTATTTTTATTTATTATATACAGAGTGTTTCATTTTAACTGTTTCAGTACGGCACCACGTCGCAGGCAAAGGCAGTTAGAAAAGCTATAAGATGTACAAAATGCGCTATATATTATGTTATTATGTATGAGCATTAGAAGACAGCAAAAGAAATATATCGAGACAAAGAGGCTGTTGACAACAACTTGAATAATGGAAAGTGAAATAATAATTAGTTTCTTTGTGCCCTCTTTTCAATCCAGTGCTCACGGAGTGGCGTGAGTTTATTCGTGATGTTTTTCATTATGAAAGGATTTATTCAATAGTCTTCCATCACGAGTCACGATACTCTGATACAGTAATTACAGTTTGACCACAGTCAAGGAATACATGCAGTCGTATAACAATAGCGTCTATCGATGTGCGGTGGAAGATTATTCGAATACGATGTAAAATCAATCTTCCATCAATCGGTTCATACATGCTAGGCGGTTTTGGGTACTCTTATAGCGCGACCAATAAACATTGGCGTAATACCAGTTAACTAGTCTCTGATACGTATAGTTAGTATTGCAATTAAGCGAATGTCCGCTAAGTAAATGAAACCATCGTTTGGCATTTGGCAAGTCAAAAAGGTTTTATAGTAAAATCTATGTTTTTTTTTTACATTTCTCGCAAAATTCAGTAATTACCTACTCAAGTCTGTTGACTTCGTGTCTGGGTGTTTAATATTTATTTAAAGAAGTTTACCAGTTGTTTAGTTTCTATACCAATTCGGTGAGACAGATATATAATAATAATAATAATAATAATAATAATTTCTGGGACACAATTCACACACGGTTCTTTAGTCCCAAACTAGGCAGGGCCTGTACTATGGGTACTAAACAACTGATAAACATACTTAAACAAATATTAAACGACCAGACACGAAGCCAACAGACATGTTCATGCACACAAATGTTGGCCACGAGCGGGGATCGAACCCGCGACCTCCGACTCAGAAGGCAGGGTCACTACCAACTGAGCCAACAGGCCCGTCAATTGTTGTCGACTGAGATATCTAATCGAATAAACGAGAAGAATTAATTACGTCGCCGAATTAATCTCGCTAAAATGTGGCCAGATCTCGGAATTTCAAGACCACGGTAAGGTAAGGACCCCAAGGACCTTATATACAAGGTCTACATACCAAGATTAAATTTCCTAGTCAGAAGTAGGTACCTACAATATTAATGATTTGGCTTAAAAGTCAGCTTTTCAGCATAAAAGGCGTTCAACCACTGTAGGGTCTCTTATACTGTGGTGGAACAATAAATGTAATTATTGGATGAACAGCAGCAGTGCTAATTGGAAATCGCAGATGTGGTGATGATTTTTCAAGTTGATAAAACCACAATATTCTCGACCATGTTATTTTTTTAGAGTTCCGTACCCGAGGGGAACCAACGGGACCATAAACTAAGCTTCTGACTGTCATCATAAGCCGTAATAGGTAGACAGTTGAAGTTTTCACATAATGTGTGTTTCTATTGCGGTTACAACAAAAATATAAAATAAGTGTTTTATTCTTATTTGCGGATACAGAACCCTTAGTGTGCGAAACCGGTTCGCAGTTGGCAGATTTTTTTTAATCCTATACTTACTGTATCCTACACGAGCACAATTTGCATAGTCGTCATTGCGTTTTCAAAAACGGCTCTGACGATTTTTAGTAAATTTACAATATAACGTATGCGGGTGAAACAAATTGCGTGATTTCAAGAGCGGAGCTCGGTCACCCAGTAATTTAAAAAAAAAAAAACTAGCAATGAACTGGACTCCGAATCAAAAATAATAAAATATACTAGATGGTCTGTGGTTTAGTTGTTACACATCTTTGTTATAACATTACCTTTGCTCAAGAAATCCAAGACCCCCTTCGTCTTCCCGTCATCGCACTTAACCACTACAACAAAAATGGCGAGATACGCCAGAGTCAACACTGTGAATTTCCTGCACATCTTTTCGAAGACTAACGTTATTAATTAATCGATGAATTACTGGCGCCTGCTGGGCAATGACTGATGGGTTATTTGTCGATTGGCAGGATATAAAGTGTCCCATTGGAAGACAATTGTCGGTGAGACCAAACGATCACGACAAAAGAAAGTGCAACGTGCCGAGGTGGAGAAATGCCGCCCCCGATACACTGGCCACACAAGGACTAATGTGGAATCATTAACGGACCGCTCCCGATGGACACTGGCTTCCTCTGATCCTTATCGGATAAGTGAAAGTGATATTTCCGATAAAGTTATCTATGAGTACTAGCAGACGCCCGCAATTTCAGCCTGACCAAGGAAAAAAAACAGCCTGTGGGTATGTAGAAATCACCATGTATGTAGAGATAACTTAGCTTCTAAGCGGCGTATCAAGATGAAACATGCACCATTTTAAGTTAGACCTGCAGCAATAGAACTGTGAAAACCGCATCCAATTTGGTGCAGTATGTACAAACATACGGATAGACAGGCATACAAAAGTTCAAAAATATATTGTTTTATCTTCTATAGTTGATGATATAAATACCCCTCATATTAAGCTAAGTAAAGACATCAGCCGTTTTGATTTTATTTTATGTATAGATTTTTAATTCATGAGAATTCATTATTACTTTTGACAAAACAACTAATGCCAGCGCTGCCTACACACTTTTGTGTTCTGTGTGGGATACAATTAAGCTTCCAGTAAACATTTTATTTTTATAGAAACAATATGAACTTCACCAGTACCTTTAAGTTTAAATTCATTTTGCAATAAAATTGAGCCAGTATTATTTAAAAACATTTTAAATCATAAGTAGTTACTAAAATAAACAGTCGTGAAAGAGAGGTGGATGCTACGTGGGCGCCCAGACAAAACAGTACTTAGGCAGAACGTATTGTGTCATAACGTTGTCACTAACTCTGTTATTAAATCTTGAATAATAAATCAAACAGGTACTCCTATTATGGAGGTCACGCTTTGGGTTTTCTTTTAACGAGAGTGTTTCCTTTTCAAAAACATTTTCACAATGTTTGAAAAGCGACAAATCTGAAAAAATGTTTAATATTTTTTTTTATTACAGTAAAAATAATATGCCTGACAACAAACGACCTTTAACTCATCATCATTTACTTGCCCTTTTCAAATTATTTGGGGACAGCGCAGTATGTTTTTTCCTTCCATTTAGATCTATCACTCTCTATCCTTCCATTTAGGTCTACATTCACTTCCATCTTGCACATATATACCTACCATCCTTCACACAATCCATCCATCTTTTCTCCGGTCTACCCCCGTTCGTATAACCTTCCACATTCATATCAAACACTCGCCTTACAACATTACTCTCATCCCTTCTCATTAGATGTCCATACCAAGACTCGTGTGTGAGTTTGAATCATAATTTTTACGTTTTTTAAATTTTATTTCATACACTGACTTCACTAACTCTGCTGTGACTGTACCTACCTACTATAATATGTTGTACGAATTATTTGAAATTACTTAATTCATGAATGATGTGAATGAATGAACGACCGGAATGTATGTGACCATGTGAAAGGTAGGTACTACAATCTTTCACATGGTCACATAACGTTCCGGTCGTTCACTCTAATCTAGAATAGTAAAACTGCTAACAATTATTTTTGAAAACATGATTTGCGTTCTAGCGACATAATTAGGTGCACAATTAAAAGTCGCAACACGTAGCTTGTAGAGAAACTCGATCGCGGCGAGACAAGCGGCGCATGCGCACGCGTCCGTGACAATGCGTATGCTAATCAATCACACTTTATTTGGCAATACAGGCCATTTCCTGTATAACACAATGTCACGGAATGCAGAAAAACTTTCGGAAGAGTTTGTGAACGAAAAAAGTTTGATTGATTTATTTTTCCTGTCTCATTTTTTAAATGGTCATCCACTAAGTAAAGATGAAGTTGCGATCATGGTGATATTATTTAATAACGACACACCTCTCAAGCTAAAATCCATCGAGCAGTTCAGGCTGCAGAGCGTGACAAACAATTATACATAAATACATACTCTCGAAACACAAGCCCGTAGCAGTGATAGCCCGGACGGTTAAAGAGCCGGCCGAAAATCAGTGAGGCTCGGGTTCGAATCCTGGCATGTACCAATGAGTTTTTCAAAACTTACGTACATATTTATCACTAGCTCGACGGTGAAGGAAAACATCGTGAGGAAACCCGCAGGTCTCAGAATTAATGTGTAAATAGACCCGGTCCGGGGTCACGATCGATCGATCGATCGATCGATAGACGATCACGTTTAGGGGTCCAATGTATCTCGTGAAATGTGGGTATATCCAGTAATGGAATACCTCTGCCTACCCCCTCGGGGATGAAAGGCGTGAGATTATATATATATATATATATATATATATATTATTAAACACATAACCCTCCTTCTGGCGCAGTCGGGTAAAAACATATACTACGTCCATGATTGCGATACTAAATGAATAAATAATTGTGTCCCACGTTTATAAAAAAACCGGCCAAGTGCGAGTCGGACTCGCGCACCGAGGGTTCCGTACAACCTTGCAAATTTATGGTTTTCGTAATTTTTCCTTTATCTATGCTATAAGACGTTGCTTCGTACCAAATTTCAAGATTCTGAGTTCACGGGAAGCACCCTGTAGGTTTTGATTCCCTTGCAAGTGTCGAAAATTTACGGCATAAACGGCTGTATCTTTTGATTGCGTTGGCTTAGAAGTTTGATTTTTTCACAGCTTCAAGGGACAGTAGACCTGAGTAATTGATATAAATTTCAGCTTCATACCTCTACGCGTTCCTGAGAAAAAGGGTCTTGACAGACGGACGGACGGACGGACAGACGGACAACAAAGTGATCCTATAAGGGTTCCGTTTTTTCCTTTTGAGGTACGGAACCCTAAAAAGACAAAAGTAACATAAGAGCAGTGTGGCCCAGTGGTTCAAGAGCCCGCCTCTCATTCGTATGGCTCGGATTCAAATTCGCCTGAACCAATGAATTTTTCAAATAGCTTACGTACATATTTATAATTAGCTTGACGTTAAAATAAAACATAGTGAGGAAACCCGCAGGTCCCAGAATTAATTGTGAGATGTGTGTGGAGCCCGGTCCGGCGATAGGCTCACCACCTAAGTAAATACGTTTAGGAAACAAAAGAATATGCTGGCGAAAAGTGGCTATTTCCAAAACTAGAATACCTCAGCCTACCCCCTCGGGCGTAAGAGGCGTGAGATATTTTTTTATTTAAACAAGAAATAATGTAAATCAAACGGGGTTTAAATAACATTGGAATTTTAAAAGTTTAATGAGAAAACACGTCGTCGTCAACTTTAGGTTAACGCATCCCCAAGGAACTATTGTATGTGTTTGGGATGTCCGGGATGGATTAATGCTACCAAAATTCAAAATTTGGAGTCAAAGTAATTTGACTTTTGGTAATAATACAATTAAGGTATTTTAACTTAGCGTTTAATATACTTTAACTCTTTAACCCGAACTGCGCCGTCGTTCATCGTCCCTTCCATCTGTCGGCGTGGTTCGCGTATCGCGCCGCGCTCAGTTCAGCAACAGCGATGCGCGTGCTCGCTGCGATTGTCGCGCTTACGGCGTGCTGGCTGCGGTCACACGCGCGCGCAGACCTCCCCCGTGCCCTACTTTCTGTGCTTCGCATCAACGACCAGAGTCCAGTGCATCGCCTCCTGACCTGCGGGCAGACTCTCGGCCCCTCAAAATGCCTCGGCGCTTTCAGTGTTTGGCGGGCGGAGAGAGCAATAAAACACTTTCAAGAGGAAGAGGAGCCATACTTTGACTTGCAAGAAGACGCTACAGAGTTCCCATGGGAGAAGTACAGTAACCGTTCCGAGGAGCAGTTATACTCGCAGCTGTGCGATGGAACAGAGAAATTGCTTCGGTTTCGCTCGCTTTCACTCGCCATGGTCCCTGGCTACTCGTTCGAACTGGAATCGAAAGGAAACGGAACGCTTTCTGTTGATGTTTTAAAAAGTATGTATTTAACCTGCCATTCTATTCACAATTTTTAATACATTCAATCGATATGCATTATGTGTAATTCATTGCGTACGCTTATTACATAACTGATTAATTGATACTAATTTTCCTAAGTATTATTTATGGCAGTGATAGCCCGGACGGTTAAAGAGCCGGCCGAAAATCAGTGAGGCTCGGGTTCGAATCCTGGCATGTACCAATGAGTTTTTCAAAAACTTACGTACATATTTATCACTAGCTCGACGGTGAAGGAAAACATCGTGAGGAAACCCGCAGGTCTCAGAATTAATTCTGAGACATGTGTAAACAGACCCGGTCCGGCGATGGGCTCACCACCTATCACGTTTAGGGGTCCAATATATCTCGTGAAATGTGGGTATATCCAGTAATGGAATACCTCTGCCTACCCCCTCGAGGATAAAAAAGGCGTGAGATTATATATATATATTATTTCAGAAAATAAAATTTGCAACAGCTTAGTAGTAAAATCGAAATCGGTAGCAGCCGCTAATTAGTGACAATATCTCTATGACATGATTTAGTTAAATGCCTTAACTACGACTACGTGTAAGGGCACTGAAAGGATTTAAAATGTTTGACAAGTTTTATTTTAAAATATTTAATTATTCTTTTTTTTATGAGTTATTATGAGTTTCGTTTAGTTAAACATAAAGGTGTTTCTTCACTATTACTACATAGTATAAAACAAAGTCGCTTTCTCTGTCCCTATATCCCCATGTCCCTATGTATTTTTAAATCTTTAAAACTACGGAACGGGTTTTGATGCGGTTTTTTTAATAGATAGAGTGATTTAAGAGTGCGAAGCCGGGGCGGGTCGCTAGTAATGTAATAACTTTTTAACTTGATATATGTAGTTGACAATGTAAATGTAGTATACAAATCAATAAAGATAAATAACATTACGGCACCCAACTTACCCAAATATTAAATAAATATATGGTAGGTATACCAACGTACCTTTATCTGTATTGATGTTGTGCGAAATACATGAATTATTTTATGATTAATTACCAGATATATACAACGAGACATTTTTATTATTAAGTTTAAAAAAATCATTAATTTAGAAAACTACACATACCTACCACATAAACTGAAATTACTTTTTATAACAGTATTAGTTTTAATGTAATCGTGGGTGTCTTACTCGACGGTCTTAGGAAGAGCACTTACCGCCTATCGCTCCCATCCCTAAATGGTGGCGGGCTAACCACCAAATACATTCCCAAGTCTGGGGTTAGGTTAGGTTAGGTCGTGAAAAAATGCATTACCTACCTATGGACCTAACATACTGCGGTGAAACCAAAAATGGGTAAAAGACAGGCGAAATATGGCTAGAGTAGAGTCAAATAGTTTTTGGGATACATAGAGGGCGCCCTCGGGGTTCCGCCTGTTCCGAATACTTCGGAGTAAATTAATTGCGAGATATGATATGATTTTGTATTGTTGTTTTTATATTTAGCTAAGTTGCTCTTTGATATGACCCTAGGTGACTTGAAAAATTCTGACAGTTCTTACTTGTATGTTTACATTACTTTTAAATTGTAATTGTAAACTGTTTCCTGTTTTTATTTTATTTACTTAGCGGTCCTTGTCGCAACGACGCGACGCGACCCTTGGATCTCAATATATTGCTCTATCTACTTTACTATAAGGCTAATTCAAATTATTTGTACTTTTTATATTACAGACATACAGATACACATGTCAAACTTATAAACACCCCTCTGTTTTTCGTCAGGGGCAAAAAAAAGTTTTACTTAATTTGGTATACGTAGGTACCCATATAAACTGTAAATGTACCTATTGTTTATATATTTCCAAAATAGTAGGCAAATACTTATAATTCTTGGGAAAACTTGGAAAAAATCTGTTTAGTAGAAAGATTTTGTAGACAAGATTTCCATAATTACCTATTCCATTTCAAGTTCCATTTAGTAGTTTGTATAAATTGGCCAGCTTTTGCCAGAGACTCTGTCTGCGTTGGATTGATATTGCGGTTTCTGAATTACGCGGTGATCCCGTTAGTCTTGTTTCTGTGTGAGGAACATATGAAAGGATTTTGCACATTCGTACCGCCATATATCAAGAGGTGTTAGGGTCAACACCCTTGGTAGATTACCCAATGAGTCAGTCGGTGTTATAAACCGACTCCAATGAAAGGAGGAGGATATTAATCATTATTTTCTCGTGGAAATGAGACAAAGTAGGTATGTATTACTATATTAAATTGAGCTAGCTAAGCTATCAACATACTAAATCTCATTAAAATCAGTCAACAGTTTTTGGACAGACTAAAAATAATAAAAAGATTGGTATTTGTTTTAATATTTCAATCGATAACTAAATCTGCCATTACAATTTAAAAAGTAAAGTCTCATTCCATCCCGACTAACATAAAAAAATCGTTGGTCTTGTCCCCACCAGGAGGGACAGCTGGTAGGGACTAGGGAAATAGCCCTACCTTTTCACAATATACAGGTTTCACATGATATTTATCTCCTAGTGATTCACTGAATGTGCATATATATATCGCATGTGTATATATATATTTAAGCGCCTTAGATTTAAAAAATCTGTAAATGCTAGTTTAAGTTGTTTGAATAAATAAATATGTATATGATATTGTTTTTCGTTTCTATTTTCAGCCAACGACGTCGGATCGGGACGGAGCAAAGTTAAGAAGTTGCAGAAGAAGTTTTACAACATCCTCCCTTTCCTGATGGTGCCGGGCTTGATAATGTCAGCTATTCTGCCTTTCGTATTGCCCGCACTGAAGCTTATGGTCGTGGGCGTGGGAATGCTGAACAACATGGCGCTCTCTGGCGCCGTATTCACTTTGCTCAGGAACAACGCGTTCAGTGACCACTACGAAAAGAAGATCATTTACGTCAACGAAGGATACAAGAACGAAAAGCGTTTGCCAGAATACGTACACGAAGGCACGGATAATGTCGATGTGGAATACAGTGCAAGCGACGTACATCGTATTCTGGACAGTCAAATAGCTGTAGACAAGTTCCACGGCATGGAGTACCCGACGAATGCTGAATGGATCAATGAATATTACGGTGATACGGGGACGTCGAAACTGAGACGCAGCCAAGCAAAAAGAGTTCGAAGAAGAAACTAGTTTGTGATCGCCGTATCTTGCCTTTAGTTCTTATTTCTCTCTAGTCTTGTAATTTGTTCGAGTAGGTAAAGCTATTTTTTGGACTTTGGTTGAATGGGTCATGGAGTGTTCTTACTAAAAAATAACTCGTGCAATATTTTCAACTTACTTGTTTATAGAAATGATAGCTTAGTAATGTAAAATAAATAAATTATTATTTAGATAATTATGTAACCAATTTATTTGTACTATTTCTGTGAATGTTTTTTGGAAATACATAGTAACAATTCATTTAGTAACTATTGTTTGTATGTACTTACATATTTTCGGGTCTTGCCCGTGGTCCACCTATTGAGTCCACCTGGGTGGCCCATGGGGAATTATTTTTACCCATGGACCACCCAGGTGGAATAAGGTGAACCATAAGATTATATCATCATGTTATTTTCAGAAAATAATAATAATAAATTGTGGGACACATAATATTCACATACGGTTATTTAGTCCCATACTAGGCAGGGCTTGTACTAGAGGTACTAAACAACTGATAGATATACTTAAATAAATATTAAACGACCAGACACGAAGCCAACAATAATAAAATACAGTTATGTTATGTCGATATTTTAATTGATCACTCAAAAATAACAAATTATAATACTAAGATGAGCAATTGCGTTTCATATAGAGCCAGAAACTTGAGCCCAATCAGGCAAAGTCGTTATGTCTGGCCAAATCACTGGTGCCCAAAAAGCCACAGCGAGCCAGGTCAACATGATAGTCGTAACTGACGGGCCCACACCTGCAATGATCTGTAAACAAATTTATAAGCAATAATTATAAACCCACTAGCCTCCCAGCTCATAACAAATTATGTTGCCCGAGGTAGGTACCTACTTATTAACCCTCTCTGGCACGTAGTCTAATTGAATAATAAGTATCTATTTAAGAATTCAAAAAGGAGCAGGTTCTGAATCCAAGCACCATAGTGTGAACACACTGTTTTTATAACTAAGCAAGCTCATAATTTAATTAGAGTCAAAGTATTTTAGTCGGCGCCAAGCAATCTTTCATGCATCATCAAGTTAAAAAATTTTAATGGTAAAGCCTTCCCCAGACGGGCCTCGACGTGTTCGAATCAATAAGTTCGTCATATTGTTTTCATTTGTGTTGCTCGTTGTTACAATATTTTCCAGCAATATAGATGGAGCTTTTGGGTTCGATTCTACTTTACAGCGACTAAACTTATATTAGATTACTCCTGTCATTTTCTTTTAAATTAAAATTAGTCCTGTCAACTAAGGCATTTCATAACGTGTTTAGTGTATAAGTAAAGAAGACACGAATAAAATACTTACAGTCTCTGACAGGACTAAATTCGGTAGGTTATCTTCTATCCCTTTTCTTTTTTTGAGGTAAGACAAAGACAGGACTAAACTAAATTATGTTTAGTCGGTGTAAAGCAGAATCCCCCTTTCTGACTGCTTACTCATATTTATCCAGCGCTTAATTTTAGTAGTGGATGGCCGGTTTTCCACAACGAAATGCGTTATTTTCAATAGTCTAGATTTTTTTTTGGATTAGGTACAGCTTGACAGTTTGCGATGACAAGACCAATAAAATCTTATTGTATGCTAATTGAAATTTTGGTTACAATAATAGCCGAGATCTTACTGCAATCTACGCAACTACAGTCTAACTTTATTTCCAATCAGCTGGAAAATGAGGCCAGATGAATGAAGTGAGACTCCTATAGATGTAGGTACCTACTCTGGGCACTATGCAGGCAGAAGTATTCCATTTCTGGAAGGTGCTGATAAACATGTCTCAGAATTAATTCTGGGACATCCGGGTTTCCTCACTATGTTTTCCTTCACCGTCGAGCTAGTGATAAATCAATGTTTCATCACCGCAACTACTAAAATGCGGCGCGTACCTTAATTCTTGCCACGCCCGTAATTATAGACAATCATGTAATAGATAAGTAAAAACAATAGATTTAATTGTATTTAAGCTGTCTCTGTCTCTCTAACCATTTTCTGTGTCGGAATTTTCGCAGCACTCTGCACTACTAGGTTTCCTGGAGTTCCTACGGGAAGGCAGAAACAGTACGATGCCGAGAATCCTGCCGCTAAGTTGTACAGTAGCGGATTTTGATTGATTTCTTCAGCCTGTACAAGCAATAATGCAGGTTTAAGACAATTGGATGTGCACCACAGGGGGTCTAAAAAGGCCGTTTCGGGTGAATCATAATAGGATCCTATTTCGATTCATATTCAAAATTTTCACCAAATATGAATCTGCTAATTAATTGAATTGTCAGTGAATCACTAAAATGAGGGACCATTTTACAAAATTTAGAGGAATTGCTTAGGATTTGCTGGAAATTCATAAAAGGAGGAATTGCTCAAAACAGGCCATTTTAGACCCACTGATCATTAATCATAATGGTCTGTGATGTGCACAGGTAACACACACCTACTTAATTTTCGTAAAGGTAGTTACTACATATTTTAGGTTAGTAGTAAGAACTATACTATAGGTTTGTTTGACTTCATCAACATTAAATTGAAATTAGGTGCTCATTCATAATTATAAAGATTGTCGGTTTAAATCACCTCTAAAGATGTATTTGGATTAATAAATTAAAATAAACGCCTACGCCTTGTCCCCGAAAGGGTCGTATTCCATTCCTGGAAATACTTATTCACTTTTAAACACTAGTAGTAGATCTTTCGAACCTATAACCTATTAACGAGACAAGTGGTAACCCCATCACAAGACGGGGGCTTCTATAGCAATCCTGGCCGCCCTAGGCCCAAAGCCATGTAGTAAGTACCAGCCGATCCTTTCTCAGTACCCATTATATAGATAGGTACCTACATAATCGATGACCTTATTTCAAACTTTTATTTATTTCTACTTAAAATGTAGAAAGTGATTTAGGAAGATTATTGTTATTTAAGTGAATGTTTAAATAGTCGGGGTTATTTCTTGTTATTATCACAGAATTTTTACGTCACGATTGGACGCCCCTAATATCTGGCCGCTATAGGCTCGGGCCTACTGGGCCTTACGGAAAATCCGCCACTGTTTATTTGACACGCCGTAGCTGCTGATACACCCTGATCCCTTTGTAGCTTTGAGTATTAAAACAACAGGAGACGTCACGCGCACTAGCATCTTTGCAAAAAAGTCTGCCTATTTCTGCGCGGGGGACGAGGAAACGCACACAAATAATGTTAACACAAAAGCATTTATTGTCAAAACAACTAAAAACTATCTTGAACTAGATACACACAGAAACAACCAATCCGGCTTTCTGCTTTTTTGGCGGAATGGAACGCTTGAAGTGGTGTCTCCGGTTGGTTTAATACTCAAAGCTATGTAGGCGCATATCTGATACATTGCGTATCGGATACCTACGCGTAACGTGATCGGTAGCATGTACGTAGTATGGACGAATTTTGATACTGTATCACGATCGATAGGGATAGGACTATGAAATTTGGTACATGATACACTGCGTTCTATGTCGAGGCGATGTTTCTGTATCACCAAAGGTATACGCAATGAAGTAGCGTCCGCAAATACAAGACGACCCGCTGAAAAGATACAGTAGGTACTTACCTACGTTGTTTAATAGTGATACAATGTGGTTGAAAGGGGCGTCCATAATTAGGATACGAATAATCGATTCCGTAAGCCTGATTTTGAACTTGAAGATGATACAAGTGTGAATCGGGCTTTATAAAAGAGCAAAAAAGTAAATTCATACCAATGTCATCGCGATTGGCACAACAACATTACACACTGCCACGTTTGACGCGAAGTTGGTAAAAAAGACAGTCATAAGTATCACGATGAACACAACTAAGAGATTCGGTAAATTTTTCAAATTTCGAAGTGCTGCTCCGATTTTCCCGTTTAAATTTGAATGTTCCGGTTTTGCTGCGGTAGAAAGCGCGAAACCACCACCTGTAAAATAAATTAGTCACTAAAGATGTAGGTAGCGACATCTAGCGACTACATAGAACCTACTTAAGTGCCATAGACAGCAAGTTCAAGTTTGTATAATTAACACAACTGGCCAACATCAGATCAAATCGTTGGACCGCTCGGCCCTGAGGTTATGGGCCATTTGTGAGCCATTTAATCGTGTAATAGGCCATTTACACGAGGGCAATCCACTAAGACTGCATGCATACAAAAAAAACTTGAGGACAATCCATTCCACTTAAATGGTCTATTAGTTCTTCCCTTTTCACGATGGAGGAGTATTATACCTGCGCTTCTCCATACATTACCCAATATCTGTGGGAGTCGGGTAAAAAACTAAATTTTCACTGTAATATTTTGATTGGTTACTGAAATATTATTTTCAATGAATTACCTAATAAAAACATGAAGCTATAAGGTAAACTGGCGTTCATTTTTGTCCAATCCAGTACGGAACTAATCCGATGTTTCGGTAAATCTTCATATTCTGAGAATAAGAGGATTACTTATATTATTCAGAAGTTACAGCCCTGTTGGAATTGTCCCGGTTTAGACTTCTGGTGAGAACTTTTCCTAATGATTTTCTTAAAAACTTCGAGTTTTATTCACAGTAATTTGAAACATCGTGATGAAATCCCCCAAGCAGTCTGATCAAGAGTTCTGACCGCCCTAGGCTAATTATGAGGACGCGCCTCCGCCAGGTGTATTTTTCCATCCAAAATGAAGTTAAAATTTACGCCCGTTATTGCGAGGCGGATTAAACAAAACTCGCACTAGGCACTTTGTTGCCAGCTCACCCACTCGCTCGACCACCGACCGATTCGAGTAACAAGTCAGTGATTGTATTGTTAAAATCAGATTTATTTAGTTTTAGTGTTTTGTCTCGGTCTAGTTGAAATATGTATGGTAGATGCAATGATGCTAGATTAGTGCACGAAGACACGATTTCGACCGATCCTCACGCCCTAGGCTGCAGCCTAATTAGGTATATGCCCATCCAGTAACACCCCTTCCTTACTGTAAGACTGTTACTGTCTGGAAAAAGATTCGTCATCGAGTAACAGTGTTACTGGTTGGTGATAAATTAATTGGGTAGTTGACAGCATCGAAATTAAATTGCGAGTAGTTATTCCTATGTTAGACCATGACAGCACTAGATTTAAATCAATTTAATTATCTAAACCCGTTTAGCAAAGTTCGTACAAGTCAGCCTTAATGAAACATTTTATTACCATCGAGAAACACTAGGTCATTTTATTTAAATTAGGTTTCATCCAGAAACACTATAGCTCGTTATAGGTAACTTCGGTGGTGAGCCCATCGCCGGTCCGGGTCTGTTTACACATGTCTCAGAATTAATTCTGAGACCTGCAGGTTTCCTCACGATGTTTTCCTTCACCGTCGAGCTAGTGATAAATATGTATGATATGGAATCAAAACTTATAACTACATCTTCCAAACATGAAACTGTCTGAGTAATTAAAATAATTACTTTTAGCTGTGAAATTCTTGAAAAAATATAACGTTGAGGGGAATAGCAGCATTAGGAAGCAAACAAACAAAGCACATGCGGAGTCCCGAATACTAGAAAACAAATTATAAATCATTTACAAACACAGTGAAGTTATTAGTAGGTACAGTCAATAGCAAGTCAAGCTTTACACTACCAGTTTAAGTTGAGCTCTGATTTATACTGCGCGCCATAGAATACAGGGCCGGTTCATAGTCCAAAGTGTCAAGTTTAGCGTGCTCTTGACTGTACATCAAGTCTGAAAAATGTTTTCCAGCAGCAGAAGTCCCTTGAAATTTTGCTGAATTATTATAATCTTTACATACAGTAAAATTGGGGTAAAAATAGGGATGATAGTTTTTGTGTGATGACGTTGGCAAAAAAGCTTATAGCTTAATCTATAATTTTCAAGCGGGAACTTGACATGCGCGGTTGAAACCGCGGGCAACAGCTAGTACTAAATAAGTCTACGTACAATTTCTTATCCTCGATGTCAAAATGCTTTACAATCAGGTCACCCCATCCGACAAACATTTGCGGAGAGCGGCAAAAGAACATAACCATGGCACCAGTGAATAATATTGAGACTGTCTGTAAATAGAATAAAATTAAAATGTTCCAGCTACACTTCGACATCTCCCATTTTCCGTGAACAACAAAAAAATGGGCTATCTCTTCTCATTACTAACTATTTCCCAAAAAGTAATCTTCCCTAATTCCTTCCAACTGCCGTCCACTGCCTGTTTTGCTGCTTCTATTGCTTCTGGTGTTATTTGCGCAGATTTTGCAGCCTCACTGTTTGGTCTGAAATGATTATAAAGCAGTTCTACCATCTCCTCCAAAGCTTATTAGGGTTGAGTATCTAAAGGGTCCCAATGGAATCCTCTTCCGTCCGTCCGTTTGTCAGTGGGCTGCATTGTGTCTCATGAACCGTAATAGGTATGACAGCATACAGATGAAAGGTGACGTTTCATGAATGTATGGAGACTGGGCCTGCACCATGTACACCAGTTTTTTAGATAAATATAAAATTACTACTTATAGTTTTATTTATGATTTTGCTCATATTTGTCTAGTTTAGTTGTACAATAAACATTAATTTTCATTGAAATAGTATCGCGGCGACCAAAAAAAAAATTTCGACCTGTAGACGTATTCACAGAGACTCAATACCGTTTCCGTTCGATTCGATCAAGTGAAAAATTTTCCGAAGTCGAATCTATCGATTTCGGAAACTTTATTCTAGGCGTTTCTGACAGCCACGGAAAATTTTCCGAATCCTTATGTCACATATGACATTAGTTTTCGATACCAACATCAGCCCATCTCGAAAGTGTTCGACACCAACATCAGCCCATCTCGAAAGTGTTCGACAGATTTTCCGATATCGAATATCGAAGCTCCCTGAATACGCCTGCAGACCGGTAAATGACAATTGACATTATATTGATGTTTGTCGGACTAATTCACAGTAACATGGAAATTGGGCTTAAAAAGTTAGAAATATTATTATTTCAATATGATTTAATGCTCATCTATTGAAGTTTAATTACTTTTGTGCAAGTTAAATAAATAGAAGTGATTTTTTAAAATATTTTTCTGATAATCACTAGATTTTTCTCTATATTTCACGCTGGTGTATAATGTGCAGGACCAAAATGAAACGTCTCATTTTCACAGACTGTGTAAGTATTTTTGTTGCCTTTAACAACACAATAATCGAAGTCGTTAGCTGTAACTTGGGAGTGATGTTCTCTTCAACAACTAGGTACATATAATAAAATTGTAACGAGACCGTGTTTGTACAGTCAAGAGCACGTGGAGCTTGACACATTAGACTTTGCCACGTTCTTATTACAGTCACCTTAGAGATCAGACTCAGACTATAAGTGTAAAGCTTCTTGTGCTCTAGACTGTACATGAAATATTTTTGAATTTTTTTTTGCGGTAGATAGTTGTTTTTTATATCAAAACACCAGTTAATGAACTTTTTATCTGTCTGTGCAAAAACTATTGCACGGATTTTGATGAAATTTGGTGTGAAGATAACTGAGTAACTGGGTCAACCTTTAAGGCACTTTTTACTACAGGAAAATA
The DNA here is from genome assembly GCA_963855545.1 of Ethmia dodecea. Taxonomy (NCBI): domain Eukaryota; kingdom Metazoa; phylum Arthropoda; class Insecta; order Lepidoptera; family Depressariidae; genus Ethmia; species Ethmia dodecea. Next base: position 15,788,321 of record OY979443.1, on the reverse strand, counting down.
TCTTATTCTTACGGGAAAATATAAAAACTGGTTAATAGAAGAAATACGTACTACTCCAAACAATAACAAATATAAACTTTAAATATGGTACCTAGTGTACCTATATTATTTATGTCGTAAGTAACCGCTATAAAGGAACTTTTGGAAATTCCCATGGGAACGGGAATAAACTGGATCCGCGCGGGCAACGCGCCGCTGGTCAACCTCTAGCTAGAGCATAAATAATTCGTCTGGTTTAAAGACTTACCTTAGAAATCCAAAATACACGATTATCATATAAAGATACATGCAAATCTCCATTAATATCATGTATGGAATAGAAAAAGCGGAAAACATGGGAAAAGATAAATACTCCGGCGCCTCCTTGTACTGTCTGAAATCATCAATTACTTTCATTACATTACATAACATAAGTTCTAATGATGAAAATAATGAGAGCAGTGATAGCCCGGACGATTAAAGAGCCGGTCGCACATCAGTGAGGCACGAGTTCGAATCCTGGCACGTAAAAATGAGTTTTAAAAAAACTTACGTACATATTTATCGCTAGCTCGACGGTGAAGGAAAACATCGTGAGGAAACAGAGTTAATTCTGAGACATGTGTAAATAGACCCGGTCCGGCGATGGGCTCACCACCTATCACGTTTCCAATGTATCTCGTGAAATGTGGGTATATCCAGTAATGGAATACCTCTGCCTACCCCCTCGGGGATGAAAGGCGTGAGATTTTTAAGTTCTAATCAATAATTTTTTTTTTATTCATTAACAATAATAACATTGTGTTTGAAATAAAATCCTTAAAGCTAAAATTATTAACAATGTCAACATTAAAAATTAAATTGTATTTAGATTAAATTTAGAGTAAATTAAATTAAATTTCTAATGAAAACCCTACCATTTAGATCACGTCAAATAGAATAACGTCAAATTGAATTATCTCACCACACTTCACGTTTAGAGGCACTTAGAAAAATATACCTACTGGTGAAAACTAGGTATTACCAGGAATGTAATACCTCTGCTTACCTCGTCGGTGAGAAAAGGAGTGAGCCTATTTCTTTTTCAACGGACTTCAATAAACTTGGAGATTATCTTTTCGACTTCGAATTCGACTGAATTTTTTTAATGTTTGTTACCTCAGAACTTTGGTTAAAACGGCTGCTGTTTACATTTAGCCAATCTTCATGGACGAGTTTAGAGTGCCTTGTTATTAGACTATTGATATTTCTAAATGTAATTTTTTTATTACTTACAGAATAAAACATTTTCATTTTAATTTTTTACTCTAAGGCGTGGGCATTTTCAGCAAAACAAGAATGGTTGCTTATTATACCTATTTTAAGAAGTCAACTTTCCCATGGAACTGAACAAGTTAAAGTTACAATATGTATAAGATAGGAGTCAGTTAGGAGTAATAAAAAAAACCGGCCAAGTGCGAGTCGGACTCGCGCACCGAGGGTTCCGTACAACCTTGCAAATTTATGGTTTTCGTAATTTTTCCTTTATCTATGCTATAAGACGTTGCTTCGTACCAAATTTCAAGATTCTGAGTTCACGGGAAGCACCCTGTAGGTTTTGATTCCCTTGCAAGTGTCGAAAATTTGCGGCATAAACGGCTGTATCTTTTGATTGCGTTGGCTTAGAAGTTTGATTTTTTCACAGCTTCAAGGGACAGTAGACCTGAGTAATTGATATAAATTTCAGCTTCATACCTCCACGCGTTCCTGAGAAAAAGGGTCTTGACAGACGGACGGACGGACGGACAGACGGACAACAAAGTGATCCTATAAGGGTTCCGTTATTTCCTTTTGAGGTACGGAACCCTAAAAACAGCTCTCTTTGCCAAAATGCGAAGAAAACATTTACCCATGAAATAGTCCTTTAAAGACCAAGTTTGTGGCCGTACCCACAAGAGTGCCAATTCCACCTGCAAACGAAAATAATTTAATAAAATTACTTTAAGTTACGCTGGACATCCACTTTTCGGAGCGGCCAGATTCTTACCGGGCAGAATTACAACCCTTTTGTACCCTCGCTGGGAGAAGTTGCAAATGACTAGTATTACTGACTGACTATAAATAGTTTAGTATCGATAGTTGTAGAGTGTTCTGGGTTCTAGGCAGCCGGAATTGGGCCAGTGCAATGCTCAGTCCTATGAAATGGGTCGCGGCTGCCTGTTTGCCTCCCCATTTAACGCAATATTTACAAAATGAAACAAACGAGACGAAATTTATTCAACTAAGTATTTAAAGAAATACTTTATAAAAAATGCTATTATACGTAGGTATAGATAGTTGTCTTATATGTCGTATGCATCGCTATGAAGGGATTTTCGGAAATTTCCACGGCAGCGTAAATAAATTGAATCCGTGCGGGCAACGGGCACTGGGCACCAGCTATGTAAAAAAATATAAAAGGCAAACAGACAAGACGTGCAAAATATTTGCCCACAGCATTATATGAACTCAGAATAGTTAACCCGATAGAAAATAAAATGCCATGTAGTTCTAACCTATAGTAGCTGAAAATGTTGCGGCACAAAAATAACAAGTTGTTATATCAGTCGCTTGCAATTCACCATCAATACTCATTTCATATATAGTCAATAGCTTTTGCTGAAACAAATACTGTTTTGGTATATTTAGAGATAAGGAATTCCCTCTTATTTATTCACCCAGATTCTGTTTAATCTTTTCTGTAATATTTAAAAATAACTTTTTAGTATTAGCATTGCACCCGTGCGAAGACGAGGCGGGTCGCTAGTACAGCATAAATAATAAAGAGCTTATAAAATATTGAGCTTACCCTATAATATATTATACCTTATAAAATATGTAACAGAATAAACGCAATTCCTGAAATTAGTTTGTTCAGTATTGACTACTAATACTTAATCGATCTCAGCTCGGATCAAAATCGTTAGAGCCGTTTTCGAGATATAGGTACCCGAAATATAATACATACCTGCATACAAGAATTTTATTGCTCGAAGCTTGGACGAGTTTAGAGTGCCTAGTTATAAGTAATGTTTTTTTCCTTGTTTTAAAGTAATGGTATTCTAGCTAAATGGTTATGTTTTTTATAATGTAGCTTTAATTAATATCAAACTTACATCTTCAAAAACCTTTAATAGTGCAAAGTTTATGGGAACCATCATGGTCGTCGCCGCGGTGTTGGTAATCCACATTGACACGAACATCGTGATGAAACACATTGCGAGCAACAACCTGAAATATTTTTAATTAATAAAAATTACAAATTTTGGGACAAAATCGTAAGTCCCAAATTAGGCAGGGCCTGTACTATGTGTACAAAACAACTGATAAACATACTTAAATAAATAATCCAACAGACATGTTCATGCACACAAATGTTGGCGAGCTGGAATCGAACCCGCGACCTCCGACTCAGAAGGCAGGGTCACTACCAACTGAGCCAACAGGCCCGTCAAGTAGGTTAATGTCCAGTAGGTACTCGTAGTAGTTTCATTGTTCCTGTGGATGTTTCTCCATTCCTATTTGCGTTATAATCACGTTTGTTGCTGAAACGAGCTCTCGATATAACAGTTACTTGTCACTGTAACGTTCTGTCGAATGTATTTCATCAGGATGTAGCAAATTAATTGGAATTTATACTGTTACACCGCCACTCCAAGGCTTTCTGTGCTGACCTATTGTTCGTTTACAACCTTTATCGTAATCGTTTTCATTTTGACGTACGTTGCTTCTTCCGTACATCTGTCTTTACCGCCAGTGTAAGTGGAGCAAGCACTGATCGCGTAACAAATGTCAAATATAGTAGTGTATCTTGAAGTGAAGAATATATTGATGTAAATAGAAAAACAAAATGATGACATACGATACATATGGAAATTATGAATAAACTACTATAAAAGGAGCCAGTAGGTACTACTTTTAACAAGACGATTGCGATTACAATTTTAAATAGACCCCTGACCCTTAGGTATGATAAAGGAACTGTACTTGTAGTGAGAGTATCCAATACACCGAATAGCGGCAAGTGCTAGCCGCTTGTGTAACCCAGATTGCTCCACAGCTGCAGCAAGCATCAAACTTCCCAAAAACATGAAAACGGAATCCTAAAACAGCATACGAAATTGTCTATTGACATCCGGAATAAAGGCTTCTGAAAAACTACCTATGTTTGATCGAAGTTCACTGTCTGTCGTTAAGCGTTTTACAATTAAGTATCAGGTGCCCACACACTGCCAAGATTTATCAGTTTTTTATTCAGACAACTTCATTAATTTTATTGTGTATTTAAAACATTTTTGCTAATTCCTAAAAAACTTAGTTAGCCAGCTTGTTTAATTTTTCCTGTAATAGCTACATAAATCCCCATTAACCCTAATAATTTCTGATTTTTAGGTTTGCAAATACTACTTCCTTAATAATATACTTCTTGTATTGGCCAATAGGTGGGAGTCCCCATTATTAGGTAGTGGATGGATGCGTCTGCACGCGTCGGGCACTCAGCCCGGCTCAAGTCTTAATTGATTAAAATTATATAATAATTAAATAATATTTACTAACACTTTTAGGCGCGATTGGTCCAATTCGGGATTGGTCAAATGTTGAAAAATAAAAATACATATTCGCAATTGGTAAAATTCGCGATTGGTCTAATTCGCGATTGGGTCAATTCGCGATTGGGACAAAATAAAAGAATTTCCAAAATAAACTATAAGACCTCAAATTTCGACTACGAGCTTCTTTGGGTTCATCCTTATAATAATACAAACGCAAGAATTTGTGAGTATGTTTGTTGCTCCTTCTATTTTGATGAAACTTTGCAGTTATATATCATAAACATCAAAATAACACATAGGCTGTTATCCACGTATTCCCACGGCAACGGGAAATGCGGGTGAAACTGCAGGGCGTACTATAGTAATTAATAAACTCACATTAATATAACAGACGCTGGTAGTAGTTGAGTCCATCACATTTGTCAATGGAAATATAAATAGCGGTAGAAATGAAGTGACAGGTAGTGGGATACATTCAGTCACCCAGTACACACCCATCATACAGAGAGTATAACCGCACCACTGGTATTTCTGAAAGTGTTGTGGTCTAGTTTAGGTCATTGATTGATGATGGAGAGAAAATAATACTATATATTTATGACACAAATATTTTTTTTTTGTCTTTAGTATTTTTTATACTTAACGATTTAACTACATAGTCTTTATACTTTATAGACATTTTACTTTAATAGACATGAAGATTATCCAGACCATTTACCTATTAAAACATTATGACATTAAGTCGTTTTACAGCCAAGTCATTTCGTCTATAGTATGCATTATAGCAATGAGGGGTTTTTACAGACCAACGCATTTTGCTACCCGGACAAAATACAACTAAGGTGCTCTGCTCGCCAAGGCTAAATGCAAGTAAGGCCAACGGGACCCGACCAAAAATACACTTTTGCTGGTTCCAAATGCTGTTCCCGAGAAGACTCAACAAGTAATATTATTACTTAGTCACGATTGTTACCGTTGCTTTTGTCTAAATTATTGGATGAAGAGAGCAGTGATAGTCTTACGATTAAAGAGCCTGCTTCACATGATGAAAATCAGTGAGGCTCGGGTTCGAATCATGGCATGTATCAATGAGTTTTTTTCAAAACTTACGTACATATTCACCAGTAGCTCAACGGTGAAGGAAAACGTCGTGAGGAAACCCGCAGGGCCCAGAATGAATTCTGAGGCAAGTGTAACAGAACCGGTCTGGCGATGGGCCCACCAACTATCACGTTTAGGGGTCCAAAGAATATCTGTTGAAAAGTGGGTAATTCCAGAAATGGAATAGGTACCTTTGCCTACCCCCTCGGGAATATAAAGCGTGAGATTATTTATTTTATTTTATTAGCACTCCTAAGAAGACACGAGATATTTTCCTGTTCAATTTTATTTTATCAAAAACCTATTCAGCGACTTGGTCTTGAAAACGAATTACGAAGACAGTTACTTCTAATTTAATATTCCTTTTTATTTTTTCTTGCACGATTTATTCCTTGCGCTCGTCATGTTGTTGGTATGCTTGTGTCTAGGAAAATATTCTGAGGGTTTTGCCTTTGGAGATTTTGCCTTCGCAAAGTAAAAATTAATAATGACATGCTTTCACTCTATTCCTCTTTCTCGAAAAAAAACTACAAAATGGATTTTCATGAAAACTTACAATAAGTACTTAACATAATATCAAAACATAAGCTATGTACTTTTCAACCGACTCTACCTATGTTTTTTATGTTTGTTACCTCAGAACTTTCAACTGGGTCAACCGATTTTGGAAGCTGGTGCTTCCCGTATGGTCCCATTTTAATTTGATCTAGTTCTCACAATGGCACACAATGAGAAAACCATAATAAGTGAAGTCGGCTCTCTGAGTTCTATGTTATTAGTTCCGGAAAACGAACCAAGTAGCAATAAAAGCCTTAAGTAGTTACTGCACTTTGTTAGTTGTGAGCAAAGTATTATGTAATATCAGGTAGTATTATTAGTTTTGTTAAAAAACTGTTGGTAAGCCTAATAAATAAAATAAAAACTATTAAACTAAACCTCAGAAGCTAACCTCAGTCGGTGGAGGAAGAATAATCGGGAGGAGGATTAAAGGCGTGATAATGGCCACTAATCCCCGCCAATGATATTTCAGAAAACATTTAACTTTAAAGCCTGTAGACACCAGCTCGTCTTCAAGCTCCCTAAAACAATGAAACAAGGTGTTGTATAAATTAATTAAATAAATATTTACGATAATTTTCTTCACCGTCTGTGCTGCTAGGGACCATTTTTGGTTATTTTTTAATATATGTACGTACATATTAATATTGTAACACACCGGCGATGGAGTCACCACCTGTACTACTTCAAGAAATGGAATACATTACTCCGTAAGTGTATAGGTACAGTACGGCCGTTTTGATTTGGGAGCTCTAAAGTTGCGCAACATTTTTTCCACCATTTGGCAGTACGAGGCGGTTTGCGCAGGTGGAGAATAGTTTCAGAGTAACCAAGTGAAAACGGCCATACTGTATAAGTATATTTTTGTTTTTATTTATTTTCTTTTGGTTTATATTCAGACAAATCGTACCAATGAAGCGGTGTTATAAGAGAAATGAAATTATTTAAATAAATTTGTAGGTAAGGGTATTGTACATACTCTCCCTCTGGTTGTGCTGGTTCATTATCTGGCTGTTGTTCTCCTTGAGACTCAGTTTCATCTTCGGGTACCATTTTCAAAACGTTGCAAATATTTTATAATCAATATTTGTTAATATATGCTTGTCCGAAAGGTACTGTTGCTAACGTAAACATAAAATATCTAGTTGGTCTGAATACACATACTTACATTATCTACTTACTTGCTTTTTAGGGTTCCGAAATGAGTGCCAATAGGACTTTATTCGACCCTAGCTCTGTCCGACTCCGCAGTTTAGTCGGCACGTAGGTAGAGATTGAGAGCCGAAGACGGAGCGAAGGTCGGGGTTCAAGGAAAGGAGAAGTTCAGCAGCCAAACGGTTTTATTTTATGAAGAAGATTGAAGATGAAGGAAATACAATTTTTAATTTCTCCGGGCGGAAAGCGGCAAATTTCGGCCCGCTGCGATAAACGAAGTTGTCGCTTTCCGCCTCCGTCGAAAAGCAAAAAAGGATACACACCTCGGGAAGTAAATAAGAAAGCCTCAGATCACATATTTGTAGACCTCTTACGTGGGAGAACCATGCTGCGGCACACCGGCTGATCGGATCCAGCCCCCCCCCCCCCCCCCTTCCCCGTCCCCTACTCCCACCTCAAAGGCCGGCAACGCAGTTGTGACTCTTGAGTTGCAGGTGTCCATGGGCGGCGGTAGTCACTTACCACCGTGACCCTTCTGCTCGTTTGCCCCCTTTGTTTTTCTTAATTTACTTCCCTAGATGTGTAATTTATTATTGTCACCACAGACGTGACTTGTCTAGTCGTCGTAGCACTTTGTATGTAGGTTGTAGCAAAACTAATAAAAAAAAATGTTGATATTAGTTTGAAAAAACCGTCGACCTAAAATTATTAAGTACTTACCTACCGACGAAAGAGGTTGGAAGAAAATCATTCTCTTTCCTGAACTTTTTCTTGAAACGTCTAACTTTGCTACCGACACTGCCGTTGAAAAAATAGAAGAGAAAGATGTAATTCTAATTTCAAATTCAAAATTTTAAATATGCTGCCAGAAAAAGAAGTTAAAATTGCAAAAAGTTAGTCAGTAGATAAGATTACGCAGATTGGAGGTAGGATAACGAGTAGGTACCTTGTTACAGTACTATTATGTTGTCTCTAATTTATTTTCATTTTTATTATTTGTTGTCATAGAGGTAATGTGAAAATTTCAACTGTCTACTGTTACGGTGCATGAGATACATTGCCCATTGACAGAAAGACGGACAGACGTACCTATAAACGGACGGACGGAAGGACAGCGGAGGATTAGTAATAGAGTCCCATTGGTACCTACTCCTTGGATTTGAAACGCTAAAGATAAGCTTGGTAACAAAGAGATTTAAATATATATTTTAATCTCTTTGCTTGGTAAGCAATATCTGTAGCAATAACAACAATAATTTATTATATGTATTTTATTTACTATTAAGTAGATTTGTATATACAAAATATCAGAATACACTGAGACTATCAAATCTGTCGATCAGACAGTGCACTAATACCCACAAAATAAAGTCTATAGAAATAAATAAATTACCATTTTATATTATTTTACTTACTAAAAATAAATAATACCCTAAAATTACAACATTTACAGTTAATGGACTCAATAAAATAGACATTAATTGTACATAATTATTAATTAGTCATCACGATAGTCGTGTTTTATTCTTCTTACTTAAATATTCCTCATTAAATTAGAAAAAAATAATATATCACGTGACAAGGGAAGTAACATGTGATCTGAGGCTTTCTTATTTACCTACTTCCCGAGGTGTGTATACATACTTTTTTTCTGCTCGATGGAGGCGGAAAGCGGCAACTTCGCTTAGCGCAGCGGGCCGAAAGTGTACGCTTCCCGCCCGGAGAGATGAAAACATAATATGTATATTCGCAAAATATTACCCTCCTTACGAGGCATCTCCTTTTTTGAAGTCGGTTACAATTTTAAAATTATTTAACAAGGTTTGAGACAATCTCAAATGTTTTACTTTTGAGGTTATTTGCTAGCAATAAAATTGATTTGGTTCTGCAAAAGATTTTGGCAACAGCATTGTGCTGACCTCAAACAAAAGGAAAATGGCAAGAGGATGGGGAATTATAATTTATATCGAACCGCTACAATTGTCAATGTAATGAAATGTAAAAATTAAAGTACTACCCTTAAAACTTATAGTGTTAGTAAAGTTTTTAATCAGTCGTTCATTAGCAATATATCGTTTTATAAAAACTGCATCGAACGAGGGTCCGACGGGCTTTCTCTAAAAGTCAGGGTCAGTTCACATCTCGGAGACTCGGTGCATCTCTATGTAGACTGAAGTCAGCGTTGCCAGATGTCCCGATTTTTAAATCAAAATTTAATGTCCCGCGCGGGACAGGCTCAGTCCTTTTCGATTCGACCGTGCGTGCAGCGTGCGTCTTTTCTTATTCCCATTTGCTTATAAATTTTGATTTCGTGATATTTTTTTTGTTAAAATACATTTTCTATGGATATTTCTGCTATCTATTAAACAAACGCTAAATAAACGTCATATTATATACGTTTTTTACTATGTTCCGCTTTTTTTTTCAAAAAGTTCCAAAATCCTGACTTGGCAAAAAATGTCTGGCAAAGCTGACTGAAGTATTACAAAGGAGGAACCTAATCGGATTTTCTGTGAGCTATTTCTGCGAGTTGTCTATCTTCGTCCGGCATGTCTTTGTCGTCCCAGCCCCACACGGGGTTTTCTGGGTGGTGATGGTCGTCTTCTGACTCCCCTGGCTCATTGTTCCACGGGTGGGATCCGTCTCCTGTCCTGGTGACCCGTTTTCGGATCATGTCCGCTGAAACTGTCTTCAGGTCGTAGGCCAAACCTGCAAAAATATTTTCAATAGTGAACATCCTTTCGGAGAAATATTCCATTTTCGGCCGGATCCGATTTAGTATGCAGGTACCTCAAAAAATCTAGAAAAATCCATAGATTCCCGGAAAATACTAAGTACCTAGTGATAGCCCAGTGGTTAAAGAGGCCGCTCTTTATTTGTGAGGCTCGGGTTCGAATCCTGGCATGTCGAAAGTTTTTCAAAAGCTTACGTACATATTTATCACTGCTGCCTTGTGTAAAATTGTATAATTAAAAAGTAGGTAATTAACAAAAGTGGTAGAGGTAAAATTATACATTCCTGGAAGTAACTAAGTTCCATGCACTAGTATCTTGTTTATAAGAAATCATTGGAAAATATCACGTGTTCAAGTACCTAGCTTGGCAGCAATGTCGATGAGAAGTGTAGACATATTGGTGGAGTAGTTTCCCAGCTCAGCCGCTTTGTAGTCCCAAGGGAACACGTGGTGATAGTTGTGCCAGCCCTCGCCGAATGCGCAGATTGCCACTGTTAGGTTGTCCGTAGCACCTATGTGTCTGAAATAGAAATAACACTGATTATTATTATTAATAATTCACAAATGAAACCGGAAATACAACGCGTCACAGAATAAGCGCAATTCCTCATACATCCCAAGTAGTATATCAATAAAAAAAAATAAAAAAAATATATGTAAACAAATTTTCTTTTATTATAAAGAGAAATGATATTACGGTTTCCATAGGTAGCACTACATTCAGTTATGCTAATTCATTTTTCGGATAAAAATTATTCGATTAAGTAGTCGATACTGAACAAACTAATTTCAGGAATGGCGCTTATTCTGTTAAATTTTGTAAATAATTTTTTCTATAATATTATTCGTAAGAAATAATCTATATACTATCAATAATAATATTATAAACTGGAAAAAAAAATTTGTATGTTTGTTACGAATAAACTCAAAAACTACTGGACCGATTTTAAAAATTCTTTCACCAATGGAAAGCTACAATATCCCTGAGTAACATAGGCTATGTTTTATTCCCGTATTCCCACGCTAGTAAATATAAAGTTCAATTTCATTATACCCCCTAAACCCTAAACTGGTTAGGTGGTGAGCCCATCGCTGCACCGGGTGCTACTCACACATGCCTCAGAATCAATTCTCAGACTTGCGGGTTCCTCAATGTATTCCTTCACCGTCTAGCTAGTGATTAATATTGAAAAACTTTTGGTACATACATGCCATGACTCGAACCCCACGGATACGCTCTATAAAAACGGGCTATTATTTCTCTGTTATTATCATTTTATTTATTAGATATTTGCGTTTGTTGTATGAAATGTGCATCGCTAGTGGATAGGTCTGTGATTTGTGACATTGACGTAATTTGTGCGTAACCATAGGTATATGTACTGCAATCGACCCATAACTGATCGTGACTCTATTAAAGAATTATCGAACCCGAGCCTCACGGGAAGCCTATCACTGCTTTTATCTTCACAATTTTAAGATATTACAAAATTTTTTGATTAAATTCATATTTTATTGGAAACGCTCTAAAGAGAAAAAAATAGGTAATCCTATTTATTTTCTATTTAGAAAGATTCCATTAAATTAATATTAATCATTTGATCTGAGTATTTATTAATAAAACTAGGTACCTAGTCTTCTATATTTTTAAGAGGTTTAATTTATATCGCGATAGCTTTTTTATGGTTTATTATACATGTTACAGACTTTCAGGGACTCTGATTGAATATAGTCGCATACAGCCTAGCTTCGTCAGCGTGGGATTGTTGACAGTTCTTCGTGACGACACGCATAGAGACGTGGCCCCACTAGAGATCGTTTGAACCGATTTGTATCGTCTAACAATATGAACCTGGAGTACCTGCCTAAAATACTCAGAATAAACGTAATGTTTTTGCTTTTAGATATTTGAAAATCAATGTACCTACCTACAACTTGTTTCGGTGGGTCTAAAATGGCCACTTTGAGCAATTCCTCCTTTTATGAATTCCCAGCAAATCCTAAGCAATTCCTTTAAATTTTGTAAAATGGTTCCCCATTTTAGTGATTCACTGACAATTCAATTCATTAGCAGATTCGTATTTGGTGAAAATTTCAAATATGAATCGAAATAGGATCCCAATATGATTCACCCGAAACGGCCTTTTTAGACCCCCAGGTCCTAGAATAATCTATATATATATAAAATGATTTGGTGATGTATCAACGCACAGCCTAAACCAATGGGTCTAGAGACTTGAAATTTTGCACATAGATAGCTTATACAATGTAAGCATCCACTAAGAAAGAATTTTGCTAAATTCAACCCCTAAGGGGTTGAAATAAACGTGCGCGAGCGAAGTCGCGGGTAAAAGCTATAAATTATATAAGTGTAGAAGTATAAGTCTGACCTTTATGGCGATTGTAATAAGAACGTTACAAATGTGTCAAGCTCCACGTGCTCTTGACTGTACCTAACTATAAAAAAAGTTCTAAGAAAGTTACCAACGCTTGTGTTTGATAACGATTAAATTTTTTCTCTGATATTCCAGTCTCGACGACCAAGTCACTAAACTCGTCACCCGCACTCGCTGAATCGCTACTACAAGAACATACCGCTGCATGTAATACACGCAACTTCGTATTCGATCATGTAAATCCTTGGGACATCCTAAAAGCATTCAAATCAATACAAATGAAAAATACTGCCGATCTCGACGGCTTATCTGTAAAAATCATATCATCCATAATAGACTTAATTGCCTCACCTCTAGCTTGTTTATATAATAAATGCGTTGATGATGGCGTGTTTCCTGATCTGATGAAACATAGTAAAATTATTCCATTATTCAAAGCCGGTAGTAGATTAGACCCTTCTAACTTCAGACCAATATCAATTCTACCGACTCTTAGTAAAATTTTTGAGAAAATTATTCTATATCAGTTGAGTGCACATTTTTCTATCAACAGTATAATGTCTGTAAAGCAATTTGGATTTACTAGGGGTCGCTCGACAACCGATGCCGGTGTTGAGCTAGTAAATCATGTGTTTGATGCCTGGGAGGAGTCGCAGGATGCTGTTGGGGTTTTCTGTGATTTATCTAAGGCATTCGATTGTGTCCATCATGAAATTCTCATCAGAAAACTACGTCATTACGGAGTACAAGGCCGCGCTCTTGATTTAATAAAGTCCTACTTGAAAAGCCGGATACAGTGTGTTGATGTAAACGGTTCAAGATCGTCTGGATCGGCGGTTTGTATTGGTGTACCGCAGGGCTCCATTTTAGGCCCCTTTCTATTTCGGGTCTATATAAATGACCTACCCAACCGAGTGCAACATGATATTGTACTGTTCGCAGATGATACATCTCTACTTTTTAAAATTAAACGACCTATTAAGTCTTATGACGAAGTGAACAGTGCAATTAATGATGTTGTCAGTTGGTTTAACGTTAATAATCTACTTCTCAATGAGAAAAAAACTAAATGTGTACATTTTTCTTTATCAAATGTTAAACGAACTTTAAACTCAGTTACAGTTAAAAACGAAAAATTAGAATGTGTAAACACTACAGTATTTTTAGGAATAACTCTAGACTCTAAGTTACAGTGGGGACCGCACATTGATACGTTGGCGAAAAGGCTCAGTTCTGCTGCATATGCCGTAAAAAAAATACGTAATATGTCAAGCGTAGAAACAGCTAGACTTGTCTATTTCAGCTACTTCCACAGCTTAATGTCATATGGCATTTTACTGTGGGGGAATGCTGCTGATGTCCAGAGAATATTTATTTTGCAGAAACGAGCCATTCGTGCAATTTATAAAATGGGGTCTAGGATGTCTCTAAAGGAAAAATTCAAGGAAATTAATATACTGACACTGGCGTCACAGTATATTTACGAAAACGTATTGTATGTTAAAAAGAATATATCACTTTACAAAAAAAATTGTGACAGACATTGTATAAACACTAGAAATAAGAATGAACTGGCTGCTTGTGCTAGTCGATTATCTAAAGTTACCAAATCATATAAGGGTCAATGTATACGCTTTTACAATAAGATTCCCATTGAATTACAAAATTTGCCTCTTGACAAATTTAAAATAATAGTTAAGCAAAAATTACGTAAAAAAGGCTACTATAAAATTACAGACTACTAAGTAGACCAACATGCATGGGATTAACCGACTCGACGCTATGTAAGGCTATTAATTATAATTATTATTGTAAACGATATTTATTAGTAAGACATGAGATTAAAAAGAGCTGCCCTTGAGTTTCTTGCTGGCTCTTCTCGGGGTACTGCATTCGGAACCAGCAGCTCGTCGGTGGAGATGGGCTGCTGTTTGCATTTAGCCAATCTTCATGGACGAGTTTAGAGTGCCTTGTTATTATAAAATATTGACGTTTCTAAGTGTATATTTTAATACCAATAGAAAATAAACGATTTTTGATTTTTTGATTTTTGATTAAGCATATACAACGCGTAACGGAGTAAGCTCAATTCCTCATACACCCCATTTAGTATAATAATATAGAAAAATACGATTTTTTTTATTTTTTATTTTTATTTTTATTACTTTAGTTGTGTCTTACCAATTTTCATAAATAAAGAGCAATAATAGTACGGTTTTCATAGGTAGACCTAAATTGAGTTATGCTAATTCGGAAAAAAATTCATCAATCAATATGACATGTGATTAAAAATAGCTGAAACTCATTATGTAGTCGATAATGAACAAACTAATTTCAGGAATTGCGCTTATTCTGTAACATATTGTATTTAAATCTCTCAAAGCATCACGAATATCACAATGCGGATACCATAACATAAATAATCAATTGTCTTTGACCACCTAGAGGTCACTGATACTTGTGTTGGGGTGGTAGTTGTTCTTTGGTCGTGTTATACAAGAAAAAAAAATTTTTTTCATACAATATGTGTGGCAACACCCTACAGGTACTAAGCTTCCGCTTTTTCCGTCCGTCTGTCCTGACTGTTTGTCTTTCAGTTGGCAGTATCTCAAGAACCGTTATATTCACGTATGTGTATTTTTTGCCGCTATTTATAACAAAAAGTCATAAAAATTAAAGGGGGTCTCCAAACAAAAAAATTTTTTTTCGGATTTTTATAATGGCTGTAGGTGGACGCTTGGATATTCACAGAATGTGTATTTGTATTATTATAGTAGCTATAAAAACAAATATAAAATGAAAATTAAGTTAAAAATGTAAGAGTTATTTTTTTTTACGTATTATGTTAATTTTTTTTATTGTATGGTAGTGCGGAAGCCTTCGCTTACGAATCCTAATCGCACTTGTCCAGTTTTTTTCTTTTTCAACCTGCGGTTGGAACATCGCCCCTCCTGCCCCCCCCCCCCACCCCGCTGATGTACAAGGATGGTCCATAAAAAAGACAAGGCGCCTTACTTGTCATATGGCTTGTTGCCCCAGATGTGGGCAGCGGAGTTGACGAGCCAAGTGAAGTGCAGAGTAATGGTGTACCGGGTGATGGCGGCGGCGTACCACGAGATCCACGGGCTCTCGCCCCACAGGACCACTGGGACCGCAGCAGGCAGGAGGAAGCACATTATTGGTACCGCGACAAGATATGTTCTGTAAAAGTAAAGCAAGTGACTTAAGTGGAATAGGTACACTGGCGAAAAGTCGGTATTTCCATGAATGGAATACCCTTTGCTTTCACGGCTTCTTCTCCTACTTACATGCTGAAGCGGTGGAGTTAAAATAACGATCAATACTACTTTGAATCAAAGAGATTTAAATATAATAGGGCATAGAGGGGACAAAGCGAGGAAAATTTGAAGTCAAAAGTTATTCCAAGTGGAATAAGTCTAGTACAATTTCGACCGAATGACAGCTCGCGTTCATACTAATTGACATGACAAGGACATGACGCTTAAGCTTCAAACTTTTGTATGAAAATATTCCCAATGCCACCTCTATGTCCTATATATTTAAATCTCTTTGCTTTGAATACAACATTTTGCCTTCAGCGTAAAATTTTTGAAACTTAGTAAGTCTATCAGCATTGTAAGGCCCTAATATAGTCGACAGTGTAATTACTAAAGCTCATGCGTTTCTTAAGGCGTTTTTAAAACAACCAACTTGAGAGGATAACATTGTCCATACAGTAGTTGCAACGCTTTGGAATAGATAAGCACTCGTTTTTAAAGCTAGATAATGGATCAAAGCGGTGCAACAGACCCACTTTACTAGTAAATAGGTATGTTGACAAAGACCTATATTATTTGATGGTACAGACAGCTCCATATTTAGTAGCAGATTTATTTTATAGGTTTGATTTTAGGTAAATTACGGAAGCAACGTCAACTTTGTTAAATTAGCTTTTTTTTGTAATTCTCAATCTAAATCTTCTCCTCAACTATACATAACGAAGCGGTGGAGTCGCAATGACTTTCAATAAGAGGACTTATAAGCCCCTTCATTGAATAAAAACTTGTGACTTTTTTGACTTGACATTTACCTTAAATATTACGTACCTCTTCTGGAACATGACAATGGGGTCCTGTTCTAAGTCGGACATGTCAACCTGAGCCCCCTTCTCGAAGACCTCCTTGTGTTTCCGCACCATCAGCCACCCCATGTGGGAGAAGAAGAAGCCGCGCTTCGCATTGTGTGGATCCGCGTCCGTTTCCGTGAACTTATGATGTACCCTGCACAATATGAACAATAATAATAATTATTATACATTGTGGGTCACAATTCACACAGGGTTATTTAGTCCCAAACTAGGCAGGGCCTGTACTATGGGTACTAAACAACTGATAAACTTACATAAATATTAAATGACCAGACACGAAGCCAACAGATATGTTCATGCACACAAATGTTGGCCCGAGCGGGGATCGAACTCGACGGGATGGGGCAGGACCACAGTAAATATTGGTACCTATAAGCTAAAAAAGTACGGTAACTAAAAAACGTCCTAAACAACGCACCCACACGACACCCACCGGAACAAGTTCCGCTATGACCTGTTCCGGCGTTAAGAAGTTGTCAGTTTTTTATTCACCTCATTTGGATCAGGGGTGGACTCAATGCTAAGATTTATGCGGAGTTTTGTTGTACAGTCAAGAGCACTTGAAGCTTTACACTTGTAGTGCGCGTCTGACCTCTAAGGCGATTGTAATAAGAAAGTTACAAAGTCCAATGTGTCAAACTCTACGAGCTCTTGACTGTACTATGATAACTGCTTTACATTTTTAACTATATTTTGCTATTTCGTCAGCATTTCTTTAAAAAAATACCTATTTCATTTCGTTTTCTAACTATATGTGCTAAAAATCACGTTGGTTCTTTACTACAGTAAAGACGAATAAACACTGTCGCTTTTTCAAAATTAGTAGAATTACGATAATCAGTAATTTAATTCACCACATAAAACTTCGTAGCAACAGAATTTGTTATAAAGTTCATATTTAGTTTGTTATTTGTGACCTGCCTCAATCCAGTACTCAGTATGAGTCATATCGAACGACTAGTACCGGAAGGGTAGCGTGTTCATAGACGTTTTCTCGTCAATAAATAAGGTCATACCACAACCGAGGTGATTCGATTCGCTAACACAACAAAAATATAGGTTTATATAGACGTAAGCTACAATGCTACAATGCAGTTGGATCAGCATAAAACTTGTCTGATCAATAGACAGACAGGCAGCAAATTATTGCAAAATAGTTCCGGTTTTCATTCTGAGACAACCTACTTAATTTTTCAACAATAATGTCCTTATTAGCACTTATTTTTCTTCGGAAATTTTATTCAAATCTTTTTAATGGACACGGAAATATTGTTCTCATTATGTCATACTGAAGTCAGGTTTTCGATGTGCGAGCGCGTTCGTAGTGCGCTTGCATGACTCAATAAAACACGGTCCGATTCACTGGTTAGATGCTAGCAGCGAGGAACTCGGATCAAATGATACGAGTAGAATCTGAGTAGTCATCAAACTCTTTCCGAGCGGGATCGTGCTAAGCTTGATGGGCCATTTACACGAGGGCAATCCAGTAAGACAATCCACTAAGCCCATACAAAAAAAAACTTGAGGACAATCCATTGCAGTGGACTCTCCATTTACACGAAGCCATTAGTGGATTGTCTTAGTGGATTGTCTCAGTGGACTGCCCTCGTGTAAATGGCCCGTAAGGCCAGGTATTCCCGCAGCAGTTGTAACGTAGAGATTGCTTACTCAGTGAGTAGGCAGTAGGCATTTAGTAAGCGCCAGCGCGCAACTGAACACGCCAGCCAAGACACCGGGCTCGTGCATTTTGTAGGTATTTCAATATAGTGACTATAAAAAACATTTTATTGAGTCAAACTCTACGAATTTGTTTAGAAATATTTAGTATCATATGTTAGCACAAAAAACAAATTTAAAATATCAGTAGTTCAGTCCTGACATAGAAAAATAAAACAAAAAGGGGTAACTTTGTGATTTTTTTCTATCGAGTGAAGTTTATCAGATCGTGTAACTGAATGTGACTTTGACTAGACTATGTCTTTAAGTTATATATATCTTTTTTTCAGAATTTTAAATACTATTTTCTGTGTGTCAGATGTTTTTAAAAATTACAAAAATCGCTATCTGCTGGCCCACCCAGCCTTAAGAGCCTTTAGTCCTAATCTGGACTAACCTGTGATCTCGCACCCACTCGTAAATATGGTTCTGGAAGGCCATGGTCTGAAGCAGGGCCAGCCCAAGGCGCAAGAGCCAGTGCGCCTTGTACGCGCGATGCGCCCACAGCCTATGCGCACCCGCAGTGACCCCCATTCCCGAAAGCGCCGAGAACAGCAGTGCTGAGAACACAAAACACAAATAAAATAAATATGGTCACGCCTTCTATCCCCGAGAGAGTAGGCAGAGGTATTACGAAGGACCTAAGAAGATACAGAGAACTTACTAGTAGTGTAAAAAAAACTTAAGAAGGATCTATGTGAGGATTTCTTTAAGTTATTCTGATTTGTGTGGCTTCCTGAAAAATTTAACTGTTACAGTACCTTTGTCGAAACCTATATTGACTTAAATTGTTTCTAATTGTGAAAACTTTTAATTGGCTCTCCTGTTGCTTATGATTATTGCTCATAGTGTTATTTTAGCTGTAAGTTTTCCGAAAAATAAATAAATAAATAGTGTTAAAGTAAAATTATAAGTAGTACTTATTTTCACAGTTTTTAAAATTGTTTTTTGGTTGCTATACTTCTAGAATAAAGTTATATTATTATTATTATTCCATTGCAGGAAATTCCCACTTTTCACGAGTATATTTTGTGGACCCCTAAACGGGAGAGGTGAGCCCATCGCAGACCTGGGTGCTGCTACACATGCCCCTTAATCAGTTCTGTGGCCTGAGGGTTTCCTCACGATGTTTTCCATCTATTATATCTTGCATCTACAGTAAACAGCCATTTACATAACAATCATTTTGTTCCGCATAACGAGGCATCACCTATTTACCAAGTAACCACCACCTATTCATTGCGCATCGATAATTGATTTTCTATTGTTCCCTACAAATACCTAAGTATATTTGATAGTGACTAGTAATTTTTATAGATTTTTTATTTCGTCGCATATCATATAATATGTTATAATGAAATTACCTCATTGGTGGAATATCTACTTATTTATTTATTTATAGCTGTTCCGCACGGTTTCACTCGCGTAGTTCTCGTTCCCGTGCGCTTCAGCTTCCTGATAATGCAGCTTTCCGTTGGTAAAATATTTTTTTAAATCGGGTTAGTAGTTTCGGAGCCACAACCAAACAAATCTTTTTTCGTTATTCTTTATAATATTAGTATAGATAGATTATACGGTACAGTGTACACCGACAGCACCACATAAAAAAATATTGCACAGAAAACACACATTTTACTCCTAGAAAAGTAAGTTTTCCTTTGATATATCTTATTATATTATATGTGTGCAAATTAATGGCGTACACATCTTTGCGTTGAGACGACAGCCAAAACCAAAACAAATCTTCATTAAAAATAAAAACGAATAAAACAAAACAGCTTTCAATTATCTTAGATTAGTAGTCTACTTATCTGATGGACTTTTCTCTTTTGCTTTGGAGCTCCTTAAATAGATTTTTGATAATTAATTCGCTAAGAGGCTTATAGGGAAGAAGAGATTGAAAACCCATCGACAAATAAAATTAAAATATCATACTGTTTTTCATATTTTTTTCTCCATTACGATGAGAAATGACGGAATTGTTTAGTGATGGAATTGAATTTGTTACTTAGTTATGTAAAAAGTTTGTAATAGAAGTTAAGATAGACACATGAAATCTTACCAAATAGAATTGTTAACACCATAACTTTGCCTGTGAACATCAGGTAGATTCCGTAGATCGCAGCGCCGTGTAGATATACGAAAGCCAGCACATTTCGCCACACAATTTGCCATCTAAAATATAAAAACAAACGTTCAATATGAAATAGTTATTACAGTATTGCTTTTATAGTGAAATTTATTTTAACGGATGACTACATATCTACTTGAAATTTGGGCAACTTTGCCTAGTAACACAGTTTAGTGTTAAGTATTTTAGCCCACATTTCTTTGGATTTTAATAATAATATAATCTCACACCTTTTATCCCCGAGGGGGTAGGCAGAGGTATTCCATTACTGGATATACCCACATTTCACGAGATATATTGGACCCCTAAACGTGATAGGTGGTGAGCCCATCGCCGGACCGGGTCTGTTTACACATGTCTCAGAATTAATTCTGAGACTTGCGGGTTTGCTCACGATGTTTTTCTTCACCGTCGGGCTAGTGATATATGTACGTAAGTTTTTGAAAAACTCATTGGTACTTGCCAGGATTCGAACCCGAGCCTTACTGATTTTCGGCCGGCTCTTTAACCGTTCGGCTATCTTTGGATTTTTTTTTAAATACTGACCTTGCTAAAGTAATGCCTTCTGTATAGATATAATTGAATTTCTAGGAAGTCACTAAAACCACGTCGTTTTTAAGGTTCTCGTATCTAAAGGGTGTCGACGGGACACTATTTGGTAATTTACCAACTTCACTATTACTAAGCCTCCGCTGTCCATACGTCTGCCTGTCTCTCAACGGGACATATATCATGAACACTAATGTAGACATTAATTGTTCATAGTATGTATTTCTATTGTCGGTCTAACAACAAATAATAAAAATTAAAGGGACCCATTCAAGACACATGTGTTTGTCGAGTTTTTTGCTCGATTTTAATAATGGCAATAACGCTTTTATTGTTAAGAGTGTATAAACCAAATCATAAAGTAAAATAAAGTTTAAAATTAAACGCGTTAGACTTGCTGTTTTGGAGTTTTTTTGCTCAATTTTTTTATTGTGTGGTGGTACGGAACCCGTCGTGTGCGAATCCGTCTTGCAATTTGCTGGTTTATGAAATACTTGAAGGAAGCAGTATGATTCATCTGCACCCTCTCAAATAACATGAGCAATGACTTTTGTGGTCCGAAACCAGCGTGGTGCGCTAAATCTTACATGTTAATCACTACATAGTATAAAACAAAGTCGCTTTCTCTGTCCCTATGTCCCTTTGTATGCTTAAATCTTTAAAACTACGCAACGGATTTTGATGCGTTTTTTTTTAATAGATAGAGTGATTCAAGAGGAAGGTTTTAGTACTAATACTAAAACCTTCCTCTTGAATCACTCTATCTATTAAAAAAAAACGCATCAAAATCCGTTATGCTAACTTAGTGCAATGTTAGCATTAACTATGTTAATGCTAACATTGCACCCGTGCGAAGCCGGGGCGGGTCGCTAGTGGCTTATAAAATACTTACTCGTAATCTCTTCTTTTCCAATGCGCTGTGTTGAAAGACACTTCGGGCATGTCATCGTCGATATTCTTAGTGACAAATCTGTTGGCTAACGTCGGTGAGGAGCTCGGCATGATGGCGACCTGATTTCTGAAAACAAACCAAAAAATTTCTAAGTTCCGTTTTCACAGACTGTTAAAGTACTAATGGGGAACTTGAACTAAAATTATATTGATAATTTTTCTTAATAATTCAATAATGATAGTGTCTAAAAGTGCATTGCTGAAAAAAACAATCTAAAATTATGATTTTTTTCGCGAAATATTTGAGTTCTACGCCGGTGGGCGTTTACGCGCGAACTTTGAAATGTAATTTTTTTATTGACAATAAATTCATTATTTGTGCATATTTAAACTTTTTTCTTTTTCCTAAAGATAAATTAAAAACAAAATTTTATGCAAGTTACTCCCGATCCCAGTATAATCCCGAAACTACACCAATACTTTCCACAATAAATGTAAATCTACACTAACATTATGAAGAGGAAATATTTGTATTTTTGTATGTATGTGCGTATACTACTACACTACTAAACATTTAAAAAACACCCGAGAGATAGGCAGAAGTATTTCATTTCTGGAAATACCCACTTTTCTCGAGAATATTCGATCTCTAAACTAGGTACAGTCAACAAAGTTGTTGGGGTTACATGGCCAGTAACTAAGAACTAATTTTTCTGGGGTAGTCATAACTAAATCTTATTCATTATTGTTTATTTCAAAAGGTATCTTTGATCCCTATAATTTACAAAAAAAAAAAAAATACAAAAAATAACTATAAATACATTTAAGGCTTTAAGAGAAAACTGAATCTTAGTTTCTGCTCATGTAACACTATCAACTTTGTGGACTGTACTAAGTACATCAACTGGACCAATTTCAAAAATTCTTTCACCGACAGAAAGATTTTCCCACGAGAACAAGACTTACATGGGTGAAATTAGTTTATAATAACCAAGTGACATTATATTTCTGTTCATTACTCTAATTTACACTTATAGGGAGATGTTTTGGTCACCTGCAGGCGTGTTCAGGGAGCTTCGATATTCGATATCGGAAAATCTGTTGAACACTTTCGAGATGGGCTGATGTTGGTAGCGAAAACTAATGTCATATGTGACATAAGGATTCGGAAAATTTTCCGTGGCTGTCAGAAACGCCTAGAATAAAGTTTCCGAAGTCGATAGATTCGCCTTCAGAAAATTTTTCACTCGATCTGAATCGAACGGAAACGGTATCGAGTCTCCGTGAATACCTCTGCTGATTGTTATTCTAAGGGCATCATCTAGATCACCATCATAAACTAACTGTACAGTCGAAAACGGAAACCGTTACGAGTATTACCATTAAATTATTTTGTGCTGGTTTGTGCCCATTACGTACAAGAAAAACCGCCGACCGCGACGATAAACGGAACTGCAGTTATAATATAATATAATACACATATTAATCTATCTAATAATATTATAAAGAGGAAAGATTTGTATTTTTGTATGTTTGTAACGAATAAACTCGAAAACTACTAGACCGATTTTGAATATTCTATCGCCAATAGAAAGCTACATGATCACTAAATAACATAGGCTATGTTTTATTCCCGTATTCCCACGGGAACGGGAACAGTTACAGTCAAGAGCACGCTAAGCTACTACTTTGGACTTTGACCCGGCCCTGTATTCTATGGCGTATAAATTAGAGCTCAGCTTAAACTGGTAGTGTAAAGCTTGACTTGTTCTTGACTGTACAATATCCCTGATTAAAATAGTTAAGAACCACCCGCCGGTTCCAATTGGAACCGAGACACAATCAAAAATAAATTGTGTCTGTGATTCATGGTCTGAGACGTTAATCCCGTATTCTCACGGGAACGGAAACTACGCAGGCGAAACCCCGCGGAAAAGCTAGTAATGTATTATATAATATTGATATAATATTATAAACGTATTGTTTAAAAATAATTTATTAAAAATAAATCGAATGTATAAAAATGAGCGTTATCCTATACCGTTCAACTTGAGAGGAAGTATGGTAAGGTTTTAGAAAAAAAAACACAGACATGCGCAAACATAAGCGGACGCAGTTATTCAGATAATTTTAGGAACCCACGATTACTTTAAAGATGCACTTTAGAGGTGGGTATTTCATGTGACGTGGTAGATACAAGTACGTTCTAGGCAAGGCAACTTCGTATTTTCACAACACTGCACTTGTACAAACTTCCTTCCACTTACAAACGTATTAGATAACTAACCAAGCGTGGGCATGCGATAGTTTGCACCTATGCTAACGTTAAGGGCATGGAGAGTGCTCGCACGTGCTTATGAACTACAGCATGCTACTTTTTTAATAGGTAAACTGCTAGATGCTTACTTCAGCAGTTTGACATTGACGCACACACATTTCACTGGTCTGTTGGCTCAGTTGGTAGTGACCCTGCCTTCTGATTCGGAGGCCGCGGGTTCGATACCAACATTTGAGTGGATGAACAATGAACATGTCTGTTGGCTTCGTGTCTCGTTGTTTAATATTTACTTAATTAGTTACTATCAGCGCCCCGGGGTTTCACCCGCGTAGTTCCCGATCTAAGCTATATATAACTGTAAAGTTTCATTAAAATCCGTTCAGTAGTTTTTGTGTGAAAGAGGAACAAACATCCATGCATACATCCATCCATACAAACTGTCGCATTTATAATATTAGTAGGATTATGAGTGTTTCTCTACTATTTTATGCATGTATTATTACCTATTAAACCTATCTATTAAAAAACCGCATCAAAATCAGTTTCGTATTTTTAAATATCTGAAGCATACATAGGGACAGACAGACGAGAAGCGATTTTGTTTTATTCTATGTAGTGATAGCAAAGTTCTATATATAATATCTTTGAGTGATAGCAATTACTTATTCTGTGGTGATAGTGACAGTGACATATGTATGTGTAGGTATATTAATGTAGGTAACCAAATTCGCTCAGGCGCCAGAGGTCTACTTCTCAAATAGCCCATTCGTGGGCCGATTTTGATGACTCTCACGTCAATCGATTCGTCATAATCTTGCAAATGTCACTAAAGACATGACAGTAATCAAATTAAAATATGGAAACAACCAAACGCAATATTGTAAAAAAGGAAAAATATTTTGAAAGTCGACGAACTATTTCAAGTGGTTGTCATTGAATAGATATTTGAAATTTACCCTTAGGTTTCTACTACGATTTTTCTGGAAGAAAATTCCGGATCCGAAGAGTCATAATAATTGGCTTAAAAATTGGTGAAAATGTTTTTTTTTGTACTCATCCTATCTGCGTAAATTTAACAATCTACTGACCGTTATGTAACATGATCGGAAACGTATAATTACTGGTATGTAGTAGAATAGACTAGGAATCCGACTTGCAAAATAATACGGACGAAATATTGGACTATTAATTATTATTTATATAAAGTTTGACGTCGTTATAATAAAATTTTTTTAGATAATTCTAAAAAATTAAAAAAATAAACCTCACGCCTGTTATCCCCGAGGGGGTAGGCAGAGGTAGGTATTCAATTTCTGGATATACCCACTTTTCACGAGAAGTTCTTTGGACCCCTAAACGTGATAGGTGGTGAGCCCGTCGCCGGAGCGGGTCTTTTACACATGTCTAAGAATTAATTCTGCGACCTGAGGGTTTCCTCACGATGTTTTCCTTCACCGTCGAGCTAGTCATAAACGTAAGTTTTGCAAAACTCATTGAAGGCATCCTCATGCGAGGATTCGAAACCGAGCCTCACTGATTATCGCACAACGCACTAGCTTAATTAGCAAGATTTCCTTATATGAATTACGATACACCAAAGCTCTAATTACCGCAAAAGTCTCCTGCATTTCTCGGAAGACATACAGAAATCAATATAAGGGCGAACAATTTTTAGCACAATATAATTATTACACACTAGGAGGCGCCCAGCGGCGTTGCTAGGAATTTCGCATAAGCCCTTCTTATCCCACGCCTAGGTCATAAAGCAATCCACTGTTCAAAAAAGTCTCTACGTTCAGTAGTTTCAGTTTTGTGTTGATGAGTCAGTAAGTCAATCAAGTTTTCTCTCTTTCAATAATACCTAGTGATTATTATAGTACATAAAAAGAGCTGCCCTTGAGTTTTTTGCTGGTTCTTCTCGAGGTACTGCATTTGGAACCAGCAACTCGTCGATGGAGATGGGCTGCTGTTTACATTTAGACAATCTTCATGGACGAGTTTAAAGTGCCTTGTGGACCTTTCTAAGTGTAATTTTTAACTACCCACAAAAATAAAAACATTTTCGTACGAGTAGGTTCTAGCAAACCCGTCAGCGGCGTCGCCCGCCACCCATTTCCTGTTCCTGAGAGTTCCTGTTTAAGGTTTTTATATCTACACTAACTCCACTATCTATACTTCTATACTAGTCTGAACCGCTAGTAATATTATAAAGAGGAAAGATTTGTTTTTTGAATTTTAGTATGTTTGTAACAAATAAACTTAAAATCTACTTTTACTGGACCGATTTTAAAAAATATTTCACAAACGGAATGCTAAATTAAAAATAGAATGAAAACCTTTCTATTAGAGATTTACTCGTACAATAAGTAGATACGTTTACTAAACTAACGGTACTTAGGTATCTACCAAGACCGTGCTGGCGCATGTATTGAATGTAGAAAGTTTCTTTTATTGTTGCTATTGCTTTTATGAAAACACATAAAGATCTTTGGTTTCGTCATTCACAGTTATTGAGGTTATCGAAAGCAGGTGACAATTTTTGTTTCGCTAAATCAATGGGGTCGAGTGACTATATAAAAAACCTTCTAAATAGAGAAAAACAAAATTTCATTGAAACTCAGTAAGAAAGTATTTAGTGTTAACCTTCTAAATAGAGAAAATTTGTATTTCATTGAAACTTAGTGAGTAAATTAAAATTTTGGTTGTTAATTATATAAAAGTGTTAACTGCGGCAAAGTATTGTGGTATATTTATTATTGGCCCCTCGGGAATGTGTACAATTCAATATGCCTGAATACGTGCAATGTGCAACTGCCTTGACCCGCACGCACATATTACTAAAAGATTTCAAATAGATTTTTTGTGTAGGGTATTTGGTAAAGACTTTATATTTTATCTACATGTTCTTCGCGACTTCACCTACGCAAGTTCCGTTTCCGTCGGAAAATGGTAGCATTTATAAAAAAAATTGGTCCATTCGTTTCAAAGCCTTTAATTTACAAACAAATATACAAAAAAATAACATTTCTGTTTATAACATTAGTGTAGAGCTACAATAAAGTCAAAACCTAGGTATTTTTTATAGAGACACATTCCACTACTCCCAACATATAATATCTAAATCGATTACAGTTATATATACATTTTTGTAATATTCTATGTCTTACGTACAGTTATTACAATATCACATATACTTATAGTATACACTTAGATATAAT
Organism: Ethmia dodecea; assembly: GCA_963855545.1. Classification (NCBI taxonomy): domain Eukaryota; kingdom Metazoa; phylum Arthropoda; class Insecta; order Lepidoptera; family Depressariidae; genus Ethmia; species Ethmia dodecea. Next base: position 15,760,897 of record OY979443.1, on the reverse strand, counting down.
ATATATAGATATAAACAGCACTTTCAGAATTTTTATTTCTGTTGCTTTACACAAACACTATTTGACGGAATTAGTTGTATTTTTTGAAGTGAAAACTTCTTTAGCGGCGTTGAGCACTTTTGTGGGATGGGTAAAAACTGTGAAACTCGCGTCAGGTCACGTGTGCTGATCGAAAAACCGTAAGACGGTTGGAGAGTAGTGTTGTAACACCGAAATCGATAATCAAGTTTTCACTTCTGCCGACACTCCCGGAGTGCAACCCGTGTTTTTTTTGTGTTTGTGATAACTTAGTACCTGCGTTAGCTTACATAATATAGGACTCTTTTTACAGAGGGAAACTGTCTCATTTTCACGGGAAATCACAAAAATATATTCGAGCCCAAATTCTTAGCACATGAAGTTCCAAGAAGATGTAGTGACAAGGATAGAAAAGGGTATGTTACGCTGGTTTGGTCGAAAGAAGAGTAACGAAGGAGATTTATGGTGCGAATTTTCAAGGATGCAAGGAAAAAGGATGCCCCAGAAGGACGTTCACGAAAGAAATAAGTGACATCCTTCAAAAAGCTGGGGTCCGGAGTGCGAATAATAAAAGAACGTGCATGAAAAGGCTTATGGATGTGATGAATGTCGTATATAAATAGATCAATTATATAATATACTATCGGAAGTCCGCCAATCAAGGATATTAAAATAAACCATGTACCAGATTTTAAGTTAAACCGGCAACAACACCACTATTGAAACCACATCTCATTTGGTGCAGTAGTTTTAACTTGTTGATGTATTAAATTAAGACCCCTCGTATTAAATTTTCTTTAATAACACATATTTACAGTACAGAAACTGGCCAGTTACAATTGTGTTACCTATAGATAGATACCAAAAAGATTTAAATATACTAGGGCCTCTTATATTTAAATCTCTTTGATAGATAATTTTGATGATGATGTTCTCTTTTCACCCACCCAAGTACCGCGGAGGTAGAATGTAAGACCATCTTGTTTAATGTACTTTCTACAGAGACACAGTAAATATTAAAACACCAGTTTATTCATACCGTGGTGGTAGGCGTCCAGGGAATTATAAGGAAATTCCGTTCAGTCCTTCACTACTTGACACTGGTAATGACATTTAGATACCCAAAGAGATTTAATGGTTTTATCTATGATATATAGATTTAAAGTCTTTCCATTTACGGAGATTGTTTTCCATTTGTAAATTATAACTAGCTCGCTCTATTCTGTGGTTTGAACAGAAAGTTAGAAACGTGTACACTGTGCGGCAGTCCAGTGAATATACTAGCCGTAGAAATATGTGTAATCATCATAACATAACTTTACTGACAGTGAAACTGCCGACTCTCTATAACGAGTTGCAATATCCACCAATGGCCTACACTTATACAGTTTAGTAACCTATTGTGATGATTGATACATTTGAATTATTGCATATTTAATATTCTACCGATTTCTTTTTTTCGTGTGGTGATAATTCTCGATTGACCTCGTGAATAGTTTTTTGAGTATTTTGGTTTTCGCGTCTATTAAATTTATGAGGCATAAGAGAGTTATGAGTTACACACATTATTTTTGCACCCGGTCCGGCGTGATGAGCTCACCACCTATCACGTTTAGGGGTCCAAAGAATATCTAGCGAAAAGTAGGTATATCTAGAAATGTAATACCCCCTCGGGGATAAAAGGCGTGAGATTATTATTGTTATAATATAGTCACTAATGGTCACTCGGCACCTTATGCACCTCTAAGCTATACATATTTAATATAAAACAAAGTCGTTTTCCGCGTCTGTCTGTATTTATATCAGCTAACTTAACCACGCGACGGATTTTGATGCGGTTTTCAAAAATACGTAGAAAGAGGGTTAAACGAGGAAGAAATTTTCCTAAAATATCATACTAGCGGATGCCCAGCAGCGTTGCCCGCACGGATCTAGTTTATTCCCGTTCCCTAAAATCCCTACATAGTGGTTGCCTACGACATATAAAACACCTACATACCATATTCTAACTAGGTTTCATCGTTTCGGAGTAGTACGTATTTCTCGTTTTACCCAGTTTTTTTAATTTTCCCGTGGGAATGAGATATTTTCCTGGAATGAAAAGTACCCTAGATGTTAACCCAGGTACTCAGTTACCTACTAAATTTCGTCAAAATCTGTTTACAGTATATATTATAGTAGACAGAGATACAAAAATTACAAAAAAAATAGTTTTTTTATCTAAATCGATAACTATTTACACTACCGCTAAAATTTACCAGAAATATTTCATGTACAGACACGGTCCCGTTAGAGTTTTATTATTTGTATAGATAGACTAGCAGTTCTGAGCGGTTTTACCCGCGTAGTTCCCGTGGGAATAGGGGAATAAAATACAACGTATGTTACTCAGGGATATTCTAGATTTCCATTGGTGGAAGAATTTTCAAAATCGGTCCAATAGTTTTATATAGTTAGTATAGTTTTATATAGTCCAAGAGTTTATTCGTAACAAACAAAGATAATACAAATCTTTTCTCTTTATAATATTGAGTATAGATATACCGAAGTCAGTGTCACTTTCACATTCACATGAGATGACAATTCGCTCATACAACAAGTGCCGTAGACGGAGTAGGCTGGGTACACAGCGTCTGTACGACTCAAATCTGTGTGTATTTTAAGATTTTGTAGGTCACTGTGCTTTTGGCATACTTTTACACTTCATATCTCCAAATCCTTAGTCTTGGTATGTTTGAACAGTTGTAAAAATAATTCAAATTCATTAGAAACGGAACAGGAAATTAGACAAATCACTACGACAATAAATTGTACTGTACAGTAATATAATCTAATGTAATACTAACGACCATTTATTTAATTAGCATCCTATCACGAGGTATATTTCCTTACAGTAAAGCTCATACTCATATTATTTAGATTTATTTATATGAATATAAAAAAATAGTAATCTAACATTATTTTGTTTTTATTAAGAAAAAGTCACGTCCTGTATAATGTACGCTATAAGGTTTGAATAGAATAAAAATAGCACACAGCAATTCTAATGATTTGTACCTATCTATTATAGAAAATATGTGTTCGATTTATTTTCTACCTGATAAAATAATTGTCGAAGGAATTCGGAGTGTACAGAAAAACCCTACCGGTTTATGTTACATTCTTTGGTGATCGTTTCATGTACCTGTGTGTTTTAATAAGTGAACAAATTAAAAAAAAATCACAATGTCATGCCGAACATTTTCGATATCCCAAATTACTTTTGAGTTAGTCATGGATATCAAGTTATTTAACTGACGTAGGCAGTGAAGTAAGATGAAACTAGCTCTTGACCAATTTTATATCTAATATATAAAAATAATTCGGGTTTTCTTTCCTGACGATATAACTCCAGAACTGACGAACCGATTTCCACGGTTTTGCATTCGTTGGAAAGGTCTAGGGCTCCGCAAGGTTTATAGCAAAGAAAATTCAGCATTGCGCCCGTGCGAAACCGGGGCGGGTCGCTAGTTTTATATAAAATTGGCCAAGAGCGAGTTCTATACCCCGTACAAAAACATCTTTCTGGATTTGAACCCCATACTATGAGATTTTCAAGTGTCTACATATAACGGTTCATAAAAGTGAAAAATCAATTATTTCCTGTACGTACAAAAAGTACGTACAGGAAATAGTAAGAGATTGTCTAAATGTAAACAGCAGCCCATCTCCACCGACGCGACGACTTGCTGCTTCCAAACGCAGTACCTCGAGAATCACCAGTAAGAAACTCAAGGGCAGCTCTTTTTAATCTCATGTCTTACAAGTAAATATGGTTTGAGATACAATACACTAACTACAAATACACCCACTAACAGATAGACAGATACCGGAGGCTTAGTAACAGGGTTCGGTTTGCATCCTTAAGTTAAAATAAACTCGACCGCATCTGCAGCTCGTTCTTGCTGATATAAGCAGGTTAATATATATATAAGCAGGTTAATCATCTTAATTTATGGGTTTTTAGTTACTTATTTATTAATAATTGTATGAACTTTAATTCGTCGAGCACCGCCCGGTTCCAATAGGCACCGTAACAATTAAAAATCAACTGTGTTTTATTTTATTGGCTTGAGAGGATTAAAATTATAAGGTGAATATTCTAAGTAGTTAGTTAGAACGAGAGCCTCGTTATACAATTTTTCCCCAGAAATGGCAGACTAAAATAATGACTATTCATTAAATACTAACCACGAGTATAACTAGTGCTCATTAAATATACCGGAGAAAGAGAAAGTTTTACATTTAATTTTAGGTTTGTGTTTTTCGTGCAATTAATAGAAACATATTATATACAATTAGTAATTACATAGATACATTGTTATATAGCTAAATACTCTTATGGAGATAAAGTGTTGTGAGTGAGTCGCTCGAGGGCAAAGATATTAAAATCACAAAGAGAAAAATCTCAAGGCAAAAGTTATTACTAGTGGGCAAAAGTCTAGTTTGATTCAACCGAATGACAGCTTACGTTCATACTAACATTACTAACTGACATGATGCTTCAGATTCAAAGATTTGAAGATATTCCCAATGCCCCCTCTATGCCCCTAACTCATAATCTCTTTTGTCGAGGGCAACCTAAACCTAACCTACCCAAAACCACAGAAAAAGTTTCCAAAATTGACGTTTCGTTTGTCGGATGTGAAACACAGAACACTTTTACTCCTTGATGTGAAATGTGAATGAAGAGATTGCCCGGTTCATTCTTTATGGCGATCTATTGTCTCTAAAAGTGTTCTGTGTCTCTACCTAACAGGAAAGAGGCGTGAAATTATGTATGGATGTCCCAAAATTCTTAACATGTAAGTACCAGCCGCCCCTTTCTCATTGCCATATTATAGACGATATAATGAATAGGCTAGTACACAAGGAATTTACTTTATTGCCAATTTTTTGTTTAAAGTGTTTACTACGTAAAATGTAGAAAGTTATTTAGGAAGATTACTGTTATACGATAATACGCAACGCGGCCTGCCATATTAGGTACTCTGAGTAGTAATTTCTTGTTTTCATCAGTGAATTTTTTGTCTCTTTGGGGGAGGCTAATCCTCCCCCAAAGAGATTAAAATATAATAGGACATTGGGAATATTTTCATACAAAAACTTTGAAGCTTAAGCTTATGTTATTATGACAGTTAGTCCATTGTCCTGACGTTTTTTTTGTATGTAGTCTTAGTGGCTTGTCTTAGTGGATTGGCCTCGTATAAATGGCCCATTATGGAAGAACCTAACATCCTACTAATATTGTCAACGCGAATGAGAAGTAGTCAAAATGCGAAATGGGCTATTTGAGAAGTAGACCTCTGGCGCCTGAGCGGTATGAACGCGAGCTGTCATTCGGTCGAAATCGTACTAGATTTTTTCCACTTGTAATAACTTTTGGCCGACTTTTGGCATCAAATTTTCCTCGCTTTGGCCCCTCTATACCTTATTATATTTCAATCTCTTTGGCCGCCCCTAATATCTGGCCGCTGAAGCCCCGAGCGTACAGGACCTTAGAGGAAATCCACCTATGCCTACTACTACGACCAAAGAGATTAAAATATAATAGGACATAGAGGGGGCATTAGGAATATTTTCATACAAAACTTTGAAGCATGTTTGAAGTTCAAGCGTCATGTCAGTTAGTATGAACGCGAGCTATCATTCGACCGAAATTCTACTAGACTTATTCCACTTGGAATAACTTTTGGCTTCAAATTTTTCTCGCTTTGTCCCCTCTATGTCCTATTATATTTAAATCTCTTTGACTACGACTAATGACATAATCATCTACTCGAGGTAACTGCAAATAGTCTTCAAAAAGCAACATACTGTTACTTCCTCCGAAATAAAAATAAACACTCACAATGGAACCAGTTACTCGACGTGCGCTTGACCTCAACTTGCTGAGGCCGATAAGTTTGCACGAGATCTTCGCTACTTTCTCCGCTAGAGAACGAGACGGGCTTCAGAGCCGCACCACACTTGACATTGATTATTGAGGCCAGACAGTAATAATAATACCAGTACTTGCACCACGTGGTCCGCAGTTCAGAGTCGAAAGAAAAGTATATTTGAATACAGCGTGGCACCTACATTCGTAGAGAATCGTGACGATTGAATCAACTACTTTTTTAAGGCGTTCTTATAGGTACTTTTGATCAGGAAATTTTTAGTATTTTTATAGACATGACGGTTGTGTGCAGCAAGTAGGTATATACTCTCTATACTACTCGTACTACTTTGTATCTGCCTATAAAAAGCCGAATGTTATATGGGAAATTACCACGTATTAAACATGATGAATTAACGCATAGGTAATGGAAGTAATTACCAACTACCTAGTTAGCAATAGCTGCATCATCTGGCTGTATCTGACTCATCTGACCTATCAACGATTGACGGTAAGACACAAAACAAGGGTAAAGGTAGGGTGAAACCCTTTGAGTATTTAACCAACAGGAGACGTCACGCGCACTAGTTTCTTTACAAAAAAGTCTGCCAATTTCTGCGGGGGGGACGAGGAAACAATCACAAATAATGTTAAAACAAACGCATTTTTTGACAAAACAATTAAACACTAGCTTGAACTAGGTGCACACAAATACATTCACCAATACAAGCACTCCGTGAACTCAAACAAACTAGTTGTATTTAACCGGTATGCTCAAAGACCGACACGTTTTTTTGGCAGAGGGGAACGCCTGTCAGTGGCGTCTCCGGTTGGTTTAATACTCAAAGGGTGAAACCTCATAAAACAACTTTTATTTTATACAGTTAATCGAATGCACTTGACATGTATTATTCGTGAAAGGAATTAACTCTCTACAACTTACTATCACAGTTTTTTTTCTTAAATGACGAGATGAAGGAATATTGGAATAGAGATGTGAGGTAAAAGTATTTGTAGAAAACATGTAGAACTCAAAACTTTTTCTCTGCGATGTACCGGTTTCCAGATTTAGCAAAAACCCCAAAAGTAGGACCAAAGACGGTCCTATTTTTGGGGTTCCCTTTGCTCACCTCCTACACTAGAGGAATATTAGTATGTTCACTGCCTTGAACAAGTATTTTACGAATCGCTTAGATCCTTGCACTCTAAGCCAACTTTCTATACGCTGGCTGCCCTAATGGTTTCACAGCATTCACGGGACTAGGGCAGGGAGTGCTTAGGGCAGTCTACCCTGCGTCTACAAACTACAAAAGAAAAGACAGGCGCCCAGGGAGCACGAGTCTCGGCTTAGGACGTCGTTGGTGTGGGTCGAAAAACGGTCTAGCATGGTAAAAGAACCCTTCAAAAACGAATCCTATACTTATTCAATACTTTGCCTGAATTTATTAGACGAGAAAACAATAAAAAAATCTGTATTAACACTACCTCTCATTATAATAAGGAATATAAAAAATTGAAAGTATAAAGAGATTTCCTATTCCACAGTCAAACTGTTGACACAGTTTTGTGGGGTAATGCATGTAACTTGATGAATATGTGTGTGCTTATTAATTAAATAAATTTATTAGAATTTATAATTTGGAATAAAATAAAATTATTTGGAATAAAATATACCATTATCACTATCATAATGCTTCTTTATATAAAGTCACTACTGTAATTTGTCGGTCATTGAAAAAGGAAGGTGTGCCCGTACTTAAATATAAACGTGGGAACTGACTACAAAGACCATAGTATTTCGTTAATAGTTACATACTAATCTTTAATATTATCATCATTATTGCTTTTACACACACAATAGTCGTATACCTACATCATGGAAATATTACTCCTTACAAGCCGTTTGATAAGGTTTCGAAAAATGACGAAAACAGTTTGTTGTTTGTTGAGTTACTTTCCTGTACCGGGGTGAAATTTCAAAAATGTTATTATCTTAAACTAACTGTTCCGCGCCGTTTCACCCACGTAGTTCCTGTTCCTGTTTGAATACGGGAATAACATATAGCCTATATAACTCCCTGAAAATGTAGCTTTCCATTGGTGAAAGAATTATTAAAATCGGTCCTGTAGTTTTTGAGTTTATTCGTTACAAGCATCCAGCTCTTTCCACTTTATAATACTAGTGTAGATTTGAGTTACAACATTCTTAGTGTTCACTTATCTTATTGTCTCATGTTTCTAAGCCCACCGGTTTATGCAGTCCTTTGTCAGCAGTCAGTCAGAGTTAGAGTTTTATTAAGTACACAGCTTTTACCCTGGATATTGTCCTCGTTCTGACCCAGTTAAAAAAACACTCTGTATATATTGATAGCTCGGCTTGAAGGCAGCGTATCTAGACGATACACATACCTGATTGGCAACAATACAACTGTGACAACCGCATCCAATCTGGTGCAGTAGTTTTTGCGTGATGCCCGTGCAAACATACCGACAAAAATTCTAATTTTTTTTGGCCTCTATTGATGTTATAGACCCATCATATTAAATCTCCTATGGACAGACATTGGCCAGTGAAATTTTTTAGGGTACCATACCCAAAGGGTAAAATGTCCTATTAATAAGACTCAGCTGTCAAAAAACAGAATAAAATAAATATTTAAGGGACTCCCTCCCATAGGTACAACAAACGTGATTTTTTGCCGTTTTTAAAGATAATGGTACCGAACCCTTCGTGAAAGAGTCCGACTCGCACTTGGCCGGTTTTTATATTAAAATTTATATCCACGTATAGATATACGAGTATAAAACACATATAATATCACACTTGATGGTCCATCACCCAATCAGTGACTATGGATGCAACCAACATCATTTTTTTTAATTAGTAATAAAATTAGGTAAGGTGGTGCTCTATTAGTGCCTTTATTGTTTTGTTTATTGCTTTTAAATAGACGATTGTGTTTACGTCTCCGCTTAGGATTCAACTTTGTTTTCGAATATTTTACAACTTGCTCGTCCTAGAAACCGTTGGTCGTAAAATGTATTCAGCCAACACAAAGAGGTCTGTGAGTCTGTGTAGCAACACTGCTTACCCATAATATTCTCAGAAGTGCCTAGAATATGGTCCCCTGACGAATAGTTCGACCAAAAACATTAAAATCCACGTAATTGTTTTCGCAACGAGCAATTTATTTATTATATTATTATTATTTTTTGGTTAGATGCAAAGAGATTAAAATATAATAGGGCATAGAGGGGACAAAGTGAGAAAAATTTGAAGCCAAAAGTTATTCCATGTGGAATAAGTCTAGTACTACAATTTCGACCGAATGACAGCTCGCATTCATACTAACTGACATGACGCTTGAGCTTCAAACATGATTCAAAGTTTTGTATGAAAATATTCCCAATGCCCCCTCTATGTCCTATTATATTTTTCTCTTTGGTTGGATGTGAGATACCTGTATACTCCTTTGAAGCAACCTATAGCCTAAACATCTTCTCGGATTTTAAATGCGAAGTGTATTTAGATTCCTCTTCATCTAGGATTCCATTCGCACCAGAAGTAGTGTAATTTGTTAAATCTTTTCAATGCGCTTTACATGTGTAATGTACTTCTATGGAATCACAAAGCGACGTTACACAGTCAAGTCACTTAGGAAGGAATCTTATTACAATTTCTGTTAGATGCGAGAATTCGAGAAAGTGCTAACGACTCGACGGCGGCGTTCCTTCGGGTCGTCGTTGCCAGTCAGTTTATCCGGGGCAACCTTATGTAGATCAATATTTTACCACCTTTTGTGTTACCTTCCTAGGTTACCTTCATACATTATGTCAGACCGACGACACTCTAAATACAGTAGCGTATGTTTGCACTGAGTTTTATTCCCAAAGTAAGGTGTTACAAAGTCCTACAAATGCGCTGTGTATTTTTTTACTACCTACTTACTTAAAACGTACGTACATATTTGGTGAAGGAAAACATCGTGAGGAAACCCACAGGTCCCAGAATTAATTCTGAGGTATGTGTAACATCACTCCGGTCTCACCACCTATCATGTTTAGGAGGCCAAAGAATACTGGTGAAACGTGGATATTTCCAAATAAAATGTTATAGGTACCTCTACCTACCCTTGGACATAAAAGGCGTGAGCGTACATTTTTCTTTACCTTATTATCAAATACCTACGATGGGTAGGTTACATCTCCTGTATGCATACCTACCATAGATTAGGGTCGAAAATATAAACTCGTGAATGCGAAACCTCAAGCCGACCCCACAGCGGTTGAAGAATCGTCCTAAAAAGCCTTTTGTGGCATCAACACGACAGAGTCTAAGCAGTTTCTAGAGCACTTAATCTTGATACTTTCCATTTCTAAACTACAAGATGAATTATCTCGTGATCGTGAAGCATCAATAACGAGACACAGTCCTTGTCCGACAGTGGGCGTAGTGATGCTTACTGATGAAGTGTGTTTTACAGTACACATATAATAGTAGACTAGATGTCGCGCGGTGCGCGAGGCCGCAAGCGGCCACGCGTGTCTCTGTGCGGTTTGATTGTGGCAGAAAAATAAAGTCTACTTTTGGGGCGGCCATCTTGTTTTAGCCGTTTTAAGTCGAAAAATAATAAAATTTTGTGAAATATTACTTTTTATGGCAAAACTGTTTTCCATACAAGTCAACTTTCCAAAGTGTTGCCAACTGGCTAAAAAATGCCGATTCAGATTAAGAAAATTGAAATTTTTCAGTAAAACAAAAATAACGGGTCGGCCATCTTGTTTTTTCTATTTTTCGGGATTTTCTAGTAAACTACAGGATACACCCTATGCGTTGACACCAAACACATCCCTGTAGCATATCGGCACCTGGGAGATCAATTCGGGTCTTTTGAGGTCTACCCTAAAAATTAAATCAACCATAACTTTCAGTGTTGCCAGCCGAAAATCAAAAAACCTACAAAAAGTCATAAAAAGGGATAAAATGTTTCACTGACTGTCACTTTTTTTTGCAAAATGGTAAAATTTAGAGTTTTGACATTTTGCGTTAAAAGTAAAAAAATACGTTAAATTTCGTGAAAATTCTTAAATACTGCAACACTACGTAGCAAGACTTCTAACCCCGCTATACAGACCAACTCGCTCAGGGGTCGCCATCTTGTCGAAAATCGACAATTAAAATGTGGTAAAATTAATACTTTTCTTTGGGAGCAAATCACCGGTCGGCCATCTTGGTTTTTCAAATTTTCGGGATTGTCTGGTAAACTACAGGATATGACCTATGTGATGACATCAAAAACATCCCTGTAGCATATTGGCATCTGGGAGATCAATTCGGGTCAAGTGGGGTCTAAAACCACTCCAACTTTGAAAGACTACTACGCGGCCGCCATTTTGTTTTTTCAACTTTTTAAATAATATTCGTAAATCATCTAAGCAATACTACAGATTCCCAAAATTTGAACCGAATCGGCCGGAAAACAAAAGAGATACGATAGGCAACCTTGGCCGCCATTTTGTTTTTTTGAAAAGTCGGAATTTTCCCTAGGTCACTCCGCCATCTTGAACACTTTTTTCCTACATGACTTGACTCCAAAACGACTCCTTCTGGGAGAACAATTATGTCAGTGAGTCAGTGAGTGAGTGAGTGGTAGTCGAGCTATTATAGAATTGTATCACAAGGGAGCAAAATAATATTTTTACGGTGAGGGCACTATTTTGAATCCATATTGAAGCGGAAGGATTCTAAATCATTTGCTGCCGACTGATACAGTAATTTTCATCCGGCTATAAAAGAAATGCATTCAGGTACAATTCAAAAAATATTTATTTGTAGCAGCGCGTTTTCCCCCAGGCTATTGCAATTTGGGCTCTATTCTAATAACACAAAACTTATTTTATAACAAAATACCTAACTTCGGTTAGGTTTTTTTTTTTGATTTTTTTATGCAAGTATTGTCTCATACTATACTACAATCCTGCAAAGTTTAATCGACTGAGGAATTAATGTTGGGGTCCACTACCTTTATTGCCTAGACTATTAGTAACACGAAAAGGCAATCCAATCGAAAGCTTATGTTATGAGTTGCGTATGACGAGTTAATGGGTAATGTCTGACGTCATCAGACTTTGGCACCATTTGAGAAGAGGAACATTGGTCGCAGGCATTTAATCAGCAGTAAGGCATTTCTAAATGAGGGATATTTTTAGAGATTTTTATCTTTAATCGTGCTCTTATTGCTAAATCTAATCTTTCGTATAACTGGGTCAGTACGGGGACGAAGTCGTATTCCAATAAAAAAATCTATACCAATGATCAAGAAACATTGGCCGTTCTACACACACTTTTCGTTCTTGGCTAGTACCTTCGAGAACCTAAGTTGCATCTTTGCGGTTGGATCTTCATTGATCGTCACTGGCGTAGTTGGAATCTTCTAGCCTTGGCAGTTTTAGCGCTGTTGAACTTGCATATTTATTTAATTTTCACCCAACTACACTACATGCATGAAATGTAATACTTATGTGAGTAATAGGTAGTATTAATAATATATTTCCACAAGAACCTTATTAGTCAAGGTTCCAATTCGCAACGTAACAATTAAAAATAAATTGTGTCTATGAATCTTGGTTTGAGAGGTTAAGAGTTATTTACAGGAACATAAAGTGAACCAGAAAGGTTTTAAAAAAAAACTGTGACTCCTAAAATAACATAATATGAATGTAAGTATCTGAGTATTCAGAGAGATTCAATATTATAAATTCCAAAGTTATTTATTCCTGATTTTAATTTTTTACAGACATATTCCTGCATTGATATTGATTAAATTAGGCAGAAAGAAAGCTGCTTCCGCGATAACGGGGATTGTGCTATCTTTTGGCACAGAAAGCAAACAAAGTTGTAGTTACAAGTTATTAATGACGTTATGATTCCCGTTCTCGTAGGAATACGGGAATAAAATATAGGCAATGTTACTCCGGGATATTCTAGCTTTTAATTGGTAAAAGAATTTTAAAAATCGGTCCAGTCGTTTTTGAGAAACATTCAAAAATACAAAACTTTCCTCTTTATAATATTAGTATAGAAGGAGATTTTTATAAACAGAATAATATCGATACATTTCTTACTGTATCTGAGCGTATGTGTATACTTCCCAGTATAGGATCCGAGTCCCACGGGCGATCAAGATTATCCCATTACGGCACTAACTTCTGGTTTGACGGTCTGAAGAATAATTTTAAACAAAAAAAAAAGCACTATTCGTCACTACGATTTTCGAAGGTTCCCCTCGATTTCTCTGGAATGCCATGATCAGAGATACTGGTTTCCTTATCATGGTACCATCCTTTTAACATCTCCTTTCCAACAAAAAAAGAATCATCAAAATCGGTTCATAAACGGCGAAGTTATCCGCGAACACACATAAAAATATATATATAATTCGTCAAAATCGACTCGACTCGGTCGAATTGAGAAACTTCCTCCGTTTTTGAAGTCGTCCTTTTGAGGTAGCCCTTCGGGTCTCTAGTTCTGGGGGGCCTCCAAATTAAGCGAAAAGTTCTTTTAATTAACACTAAACCAGGATAAAAGGCAGTTGGGTGTTGGTTGGAGGCACCATCGATACAAATACGGTTAAAGCTACACTAAATTTGGAGCTCCCGCCCCGGCCTGAGGCCCGCCCCAGCCCTGAGGTGCTTCCAAATTTAGCGAAGAGTTATCTTGATCAAATCCTAAACAAGTATAGTTGGGTATTGGTTAGAGACTTCATAGATACAAATAAGTACGATCAAAGCTACGCTAAATTTGCCACCCCAGGACCAGAGGCCCGCCCTGGGCCTGGAAGGGCCTCTTAATCTAAAAATTCTAAGATCGGGGGGCCTCATTCAGTTTTGCCGCCCCGGGCCGCCGACAGGCTTATATTCCGCCACTGTGTCAGTTATTTAAAAATCAACATTGTTGTATCTTGCAACGAAATCTTAATATTGTGTCACCTACTGCGGTCAGGTTGTGCTACTCAAGATTGGAAGTGGAACTCGTACTTATTTTTAAAGAACATGAAATTGACGTCTAGGTACGTCAATTTTATGTTCTTTAAAAATAAGTAGTGGTGTTTTTTTTCGACAGCGTTTGAAGAATAGAAAGTACGTAGGTAAGTATATTACCATCATTTATTTTAATGAGACCGCAATGACTTTCGGATTCACCCTAACGAGCTTAAAATGCGGATCAGTAATTTGTATACTTATTATTAAAAAGGTATTTTAACTTTACTTTACTCTCTTAACTCTCACTGAGTTAAGAAGAAATGATAAACCAATGAAATTCTATAGGTAGACCAGCTGTGCCGCGCTATTTCACCTGTGTAACTCCAGTTCCAGTGGGAAAATTATAGCCCATGTTACTCCCAGAAAAGTAACCTTTATCTTGGTGTATTTTTTTAAAATCGGTCCTGTAGTTTTTGAGTAAGTAAGTAAGTAAGTAAGTAACAACTCTTTATGGTACACCAATAAAACATATGCAACAAGTGACATAGTGATACAAAAAAGTACAATGGGCGGTCTTATCGCTTTAAGCGATTTTTTTCAGACAACCTTAGGATGGATGTAACTGAGATAAACAGATGAAGGTAGGTTGTGCACTAAAGTTAACAATGGATTAAGGTACTTACATACATAAACCGTTTCCTATAAATATATAAAAAAATAAAATACACAGTAACTACATACATAAAGTAAATATATATATACATATATTATATTTACATTGAGTATAATCGTTACAAACATAGAAATATTTCCTCCTTGTAATATTGGTGTAGAAGTGTATGTAGATGTAGATTTTAATTTTCATATTGTTCTAAAAAAATAGCCATGTTGTTAGCCCGCTTCTCGTTTGTGGGGCTCGGGTTCGAATCCCGGTGTGGCCATACACCAATCAAAATCATAATCTTACGTATATAATATATTTATCACTAGCTCGATGGTGAAGGAAAACATCGTGAAGAAACGCGCAGGTCCCAGAATTAATTCTAAGGCATGCGTTACTGATCCAGTCCTGCTCACCACGTATCACGTATATAGGTCCAAAGAATATTTTGCTGAAACGTGGGTATTTCCAGAAATATAATACCTCAGTCTACCCCCTCCGGAGATAAGAGGCGTAAAATTATTTTTTATATCTAGAGTCATTTTGCCCGGTGCAAGATATAATACGAGATATTTAGTAATACTTGTCCAATAATCCATTATCCATGAATAAAATTTAATTTATGAATTTTTCGTACCTACTGCAACCGATTAATAAAATACATTTCCCTGTGAGAGTTCCATACTCAACTAATCAATTACGGGATATTTATTTTGCTATATTTTAAGCACAGGGTATCATTGATTTAAACGTATAAATCTTACCTTATTCAGCTAAGATTATCAGCATCCAATCATCCACGAGTTATAAGTCGGCACACACAGCATTCACTTAAAACGATTAATGCGATTGTATTACGATAAATCTCTCCGAGCGCCCGTGACACTGAGCAACGCACGCGTCGAAGCTTTGAGCTGCGCGCGCGCGTCTCTCTTACTTATAGTTTCAGACGAACAGCACTTTCCCCACCAACTCTATCTTCATTATGGTAAGATTTAAATTTCACTTGGGTTTTCGAAAATCTCTTTGTAACTGTTAATGTAGCTAGGTAGCAAAATAGGTTTATAGGTTTAAGATTATTTACTTTGTTTTTTGGAAAACTAGCTGACCCGGCAAACATTGTTCCACTGTACCATATAAAGGAGGGTGGGGGTGGATCAAAAAAAACCATAAGACCTATTCTGATATCTGCGGAATATACAAAAAAAATTAAATTCGGTCGTACCGTTTAAAGGGAGTGCAACCACAAACAAAGTGACACCAGATTTTTATATATTAGACTAGCTCTTCCGCGCGGTGTCACCCGCGTAGTGCCCGTTCCTGTGGGAATACAGAAATAAAATATAGCCTGTTACTCAGTGATAGTTAGCTTTCCATAGGTAGAAGAATTTCTAAAATCGGTCCAGTAGCTTTTTAGTATATTCGTTACAAACATATTATATATATATATATATATATATATATATATATATATATATATATATATATATATATATATATATATAATGATAAACTGACTGACTGATTGGTGATAATTTTGCACATAGATAGCTTATACAGTGTAGGCATCCACTAAGTAGGTAAGTATTTTGCAAAATTCAACCCCTAAGGGGGTGAAATAAACGTGCGCGAGCGAAGCCGCTGGTAAAAGCCATAATAATAAAAATTAGAAACCGACTTCAACGAATAGCAGTAAAAAGACTATTATTTGCAAATTCAACATTCATTACCTACCTCCTTTACAAAACCTATTACGCTGATCTGATAGCGAGTGATTTGCTGATGTCCGTAAAGGAGTTTCGTTCTCCACCTGAAGTTTTTCATTAGGTTTTCACAAAACCATAAGGGACCAACCTGAAGTATAATATGGTACCCGATAAAATGAAAATATTTCGAAATCGCTTCATATTTGATGGAGTTATTTTACAAACCAAAAAAATATAAATAAAAACCTGAAAACCTCTTCCTTCTTTTTTGAAGACGGTTAAAAATACAAATCTGGAAATAGTTGTATTTTTATTTTTTCTAATATAATAGATCTATAATAGTGTAGATGTAGATAACGTTAGTATACTAAATCTATGGATGTAGATTAGGTCATACATATGCACAAAATAATTAAAAAAGTAAATAATTAAAAAAGAGCAGTGGTAGCCTTGGTTAAAGAGCCTGCTTCACATGATGATAATCAGTGAGGTTCGGCTTCGATTCCTGGCATGTACTAATGAGTTTATCAGAACTAACGTAAATATTTATCACTAGATCGACGGTGAAGGAAAACATTGTGAGGAAACCCGCAGGTCCCAGAATCATTTCTGAGATAACATGTGTAAAAGACCCGGTCCGGCGATGGGCTCACCACTTATCACGTTTAGGTGTCCAAAGAATATCTCTTAAAAAGGGGTATCCCTACCCTACCCCCTCGGGGATAAAAGGCGTGAGATAATTTATTTCATTTAATTTTTTAATTAAAAAAGTGTTACTAAATTATTAGCAACAGACTTCAAAAGCACAGATATTAAAACCACGAACCAATTTTCAATCAAAATAATAGCGTAATTTATTTTAGCACATAATTTTATGATGCCACTAACTTTTTGGCCAACTAACACAATTTTTTATGGTTGTAGGTATTGTACACATTAGCTGACACGAATATATCGAGCGCATAGATAGACCGAATATAGACTAGTAGATAGATGTCGATAGATTTTTTTTAGTTTTGAATGGTTGTGGCACTAAGATGGTGACGTCACAAAGAATTACTTTAGATTATTGTTTAGGGGGACCACAGACGACCGAGAAAAAATAGCAAGCACACGAATGTTAAAGCTATTTTAAAATCCGCGCGTTTTCAATCGTTGACGTTCGGTTCGGTCGCATCTCATGACAACTTGTGAAATCATGTTGTGCCGACCTAGCATGGGGTAGGTGAGGGCAGGAACAACATTCTACCTACGACAGGATTGAACTTTTTTTTTTATTAATTCTTCGTAGTTCTCTCAAGGATGGAGGGGGACACAGTGGAAGATTGCTTAGGGCATCAAGTTACCTTAATCCAGCTCTGGCTGTGGGTTGGAAGCTCGGCGTACTCAACGCGAAGTTGCTGACACTCTGCTGGCAAGAAACCAAGCGTGATTTGATCATATCAAAGGGCTACAGAAGATATAGCCGAAATGATCAAGGTACGTTCAAGGTCACTACTCAGACACACGACCGTTTTTGCAAAAAGCTGCAAGGATGAAACCCCAGATTATAGCTCCCCAGTTGGTAGGAAGCCTCCAGTCTGAGCATCGAGTCGTCATCAGTAACCCAACTCCCAGGAGAAGATTACACGAAGTCGGTCTTCACGCTTGCAGACCGCTTAGAGTCCGCCCTGCGACTATGAAATCGATGACGTCGTTTATTGTGGACCTTCGCGATGAGTTGACAGTCAATAGGCACTGGTTTTGGTTTCGGATGATTCTCGCTACGGATTTCCGATTCAAGGAGTATGTGTTTGGCGAGTTCTTAGTCGCCAGAGTCGTCTTCGGAATGCTCAAGAACTTAGGCGGAAATGAAAATTTCAACGGTGTAACTATCTTAGTTCGTAAGATACAGCCTAGTGACAGACAGACGGATAGCGGAGTCTTAGTAATAGGGTCTCGTTTTACCCCTTGGTTACGGAACCCTAAAAACACTATACTTACAGATTTTGATGGTTATGAAATATCTGTGTGATCTGCTCGGTGCTGGTAGGGTATTTATTTAGGACTTTTATTTGTTCGTAAAAAGAACGGCTTTATTCGATTATTGGTACAAACTTGAACCACTTAAAAACACCACGTCTCAACCTTGAGGTCGTCTCCTGTTTGTTCCCTTCAAACAAACAGATAAGCGTATTCGTCATTTGTGACACAGGATCAAATATACGGAGCCAACAGATGAATAATAAAAAAAAAGACGTGTGGCACTCGGGGACTGCCGCGGTAAAGCATTTTGTATCAACAAGACTGCCGAAAAGAAACGACGTTAGACAATGCACGGCCTTCAAGCCACACAGGTGTTATTTAAATGGTTAGCAGAGTATTCGTAGTGGTGGTAGTGGTAGTGGGAGTGGTGGTGGTTGTAGTGGGGGTGGGTGTGGGAGTGTGAGGGTGTGTGAGTGGGAGTGGGGGTGGGAGTGGGGGTGGGTGTAGGGTGGGAGTGGGAGTTGGAGTGGGCGTGGGAGTGGAAGTGGGGTTGGGGGTGGGGTGGGAGTGGGAGTGGGAGTCAGAGTGGGACTGAGACCGGGACCCGGACTCGGTCTCGGACTCGGACTCGGACTCGGAGTGGACTCGGAGTGGACTCGGACTCGGACTCGGACTCGGACTCGGACTCGGACTCGGACTCGGACTCGGACTCGGACTCGGACTCGGACTCGGACTCGGACTCGGACTCGGACTCGGACTCGGACTCGGACTCGGACTCGGACTCGGACTCGGACTCGGACTCGGACTCGGACTCGGACTCAGACTCGGACCTCCGTGCCCGTCGGAGTGGGGAGCGTGAGGTTTTTTTCGTTACGGAATTTCTGGATTCGGTCCCCGCGCTCAAGGCCCTCGATAGAAGCTATGCAATAGCTTAAAAGACATGCCTATTGGCTCAGTTGGTAGTGACACTGCCTTCTAAGTCGGAGGTCGCGATATCGATTCCTGTTCCGGGCCAACATTCGTGAGCATGAACTTGAACATGTCTGTTGGCTTCGTGTCTGGGTCTTTAAAATTTATATAAATGTTTATCAGTTGTTTAGTAGGTACCCATAGTAGAGGCTCCGCCACACAATTCCGTGTGTGGCACAATTTATTTATTATTTAAATAGAATAATAATCTGCATACAAACTGTCTTATACAGTTTTGCAGGGAGCTGCATTAGTTTTTAATAAAAAAAATAAACAATAATACTTGGGAGATCGAGCTTCGCTCGTCGCTGACGCCATCTGTCGGTTAGTAACAGAATTATATATACTTTTTTTTGTGTAAAAGAGCCCCTTTTCAGGAAATTCAACTATGCAGTTGAACTTAAAATGCAAAACTGTATCTGTTTACAAAACTTCATTAAATCTTTAGTCGTTTAAAAAATCAATACTTACATAAGAAAGAAAGAAAGAAAGAAAATTATTTATTTTGGTAAACTTACAGAGATATTATAATATAATCTAAGACACAAAATAATTTATTAAGCTACCAAAAAGGGTCGCTACACAGCATGTGCTGCAGCAGAAGACTGACAGCGCTGATCTTCCGTTCCAAAGTAAGTGCGCAAGGCAACCGCGCTGTTATTACGCATTAAATATTAAATATTAAAAACAAAAGTAAACATTATATGTAATACGCCAGCTATACATAGAAATGGTGACAATAAGACAACTGGGTATACCACAGGAATACTAAATAATAATAATAATAATAATATAAATAAATAAACACATATACAAACAAAATTGCTCGTTTAAAGTAATAGAATGTACAGTCATGCCTATCATTGATTGGGTTGACCCTTTAAGGCTGATTCATGTTACAACGGGACGGGCCCCGTCCGGCCCCGGACGTGCCAGCAAGCGCTTCATACAAAAAAGTATTTGACCGTGAACCGGACGGGGCACGCCCGGGCCCGGACGTAACATGAATCAGCCTTTAACGTGACAGGTGGTCAGATCATCGACGGGCCGGGGTGCCACATACTTCAGATCCAATTCTGGGGCTGAAGGTTTCGTTGGCGTATTTTTCTTTACCGTTGAGCTAGTCATATAATTATATAGTGTTAGACGATACAAATCGATTCAAGCGAACTCTAGTATAGTGGGGCTACGTCTCTATGCGTAACGTCACGAGGAACTGTCGACAATCCCGAGTAATATGGCTGACGAAACTAGGCTGTGTCGCCTATAGTTATCTACCTAATTGTTTTAAATGTTTGCCAGAGTCCTTAAAAGTCTGTAACTTAAATAATAAACCATAATAAGGCTATCGCGTTATAAATGAGACCTCCTAATAGGCCAGGTAGGCCACTAGCTTAATACCATCTCCCGCGGTGGGCCTGCGTGGGAGAATATTATAGCCCATACTTCCTCAACTGTGAGGAAAGACCCTAGCTCAGCAGTGGGCTGTTACGGCTTGTTGATGAAACCTACTTACTGATTACACTCATATCCTCATGAATGATAAATGTACTTGCTACTGGATCTCAATATACTTACAGCCTGTAAGTATACTGAGACTGAGTTGTATGTGTAAGTTACAGGTATGGCATAGCTGTCTCATAATAAGCATTCGTCGGCGGCGTACAGCGTCACGCCGGACGCAGCTCTCACCGTTTGCAACAAATAGCCTAAAACTCTGAAATGATGGAATATGAATCGATGGGAAATATAGCAACGTTTAAGTTTTGACTGGCGACGTTCTTTAACTGCGGTAAATAAAGTAGCAAATTTGTTTAACCGTCTCTTAAAGTTTTATCAGGCGCAGGGACCGTATTGCAATAATCAAAATTTACAATTGGGTTGCGTTTAATAATATCTATATACTTACACTAGGTATAGTAAAAAAATTAAACAAAAATACAAACCGACTTTAAAAAAACATACGAGTCACTTCCTTTTTCATTTATAAAAGTCGTAAAAAGATCTCGAACCAAATTCCATATAATATGTAGGTATGTAGGTAAGTAACCACAGACTTGCATCACTGAATTAAAAACGCGGTTCTATTATACTAACCTAAAAAAAAAACTCACGTCTTTTATCCCTAAGGGGGTAAACAGAGGTATTCAATTTCTGGAAATATCCATGTTTCACCAGTAGGTTTATTCTTGAACCCTTTAACGTGATAGGTAGACCATCGCCAGACTCAGGCGCTGTTAGATATCTCTCAGAATTCAATCTAGGACCTCCGCGTTTCCTCACGATGTTTTCCTTCACTGTAGAGTTAGTGATAAATATGTACGTATGCTTTGCCGTAGGAAACTCATTTTAACCCGAGCCTCACGAGTCACGAATAAGAAGCGGGCTCTCTCCTAAGGCTACAGTAGAATGTTTTAGTCAAAGAGATTTAAATATAATAGGGCATAGAGGGGTCATTGGGAATATTTTCATACAAAACTTTGAAGCCTAAGCGTCATGTCCTTGTTATGTCAGTTAGTATGAACGCGAGCTGTCATTCGTTCGAAATTGTACTAGACTTTTTCCACTTGGAATAACTTTTGACTTAAAATTTTCCTCGCTTTGTCCCCTCTATGCCTTATTATATTTTAATCTCTTTGGTTTTAGTCATCCCAATTTTGGAGCTACTGTAGACTTTGTGTTAACTTCATCACTTACCTACTAAAATCAGTAATTTTTGGTAGGCAATGACTGTGAAAAAAAAACACTGTATACAATAATAATGGGCTTCTAGTCGGCTGTATCAAGATGATATATAGCAGATTTTAGGTTAGACTAGTAACAACATAACTGTGCAAAATGCATCCAATTTGGTGCCGCAGCGCAGATAATAATATAATAATAATAATAATATAATCTCACGCCTTTTATCCCCAAGGGGTTTGGCAGAGGTATTCCATTACTGGATATACCCACATTTCACGAGATATATTGGACCCCTAAACGTGATAGGTGGTGAGCCCATCGCCGGACCGGGTCTGTTTACACATGTCTCAGAATTAATTCTGAGACCTGCGGGTTTCCACACAATGTTTTTCCTTCACTATCGAGCTAGTGATAAATATGTACGTAAGTTTTTGAAAAACTCATTGGTACATGCCAGGATTCGAACCCGAGCCTCACTGATTTTCCTTTATAAAAGTCGTAAAAAGATCTCTAACCCAATTCCATATATTATGTAGGTACTTCGTATGTAGGTAAGTAACTACAGACCAGCATCACTGAATTTAAAAAGCGGTTCTATTATACTAATTTAAAAAAAACTCACGTACTTTATTCCTAAGGGGTAAACAGAGGTATTCCATTTCTGGAAATATCCATGTTTCACCAGTAGGTTTATTCTTGAACCCTTTAACGTGATAGGTAGACCATCGCCAGACTCAGGCGCTGTTAGACATCTCTCAGAATTCATTCTGGGACCTCCGGGTTTTCTCACGATGTTTTCCTTCACTGTAGAGTTAGTGATAAATATGTACGTATGCTTTGCCGTACATGCCGAAAAACTCATTTTAACCCGAGCCTCACGAATGAGAAGCGGGCTCTCTTTACCACTAGGCTATCACTGCTACCCTATTATAGGCTGCAGTATAATGTTTTAGTCAGCCCAATTTTGGAGCTACTGTAGACTTCGTGTTAACTTCATCACTTACTAAAATCAGTCGTTTTTGGCAGGCAATGACTGTGAAAAAAAAACACTATATACATTAATAATGGGCTTCTAGTTGGCTGTATCAAGATGAAACATAATAAAGCAGATTTTAGGTTAGACTAGCAACAACATAACTGTGAAAAATGCATCCAATTTGGTGCCGAAGCGCAGATAAAAATTCTAAAAATAATTGGTTGGCTTCAATTGATGTGATTAAGACCCCTCATACCTATTAAGATTTCTTAATATCTCCTATGTACAGACATGGGCCACTTGCAATCTACATTAATATAAAGAGGAAAGATTTCTGTATGTTTGTTACGAATAAACTCAAAAACTACTAGACCGACTTCAAACATTCTTTCACCATTGGAAAGCTACACTCTCCTCTGATAGTAGGTACTCTCTAGTACCTACCTAACAAAGGATATATATTTTATGCCCCTATTCCCACGGGAACGGGAACTACGAGGGTGAAACAAGTATAGGTATAGTTGTAACGAGGTACTCGTTAACCTCCTTTCTTATTAATCATAAGAACTTTTTGCCATTTAAACTTCTTTATCTGGCCACATATTTTAAATTTTTAATTTGAAATTACAATACTTACCTATCATTTTTTCTTGTTTTTTTTTTCAACCTTATTTTAACCACGTCTACCAAACGACCAGAAAAGCCACGTCTGCAGTGACAAAATTGTGTTTCCTTCATATCTACTATTCTTCCATTATTCTTCATACAATAAATTTGTTTGGCTGCTCAACATCTCTTTTTTTTTAACCCCGACCGTCATCTTCGTGCTCTCTACGTGCTGGCAGGTTGCGGCCGAGGAGTGGGCCGCCGCCCGTAGAGTAGAGTTAGGACCACAGACCATTGTTAGGACTTACAATGTTAGTAGGGAGGGAGTTAGAATAGCTGACCGGCTGACTGACTGATCGATCAACGCATAGCCGAAACCACTAGTACCTACTAGAAGTATGAAAATAAATTAAATGACATGAGATAGCACCAAAGAGATTAAAATATAAAGGCAAAGAGGGGACAAAGCGAGGAAAAATTTAAGCCGAAAAGTTATTCCAAGTAGAATAAGTCTAGTACAATTTCGACCGAATGACAGCTGACGTTCATACTAACTGACATAACGCTTGAGCTTCAAAGTTTTGTATGAAAATATTCCCAATGCCTTTCTATAAAAAGGATTATAGAAAATTTCAACGGGGCCAGGAATAAACATTAACTGCACTAGCAACGTCGCTGGGCATCCGATAGTTTGAAATAGAAAGAAACAAAATTTATTTCTTCAATATCGCCAAACAATTTAAAAATAATGGCTCTCTGATTAAATAGTTAGCCTCCGGTTTCGATTCGAGTCTGTGTTCAATTTTATAGCAGGTTTGCCGATTCACCGTATTTCATGAAGTTATAGCTGGCGCGAGTCTCCACTTCTTTTTGGGGCTGCCCTGTACTATCCGTCTATCCATTTTTCACAGAATTTTTGTTTCGCAGAATATTGGTATCGAGGTAGCAATAGATAAAATTAGTAAGGTGAGTGTGTCCTATCTATGACCCGCTATACAGTGGCGTTGTGAAAAAAAAAATGTGGTGGCATTTCATACTTAGGTAACTATTGTACAATATGTAACACAAAAAATCCAGTGCACTTAATGTAAGCGTAGGTATGTGGTAACTTGAGGTCTTCAAAAATTATTTAGATTTTCCTAAATTATATTTTAATGTACCTAAGTCAATAGTTAGAGAGAGATAGATACATTCGTAAAAATGCTCTATACAAATAAAAGTTGTGCGTAGAATCTTAACACTTTCAATTATTAAAATTGGTTTCAATGAGATTATTAAAATTTCTGTGCTTTTTGAAATATGTTTTTTTTTTCTATCACATGCTATTATATGTTTAATTTAATACACCTATTTATTTAGTCTTACGCAACACCATGAAAAAAAAATTTGCTTAAAAAACTGTTTCAGTTAAAATATTTTAACTCAACTTCGGACCCCTTCGATTTTAAGCTAGATCCGATAAGCTTTTGGTCGGTTTTAATTATGTATGTCAAACACGTGCGAGGAAAATTACGTAGCCGACGCGACGGGCGGCGAGTGTTGTTATGCCACTCCAGGCATACTAGAGTTGCCAGAACTCTCCATTGTGTAAAAAAAAAAGTAAAAAAACTTCCGATTTTGAAATTTGCTCTTCTTTTATCTCTTAAAATTACTTCGGGCTAAACTTTGCTTAGATTAGAGCTTTTATCTATATAACTAGCGGATGCCCAGCGGCGTTGCCCGCGCGGATTCCTTTTATTCCCGTTCCCGTGGGAATTTCCAAAAATCCCTTCATAGTGGCTGCCTACGACATACTTAAGATACCTACATACCATAATAATATTTCAAATAGCGGGTGCCCAGCGGCGTTTTCCTGCTTGGATTTAGTTTATTCCCGTTCCCGTGGGAATTTCCAAAAATCCCTTCATAGCAATTTCCTATGACATATCAAACACCTTCATACCATTTTTCAAGTTTCTAGGTGTTATCGTTTCGGAGTAGTACGTATTTCTCTTTTTAACCAGTTTTTTTATTTTCCCGTGGGAATGAGATATTTTCCTGGAATAAAAAGTACCCTAGATGTTGACCCGGGTACTCAGTTATCTCCATACCAAATTTCATCAAAATCCGTCCAGTAGTTTTTGAGTGATGCGTGCACAACCAGACAGACAGACAGACAGACAGACAGACAAAAATTCCAAAAATTGGTGTTTCGGTATCTATATCGATAACTATATACACTACCGTTGAAATTATCAAAAAATATTTAATGTACAGACACGGCCCCGTTAGAGTTTTATTATATGTATAGATGTATAGATATCAAAACAAAAATTTCTGAAATTTTTGTCTGTCTGTGCACGCATCACGCAAAAACTACTGGTAGGATTTTGATGAAATTTATTATGGCTATAGGTGAGTAGCTGGGTCAACATCTAGGATACTTTTTACCGGGGGAAAATATTTCATTTCCACAGGAAAATTCAAAAACTGGTTTAAAAGAGAAATACGTACTACTCCGAAACTACAACACCTAGAAACTTGAAATATGGTAGGTAGGTATCTTGTATGTCGTAGGCAACCGCTATAAAAGATTTTTTGAAAATTCCCACGGGAACGAGAATAAACGCGGACAACGCCGCTGGGCTAGTTTCTAAATAAAGCGGCGGCAAAATAGATATCCTTTAATGAATCTTAGATGGTGAGGCTGCTGGTCACACTGAATGTACAGTCAAGAGAACATCAAGCTTTACACTAGTAGTGCGAACTGCGAGTCCGACCTCTAAAGCGAATGTAATAAGAAAGTCCAATGTGTCAAGCTCCACGTGCTCTTGACTGTACTCGTATAACGTAATGTTGGTAAAGACAAGCGCGTGGGCTGTTGCCGCGCCTCGCCGCCGCCGAGTGACGCACCACCGCGCTCAAAACGCACTGCTATCCCCAGACAAGTCCCAAGACAAATTGACCTGACTTGAATATCAAAATCTAACAGCGCGTAACAGAATAAGCGCAATTCCTCATACATCCCAATTAGTATAATAATATAAAAAGAATATGATGCCTTCGTACTTTAGTTGTATCTAACCAATTTTCTTAATTAAAGAACACTAATAGTACGAAATTCAGTTATGCTAATTAATTTTTCGGAAAAATTAAACACATTAAAAATGCTGAAATATATTAAGTAGTCGATACTAGTGATGTAACGAATATTCGCATTCGCATTCGCATTCGCGGATATTCGCATATTTTTGAATATTCGCATTCGCATTCGCGAAATTACCGCGAATGTTTTGCGAATATCAAAACTATTTTTTTTATGTAATAGTTGGTTAATAAAACAAAATCCATAAATTTGTTATGTTTTTTAATTTATTTATTTTTATTTTATTTTATTTACTTTATTTATTCTGAGAAAAAAACAGTACATAGTGTGTGAAAATTCTTATTAGAATATGTATTTCACTTACTCAAGTAACACTACACCCATGGACTTTTTCGCTAAGATGTAACAAAGAAAAACTTAAAGTAATCCAGTTAGAATTTGAAAAGATAGAAATGAAAAATGTAATAAAAAGTAACTTAACCTCGTAATTACATTATCAGTCTTCTCTTTATCATTAATTTATTTAATTTTGGGCAATGAAGCTTAACAATCAAATTTTCATAAGAATTTAACAAACAAAATGCCAAATTTAAACAAAAACTGAATATTCGCATTCGCATTCGCATTCGCGAATGTTGGCAGCAAATATTCGCATCCGCGAATGCCCAAAATATGACATTCGTTACATCACTAGTCGATACTGAACAAACTAATTTCAGGAATTGCGCTTATTCTGTTACATTATGGTATAAGCCAGTACTATAATTGCAATTTGATAAAAATTTAATTTGGTTGTACTAACATATTTGATATGTTTTTATTTACTAAATTACTAGGAGGCGCCCCGCAGTTAGGGGAATAAACTGGATTCTCACGAGCGCTATTTTATATTTTATTTCTAATTGAGAACAGAGCCGATTTTAATATCTGTAAGGCAAAGAGATTAAAATATAATAGGAAATAGAGGGGACAAAGCGAAGAAAATCGAAATCCAAAAATTATTACCTAAGGTCATAAGTCTAGTGTGATTCGAGCGAATGACAGCTCGCGTTCATACTATAACTGACATGACGCTTGAGATCAAAGTTTTTTTATGAAAATATTCCCAATGCCCCCTCTATGCCCTATTATATTTAAATCTCTTTGCTGTAAGGTCATATTTATTTATTTTCTCTCTTTAGCCAGTTTTTTAATTTTCCTGCGGGAATGAGATATTTTTCTGGAATAAAAAGTACCCTAGATGTTGACCAGGTACTCAATTATCTCCATACCAAATTTCATCAAAATCCGTCCAGTAGTTTTTGCGTGATGCGTACACAGAAAAAAAAATAAAAAATTTGAGTTTTGGTATATGCATTACCGCTAAAATTCTCAAAAAATGTTTAATGTACAGACATGGCCCCGTTAGAGTTTTATTATATGCATAGATATTGTATTATAGATGTTATTTATTCACTTAACGCATGCTGAACGTGATATCTCAAGTCTGATCGCAGCCCCGTATTACTTTTACGATGCTATAGTGAGACTCATGAGTTGTAATAGGTAGGTTTATGCAGTGTTGTTTGGACGGCCCCGACCGGCGACCCCATGGCATCAGGGGGCTTGCACGAGCGCCGGCCACCAGTCCACAAGAGCACGCCGCGCGCGCTACCGGTACACGCAGAACCGAACGCGTCCACAGTCATGCCATTGGGCAACCTGTGAAAACGTGACCAATTCACCAGTTTTCCACGGTTGACGAAATTTGTGCAACTGACAAAACAAGGTCTCTCAGATAACATTTTGGCAGTTGAATAAACAGTCTCCAGTTTGCGCTCGAGTGGTTCGAAAATATATTTTCGCGATATTCGCGAAATATTAAAATAGTTGATCGTTATTTAGTATGCCAAGGACATCTCGCGACGCATGGTGTCAACGGAGTATAGTTTTGTTTCAGATGATATCTGTGGATATAATATGTGTACACGCATAAATTGGAATCTGTATTTTCCCCACCGCGATTAAATATATTTGAATCCTATTAATATTATAAATGTGAAAGTTTGTGTGTTTGGCCATAAGTAACAGGTATTTCTGGTATTACTTAATCACGCAAAAACGGCTGAACGGGTTTAGATGAAATTTGGGACGCAGGTACTTTATAACCTGGATTAACACGATACTTTTTTATCCCGGAACATGGACGGAGTCACGGGCAAAAGTTAGTACGTGAGACTCACGTATGTATTGCCACAGACCAGTTTATTGCAGCTGGTCTGTGGCATTGCTTACTCATTATTTGTTTTGTTCCTCAATCTGTCAATCTTTCCTCGCCGTGCGTCATTTTTTACTTCTTAGGCGGACTTGCACGAACCAGAGTTAACCATATAACACTGAGTTAACTGCTAACCCAGGGTTAACTGGTGTCAAAATGTATGAAACTGTCATTCTTAACCCAGGATTAACGATTTAATTTTTTAACCCTAGACCGTGCAAGTGGGCCTTAGTATATTATCTTTGTTCGTAGTTATAATCGTCTGAGGGGGTTTATCGTTGATCGAAGCTTTTAAAAAAATATTAGGAACAAATAAATTTTATTGTATCATGATTGCATTACATTACAACATGGTGTTTTTACATAATAATATATTTATTTACCAGTATAATAACCGTTTTATGGAACGGTTGGCATTCAGAACAGTGAAACTTTTTCATAGTAGTATTAATAATAATTGTGGGACACAATCACACACGGTTATTTAGTCCCAAACTAGGCAAGGCCTGTACTATGGGTACTAAACAACTGATAAACATACATAAATAAATGTTAAACGACCAGACACGAAGCCAACAGTCATGTTCATGCACACAAATGTTGGCCCCGAGCGGGGATCGAACCCGCGACCTCCGACCCAGAAGGCAGGGTCACTACCAACTGAGCCAACAGGCCCGTCAGCATACCTTACTTAACGTTCGTTGTCAGAAAATATACTTTCCAAAATGTTGATATTCTCTTTAGGTCAACCTTGGAGGATACAGAATGACGTAAGCATGATGTCATTCGTAAAAGAAGGCGGGTAATAATTCTGAATGAGTGGATACTTAAAATTATATCTAATTACCACCTATTAGAAGCGTCGTGTAAGAATACAGTTTTATTATACATTTTGCAATTACGAGTAGGTACAATTCTTCGACGAAAATACTACTAATATAATACTACGGTGACATCACTTACCTATATGTGTAATGAAAAATGTACCAACTTTTGACCGTACTACCGTACCGTACACTTTTGTTAGCGTTATTTAATGGTAGAATTACTTATTTAATACTAACAGGCACCCAGCCGGCCAAAACCCCTATTTTTACGTTCCCGTTGGAATTTTTCAAAAACATTTCGTATTAACCTTGTCTTGGCACTTAGTAAAAAGTGTTCCGCACAAATTTGTAGGCATATTTATAAATACTTCAGAAATCTAGTCTTACAGTAGTATAATTGATTGCGTACTTTATTTAAAGACTATGTTAGGGTTCCGTACTCAAAGGGTAACACGGACCCCTATTGCTAAGGCTATGCTGTGCGTCCGTCTGTCTGTCCGTTTTTTTTTAAATATAAAGACATATTGTCAAATTGCAGGTAGGTACATTAAAAGGTCTTACATAAAGTTATTGTTCCTTTGCAATTTGCCTTATCAGGCATACAAATTTTACGCATTAAAATTATTAAATTATAAAATAATTACAGTCATATTAACTGGCATTCACTATTATTAATATTACAATTACATGTCACCAGGCTGTATCTCATGAACGGTGACAGATGTATTTCTGTTTCTGCTATGACAACAAATACTATAACCACTCTAAAGAGTAAAAAACCGACTTCAATCTTCAACTGGTATGGTTTTCTCATGGATGCCGTTGTCAGAACTGGACGAAATAAAATGGGACCAATCTGGAAGCACCAGCTTTCAAATAAAAAAAGAATCATCCAAATCGGTTCACCCAGTCAAAAGTTCTGAGGTAACAAACACAAAAAAAAAGCAGACGAATTGATAACCTCCTTCTTTTTGAAGTCGTTTAAACAAACGTCAAACATATTTAAGGGGGCTCCCATACAACAAAAGTGTTTTTTTTTTCGTATTTATACATAACGGTACGGAACCTTTCGTGCGCGAGTCCTATTCGCACTTTGCCGGTTTTTTAAAAACACTGATATAATTTGTTCCTAGGTGCATAAATATGATTATTTATATCTTACTTAAATATACTATACGTCTCGGGGATAAAACGTGGAATAAAAACCTTTTATCCCCGAAGGGGTAGGCAGAGGTATTCCATTTCTTTAAATTCCCACTGGAAATTTCCATAAGGCGTTACTATATTATATTTATTACTAGCGACCCGCCCTCGCTTTGCTTCGGTTTATATCTATATATAAAATGATAAACTGACTGACTGATTGGTGATGTATCAACGCACAGCCTAAGCCGCTGGGTCTAGAGACTTGAAATTTTGCACATAGATAGCTTATACAGTGTAGGCATCCACTAAGAAAGGATTTTGCAAAGTTCAACCCCTACGGGGGTGAAATAAACGTGCGGTAATAGCTATGGTATATAGAAACCTTCCTCTTGAATCACTCTATCTATTAAAAAGCCCGCAAATTCTAAGCTTATAGGGACAAACAGACAACGGGAAGCGACTTTGTTTTATACATGTAGTGATACTCGTCCAATTTGACTGTATTAGGTGTGTTCGTCTATTTGATTTTTATTCTTTCGCTGAGCACAAGAAACAAAATAATGCTGTGCACGCTCTATTTGTCAAAGCATTGGCGCTACAAGATTAATAGTAAGTAGATGTAATCTCTGATAAGAACTTCATTGCACGTTAGCAAACATAGTAATGGCAAATAAAGTCATTACGCAATCGCTATTAGAACTGTGAAAATTATTCAAAATGTAACCTATTCTCTATGTTCCATACTTTGGTCTCATTTGCTTAATTATATGCGTACGTCAGTCTAAATAGAACTGTAGAATTTAACTACTATGTTCAGTGTTTTCCTATTTTACACGTTCCGTATTCTTTCGTAATCAAAATTACTTTTATTCAAGTCCCGTTGACACCCTTTGCGTACTGATCCCGATAAACGGAACGTAACTTACATTCTAGAGCTTGCATGTTGCATGTATACGATTTTGCCGCATATAAAAATTATACTTAGATAAGATTTTAGTAACATGTGTTTTGAGATGTTGAAGTGAATACCTACTATAAATTATTTTCTTAAAAAATATATTTTCTAAAGAATTATAAAAAATATATATACCTAAGTACATCAAAATTTAAACAGATCTATAACATAAACGGAGAAATAAAGATTTCTTTTCCTTTTAAATCAATTTCTAAAATCGATCTTTCTGCACCCCTGTATGAAATGACTTTCAGGTCAGCACGAAATAATGTATGAAATTACATTTCCTGCTCTACAACAAATTTTGTCCAGACGAAGTTAGCAGAATAATACTGGTTAGTTATTAGCCCTGGCAGACAGGCAAAATGGTACTAGCCACTTCGCTCCGTACATCGGCGGGCACTTAATTGTATTTTTACATTTTCTCCCAAAGATATTATTTTATATAATATAATATATTTCATCTCTCAACTCTCTCATCAACTCCGTCGAGCTGAAAAAAAGTAGATATACACACCTCGGAAAGTAGGCACTTATATAAGAAAGCCTCATATCACATGTTTGTATACCTCTGCTTCGCCTAGGTCGACAATTACATGTGATCTGAGACATTTCTT
This sequence comes from Ethmia dodecea, assembly GCA_963855545.1. NCBI lineage: Eukaryota > Metazoa > Arthropoda > Insecta > Lepidoptera > Depressariidae > Ethmia > Ethmia dodecea. The sequence goes on along the minus strand of OY979443.1, from coordinate 15,728,524 downwards.
ATTTTACTTCCCTTGTTATGTAATATATTATTCTTATACTCGGAAGCAAGCTTTCGACGTTCGCGTTTGGCTAACATGGAAACTGGCTTCCTTCCTCGGGTATAATAATATAATAAATAAAGCCTCATTTTGTACTCGGTACGAAATATACATTGCTTTTGACCTTAAAATTGTGTTAGGTATCTATTATATGCAGTCCTCTCGAAGCGTCGAAATCCTTCATAGTCTCTTAACACCCGCTACATAAATTATTGTTTTGTACACAAAAATAAATTATATATAAATACCTACCTACAATGTAATTTAATATATAAAAATTCTTAGTCGGAAACTAATTGACTATATTGAGTAATTTTTTTATGCTGTATACAATGCAAAGACCTGGCATCCTCCTTTCTGAAACAACAATTTTCAGAGGATCTTTGGATCGAAATCAAGATTGGATCTTACAGATGGACTCTGGATAAAATTAGAGACCTAGACAGATGACGACAGTATAAGGGTTTTTTGCGTTACCCTAAAAAGAGTTCGTCGAGTATTCTCGTCATCCATACCACAATGCTTCATGTACAAACGAAACATAACACCTGTGTCAACAATATTATTAATGCTGATAGGACCTGAGAAGTTTTAGTTATGTGAATGCCATTTACATTCATGGTCACTGACAAGAGAAAAAGTGCGTTATCCATTTTATGGATCGAGTGATAAACAAGGCCAATATTTACGCTCGGTTAGTATCAATAATGACAGTCAATAAAGGGCAATCTACGTCTATACATATAATAAAACTCTAACGGGACTGTGTCTGTAGGTACATATACAAGAAATATTTTTTTTTAACTTTAGTGGTAGTGTAGTTATCAATTTAGATACCAAAACACAAATTGTTGACCCACGTCAGTCCCGTTCCCGTGGGAAAATTATAGCCCATGTTACTCCCAGAAAAGTAAGCTTTCCAAGGGTGAAATATTTTTTATGACTCACATGAGGAACTGTATTACAAATAGCGGGTCCAGCTTATTCCCGTTCCGGTGGGAATTTCCAAAAAATCCTTCATAGCGGTTGCCTACGACATATACTTACTATATTTAGAGTTTCTTAGGTTTTAGGAATAGTAGGTACCTACGTATTTCTCTTTTTATGCAGTTTTATATTTTCCGGCGGGAAAATTATAGTCTATGTTACTCCCAGAGAAGTAAGCTTTTTATTGTTCTTTTTAAATCGGTTCAGTAGTTTTTGAGTTTATTTGTTACAACATACTTACAAAAATACAAATCATTCCCCTTTTTACACTGTAATGACGTTAATGAATTATTATGAAAAAAATGTAGGCAACGTGTTGTGTGCTCCAATTACGAACTAAGTAACTAGGTATAATAAGGATTTAAAAAATATATGAACATACAGGCACTTATTGGTAACACTTAAAAAACCCCACCACGATTAAAGCTCTGAAAATTATACTAAAATGAGACAAACTGTGAACATTTTTGTTTAAATAGGAAATATTATTGACAAGAATGGCGCCAGCACAACAACACGTCGAGGCCTGTGACGAATCTGTGCACTCCCGAATCAAAATGAGACTTTTACAAGAAGATTTAAAATACAATAGTGATGTGACACATTGTGAAAACAACAATTCAGTGCTAAAAGACAGTGCTAGTGAAACGAATAGTGACAAAGATTTTGATATAGCCAAATATGAAGCTATGGACTTTACACCACGATTAAGGTGGCCTGATCTAATAGCCCAAGTATCTTTGCATTTAGTATCAATCTACGGACTGTACCTGATTTTGACACTGCAAGTAAAGCTGTTCACTATATTATTTGGTAAGTTAATCACTTCATTTCTCTGTGCAATAATCTATAGGTACATATAATAATAAACAAGTGAAAATAAATAAAGCATGTACAAAGCACTGAAAGAATAAAAAAAAACATTACTTATGGTGCATTCTTTTAAAAATGGAGCCGGCCGTGGGCTGTTACAAACGGCGTCGGTCGCGTTCGGCGTGATGATGTACCTCTAAACCTTTCGCTTTGTGCCGCGTCGATCGTGCGGGAGAGACCAAAAAACTTACGAGTTAGGACACACTTACAGGTATACTTTAACTGGATCAAATTATTTGCATATTATTCATAAAAATACACAGCAGAAGAAAGTAGCAATTTTATGACGAGTTTTTAAGTAATAGTTTTTAGACGAAATAAAAAATAGCTTCAAATAAGTTTCATCTTTATTATATTTAGCCAATCTTCATGGACGCTTTAGAGTGCCTTGTTATTGACTATTGACTTTTCTGAAGGTCAACACTCAACAGAAAATAAATGATTTTTGTTTTTTTTTTAATCTAACAAAACTTAATATTACCTATGTTCAAGATGAATCAGGCGAAATCCATTTAACCAAAATGTTTAACATTCTATTAGGTTGATTCAATTAGAGTAGATATTCTGTTAATTTAACCAATTGCTTCGTTAGCATCCGATCCAGCCACACCCCATGATTTCTTCCACTTTAACATTATCAATAATTATCATACATTAGTTTTTCTTCGCTGAGCCGTTTTGGACCTAGCGCATGATGTTATGATTGCTTTTTCAAATTAACTTAATCAATGTAGGTAGTGTGTTTTAAAAAAAACGCTTATTTCGGATACAAGTCCTACATTTGCTACATTTCGTAAGTAATTAATTATCCAACTGTAATGTTTTTCAAGTGTAGGTATGTATGATGTATGTGAGTCTATTTCTTTGTCACGTTCTGTAGCCTAAAGGGCTTGGTGGATTTTAAATATGAGGTAGGTACCTATCGTCAGATTCGTCTTACTTTTAAAGTGACAAAGACTATAACATTTAAATAATGGTGTCTGCAGATAAAAAGGGGAGGGGAATTAAAACCAATGTTTTTTGATTAGATTAATATGGGTATCAAATTAAATGAAAGCTTGTAATTAGCCAATTCCAAATTCAGCCTGTATATACTGTCACAGACCAGTTTAATTTAAGCTGGTCTGCAGACGTATTCACAGAGACTCGATACCGTTTCCGTTCGATTCGAGTCGAATCTATCGACATCGGAAACGAATCTATCGAGATGGGCTGATGTTTGTATCGAAAACTAATGTCATATGTGACACCAACTGTCATATGTGACATTAGTTTTCGATACCAACATCAGCCCATCTCGATAGATTCGTTTCCGATGTCGATAGATTCTACTCGAATCGAACGGAAACGGTATCGAGTCTCTGTGAATACGTCTGCTGTGGTAGTGTCGACAATCTATAAGGCGTCACAGTAGATCGGTCCCTTGGATTTAATATGTATAACCAATAATTACTTAACAACTCTTTCATTTCTAACACATGTTTTTTTTAAATATAATAAATTATGAATATCAAAATAACCTATCTGCATAAAGATATTGTTGTGTACTCGGCAATAAGGAGGTATGTAAATCATCCTTTTAAGGTAGCGGCCAGTATGTAGCCATCCTAAATTTAACTCTATGTCATAGAGATAATATTTAAATCCAATGAAAATTTAAAAAGCCTATGCTGGTTAGAGGGCTAAACATTAACAAAATACTATCACTTCCAAAACTCGGTTTCCAATAACATAATATCTATATTCAATTACCGATAAGTATTACACAACACAGCTGCAACAGAATCTCTCCAAAATCTCAGTCTCTGGTCGCCTCTACAAAAATGAGCGTAAAATATCTTGATGCATCAAAATGAAAACGAGGTCAAGAGAGTTTATTGCCCACTCCTATCCCATGGACAATGACGCAAGCCCATAAAAGTACTTTCTATCTATTCAACTGCTACACACCTTGCAGTAGACAAGCATTGTCTATTACGGTTTTACAGTGATTAGTTTTTCCATAACAATCTTAATAGCTCTTGTCGAGTGTGTAATATTGGGTCATCTATAATTCTATACTTATATTATAAAGAGGAAAGATTTGTATGTTTGTTACGAATAAACTCAAAAACTACTTTACCGATTTTAAAAATTCATTCACTAATGAAATGCTAGACTATCCTATCCCTGAGTAACATAGGGTATATTTTATTCCCGTATTACCACGGGAACGGAAACTACGCTGGTGAAATCGCGCAGAACCGCTAGTTACCTATAAAATTGACGAAAAATATGTCTATGATTTTGTTTCCATTTTTTATAATTTTGCAAGTATCTCGAAGATTATTAAAGAATTCAAATTTTAACTACATTTTTAACATTAAACATGCTCAAAAAGTTGTTTGAGGATAATACATGATAAATAAGCTAAAAAAGAGTTCGTGACATTTAGTGTTTCCATTCCGTGCTCAGACTAGTTTTATTATTTACACCTCTTCTTCAAACTAAAAACGAATGCTTGGTAACAATTTTGTTGGATTTGATAAATAGATGGAAAAAAAATCAAAATTTTAGTTATTTTATGTGTGTTAGAAACGTCAATAGTCAAAGAGATTAAAATAAAATAGGGCATATAGGGGACAAAGCGAGGAAAATTATTCCAAGTGGAATAAGTCTAGTACTTCGACCGAATGACAGCTCGCGTTCATACTAACCGACATGACGCTTGAGCTTCAAACATGCTTCAAAGTTTTGTATGAAAATATTCCCAATGCCCCCTCTATGTCCTATTATATTTTAATCTCTTTGTCAATAGTCTAATAACAAGGCACTCTAAGCTCGTCCATAGAGATTGGCTATTATTGGAGATGTTTGCATCCCAAAAAAAATACTTGTAAATTTAAAAGATTCAAATATTTAACAGTGTTATTTTATGGGTTATTCCAGCCATCGCTACGATTTACACGTCAGGATTTGGCATCACGGCGGGGGTCCACCGGCTGTGGTCGCACCGGGCCTACAGGGCACGGACTCCACTGCGGATACTTCTAGCGTTCCTATTCACAATTACGGGACAGGTAAATATGCTAGTTGCCTAAAAAGTTTATAGATAATTCAGGCGTAGGTATTCACGGAGGCTCGATACCGTTTCTGTTCGATTCAGATCGAGTGAAAAATTTTCCGAAGTCGAATCTATCGACTTCGTAAACTGTATTCTAGGCGTTTGCAACAGCCAGGGAAAATTTTCCGAATCCTTATGTCAAATATGACATTAGGATACCGACATGTGTGAATAGCCCATCTTCTACAGATTTTCCGATTCCTAGTCGAATATCGAATATCAAAGCTCCTCTCCCTCCTCTTAAATTTTTAAAATCGGTCCAGTAGTTTTTGGGTTTAATCGTAACAAAGATGCAAACATAAAAAAATACAAATATTTCCTTCTTACAATATTAGTTTAGATATAGATTTATTTGTAAAAGAGCAGTGATAGCCCGGACGGTTAAAGAGCCGGTCGAAAATCAGTGAGGCTCGGGTTCGAATCCTGGCATGTACCAATGAGTTTTTCAAAAACTTACGTACATATTTATCACTAGCTCGACGGTGAAGGAAAACATCGTGAGGAAACCCGCAGGTCTCAGAATTAATTCTGAGACATGTGTAAATAGACCCGGTCCGGCGATGGGCTCACCACCTATCACGTTTAGGGGTCCAATGTATCTCGTGAAATGTGGGTATATCCAGTAATGGAATACCTCTGCCTACCCCCTCGGGGATGAAAGGCGTGAGATTATTATTATTATTTTTTTTTTTTTAGATTTGTTACCCAGTCAGTGCTCGATCTACTACACTGGCGGTAATTACAGATACGGAAGAAGCAACGTACGTCAAAATGAAGACGATTGCGATTAAGGTTGTAATAAACAATTAGCCAGCGAGTGTCCAACCATACCATACCAACCACTTGCTCATCTTAATAATAATTTTAAGGACCTGGTGCCTTATTATCTATTTATAATTGTAATCGCAATCCTCTTCATTTTGACATAGTACGTTGCTTCTTCCGTACATCTGTCAATACAGTCAGTGAAAGAAGAGCAAGCACTGATCGCGTAACAAATGTCAAACAAAGACGATTACCTTGAGGTCGCCATCAGCTTCATTTTGACGTACATTGCTGCTGACGTACATCTGTCATTAATACCAGCAGCTATAGAGCAGGGGCTGGTTGCATAATAAATGTCAAATAAAGACTATACCGATTCCAATTATGAATAGACAAGAAAGTCTGATTTATTATAAACAGCGTCGTTTGGACACAACGGGCCTTATCGTATATTTATAATTGTAATTGTATTGGTCTTTATTTGACATTTGTTAGGTAGTCAGTGCTTGCATTGTAAGGGCTGGAAGGGCAATAAGTGGGCTTATAAGCCTCTACATTGAATAAAAACACTTTAATTTGAATGATTTGATTTGACCCCGACACAAAAAATACATATAAACACAAACGGCTGGACAGATTTTCTTGTACCACAGCTAAGAACACTCGATCAAGTAACCTTTCAAACAAAAAACTAAATCGAATCTACCAGAAAATAGACAGATATTATATTATCACTTTGTATTCGTTATATGTATACCCATGCCAAATTACAGCTTTACGAAGAGTCTGAGCTAAGCCGCGGACAGACAGACGGATGGACAAATTGAACATGGCGAAACTATAAAAAGATTAAACGTATATTCTATGTCCTTTCATTGGCACATGCCATTTTACAATTACAAACGTACAATAATTGTTAGTAGCACGAAAAGGTGGGTAGTAGGTATCTCTGTTCAATCTAGGTGCTTATACGGCCTTGGCACACAACATGAAAGGTTTTTGGGCTGAGTTATTGATCCAGAGCAGTGATAGCCCAGTGGGTATAGAGCCCACTTCTCATTCGTGAGGCTAGGGTGCGAATTCTGGCATGTACCAATCAGTTTTTTAAGAAGCTTACGTACATATTTATCACTAGCTCGACGGTGAAGAAAAACATCCCAACGAAAACCAGCAGGTGCCAGAATTAATTCTATGATATGTGTTCTACTCCGGTCCGAGATGGGCTTACCACCAAAGAATATATTGGTGAAACGTGGGTATTTCCAGATATGGCATACATCTGGCTACCCCCTCGGTGACAAAGGGCACAAGATTATTTATCAATTTAATTTTCATTGATCCATATTTTTAAGGTTCCGTATTTAATTTTATCAATCAAGATTTCAAGCAAGGCCATTTTATCATGCCAAGACTGTCAATAGTTCAGGGGGTCTAAAAAGGCCGTTTCGGGTGAATCATAATAGGATCCTATTTCGATTCATATTCGAAATTTTCACCAAATACGAATCTGCTAATGAATTGAATTGTCAATGAATCACTAAAATGAGGGACCATTTTACGAAATTTAGAGGAATTGCTTAGGATTTGCTGGGAATTCATAAAAGGAGGAATTGCTCAGAGGAGTTGCTCAAAGTGGCCATTTCAGACCGACAGTTCACATCTGAAATTACCAAGGTATAATTTCAGCTGGGCAGCATTGACAGCCTCGTCGTTTACCTCATTCTATTTTCTTGATCATAATCACTAGCTCGACTTATTCAGACACAGATTATTTATTTATTTCCTTATGTGCTATTGAAAATTCTATACTTTTAGAGGTGTAACGTAAAGAGAGATACAGTATATGTGTGTTACTTACAGTTAACCTGCTACTAAATATTATTCTGTCTTGTGGTATACCCTGGAGAAATGAAAGCAATAAAGTTTTATGAATTCTGTCAATTAGATGCGAGGCCTCTTCGCCAAACGAAGTCAATTGGCCCACTGACCTGGCCAACATTCGTATCTAAACAAAATATATATGGATGCAAAGATATTATTGATATACAAATGAAAATTCGACATAAGATTTGCCTTTTGAAAACTGAGGGGGTGACACGTCTCGTCCAGTATTTGGACTGGTATCAGGGGAGGCACACTGCGTGACGTCATCGCACCGCTACAACTACATGCGGCCGGCCGCCACCCGGCGGTCTATTAGTGGTTGCCGCGCATTGGTTGTATAGATATTGAATTTTAATAAACTATTTCTTTACATTATATAATGTATGTATGTAGATAACCCAGTTGTATGTTTTTGTCCTACATTTTGCAGGAACAGGCAGTTTTGAAGTCATAACATAATCTAAAGGCAAATTACACAGCTTTTGTTTATTTGGGTGGTCTTTAGTATCTAAATAAAGAATAATCGTAATATCGTAGGTAAAATACACTATTAAACTAACTACTACTACTAACTTATAATTTAATGGGTCGAGTAGCCGGCAACCCTAGATCTAAGGCTCCGCCTCCGAAAGAGCGCGTTGCATGCGATAGAAAGAGATGGCCACATTTAGGCACGTTTTATGTACCTAAACAGGGAATTTGTTAACAGAAAACCTTCTGTACGTAGTACTATTACTTATTCTGTGCTGGTAGTCGGCTCTGTATTCTAGCGTAACTGACAAACAGCCATTGTATTGTATTTGTTCTTGAGATCAATTTATCAACTTCTTGTTAAATCTAGTAAGTATAGAGGCATCTTGTATTATCATGCTACTATCTTTGTCCCCAGCGCGATATATACACCTGGGCTCTGGACCACCGCGTTCACCACAAATACTCGGAGACGGTGGCAGACCCTCATGACGTCAGACGAGGCTTCTGGTTTGCCCACGTGGGATGGCTTTTCCTAACGCCTCATCCTGCAGTCGAAGACCGAAGGGTCGCGCTCAGAAAGATCTCCACGGACCTCCTAGCTGATCCCGTGGTGAGGATACAGAAGACGTAAGTTTGGAATAATTCATGGCTGACAAAATTTGCACTTGAATCAACTTAGTTACAAATGAAGTATAGTCTCTCGTTGTAATGCTAGTTGTAACACTAGTCAACTACAAAAATTTGAAGTTTTCTAAAAAAAAATTCTATTATCAAGGTTTTTTTTTTTAAAACAATGTGGGAGCCTATTTTCCCGACGGGATAGGCAAAGACAATAGACCGCTCCTGCTATAAATGAACCTGGCAGTCCTGGCACATCTCTCGCGCTTCATCCACATCGATCAACTGACTCGAATCATACTTACTCGTCGGTTTTAGGTACTCTGAATAATTAATTTATTAAAGTGTTTCGCTAAAGTACTTAGGTATTTAGTTAATTTTACAATCGCTCATCAAATTTATTAGCCCGTATTTTGTAAAATCAAGATTTTCTATCAAAATCATTCTTGATTTTCTTTTAAATATATTCATATTTTTAAATTACCGCATCATCTAATACATTATCACTATTCATAATCTGACTGACACAAGCCTTAATAGATATCTCCAAAGTCATTAAAAGAAAGTGTGTCTCTCCTAAGAGAATGTTTTTTCTTCCAACCTCTTTGGATATGTCATTATTTTCAGATGGTTCCTTCCGATGTTTGCTGTGCTCAACGTGCTGTTGCCCTGTTGGATCCCGATGCACTTCTGGGCTGAATCTTTAGTGAACAGTTTCGTCGTGAGTTTCGTGACGAGGTTCACAATCACACTCAACATCGCTTTCAGCGTCAACAGCTTCGCTCATCTCTGGGGCAACAAACCTTACGACAGGTAGGAGGAAGTCAAAGAGATTAAAATATAAAAGGACATAGAGGGGGCATTGGGAATATTTTCAAACAAAACTTGGAAGCATGTTTGAAGCTCAAGCGTCATGTCAATTAGTATGAACGCGAGCTGTCATTCGGTCGAAATTGTACTAGGATTTATTCCACTTGGAATAACTTTTGGCTTCAATTTTTTCTCACTTTGTCCCCTCTATGTCCTATGATATTTTAATCTCTTTGGCGGAAGTGGTGTTTCACGATACAAATCCTGTTACTTTAAACGAGAAATTCTTATTTCTTATATGTATATATTTATGTATGTATTTATACGAGTATCTCGGAAACGGATAGCCAACGATTTTGATGAAATTTTGTATAGATACAGTTTTGCATTCTAAGTTTAACTGCATAAGTAGATGTATTTCCTGTTACAACGCAATTTTACACAAAAAATATTTTTTAAATAATACGGCCACTCGTCGGAAGATGGCGTTGGTTCATTAGAACGCGAACGAAAGAAGCTCGGGCCTCTTAAGTACTACAGTTTGTAGTTTGAAAGAAATGTTTTATTTTATTTTAATGAACAGACAAAACTAATACATAGTAGGTAAGTATATTATATTTATTTAAAAAAATATTATAACATTACTGAAAAGTTTACCTATAGATATTAATTACCCTGTTTCTGGTGCAGTCGAGGTTTGTGGCCTAGACTATGGGAAAACATAAATTTTCGACAAATATTCACCTTTTCCTTGTTGCTTTTACCAATTGGTTGATGAAGCCGAACCCGTATAAGCGATGCCCGTGGTGATAAAATAAGCACACGTTTCAATTCCTGCAGGTTTATAAAACCAGTTGAGAACAAAATGGTGAGCCTGGCGGCGCTGGGCGAGGGCTGGCACAACTACCATCACGTGTTCCCGTGGGACTACCGCACCTCGGAGCTGGGGAAGCTGAACCCTTCTACAAATTTCATTGACGCCTTCGCTCGGATCGGATGGGCTTATGACCGTAAGTTAGGAACAGTGAACTTATCTTTAATTGTAATCGCAATCGTGATGAGATTAAAAAGAGCTGCCCTTGAGTTTCTTGCCGGCTCTTCTCGGGGTACTGCGTTTGGAACCAACAACTCGTCGTTGCTTCCAAACATCCTTGGAATAGATAAAAATGAGAGATTAGAATTAAAATTAGTTGTGTTTTAGTATTTTAAGGGGATGCCTTTTATACTCCAGGAGGTATGAATAGGTATTAAAAAGCTTGTGGCATGAGGATGATCAGTGGTCTGCTTGATGAAAGCATTAAGAATTTGGACTCTATAAAAAACATATACTGACGCTCTACTCCCGGGGCGGTTGGCAAACGTATTCAATTATATTTTTACAAATTGCACAGATGAGAAAACGGTGCATATAGGGCATTTTGTGCATATTTTTGTTAGGGGAAGTTTAGAATATTTACCTATTTTAAATTTGTAAGGTATCTAGTTTCAGTTTTTACATGTACTACTCGCTCTCACGATCATCTTCCGAGAAAATTATGTTGTACCTACATCCTTGGAGATTTTTTTTATTTTCGCGTTCTACCATAGTACCTAGTTACACTGGTTTCCAAGTATTAACTTTGTTCACTTTCAGGGAGGTTACGAGAAATGTTCTATATGTTGAGGTTTTTACGTTGAATTTGATCAATTGCCCTTTGGATGCCTATGCATAAAAGTGTCCTGAATAATTTCACATGTTTGCAGTATGGTCCGTAATGCTGTATTTGTTTTCAGTAAAAGCGGCGACTTCAGCAATGATAAACACCAGGTCCAAGCGCAGGGGAGATGGAACTTTCGATGAAACTGAGGAACCAGATACAACCATTGAAAATTATCAAGATTAATAGTGTAAATTCTAGTTTATAAGTATTAAAAAAGACCCTATTTTTCCTTAACAACGAGCAAATCGAGTAAGAAGTAGCGCTACTTTGAACGAGTACCTACATTTAAAACCAAAAAGCCAGACTGTGCGTAAGGCTCTAAAAGTAGCCTGCTACGAGTACATTCCAGTGATGAAAAAAAAACTGATTACGCTACTGGAGATACCAAAGGAACATTTAAAGGAACCGTTGATTACGCTGCCGCAGCGCTTGCTCTATAGACGTTGACGGTAATGACATTAGAAAAAAACTACGAATAAGTAATAAGTCAAGAAGAGTAACAGCGGTCAAAAAATGACCCCACGAAAAGTACAGTACAAAAGGCGGGGCAAAAAACTACAACCTGTGCGTTTTTCAGTCTGTCACGCGCTGTCAGTGAGATAGGCCCTCGTCGTTTTATTTGTGTAAAACTCAATAAATCTTCATAAAAATGACCACCTGTGTAGTAGGTTGGTGTAAAAAATGAAAGGAAAGAAGTAAAAAGCTAACCGGGATAACTTATCACAGATAAATATGAAATAATATTCCATTTTGTTCTCGTAAAAATATTGTTGTTTGGTCCGCATTACACAAGAAGCAGCCAGCCAGTTTATAAAGCGTAATTTAGATATATTATAATTTGTAATATTATACAGTTACGAACAAGCAATTTTCAGCAATATACACATTTCTGGTATTATTTCTTCATTCAAAATTTACTTTTTTAATTTCTCCAAAAACGAATTCCGACGACAAAAATGGATCGAATCGTGATTATTTGGATCCTAAGCTGCAATCGTATTAACACTCAGTCGAATAAAAAAGTCCCCTCAAAATCGGTTCATTAGTTTTGGCGTGATGTAGTATACATACAGACAGACAAAAATCTAAAAAAAGTTTTGGCCTGTTGCAATACGGTATATGCAAGTCTTTTTTTTAAATTATCAGTAAGAATAAATGTGAAAAAAAAAACACTAAGTACACTCACAAATTATTAGTTATAATGCTGTTAAAGTCGTTGGTTAAAAAGAGAGATCCGAACTGTCGTGGACGTCACATGACGGGAGCGCCATATTACTTCCATATAAAATTTCGTTTCGAAGAGAGGGATAGATAGCCTAGCTTTACGATTGTATATCTCGGTGATTTTTTAATTAATTTCATTTTTCTGTTTTCACTGTTGTTATTATAATTTTATATATTTTTTGTAAATAAGTTCAGATAGGTACGGATAATTTTTTGTATGCATATAAGTACTCTATAATTTTTTTACAAAAATATTCACTACAGACGCGACCCCTCTAGAGATAAATTATATGTATAGATTTATCTTATCTTTCGTAAACACAATATCAGATTTTGATTGATAACAAATTTGTTTCTAACACGCAATTATAAATATATCACTAAAATAAAAAACAAAACAGAGCAGTGATAGCCCGGACGGTTAAAGAGCCGGCCGAAAATCAGTGCGGCTCGGGTTCGAATCCTGGCATGTACCAATGAGTTTTTCAAAACTTACGTACATATTTATCACTAGCTCGACGGTGAAGGAAAACATCGTGAGGAAACCCGCAGGTCTCAGAATTAATTCTGAGACATGTGTAAGCAGACCCGGTCCGGCGATGGGCTCACCACCTATCACGCTTAGGGGTCCAATATATCTCGTGAAATGTGGGTATATCCAGTAATGGAATACCTCTGCCTACCCCCTCGGGGATAAAAAAAAAGGCGTGAGATTATTATTATTATATATATAAAACACTGAAATATTCAATAGTTGTTTTTTACTTTTACTCTCCCGTACATTGCATAACATCGTCCACGAATGCAATGACAATCTAACAGTGACAATTCGTAATTCAAACACTCGAACCAATCACTATTATGATGGCTGCTGAGAACCAATCACAGCGCTTGTCGGAATTAATCGCGTCACGCAATCTCTACTGATTGGTCTGTATGGATATATGTCCTTTTAGTTTGTAGTAATTATTTGTGGGGCCAGTTTTTCGACGTAGTTTGTTCTTAGTTACTCTTCCTGACTTATTCCTTATTCGTAGGAAAAAAACAAAAAATTAAGATACGGTACTAGCTTTTCGCGCGTGGATTGTACAAATTAGGTCCAAGGAACGTAATTCGCTACAGTCTCAATCGGGCCGGTGCGTGAGCGTATCGACAGTGCTTGATAGTCGCCGAGAAGGAAACACATTGAATGGTTAAACCGCTATACAATCAAATGCCTACATGTGCTCTTATGAATAGTACAAATGGCACTAAAACAAATGTCAACAATGCTACCGTATCTTTCTTTTTTGCTTTTATCTAAGGTAATGACAGATGTACGTCAAGAAGAATCCTATTGCGATTAGGGTTGACAATAGACAGTAAGCCCGCATGCCCGCCATTTTGTTTTATATCTTACACTCCCACAAATAAATAATTCAAATCTTTGCGCCGAATGAATACTCGCATGCACCCTAAAACATTACTCTCGTTTTGGTACAGCGGGGTAATAGAATTATATTTCCAAGGTAACATTTAAATTTATGAAAATACCAAGTATTAAACGTTTTGATAGGTTTTTTTACCATAACTATTGGATTATAATACATTAGTTTATGGTTGTTATTGGTGGCAGCAACTTAGTAACTAGGTTTTTGTCTAGCTTTGTTTTAAAAATGACATAAGGTCATTTGAAATCAAGTGCAAATATTTTAGGGTAGGTACAAATATGTACCTAAGAGAAATATAATTAACATTTAAAGAAAAAACCAGTAGTTTTTTCATGTTTTTTTCTAACAAAAAAATATTTTTTCCTAACATACTTTGCATAAACCCTCACTACAGCAGGTTGTCTGGAAGAAATCGCTTAAAGCGATAAAACCGCCTATTGTACTTTTTTTATAATAATTGTGTCACTTGTACCTAGCATATTTTTATTGGTGTCTAATAAAGAGTTGTTACTTACTTACAGCACTAAAACGCCATTTTTGTCGGTTTATTTGTTTTATTTAGTTATTTTCTCGCAATTTTTATTGGACAGAGGGCACTGTGCGTGTATTGTTTATGTACAGCGTGTTAGTTTTTATTTATTTTTTGTAATAATCGATGTTGTCTAGTAAAGCATGGCGTATGAAAAATAAAAATCGATGCCGAAAATAGGGTCTTGTAATTTTTTTGTAAAATATTTGCACTTAATTTAAAAAGACCATGCATATTTTTTTAAGTGGCGCTAGTTTTACCTTTCACTTTGCTGAGCTGCACGATAGTGTGCGGCAATAACGCGGGACACATGCAGTAATGTCAGAGAATATTACATTAATACATGTAGGTATATTACTGCTACATGTTTCTGATATGATTTTTGAGTGATATCCATTTGTCGACAATATTCTAATGATAACTTGGACTACATTTTATAAATAGGGATGTGACATTGATCGAAATAATCGATTAAATAAAAATTGATTATACGAAAAAACCTCTAATTAATATGAAAAATGATATTTTGTTCACATTCTTTATCCTTTTAATACAAACTTTGTTAGTGAACTTACTTAAAATTTCTTTATTCGTCGCACAGATGGTGTTGTTTACAAAAATCTAATAAAATTTGTAGAAATATAAAAGACTATTATTTTATATTTAAAAAATTGATTATTAAAATCGATCATAAAAAATTATTATCCTAATTAATAATCGATTCGATTTCAAATCACATCCAAATAAACGTTGTCCTCACTGCAAAACGGTTTTGTTATAAGGGTCGTTCAGATACACCCGGGCTGTTTTCAGCTACGCGCCTCTTCCAAGCCTTATCACACATAGCGGTAAACGAAACGAAACCGGTACGTGTGAAAGGCACTTACAGAATGTTGTAGTCAGTCACCCAGCTCCGACAATAAAATAGACTGTAATATTACAGCGGCTAGCAAAAAAGGCATCGACGGACGAAAGTGTAAATACGTAACTTCATCGAAATAACAGCGACTATTAAAAAAAACTGGGACGCTGTACATAATACAAAATACAAAATTAAAAAGTAAATTAAAAAATCCGTCAAAAGTGGCGTTTTAGTGTAGTAGTGAGGGCATAAGCAAAGCATGCTTACAAAATATATTTTTTTTGTTAAAAAAGAACAAGTACAAAACTGACGTTTTTTATATGTTAATTCTATTTCTCTTACATATTCATACCTACTCTTAAAATATTTGCACTTAATTTAAAATGACCTTATATTATAATACTATTATAACTAATCGTAGAATGCGGGTAACGATTAATAAATATTTTGTATATCTGTGATTGAAATTATATATTATATTATTAGTTTTATTTACAAAACACGAATCTGTATTAAGTACTAACAGATTACATAAGTTAAGAATATAATTATTACTGTTGACTAATATTATAGCGAAACTTCTGTAAAGCTAAACTTTATAATACATGTTTATAGGTAAAAATATAAAATATTTTAAACATTACTTACCGATTTTTATAACATATTATCTTTGAGTATTAAACCAACCGGAGACGCCACTGACAGGCGTTCCCCTCTCCCAAAAAAAAGTGTCGGTCAACGCGCATACCTGTTAAATACAACTAGTTTTTTTGAGTTCACGGAGTGCTTGGATTGGTGAATGTATTTGTGTGCATCTAGTTCAAGATAGCGTTTAATTGTTTTGTCAAAAAATGCGTTTGTTTTCACATTATTTGTGTTTGTTTCCTCGTCCCCCCCGCAGAAATTGGCAGACTTTTTTGCAAAGGAACTAGTGCGCGTGACGTCTCCTGTTGGTTTAATACTCAAAGCATATTATAGATAAAACCGTTGCTATAGTATTTTTATAATGTTGTTTACATCTCCTATAATGAAATACCTATTATTGTTATTAATATTTATAATAAACTAGTGACCCGCCCCGGCTTCGCACGGATGCAATTCTAATACTAAAACCTTCCTCTTGAATCACTCTATCTATTAAAAAAAACCGCATCAAAATCCGTTGCGTAGTTTTAAAGATTTAAGCATACATAGGGACATAGTATCCCTATGTCACCCTATGTAGGGAGGGACAGAGAAAGCGAGTTTGTTTTATACTTTGTAGTGATAACATAACAATGTCACTACTTTGGTATGTAACACTAAAAAAATGGCTAACAGCGAAGTGGACCCTATCGAATGTTACGAACCTTGTCTACATATTTTTATTGGTAGACTATTAGTAGCCATTAGGTACCTAAGTTTTTTCTTGGCCCGCAGACGTATTCACAGAGACTCGATACCGTTTCCGTTCGATTCGAGTCGAATCTATCGACATCGGAAACGAATCTATCGAGATGGGCTGATGTTGGTATCAAAAACTAATGTCATATGTGACACCAACTGTCATAATGTGACATTAGTTTTCTACATCAACATCAGCCCATCTCGATAGATTCGTTTCCGATGTCGATAGATTCGACTCGAATCGAACGGAAACGGTATCGAGTCTCTGTGAATACGTCTGCCGCTTTACGTTCGTATCTAAAAGTTTTTTGCTGATTTGCTGAAGAAAAACTTTGTTTGTGTGTATAATTAGACACATCTTTTTATTTTTCCCGAAGTAATTACATTAACCTCTGACCCTCTCTAAACTAAGTGGGAATGATATCTATTAGACAAATTTCTCATCATAATTCGAAAACTACGGGGAATAAGAACATTTAGAAAAATATTTTTATTGAGCAAACGAAGCCCTTTCATAGGATACACTAATTGACACTATCAAGGGAGTAGCCCCACTATTAAATTTCAACCCACTAGTTTGGCTGATTTGGTTCCGTTTTTAGGGTTTCGTACCAAACTAAAATTTTATGGTGCCGCTCTGTGTGTCTGCCTCAACCGGCATCTCAGCAATGTTATCGACTTGTTTGCAATAGTTTTACATAATACTTGAAAAACTTAATCGCAAATACAATTAAAAAAATTGAGACTTGAATGGACCGAAATGGGCGGGGTTGTAAAGTGGCGCTCTAGGGCAAATGAAGTGTCATATGAAAGGTCTTCATTTCCACATAACAAAACATTGACTAAGTATGTTTTAACTTTTTTATGCTCCGTGCTTTTGAATTATGACGAAAAATGTAAAAAAAATAGCATTCTCCGAAGTAGATGTATGGTAAGTTTTTCACTGAAGTTAGTGTAGCGCAAAATCTGAAATAATTTCGGTTAATAGAAGTTATTGTAAATTTTACAGGAAAAATTCCTAAAAAATCTATCACATTTTTTTAGAATAATTCTAACGTTCAAGAAAATTATCGGCTGCTACTAGCTCACTACAAAAACGAGTAAACTTATGTATTCGCAAAAACGAAGGTCATTTTGAGCAGTTTATTTCGTAGATCACCTGTTTTTAAGTTTGTGTTTAAAAATACATGATGCCAGTTTTGTTGTGACTTACCGTAGTTTTTGTAATTCAATTTCAGTTCGACTTAAAGAGTCTTTTGATCGCAATAAGAAATATGATGGCCAAAATAAAGAATAATTTCGAGTTGATTTTCGTTTTTCAGTACAAAATGTATGAAAAAGGTTTTGGCGATTTCTGTCATTTCTAATACACATACCTTAATTAAATGGTCCCATAGTCTTTTGATCCCCACACGAAATCTTAAAAAGTTAGGGATGGTCTCGTAGGAACGTTTTCCTGTAACTATAACGATTAACCTGCCCTTATTGACCCGTCTCAAAAATCCACCCTGTATAGCTTGACTATAGTAACTGAAATAAGGCGCTGCGACATCCATACTGGTTGACAGATAGAGCACCAACATAAGGTTTATTTAGTACGAAACTCTAGAAATGTTTAGAAAATAGTATGTTACACATCTAGGGAAGTAAAATAAGAAAAAGCCGAGGTCTACAAACATGTGATCTGAAGCTTTCTTGTTTACCTTCCGAGGTGTGTATACATTTTTTTGCTCGACGTATGTGGAAAGGGGCAACTTCATTTATCGCAGCGGGCCGAAAGTTGCCGCGTTTCGTTGTTTTATCTATTTCTGTATTGAAATTATGTGTATATAAATTATATTTGTCTTATATGTACCTACACTTTATTTTTATATAAATATGTTTCTCAGTTGCTTAGTAGGTACGTACCTAAGCATAGAACAGGCTCTTTGGGATCAATGACCATTTGTCCCGCTACATTTACATAAGTATATTTAATTATTTCGTTAACATTTATTTTATTTTACTTGGTTATGGGAGAGTTGTGAAGGGCTGTGAACTGATACATTTTAATTTCTATGAAGAAATAATTAAAAACATATAGCCATATTTTATAATATAACTTAATAGTACATTATGATATAAGTGCGGTAGGTTGAAAATTACAGCCGAGGCGATATTGCTAGCCCGAGCCGTAGGCGAGGGCTACAAGTAAGCAGAGGCTGTAATTAGCAAAGCGCACGTATGTCATACGACGTTTTATAACACATTTGCGAGGAAATAAAAAAAAACTCCGACTATGGTAAACGAATAAAAACAATACAGCGTTAAGAAAAAGCGCGCGGCGCGCATCATCATTTTTTCTTAGGCGAAAGCACAAAAAACAGCCAGTATTACTAATAAAGTAAATTAATATTTTTATGTTTTTGTTACAGATTAATTGTTTGTAATTTACTGTCAAAATTAATTAAATTAAATAATTATGTACATAAATATTTCTTTATTATATTTTATCTCCCCAAGTTAATTTTAATCCTAAAATGTTGACAACTTTTTTTACATAAAAACTGTTTGCTGAGATTTTAAAAAGTACCGTTCGTTTTAAGACGGAGCATCTTGATAAACCGTGCGTTTTACTTTACACTTACCGCACTTGGGCGTAATGAGATAGGTAACGATATTGAAATTGGTGAAATAAGACACCTTTTACGAGCAAATGTGTTATAATAGTACATTATAATATAATATAATATATGAGAATATATTTACGGACTTTGCATAATGTTTGCTGTAATTACATTTATAATAAATAAATTGATGATTTATGAAATTGGATTTATTATTTTAATGTTACGAATTTATTCGAATCTTACTAATGTCATAAAACAAAAATACAATAATAATCTAAGTAGTAGTTAATTAAATAACCCGCCCCTAATCGTTCCCGGTGCAAAGGTGCCCATCACGCTGGCCACGTTTCCGCGCTGGATTTCGAGGGCCAGCCTCTGCACCAGGAACGATCTGGCACGGGAGTCACCGCTTTTTTCGACGAGCCTTTTCCCTATCTCTTTTACAAAGCATTTGGCCTCATTGCCCCAACTGCCCATTGTCTCGACCGCAATCGGCACAAAAATGTACTGCGGTTCCATGGCGACATATTTTTGCCTTTTTTTAAGACCGGCGTCTTCTGCGGCAGCCGATGAGGCGGCAGCGGTACGACGCAGGTGGCTGGCGGCTACAGTGCTGACGCACGTTGCGTCCCATACCAAGCACTTGCCGTTTCTCCATGGCACCAGAGTCAGACCGTCTGGCCTCTTGCCGTCTGACCGACATAAGCCCGGGGGCTCAAGAACACACGGGACGTTAGCCGACACTAGGGCTCTGCGAACAACGTCGTTTAGGGCGTGGTGGCGAGGAAACCTCCCTGTGGACCGCCGACAACTCAACCCGTGATGACCATCGGCCTCCACCATGGAACCGCAGGTGCATACATGACGTTCACACACCTTACAGCCCAAGCGGAGAGCCACCGCCACGCGGAGCGATTTGTCGTCAAGCAAGGTGCCCAGGTGAGGCGAAGGCAACGCGTGTAACCACGCCCCCGACTCCGGTTGTGACACCGCTCGCAGTCTAGCCAGATCGGCTCCCACAGCATTCCCTATCAATCGCTCCCGAAGCTGCCGCACCCCTTCGTCATCCCACAGTCGCTGAACCTCAGGGTTTTCTGGGAACGCCGCGCCCGCGCTGAGGGTCGACCATGCTGACCTAGCCTCCGCCGCATAGGGTATACGAGCCCTGTCACCGTCGGAGGTGATCAGAACAGTGACAAGGTGGGCCACCCCGTGCGTAGACGCCAGGAAAGCCGGCAGGCCCACATCACGCACGCGACGCACCCCCTAACCACCGTCGCGTATCGGAAGGCTCGCTTGATCCCACTGATGTGGCTCCAAGGCAACATTGAGTGTGGACTCCACCACTGTCTTGAGGGCACTGTCGAAGGAAGAAACTTCCTCCGGACAAAGCCAGGTAGGAGTAGTCCGCAGTAAGTAATTTATTTTAGGGAGGGCGAAACACATGCGCAGCAAGATCAAAGCAACGTGTGCAGAAAGATTTTTAAGACGTTCGTGAGCATCCAGAAGAAGTTGTTGTCTTGAAGAGATGGCCTCAGGAACAGCATCATGAAAGATGGGAGAACCTAAAAGGTTGAAATCGGAATTTGAAACTTCCTTGAGGCCAGGGAGAAGAGCACCAAAACGAGATAAGTGTATACGGGACCCAGCACTATAAGAGAAAAATTCACATTTTGAGGGGTTCACCTTTATTACTTTAAAAAAATATATGAATACTTAGAAATAAATAGTATATTTTATATCGAGGGACTAAACGACGCCATAATATACCAGAGGTGGTTTGAGTCAATGAAACTGAGGCGTTTAGTCTTGAGGTGCAAACTGTACTATTCACTTTGATTGCGAGAAAAACAGACAATTTAGTACAAATTTATTTAAAATCGAACAAATTTACACTCGACGAAAATTCTAAAAATGCTAAAACTGCAATTAACAATTTAAAACACATGGCGCCACCTTCTTTGCGGAAAAACCATGGAACTAAAACTCTCAACATTTTCGCATTGAAGATGGTCCACACTCCACAGATATTTACTGGCTGTTTGAGTTTGTCTACATCTCATTACGGAAATTAAAAAACGAATTACTTTTTACTCCTTAAAGACTAAAGTGGTCACTTGAATCCCGCTTCGTAGGGCTATATTGGCTATATTTCAGAGCATGAGAAGTGAAATAGTAGGTATATTACACACCTAGAGAAGTAACCGAAGTAGTCCCGAGGTGTGTATACTTTTTTTCAGCTCGATGGAGGCGGAAAGCGGTGACTGCGTTTAGCGCAGCGGATGAAATAGTATTTTTTATCTCTCCGGGCGGAAAGTGGCAAAAGCGGTAATTGTAGTTGCAATTAGGTGCATGTGATCTGAGACATTTCTTATTTTACTTTCCTAGGTGTGTAAAATACTATTGTAAGCTGTAAGTATTGCATAATGAATCTAGAGCCTCCTTGGACCAAGAAACTTATGCCTTGAAGTCTTGTTTTTTTTTAAAAACAATTTTTGATAAAAGTTTGTTGATTTTTTGGCGTTGCAAATTTAAATGTCATTATTACCAAAGGGAACTTCCATACAAGCTTACCTCCCTTGGGCAATAAGAGCTTACTTTGAATTGAGAATACTTGACACCTGCTGCAGGTGGTGTATAAATGTATATTTTACAAGTAGGTACAGTCAAGAGCAAGTCAAGCTTGACACTACCAGTTTAAGCTGAGCTCTGATTTGTACTGCGCGCCATAGAATACAGGGCCGGGTCAAAGTCCAAAGTGTCAAGCTTAGCGTGCTCTTGACTGTACTACTAAAATAAAGACTTTGTGAGATAAGTAAAATAATAATAATAATTCACTTATTTGCCAACAAATTACAACAAAAAATTTTACTAAAACAATAGTATTTATTACCTACAGTGTAAGAGCAGTGAATATGTCTATAGAGCAAAGGGATAGTCAGCAACAAGAAGGTCATTAGTCAGCAACCTCTGTACTTCGCACGAAGACTGTTTCGAAGAGGCCGATCTTTGATTATTCTTGTCAGCTACATTTTCTTCAATTAATTCAATTTGTTCATCATCAAATGGTAGCCTTACAGTTTTTTCGAAAATACCAAGGCGTTACAATGATTAAAATTAAATACAAATTGTCAAAAAACAAACTACATAAACATGCTTTACTAATATTATGGGGAACATAAACAATGTAAAACATCGTAACGTAAAGCTAATTAACTAAATAGGTACACAATCAAACAAGGTTGAATTTAAAAAGGGAATACTAAATTATTTAACAAGTCAATAATAATAGTAAAAAAACAAAGAAAAGCTTATTATGATGAAAATCCGAGAGATGCGTGGGCGGGATGAACAGAACAACTCTGTAGTTTGCGAGATGTGATCGCCAACGTCGCACGCGCGGACGAAGCACGTCGCGTAGCTGTGCCGACCAAATTCTCGCGTTTTACCGCAAAACTATATAGTTACTGTGGTGTTAAGCCATTTTAACATGTAAATCGTTATTTTGGTGTGCGTTATATTATAATGTATGGAGATATTGCAAATATTAATGAGGTACGTAAAATATTTTTCAAGTTTCAATATATTAAGTGACTAAGTGTCAGAAAGTTGTTTCTCTACTTTTATACAAGTAGGATAAAAAAAACCGTATTGTTCAAATTCTCAGTACCTACTTAGAGTTTCACTTGAAATTAGAATATTTATTATTAGACAAGCCCTGTGCACAACGAGACTTGGAAAAATGATATAGGTAGGTGATTTAATTGCTTGGTAATATTATGCAGTCGTTACTTACTTACTGGTATCGAAGACGGGCGAGTCAACATAATTATTAGCTGAATATGTATTTTTATAGCTTTCAATGTATTTTCATGGTCTTTTGATGATAACACCTATGTTTGTAGCACAAAATACTGATTACTCGTGAATAAGCAGTGTTCAAAATATAATTAATTGTTTTATGACTGTTAATAAATGAACGCGCTTTGTAAATAGCGTATCGATATCCTGGC
Source organism: Ethmia dodecea (assembly GCA_963855545.1). Lineage (NCBI taxonomy): Eukaryota > Metazoa > Arthropoda > Insecta > Lepidoptera > Depressariidae > Ethmia > Ethmia dodecea. The sequence goes on along the minus strand of OY979443.1, from coordinate 15,705,218 downwards.
TCCTATTGACATGTGCTTAGAAGTCAATTTGTTTTGCACTTATTTCTGTGCACAAAATTTCATAACATTCAACTAATTACTATATAATAAAACCCGAACACTGACTGACTGACAAACAATGCACAACCTAAGCCGTTGAGCCTAGAAATATTAACTTCGAGTTACTACACTTAAATTTCAAAAACATTAGGTACCTTTTTTAAACGTTGAGATGAGGTTATTTAATGTTTATTAAAAAAAAAAACAGTTTACACAGTAACAGTTCAGGAAACCTAAAACAACATTGCTTTGAACCTTTTAAAACATTGTTTTAAACTTGTTCACATTCGGACCGTGTTCCAAAAGAAGTTAGTAGAATTGACACAAAACATCCTTACATCATAGTTCGAAGATAGCAACATTAAAACAATACTGGTTGAAGCCTGTTTAGGGGATGCTGGTAGGCCCTAGGTCGATAGTTGAATTTGGCGTTTAGAATTTTGCATGTCGTAGGTACAGTCAAGAGCACGTGGAGCTTGACACTTTGTAACGTTCTTTATACAATCGCCTTAGAGGTCAAACTCGCACTACAAGTGTAAAGCTGCATGTGCTCTTGACTGTACAATCAGATTACTGATTAGATATTATAAAATAAAATAAAAAATAAATAAGACGTTTATTCATCCACACAATGCTATAACTAGACTAAAACTAAAAAACTTAGTTACTAGAGTAAGTACATAATGTAAATGAAACGGCTAAAGTCATAATTCATAATTCATTTATTTGCGTACCATGTGTTAGTTATAGTCTCAGCACAACTGCTGATTTTCAGACCCTGCCCTAATATAAAATGATACTGAATATACTTTATAACAGTTTTTGTTTACTGTCTTACGCCACTAAATGTACAAAGTGTTATTCAAGTAAATATAAATTCAAAAATAGTTGCACTTAAATGATATCTTTCCTCAACCATTCAGGTCCCTTCTGGAGTGCCACAAGGGTCTCACTTAGGACCCCTATTCTTTATAATATTTATTAATGACCTGATAAGCCTAATAGAGAACGATTGTGTACTTTATGCTGAACTTTATGCTGCTTTCACTAAGAAGACTTAACACACTCTCTAAATGGTCTGAAAAAAACTTCATGACATTTTAATTCTAGCTATAGCATTTGTCTAGCAATTTTTTTGTATGTATATATTTTCTTGGGAATACACAACCTTACTAATGAAAGATAAAAAGAAACTCAGCCCACCAAGGTTAAATAAAGGTTATATTATAACTCGAGAAAAGAATTTTTGCGTTAGAAATTAAATAGTTATGGGTTTCTAATTTAACGACATTGTTTAAACCTTTGCCCTGTGTCTATAAATATTGTGTTGACAATTAAAATATAATTTGAATACAATACTCATTACAAAACAATAATATTCCAAACTTACCCATCTTATTATTATTGCAATGCAAAAACAACTTTCTGAAATAGTTAATTGTAATGTAACTTCTATTCACAATGTGTTTACCTACGAGTATTACATAGCTACACCAGTATTTTTGAAGTTATGGAAACAACAGAAAAAATATACATTTATTTACAATCATTACAGATAGAAAATGTCCTCCAAAGAGGAACCATGTTTGACAGTGCTCAGGAGACTGGCCGCATTCCCTCTCTAGATAGCTAGGCTGATCCTTCGACAGAGATAGCTGCCAGGCCTCTGGTCACCTGAAGCCTAGACCAAACGCACTGATAGCTCTTTGAGGAGACAACACAAATACATATTTGTCATTCAAAATAAATAATAATAATAATAATTAATTAGGGATACCTTTGCTTTAGGCAAACTATAAAAAGTATAAAAAAATCTCATTATCCCCGAGAGGGGATAAATAGTCCGTATTATTATTAATAATTACTATCTATAATAATAATAATATAATAATATAATCTCACGCCTTTTTTATCCCCGAGGGTGTAGGCAGAGGTATTCCATTACTGGATATACCCACATTTCACGAGATATATGGGACCCTTAAACGTGATAGGTGGTGAGCCCATCGCCGGACCGGGTCTGTTTACACATGACACTATCTCTGACCACTTTTTATAATAATAATAATAAATTTTGAGACACAATTCAGACATGCTCCCCTAGCCAAGTGGCATTGCACAATCTAATCGAATGTTCTTTTAGATTGACATGTATGGGATTGATATTAACGTTAGCGCTCGTTGGCAAGTGCTTATGTCAATCGCATACATGTCAATCTAAAAGAACATTCGACTAGATTGTACAATGTTATTCAGCCCCAAACTAGGCATAGGTGCTATGGGTACTGAACAACTGATAAACATACTTAACAATAATGACTATTAAATACCCAGACACGAAGCCAACAGACATGTTCATGCACACAAATGTTGGCCCCGAGCATGGATCGAACAAGCGACTTTCGACTCCGAAGGCAGGGTCACTACCAACTGAGCCAACAGACCCGTTTTTAAGCGCTGTTTTTACGAATAAACAACGAATGAAGTAAATGTATTGTGCAACGCTCCAGCCAAGAATAAGTAGTTCAGTTTCTCTAATTTTCCCGATTGAAGTTATAATCGTTTTATATACTTTTTCAAATTTGTTTGTATAAATTTATATGAAGTAATTGCACCCAAATTTGCCGGCTACTTTAAAACACTAAGACTGACTATCTGACTGACAACCTACAGCCTTAACCGGTAGTACCTAACCTACCTACTTTGCTAATAAAATGTAATAATAAGTCTGTGAACTCTATTATAAATTCATAATACAAAATACGCAACTACGTATTGTTCTGAGAACTAAATAGGTATATAGTCGAGTCTAGCATTAATTTCTATCGTAATTCCTTCAGACGAACCCGCACCATAAAGATTATTTTTTCACCATTCTTTTTTTACCATTCTGAAGCCCTAAAAACAAGGCCCTAAAACGTTGACCCTTATGAATGTGCCGATTGATCATTTTATAAGGTAAGATGTAGGCCCTAAATCTTGTAGGGGATAGTTGTGGTAGGGTATTGGCTAATTAGAAGGGCACTTACCCACGGAGGTCCAAAGCGAATGCACACAACCCGAAAGTCTCAGACAAGATAACAGATTTTTACATTTTGTGGAGGTACTCATTGGCGTAGCTAGGGTTTTTTTCTGGGGGGGGGGGGCCATGGCCCCAGCCATGAATCGGCCGGCCACAGCAAGGTGTTTACTGTCTATCAGAACATGCGCAACTATGTAGGTATCCAATATGGATTTCAGTTATCCTATCCTATTATACCATTGTTTTTCTTTTACCTGTGTCCTGACCAAAACTATGTAGTTTAGGTAAGTCGCTTATATAATCAGGTATACACCGACAAGAGCTCCACTCTTAAATGACCAACAACAAGGTAAATCTAATAGATGGTATATTATTATTAGATATAATTTTATTTATTTGTTATAAATCAAAAAGACGAGTCTCTCAAAGACAGTTTTCGGTTTCATTTATATAATTATGTATCATTGCGTTTCGGTAATTGAGGATGAAGTTATTTTATGTATGAGGAAGGGTACGCCCTAGCTACGCCTATGGAGGTACTCGTCCTGCACTCAGAAAAAACTGTACCTTCCTTTATCCCTATTCAAGGTGTAAGTAGTTCTTAAGACACGTAATTCATTTAGAAGAGCATGTCAGTTACATAAGTAATTTATGAATTATAATGGAATCCCCCACCTGTGCGTGCTTTGAACTGTTTTGACACGTCTCCATGTTGATATTTGAAGATATTAATAAACTAAACCCTGACGCACATCAACAAAATTAAACTTTAGTCTATTCACGTGTTTTCTAAATAAATACTAAATTGAGAGAGTCCAGTAGTATTGGACCCTATTCAATTCAAACAAGCATATAAAACAAATCCGTCCTCTTTATATTAGTGTAGATTAGTGCAGGTAAGTGTAAATGTAGATAGAATCTGGATGTCTCTACCTTCATACGTCTAGAATTTCCTTACAATCATTTTGCAGGCTTAGCGGAAGGATTCCCAGAATAATGTTAACCTCTCAAGCCAATAAAATAAAACACAATTGATTTTTAATTGTTACGGTGCCTATTGGAACCGCGCTGTGCTCGAAGAATAAACTGAACCGAATTAAAACGAATTAAATTATGTATCGTTGTTAATATTTCAATAGTAGGATTATAATAAATTTTTTACTGTTTTTTTTTTGTTCCAATGAAGTCATATTTGTATTTACGTATCGTCACTATTCATATTTATAAAGGTACCTCAAAAGTCTTGTCAGGTGTTCATAATCGAAATTATATGTAGGTACGTAAAATAACATTACTTATTATGATTGATGAATCAGCGTTAACTATATGAGTTTGCACTTTTGTGACCTTTTTCTGAGACTCATCTTTGAACTCTAATATTAGAAATCCATAATATACGAGTATATTTTGTTAACAAACTTCGGAGTATTTTGAATGTACATTTGTTTAAGTAATTTAGTAACAGCCTTAAGAGTCCGCTTTTCATGATGATAATCAATGAGGCTCGGGCTTAAATCCTGGCATGTCCCAAAGAGGTTTTCAACTCTTACGTACATATTCATCACTAGCTCGACAGTGAAGGAAAACATCGAGCGGAAACCCGCAGGTCTCAGAATTAATTCCGAGGCATGTGTAACAGAACAGGACCGGCGATGGGCTCGCCACCTCAGGTTTACGGGTCGAATATTCTCGTGAAAAATGGGTATTTATATGAATACCTTTGCCCACGGTGATAATAGTTGTTAGTTTTTAGGGTTCCGTACCTCAAAAGGAAAAAACGGAACCCTTATAGGATCACTTTGTTGTCCGTCTGTCCGTCCGTCCGTTACGAAAACCATAAATTTGCAAGGTTGTACGGAACCCTCGGTGCGCGAGTCCGACTCGCACTTGGCCGGTTTTTTTTTATTTAACTACAAATACAAACTTTTTAAAAGTATATTTTTAGCCCCTTTAATGTGACTTGTATTAGATAAGCCTATTACCAGACCGGTGTGTTCCTGCATATGCCTCAGAATCAATTCTAGGACCATCTGGTGTCCTCACGACGTTTCCTTCATTGTCGAGCTAATGATAATATGTACGCAAGTTTTTGAAAAATTCATTGGGGCATGCCTTCGCCAGAATCGAACCAGAGCCTCACGCATGAAAAGCGGGCTCTTTAACACCACAGCTATCACTGGTCGTGCTCTCTTGCAATCGAACAAAAAACTATCCAACAAAAACTATTCAATAAAAAATACTTACTTAGTGTGTGATCTTTAACGTAAGTGTAACTTATACGTAAGTAGTAGGTTTGTTATTTTCTCAAGTTCCTTATAAGGTCATTTTAAATCAAGTGTAAATATATTTTTAAGAGTAGGTACAAATATGTAACAGAAATAGAATTCACATGTAAAAAGAAAAAAAAAACGTTAGTTTTATTTATTGTTTTTTTCTAACAATAAAATATTTCTAACAAAATATTTTTTGTAAACATGCACATAAAACGCCACTTTTTCGGCTTTTCTTATTTATTTATATTGATATATTCGCGCATTTTTTTATTTGGTAGTGTGTGTGTATACTTTATTTACACCGCGTTATTTTGATTTTTAATTTTTGTAATTTGCGATGTTATTAAATATAGAAAAATAGTTTCTTGTTCATTATTTGATCTACCCTTTAAATATTTGCACTTAATTTAAAACGACTATATATAAAACAATCAAGAAACAACCTATTGCGGTCGGAATTTCCTTGATATGCTATTAACCATTGCATAACTACGATATAAACAGTATAGCACCGTTTCCCGTTAGCCTTGTAAGTAATGCCTATTATCTTCCCTCCTTATGTCACCAATTATCTGATAACCAGTACTGCAGTGTCATGGGTCTGTAGTAGAATTACGTTAAGTTACCGATTTGACAGATCTGAATGGGTTGCCTGAAGTAGTTAATTATGAAGTAAATTATAGAGCCATCAAAATTAAAACTTGTCAAAAACCCAAGTCTCGCAACTCAGATCTTCTACCGTAAAAAGTTGTGAGATCCATGTAATACCAAGTCGGTTAATTTATTCAGTGCCTAATAAGAGACCTTCTGTCTTAAGTAATTATGTAATTAGCTATCCTAACAACATCTTATAGTGACCATATCAATATTAAAAATCTTTTATGTTTTAAATAAATAGATTGACTTGGCAATCGCACTAAGCAATCTAATTCAATATAATAATGTTTCACTTGTAAGATACATTGTGTATTTAAGCGATGGCCTAGTCATTCTGTTTATTAACAAAAATTTGTAATTTTACACTAATATAATGTTACATAGAGGAAAGAATTGTATTTCTGTATGTTTGTAACGAATAAACTCAAAAACTACTGGACCGATTTCAAAAATTCTAGAATTCACCATTAGAAAGCTACACTATCCCCGAGTAACATAGGTTATATTTTATCCCTGTATTCCTCGGGAACGGTAACTACGCGGGTGAAACCGCGCGGAACAGCTAGTACCTAGTATTGATATAGTCATTTAGTTTGTAAAACGCCATTTTGCAGAGTCCTTGTTTAACATGAGTTTTCTACTTACATATGTGCATATTCAAAATTTCTTCTGGTAAGTAAGATCTAAACATATAATAAAACTGTAACGAGACCGTGTCTGTACCTGAAATATATTTTTTTTAATTTCAGCGTTTGTGTAGATTGTTATCGATGTAGATATCAAAACACCAATATGTCTGTCTACCTGACCGTCTGTCTGTCTGTGCACGCATCGTATATAGCCCTTTTTTTTTAAACATCTGTTTTGTACAGACATTCGTCAGTTAACATTTTATATAAGTACATAATATATAGAAAAACACATAACCTAAGGGTTAATTGCACGTGCAACATAATAATGCACTAATCATATTTTCTCATGCATGTCTTCTATTCGTCGTCGCCGCGTGGAACTTGTTTCAATGTCGCAGCAGTAATGTAATCACGAGTCCCATTAATTGCCCTGCGCTTATCCAGTTTTATTGCGGTTTAATAATAATTTATTTTATAAGGGCTTTCCCAGAAATATGTTTTACTTCCTCATATTGCTCATTCCACTACACTAGTTAAAAAAAAAATCTGCAACAATTTAAAAAAATAAATTATTCCCGAAGGGGCAGGCAGAGGTATTCCATTTTTTTTTTGACCATTGCTATGGCCATTGTATTCGCAGAAAAACAGAAAAATCGGTCATTATGAAAAGAACACTAAATTTTGGTATAAGGTTGCAGAGTTAAATAAAATGTATCTAGTTAGTAGTGGAATGCGTAATAATAATTTGAGAGCGCGCGACATTTCAGCCAGGAGTTTACTCAACGGTTCAACACTTACAGACTCTCTTCAACTGAACTTCAACTAGCCTGACATCAACGTATTCAGACATGAAATAGTACATTGTTACCCTAGGAGTGAAAGTAACTTAAGTAGTCCCGAGACGCGGTTTGGCTAATAGTTCGAGGGACTAAATAAGTCGTTAACCCGAGGTAAACAGTGTGCTTTTCATTACGAATACAAAGGAAAGTAAAAATAAAATGTCTACCATTCCATTCGATCACACCGCATTCTAGAATTGTCGCCCACGGTATTTCAGACCGATAAGACCTTCAAACCTTCAATCCTTCAAGGAAAGAGCTTACTAACCTCAAAAAGACCGGTAACGAACTTATGACTCTCGATTTTCTGTTGTCCATGGGCGACGGCAGACACTTACCATCACGTTGGCCCGTCTGCTACTTTGCCCCCAATATAAAAAAAACTGATGACGCCTTTTGATCTGTGATTGAAAACACATGGTAGTTTATGACATTGCTCCTACTGGTGTACTCGTGTTGTGCTGTGGCAGGACAATGTCTTCCCGGGCCACTAATATTAGATAACAATTTCCAGTCGTAACAATATACGTCATTATGTAAGCAGAATCTTCATAACAACGATATTCAAATGTAATTTTTCAAAGCCGTAGTATATGGGAGACGATTGTATATTCTTCTCAACGATATGAAATTTCCATAAATGCATCTTTGAGGGTTATATCTCTGTTTGTTTCAATGAAAGTATGAGACCGTTCGTCTGTGCTCGCACAATAATCTGCGAATCGATTTTTTCAATGAGTTGTTTTTGTCTTGGACTTAATAAACAACAAGTGAGATTGAATTGGCCATTATACTAAGTGGATTAGGTACTCCTGGTCCACGTTTGTATCATAGATGTTTCAGGTTTATATAGTGACTTGTGTCACATCAGACATAGATAGGTGCATTTTCCAGAATAAATTACCTACATTTTGGATTTATATTTTATTCTTTATATTTAGTTAAATATCTGTATCACTACATAGTATAAAACAAAGTCACTTTCTCTGTCCCTATATCCCTATGTCCCTATTTCCCTATGTCCCTATGTCCCTTTGTATGCTTAAATCTTTAAAACTACGCAACGGATTTTGATGCTGTTTTTTTTAATAGATAGAGTGATTCAAGAGGAAGGTTTTAGTGTTAGCATTGCACCCGTGCGAAGCCGGGCGGGTCGCTAGTTAAATATAAATATTTGCTACGCAGAAACAGAATACCAAAGCCAGAATAATTCTTGTAATCTGGGGGCTCGACAGCGGCCAAGACGAGCCAATCAAAGCGCGACGGCGCGGGCGCTAGCTACCTTCTCTCAAAAATTTCTCGTTTTTGAACCCTCATAACTTGGGTTTGGATTATACCAGATAAACAAAATTCTCGGGATATGATTACTTACAAATAGTGAACTTATTAAATATTAAAGTTTTTTTTTTTTGCATTGCACCTAAGTAAAAATATTAGGCTTGGCCATTTCGATTCCGTTACATGGGCGTAAGGTGAAAAATTTATACACTCTTCTTTACTTTTGTGTTATACAATACTTAGTACTTGTAGTAACGAAACGACCAAACCATATATTTTGATTAAGGTGTAGAGTTTGTGAAGTTAGGGCGTGTAAAGTTAGAAGCTCGGCTCTACATGAGATCTGACAACATTTTGACAGTCTTGGCAACGTTTTTCATGAAAATGTTTTTGGTGGTTACATTTATTTCTTAAATTGTGGCTCATAAATATAAGTGTGTGCTCACGTTTTAGCCCCGATGGAGTTAACATAGATATTCCATTTCTGCGAGTACCTACTTTTCTGTGTGTATTTTTCGAACCTAACGTGACACGTATACACGTGACACTAATCGCAGGACCGAGTTGCTGTTACACGCTGAGCTTGCTGTAAGGCTAGTGGCAACCTAATTGTAAGAATTGTTCAAGCCACCTAAGGGTATTTGACATGGCTTAACGAACTCCATTGTGAGTAAACACAACGAAAACCGGGACCAACAATTTAACGTGACTTCCGCAACACTGGCCCTACACCATCTCAGAATTCGCAGTAAGCTCGCGTAGGAGATCTTAATGTGAGGACAGACCCAGCAATGGACTGTTACACGTTGATGATCACGATTACCTACTTACTCGTACTTAATATCATATTGTCTTTGCCATAACTTTTAATAAAACATGTATCTTTTGTTTACAGATCCCTGGGAACATCTGAATACGATGTGAAACAAAATACAGTAGTGCAAAGTGCAAGAAAATTGACAAAATATATTTTCCAAGTAACAATGAACAACTACAGTGATTTGACTTTTACTGCCAGCAACTACAGTGCTCGTATATTATTGCGCGATGCGGCAGTGGACCCTTTGCGTACATTCGGACAGCAACGCGATTCTCTCTTCATTGTGATCCCGATAACAATAATTTACGTTATCATATTCATAACAGGATTATTTGGCAATTTAATTACATGCGCAGTGATAGTACGCAACAAAATGATGCACACTGCAACAAACTACTACTTGTTCAGTTTGGCTATATCTGACCTACTATTGCTAGTTAGTGGGATGCCACAAGAAATTTATTCAATCTGGTCTAAGTGGCCGTACATTTTTGGACATACATTCTGTGTGATTCGTGGATTAGCAGCGGAGACATCTACAAACGCTAGTATACTGACAATCACTTTGTTCACGATCGAGAGGTATTTAGCTATATGCCATCCGTTCGTATCCCACAAAATGTCCAAGCTATCTCGTGCAGTGAAACATGTGGTGCTCTTGTGGATTGCTTCCTTCGGACTGGCGCTACCGCAAGCTCTACAGTTTGGTATCAGAATTATCAACGGAGTCACCATGTGCCTACAAACTCGAGTCATCATTGAACATTCCTTCGAAATATCTACCTTCCTGTTTTTCTTTGCACCCATGGTGCTAATCACTATCCTATACTCTCTAATAGGGTTAAGACTGAAAAAAAGTGATTTAAAACAGCCAACAGTTGTGGAAGAAGAATTGGAGAGATCTCTACATCTTAGCTACAGTATAAATAGAAAACATAGTCAGTCAACGAGACGAGTGGTGAAAATGTTGAGTAAGCATATCCCTTCATGTTATAATAATAATATATATTTTTATTTAGGACAACATTTATCCACTCATACATATACAACATGTAACAGAATAAGCGCAATTCCTGAAATTAGTTTGTTCAGTATCGACTACTTATTCGATTTCAGCTATTTTTAATATGTGTTATTTTTTTTTTTTAAATGAAATATTGTAGCTGAATTTAGTGCTTTCTATGGATATCGTGATATTATTAATCGATATTTAAAAAAAATGATTAGACACAACTAAAGTTATATTGCATTATATTTTTTTTATATATTAATATACTAATTGGGGTGTATGAGGAATTGCGCTTTTTCTGTTACGCGTTGTATAATTATATTCCCTACCCTATTCATTATAAGTTTACCTCGAGTATCTCAGGATAAAATCGACCCTATCAGCGACAGTTTATAAGAGATAGTTGGTGCTGCCGCGCAGTCGGCTCAGAATGGACCCGACGCGCTTACGCACTGTAGCGTTAAACCCGTCAGTGTGCGCCGCCCCTGTAAACATCCCTGAATCTCAGCAAAAATCTTAGCGAGAACTCGGCGAGAACTTCTTTGAGTATACACTTGCAAGGTTCTCAATACTGACGATGAATAATGACGATGGACGCAGAAGTAACTAACTAAGAATATGTGAATTGGTTCCATATTTCATGTTTCTCGGGTTTTTCTCGTCTTCTCGCGAGATTCTCGCGTAAATGTAGAGCGTCCTTTTCGCACAGCAACAGCATGGCAGCCCAAGCAAAGCCTTTAGCTAGTTATTGTATTGAACACGCATGGCGTTGGTAGCTGTTTTAGTGTAATTTTAATGTTCATGTATGTGTAATGTTGAAGTTCTAAGTAATGATAATAGTTGTTGAAATAATTTTATGGTAGAATCAGAAAAAAATCAGTTACTGGCGGGTTTAATCAAGATATTTTCCTTCAACGTATTCTAAATGATAAACATGTACCTACTATAGCTATAAATACTTAATCTATATCACTACATAGTATAAGACAAAGTCGCTTTCTCTGTCCCTATATCCCTATGTCCCTATGTATGTTTTAAACTACGCAACGGATTTTGATGCGGTTTTTTTTAATAAATAGAATAATTCAAGAGGAGGTTTTAGTGTTAGTATTGCACCCGTGTAAGCCGGGGCGGGTCGCTAGTTAATATTATAAAGAGGAAAGATTTGTATTTTTGTATGTTTGTTACGAATAAACTCAAAAACTACTGGACCGATATTAAAAAATCTTTCACCAATGGAAATCTAGAAGATCTCTGAGTAACATAAGCTAAATTTTTTTCCCGTATTCCTACGGGAACGGGAACTACGTGGGTGAAACGAGAACCGCTAGTGATAAACATATTACCATACAAGACATTTCTATTTCATTCCATACAACGACTATCATGTTAGATCGATAGTCAACGATTAAATGTATCGATATTGTTATTTCAACTACAACTTTGTGTTTGCAGTTTCTGTTGTTATAACGTTCTTCATGTGCTGGGCGCCGTTCCACGCGCAGAGGCTGGTGGCGATCTACGGAACAGAAGAGAACCACAGCGCCAAATCACCAGCTCTGCTCTTCGTCTACTACATCATGACTTATATCTCCGGAGTTTTATACTACATATCTACATGCATCAACCCGATATTGTACCATGTCATGTCCAACAAGTTTCGGGAAGCATTTAAGGTAATTGGAGGTTTCTCTTACAAAATCAACATCATCGCCCAACTCCAAGGAGCTATAGTACAAATGTTCAATAGGGTATTTCGCGGTATCGAAATTAAATGGCGAGTAATTAATTAAAAGCTTATATCAAAACACATATGAAAATGCATTTCGATTTACATTTTATAATTATAGGAAATTTTAAAATAATAAACCAATGAAAAGGGATGCTATAGAGTACGAAAAAAATATGACGTCACAAAGTCAGTACTCTGTACATTTCCCATATTAAATTTTTGTTTTGACAGCTCATAAAAAGTGACTCATTTTACTAGGCAGTAAAATACTCTATAACCTCACCTATCAAAGTTGTAAAGTGCTATAGATATATTCATAAGGTGTAGGTATGTCTATAACTTATAACTGTTAACTGTGTGTGGGATAACTTAAATCTGTTTGTGTTTCTTTTTATGAAGAGCACAAAACAACGGGAAATAATTAATGGCACACAAACCATTATAATTCGATTCTAAAGTATCAACATTAGAATCGAAATTATTCTCACTTTAGCCTCTTTTCTAATCCAAATTGAAGGAAACACAATACAATACGAGCAAGCGAACCAAGTAGGAGAACTCCTAACACCTGAAGTATCTAAAAACCGGCCAAGTGAGAATAGGACTCGCGCAGGAAGGGTTCCGTACCATTATCTATAAAAACGACAAAAAAGAACGTTTGTTGTGTAAGTGCCCCCTTAAATATTCACTTTATTCTGTTTTTTAGTATTTTTTGTTGTTATACTGGCAACAGAAACACATCATCTGTGAAAATTTCAACTATCACGGTTCATGAGATACAGACGGACAGACGGACGAACGCTTCCCGTTTTACCCTTTGGATACGGAACCCTAAAAATCGCAATTCTTGCGAGTCGATCCTCACAAGTGAACGACAAGTTGACAAAGGCGTTTGAGACGGGTACTAATATTAAAACCACATCTACTCTCGAAAATTCTATCAACCGACGCGATGACTATTGGTTCTAGGTATCTACTCGTAATAATATATACAACATGTAACAGAATAAGCGCAATTCCTGAAATTAGTTTGTTCAGTATCGACTACTCATTCGATTTCAGCAATTTTTAACATGTGTTAAATTTTTCAAAAAAATGAATTATCGTAGCTGAATTTAGTGCTTTCTATGGAAATCGTGCTATTATTAATCGATATTAATTTTCTTACATATCGTTCGTACACAACTAAAGTTCGATTGCATCATATTTTTTTATATTAAAATACTAATTGGGGCGTATGAGGAATTGCGCTTTTTCTGTTACGCGTTGTATAATTTGTGTGTTAGTGACGATCAAAATAAACGTCTGTCTATGTCTACTTAACAATAAAAACTGTAACTTTCCTCAGAACACCGTAAGACAGTTGTGCTGTCGACGGAGGAAGCAAAATGCGATGCAGCGCTGTTCCTACACTGCGGTAGGGTATTCTCGCAGACACAACACCAATGGCACTAACAATTCAGGTATGAATTAGTTCATCATCAGCTACACATAGAACATTATGATAAAATCATAACTGGATAATGGACTCGATTCTGCAGACCAGCTAAAGTTCCTAATTTTAAGTTAGCTCTATTCTTTTCCACTGCTTTGGAAAGGAAAGGGACAGAAATAAGCGCCATATTTGTTTACAATGTCACAAATGTCAAAATAACAAAATTTCACACTCACATCTTATTCAAATACACGTGTTTAGCACGCAATTTTAGAGACGATGTAACAAGGTCATGGATAAAAGTGACATATAAACACGTTCATAAGGTTCAAATTAGTTGGTTTTTACATGTTTGACATTAAGTACTCTATAATCTATGGTTTGTTGTAAGTTGATACGCTCATCACACAAAAAACTACTTCACCGAATTGGATGCGATTTTCACAGTTCTATTGTTTCCTGTTTCATTTAAAATCTGTTGAAAATATGAGAGGGGAAAAAGTGGGAAAGATGATGATTACGACTATGTATTTGTAGCGACGAACGTAGTACCTACTAACGACGTTAGATCAGTGACTTTATGAATAGTGATTAATATGTAGAAAAAATATAGGCCACTTGTTATGAACTATTTTATAACAAAAAGATAAAAATTTTGGGACATCCAGTTTTAGGTGTGCCACAGCCGCCATTATACAACATGTCACAGAATGAGCACAATTCCTCATACACCCCAATTAGTATAATATAATAATATAAAAAAATATGATGCATTCGTACTTTAGTTTTATAATAATAATAATAATAATAATCATTTATTTCAGACAATAGGTATACAGTCCACTTTGTTAGTAAATTTAAACTTATTCTATGTTAGTGTTAGTGCCTTAACCTATAGGTACATCAAGTTTTGTCTAACCAAATTTCTTAAATAATGAGCAATAATAGTACGCTTTCCATCGGTAGCCCTAAATTCAGTTACGCTAAGTAATTTTTTGGAAAAAATTAAACAGATTAAAATAGCTAAAATCGATTAAGTATATAGTCGATACCGAATAAACTAATTTCAGGAATTGCTTCTGTTACATATTGTATATGCTGACGCTTTTCATCCCCGCAGATAGGTAAAAGTATTTCGTTCCTAAAATATCCTCTTTTCACCAGTATATCTTTGGACACCATATCGTGATAGGAGGCTTTATAGCCTGTCTATCCACAGGTATAGGTGATCGAAGGAACGGAACATTAATCGCCTAAGGCCAAACTTGCACTTGCCACCTTCTTATTAACTTTTTTTTTGCAGGTAATTCGTTTCGAAATGAAATTACGACCAGACAATTAGTTGGTGGAGATGGATTGTACGAATACCAGAGCCGCGTGTGCAGCGCATGCAGCAAACAGCCAGACTTTGGGCAAACATGTCGCTCGAGGAGCTGTTGCCAGCTTAGCAACGAGACTTTTAAGAAAACACTCAATGATGACTCAAAACAATCCCAGATAGAGAAATGCATTCCAAACGGTGCCGTGGTGACAATGTGCGGCAAACGAAGTTTTTCCACTCCATCTTGCTGCTGCAGCCAGAAATCGAATGAGGCCATTGAATCAAATGAAAACAAAACAGAAGAAAATGAGGTTAATGGGGGAAATAAAGTTGTAGACTGTCAATGAACAATAGATAACAAGTTATCGAAACAATAAATGTGGAACTTTTTACCTCCATTTTTATTTATATTTTAATAAAAAATTTAAATTTAACTTATTTTAATTCCGTATTTATTGATGTTATGGGTAATCGTTATATAGCTCTAAGCGGAAATAATGAGGATCAGTAAAATATAAGTAAACTAGTAAAGCAACAGAATTTTTATAAAAAAAGGTTAGGTATCGTAAATCTCTACGCAAACTTCATGTTGTCATCTTATTTCCATTCCACATTTAATGCTGTTACACCTTTCGGTTTACTCAAAATGTTGTCTTTTAACTTTGAGCTAGTGATAAATATGCCAGTTAGTTTTTTGAAAAACTCATGCCTTCGCCAGGATTTGAACCCGAGCCTCACGAATGCAAAGCGGGCTCCTAACAGCTCTGTGCTACTGCTCTGTTTCTGTTTGATATTTACGTAAAAATTCTGTATCTGACAATAAAATACCTACCCTAAAGCCTAGTTCGCACTAGGCCAGTAATTTACTGGAGTCCTTGTTCAGTATCTAGTACAGGGGTAGAAGCAAAGGAACCTAAATATTGCCGAGTTGTATAGGTGTATGTGTACTACGAACAAGTACTCGACTAAATTACTGGCATAGGGCAAACTAGACTTTAGACCCAAGACACTAGACAGTAATTGTAGTATACCTTACCAGTGCCTTTTGATAGGAGAATCCACCCTTATCTCACCCATGAATAGAGCTTTCCATTTTTGAAAGTATTTTACAGAGATTACCTCATACAAATATATTCAAACAATTTTACCTCTAAAATATAGTTCTAATATTAAAGTGTAGATAGTGTACGTAGTATTTTAATATTAAAGTATAGTTGTGTAATAATTTTGAATGATATACTTCGGAATACAGGGTGTGTACGCATGGCGTCTATCTCATAGTATAGGTAGACAAATGTAGTAAATTTAAATTTTTATTGTCATATTTTGTATCAGTGTTTGAGTTATAATTAAGTTACTTCTTACAGTCCTTGTGTTGAAATGTTGTAACCTGTATATTATAAGAGATATTTAAGAAAATTTAAGACGATTGGCCATACGTTCGTATACGCGCATCACCAGTACTAAATTGGATGCGGTTTTCAATGTTGTATTGTTGTCAGTCTAACTTAAAATCTGGTACCTGACTATATTCCTCCCAAGTGTTGACCGTCCTCTTAGAGGCCGTTAACTATTGAGTCATGACACTTGAGCTCTTATATTATGACACTCGCCGATAGAAGTCAAATGAGCCCAAACTAGGTTACAAGTCGCCATCCAGGAGTTCTATTATCCGACACCAGATTATCCTGATAATACTTACAGAAGGATCCCAAAATTCAGCTTAATTGAATACCAGCAAAAGGTTAAAAAATTGTATCCAAATAAAAAAAAAATACTTACATAATATGAATATTGCAAGTTAATAAATAACATTAAATATTACTAGTAATGTAATCTTGTAAAACACAAGCATCGAATGGAGAGTCGATTCTTTATTCGAAGTGTGTTATAAACTTAATTACCTTTAAATATAATGTTAGTGATTGAACTCTTCGGATATCAGGGTTTGTGCGAATGGTATTAGTATTAAAATATAGATATTAAACATAGATTTTAGAAATATATAAAATGATCTACGTTTAAACGTATTCAATTTATGAAAATACTGAACACTATTTATATTTGTACGTAAAGTTTATGCAAGTATACTTTAATACACAATGTATATTTTTCGATAAAATAATCGTGGTACCGTACATAGTACTTTTCCAAAATATGATATACAAAGCGTAACAGAAAAAGCGCAATTCCTCATACACCCCAATTAATGTAATAATATAAAAAAATATGATGCAATCAAACTTTAGTTGTGTCTAACCAATTTTCTTAAATATCGATTATTAATAGCACGATTTCTCTAGAAAGCAAAAAATTCAGCTACGCTAATTCATTTTCGCGAAAAAATTAACACATATTAAAAATAGCTGAAATCGAATAAGTAGTCGATACTGAACAAACTAATTTCAGGAATTGCGCTTAATTCTGTTACATGTTGTATAATCATACTAATATATAAGAATAATTAACTAAACAATCATATTGATATTTATAATAATATGTAGATACTTATGTCAAAAAATGTATGATAACCACCTGCTTGCGTACCTTTTCAACCGACTTCAAAAAAGGAGGAGGTTATCAATTCGACTGTATGTTTTTTTATGTTTGTCACCTCAGAACTTTCGACTGGGTGAACCAATTCTGAAGATTCTTTTTTATTTGAAAGCTGGTGCTTCTTGTGTGAGCCCATTTTAATTTAGTCTCGTTCTGACAATGACATCCATGAGAAAACCATATAAATTTAAGACGTTTTTTTAGAGTTCTGTGTTATA
Source organism: Ethmia dodecea (assembly GCA_963855545.1). Classification (NCBI taxonomy): domain Eukaryota; kingdom Metazoa; phylum Arthropoda; class Insecta; order Lepidoptera; family Depressariidae; genus Ethmia; species Ethmia dodecea. The sequence continues at coordinate 15,687,387 of OY979443.1, read as the reverse complement.
AATGAACAAATCTATTTTTCTGTCATATATATATTTATATATGTTTCTCTCTCCTTCTATCTACGATCGGTATAGACCATAAGCAATAATTTGCTGTAGTATTTGGCGTTTGGAATGAGTAATAAAAATAATAAATAAAATCAGTAACTAAACTCTCTTCGTTAGTTCTTAACAAGCATTATGCTTTCATTAATAGTGTGAGTGTGTTTCATTAGAGAGTGTTGTATATGTATTCTATACAACACTCTATCTGTCTGAACGTGTTCGAAATCCACCCAAAATAAAAAAATAAAACTGGCACAAATATATTTTAATAATCATTAACAGTCACAAACATATCTGTCACTTACATTCCATACATACTCAACATCCAACAAAACAATAATTTTATTTAGTGATTATTATCTTAATTAATATTGATTATAATTTTCTTCCTGCTTAAAAGTCGGGGAAAGTTTTATTGTGAATTAAATTATAAAAGGGGTGTACAGCGGTATTCCTTGTCAGGAAGTACCCACATTTCACCAGGAAAAGGAGCCCATCGCCAGACCGGTTCTGTTACTCTTGCCTCAGAATTAATTCTGGGACCTGCGGGTTTTCTCACGACGTTTTCCTTCACCGTCGAGCTAGTAATAAATATGTACGTAATTGTTTTGAAGAACTCTATTGTACATGCCAGGATTCGCACCCGAGACCTCACGGGCTATCACTGCTCTATCCAATTAGCATTACTCTTTTACCGACCCCTTATTTACTTACCCACCAATTTATATAAACTGTCGTACAAATAAAGTTATAATTATCATACTTTGATACAGAATTTGATCAAAAATATAATCATTAACGATATCATATAGGAATACCATGCAAATGCTATTATTCTTATTTTGTTGTATTTCTATTTCAAAAAGATGTATAAAATAAAAGACTAGATTTAAGACCCAGATAGGAACTTCCTAAAGACTTGATGTTATAGATTATAAGAGAAATTTTAATGTAAAGTAAGTATGTGTGTTATTTGTTCACAATAAAATCATCCATGTAAACCGTATTTAATATTTTATTGTGTGACCCCATTAAAATTCCATAATACTAGTACTGGCCGTCTTGTCTATACAAGACAGCTCTCTTTTTATGCATCTTAAAAATGAAAGATCAATAATATCTACTGCTTTAAAGGCTGAAAGCGACAATATATATCGTACGATAGGGCTTCATATGTACAATAAAAAATATTTTTATATATTTTATGCCTCATGTTATGATGAAATATGTAAAATATAAATTCTAAATTATCTACCTACCCCATATCTCCCAAGAAAAAGAAAAATCAGAAATTATTTGAGTTATAGGTTTATGTAAATTATTGCATGAGCAAAAAAACCATCACAGTAGAAGGATTCAAGGAAAGAGGACGCCCCAGAAGGACGTTCACGGATCAAATTAGTGACGTCCTTCAAAAGCGAAGAATAAATAGCATGAAAAGGCTTATGGATGTGAAGTATGCGGTGATCGGGCAAAGTGGCGATCCATCGTCTTCGCCTACCACTCTGGGAAGAAGGCGTGAGCTGTATGTATGTATGCATGTATGTACAGTTTTTTTTAGAAATCCCAAAAAAATATTCTACATACAAACTTAATAACTTAGATAACTGTATTGTAATTTGAACTGTGTAAGTGCTAATTCCGTGCTAATAACACCATAGGAAATGTGCCTACGAAGCCCTCCGTGCGCAAGTAAAACTATGCTTGGACGGCTTTTATTTTACGAGGATATTATTTATATTGTATACATCACTAGCGACCCGCCCCGGCTTCGCACGGGTGCAATGCTAATACTAAAACCTTCCTCTTGAATCACTATCTATTAAAAAAAAAACGCATCAAAATCCGTTGTGTAGTTTTAAAGATTTAAGCATACATAGGGATAAGGGACAGAGAAAGCGACTTTGTTTTATACTATTATGATAGTATGTAACAGAATAAGCGCAATTCCTGAAATTAGTTAGTTTAGTGTCGACTTAATCGATTTCAGCAATTTTTAATGTGTAAATTTTTCCAAAAAATTAATTAGCTTGACTGAACTTACGGCTACCTATGCAGACCGTACCGTACGTATTATTGCTCTTTATTTAATTTGGTTAGACAAACCTAAATTACAAATGCATCATATTTTTTTCAAAAACATAAATCGACTACCCTCGCTTGTTTTGATTTAGTTAACAGTGTTGTAAACAATCTTGATGCAAAAAAACTTGCTACAGTACTCTTTTTCGACATGTCGAAAACATTTGATTTTGTAAGTCATGATCTGCTAATAACGAAATTGGAAAGGTACGGCATTCGAGGTCCAGCTCTTTCTTGGATTAAATCATACCTGTATGATCGAAGTCAATGTGTTGAATTAAATAGATTAAATTTAAATAATGTAGTTACAGCTTACCGTTCTGGTTTTACATGTAATCGTTTTGGAGTCCCTCAAGGTAGTGTACTTGGCCCTTTGCTTTTTATATTATACATAAATGACTTACCTGATATAACAGATCATCAGTGTGTTATGTTTGCCGATGATATATCTTTTATAATATCTTCTGATTATGACAAACTATCCGAATACGAATCTCAAATTAATAATACCATTCAATCTGTTATGGACTGGCTTAAAATTAACAACCTTCATGCAAATTTAGGGAAATCAAATTATGTACAATTCATTACAAAAGGCCGCACTCAACTAGACCTAAATATAAATTATCAGGGGGAATCTTTAAGACAATCAGACATTGTGTCTTTTTTGGGAATAAAGTTAGATACACATCTTAACTACACAGCACATACAGAAGCAGTCTGTAACAAAATAAATCGCTTCGTATATGTTCTCAACAGATTGCGGAAAATAGCATCTCAAAAAATTGCATTGTCTGCCTATCATGGATATGTAGCCTCGATTCTGCGATATGGGCTTCCAATATGGGGTAATGCCACAAATGTTAAACGGGCTTTTATAGCACAGAAAAAGTGCAGAGTCCTCGAGACTCATGTAAACCTTTATTTAAAAAACTGGGTCTTTTAACCTTACCTAGCATGTATATATTAGAAGTGTGTAAATTTGTTAAAAAACATAAATATATTTTTAAAACTACGTTTGAGGTTAAATCTAGACAGTTAAGACGTCCAGACTCTAAACTAAACTCGTTTTAACTAATAACCCCAGAACGACTTTGTTCCTAAATAGTTCCTATTATATGTGTATAAAAATATTTAATAATTTACCTCATAGTTTTAAGGATTTGCCACAAAGATTATTTGTAAAAAAAGTTTTTAATTGGTTACTGGAGCATAACTTTTATTCTGTGAAAGATTATTTAGACTTAAGGGTACAATAAGTATTTTAAGAAATATTTGCATATCATCTGTAAAATGATAGAATAGCCTGAACTTTATTTTATAATAAGAACTGTATGTATGAACCTATTCTGAGCAAATAAATGATTCTGATTCTGATACGAGGAATTGCGATTATTCTGTGACGCGTTGTATAGTACCTACTGAATTAATACACAGTTGGTATTACAACAAAAATAATAAACATATGATAATAAACAAAGCACTACGCATTACCTATACATGTGGCATTTTACTTTTGTAAAAAGGGTTTTTAACCTTTCCGTTGACGTTCTCTGAACCAATAATATAATTAAAATTTTAAGGCCGTCACAGACGCAGCTATAATACAAGGGAATCCATCGCAATCACATCGCAACAATCAGCATACATGCGACAACCGAGGCAGACTTGGATATCAATCTACGGAATAAGGTCACCATTCGGGTGGTTGTGAAATAGAGTGGGAGCGCTACGTAGGAAATTATTAAAAGTGTTTGATAAAAAACCCTAGAGCTATTATGTCGCAGAATTGTTAGTAGACCGGACAGGAAAACAGTGGAATAATTTTCAAACACAAACATCGTCGTGATACTCGTCCGATGGAAGAAAAAAATTTGTAGCCGTAATCGGGGCCCGAGAAATTAAGCAAGAACTATAGATCTATTTATAGGATCCGAAACTGCTGGACAGATTTTGGAAATTCTTTCACTAATGGAAAGCTTACTTTTCTAGGAATAACATGGGTTATAATTTTACTACGGGATCGCGCGGGTAAAATTGAGCGAAACACTACACATTCATATTATAAAATTGTAACTGGCCGATTCCTGCTCAGGAGATATTTACGAGAATTGAATGAGTTGTCTTTATAAATCATAATATGAGGGGTCTTTATAACAGGCAACAGAAGCAAAAATATTTTTTTAGGATATTTATTTATCTGTCCGTATATGTTCTTGTTCGTATGCTCATCACGCAAAAACGTCTGCGTCATAGATTTTGTAGGTATTCCTGGAGATACCCACTTTTCTCCGGTGTATTTTTGGATCCTTAAACGTGACGAAATTATGTAACCCAATTTAGTAATATGTAACAATTGATTAAAAGAATATTGTGTTGAGGAGTTTCTTGCCCCGCTTCTTCTCCTCAACCATACATGCTGAAGCGGTGGAGTTGAAATGACGTTTAATAAGTGGACTTGTAAGTTCCTATTTTGAATAAAACATTTTGACTTTGACTTTTTGACTTTGACCTGTGGTTAGTAGTAGTAGTATAAAGACTCTCTTATTAACTTTTACTTAATGTCTCCTATGTACAAAATCGTCCAGTTACAATTTTATTATATGTATAGTTTATCTTGTACAGTAGAAGGTTAATTAAAATTCGGCTCATTTACGGACCTCTACGAATAGAAGCGCGTCATTGCTTCGTCATTGTATTTCCTACTCCTGTGTCGGCCGCTCGCCCGCGACAGTATTCACACCTTTTGAGTAAGTACATTTTTAACCCTTTAACCTTTTAAGCGCCCTACTTCATATCAACTGTCGTATCCCCAGCGCCAGGCACATTGAATTGAAAAAAAAAAACATTTTTGTTATAGCATATAGCGTAAATTGATATAAAAATACCGATTAAACGAGATGTCTTATTTGGTCGTATATCTCGTTTACCTACGACCCTGGCGAAATGGACACGAAATTTTTTGTCGGTTTTATCCGACTTTGGTGGTGAAAGGGTCCAGCATAGCCTTTTAAAATTTTCATTGGTTTTTAATCTCATCTTAATTACATACAGTTTAATTTATGGTCGCTACCTAAAAAGGGGTAACAAGCGAGTCATGTGTGAAGATCGGATAATTGGATAAATATTTACCTAAAGTTGAGGTGTTTATTATTACGGAATAGGTACTCGTTTGTATCAAAAATATCCCGGAATTCTGGCCAGGTAATGAAATAGTGTTGCTTTAGCAAATAAATATGCATCCTTAAAAAGTAAATATGCATCCGAATCTCCAATATATAAGGTCATTTTAAATCAAGTGCAAATATTTTAAGGGTAAAAATAAAAAGAAAAAAAACGTGAGTTTTTTCTTGCTCTTTTCCAACAAAAATAAATATTTTGTAAACATGCTTTACATAAACCCTCGCTACCGCAATAAACGCCACTTTTGTTGGCTTTTTTTATTTATTGATTTATTTTGTTATTTTCGCTCAATTTTTATTGGGTAGTGTGCCTGTATTGTGTATGTACAGAGTGTTCGTAATGTTTTTTGTAATAGTCGATGTTATCTAGTAAAGTATGAAAATAAAATTCAATGCCGAAAATAGTTTCTTGTAATTGTTTTTAGATTTAGTTAAGTAGTTTAGAAAATGTGTGTATTTTTCGGACCCTGAACGGCCTATCGCTGTTACACATATGAACTCGTACCGCTCTTTGGTACAATATACGGGCTTACGTCCGTACGTATTACGTACGTAATTAAACTCTATAAAGTTAGGGATAACATGTGTTTTTCGTAAGTAAGTGGTCATTTAAGATCTCTCACCCGTCTCACGGTATGTACAGTACGGCCGTTTTAACTTGGCTTCTCTGAACATAGGCTTCGCCTGCGCAAATCCCCCTCCTACCGCCATATGGTCGCTAAAAAATGTTACTGCGCAGCCATTTGCGCAACTTCAGAGCTGTCAAGTTAAAACGGCCGTGCTGTACAACGTCTGCGATCTATTGCAACTGCAAATGATATGCTACTGTTAGATCTCCGAAATTCCAAATCGTTTCAGTTTAGGTGAATTTCCTCTGTAAAATCAGTTGTTTTTTAATTTGGGCGAGGCTGCACAATACAACTAGCTCGCGTGCGTTTCGTATGCAGTCAGTCCTGCAATCAATGCGTCAGCTTAATAAAAAGGTATTTTGAAAGGTCAGTGCATTTAGCACACCTTTAAGTAAGAATACAAGGCAAGCGTTCTTGTACCGCTGATCGTTCAAGGCCAGTCAATATGGATATCTAGTAATCCGAATTCTTCCTCATCCTGGTTGAACTAAAAAAAAAACTTTTATTTTATGTAGGTAAAAAAACACTTAGAAACGTCAATAGTCTACTAATAAGGTACTCTAAACTTGGGCCGGGACCACCCTAGAAAGCTATGGGTCCACCCTCGAAAAATACCCTTCCTCATTACATAAAATAGAAGTTATCCTCAACAACCGAAAAACTTAAAATTGTTTAAAATAATTTTTTTCTTATGTGGAGTGGACCGATTTATTTATGATTTATTTTTTTCTTACTTAAATTCAATGTCGATTTATATTTTTGGTTGCTCTGTTTTTTTTTATTTGTAACAATTAAATAACATTATAGGTACCTAATAATAATATACCTCTATTTGATTTACCTTGTTGTTGGTAATTTAGGAGCGGAGCTCTTGTCGGTGTATACCTAGCTATATTAGCGACTTAAACGACATAGTTTTGGTTAGGAAACAGATAAAAGAATAGTATAATAGGATAGGATAACTGAAATCCATACTTGACACCTACATAGTTGCGTATGCGCTGATAGTCAACGACAGTGAGTTGCCGTGGTCGTCCAATGGGGCCATGCCCCCCCCCCCCCCTAGGAAAAATCCCTAGCTAGCCAATGCAAATGTCCATCAAAATATGTCGATTCAAACTTGAGTTCACCGTCTGAATTTGTGACGTAGGTAGTCATCATCAAAGTGTAAAAGAAAGCTTTGTTTAATAAACCGTAGAACATTAGCAAACAATGGACATCTTTAACCTACCACCTTGTCACTGTGCCACAAAACGAGCGCGGCTTGGAGCTCTGAGTTACTTAAAATTCAAAACCGCGGGTATGTCGCTTCCATCAGTGAATTTACACCAAAATAATGATCATAGTTTATTTACTAACGTAAGAAATAAGTAGATAGTTACAGTCAAGAACAAGTCAAGCTTTACACTACCAGTTTAAGCTGAGCTCTGGTTCATACTGCGCGCCATAGTATAAAGGGCCGGTTCAAAGTCCAAAGTGTCAAGCTTAGCGTGCTCCTAGTTACTGATAAGATGATATTAAATGTACAAACAAGGTGCATTGCTATTAGCTTACCGAAAGTGACGTTAACAAAAGTTGGTAACTCAGAAAAGATTTAGGTCTGTGATTGTCAATGACCCCTTGGTGTGATAAACGATAGACAAAATAAGGTCTTTCGAGGTCGACGTAACGTATTCGACCCCAAAAGTTTCGTGTGGCGTACGAACCCCTTTTTGCATTAGTCGATGTATCTACAAGCCGACCAATTTGAAAAGCAATATTTCTTTTACATTATTTATGGAATGTAGATGTAGGTATATTTTATACTTTTATTAGATAATTAAATCGCTATACGAGTATTATAGTAAATAAATATGCAACGCCAAAAAAAGTTAAAAATATCCAACCAACAAGGGCATTTTAAACGATTTTATTAGCACACTTGGTATGACGTCATAGTCTATGACAACAAACAAATGTACAAATGAAACACCTAACACCAATGCACTCGGTGGCATTTGTTGTTAAGTCTTTTTTTTAGGACCCCATCCTAAAATTGTTATGTAGAGCTTCTGTGACGTATTATTTCAGCTCCTTTTGTGATAAATAAAAATATTATTACATATAAATATCAATGAAGTGCTGTTTGTCTGTAAGCTGATCAGTTAAGAACGGCTGAACCTATTGGAGTATATTTACGTAATAATCCGAAAAGGTTCTTAGAGAGACTAAAAATTTTAAAAAATAATGTTGAAAACATTTGGTAGAACGAAATAGATTTTTTATTGTATTTCTACAGAACATAGACTCGTACCTATATCATAGGTCAGCTAGTTTGAAATAAACTCGAGCAAGCATTATTTTAAACGGTTTCAAATTCCAGTCGATAGCATTACGAGTATAAGCATGTGCCTGTGATAGAGCGGCACCATAGTGGTTACTTTTTTCCATTTTGGCACAAAACCTTATAAAATTAAATTGAATAAAGTACCTAATCAAAACATCTTAGGATCTTTTCCAAATTAGGCCATAATAACACCGCCTATTGCACTTTATTTTGCTTTTGTTTTTTTTAAATATTGTTTTATAGTTATGGTAAGTGTTGTAATGTATTTTAAAAGTCACATTAAACAAAATATCTAAAAATACAAAAAAATAGTATTAATATTGTTAGGAACTTAATCATAAATAAGGACTCGTAGTTGTTAGATGTAGGTACTTATTTAAATAGTTGGAAGTTTGAAACGTCATCATTTATCATTATCTTCGAATGACAAAAAATAATATAAAACTGTTGTTGTTTCATTTTAATACAAAAGGAATACTTACGTAGAGCAGGTAAACGATAAATTATAATTGCAAGGCCAAAATGCATCACGCATCGATTCTGAGTGTCCATGTGGTGAAACGGAAAATCATCGTCAGTAGTTTTTTAATCCTCATATAGTGTGCACGTGTGCAGTGAATACTAACAGCTACGGCAATTGGAATCTGAATATTGCAGTATAACAAGTGTAAAGGCAGTTAAAACAAGAAATACTTAACATAGGTTAGTACATTCATAGCAGTTGATATCCCACTGAACCTAACTTGGCCAGCGATCGATAGCGCGCCCACTTCGCTTACCCTCTATTCTTATTTGCAAGTAAGAAGTAAACAACGACAAGGTAGTGGCAACTATTTATTATACTATGGACTACCATAGTATAATAAAGACCACTAGGTCTGTCGCAAATGCTGAAAGCGACGTCTGGAGCATTAGCTGACGCTGGACGCCGCTTCCAGCGCTGGATCGACCTTGTCTCGATAGATCATTGGAAACGTAAAAACGCGCGACAGGTTTTTTCGTGCCCTCTGTGTGAATTTTACTATTTGTTATACTGACTTGAAGTGATCAGATACAGATAACACAATTTTAATAATTATCCTCGAAGACGAATAATGGCCTCTTTTTAGCTGACTGCGCGACAGCAAAGACAGGTTATGTTTTTACAAATGTTGGCTAATATTATCAGGGAGTAACTTAAGCTAGTTTTTATCCAGCGTTTGCACCAGAATGGGAACTACGCGGGTGAAACCGGAATATCTAGCAACGAATAAAAAGAAATCACGAACTCTGTTGTTGTTGATTTTTTTGTTTGTTTGTATTGAACCGGCTTCGAAACTACTCGACCAATTTTAAAAATTCTGTCACCAGCACTTTAGTAAGTATCTCTATTTTTGTTACATCCATCGTAACGTTAGAAGCGATAAGACCGTTTTGTTATTGTTTTTAGGCTTCCGTAATGTAAGGAAAAAAGGTTTTTTATAAAATCACTTCGTTGTCCGTATGTCAAGCAAGATCCTTCTAGAGTTCCAAAAGCACCAAGGAACCAACATTGTTTTAGGATACCTTCCCTACACGAAAAATAGGGATTTTTTTCCTTGTCTCTCCCATTCTGTGGATTGTGCATAAACCTAGTAGGGAGTGTGAAAACCATTTTACAATGTTTTATTGAACTTGTAATGTATGTTTGTTTGGGTGGAATCTTGTAATTCAATTTTCAAGCAGATATTTTTTCATAGACTTTACGTAAGTTCGGTGACAATGCAATAATATGATACCTTTGAGCTGATCTGATGATGGAGCCAAGGTGTGGATGTCGAACTCCTCAATGACTACTCGTAAACCTCTCGAGTTTTGGCTCATTTGATTTTTTATGACTCGTACCATAAATACAAAAACTTGTTTTTTTAGTTTTAATTAACTATAATTATACGGTTTATGGATCCGCTTGCGAAATATTAAGGTTTAAAGTACAATTTTTCGTTAGTAATTGTTTAAGTGAGTTTAGTGAGTTTATGAGTTTAGAGTGCCTTGTTATACTATTGACTTTTCTAAGTGTACCTTTTTGAGCAGTGATAGCCCGGGCGGTTAAAGAGCCGGCCGAAAATCAGTGAGGCTCGGGTTCGAATCCTGGCATGTACCAATGAGTTTTTCAAAAACTTACGTACACATTTATCACTAGCTCGACGGTGAAGGAAAACATCGTGAGGAAACCCGCAGGTCTCAGAATTAATTCTGAGGCATGTGTAAATAGACCCGGTCCGGCGATGGGCTCACCACCTATCACGTTTAGGGGTCCAATATATCTCGTGAAATGTGGGTATATCCTGTAATGGAATACCTCTGCCTACCCCCTCGGGGATAAAAAAGGCGTGAGATTATTATATTATATTATTACCTTTTGGACCTACAGAAAATAAATATTTTTTTACTTTTTGACTTGACTTTGAATCAATTAGGTACTGTAGTTTTAATTATGTACCACAAATATAAGGAACTCTCGGTGCCCGATTCCGACTCGCTCATTTTTGTTGTTGTATCTATTGATCAGTAATTAATGCCATTTTTATTATTGGTACTAGCGACCCGCCCCGGCTTCGCACGAGTGCAATGCTAACACTAAAACCTTCCTCTTGAATCACTCTATCCATTAAAAAAACCGCATCAAAATCCGTTGCGTAGTTTTAAAGATTTAGGCATACAAAGGGACATAGGGATATAAGGACATAGGGATATAGGGACAGAGAAAGCGACTTTGTTTTATACTATGTAGTGATAGTGATACAATGTAGATTTTTTTAAAGAGTTAACTTCTGGCGTATTTTTTTAATTTTCAGCATTCACCATGGTGCAAATAAGTGAGACGGTAATGGAGGAATCGACGCCAAAGCAGCTCAGCAAAGCAAGGGAGTCTGACTGGCCAGCGGTCCTTTTCTTCATCCACATACACCTGCTCTCAGCGTACGGACTCTGGTTGCTCTTTTTCGAAGTCAAATTAATGACAGTGCTTTTCTGTGAGTATTTTAGGGTATAGCCAGAGGCCCAGCGCACACCTCTGGAAGCGCGGCGAAGCGCATTTTAAAGAGAACCATTTAATATAAGCCTTAACGACTTGGACATGCGGTCAATACTTGCATGAAAATAATAAATACTGGCGGTTATCGGAGCGCCCCGTTTTTATTCTTTTCATGCAATTATTGACCGTATGTCCAAGTCGTTCAGGCTTATATTCACTTGTTCTCTTCAAATGCGCTCCGACGCGCTTACAGCGTGCGCGGGGCCAAAGAGTGCCAAAACGGCACTTTATGACTGAGCCTCCGCTGTTAGTTCGTCTGTCTGTTCGTCTGTCAGTGGGCTGTATCTCATGAAGCTTAATAGCTTAATTTTTTCTTAGTTGAAATTTTCACAGAATGTGTATTAGTATAACCGCTATAACAATTAATTCAAAAAAGGTTTTAAAGTAAAGGGGGTTAAACATGACTCGATTTTTTTAATACACAGTGGTACGAAACCCTTGTGAGAGTACAATTCACACTTAGCCCGTTTTAAATTTAATGTGTTTAAAATTAAAAACTCGTTGATGTCTAATGTAGGTACTAATAATTACGGAACCGCATAATTTGTAAAGGACTTAGTAAATATACCCAAATAATAGGATCTGCATATGAATACTTTTGAATAAAGTACAATTTATAAGCTAATGGTAGTAAAGAGACAGTTAAAAAAAACCGGCCAAGTGCGAGTCGCGCTCTCGCAAACAGACCCTCCTGCTGTACCTTTTCTACAAATATTTATATAGGTATTATTAGTACACTAGTGTACATTTTTCTTTTGAGACCTTTTTACTAAATTTGCATGTAAACGATTCGTCTAGAGGTGAGCATTTAAAAAACAACGTTAATCCCACGCTTATCAACAATTCATTTTAATTTTATTTAAATAAGATTCACAGACTATGACGGCTACAATAACCCCCCAAGCAGCAAAATTATCCTATAGTGCAGATGTTACAGGCCTACGGCACTTATAATGTTCTATTAAGGGTTCTAGTACTTACTGCCACGCTTATAATAGCCAGCATGGAGTAAGTTGAGCCTTGTAGTGTATTTGATCCTATACATTAACTTATAATTACTTATAAGTCGAAATTAAGGGTGCATTATAAGCTTGGGTGACCTATAAGAGTATCACGAGGGTGTAAATGCACTGAAGAGCAGATAAACTGGTAAGCTATACTTATAACTGCTAATAAGAAGCATTATAGAACTACTATAAGTAAAGCACGCCAATAAGAGTGATAAACAGAACTAAAAGTACTGGTAACTACTTGCATTTATTACTTGGTTTTATAAGAGTTTATAAATTTACTTTACAGAACAATTATAAGTAAAGTGGAGTGGTTTTGTAGTGGTATAAACCAATATTGTTATAATCTTAACACGATTATAATGGTTTAATACAATATACTTAGCATCCAAAACTATATCCGTGGTGTCCTGTTCAAGAATGCATTGGTTTATAATGGTTTTACAAATGCTGTTATAGTCACAGTACGGACATTTTGATTTTGTTGGGTCGTATTTTACAAAATAAGTAGTTGTCACAAACAAAAAGTTCAGAAAACCTATAAACAAATAATTCGGTTCGGTTCGGTTTGAGGTGACGGATTCTAGTTTTGTATCTGGCGAAGAACTAATCGTAAAAATAGGAGAAGGTTCCGTACAAAATAGTTACTTCTAATTAATAATTCTGCACAAAAACGTTTCATCGATTTACGATATAAATTTAGACTTAGAAGATTATATTAGTGAGGAACCTGCGCAAGAACATGGAAGCGATATTGAAGACTATTCCAATTTTCAACTACATAGTGATCTTAAAAAATGACCTTTAGAATAAAATATACGACATGCGACATTAAATTCTTTATTAGGAATAAGATAGCAATTTATTAATATAAATTATGGTTTATATAAGCCTTAGGTAATTTAAACACAAACTTGTTTTTTAACTTAATGTAAAAATCATTCTCTAACAATCCAGCGGTGCATTCATTATAAACATAATAATGCAAACTTTATGATATTTATGACCTCGATAAGTATAAGTGTATATTGTACATAATGTATATTTTGAATGCTATAGGTATTTTATTTTTATAAATAAATTACTTATAAGTGTAATAGATGTCAAATACACACACCGGCACAATTAGCGGAACAGAAAAAAAAGGGAGTATTTACGCATTTTTGCGTGTTACTGGCCGGCTAAACAAGCTTTTTTTAAATTTGGGTTTTAATTTAAAAATGGAATACTAAGCGACTGCCCTTTTTTTCATTCTTTTGTTTTAATTTTCATTGATTCATTTTTTCCACCGCTTGTCCGTTTTTAGAAGGTTCGTGAATTCCATTTGAAAAGCTTTGAATTGCAGTTTTTGAGGCTTTTGAGTTTTTTCGCATATTGATAATTTACGAGCATCTAATTATGCCTGATTTAACGCCATCAGAAATCATTAGGGCAGATCAAATGAGGAGAAATGGTCAAACCTACAGATCGATTGCCAGAAGCCTTCGTCGATCGTTATCAACGATTTATCGTAGCATCCAACGATACAGATTGACGAATGCTCTAGTGAGAAGGAGAGGACAAGGCCGGAAAAGGTGTACTTCAAGGAGGGATGACCGTTTTCTCCAACTTCAAGTCCGACGGAACACGAGACTAACGGCGGTGCAGGCTCGAAATTTACTGGAAGAGGTACGAGCAGTAAGGATGAGTGAGCGGACAGTTCGTAGAAGATTCGAAGAAGTGGGTATAGGCTCGTATGTGCCCGCCAAAGCCCCAAAACTTGAGAGACATCATCGCACAAACCGTCTACACTTTGGTCGTGAACATCGTGATTGGGACTTCGACGACTGGGGACAGGTTCTTTTTACTGATGAATGCAGAGTTATGTTAAATCAAATTGATGGAAGGCAGCGAGTATGGAGACGCAAAGGAGAACGGTATATCCAGTCTAATTTTGAAAATACAGTTGCATATGGCGGCGGTTCAATTATGGTCTGGGGAGGAATATGTTTAGGAGCTCGTACGGAGTTAGTAGTGGTCGATGGCGGGAATCTGAATGCTGATCGGTATATCAGGGAGATTTTAGAAGAACATGTTGTGCCATTTGCCCCCTTTATTGGTAACAACTTCATTCTAATGCAGGATAATGCTCGGGCTCACAGTGCTCGCACAGTACAGACATACCTAAACCATGTTGGTATAACGGTGATGGAGTGGCCAGCACGGTCCCCCGATATGAACCCTATAGAACACGTCTGGGACTTGCTAAAGAAGAGTGTAAAGTCAAGAATGCCCCCTCCCAATAATCTCAACGAGTTGCGAAACGCATTACTTGAAGAATGGCAGAGGTTGCCCCAAGAAACCATTGATAACATCATCCGCAGCATGCCCAGACGGATGGAAACCCTCATCAGAGCACGAGGAGGAAACACTCGATATTGAACAGTCATTGAAATTGTTGTTAAACTTTGGAAAATCTTGAATTTTCTGCTGTTTCTCTATAATTAAAAATCGAAGAAAAATGCATTTTGTTTAATTTAATTTTTATTTTTATAAAATTTTAAGTATGGTGTTACAAATGAATGTCAAAACATGTTAATTTAATTGTTGTTTCATTTTAAATAATATATTGTTTAAAAATTACATTCATTGTTCTAAATTCCCTCTTTTTTCTCCTTTTTTTTTCTGTTCCGCTAATTGTGCCGGTGTGTGTATATATATTAGGACATATATTATTTATAACTACAACTTCACAAAGTGAGCAAACAAAAAGATATTTATTGGCCGAACTTGTTCCACGAGCCCGTTCCAAGTAGGACGCGAACCGCGGATGCAAGTCGGACTATATAGTCGGTTTACTACGTAGGCAGGTCTCAGTGGATCGTTCCAAGTAGGACGCGATCACCAAATGCAAGCCTTGTCGTAAACGAGTTGACTTTGAGTATTAAACTAACTAAAACAAGATGTATGGACGAAGGTCATGTTTCCGCGGCGACTCTTGATAGCGCGATTCAGAGTTCGGTACAGCGCCACCTCGTGTCTGCGTAATGATTCATAAGTGCACGTATCGGCTGCATTCCAATAGCATTCCTTTGCGCGGAATCTGCGATACATAGGAGTAATTACGTTTGCTGTTTAAATGTGATTTGGGGTGTTACATTCTCCCCCTCTGGCCCTGAAGTCGTCCCGACGAAGAGGACAGTAATGTTGATTTGTTTAATTAATTTAAACCATATTCTTCCTGGGGCGTCCACGACCACGGTTGGTTACTGCTGGCTTCGCTTCGCAGTCATTGGTGCCTTCCTTGGGCATCCTCTTTTTCGTAAAGGTTTAAGTAATTTCTTTCGCCTGAAGTGAGGAGTTGACTTGAAATGCATGACTTCCACAGAATGCTCATTCTCTCCCTCCCCCTGGCCGAGAATCGCTCCTAGTGCGTAATTGCTCGCATATGTTGTATATTGTTGTGACTCATCTGCTTCTCGTAGAATTGGAGCTACTCCTTCCAAACTGCGGTACACGTTGTTAGCAGCTAGAAAAGCTTCCAGCATCTCCGAGTCCTTTTAACCTTCATATGATGCAGAACAGGAAGCAAAGGATCCCTTTTTCCCCGAGGAAATAACAGCCATCAACTTCTCGAACTGGGCGTCATCTTTGCTGTCTTCTTTGTTTTGGGGTAGGTAGTGGTACGTCCTGATTTTGTTATAAAAACTTGGGTTGCCCGCCGTTGGTCGCCAGTGTAATAGATGTCAAATATATATATTAGGACATATATTATTTATAACTACAACTTCACCACCAGCGTTCAAACAAAAAGATATTTATAAGCCGAACTTGTTCCACGAGCCCGTTCCAATTAGGACGCGAACCGCGGATGCAAGTCGGACTGTATAATAGTCGGTTTATAACGTTGGCAAGTCTCGGTAGGTCGTTCCAAATAGGACGCGATCACCAAATGCAAGCCTTGTCGTAACGTAAACGACTTGGAGTATTAAACTAACTAAAACAAGATGTATGGACGAAGGTCATGTTTCCGCGGCGACTCTTGATAGCGCGATTCAGAGTTCGGTACAGCGCCACCTCGTGTCTGCGTAATGATTCATAAGTGCACGTATCGGCTGCATTCCAATAGCATTCCTTTGCGCGGAATCTGCGATACATAGGAGTAATTACGTTTGCTGTTTAAATGTGATTTGGGGTGTTACATAAGTACATATAGGTAAAGAGAAAACAGAGAAATTAAACCTAAACTGACAGAAATTAGGTACTATTTGAGTAAGTTACCAAGTTCACTTTCGTCAGTGTTGAAGTGGTCATAACCTGAGTAGAAGCAGCATTTTTCAAACCCAAAAATTATCTTCTTTTAACAGTGTTCTTTATTTACAACGAAGTGTTGTAGCCGTCTTGTAGTGTGTTTTGTTCCAAGACCACATGAGGATTTTCAAGCCCGAAAATCCTCTTAGTCAAAAAACGATCGACTTCCAGAAACATTCAAATTTTCAATGCTGACACCTAAACAAAAACATTAAAATAAGACAATATAAAATAATAGTCCAGTTATAGAAATATTTGCGGAACTCTAATTCCAAACAATATGGCCAAGCAATGGTTCTGATATTTACCATTTTTAAACTAAGTGCGCCTATAAGGGTTTGTTAATATATTTTGAAAACCAACTTTCTCAAAATGGCGACTTTTCGTTTTATGTATTACTGAAACCAACATTATTTTAAAATTTAACTAAATAAAAACGCAAATTTCAAGGGGCCAAAATTTTGATAAGAAACTTATTATAGTTCACCGAAAATATACGTGCGCCATGCACATTCAAACACATTATACATCTTGACTTATCATTTACTAACACTCTACTCACAATTAATATTCTATATAATATTTCTAATAAGAAATGGATACTTCCCTTTATCAATATTAATCTTTACAAATGTGCGCAGCAACATTCACCAATTCACAACACTTTGTATGAGCTTGTAAGAGATTCACTGTGTACGTTATTGTCGTGTTTGGTTCCATTAGGCGCTGATAGTTAGCTTCGCAGGCGCAAATAGTTTTACGTAGTCCAAGTATAAGATCGTTATTGGTCAAAGTGGGTTCATCAAGTCTACTATAGGTATTTAATTAGCCAAGATACGCCTATAAATTGGGCCCTTTTCCGTGGTTCTAATGGTTTACTATTCCGTTATAGTCCTAATAAAATGGTGGTTCCAGGACAATTACTAGACCACATTTTGCTGCTTGGGCCACGTGTGAAATTTTGTTTACAAACGTGTACCTACATTTTGGTATAAAATATAAACTACGAATCCAGTGAGGGAGTGTGTGTGTTAATTATCTTAAATGTTGGTAATGTTGTCAGTGATTGTCCTCACGTCTTTCGGCATCCTGGGTGTGACGACGGGCGCCCATCGGCTCTGGGCCCACAGAACATACAAAGCGAGCATGGGACTGCGGGTAGCTCTGATGATCTGCCAAACTCTGACCGGACAGGTATTACATGTCACTGAATAAACTGTTTCCCGGGGGAAGACTGAGGGCGAAAGGAACATCATGGGGGGGTTATTAGTCAGTGCAAGCCTGACATAACCTGGTTGCCATACATGCCACCAGGTATACGTAAGGCATTTCCCCTTATGCGAAAGAAAAAAAGGTATTCCCACCACGCGCCACGGGCCACGGCAGTGGCGTATTACCCTTAAGGCAAACTAGGCATGTGCGTAGGGGCACATGCCATAGAGGCATTTGCTAATGAATTGTCAACAAAAAAAAATACTAGACCCATAATTTTTAATCTGGTTAAACGTTGTTAGTGTTTTTTTGTGTTGTAACTTCACCGCTTCGGGCTGTATATTTGAGGAGAAACTGAGCAAAAAACTCTTTTAAATTTTTGTAAGTTGCGTCTTTTATTTTTAGGGTACGATATACGACTGGGTTCAACACCACAGACTCCACCACGCGCAATTCGGTACGGACGGAGACCCTTATGACCACAACAAAGGGTTCATATATGCACACTTCCTCACCCGGCTCAGAAAATTGAGCCCTTATCAGAACAGTTTGAAGGAAGCTGTGGATATGTCCGACTTAGAACAAGATTCTGTGGTTATGCTACAAAAAAAGTAAGTAGGTACTTAGTTTACTAAGAAATATTTACTAAATAATATATTTTTACTGTTATACTCGTACAACAGTGATTGCCCCGTAGCTAGTGAGCTGGCATAGGTAATCAATCCATTTCTTGCGAATACCCACTTTTTACTGGAATATTTTTTTAATCCCTAAACATGACCGGTAGTGCCCATCATCGCCAGGTTGATTCCATTTTGGTGCCTACGGGGTTTGTCACGATGCTTCTCTTAACGGTCCAACTACTGATAAATAAATACGTAAGTTTCTGAAAAAACTCCTTGGAACATGCCTTCACCAGGATTCAAACTCGGGCCTCTCGCTGAGCAACAGAACTATCGTTGCTTTAAAGTAAACTTACCCGACTGCACTACAACTGCAATATTTCTAATCATTTTCGGGCCTTACACGCGATCGGTTTTTGGTGTTATAATAATTTATCTACATACTTGTTTATTCTGGCCTCCTACATTGTCTACTATAATCTACACTAATCACTTCTACACTAATATTATAAAGAAAAATGAAATGTATTTTTATAAGTATGTAAAATTCTTTCACCAATGGAAAGCTTACATTATCAGGGAGTAACTTGCTATATTTTATCTCCTTATTCGCATGGAAACAGGAACTACGTGGGTGTAGCCGCTTGGAACAGTTAGTTACTTATAAAAAGCCTTACTTTAATTAATTAAGAAAGAAAAATATTTCAATTATAACCCATTTCATCATCATTGTTGTTGATGTTAAACACAAGAGGGGAAAAGTAAATACTTGTAAAAAATATAACTTACAATTTATTTTTAGGTTATACTGGGTTATTTATGGGATAATATTCCTGCTGCTACCATTGAATGCGCCCCTGGAATACTGGGGTGAATCGGTGCTGGGCACTTTGTTCGTCATCGGTTTTCTGCGATACGGCGCTGTGCTGCACGCGGCGTGGCTTGTGGAGAGCGGCATTTGCGTGTGGGGTCTGCAGCCGGGTGATAAGTGAGCATCGATTTACTTATACATCTTCACGTACCAAGAAAATTTTACACAGAGAACCTAATGACTAAAGTCATTATTAGAGGTGCCACGAATTATTTATGAACTTTTTGTACAACAAGAACGCAATAGAGATTATTATTTTTATTATAAGTATTCGGTATTGGGACACTTTGTTTGATATTCGGTATTCGGCCGAATATTACACACTATTTGGCCTAATACCAAATCATTATTAAAAATTTACACAAAAATGCGATTTTAATGGTGTAATATTTTAATTTGGACGAACAAATAACGATATTTTTCGCAATACTAACTGTTACTAACAGTCTGTAACAGTATGTGTTACAGACTGTTAGTAACACAATTTGATGTAACAATACAATTAAAAAATAATTCGACTCATGACATGATAAACTTGCAAATTAAAAAAATGCACTCGTGCCGTGCTGCCGCCGCACCGTAATACTCGTATGTCACTCGAAAAATGTACCTATAACTTGTAATAAATAAAATTAATAAAATGTAACTACTTCAAGAATCTTGTATACACCTTTAATGTGGCATAACACACTGTTTCAGATTTTTGTTATTATTTTGTATAATTAATGTGTATATGTTGTTGGTGTATCTTAAATTAATAAAAAAATAATGGTTATCGCCGCCGAATATTCGGTGACAATCGGAAGATCTGGCCAAGAGCTTGGTCGGATATTCGGTATTCGGCTAAATCACAATTGGTGGCATCTCTAGTCATTATCTTCGTCTCTAGTCATATCGATATGTACACATAGTATTTTGTAGTTTGTTATTGCTCGTATCAGTATTCTAGTTAACCACAATCCTTCCTTCTAGGTACCCGAATGACTCCAACGCTGTATTCGTGCTCGCCAAATCCTTTTGGCCGTCCTACCACTATGTGATCCCGTACGATTACAAGTCAGGCGAATTCGGTACTTATGGTGAGTACCTTGCACTGTATCCTACCAATATTGTAAACGCGAAAGTTTGTATGGATAGATGTATGGATGGATGTTTATTCCTCTTTTACGCAAAAACTACTAAACGGATCTTGATGAAACTTTACAATTATATAAACCTAGAAACCGCGGGGCGCTGGTAGTATTATAATATATGTACACATTTGACATTATATTCGACTGACGTTAACGTTTTACAAACCCGCTTGGCGGGCTCTACAGTATAGTCACCATTTAGGTATTTAGGTACCTAGTGCCAAAGATATTAAAGTAAGGATGAGTTATATTCATACTGCTTGCGTTTGAAAATTGATCCCCTACGAGTGTGCTACAACATGTACATACTTACTTCTTAGCGTATTTATATGATACAAAAATGACGGGGAAAGATGATACGGAACGAATAACAAAGAAAAAGAGAGCTATCTGTTAAGAGTTGCGCTTAAAATAAGACTTGAAATACAATGCGACTAAATAAAATGTGGTTAATTAACTACATTTGTCGGCCTCATTTTCCGTGCTCTAGTAACATATCTACGTCTTTCTATACCTATATAATATCTTTGCCTAGTGCAATATGTCAGAAAATCACGTATTGCATCGACATCACATTTGACGTGCCTGTTGGCTCAGTTGGTAGTGACTCTGCCTTCTGAGTCGGGGGTCGCGGGGTCGATTCCCGCTCGGGGTCAACATGTCTATTGGCCTCGTGTTTGTGTGTTTAATATGTATTTTAGTTTGTTTATCAGTTGTTTTGTACCCATAGCGCAGGCTCTGCCTAGTTTGGGACTGAATAGCCGTGTGTGAATTGTGTCCCACAATTTATTTATATTATTATTTATTTATCTATCGGTTCTACATAAAACAACAAGCGCCGTCGCAAGCATGTAACGTCAACGAAGTTCTAAGCCTTATCGATGTTCTCACAAGCGTTTGTATAAATAGAACTGTGCAAATCAATCTGTCTACCTACAAAGTTTCTTTGGAAAAGGGCAGAACGGGTGATAATTGGGTTGTCGTTTTTTTTTTCATTTATTTCTATATTATAAATCGAAAGATTATGTAAGTTTTATACCAAAACTATATTTAAAAAGCTATAATGAATTGAAAATCTTTTTTGAGCTCAGTACCGAAAACATGTCAACAGTTTCCGAATGGTGTTCTTATTATTGTAACGATGTTGTAACGATAACACCATATCGGATGACTGCCAAAATTAACATTGTGACGTCACACCCGCTCAAGCTTGTTCGGAAACTGTTGGCGTGTTTTCGGTATGTTCTGCTTTCAAACATTAATTTTCAATTCATAATAAGTTTTTACTTAGAACACATAAAATAAACTAAAAATTGTTTTGATATACCTAAAATCTTTAGATTTATGGCAAGAAAATAATAATTCAATAACCCAATTTGATTTGATTTAAATGATTTTTTTAGACTGTGGTTGCTCCACGGCTTTCATCCGCGTGTGGGCAGCCTTGGGACTGGCCTCGGGCCTGCGCACCGTGGAGCCTCACGCCGTGCAAGAGGCTCTGGCCGCGGCCGCCCGGAGCAAGCGGCCCCTGCAGGAGTGCCTCAGCGATGCTGCCTCCAGACAACGCCTCCCCTCCGAACATTACCTCAAAAGAGGTTTAACTATTTCATAAATTCCTCTACATGATTATACGCAATTCTCGCTCGCATCTACAGAAATATGTTGAATAGAGTTCCATTCAGCGCCTCTTGTAGATATTTGTTGTAGAATGGCATTATATAACTGTAAGTTGTGACCGAGGACATGAACATGATATGTTAGGATTAGAGTCAGTCAGTTGATGTAAATGTTCCGATCGTTGCAAGTAAAAAAAAACACAAAACACAATATTCACATGTGTAATTATCTTTTTGAACCAATATCATTACTAATTATTTTTACGTGCATCTGTAAAATTAAATATTTAGAATATTATTAAATATTAAGAGAAGCGGCACAAGCACAACTTTTCAACCTTTGAGGTCACATACCAACTCTTTTACATACACATTGATAACCGACTTAAATTCAAGTTAATGGCAATGGAAGATTGCAAAATTGTAACTGACATGTCCTTTCGCCACATTATTCGCATATCGCAATAGTTTATCGACTGTGAGATCTCGTTTCAGGGATAAATTTATTAATAAATTAATTTCGTTCTTCTGCAAGCGCCGTGCTAGATTTTTCATCTGCTAAACTTTAGCACATACCAATCCATTACTTGTGGAAAATGTTGTCTGAATTGTATATGTTAATAATAATAATAATAATGTTTATTTCACTTTAAAAAAACTTAACAGTTAAAATATGTAATATGTTCTATTAGTCGTAATGTTATTTTAGTGCCCTTATTGACTACAACCTATTATATTTTAATATCTTTGCTTACAACACTGTTATCAAAAAGTATGCAAAATATGTTTTTGTATCATTTAATTTTCTAATAATATGTTGGTATTACAAAATAAATGATTGTTTTAGCGAACTTCAGTTTAAGTCTTACCAAAATCGAACAGATTTTTTACTTGGGATAGCTTCTGTAGTAGGCCTACGTAGTACATTATTAACTCTAATGTATATCAAACTAAAGTATCGGCCATCACTAAGATCATGAGAATAATGTAATAAGGAAAGACGTTTAAAGAAAATGCTTCTATACCAAAAACTTTTTCCTCAAACGTTTTTGGTGATAAAATTTGTTAGGTACCTAGGTACTATGTAAATTAGTAGCATACTATTTATAAGTATTCATTTTAAGTTGGTTATAATAAACACTAGAAAATTACATACCTACTGAGTTTCTTAAGTTAGATTCGGTGATACAACTTATATTATACTTATTTTACTATTTGAACGAAGACAAAATTATACTTATATTTTATAAAATCGTATTTTCTTTAGAAGTTACCAATAAATACTGCAACTGTTATTTAAACGATGTTATCTCAGTAACCTGAATTTCAGAAATATTTGATTTTTAATTAATCAAATTAATAATTCTCTGATAACACCTCGCCAAAAATATACGAAGGTCTTTTCGATTTTTCCAACAGAATTCGAGAATACCTGGAAAAGAAAAATTAAATAGTAAAGTAATCAATCCAAAATGTTATTAGTTAGAGTTTGTTCTGTTCATTTATAGATGATATTTAAATGATACTCTGAAAAGATGTAGGTACTTGCCGATGAAAAGCGAAGACAGAAGTCCGATGACAAGTAGAATGAGTGCTGACCGCACGTCGGTGGCGCGGGCAGAGGCGAACCCTGCCGGGGGGGCGCACTGAGGCATGCCTGGGACCAGGGCCGCCTCCAGTCTAGCCAGGGCCCCACTGCTGCGGAGTTGCAGCAGGCTACAAAGAAAACACATTCCCATTTTGGTTCCTAGTCTACGCCCGGCGGATTTGCCCTAAGACACGTGGGAGAGCCATGCTTCGGCACGCTTGGGCTGGCTCGACCGGAGTGATACCACAGTGTCACAGAAAACCAGCGTAAAGAGTACTTGCATTGCATTTCGTTGAGTGAGTGAGGTAACAGGAGGCCCCAACACCCTCCCCCCTCTCCTCCTCTCCCCCTCCTCCTACTCACCTCAAAGACCGTCAAGTTGTGACTCTTGAGTTGCAGGTGTCCACTGTCCATGGGGGACGGTAGTCACTTACCACCAGGTGACCCGTCTGCTCGTTTGCCCCTTTTCTCTTATTAAAAAAGGCCCAGTCTAGGCCCGGGCCTAAGGCGGCCAGATATTAGGGGCGGCCATTCGTGACCAAAAAATCCAACGGTTATCAGTCGATGTTGTTATTTGCTCTGAAAAGTGCCAAAATAACACCATTGACTGACCATTGATATGTCATTGTTATCTAACTATAAACGTTGACATTTAGTGGAATTGCCCCACTGCACTGCAGTCTATATGAGTCTGAGAAAGGGGCGGCTGGTACTTTCTACATGGCCTGGGGCCTAGACTGCAAATCCGCCACTGGCCCTAGTTAAATATAACGCGTCACAGAATAAACGCAATTCCTCATACATCCCAATTAGTATATTAATATAAAAAGATGATGCTTTCGTAATTTAGTTTTGTCTTACCAAATGTCTTGAATAAAGAGCAATGTAGGTACGTGTAGAGTACGGTACCAAGGAAAGCGTTTATTTTTCGGAAAATATTAACACATATTAAAAATAGCTGAAATCGATTAAGTAGTCGATACTTAGATACGATAGCAGTGATAGCCCGGACGGTTAAAGAGCCGGTCGAAAATCAGTGAGGCTCGGGTTCGAATCCTGGCATGTACCAATGAGTTTTTCAAAAACTTACGTACATATTTATCACTAGCTCGACGGTGAAGGAAAACATCGTGAGGAAACCCGCAGGTCTAAGAATTAATTCTGAGACATGTGTAAATAGACCCGGTCCGGCGATGGGCTCACCACCTATCACGTTTAGGGGTCCAATATATCTCGTGAAATGTGGGTATATCTAGAATGGAATACCTCTGCCTACCCCCTCGGGGATGAAAGGCGTGAGATTATTTATTTTATTATTTAGTCGATACTTAACAAACTATAATTTCAGGAATTGCGCTTATTCTGTTACATATAGAGTTACATATATAGTAGAAACCAGCGGCTAAAATGCGGCGTTGCCTGTTTGTTTCCGTTCCCACTTGATTTCTATGCTTGCTGTCATCAATAAAAAAATATGTTTGAAGTGAAAACTTCTTTAGCGGCGTTGAGCACTTTTGTGGGATGGGTAAAAACTGTGAAACTAGCGTCAGGTCACGTGTGCTGATCGAAAAAACCGTAAGACGGTTGGAGAGTAGTGTTGTAACACCGAAATCGATAATCAAGTTTTCACTTCTGCCGACACTCCCGAAGTGCAACCCGTGTTTTTATTTCTTCGTAATTAACACTTACCTGACCAGTATTGGCCTGGCAAAAGGTGAGCGCCGAGGCAGAGGGAATGCGAGGTCCGCACGTGTCGAAGGCACCGGCAGCTCACGCACGGCGCACCTACCCCGGTCTTGGCTAAGGGATCTATAAACCACAGGTATACAATCTTGTAATTACAAATCAAGTACATTAATTAAGCAACAAAACCCACACTACGTGTCGTAGCCCATGATCCAAGACGAATCTAACGACATTTCTTGTATTAAAATATAATAGTGGTACACAACAAAACTCGTAGGTACCCCTCTGTCTTTCACAGCGGCTTATCTTTGCAAGAGCCAACGTAGTCGACTTGTTTGGTAAAACTTTGTTGCATATGAAATAATTTAAATAATATTTATTTTGAGGTATGTGTAACAATCACGCATGCCTAAAACACGACAGATATGGATTTTCATACAACTTTTGTCGGCCGCTGCTTGCATGTATTTGGCCAGTACAGCAATTTCGATTTATATTAAAGAAAGGTGTCAAAATAATGCTCTTTCCAAGTTTGTTTTAGGAAAAAAAAATACTAGAACAAACCTGAGCGTGGAGCGAGCCGCTCGCTGCCCCGCGAAGAATGCGTAGTCATGCTTCGCAGCCCGCGCTAGCCCTTCCTCTGCCGTCGACACCAAGTTCTCAGCGTCCGAGTAACCGCGTATATAAAAAGCATTCAGTTGCACATCCTTTGTAGACTAAGAAAACGGAAATAAATAAATTATCTCCAGCTACATATAAGTATCAACGGTGTGAATCGGTGCTTTCTGTTTGTCATCCTTACCTACTCGTATGTCCTTCATAGGTCAGGACGACAAACAGAAAGCACCGATTCACGTACGTAAAATAAATACGTACCTACATACGAGTATGTAAAAGTTTTAGTCAGACAACGATTGGACGTATGCAATTTATGTCCACCAAAGATACACGTGGAAAATAACACTCTGTCTCTTTTGTTAACGCCAAGTATGCCTGCAGCAGCAGTAACGTAGTGATTACTTGCTCAATGGGTAGGCAGTAGGCATTTGGTATTTAGCGCCAGCGCGCGACTCAAACGGCAGCCAAGCCACCGGGCTCGTGCATGTTGTAGGTATTTCAAAATAGTGATTAGAAAGAAGAAAGAAAAATATGGCACCTATTCAAATTTAACTACTTATTACAAAATAACTTAAAACTAAGAAAAACTAGGCACCAAAAGGGCGGCCACTCAGCATAATGCCGTGGCTCGACGCGAGTAGCGCAGAGCCAGCGACGCTGGTATTCTGTGGACACCCAGGGCGCGGAGCTGCACTGCACAAGCAAATAACATACAAGTACAAACACTATTACATAAATTACATAATACAAGAATGTAATGATTACTTATATTAAGAGCCCTATTACATTTCGAGCGTGATTTTTGCGTTTAAAGGCCAACTTTGGCTTCCTGGATCTGAGAAACTAGGAAACTTGAACAACTTATACTTTCGGGATGGTAGAGAAAATATATTATTATAGGGAATGGCTACCCTACTTTATTCGATTTTATCTTAGTTAACTATATAAAAGTAAAAAATCCGAAGCAAGTTTTTCGAAAAACGCGCGACGGCACTTTTTTGTGTTCGTGGATTGAACTAAACGAGTAAAGAAATGAGATAAAAAAAAATATAATGATATTGCTTATATAGTGATTAAGTGGATAGCTACTTCAAATTTTTTTTAATACGTATTGAATATCTAGAAATTAAATCATATTCGAGACCGTGAAATTGCCAAAAACGCTTGGAAATAACCGTAAATTTCTCCTTACTATATTAACAATATTACATGATTTTTATATCAAAAGATACTTTAGTTCATAAGGAATACAAACATCATACATGTTTTAAAAAACAGTTCATTATAAACCTGAAAAGAAAAATAATTCAAACTGCAAAATTGCTACATAAAGCAAAGTTTTGGCCGGCCGAGCTCAGTACTGCGCGAGCGCTCGTCAACGATGGACCTGTGTCAAAATTTGTCACGCCGAAAGATCGCGAATTTCGTCGTAATTATAGTGCGACTACCTATAACAAGTTTTAATCATCGAAGTATTTTATTGTAATTTGTGATAGTTGCTCATGTGATGATGGTTGTTTGTATACCGATTGAGCTGAAATTTGGTGTACTTATGTAAGTTTGGTGACAATGCAATATTATGGTATCACTGAGCTGATCTGATGATGGAGCCAGGAGGTGGATATCACAACTCCTCAATGACTACTCGTAAACCCCTCGAGTTTGGGCTTGTATGATTCGTCTTGACAAATACTTTGGTGTTAGATGGTAACCAAGGTCTGATGATGGAGCTGGAAGATGGCCATGGGAACTCGGTAATTAAATGACACAACCCCATCGAGTTTGGGCTCGTATGACACATCTTCACGAGTTGTTTGGTGCTAGATGGTAATCAGAGTCTGATGATGGAGCTGGAAGACGGCCAAAGGAACTCAGTAATTTAACGACAAAACCCTATCGAGTTTGGGCTCGTTTGATTCGTCCTGACGAGAACTTTGGTGCTAGATGGTAACCAGGGTCTGATGATGGAGCTGGAAAATGGCCATGGGAACTCCGTAATTAAACGACATAACCCTATCGAGTTTGGGCTCGTATGACTCGCGTTGACGAGTACTTTGGTGTGTCTGATGTCAGACATGTCAGTGTCTGATGATGGAGCTGGAATATAACCAATTGAGCTAAAATTTTGTATACACGTTTAGTTTGGATGACAATGCATGGTTAGCTATGTGAAGTCATTTTAAATCCAACTAAAAAGTAAAAAATAAATTAAGAGTAAAAATTTTTTTAAACAAGCTTTTATTTTAATGCACTAAAAATAATAAAATACACTCTCCCTTTAAAACTTCTACCTACTATCTTAAAACGTCATTACACAATTTATTACGTAATAAAAGCTTTTCGCGAGATTTAAGTAGGTACTCATATTTACACTAAAAATTCTAAAAATTTAATTCAATCAGTTACTTATACATATATTTACTTAAACACGAGTACTTAAATCTCGCGACATACAATAAATAAATTTCCGTAAACAAAAAAAGCGCCGTAAATAAAGTTTCGGCTCAAGTAAATATGGTGTATTCCCGTTGTTCCCATTGACGATATCCCCATTGAGTGGGGACAACGGGAATTTAATAAAATTATTAAAAATACTTCCTGTTGTCCCCACTATCTGTACCCATTGAAATAACGAAATAAAATTATTAAAAATACTTCCCGTTGTCCCCATAGATTTTTTTCTCTCTCCTTTAATTTAATGCAATCTGTCCTTGAACATTCAGCAATATTTTGATGAGAATATATAGTATTGCAAGAAATGGGACCAGTGTTCCACCCTTAATATTTTTTTTTTATTCTCAGATTAGATCTTGAGGCGTTTTTCTTTTTAATCTTTTGAATGTTTGAGGGTTGCTCATTAGTTTCTTTGTCATTGGATAAAAATGTTGTTTGAGTCTATTCCTGTATGTGGTCGGGTACGTATTTGAATGTCTAAAATTAAAAACCTAACGTAAAATAACTTACGTTTAAAATCCCTAAAATCTAAATACCTAATGTTTTAATATACCTAGGCAGCGAATACTTACCTACGAAATATCTAAGATTATAATACAGATTGGACTAAATACCTAATATTCAAAATCTTTATAGTTATAACAACAAAGTTTGATATACCAACATTTTAAATACCAAATGGTCAAAATACTTAAAATAATGCACCACTTGCGAAGGTGAGCGAAGCGAGCTCAAAATACCCGAGCGAAAATTATTTGGACTGGTTAGGTTCAGAAGATCTTTGATGTTAGGTTTTTTTATGAGCAACAAATAAAGATCTTTTATTATACCCGTTGTTAAGTAAGTATGCTACAATATGATATAGTACATTATAGTATAAGTGCGGTAAGTTGAAAATTACAGCCGAGGCAATATTGCTAGCCCCAGCCGTAGGCGCAAGTATGACATACGACGTTACATAACATATTTGCGAGGAAATAAAGAAAACTCGAACTTTCATAAACGAATAAAAACAAAACAGCGAAAAAAAAAATATTTGTTAAGATTTTAAAAAGTACCGTTCTTTTTTAGCCGGAGGACCTTGATAAACCGTGCGATTTACATTACAATAACGCACAAGTGCGTAATGAAATACAATGTAATGTGTTATAAAGTAGATTATGTACATACTTTAATTTGTCATTTTGGTCAATGAACTGTGAGGTAAATCTATTTCAGGGACTTTGTACATAGGTATTTCAAGTTTTATCCTTTTGAACTTCAGTAATATATCCATTTGACATTTTAAGTTTTTGGTATTTTCACTTTAAGTCAAAAAACCATTAGGTATTTAGATTTTAGGGATTTTAAAAAGATTTGATGGGGATATTGACACGTGAAATTTATGTATTCCCGTTGTCCCCACTGACGTATCCCTATAATGGGAATACGGTCAATGAGGACAACGGGAATACATCGTAAATATTAACCAAGAAAACACCTACTTAGAGAATATGGTGACTAACTTTGTGCGTGGAATATTATTGCATGACAACGATTTATTTATTTTTCTAAAAATATTTTATGCACAGACACGGTCCAGGGGATCGATTTTTGAATCTCACCAAGTGACTAATTCTCACCGATGTGAGTGATTTCCGAAAGTTCGTATTTTTGAAACTCATCGGTGACTTACATTTGTCATACCTATGATATCGATTTACGAGTGCCCCTACCCACTCGTAATTGAAATCACCATGAGATTGTTTTTGACAGTTGATTAATGTGACATCTGCCAAAAGTGCCAAAGTATGTTTTTTGAAAGAATTAGCAGCGGGGCTCGATTGTGATATTTTGTGATTGCGACGATTTATTGAAACCAGCGTGTGACTTTCAAAAATACGGCTTTTAAAAAATGGTGACATAAAAGTCATCGGTGATAATTTTAGTCACCGGTGATTTTGATATCACCAGTGAGATTCAAAAATCGCACTCCTGTTCGAGTTTTGTTATATGTATAGATGAAAGACCCCTGGTAACCTTCATTTTATGTGTGAGAGAGAACAGACTTTTTATTCCAAGGTTGGTCCCTCTCAGTTTAAGCAAAAATCTACGTACCTATATCTAAAAACATATTATATAAACTATAATCTCTAAAGGGGTGTAAATTGTATTGTTTTAAACTTTCTTAACATACGCCCGCTAAAAAAGTTGAACACACTACAATAAAAAAAATAGAAAGGTATCAAGGACGTTAAATCGCTTGCTGCCGCTACGGCAGAGTAGTGCCGTGAACTCGTGACCCCGAGCAAGCGGGCTGTCGCGTTCAAATGCCTAATCTTGAGGAGCGTAGTTTTGTGATAGGGCTCTTAACACATGTCAACACCAGAGCAGACATTGCAGTATCTTACCATCAAATACATCTGATCGGCGCCGTTCTTGATGTAACCGATCTTGAAGTTGGGTGAGAGCAGCACGGCTGCGACGGTGTCCACGCTGGCCACGCGCACCGACAGGACCGACGTGATGAAAGCGGCGTACGCATTGTACGTCACCACAGCGAAAAGCAGGCACGCAATCAGCAGCACACTCGCTGCAGGGTTTGGAGGCGTCCACGATCCCCCTTCATAAAATATGCGACCACCCGATTACTAGGGGATCGGGCAGACGTCGTCCTGCCCAATTGTGAATCAAAGGAATCCATGAACCAAAAAAAAAACATGAAAATCAGTCTACCCATAACTTGGTGCCAAAACCTTCACTAGACCACTAAGTAAATGGTTGTATCTACTACAAAGAACGAGATTCCCACTAGTTCCCTCATCTGTACCACCAGTGGTAGGTAATAATGGTAATAAAAGGTTCGAGATTAAGGAACGGCTATTCATTTCTATTTCTTCTACCTCTCATCTCGCTAATTCATTTAAATTAGCATGAAAAGCAAAACGCCCCTTGCCCAAAAGTAAATCCTGGCTACGCCATTGTAATCAAACAAAAATCTAATTCAAATTACCTATCTAACTACTTCAGATTTCAAAAATTAGTTCAGAGTTGACAAAAATATATATAACTGACAAAACCAAAAAAAAGTAAACAAACATCTTCCGTTCTATTAGACTGACATTTTCCAGTATGGATTATACACTCGACATAAATCTATTATGTAAACCAAGATGGCCGATAAGTGTATCATAACATTTCTCCAAAACTGTACCCGTAGCTTCATTATAAATTTCTTCACAGTATAATTATCTAATTTGACTCCGCTTTATAATATAGCAATGATAGACAATCATAAAACAAAAATAACAGTCGATCTCCATTCTCTATCCACGGACGGCATCATTTTGGAGCCCATCGCAAAGGTTAAATGGTAACAAAATGCCATTTCACGCTGTCTATTCAGAAATTGTCTCAGAGCTTGCTTGGATACAATACAAACCTTGTTGGCAAAGTATCCCCGTGGACCAAATCAAGGCCTCAGTATAACCCATTTGGCGCGGCTCGGTCTCCAGGGCCGGAGTAAGGCGACTGATGAGGACAATAGCCAGTGAGGCGACGACCGCCACCGCCACCACGCAGGCTACCAGCCGCGCGCTGAACGGCGCCAAAAATATGTCTCGGACCGTCGACGTCTCTTGATGACGGATGTAGATATTACACCTGCGTAAAAAAAGTGATGACGCCATTATACATAATTAGGCATAGGTATTTCATTCCTTGATACATCTGCTGCTGATATTTTGTAGACGGGCTATAAGAGTGATGTCATAACACATCAAACTCCATCAAACAGAACTGGCGTCATTATTGCTTAGTTTTTATTCAATGCGAAACATATTTGCTCTGAATAAATATAAACATTATAAATACCAAAGTGATTTTGTTTGTTTGTTGACAGGGGGCTCAAGCACTAATATTCGAGGATGGGTCCCGTTGAGCCATACTGAAATCCTGGTTCCGCCACTGTCTGTTCATAGTCTCTGTACTCACATCGTCTCCGCAATAGGGAATATAAAGTCCATATCCTGATGACGCGGCGCGTGCGCAGTCACTGGCTCCAGCGCCAAGTCCACGGTTTGATCCATGAGAGCGCCAAGCAGACCGGTCCACGCGCCTTCATACGTACGGAACCCCAGCTTACTGTAGTAACGCGTCTTTGAACTAGTGGAATTCAAAAGAAAAGCAATTGGTGGACGGGCCTATTGGCTCAGTTGTTAGTGACCCTGCCTTCTGAGTCGAAGGTCGCGGGTTCGGGTCCATGCACATAATTGTTGGCCCCGCTCAGGGCCAACAATTATGTGCATGGACCTATGTCTATTGGCTTCGTGTCTGGGTGTTTAATATTTATTTAAGTATGCTTATCACTTTAGTACCCATAGTACAGGCTCTGCCTACTTTGGGACTGAATAACTGTGTGTAAATTGTGTCCCACAATTTAGGTACATACTATTATTAATTATCAATTGTATTCTACTGAGAGTCTGAGACTTTTCGCTTTTCTTGAGAATATAATTAAAATGATTTCTATAAGTCGATGTTAACAAGCCTTGAAATGACGAGGCGAGGTACAATGCTTACCTGCGCAAAATAAACTATCATAGCAAGGTCAGACGATTATGATTGAACGTAAGTATAGTATAAACAGTTATAATATGAGTAATCTTCATTAGCAATGCAATGCTTTACTAAAATACTTATGTAAACTTAGTATTATTAGGCTTCTGCGTTGTCATATATATATATTTTTTTTAATATCTACAACAGGCTTCGTCAATATTTATAATATATAAAGCTGGACTACCACTCACTGACTCACTGACTGATTGACATAATTGTTCTCCCAGAAGGAGTCGTTTTGGAGTCAAGTCATGTAGGAGAAAAGTGTTCAAGATGGCGGAGTGACCTAGGGAAAATTCCGACTTTTCAAAAAAACAAAATGGCGGCCAGGCTTGCTTATCTCATCTCTTTTGTTTTCCGGCCGATCCGGTTGAAATTTTTGGAATCGGTTAAACTTTTAGGATGATTTACGAATATTTTTTAAAAAGTTGAAAAAACAAAATGGCGGCCGCGTAGTAATGTTTCAAAGTTTAGGCTATTGTAGACCCCACTTGACCCGAATTAGTAGCATGGTTGCCGACTTCGTGCAGTTACAAATGTCATGTCGTCTTTTTAGGCATGTCCCGTAGTTTACCAGAAAAATCCGAAAAACCCAAAATCAAAGATGGCCGCCCTGTGATTGGCTCTTAAAGAAAATGATGGATTTTACCAGATTTTAAATGTCGATTTTCTGCAAGATGGCGACACCTGAGTGAGTTGGCGTGTATGGCGGGGTTGGAGGTCTCATTACGTAGTGTTGCCATGTTTAAGAATTTTTCCAAAATTTTTCGCATTTTTTTTAATTTAAATGCATAATGACAAAACTCTAAATTTGACCACTATGCAAAAACGAGTGACAGTCAAAAGTTACTGTCATGAAACATTTTACTACTCCCTATGACTTTTGGTAGGTATTTTAATTTTCGCATGGCAGCACTGAAAGTTATGGCTAATTGAATTTTCAGAGTAGACCTCAAAAGACCCGAATTGATCTCCCAGATGCCAATATGCTATAGAGACGTGTTTGGTGTCATCGCATAGGGCATATCCTGTAGTTTACTAGAAAAATCCAAAAAACTGAAAAAACAAGATGGCCGCTCCTGTATTTTCTCTTAACTAAAAAATTAAGATTTTTATAATTTTTATCGGCATTTTTCAGCATGTTGGCAACACTTTGGAAAGTTGGGTTGTATGGAGCGATTGTGGGTATCAGTAATCAGTG
This sequence comes from Ethmia dodecea, assembly GCA_963855545.1. NCBI lineage: Eukaryota > Metazoa > Arthropoda > Insecta > Lepidoptera > Depressariidae > Ethmia > Ethmia dodecea. Next base: position 15,653,167 of record OY979443.1, on the reverse strand, counting down.
TTGCCATGTAAAGAAATATTTAACAAAATTTTATTATTTTTCGACTTATACTAAAAAAAGACAAAATTCAGATAGAAAATTATCAAAAATGGCTAAAACAAGAAGGGCGCCCAAAATTAGACTTTATTTTTCTGTCAAAATACGACCCCACAGAGACACGCGTGGCCGCTTGCGGCCTCGCGCACCGCGCGACATCTAGTTTATAATATATAAAGCTCGACTACCACTCACTCACTCACTCACTGACTCATTGACATAATTGTTCTCCCAGAAGGAGTCGTTTTGGAGTCAAGTCATGTAGGAGAAAAGTGTTCAAGATGGCGGAGTGACCTAGGAAAAATTCCGACTTTTCAAAAAAACAAAATGGCGGCCAAGCCTGCCCATCGTATCTCTTTTGTTTTCCGGCCGATCCGATTCAAATTTTTGGCATCTGTAGTTTTATTAAGATGATTTACGAATATTATTTAAAAAATTGAAAAAACAAAATGGCGGCCGCGTAGTAGTGTTTCAAAGTTGGAGTGGTTTTAGACCCCACTTGACCCGAATTGATCTCCCAGACACCAATATGCTAAAGGGATGTGTTTGGTGTCATCGCATAGGACATATCCTGTAGTTTACCAGAAAATCCCGAAAATTTGAAAAACCAAGATGGCCGACGGGTGATTTGCTCTCAAAGCAAGGGATACGTTTTACCACATTTTGATTGTCGATTTTCGGCAAGATGGCAACAACTGAGTGAGTTGGTCTGTATAGCGGGGTTGGAGGTCTCATTACGTAGTGTTGCCATGTTTAAGAATATTCCCGGAATTTGGCGTATTTTTTTACTTTTAATGCAAAATGTCAAAACTCAAAATTTTACCATTTTGCAAAAACAAGTGACAGTCAGTGAAACATTTTATCTCTCCTTATGACCTTTTGTAGGTTTTTTGATTTTCGCCTGGCAACACTGAAAGTTATGGTTGATTTAATTTTTAGGGTAGACCTCAAAAGACCCGAATTGATCTCCTAGATGCCGATATGCTACAGGGATGTGTTTGGTGTCATCGCATAGGGTATATCCTGTAGTTTACTAGAAAATCCCGAAAAATAGAAAAAACAAGATGGCCGCCCCGTTATTTTTGTTTTACTGAAAAATTTCAATTTTCCTAATCTAAATCGGCATTTTTTAGCCAGTTGGCAACACTTTGGAAAGTTGGCTTGTATGGAGTGATTGTGGGCCTCAGTAAACAGTGTTGCCATGAAAAAAAATATTTAGCAAAATTTTATTATTTTTCGACTTAAAATGGCTAAAACAAGATGGGTGCCCAAAATTAGACTTTATTTTTCTGTCAAAATACGACCCCACAGAGACACGCGTGGCCGCTTGCGGCCTCGCGCACCGCGCGACATCTAGTCTATAATATATAAAGCTCGACTACCACTCACTCACTGACTGATTGACATAATTGTTCTCCCAGAAGGAGTCGTTTTGGAGTCAAGTCATGTAGGGAAAAAATGTGCAAGATGGTGGGGTGACCCCAGGAAAATTCTGACTTTTCAAAAAAACAAAATGGCGGCCAAGCTTGCCTATCGTATCTCTTTTGTTTTCCGGCCGATCCGGTTCAAATTTTTGTAGTCTATAAAACTTTTAAGATGATTTACTAATATTATTTAAAAAGTTGAAAAAACAAAATGGCGGCCGCGTAGTAGTGTTTCAAAGTTGGAGTGGTTTTAGACCCCACTTGACCCGAATTAATCTCCCAGACGCCAATATGCTAAAAAGATGTGTTTGATGTCATCGCATAGGTCATATCCTGTAGTTTACCAGAAAATCCCGAAAAATCTGAAAAACCAAGATGGCCGACCGGTGATTTGCTCCCAAAGAAAAGTATTAATTTTACCAGATTTTGATTGTCGATTTTCGGCAAGATGGCAACACCTGAGCGAGTTGGTCTGTATAGCGGGGTTGGAGGTATTGCTACGTAGTGTTGCCGTGTTGAAGAATTTTCCCGGAATTTTTCGTATTTTTTTACTTTTAACGCAAAATGTCAAAAGTCTAAATTTTACCATTTTGCGAAAACGAGTGACAGTCAATGGAACATTTTATCTCTCCCTATGATCTTTTGTAGGATTTTTGATTTTCGCCTGGCAACACTGAAAGTTATGGTTGATTAAATTTTTAGGGTAGACCTCAAAAGACCCAAATTGATCTCCCAGGTGCCGATATGCTACAGGGATGTGTTTGGTGTCATCGCATAGGGTATATCCTGTAGTTTACTAGAAAATCCATAAAAATAGAAAAAAAAAGATGGCCGCCCCGTAATTTTTGTTTTACTGAAAAATTTCAATTTTTTCATCTGAATCGGCATTTTTTAGCCAGTTGGAAACACTTTGGAAAGTTGACTTGTATGGAGCGATTGTGGGTCTCAGTTAACAGTGTTGCCGTGAAAAAAAATATTTCACAAAATTTTATTATTTTTCGACTTAAAACGGCTAAAACAAGATGGCCGCCCCAAAAGTAGACTTTATTTTTCTGTCACAATCAAACCGCACAGAGACACGCGTGGCCGCTTGCGGCCTCGCGCACCGCGCGACATCTAGTTACATTCATAGAATCCCCAACGAGCTTCGTCAATAATGTCATAATTTATAAAATTTCATCCAGATTTCGATGTGTAACGTCTCGGTGAGTACTCGGAAAAGAATTTTGGGAAAAAAAAAACTAAGTAAGAAAAACGGGGGTTTGTTTCTACTTAGTTTATTTTATTTTATTTACTATTTGGAAGATTAATAACAAATTGAGTAATATAAGTTAAGTAACCATATGCCAATTACTAATCTCCACCTATAAGTAACAAATTACTTTAGACTTCAAAAATTTAGAATTTGAACAAAACACAATTATTTTATTTACATAAGTACCTACATAATTATCTAATTTAACTATTTAACAATGCAGTTAGAAAATACCACGTGCACTTAGTTTAAATCTGTTATGGCTTTTCAAAAAAGCTGTTTGCCACTGCCACTAAGCGTTTGACTGCTGTGGTGTTGGTGCAGAATAAGTCGATGTCATAGTCCGCTGATAGTTTATTGAAATCCGTCACACTACGCAATAAAAACGAGTTCATTCTATATCGATTTGTTGTAGAGGACACGTGTAAAATTGGACGCTGTCTGAGATTAAGGGTGTTAGTGCGAAGTGAGATCCCTGCCAAAATATCGGGACTGTCTATGTACCCCTGTGCTGTGCTCATATGCATGTTTATTCAATATCTCCAACGTTTTCCAACATCAAATATAATATATTATTGAAGTCTTAAGTATATATTTTTTTATAAATTGTCGTAGATATTATATTGCAGTGATATTTAGATTAAAATTATGTCACTATGTCATATTAATTCTTAAAAGAGGGCACTAGGCTAAAGTTTGGACGAAAGTATGTAATTTGTATCTCATAGAACTGTCATTTTCTTGGGTAGATCTTTGTATAGCTGGCTGAATCGGAATCTGGCTATAGTTCTATTACATATACAAAAGATTTTATTAAGCTATTGCATAGCTTCTATCGCGGGCCTTGAGCGCGGGGACCGAATCCAGAAATTCCGTAACGAAAACAACCTCACGCTCCCCACTCCGACGGGCACGGAGGTGTGGCTTGAAGGCCGTGCATTGTCTAATGGATGGATGGATGGATGGATGGATGGACGGACGGACGGATGGACGGATGGACGGATGGACGGATGGACGGACGGACGGATGGACGGACGGATGGACGGACGGATGGACGGATGGACGGACGGATTGACGGACGGACGGATGGATGGACGGACGGATGGACTGACGGATGGACGGACGGATGGACGGACGGACGGACGGAAGGACGGACGGACGGACGGACGGACGGATGGACGGATGGACGGACGGACGGATGGACGGACGGATGGACGGACGGACGGACGGACGGATGGACGGACGGATGGATGGACGGACGGACGGATGGACGGATGGACGGACGGATGGACGGATGGACGGACGGACGGATGGACGGACGGATGGATGGATGGACGGACGGACGGATGGACGGACGGACGGACGGACGGACGGATGGACGGACGGATGCCTTCTATCGAGGGCCTTGAGCGCGGGGACCGAATCCAGAAATTCCGTAACGAAAAAAAACCTCACGCACCCCACTCCGACGGGCACGGAGGTGTGGCTTGAAGGCCGTGCATTGTCTAACGTCGTTTGTTTTCGGCAGTCTTGTTGATACAAAATGCTATGCAATAGCTTTACCGCGGCAGTCCCCGAGTGCCACACGTCTTTTTTGTCAATGTGGGTAGATTTACAAAAGATGTTATATTTTAAAACAAAAACTACTGTTACTCTTAATTTTACTTTTAGTTTACTGTTACTGTTGTACTTATTCACGGTTATTTTGATTAAATATAAATAGACAAAACTACTAGTAAACTACTACATTTCACCCATGAGCATACAAATATTACACTTCAAGCATGTCATTGATAATTTGATTTGCTGATTGATAAACTGATTAATCTACTCTCATTTCATTACAAGAGCAGTGATAGCCCGGACGGTTAAAGAGCCGGCCGAAAATCAGTGAGGCTCGGGTTCGAATCCTGGCATGTACCAATGAGTTTTTCAAAAACTTACGTACATATTTATCACTAGCTCTACGGTGAAGGAAAACATCGTGAGGAAACCCGCAGGTCTCAGAATTAATTCTGAGACATGTGTAAACAGACCCGGCCCGGCGATGGGCTCACCACCTATCACGTTTAGGGGTCCAATATATCTCGTGAAATGTGGGTATATCCAGTAATGGAATAGCTCTGCCTACCCCCTCGGGGATAAAAAAGGCGTGAGATTATATTATATAGATATTATATATATTTCATTACACATGTTTACAGATTAACTTTGGAAAACTGAATTAAAATTTATGTCTCCTTTATACAAAAATAGAATGTCAGGTAGAGTTAATAATATTAGGTCACATAATAGTACCTAACCTTATGTTATTAAAAAGTTAATTATTACAAAACATTTGAAATAATATTTTGTCCCTAGGAGCCCATTGAGCTAATGTGTCTGGAGTCTGCAATGCAAGACGCATTTGCTAACAACTTAAGTTCAGCCCTATCCAATTCAATGCTCTAAGACTATGTTTAAAACAGAAGGGAATACATACGTTGTGTTCAGTCTTACATTCAGGAAATGCAAGACGTCATCAATCGAAGCTGGCGCAGACGGTCCGTCGTCCTCCATCGAAGGAGTCCCATCACCCGTTGAATTACAACGTCCCACCGTCAGCTCCTCACTCAGAAAGTTCCGAGCTTCGACCGGAAAAGGCACTTCAACTTGTGACATGGACTGAATTGAGTTCCACGTACCTTGATGACATAGTAAAATAAAAACAATATTTGTAGTAGATTGAAAAAGGAATGCTGAGATGGTTTGATCATATTGAGAGGATGAATGAAAGGCACTTAATATAATATAATAATATAATCTCACGCCTTTATTATCCCCGAGGGGGTATTCTATTACTGGATATACCCACATTTCACGAGATATATTGGACCCCTAAACGTGATAGGTGGTGAGCCCATCGCCGGACCGGGTCTGTTTACACATGTCTCAGAATTAATTCTGAGACCTGCGGGTTTCCTCACGATGTTTTCCTTCACCGTCGAGCTAGTGATAAATATGTACGTAAGTTTTGAAAAACTCATTGGTACATGCCAGGATTCGAACCCGAGCCTCACTGATTTTCGGCCGGCTCTTTAACCGTCCGGGCTATCACTGCTATCACTGCAATGAAAGGCTCTTAAAGAGACAAATATATAAGTTGTAAATGGGCGAATCGGTAGAGGGCGACCTAGGCGTACTTACATCGACCAGATCGGCGTTGTATTGAAGAAAAGCCAGATACTGAGTATCCGAAACTGACGAGCATGCATGAGTCGGATGGATGTGGATGAAGCACGAGAGATCTGCCAGGTTTGTAGCAATTGGCAGTATATTGTCTCTGCCTTCCCCAATGGAAAATAGGCGTGAGATTATGTATGCATGTATGAATTTGTAGTAGTCCACCTTTATAGACATAACATGTCACAGAATTAACCAGAAAACACAAACACCAAAAGTAAATCACATTTTTATAAGTATGATATTTATAAAATACTACACTACTTTTCATAATATCTAATAATATAATATAATCTCACGCCTTTCATCCCCGAGCGGGTAGGCAGAGGTATTTCATTACTGGAGATACATTGGACCACTAAATGTGATAGGTGTTGAGCCCATCGCCGGACCGGGTTTATTTACACATGTCTCAGAATTGACCTGACCTGATTATCCTTCATAATATCTATCCTAGTTAAATACGTAAATAATCTTATTTCGTTATTGTGGTCAGTACCTATAGTTATAAAAAAATATAACACAGAAGTATTTAAAACAGTTGAATGATTCTGAAAGTGAGTGAGTAGTAGTTTAATCACTTAGATTCGAGTTTAGCAACACTAAACGACTGTGAAATAAGAAAATCATGTTAAAAACAGCTGATTAGGTACTAAAAGGTGACAATTATTGTGATAAGCTTATTATAAGCGTATAATTTTGGGCACCAGACTTTTGTTTTAATTTACCCATTCAGAGTTATTTAAGTATGTCTATCAGTTGTTTAACACCCATAGGCTCTGCCTAGTTTGGGACTAAATAACCGTGTGTGTGTGTATTGTGTCCCACAATTTATTTAAAAAGTGTAGGTTAATGTTGATGGAATCGAACCTCACTTACCTAAAAAATAAGCGTAAAGAGTAGAATTACTTCTGACTTTAAAATACTGCACGACATAGCTTCCTTCCAACATGTTATAGCGATTAACTCTGTTCCATTGGTTGAATTGTTGTCTAAGACCAAATTTGGTGATGTTAACCATATCAAAGGGTCTTGAATAATTGTAACTGATTATTCCAGACCGAAACAAAGGTAAAATATTACCAAACCTTTTATAATTTATAGTTTTGGTCAAATTCTTAAACCTTTCTGTGCTGCGATAGTAGTTCGATTCAAAATTAATTTTCTTGTAGCTTCGATCGCCATATCTGCAGCTTTTATTAGAAAAATATCTATCGTGATATTCACGACGACTGTATCGCCTGTTGGATGTTTCATTTTCAGTGACTTTATTGAATTTGTATATAAAATTTCCGTCGCAGATGCCAAGCGAGGAAAACTTTATCCGGACATTTTTAAAAGGAAATGCAGTCAGTATAGTCTGATCAAAACGTATTGACGTCGCATTCAATATCTCGTTGGTCCATCTGAAATCATGCTCGGATCGAGAAGCTATCAACCAATCATAGGCAGCGGTGTTCATTCCCAGTTCCTCAAGCTGTAATTCAAATATAATTTCATTTAAAAGTTAAACAACATTTACGTCCACGTAGACAGAACTTGACTTTCGTAGAGAATTAAAAGGCTACTTAGTAGACTGTTATGAGTAGTTCTATTTAAAATTGAAACTCAGGAATTCCACTGAAATGTATTCGCTTAGTTTTGTATTCCAGAAAATCATCATCATCATCATCAAGCAGAACAGAAAGCATCATGGACAAAAAAGTTTATTGAATTGGAATTTCGAATAAAATACATAAACATTTATGACCTATAAAAAAGATGTTTGTTTGTTTCTGATTTAAGCGTGTTAGTTATCTATCTACCATTCATCGGATTACTATGAGGCTTTGGTGAGTTTTTTGGAGCACGCCCGAGAAAAGTTTTAGAAGAATATCGAAGCTTCCCACGGGAACCCCAAAAAATTATAATTCCCATTACTCCAACAGGAATCCGCTATTCATAAATAAACATAAATTGATATGTAATTCAATTACAATTATTAAATATTTGTCACACACTTCGTGGTTACCTTTTTGATTAGTTTACTGACGGAGTGTGTGGCGTTAGGTGTAATTCGAGGAGACAGAAAAACAATGCCCAGTGTAGCTCGCAGATGTGCTTTACCCTGGACATTGACTGCTGATGCTACTCCGTTCACAGACAGGCATTTCATCAGCCGCACCACCACCCACAGACAACCTTCAAACATGATATAAATAGATAATAAATTATTAATTTATTATATATGTAATTCATAATTAGTTATATATATAAATAGATAATAAATAAAGTAGGAAAATAGTAATAGGTATAGTAATAAGTACATACCATACCTATAAAAAATTTGCATGCCGTTGTCCTTAAAACATGTGATTCTATTTTTTAAGCCACCTCAACTCATACTATGTTCTTGCGAATAAAGACATTTTATTTCATTTCATGACATTTCATTTCTTGAATGTGATAGGTACAGTCAAGAGCACGCTAAGCTGACACTTTGGACTTTGAACCGGCCCTGTGTTCTATGGCGCGCAGTATAAATCAGAGCTCAGCTTAAACTGGTAGTGTAAAGCTTGACTTGCTCTTGACAGTACAACGCCCACACGATATTGCAACTGCAGGGCGTATTGCGGGATATTTATAAAAATCGATGTTTACGAAGGTACGTATTAAATAACCTTGCCTAGGAAATTTACCACTTTCAGGTTTTGGTACCAAAGTGGTCAAAACGACCCTTTAGGTATGATTTCGATCTCGGCAGCAAGCAGCAGTGCTGCCGCAGCACTACTGGTCCCCATACATTCTCTATTGGTTTATATGAGATAACATTCCGAGCTCGGCAGCAATGCCGCGGCAGCAATGCAGCGATGCATCTGCTGCAACTGCTGCTTGCTGCCGAGATCGGAATCATACCTTTATGTGTGTCACAGCGGCTTATTTCAGCAACTACCAATGATATCGATTTGAAATTTTTGACTTTGACTAAGTTACTTTTTATGAGCGGACAAATCGAAAATGGAGTATGACAAATATACAGAATATTGAGCTGTGATGTAATTTTTAATACTCAACTGTTCAAATTTTTTTTTGTTTTCTTATTTTTGATTACAGTTATAGTCAAAATATTTTTTTATAAATGTTTTAACTCATCGTATCCTCTTTTTTTGCTTTTATCTAAGTGTTTTAGGATCTTTTCTTAAAAAATTATATTCGCAACAGGCAACTTCCTCATTTTCTTGTTTTTGCACACGAGCGTGTAAAATATCATTGATCTTAATCTCGGCAATAATCTCTTCAAGTACCTAATAGTATTACTAATGATGACTAAAACCATTATAATTTTAATTCATGATATCCCAAGAAAGAAAGTACGTGCTTTTTGAAGGTGCGTCATCTCTCCTGAGCACATCTTTCGCATCGTAGCAGTATCGGACACGTAAACAAACGTGCCTGGAGCATCGCAAGCGCATGCGACCGATACATATTGATTTATTGGTGTTGACCTGAACACATGAAGTTACGTGTCGCAGTCTCTTAGTTATTCTAATTTGGTGAAAGTTAATTTTGGACATATACCGTATACAATATTTCCGTAAGTACACCGAAACGGTTTCTAAAACCGAAATATAAGGACATTACTCGCCCTCGCCTTGCTTCAGTTAATTTGATATACAATATGTAACAGAATAAGCGCAATTCCTGAAATTCGTTTGTTTAGTATTAATCGATTTCAGCTATTTTTAACATGTGTTAAACTTTTCCAAAAAATGAACTAGCATAACTGAATTTAGGGCTACCTATGGAAGCCGTACTGTTATAGCTCTTTATTTAAGAAATTTGGTTAAACAAAACTAATTTACGAATGCATTATTTTTTTTTTATATTAATGTACTAATTGGGGTGTATGAAGAATTAAGTTTATTCTGTGACGCGTTGTATAATAGTACATTATGGTACAAGTGAGTAAAGTTGGTGATTACCGCTGAGGCGCCATTGAGACCCGAGCCGTAGGCGAGGGTCATAAGAGAGCCGAGGACGGTAATCATCAATACACACGTGTATCATACGACGTTTTTCAACACACTTGTGAATAAATAATACTAAAAAATCATTTTAAAATAATCATTCGCAATGGCGGGGAAAATTAATTGGTTTTCCAATTTTTTATTTATATAATTTGGAAAAGGCAAAAGGATCTAGGCCCATACAGCCTCGTTTTCCTATGCGCTCGCATCTTACAATGGCGATCGGCCATGGACTAAAAAAATTAGGTTTCTTTTTCTTTGGTTTGTCGTGGATAGCGTTTTAGCCACGTACAAAATGGGGTATTTAAAGTTTTTACAGAGAAAACCAAAGTTATATTTGAGTGAAAGTTTTGTTTATTAAACACGTACAAGTTGAAATGATCTATTTAAATACGAAGTTGCATGAAATGAGCAAGCCATATTTGTGTATTAATTTATTAGTACGATTGAATACGATCTTTTTTGTATCGAAACTTTTTTAAGAACAAAGCAACTCTAGCAACAAAATTGAAAAAAAAAATCTATAACTCACTAGTGAATAATAGCAAACAAAAAGTCTCAGTTTGATTATAGGTGTCATTATGTGCCTAATTGCAGTGAAATTAGAGCCACTTTATGAGCAAGTGTGTTGAAAAAACCTTTATTGTTTCTTGTTACTAGTAAAAACCGCATCAAAATCCGTTGCGTGGTTTAGGAGGAGTTAGGATAGGAGGCGGATGACTGACAAACGCGGAAAGCGTCTTTATTTTATCCTATTTAGAGTTAGAGATTTATAGCGAATTGTTATGTACCTAATGAACCTTTAGCGCCTCGGGCACTTTTCGAAGGGGTGGCCAATATTCATAAGTCATCGTTGCATTTTAACGGAGGCAACATTATGCTGAGCTCAGCTATTACTAGCTCGACGGTAAATGCGTGGAACTTGACAATTGAAACCCATCGACGGACCAGGGTACTGTTACACATGTATCAGAATTAATTCTGGGACCTGCCAGTTTCCTCGCGATGTTTTTCTTATCCGTCAAGCTACTGATGAAGTTTAAATTTTCAAGTAAGTTTTTGAATAAACTTATTGGTACATGCCAGAATTCGAACCCGAACATCTAGAATGAGAAGCGGGCTTTAACCACTGGGCTATCACCTGCTAGCCTATTACCTATGATATTACTATGTTTGTTTCACCTGGCTCGATATCCGGTGTGTAGATAATGGCTTGTTGCCAGCCACGCCAAACAGCGTGCTGCAGCACATAGCGCTGTGACGAAACCGCATCCGGTGGACAATCTGCGTACACGCAGCTAAACGGTAGTAGCCCGCAAAATAACAGCGCATAAAAATTCATCTCCTTATTGTACCTGAAAAGAAACTCTGTGACAAACGTGCCCCCTTGCCAAGTGGCTTGGTTTACTCAGTTGAGATTCACTTCATTGTAATATCAATTGTTAAGAACTTCATTATAGTGTTCCATCAATTTTATCAGTAAAACTGAGCGCGTGACAAGTCGAGTGCTAATGGTAAATAAATAAAAATAAATAATCTCACACCTTTTATCCTCGAGGGGGTAGGCAGAGGTATTCCATTTCTGGAAATACGCACTTTTCACGAGAATATTCGACCCCTAAACGCAATAGGTGGTAAACTCATCGCCGGACCGGGTCTGTTACACATGATTCAGAATTAATTCTGAGACCTGCGGGTTTCCTCACGATGTTTTTCTTCACCGTCGAGCTATACTGATGAATATGTACGTAAGTTTTTGCAAAACTCATTGGTAAAAGGATTTGACCCGGATCCTTACTGATTATCATCATGAGAACCCTGCTCTTTAAACGTAAGGCTGCCACTGCTCTCTATGGTAATTTCATACCATACATTTGTCTTACTTTTTCAATTCACAAAGCCACTAAACACAAAAGATCTGGCGACGTATTTTGCCCAAGGTAGAGTTTGTGAAGTTAGGGCGTGTAGATTAAGAAGCTTGGCTCTACATGAGATCTGATAACTTTTCGACAGTACAAGCCGTATTGTCTTGTCTTGGCAACATTTTGGGTGGGATCCTAATTACTCTGAACAAGTTACTCACTATCGACTCTTGGGTCCTGGTAGTCCAAGTTTCCACGATAACTCACCGTTCATTAATGATGCGTCGGTCGTAAACCTTGCACCTCTATGCCAACTGTCTTTATAAAAGTAATTAATCAAACTTCCCTTATTGTTTACCGAAATACCTACATCAAGAATGAACATCGGCTATGACCGTGATTTATGATGTTACAATACTATAATAAATCATTGTAAATAGTGTAGGTACTCATAGAGTAATAAAGTAAAAATACCTATGGTTTTAATCTAAATTAGGTACCAACTAACTAACAAACAATTATAATGTTTTCTGGAGACTGGATTGGAATTCAATTACTTTTTCACTGTAGCCTGAAAAAGAAGGGGCCAAGTCTTGGATTTCCCACCTCAGTGTCTCAAAGTTTAATAGAATAACGGTACTAAATAACGGTATTTTTTATTTTATTTAATTTTAAACTGTAGTTTGTGTAGATAGGAAACCCAAGTCTACCCCAAGACTTCCCTTTCCTTCTCTTATCTGATGCTCACGTATAGATTTGCTTTTTGATCTATTTCGGTCGAATTCTGAGATGTGCGAAAAAATATACAACGCGTCTCATACACCCCAATTAGTATATTAATAGGTATAAAAAAATATAATGCATTCGTACTATAGCTTTGTCTTACCAATTTTCTTAAATAAAGAGCAAAAATAGTAAGGTTTCCATAGGTAGCCTTTAATCCAGTTATGCTAATTAATTTATCGGAGAAATTTATAGCTAAAGGACAAACTAATTTCAGGAATCGCGCTTATTCTTATACATATTGTATACAACATGTAACAGAATAAGCGCAATTCCTGAAATTAGTTTGTTCAGTATCGACTACTTATTCGATTTCAGCTATTTTTAATATGTGTTAAATTTTTCAAAAAAATGAATTATCGTAGCTGAATTTAGTGCTTTCTATGGAAATCGTGCTATTATTAATCGATATTTAAGAAAATTGGTTAGACATAACTAAAGTTCGATTGCATCATATTTTTTTTATATTAATATACTAATTGGGGTGAAGAGGAATTGCGCTTTTTCTGTTACGCGTTGTACCTATATCTTTTCTTAGGACGCTATTTAATAAGTGAAGTATTGTTATCATTATTTTTCTACTTCTACAGATTGCTTTATTTATATTGATCATATTTATAACACTCCAAGATTAGACACGTTTCACATTTTAGGTAGGCTAGACGCTATCACCAACTGTGAGGTTCAAAAAATAGAGGTACCCATTACATTTGTCATTTCTGAGAATGAAATACCTCTGTCTACCCTCTCGGAGATAAAAGACGTGAGAATATTTTTTTAACTAGGTGCGCATACAAGGTTATAAGTAAATAAAGTTACCCTTTTTAATACTAGTGGGATAATATAATAAGTAATCCCATCAAAAGTGTTAATATAATAACTCGCTACTATAAAACATTCAGGTCCGTGTATAAAACTTTCTGAGATCTCATGAGTAGAGCAAAGCCGTCATTTTTATTGGTATTGACTCCTCTAATATGCAAATTACTCGATAGTATTCTCCTTAGCATGGTTTATTTTGGTGACTAACTGTGAGTATTGTATTTTTTAGTTATTTTTTTATTTTTCGGATTTGGCTTTTACTATGAGAATGTATTAGGCGAGACTAACTTGTTTCCATATTTAAGCAATTCTGTAAGTAGTCTAAAAAAGATGTCCAACATCACAATATATCTCTATCTCTCTCTCTTTAATAGCACGACTTGTACTTATCTACTTGATTACAAAATAGGTAAGTGTGTTAATAAATCATAAAAATTTGTAACTGTAGGTAAGTAAATTGTCCACAGGTCAGCCATGACTCCTGCAACTGTCACAGAAACATCACTGCTGCAAAAACCAACTGAAAAAACATTGCAATACATGGAATATAAACTAACTCACAAAGTAAAACCACAGAACACAAACAATGAAGAATTTGAACACCCTTACAAATTCAACCCGTATTTTGATGAGACGCTGCCGCGTCACGAACCTGCATTCCTCACTCAAATAAGGAATTGGGAAAAAGATATGGGATTCCTAACGTCCTTGCGATGGATTAATATTTTTACAATTACTTTGTGGCATGTAGTCACCATAGTGTGGTTCCTATACTATTTATGCCTTGGATGTATACCTAAATGGGAAACTGTTGCATTTGGTAAGAGCAAAACTAATTCTAAGTAACAATTGTCTACCTATTTACAACCTTTAATCGCAATCGTCTTCATTTTGAAGAACGTTGCTTCTTACGTGCATCTGTTATTGCCGCCAGTGTATGTAGAGCAAGCACTGAACGCGTAACAAATGTCAAATAAATACCATTGCGATTACAATTCCAGATATGTCCTCAACGCTTTACTTCAGGTACCCATCCTAACCATAGTAGATTTGATTTGTTAATAGGCCGTATAGGCCACGTACGGCCTAGGGGCGGTAGTAGGATCCCTCGCTACGTAAAACCGTTAAGTTGGTTCTCGATAATAATTGAACGAATAATGCTCAAACAAGTTAAACATTTTCTGCTTCACTTCTGTGAACATGGTGTTTAGTTAGACAGACTGAAATGGCCTGTATAAATATACGGCACTGATAGTAAAACGTGATAATGATTTATTATGTTTTTCCAAAAATCTATCTAAATAAAATTATCTAAATAATTATTAATTAATTATTAAAGAGCAGTGATAGCCCGGACGGTTAAAGAGCCGGCCGAAAATCAGTGAGGCTCGGGTTCGAATCCCGGCATGTACCAATGAGTTTTTCAAAAACTTACGTACATATTTATCACTAGCTCGACGGTGAAGGAAAACATCGTGAGGAAACCCGCAGGTCTCAGAATTAATTCTGAGACATGTGACACAGACAGACACGGCGATGGGCTCACCACCTATCACGTTTAGGGGTCCAATATATCTCGTGAAATGTGGGTATATCCAGTAATGGAATACCTCTGCCTACCCCCTCGGGGATAAAAGGCGTGAGATTATATTATATTATTTATAAAATTATCAAGGGCGAGGCGGACGCGCCCACCGAAGGTTTTGTAGGTACCTTTTCTATGGTTAGTTAGTAACAAATCGCTTAAAGCGATAAGACTGCTCAATGACATATGTAGATGGAGAGCGAGAAGTGTGCGAGGTTCGTAACAGATGGCAGTCTATTATCACTGCCTACCTCGTCGGGAAAAGGGAGTGAGTGTATGTTTTAATATGTAAGTACCTCTAGCAGCGTTCTCGGTTTCACCTGCGTAGTTCCCGTTCCCGTTCGAATGCGGGGAAACAAATATGTAAGTATAGCAGTTGTTACACCCTGATAATGTAGCTTTCACTTGAAACTTTTACTTGAAACTTTCTTTGTGAAAGAATTTTTAAAATCGGTTTAGTGGTTTAGACCTGAAAACGTAACAAACAAACAAAGTCACTTTCGCATTTATATTAGTAATTTTTAAAATCGGTTTAGTGGTTTAGACCTGAAAACGTAACAAACAAACAAAGTCACTTTCGCATTTATATTAGTTAGGATGTAATGTACTGCCTGTTGAACTTACTCCTTTTGTTGTGTCACTTAGATATCAGTAGCTATCACATATTTTTTATTGGTATACTTACTTACAATACCCAGAGTTGTTCCTCACTTTTTTTTTAATTAACGTAAGTTGCCTGCCCTGGTAGTCCCACTTTAATTGCGAGTCCCGATTTTGGTCCACTAAGGAACGAACATATTTTTTATTTTTATATTTTCGTTTGCAATAAAATTGGGTAAGAATTATTTTAATCCACTCCAAAAATAATAGAGAAATGTGTTTTAGCTTACCTGATGGGAAATGTAGCGGGGTTCGGTGTGACTGCGGGCGTTCATCGATATTGGTGCCATCGCTCCTTCAAAGCTAAATGGCCTCTACAACTAATACTCATTCTGTGCTACTCCGTCGCCGGCCAGGTGATCATTCATTTACCACTTACATCATTGATTTAATCCTAAGTTTTGTTCCGACATATAAATAAAATTTATAATGCAAAAAACATTACTACCTACTTACCCTCCTTCTAATGCAATAGTGTAAAAAAAGCAGTGGGAGTCTTGTGGTTCGTGACTCCGCCTCTCACTCGTGAGGCTCAGGTTTGATTCCTAAAGGGGTTTGTACCAATGACTTTAAAAAAAACTCACACCTTTTATCCCCGACAGCAGGGTAGGCAGAGGTATTTAATTTCTGGATATACTTACCCACTTTTCACGAGATATTCGTTGGACCCTAAGCGTGATAGTGAAGGAAAACATCGTGAAGAAACTCGCAGGTCCCAGAATTAATTCTGAAACATGTGTAAAAGTCCCGGTCCGGCGTTGCGCTATGGGCTCACCACCTATCACGTTTAGGGGTCCAAAGAATATCTCGTGAAAGTAGGTAAGTATATATCCAGAAATGGAATACCGCTGCCTACCGCCTCGGGGTAAAAGGCGTGAGATTATTATTATTATTTCCAAGAATGGAGTAGGTAGGTACCTCCGCCTGCGTTTACCCCCTCGGGCATGATGGCGTTAGCCTATTTATTTACTTATAATTTTTTTTTAGCTTTCAATACTTATCTTTTGAATTGTTTATGGTGTACAGTGTTATTGTGTTGTGTACATTTATTTCGTCTTACTAGAACAACATCTACAACTGGGTGCGCGATCACCGTGTCCACCACAAGTTCTCTGAGACGGCGGCGGACCCACACGACGCTCGCCGCGGCTTTTTCTTCTCGCACGTCGGCTGGCTGATGATGAGGAAACATCCGCACGTGCTCCGGGAGGGCGCTAAGATACAAATGGACGACATCACTGAAGACCCCTTCGTCCAGTTTCACACCAAGTAACTCTCTTACCATTAGTATTTGAATGACAATGTTGGCGTAAATTTTGAAGAGTCAAGCTTTTAGGTACTTTTTAAAATCCAAGAGCTGCTTGGCGCCGAGAATGAAAGATAAACAGATTCTAATTTGCTCAACTTACTTATTTTTTTTAGTCCCAAACTAGGCAGAGCCTGTACTATGGGTAGGTACTAAATAACTGATAGACAGACTACTAAAATAAATATTAAACACCCAGACACGAAGCCCACAGACATGTTCATGCACACAAATTTTGGCAAATTTTGACAGCGGGAATCGAACCCGCGACTTACGGCTCTGAAGGCAGGCTCACTAGCAACTGAGACAACAGGCCCACAATTTTACTGTTAAATAACCTGCCTGATGCTGCTAATACCTAGCTCCTGACCTTCATGACCCAGCTTTTATTACAGATATCAGCGGGCGTATTCACGGAGATTCGATATTCAACTCGGAATCGTAAAATCTGTCGAATCCTTATGTCAAATATGACATCTTTGAATAGCCCATCTCGAAACCTTTCGACAGATTTTCCGATTCCGAGTCGAATATCGGATCTCCGTGAATACGCCCGCTGGACTATGTTGTTAACATGATTACTGCTATAGTGGACTTCCTGGCAAAAAATATTTCACAGCGTTTTTAAATCTGGCAGACGGTGACATTATATTCCAGATACTTCAACGTATTCAAACTGCTGTGCTGCTTCGTGCTCCCGACGCTGGTCCCGGTGTACGGGTGGGGGGAGAGTTGGGACTACGCCGTGCTCTCTCAAGTCATGCTGCGATACATGTTCAGCCTCAACTTTACGTGGGCTGTCAACAGTTTTGCCCACATGTGGGGAAACAAGCCCTATGACAGGTAAGCATTTTGGTTCTTCAGTACCTCTGCGATAAAAGGTATGGGTTAAGATAAAAGGTATTTAAGACATCGTTCGTTAATATAGAAATACAGCAGGCGTATTCACGGAGCTTCGATATTCGAGTCGGAATCGGAAAATCTGTCGAAGATGGGCTATTCAGAGATGTCGATATCGAAAACGAATACATGTCATATTTGACATAAGGATCCGGAAAATTTTCCGTTGCTGTCAGAAACGCCTAGAATACAGTTACCTAGAATTTTTTTCACTCGATCTGAATCGAACGGAAACGGTGTCGATCCTCCGTGGATACGCCTGCAGGATATTTGAAGCAACTGATTTCTAACGGAGAGTTAGAAGCCTCACCATGGAATTGAGCTGTTCTGATAATGTCAAACAACTCTTCCTAAATAGTGCCAAATAGTGCCCGAAGCATATAAATAGTGCTATCATACTTTCGGAGATATTCAGGTCGTTCAGTGAGGCTTCTAACTTGACGATCTCTTTCTAACGCCCGTCGCGTTGACAACATTGTGTCAGATGCCAAAAAAACCGTCGTATGCCTGTGTTTAAAGTTAACCACAAAGTTGTTGTATTTGTTTTAAACAGTGTTTACCTTAAAAGTCCGTTTTGTAACAAGTCCGTTAGTATTTTATGCTACCAGTATTCTAGCAATAGTTTAGATAGGTATTAATGAAGCGTCTACGCCCCTGTTGCCAGTGTGTTTTTTTTGTTTGTAAATGGTAATTTTAAATTAAGTGCAAATATTTTAAAGATAAAAAAAAATACAAGAAACTATTTTTAGCATTGTTATTTTTTTATTTTTTATACGCTACTATACTAGAAGATAACAACAATTATTACAAACAAAAAAACTTACACGCTGTACCTACGTAATACACACACGTTACACTACCCAATCAAGAATTGCGTGAAAATAACAAAATAACTAGATAAATTAAAAAAGCTGATAAAAGTGGCGTTTCAGTCCGGTAGTGAGGGTTTATGCAAAGCATGTTTACAAAATAATACCTATTTTATTTGTTAGAATAGAAAAAAAAAAAAAACTGACGTTCTTTTTATATTTAGGTATAGGTATCTCAATTCTATTTCTATTACATATTTTTTTACCTACCCTTATAATATTTTTGCACTTGTATAATATAATGACAGTCTTTCTCGTATTGACGGGCCTGTTGTCTCAGTTGGTAGTGACCCTGCCTTCTGAGTCGGAGGTCGCGGGTTCGATCCCCGCTCGGGGCCAACATTTCTGAGCATGAACATGTCTGTTGGCTTCGTGTCTGGTCGTTTAATATTTATTTAAGTATGTTTCTCAGTTATTTAGTACCCATAGCACGGGCCCTGCCTAGTTTGGGACTAAATAACCGTGTGTGAATTGTGTCCCGCAATTTATTATTATTATTGCAGACACATCATGCCAGTTGAGAACTGGGGCGTGTCCGTAGTGGCCATGGGCGAGGGCTGGCACAACTACCACCACACTTTCCCCTGGGACTATAAGGCAGCAGAGCTGGCGTACAACCTTAACCTCACCACGGTTATGCTGGACCTGTTCGCGCTGATTGGCTGGGCATATGACTTGAAGCAAGCCTCGCCGAGACTCGTTCAGACCGTGGCCAAAAACAGAGGCGATCGGTCTTTATAATATTAATTTAAATTAAACACTATTAAAACTTTTATGTAAAAAAGAATTACACCCATCAAACTTGATTAATATTTTAAGCTAGTAACATTATTTCAGTAGCAGTGGCGTTGCTGAAATGACGTCATTCCAGCAGCGCTACTTACTGGGATAACTCTGAAGCATCGATACCAGACTTCTAGTTTCTTATATATTTGGGATTAAATACCTGTGTTCACAGCTTTGAGTAATATGCTTTAAATACTGAATTCTGAAAGTGGCGCTGCTGAAATGACGTCATCCTAACAGAGCCACAAACTTCCCTCCTCCAATTTTGATACTTTTTGTCAAATATGGACGATTAGCGATTAAATGAAGCAAGGATCATTTTCAAAATCAAAGATCGTGGCGCTGCTGGAATGATACATATACTAAATCAGCTACCTACGTAGCTCAGAGTCAGCGGCGACAGATGGAGTAGCGATAAGAGACTAACTTAGAAACAATTTAAATGAATGCGATTGATTTTAATTGGTAGTTATATAGGGACGTAAAGCACAGGATTAGATAACTCAGGGTGGATGAAAATGCGACAGGTCACGGGAACAACTTGCGACCCCCGAATTCCCCTCAAACTAAAGGGGAAAATATACATACAAGGCCATGATAAGACCTGTCGTCATGTATGGATCGGAATGATGGGCCCTTAAGACGGAGGATAAACGGAGACTGCATGCAGCTGAGATGAGAATGTTGAGATGGATGTGTGGAGTGACAAGAAAGGATAAAATCAGGAATGAGTAGGTACATAAGAGGAAGTCGGTAAGTAACAACCGTAGAGAGGAAACCGTTTGTCGTGGTATGGACATATAAGGAGGGATGAGAGTAAGGCGAGTGCATAATATGAATGTAGAAGGTTATAGGAAGAGGGGCAGGTCGCAGAAAAGATGGATGGATTACTAGATATGACGAATGATAGATCTAAATGAAAGGAGAAGACATACTGCATCGACACAATAAAAAGCCACGTTGCCCAATCCTCCCCCCCCCCTTCCCCCTTCTACGCTAGGCCTAATCCGGTACTCAAAGATGTTGGAAGAAAATCATTATCTCTAGGAGAGAAACTTTTTCTTCAAACGTCTTTGCCGGTACTGTTAGAATTACAGTAAATAGTAACTTCATTTACGATTACGACGACGACGGCAACAGTAGTCACTTTTGCGAACTTGTTTAATTAAAATGTACTAGTTGTTTTGTGTACTTACCTAAAAATAACAAATTAGGTAAAATTCGTACTATACTGATGTAAGTAATAATCTTTGAAAAAAAACAATGGATTTCTTTGTAAGTTAAATTTATATAATACTTATAGTAGTAATAAAGTTCTAAAAATTGCAAGATTGCAAATGACCACTTCTTTAACACAAATATATAATAATAATTTATATTTCCAAACTATCAGAATAATTTAAATAAAAAATGATATAGTTGTAAGCAGGTTACAATATTTTTTCCAGCCAGGGAAATATACCTAAACATTGCTTTGAAAACATTAAATAACCTAAATAAAAAGTATATGCAGAGGGCAGCGATCGCCATATCTAGGTAGTGAGCCGCCTTTCATGCGTAAGGCTCGAGAACGAATCTTGGCGACGGCATGATGAGTTTTTAACAAAAGTTTCGTAGGTACAGTCAAGAGCACATGAAGCTTTACACTTGTAGTGCGAGACTGACCTCTAAGGCGATTGTATTAAGAACGTTACGAAGTAGAATGTGTCCAGCTCAACGTGCTCTTGACTGTACAGTACGGCCGATTTAACTTGGCTGCTCTGAACATAGGCTCCGCCTGCGCAATCCGCCTCATACCGCCAAATGGTCGCTAAAAAAGTTATTGCGCAGCCATTTGCGCAACTTCAGAACTGCCAAGTTAAAACGGCCTTACTATTTTTCACTACTTTGACAGAGAAGGAAAATCGTGAGGAAATCCGCAGGTCCCAGAATTAATTCTGTGGATTCTGTAACACCGTGGCATCTGAAACAGCATCCTGGGGGGCAATTCCACTAAATGTCAACGGGTACAGTTGGATGACAATGACATATCAATGGTCAATCAATGGTGTTATTTTGGCACTTTTCAGAGCAAATAATGCAACAACAATTTATTTTGTAATGGCGGTCCTTTTAATAACACCATCGACTGAATATTGATATGTCATTGTCATCATGTAATTTGACATTTAGTGGAATTGGAATTGGCCCCCTGGTCTGGCGAAGGGCCCACCTATTATGTTTAGGGGTCCAAAAAAATATATACTGACCCACTAATAAATAACAGAACTTTATGGAGTAAAAAACCGACTGCAACTTATACGGTTTTTACATGGACGCCATTGTCAGAACTGGACCAAATTGGAAGCACCAGCTTTCAAATAAAAAAATAATCATCAAAATCGGTAAACCCAGTTGAAAGTTCGGAGGTAACAAACAAAAAAAAACATAGTCGAATTGACCTCCTCCTTTTTTGAAATCGGTTAAAAATGGGTATCCACAGGATTGGGATACCTCTGCCTAACCCCTCGGGGAAATAGCATTGGCACAAGCCCAGTGGCGTAGCGTGACGGGGGCAGGGGGGCGGTCCGCCCCGGGCGGCACTTTTTAGGGGGCGGGAAAATTTCACAATAAAGAATAAAATATTTAGGCTATATTTTATACCCGTATACCCATTAGAACGGGAATGTATGTAATGTACAGTATACATTAAATTGAAATACCTAAAGAAGAGGGCGGCAAAATTGTCTTCCGCCCCGGGCGGCCGACACCCACACATATGTCTATGCACCCACACTACGCCACTGCACAAGCCCTCACTAGGATTCCAACCTAAGCCTCAATCAAATAAGTAAAATAAATCAAATCGAATCACAGAATTCAATTCACGGCACCTGATTACTCAATACCCATGCATGAAATTAAGAATAAAGAAATTAAATCAGTTTAACTTCTAATGACTTGAAGCATTGCAAACGCATTTGATTGCACATTAGTAATCTTTAGCTCTGTAACTTAACAAGGTTGTTTATAGCTATATTATATATGTGTTTTATTCATGAAAGCAGCCTGAAAATGATTTCTTTAGTTTTTTTAGGGCTCCGTGACCAGGACGAAAAGGGACTATAGACTCCGCTGTCCATCCGTCTGTCGCCAGGCGTATATCTCATGAGTCATGAAACATGATAGTTAGACAGTAGGAATTTTCACAGATGATGAATTTCTGGTGCTGCTATAACAAAAAGTACTAAAAAACAGAATGCAATAAAAAACTAAGGGGCCGTTTTTATAGATAATGGTATGGAACCCTTGGTGCATGAGTCCGACTCGCACTTGGCCTTTTTTAAATAGTTTTTTTTTGTAAATAAATATATAAATATGTACCTATTGTTACAACTTCCTTGTCTATAATTATAACTATTTTCCTGGATTGTTCTGTGGGTTATTGTGGTTATAAGTCAGCCAGTATATATGAATTGAACTTGAACTGAACATAACATGTCATAACTATTACATTAAATTTGGCAACATTACTTTACAAACAGACATTTTGACTTTATTACATTGGTATTGATTTAAAAATGTAACTATAGACAGGACTCTTACACTATCATTTACATTAAAGTAAGACTTAAATCACCACACAGACCTAAGCCTCAAGTTCAGTCTTCAATAATAGAGAAAATGCTTTTCTTCTGTGACATGGTTGGTTCAAACTTTTCGATGATTTCTGGATTAATTTTTATTTCTTTTATTGGCCTTGTATTCTCATCTTTGGATGGTTTCCTTTTAAGGCTTATAAATTTGCTGGAGGATGGCTCACTATGCTCACTATTTGATATTTTCCTCTTTCTGGTTTTAGTAATAACAAAATCCAGATCTGAAGAGTCATCATCAAAGCCTGCGTAAACAGGAACAGAGCGTCCACTTCTTGTGGATCTTAGAGGCTGAATACGCGTTGTTTCCTCTATTATTTGAATGGGTGGTGGCCATGTAGCGAAATTCGGACATCGTCTAGCCTGGCAATATGTGTTAATCGACATTAGTTTTATATAGACAGCCAGCACACGTGCTTTCTCGGCTTGGGTTATAGTGCTGGGTAACAGACTCCACGGCATTCTCCGGTCGTTGACATTCAAGTACCTCCTCGTCATCGGTTTTTTAGGTGACACAGAGGCAGTTGTTGTATCTTCAACCTTCAATAAAATAAATCGAAGTATTCACTTTTAAGATTGATATGACAACAGGTATAATATTAATATGAACACCGAAGTTATACCTTTTGCCGCACTAACTCCTCTTCTTGGACTGATGTTTTGGAGTTATTTAATGCTTTTAGGAGATCACACATTTCTTCTTTACTCAAATTTTCTTCGTCAAGTCCAAATTCTGAAAATATAAATAAATATTGAGCTGTATAACGATTTGTGGCACAAAACTATCGTAGATACTGCAAAACGGGGTTGTAGTGTATCACAGCTTCTAATGCTACATAATTTCAAACCTTTGTGTACTCACCGGATAACATGCTTTTCATGTTTTTCATTTCCGATTCGCAGCTATCATCAGATGATAACTCCATTTTTCTTTACAAAATAAAAATATACACCCGCCTTGAACGCTGTCCACAAAAACAATCCCTTACGGTAAATTACAGATTACTTGTTCGGTTCGCATCCAGTGGTGGAAAATTGATTTTGGTTTGGTTGGATCAAACAAATGCCAAAATAAATTAGTAAGTTGTAACCACTATTTGGTTGGTTGTAACTTGTAGGTATAGTATAGGTACACTACATAACAAAATCAACTGTCACTATTCTGTTTTTTTTCTGTCTTCTTTCTCTATCACAGATATCTCCTAGTCGGAGTTCTCTATGTATGGTCCACTAATATGCCATTTACACGAGGCCATTCCACTAAGACAATCCACTAATGGCTTCGTGTAAATGGAGAGTCCACTGCAATGGATTGTCCTCAAGTTTTTTTTTGTATGCGCTTAGTGGATTGTCATAAGGATGCTACACACTATGCCGGCGGCACAGCCAGCGGGTTTTTGCCGCGAGGGTATGCCGCCCGCGCGGCCGCGCCCCAGGCCGGCTGGCTGGCCGTAGAGCATCATTGATATAATAAGACAAAGCCTTTTCGTAGATATTAGGCTTTAATTAACATTATTTAAACTAGTATGAAAGAAAATACATTATGTAAATAACAACGACATTAGACAGATACGTCAGTCAGAAGTGTCATAACAGAGTAACATAAAACAGTCTTCTAACTATAGAGGTTTAACTATAAACCTAATAAAGAGATCACATCATTCACCCCCTCCGGTGTTTATGTTTGTTACAAAGTCTTGTAAGTGCGCAGGTGGCCGGCTCTCACGGGCCGATCGGCGGGGTTGTGTCACTTCAGGTTCATCTTCTGAAGTCGTCTCTATGTGGTCCGTTTCCGGGGATACATCACCTGAAGTCGTCTCTATGTTGTCCGTTTCCGGGTATACATCATAGAAATCATCGTCGTCTTCCTGAAGTGGAACGGGTGCCAGCCGTCGGTTTGACACTGTAGTCTCGCGGCCATCAGGAAGCCGTACGTAAGAATATTCTGGATTACTCTGCAAGAGCTCCACTTCTTCAACAGCAGGTTCATATTTGGAATTTCGTACATTTCTTTTCATGTAAACGGGTCCTGGAGACATTAACCAAGCAGGCATAGACGTCCCATTGCAGGACCGACGTGGGTGAATAAACATCCTTTCATGCGGAGTCGCATTGGTCCCAGTTGACAATAAAGACCGTATCGCATGAAGAGCTACTGGTAGAGCTTGTTCCCAGTCTGCACTGTCCAGATTTTTAGAGCGTAAATGAAGTTGTATCGTTTTCCATAAAGTTCCATTTAGGCGCTCTACAAGGCCGTTGCCCTGAGGGTTGTATGGAGTTGTTCTGCTACATGCAATTCCTAGACTAGTCATAAATTTCTTTATCTCTTCAGAGAGAAACGAAGTTCCTCGGTCCGTGTGGATATAGGCGGGCGTACCAAATAATGAGAAAAGGTCCTTCAGACATTTGATAACTGATTCAGACGTCATGTCTTTACATGCGTAAGCGAAGGGAAACCGGCTGTATTCGTCAATAATGGTGAGGATATATTTATTTTGAGAATTTGATGGTAGAGGTCCTTTAAAATCTAAATTAAGTCTTTCAAACGGCGATGTTGCTTTTATAAGTTGACCTTCATTACGTGCATATCTTTGTTTTATTTCCGCACATGTGGAGCAGGCGGCTGTCATCCGTTTGATTTCTTCGATAGAATAAGGTAGATTTTTGGATCGAACCCAGTGACTCATCCTAGTGACCCCTGGATGGCAGAGAAGGTTGTGAGTTTCGATTAGTTTGCTCGGTGTATCATTCAAAGTGGCGCATACACGTGATAGCGCGTCAGCGGCAACATTCTGTTTCCCGGGCCTGTAAGTTATATCGAATTTATAACATGACAATTCCAGACGCCACCTTTCTATTTTTTCATTTTTAATCTTACTTGAATGCGTTTGGTCAAACATAAACGAGACAGATCGTTGGTCAGTTATAAGTAAAAAGTATCTTGCTATTAGGTAGTGACGCCACTTTCGCAACGCTTCCACAATCGCGCTGGCTTCTTTTTCAATTGACGGTTGGCGCTTCTCACAGTCGCTGAGCATCCTTGTAAAGAATGCGACAGGTCGTCCTTTTTGAGAGAGTGTGGCGGCTATAGCATAATCAGACGCATCTGTTTCGACAGTAAACACTTCTTTGTCGTCTATTGAAGCAAGCGCAGATTGTGCCACTTCAGATTTCAATCTGTCGAAACAGGCAACTGCTTCTTGAGAAAGAGGTAAAGGCGATTGTACAAGAGGCCTAATTTTGGCTGAAAAATTTGGGATCCATTTGGAGTAGTGCGCGAACAATCCCAGAGTTCGTTTGAGCATGGCAGGGTCAGAAGGAACAGGCAGATTGAGAAGAGGCTCTAGTCGGCTTTTGTCGGGTTGGATGATGTTGTTACGAATGGAGTAGCCGAGCAAATTGATTGAATCCTTATTAAATACGCTCTTATTCATGTTTAGCGTAAGATTGTATTTCTTGGCAGCTTCCATAAATTTAGCTAAATTTCTGTCGAGCTCCTCCTTGTCTTTTCCGCAAACAGTTACATCATCGAGATACGCATAAGTACCGGAGAGACATTCCGTCCTGATGACGTGGTGTAGGGTTCTTTGAAACGCCGCCACTCCATTAGTGACACCAAACGGAATCCTAGTAAATTGATATAAATTACCACAGGCTTCAAAAGCCGTATAAATTCTTTCTTCTGGAAGTATAGGGACTTGATGATACGCACTTTTAAGGTCCAGTTGGCTAAAAACGTTATACTGCGCGACACGGGAGACGATCGCGTCAATGTTAGGTATAGGATATGCATCTAACTCGGTGTAACGATTTATCGTTCGGGAATAGTCAATTACCATGCGCTTCTTGTGATTTCCTCCGCCAACGATTAGAACTTGAGCTCTCCAGGGTGATATGCTTGGTTCTATAACGTTATCTTCAAGAAGTTCTGATATTTCTTTAGCAATGAAAGTTTCATCTTCTTCGGAATGACGTCGAGATGGTATAGCAACCGGGCGAATGTTGGGTAATAGGTTTGTGAATACCGATGCAGGCGGCACCGATGCTTCGAGGACGTTGCATATTTTAAGTGTTTCTTTACTCCCTCCAAACTGCAACACGAGAGATGAATGGTGCTTTAAGAGGTCATGTCCGATGATAACGTCGGCACAAAGATTGTTCATAATCAGAAGTGGTTGGTTTTTGTAAATATGTTCGTTGATCTGGACAGTGGCATGACATAATATACCGTTGACAGGAGAGGTATTATTTAGAGAAGCAAGAGTTACGGTTTGAGAGTGAGGTTTCCGCTTGAGACTTAGGAGTTGGACTAGTTCGTTATTGATAAAACTGATAGAGCTACCAGTATCTACTAGCGCATCTGCTTTGAGGTTGTTGATAGTAATTGAAATTGTTGCCTTACGCAGACTTGAGGGCGCAGCAGCACATATGGCCGCTAAAGATGACGCAAGCGATCCGCCAGTCTCGTCTTCCGTGATAGCAGCGTTAGTGGCTCGAGCTTCTTGGTTGTTTCGGCCAGCGCTGCGACAAACGTTAGCATAATGGCCCTTTTTGGAACAAATCTGGCATTCCGCGTTGCGTGCAGGGCAGCTAGACCGCTGGTGAACATTGCCTCCACAGAAGAAACAACGTCGACGAGATTTATTATTATGAGTGTTGACCGCAGCGACATTCTGAAGGGTTTGAGGACATCCATCAGATGTTAGGGCGGTCACAGCGTTGGAAGAGATCGGAAGATTGTGATGTAGTTGAGATTGCATAGCTTGTGACGATTTCTCAGCCGTCTCTAGGGAGAGCGCGAGGTTTAGTACATCCTCTAGAGTCCTGTCTGAGTTTTCGAGTAGACGCTCGCGAATTTTCTGATTAACCAGGCCGACGATTAGTGTCCCTCGAACCGATTGGTTCTGGTGTTCTTCGGCTGTCACTTGTTTGTAATTGCAATCGTGAGTGAGAGAGATCAAAGCTCTGTAGTACTCGGCTATCGACTCACCTGGCTCTTGTTTGCGGGTCAGTAGCAGGTGGCGTGCCAAGATCACATTCCTTCTTTTCTCAAATGTTTTGGCTAAAAGGGCTATTGCTGTGGTATACTCCGTACACTCACGAATAATATTATATATTGGAAGCGCCACATGGTTATTGAGCAGTTCCAGTTTTACGTCATCAGTGGCGGACGCAGCTTCTATTCTTAAAAAACTTTCGAACGATCTCCGCCACTGCTCCCACTTTAGGTCTGCTCCCGGAGAAGATGGTTCCGCGTCAAAGCGGTCCGGTCTTAGATACCGTGATAAACTTGTTTGAAGTGAAGTTCCCGTTCCTTTTGTGTCGGGCATTTTATAGATACAATAATGTTAATTAAATTGATATAATAAGACAAAGCCTTTTCGTAGATATTAGGCTTTAATTAACATTATTTAAACTAGTATGAAAGAAAATACATTATGTAAATAACAACGACATTAGACAGATACGTCAGTCAGAAGTGTCATAACAGAGTAACATAAAACAGTCTTCTAACTATAGAGGTTTAACTATAAACCTAATAAAGAGATCACATCAATCATTGTCTGATCTGTGGCATCATTTTCAAGTTGTCAGCCGGGTAGACCGGTAGTGTTGTACGCTCGGCTTGTGCGGCATTGCCGGGTGGCCCGGCCGCCGGCCGTACCGTCGGCATAGTGTGTAGCAACCTTTAGTGGAGTCTCAGTAGAATGGCCTAGTATAAATGGCCCCTAAACGGGAAAAGAAAAGAACGATTGTGAGCATGTGGACCTCCGTGCCACCTTTGAATTTTCTTCTAGAACCACATGAATAAAGAACTCATGTGCTAGAACCACCTAGAAGTATTGTAACGGTGATTTCTGCTATCATTTTGATTGTGACGGCTTCCTCGCGGAATGATTGATCAAAATTGATGGCCCACATGCTCACGAACGATTTGGTAAAGGCTGAAGACGAGGCAGTATGATCTTTGATTCTAGACTGTACAACAAAATTTGACAAATAAAAAAAACTTTTTATGGTCAGTCCAGTATTCTGGTTATTATTGGTCTGGGGTTCTGTCACTGTGGTTATTAGTCTGTGGTCTGTGACCTGTGGTACGGTCCAAATTGCGCTTTCTGCGCTCGTGTGCGCTATATTCATGCAAACAACTGTTCAAATTGCGCTGTGGTACGCTGACATGAGCATTGTGACGTCATCGATGGCGTCATCGATTGGTGCAAACAGGGGGCCAATTCTACTAAATGACAGCGGTGATAGTTGTATGACTGTGGTCACTCAATGGTGATATTATGTCAAATTTTGTTACACTTTTCGTATTCTGTTAACTGTCAGTTTTCACAATCATTCAACTATCATTGTTGACCACTTTTGGTATTCTACTATTCCTACCATGAAATCAGGGGGCCAATTCCACTAAATGTCAGCCATTGTCATCGAACTATCATTCCATTATGCTGCAACTGGCAACTATGACATCTAATTTGTATTCCACTAAAATCATAGTGGCATAACAATGGAATGACTATGGACTACGTTAGGTGTTGCCTACCATATATAACTATTACTACCATGCGTGTCATTAGTTTTATTTCGGGTTTTCGGCACTAAAATCTTTAGATGATTGATTTTATTTATAGTACATGTGACATTTCGATAAGTTTTGAAGAAACTTGTGTATTTTTGTGCATAGACTCTGAAGCAGAGCTAAAATCTGAATTTCGTGTCGTGTTTAGGGCTGATGGCTAAATTGCCAATGCCTTAAAATAAGGGGAAAAAAGCAATCACTGGACAGCGCCATTCCATGGTAGGAATAGTAGAATACCAAAAGTGGTCAACAATGATAGTTGAATGATTGTGAAAACTGACAGTAAACAGAATACGAAAAGTGTCAAAATTTGACATAATATCACCATTGAGTGACCACAGTCATACAACTATCACCGCTGTCATTTAGTAGAATTGGCCCCCAGGCCTGTGACACTCTTGACACTTGTTAGTACCGATTGGTTCACCAAGCGCTGCAATCGCATTTAATTTTTATTTCTAGTATGGTAGTAAGTATCCACCATCTTGCAAAACGTCACACTTTTATTTTACTTGTCATATTGGTCACACTGTCTGTCATTGTGCCGGCCGGCTGTTTTTCTGTCGTTTCTTGGATTTTAATTTGTTTTACTTAATTTTCGTTATAGTTTGATTACTTTGTGTATTCCTCGCTTTCAAGCTTGAGTTACAAAGTAATCAGTAAACATGCAAAGTTGACAAACAAACTATAAAGTGTTGTGTGAGTGTCGTCATCGCTTGTATAATATTCCGAGAAACGATGATTTACGGGAACTATGGTTATCTTTTCTAATTCCTCACAAATACTCACAATGAAGAGTTAAGTGGGTTGTCGAAAGACCAATTACAGAAAAAACCTGTGTGTCAAAAACACTGCTAAATACTAATTTGACGGAAAGGGTGATCGCATTCAGGGTGTTTTGTATCCCCTCAGACCAAATAAAATCCCTCACTGAAGCGGAAATAATGCATGGCATCCCACTGAGTACTTCTGGTAAGCTTTTGAATATTAAGATTTTCTGACCAATCTGATCAAATTGTATTAGTGTTTATTTTTTATTTACATATGTATATTTTCCATTTCCAGATGGATTTTTTTCAAGTGAACACACCTATTTAATTAAAATCTGAAACGGAGGTCAATGAATTCACTGTGAAAGATGGTAAGTATGTATCATTGTTTATATTCTGCTTCTAAAATCATTTTTTTTTATATCAAATATAATTTATTTTCTAAACATACAAAAAGTACACTAAGAAAGGTCAATAGTCTAATAACAAGGCACTCTAAGCTCGTCCATGAAGATTGGCTAAATTTAAACAACAGCCCATGTCCACCGACGGATTGCTGGTTCCAAATGCAGTACCCCGAGAAGAACCAGCAAGAAACTCAAACTCTTTTTAATCTCATGTCTTACTAGTAAATATGGTTTACAATAATAATTATGATTAATAGCCTTACCGTCGAGTTGGTTAATCCCATGCATGCTGGTCTACTAAGTAGTGATCTTTTATTTTCTATAATAAAGTTGTATGCTTACAGATAAACTTTCGAAGGAGAGCCCGTCAACGAAACCATGGAAACAACAGGGGAAGCAGTAGAATTTATAGATAAACTGTGTCAATGGCTAAAAAACAACAACAAAACAAGGAAAGCTTCACGGCTCTATTCAACCCGAATCTGAGCATTTCAGTTTTTGGCATGAAGCAAAGGACATTATGAAAAATGTTTCATTTGTAGACTCAACCAGTAAACTATAAAAAATAATAAAACACATTATGGGCGTGTTCCTTCGTTAGAAGGATCGATCACGACAATAGAAAGCTTTGAAAGGATAGGAAAGTTGCTGTTCAAGGAGCATAATATTGTGTACATTTTTTCAAAGAAATCCAAATGAAGACCCATTAGTAAATTTCTATGTCCCCACAATTTAAGTGCAATAATTGCAAAAGAACATCCAAATATTACAAATGTAAATGGAGATTAATGGAGATTAAAGAACAGCAACTTAGCTTATCTTTACCAAAAACTTTTTAATGATGTACAGAGTAGTAACTTTTTTGGTCCATACTTTAAATAATATTATCAAATTAATAAACTTATTTACTGGTTGGGCTGCACCATTCATAAAAAAGAAATTAATAAGTTTTGTATGAAATTGATATTAAGAATGCACAATCATAATTGGTATAACATTATAAACAATTTCATCATCATCATCGGCCTCCCATAATGATTACATACATAAATAAAGAAATAACTTCGAATTGTTTTTTATTGCTTTTTGAAAAATAAAACTTAATAGTGGCCCTATATCGATCTTTTTTAAAAGCACATCACTAGCCATGTCGATATCGATTACAATTGAAAGGGGTACTTTCACAACACTATGCGACACTAGCGCTCGGTGAACTTTTAGGAACTATTGCTTAAACGGAAGAGTGTCCTATCTGTCTCCGACTAGTTAAAGATATCTGTGCATGGAATGGCGCTGTCCAGTGATTGCTTTTTTCCCCTTATTTTAAGGCATTGGCAATTTAGCCATCAGCCCTAAACACGACACGAAATTCAGATTTTAGCTCTGCTTCAGAGTCTATGCACAAAAATACACAAGTTTCTTCAAAACTTATCGAAATGTCACATGTACCATAAATAAAATCAATCATCTAAAGATTTTAGTGCCGAAAACCCGAAAAAAAACTAATGACACGCATGGTAGTAATAGTTATATATGGTAGGCAACACCTAACGTAGTCCATAGTCATTCCATTGTTATGCCACTATGATTTTAGTGGAATACAAATTAGATGTCATAGTTGCCAGTTGCAGCATAATGGAATGATAGTTCGATGACAATGGCTGACATTTAGTGGAATTGGCCCCCAGTGCTAACAACGAGGAGGTAGTGCAATGTCTCCGGATCTGTCAAACAGTTGTCAAACTTCAATGTGCGTGGTGTTTTTTTTTCCCGCGAACTTTTTTCATATTCGTTATGTAATCGATTAATTAAAATTAGGTATGTCGTCATTAATATTAACAGAAGCATTACATTGTGAAGCTTCGGGGGACACTATACGACTCAAATACGACTGAATTTAACTTCAGAACAGTATCAACCTAAATATGTAGAGCCTCCTTATAGAGGGTAACATAAATACTTTTTTATACTTGACTTGAAAATGTGACTAGATGTCGCATTTTTGTTTTCTAGACAATTGATTGATAATATATTTGCTGTGTGAACGTGAAAACCAATATTTAATTTATTTCCTCAAGTATCTTACCCCAAACCTTATAGTTAGTGGCCCAGTGCCACTACACATTTGGTGACCTTCTATTTAGACGTATTTACAAATTTATAAATATATAAAATGAGCACGAGCACAAGCGCCATTGACATGCAGGAGCTTGCCAGGATAATAAAGGACATGGTTGTAAAGGAAGTTGCCAAGCTTGACCGTGGACGAAGTGACAGCCGAACGCGAAGCAATAACTCGCGCAGCAGATCTTCCCGTCGCTACAACCCTAAAGGCAAGTTTTGTTACTATCACCATAGATTTGGTAATAAATGCCATGAAGGCAAATGTAAACAGCCGTGTGCGTGGAATTCGGAAAACGCAAGGAAGTAGCTGAGCCAGCGGTAGACTCGGTTACCCCAACCCCGCAATACCGCACTCCCAGATTGTTTATTAAAGAAAAGACAACATTGCATAGATTTTTAGTAGACAGCGGTGCAGACGTGTCATTAATCCCTGCTTCGCCAGATGACAAAATTGACGATTCCGTAGTCTTATATGCAGCGAATAATACTAGAATAGAAACTTGTGGAGTAAAGATACTAACCTTGGATTTGGGACTACGGCGAAAATTTCAATGGGCATTTATAGTTGCAAAAATTACTAAAGGGATACTCGGAGCAGATTTTTTGAAACATTTTAAATTATTAATAGATTTACACAATAGCAGACTGATTGATAGCACTACAAAACTAACTATCCGTGGTAATGTCGAAGGCATAACGGGAAGTGAAATCATCAGTACACTAGACAAGAACCATCGTTATTACGACCTATTAAAAAATTACCCGGAGTTAACGAAGCCAAACCTTTTGCCAACCAATCTGAAACATGACGTAAAACATCGGATCGAAACAAAAGGTGAACCTGTATACTCCAGAGCACGACCGCTTGATCCCAGGCGCATGGAAATAGTCAAGAGTGAGTTTGAATACATGCTGGACAATGGAATCATCAGGCCGTCGAGTTCTCAGTGGGCAAGTCCGTTACATGTAGTTACAAAGCCAGACGGGTCCCTAAGACCATGCGGTGACTATCGTAGACTTAACGATCAAACCATACCAGATAGATATCCGCTTCCTAGGATTGATGATTTTTTATCGATTTTACCTGGTAGCACAATCTTTTCTAAAGTAGATTTATTTAAGGCATATTACCAAATTCCCATGGCAGACGAGGATAAATGCAAAACTGCCATTATAACCCCTTTTGGTTTATACGAATTTAATGTAATGAGTTTTGGTTTACGTAATGCCCCCGCTACTTTTCAACGATTTATAAATATGGTTTTGAGAGGTTTAAATTTTGTATTTGCGTATTTGGATGACATATTAGTCGCTTCAGCCACAGCTGAAGAACACGAACAGCATCTGAAAATCTTATTCGAAAGGCTTGATCAATGTGGTCTCAGGATTAACGCGTCCAAGTCAGAATTTGGTCTTCAAGAGGTAGTGTTTTTAGGGTTCCTTATTACAAAAGATGGTACTAAACCCCTACCCGAGAAGGTACAAACAATTCTAGATTACAAGCTCCCAGAAACTTTAAAAGAGTTACGAACCTTTTTAGGACTTTTAAACTTTTATAGGCGTTATTTAAAAAATGCAGCTGATACGCAAGCAGTCCTACATGAATATTTAAAAGGTGCCGGAAAAAATGACCGAAGGAAAGTAGACTGGACAGACGACGCAATCAGGCAATTCGAAAAATGTAAACAGGACCTAGCTAATGTTACGTTATTGACCCTTCCCAGGTATGAATGTCCATTAGCTCTCTTCTGCGATGCTTCAGCCCTAGCTATTGGCTCTGTGCTTCAACAGAGAGACAGCAAAGGCTGGCAACCTATAGCATTTTACTCTAAAAAACTAAATAATGCACAAAAAAACTATAGTACTTATGATAGGGAACTACTTAGTATCTACCTGTCAATAAAACAACTCAGGCATTATTTAGAAGGTCGGGATTTCACAATTTTCACTGACCATAAACCATTAGTTTTCGCATTTAAACAAAATAATGACAAAGCCTCTCCTAGACAGTTAAGACATTTGCAATATATATCGCAGTTCACTACAAACATACAACATATAGATGGT
Organism: Ethmia dodecea; assembly: GCA_963855545.1. NCBI lineage: Eukaryota > Metazoa > Arthropoda > Insecta > Lepidoptera > Depressariidae > Ethmia > Ethmia dodecea. Next base: position 15,618,061 of record OY979443.1, on the reverse strand, counting down.
AAGGACAATATCGTTGCAGATAAAATGTCTCGCATAGAAACTGTATCGTTTATCGACTATGATGCTATTGCAAAGGCACAAATTCACGATAATGAACTTAAAGCCTTACAAACATCCAGCTCATTAAAATTTAAACCGTACGTTTCACCATCAGGATATAAGCTTTGGTGCGATATCTCAACCAATAACATTAGGCCTTACATTCCAAATTCATTCCGAAAAACTATTTTCGAAAAGGTACACAACACATCTCATGATGGTATTAAAACAACTATTCGGAATGTAACATCAAAATTTATTTGGACAAATGTTAGGAAAGATATTAAAATTTGGGCACGTTGTTGTTTAGATTGCCAGAAAAACAAAGTAAATAGGCACACCAAATCACAATTTCATGTTTACAATGAACCTGATGAACGTTTTGATACAGTACATATTGATTTGATAGGCCCTTTACCTCCTTCAGAGGGAAATGTCTATTGTCTCACTTGTATAGATCGATTTACTGATTGGATGGAAGTTATTCCAATTCCAAATGCAACTGCCGAAACGGTAGCCAAAGCATTTTATTCCAATTGGATAGCTAGATTTGGAGTTCCTTACACAGTAATCTGTGATAGAGGAGCCCAATTTAAATCTGAACTTTTAAAAATCTTGCTAGCTTATTTGGAATCAATTTACAACATACAACTGCTTATCACCCTCAGTGTAATGGTAAAGTTGAAAGGTTACACAGGACTTTAAAATCAGTACTTAAATGTCATAATTCTGTCAAATGGACCGACGCCCTACCGACAGTCTTGTTGGGAATGCGAACCGCCATAAGGGATGACAAACAATATAGCATTAGCCAAATGGTTTATGGAATGAACATTAAAATTCCAGGAGAATTTTTTGAAAAGTCTTGTGCTATTTTAGATCCAAATTCTTTTGTATCAAACTTACAACGTACAATGAACGACCTAAGGCCTAGACGGCGCTCCCCTACACAAAGCGATCATGTATTCGTTCATAAAGATTTATATACGTGTACACATGTCTTTATTAGAATAGATAGGGTAAAAAAGCCTTTAGAGCCGTGTTATGAAGGCCCATGTCAAGTAGTTAGTCGTTTTGATAAGTATTTTACAGTTGTACATAATGGAAAACAAATGAATGTTTCTATAGATAGGCTTAAGCCTGCTTATATTTATGTGGATAGTAGTACTCCTCCCAGTTCTTCTTGTACTCCTGAACCTGTAGCAGTCAATAGTCATCCTGTAGTTACAAGGTCAGGCAGGCAAGTTAGGTTTCCTAAAAGGTTTAGGTAACTAAGTTGTATATAGTTTTATATACTTGTGTAAATAGTTAAGTTACAGTTCAAGTCATGGCCTATTTTAGTGATGTGCGCAGAGTGCACGGCCAAGTTCTCTTATGTTTATCGTTACATTAGTAGGTACTCATGTAACTGGAGGGGGAGTAATGTAGAGCCTCCTTATAGAGGGTAACATAAATACTTTTTTATACTTGACTTGAAAATGTGACTAGATGTCGCATTTTTGTTTTCTAGACAATTGATTGATAATATATTTGCTGTGTGAACTTGAAAACCAATATTTAATTTATTTCCTCAAGTATCTTACTCCAAACCTTATGGTTAGTGGCCCAGTGTCACTACAAATATTAAAAGAACTGTCATTTTTGACAAACGAAAACCTGTTCAAATTGTTTGCATGCTAACAATCGTAATCATTTTGAACAGTCGTGTGCGTGCTTACGAACGTATTTACTATTTGCACAAAACGGACCGCAGCCATGGTGTCAGTCGACTAGTTAAAGATATATATATCTGTGGTGTCAGTCTCAAAGTTATTTTGTGTGTGTGTTTCAAAGAGGAATAAATAAATGCCTTCCTAAAGTTTTATTTCAATATTATTGAGAGAAAATCTTGAAAATTATAAAATTTGAAAATGTATTAGTACCTATTATTTGATAATGTTTAATTACGAAGTGAAGTTTCTTACTAGCGATGAAACACTGACTTTAAAAAATTCAGACCTTAGAAGTTACAAGTAGGTTGCTTTCGTAAACATTACCTAGTAACTTTCCTAATTATGAATAATAGAAAAAAAACATTGTTTTCTGATATATTACAGGTATGAAACTAAGAAAAAAGTTGAAGAATCTGTATTTGATACCGGGAAGAGAAATTTTTGCGAGCGCAGAGGTGGTCACTGGCGGGCACCTCGCCCGAGCCAAATTCGGCAACTTGAATCAAAATTGAGCGATCGCAGCGTTGTATTCTGTGACTGGACTGCCGAGGCTTATGTTACAATAGTGTTTTCAACAGGTGCCATAGCCTACTTGACTTTGAAGCCAGATACTTTGGATGTAACTCAAGTACTGTTTGATAGATACTGTGTGGGAAAGTTGTCTGGTCAACTAATTACAGGCGGTAAGACACTTTTATTGAATAGATGTCGATGATTCTAAGAAGTTATTACCAGAGATCGGCATTAGGTAGTGTGATTAGGTACCATAGTAGGTAAAGTTGCTAAGAGGATTTAATATGAAGTTGTTAAAACCACCACTTTATTTGGTACTTCTGAAAATTTCCAGGAAAATTTCCGAGATATTTCTACAGTATCATATTTACTTACTAAATATAAACTTCTTTTGTTCTTAGGTGATTTTTCTCTACAGTGGCCGGTTATGGAGATAATCAACAAAATCTGCATATTTGTAATAGTATGGCTCCTTAGCTAAAAAATGAGAGTTTCGGTCCCATCTGACACAAAGCACACATATGAAATGCCAAATTTAAAAGTAGGAACATGGTGGTTTTAAGAACTCCATAATTATTATATCCTCTACCTACTTTGGTACCAAATCGCACTACCTAATGCTGATCTCTGGTTATTACCTCAAACATATTAAAACTAATATTATTTGTTTGTTCTAGTGGTCCTCTGCAAATCACACTTACTTTTTACACATTCAGATCGAATATCCACCCTAGTCTCATTTGGGAAAAATACAAACGAAAATGTGCCATACCGCATTAGTGATAGAGATCCATATTTTCAGGTAAGTTTAGAAGACTTGCCTTCTTAAAACTGAGTACCTACTTGTATGTACATGTAATCAAACTAGTGGTTCAGCGTGGCTTCACCCACGTAGTTCCCGTTCCCGTGGAAATACAGGAATAAAATATAACCTGATAATGTAGCTGTCCATTGGTGAAAGAATTTTTAAAATTGGTCCAGTAGTTTTTGAGTTTATTTGTTACAAACATACAAAAATACAAATCTTTCCTCTTTATAACATTAGTGCAGAAGTGTAGATGTGCATGAAAATAATCTCGTCTGTTAATTATTTTAAAGTAATCATGTAATCAGGCTGGTTTCATAATAGTTGCAGTCAAGTGTGTGAATTATCTCTAAACATTTAATGAAACACAGACTTTATTTTTGTAGAGTGTAGAAATAGGTGGTGGTGCAAGAAGATCAGAAAAAAAACTCTCATGGTGTGAAAATGGCACTGGAGTGACTGTATTGGTGTGGGGCACAGCCACAGCGGAGCCTGCTCCATGGAGCCCAACGCTTGAGGACTTTGCAAATTTACACATTTATAAAATACATGGGTAAGTATCAACGTAAAGACAAATTTATAATGTCATGGTCCTGGGATCCGTACCTTAAAAGGAAAAGACTGAACCTTTATAAGATCACTTTGTTGTCCATCAAGTCTGTCTGTCAAGCCCTCTCATCTAGGGAATGTGTGGAGTTATTGAGTTGAAAATAAAACCATATAGTCAGGTCAACAGTTCCTTGAAGCTGTGAAAAAATCAAACTTCTAAATTGTACGTAAAAATAAGATACAGCCGTTTATGCCGTAAAAAAGTTATATTGCGACGCTCAAGGGAATAAAAATTTACTAAAACTATTAAATTTGGCAAGTAATATTGTCTTATTGTATTTACAAGTACAGTGAAAGATCGAGAACTATACATTTGTTTAAATTGAATCACAGAAAATATAGTCTTTACTTAAAATAGGTTTTGGAAACTATATTTTATGAAAAATCCTGATTTATTTATAATATTATGTACCTATTTATATGGAACCCTCTCGTCGGTGAGAGAGTCTGATTCGCACTCGTCCATATTTTTGTATTAGGCTCCATTTTTTTTTATTAATTGCAGACTGCAAGTAAACCTGACAGCATATCACCAGCTAGAGAATGAGACCTTGTCTGCCGAACTATCACATAAAGTTGATAATATTGTCCATATTATAGAGCAAATTGCTAGCCATAAGGTGAGAGTGTATTCCTATAATACTGTTTTTTGTTTAATACACATATTACTTGACACACAGGCACAATGAAACATGTTACATAATTAAAACTCTTTGGCAGTATTAAATACTTGCATTTATGCTGTGGTCTATTAAAAACCATGTTATTATGGTACTAGTACCAACAAGCCGACATTTTTTTTTTATCACTAACTGTTGCTGTGTATAAGCAAACGACTTTTGTTTTTCTGCAAAATATATTGTAAGTATAAAAAAACTTAAACTGTGCCATTACTTTTTCAATGAGTTTTTCGAAAAGCTGACATACATATTTATTACTAGCTTGACAGTGAAGGAAAACATCTAGTGGAAACGCACAGGTCCCTAAGACATGTGTAACAGACACGGTCCGGTGATGGGGTAACCTATCACGTTGAGGGTCCAAATAAAATACTGGGCTTAGTTTGATAGAGTGAGGAATGTGGTTTGAAAGAAGATGTAGTGACAAGGATAGAAAAGGGTATGTTAAGGTGGTTGGGTCATTTAGAACGAATGGATGAAAGAAGAGTAACGAAAGAGATTTATGGTGCAAATGTTGAAGGATACAAGGCAAGAGGACGCCCCAGAAGGACGTTCACGGATCAAATTAGTGACGTCCTTGAAAAAGCTGGGGTCAAGAGTGCAAAGAATAAAAGAGCGTGCATGAAAAGGCTTATGAATGTGAAGGAAGCGAGGGAAGTGTGCAAGGATCGGGCAAAGTGGCGATCCATCGTCTCTGCCTACCCCTGTGGGAAGAAGGCGTGAGCTGTATGTATGTATTAAACGCGGGTATTTTCAGAAATGGAATATCTCTGCCTACCCCTCGAGTGTATAACGCCTGAGTTATTTTTTCAGAACAGTGTCAGCCTGGATTGGCTTCAATACGAGTTGCCGGCAACTGACGATCGGGTGGTAAATCTGTCGTCTCTACATGTGAGCGCTACGCACGTGGCCCTCCCCGCTCCCGTGAGGGTAACTCGGTTGTCACCGTGTGACACTCGCCTTCTAACCGCCTGTATTGATGGCTCACTACATGTTGTTCATCACACCGCCGGCCTGACACACTCTACTAAAGCAGGATTTGTAAGTAGAGTTAGTGCTTGGCTAGTCCATAAAAAAAATACATACAATAATAATAAATAAACTTTCTCCTGTATGCTTATGGATTCAAATTTTGGTAAGTTTGACAAAATTTACAAAACCCTTCCACGAAAAAGCCAAATCCAGGTGAAGCTGTATGATCAAGTCAAAGCTTTGAGTATTAAACCAACCGGAGACGCCACTGACAGGCGTTCCCCTCTGCCAAAAAAACGTGTCGGTCTTTGAGCACACCGGTTAAATACAACTAGTTTGTTTGAGTTCACGGAGTGCTTGTATTGGTGAATGTATTTGTGTGCACCTAGTTCAAGCTAGTGTTTAATTGTTTTATCAAAAAAAGCGTTAGTTTTAACATTATTTGTGTTTGTTTCCTCGTCCCCCGCGCAGAAATTGGCAGACTTTTTTGCTAAGAAACTAGTGCGCGTGACGTCTCCTGTTGGTTTAATACTCAAAGAGTCAAAGTTACAAGTACCATGTCTTTACAATATCATTGAAGTAACAGGATAGCCTATTTCGAATCGATCAGACCTGTGGATATTGCTCATTATTCATTCATCAACCTGCAAAGAGATTGATTGATTTTGATTTTCGAAAAAAATTTTTTTTAATTTTCAGAAAAAAGGCTCAATAGATTTTCATGAATAAACACTTCACCAAGTCACCTTTCAAACAGAAAAACGTACTGGCGACTGCTAGTATTTTATAAACAAAAAAAAATGTTGCTATTATAAATATTTGGTTAGCAAGAAAAATCTGCTAATAAATCATTTGGACACCATACTATGGTTTGAAGAAAAAATTTAAAAAAATAATTTTACGCCTTGCACCCCCGTCATGTGTAAATAGACCCGGTCCGGCGATGGGCTCACCACCTATCACGTTTAGGGGTCTACTATAATATATCTCGTGAAAAGTGGGTATATCCAGTAATGGAATACCTCTGCTTACCCCCTCGGGGATAAAGGCGTGAGATTTTTTTATTTTGACGTGACAACGTCATATAAATTCGATGGAGCCGGCTGCATGCACGAAAAATTATGACGTATGCGGCGTTCCAGTGCAAGCAAAAGCGCGCAACGAGCGACAAAGAGGCACAATCCATTTGTGTATTTTCTTATGACGTTGCTGTCACGTTCAACTATCGTCCGTAAACCGACTTGACAGACAATCGTTTTTTTTTTATTTTATACTTGACCATATGTATGATGATAAACTGCCAAATGTTGGCTGTGAAGATAGCGACCGACTTGCGGTGGGCCGGCGAGCTGGTGGTGGCGGCCGAGGACGCTGGCCGGCTGCAGTGCTTCGACCGCGCGCTGTCGCTGCTGCACCACCACGCCAAGTGCATCGACCTCACCGCCTACTTACGGTATTACTGTTACCTAGGATTAGGGATGTGGAGAAATCGATTATTATTTTGTAATACTTAATCGATTTGTTAAATAGAAATAATCGATTATATTTTCACACATTTTAATAGTTTTTTTGTAAACAGCACCATCTGTGCACTCAATGAAGAAATTTGAAGTAAGTTCACTATAATCACAAAATTATAATTTTTCGCATAAATTGTTTTTGTTTTTGTTTTTTTAATTTGATCTATTATTTTGAAAAATCGACTAATTTTAAAAAGCACAAAATAGATTTTTAATGTCACACACATCCCTACGTAGAATGTATTTTTTTCTTTTTTTCACCTAACTTGTGTTGGACAGGCATTTAATAATACAATAACAGTATAATATATGCTTTTCTCGAGTTTTCTCTATATAAAAATAGTCCTCCAAAACCGTCTAGACGGCTTGACTCATTGGTCATGCAGTCTCATTTAGGTATAAATATTAAGCAGTAAGAGTTGAAAAATTAACAATTAAAAATTTTTAACAACGGATATTATCTAAGATTTTTTTTTAAAATTTTTTTTGTTTATCATCGGATTCCCGCCAAAAACACTAGAATATTGATGTTTGTAATTTCAGAGATGCTAAGCGGTTCCAGCTTCTGGCCAGTATGAGCACGAGAGGCGGGCCCCTAATTTTGGCGTCTTTTACGGGGGGACCATTCACGCTCTTGCGTATAAGCCACCCGCGGTTGTTGACTGTAAGAACATACTACTACAAAAGAAATTAGATAATATCACTACATAGTATAAAACAAAGTTGCTTTCTCTGTCCCTATATCCCTATGTATGCTTAAATCTTTAAAACTACGCAACGGATTTTGATGCTTTTTTTTAATAGATAGAGTGATTCAAGAGGAAGGTTTTAGTATTAGCATTGCACCCGTACGAAGCCGGGGCGGGTCGCTAGTCACTAATAAACAACAAGTCTGTCAGCATCAATAGCTGTATATTTTCATGACCCTTGCGTTCCTTAAAACAAAAAAGGCCATCATTCGATGATATCGCCATCTATCTTTAGTGAATGCACTAGTTTTTCTTTTTTCAAAAAACGCCTTATTTGCAAGTGACTTTGTTTATTACGCTTTCACGTCTAAACCACTAAAATGTTTTTTTATCGTTTTATTAGCTAGTAACATAGGCTATATTTTATTCCCGCATTCCCACGGGAACCGGAACTACGCGGGTAAAACCACGCGGAACAGCTAGTATACACTAATATTATTAAGAGGAAAGATTTGTATTTTTGTAACGAATAAACTCAAAAACTACTTATTTCACCAATGGAAAGCTACAATATCCCTTAGTAACATAGACTAAATTTCATTCCCGTATTCCCACGGGAACGAATTAATTCTGAGACATGTGTAAACAGACCCGGTCCGGCGATGGGCTCACCACCTATCACGTTTAGGGGTCTAATATATCTCGTGAAATGTGGGTATATCCAGTAATGGAATACCTCTGCCTACCCCCTCGGGGATAAAAGGCGTGAGATTATATTATTATTATTATTTCCAGGCGTGGATCCGCGTGGGTCGGCCGTCGAACGCAGTTTCCCTGCTCCGGGCCCTGGACTGGGAGGCGGACGGCCCAGAGGGCCTCTGGGCGGTCAACCGGCTCGTTTGCGACTCCACTAGGGCACGCCTTCAAGGCGCCAAGGGTACACTATTGTTCTTACAACCTTTTTTTATAATTATAATAAATTGCGGGACACAATCCACACACGGCTATTTTGAGCTCCAAGCTTCCGCCCAGGCAGCCCTGTAGCCAAAGTCAAAGTCAAAATGTTTTATTTAATGTAGTCCACTTATTGAACGTCATTTCAACTCCACCGCTTCAGCATATATAGTTGAGAAGAAGGGGGGCAAGAAACTCCTCAACATAACATTATTTTAATCAATTCTTACTTAATACCAAATTGGCTTACATAATTTCGTTATTTTTCGGTGTCGTATGCTGTGCTGGAGGAAATCTGTTCCAAGCATATTGTCATTTATATAGTCGTCTAGTTTGTAATCCGCCATTTTCCAAAGTGTTTTACATGTTTATCCAAAGAGATTTAAATATAATAGGGCATAGAGGGGGTATTGGGAATATTTTCATACATTCATATCATCATGCCTTATTATATTTTAATCTCTTTGTGTTTAACATGAGTTTTGAACACAGTTCGAGGCAATTTCAAGCTTCCCCCCTAAACCCCTGTAGACCCTGTGGCGGTTACTACTTGCACTTGGGCCAGCCCCTTACAATTTGCGAAATCGCCACATCTTCCGCTCCGCCTATGAACTCTGGACCTAGCATGCAGATCGCCACCGTCCTGGGGGCCAATTCTACTAAATGACAGCGGTGATAGTTGTATGACTGTGGTCACTCAATGGTGATATTATGTCAAATTTTGACACTTTTCGTATTCTGTTAACTGTCAGTTTTCACAATCATTCAACTATCATTGTTGACCACTTTTGGTATTCTACTATTCCTACCATGGAATGGCGCTGTCCAGTGATTGCTTTTTTCCCCTTATTTAAAGGCATTGGCAATTTAGCCATCAGCCCTAAACACGACACGAAATTCAGATTTTAGCTCTGCTTCAGAGTCTATGCACAAAAGTACACAAGTTTCTTCAAAACTTATCGAAATGTCACATGTACCATACATAAAATCAATCATCTAAAGATTTTAGTGCCGAAAACCCGAAATAAAACTAATGACACGCGTGGTAGTAATAGTTATATATGGTAGGCAACACCTAACGTAGTCCATAGTCATTCCATTGTTATGCCACTATGATTTTAGTGGAATACAAATTAGATGTCATAGTTGCCAGTTGCAGCATAATGGAATGATAGTTCGATGACAATGGCTGACATTTAGTGGAATTGGCCCCCTGTTTTACCTTGCGAGCTCGGACATCATGCACCGTGTGCGCATCTCTGCCGCACCTCAACCGTCTCACCGGAGCGACCCTCGCCTCGCCGATGGACAGTCCGTTCTGCTCAAAGAGATTAAAATTTAATAAGGCATAGAGGGTACAAAGCGAGGAAAATTTGAAGTCAAAAGTTATTCCAAGTGGAATAAGTCTAGTACAATTTCGACCGAATTACAGCTCGCGTTCATACTAACTGACATAACAAGGACATGACGCTTAGGCTTCAAAGTTTTGTATGAAAATATTCCCAATGCCCCCTCTATGCCCTATTATATTTAAATCTCTTTGGTTCTGCTTTACCCGCTACAGACGCGACGCGCTTACCTACTTACTTGCTAATTGTTTGCTTGCATTCGCTTTACTTTTGATATATCTTATTAAATTTCTAAACAGTGAATAATTAATCTTCATTCTTGTCTTCGCGTTCTTTCTTCTTCATCCTATCTACTCTAAATTAACTTCTCGCCTTCATCTCAATACTTCAGGTTCGATTACCGATCTTATGTTAGGAAGTGACAACTGCCTACAACACCTCTAAAGCCGCCAGTGAGTAAAACCGTGTGTGTCTCGTTTAAGGGGAAGCTTGTGCCCAGGCGGCCTTGGGCGCGTATCTGCTGCCTTTGGCTCCTCACGGGCCTCTGGCCCAACGCCTTTCGCCGCCCATCCACGACCTGGCCAGGAAGTTCTTTCATCATTTACTCAGGTATGCGACGTGTAATGTTGTAATTTCAAGTAATGTAATATTATTTTGCTACTAGTAGCGCCATCTGTTATCGCTGCGAGGAAAGCTATCGCGTTTTGATATTACAAAATCAATACATATTTTGGTTCAAAGTTCCTTACCACAGCAAATATTAATTTTATTTAATACTCTTTTCGCAAACATCAATCTATACCTATATATTAAACTAGCCGTTCGCAGATTTAAATACGATTTATAAATTTCTGTTGTAAAAAATACTAACAAGGTTGCAGACGGGCCTGTTGGCTCAGTTGGTAGTGACCCTGCCTTCTGAGCCGGAGGTCGCGGGTTCGATCCCCGCTCGGGGCCAACATTTGTGTGCATGAACAAGTCGGTTGGCTTCGGGTCTGATTGGTTTAATATTTATTTAAGTATGTTTATCAGTTGTTTAGTACTCATAGTACAGGGCCTGCCTAGTTAGTTAGAGACTAAATAACCGGGTGTAAATTTTGTCCTACAATTTAAAAAAAAATGTGTCGACAATTTTATTTTATTTTTATTTATTCGGAGAAAAAACAGTACATAGTGTATGTAAATTCTTATGGGGTATGTTTGTATTTCACTTACATAGGTAACACTATGCCCATGGACATTTCTCGCTAAGATGTAACAAATAAAAACTTAATAGTAATCCAGTTAGAATTTGAAAAGATAGAAATGCAAAGCTCGCGCGAACATACACCCACCGACCTATAATCATAGAGTTTTATGGTGTTTAATATAATATGGGAGTTTTTGTAATAATATATCAGAAAAGTGGTGACTATAGAACGCATGCCAAAATTGAAAGCATCAATATAAAATCAGTCAAGCATTACAAAAAACTCTGGGCTAGCCCTACGACAGCGTCTTGGGATCGTTGAAACAACACTAGCGGAGTTAAGTAGCGAGGTAATAAAGTGAGGCCTACCGATTACTGTATACCTATATCTCAGCATAGGAGAACAAGATTTCATGCACCTTCCGCCTGTAACCAGCATCAGACTCATGAAAAAGGTCGACGTCTTTAAATAATTTGTTAAACGTATTGCACATTCGGTGCAGTGGAGCCCTCACCCCAAAGTTAGACAAGGTGTTGTTGATCACGAAAACATTGCGCGATCTGAGTCTACGATAAGTAGAAAAGTGTAATTTACTAATTAATAGGTTGCAATTGTACGAGCTATTACAGATGTTACGTACAGTGACTGCGTCAAAAAAGATACGCCTTTTATATAAAGGCAAAAGTTTGTATTTCTTGAGTAGGTCCTCATATGACATATAGTTGGAGGTTAGACGACGATGCATTGCTCTTAAGAATTTCTTTTGCACCATTTCCATTTTATTTTTGTATATGACTATCTACATATACGTTACGTGCCTAAACATGCCCCCAAAAAACACTGTTCGCTTTTCGTGCGTTCATCGATTTATAAGACGTTAAAAAAGTCATCTCAAATAAAAAAAAAACACGGCTTTTATCCCCGAGGGGGTAGGCAGAGGTATTCCATTTCTAGATTTACCGGCTTTTCAGGAGATGTTCTTTGGACCCCTAAACGTGATGGGTCCATCGCCGGACCGGGCGTTTATACATGTCTCAGAATTAAATCTGGGACCTGCGGGTTTCCTCACGATGTTTTCCTTCAACGTAAGCTAGTAATAAATATGTACGTAAGTTTTGAAAAACTCATTGGTACATGCCAGGATTCGAATCCGGCCCTCACTGATTATCATCATGTGAAGCAGGCTCTTTAACTGTAAGGCTATCACTGCTCTAAAAGACAACTTAGTTAGGGTAATAAGTAATAACGTTAAACATCTCCGTGGCAGAGCAGCACCTTAACGGTTAAAGAGCCGGCCGAAAATCAGTGAGGCTCGGGTTCGAATCCTGGCACGTACCAATGAGTTTTTCAAAAACTTACGTACATATTTGTCACTAGCTCAACGGTAAAGAAAAACGTGAGGAAACGAAGGTCTCATAATTAATTCTGAGACATATGTCAATAGACCCGGTCCGGCGATGGGCTGAACACCTATCACGTTTAGGTGTCCAATGTATCTCGTGAAATGTGGGTATATCCAGTAATGGAATACCTCTGCCTACCCCCTCGGGGATGAAAGGCGTGAGATTATTTATTTACTAGCGACCCGCCCCGACTTCGCACGGGTGCAATTCTTATACTAAAACCTTCCTCTTGAATCACTCTATCTATTAAAAAAAAACACATCAAAATCCGCTGCGTAGTTTTAAAGATTTAAGCATACTCGTACAAAGGGGCATAGGGAAATAAGGACATAAGGACAGAGAAATCGACTTTGTTTTATACTATATATAATATAATCTCACGCCTTTTATCCCCGAGGGGGTAGGCAGAGGTATTCCATTACTGGATATACCCACATTTCACGAGATATATTTGACCCCTAAACGTGATAAGTGGTGAGCCCATCGCCGGACCAGGTCTTTTTACACATGTCTCAGAATTAATTCTGAGACCTGCGGGTTTCCTCACGATGTTTTTCCTTCACCGTCGAGCTAGTGATAAATATGTACGTAAGTTTTGAAAAACTCATTGGTACATGCCAGGATTCGAACCCGAGCCTCACTGATTTTCGGCCGGCTCTTCAACCGTCCGGGCTATCACTGCTCGATTATACTATGTAGTGTTTTATACTATGTAGTGATTATTAATTTGCCATCTCCGTGGGTGTTAGGCGCGGGCGCGTGGAGAAGGCCCTGAGCCTGGCGGTGGACCTCTCGGCCGCGGACCTGTTCGTGGACGCTCGTTGGGCGGCCGAGAGGCGGGGGCTGGGCGGGCTGCACCGGGAGGCCGCCGCCCTGGCCAAGCAACACGCCGCGGGGGCACAGCATCGGACAGGTGGGTACATGGACAGGTCATGATCGGACAGGATATACATGGACAGGTCATGATCGGACAGGATATACATGGACAGGTCATAATCGGACAGGATATACATGGACAGGTCATAATCTGACAGGATATACATGGACAGGTCATGATCGGACAGGTGTGTATATGGACAGTTCATATTCGGACAGGTGTATATATGTCACCGTAAAATTACAAACACCGTTAGATTATAATCTATCTCGCGAGATTGTAGACTGTCGAAAGATTGTGAACCGAACATACTGCTTACAATTTAACGCATTATTTTTCGATAGATTATAATATATCGAAGTGAAACTGATAGATCACAATCTCTCCAGCGTTAAATTGTCAACTGTCCAAGGACTGTCCCTGATTGGTCAGTCTTGCCGTAGTTATTTCTGTGCCCATAGAGTTAGGAATCAACCACAGATGTCAGTCAAACAAAATAAAAGCATTAAAAAAATTGTGACATTAAGTATATTATATTTATTTTTTTAGTAGGTAAGTAATCAATAATTCTGAGAATCAGTGAGGTTCGAGTTCAAATCCTGGTATGTACCAATGAGTTTTTCAAAACTTACGTACATTATTCATCACTAGGTCGACGGTGAAGGAAAACATCGTGAGGAAACCCGCATGTCTCAGAATTAATTCTGAGGCATGTGTAACAGACCCGGTCCAGCGATTGGCTCACCACCTATCACGTTTAGGGGTCGAATATTCTCGTGAAAAGTGGGTATTTCCAGAAATGGAATACCTCTGCCTACCCCCTCGGGGATACTAGGAGCGAGTTTTTTTTTTGAGTAAAGATTTTTGTTTTGTATTTTTTTTTCTAAGGGACAATTTTGTTACGTTTTCGATTTTTATTCAAGTTAATGTTTGATTTGTTTCGGAGAGTAAACCTTTTCACGTTTTCAATTAGTTTTTTAATCTAGATCTTATTTTGTGATCGTTTTTTTTTAAGTGAAAATTTTGTTACTTTTTAATTTAATTTATGTTTGAGAAAAAATATTTCTGTTTTTTTGTTCCATATTTTTCTTAACATAATGTCAGAACTATTGATTACCTATATACTAAATAATAAATACAATATACGGTTCTTAACTGATTAATGTCACAATTTTTTAAATGCTTTTATTTTGTTTGACCGACATCTGTGGTTGATTCCTAGCTCTGTGGGCACATAAATAACTACGGCAAGACTGACCAATCAGGGACAGTCCTTGGACAGTTGACAATTTAACGCTGGAGAGATTGTGATCTATCAGTTTCACTTCGATATATTATAATCTATCGAAAAATAATGCGTCATATTGTAAGCAGTATGTTCGGTTCACAATCTTTCTACAATCTCGCGAGATAGATTATAATCTAACGGTGTTTACAATTTTACGGTGACATATATAAACAGGTCATTATTGGACAGGTGTATACATGGACAAGCCACAATCGGACAGGATACACATGGACAGGTCATAATCGGACAAGTGTATACATGGATAGGTCATAATCGGACAGGATACACATGGACAGGTGTGTACATGGACAGGTCATAATCGGACAGGTATGTAAATGTACAGGTCATAATCGGACATGTGTATATATAAACAAGTCATAATCGGTTAGGTGTATACATGTACAGGTAAATATGCTGTTAGTACTTCGAACAAAATACAATGATTATAAGTACAAACAAGATCTGGCCTTACCTTCTTATTTATAAGGCTCAATATTTTCTGAGAAATCAAGTACTCGAGACTTTATCAGAATTTCACTCTGAAATTAGCTCTGATAACAAAATATCTGCAGTACCTCGTCTACGTCCATGCGTAACAATCTACACTTCGCCTGCACAAATATAGTACCGCCAAATGGTCGGTAAAAAAAGTTATTGCTCAGCCATTTACTCAACTTCAAAGCTGCCAAGTTAAAACGGCCTTACTGTATTTTTGTATGTTTGCACCGAATAAACTCAAAAAATACTTTACCGATTTTAAAAATTCTGTCACCAATAGGAAGCTACATCATCAGGGAGTAACACAGGCTAAATTTTATCCCCGTGTTCCCATGGAAACGGAAACTACGCGGTGAAACCGCGCTTAACAGTTTGTAACTTAACATTCTTATTTCAGGATCAGAATGCTCGGATTCGTGTTCGCAGTGCAGCTCAGAATCGTATTCAGGCTCGGATGAAACGAGCCCCTCTCCCGAAGCCAAGACCAAGCCACCGCCTTTGCCTCGAGTGGCCATCCAGAACCCGACCATAATGCCAGTACCCATCTCCCAAGCCGAGCCGATGTCCACGAACAGCATACGACCAAACTTGCACCAATACTTAGAAAGAGACAACACGATATGGCACACGGCCGTTAGAGACGATACGCATGTCACAAGAAACACATACGACATCAAACCGATATTGAGCTCTAATATGCGATGGAATAGCGTCGATAATGTCCTGTTAAATTACAGGCAAGGGAAGCACAGTTTGGTGCCTGTAAAGGGGCCGCAAGAAGAAAGGACTCCTGTGCATTATAGACATTTGTACCAGACTGAACTTCGAGAGGAGTTGCCTAACACGTTATATAGGTATTGTAGTAATATGTACCGTCCGAGTACAATCAACGAAAGAAGCTTTAGACAGGAGCTCGATGTACCAGAGAGAACAGCGAATAGATTGGGAGAAAAAAATAAAGTCAAGTTTTCAGACACGGTCACTGTGTCTGTTATGCCCGTAAGTTGAAATTATTTTTATTAAAACTATTACTAGCTAGACGGTGAGCAAAACATCGTGAGGAAACCCGCAGGTCCCAGAATTAATTCTAGCAGCAACAGGCGTATTAAAATTTACCCAAGGAAAAACTGCCTGCCAAATTTGTTAAGGCAATCAGTTCCAGTGTGTCTTCACTTAATAAATATGTCAGGCACTTTTTTGGGTAAATTTTAATAAATGTTAAGTACATCTTTTCATTTTGATTAATGGAGGTATGAAGCTACAACTAAAATACATAAATGAAGTAAATATGTAGCAATTATAGACGCAACACATTTTGGGAAACTCTGCCTACTTGACTCTAAACTAAGAGGCGACCAGCCAACCTGACGTCAGGATAGCTAGTCAAAAAAAAATTCTTATTCCCAAATACACATGCTATGTAGCAATTATTTATAGTATGTAGCAAATATAAGCAAATATGTAGCAATTCTCGAATCAACTCTCATTGACAATGAGATTAAAAAGAGCTGCCCTTGAGTTTCTTGCTGGCTCTTCTCGGGGTACTGCATTCGGAAACAGCAGCTCGTCGGTGGAGATGGGCTGCTGTTTGCATTTAGCCAATCTTCATGGACGAGTTTAGAGTGCCTTGTTATTATAAAATATAGACGTTTCTAAGTGTATATTTTAATACCAATAGAAAATAAACGATTTTGAATTTTGAATTTGAATTTGACCAACGCCGCAGACAACCAGCCATCCTGACGGTCACAATACTATGCATTTGTAATTAAATAAAAAGCAATCATCGAGGTATAGTATGTACCTACAAATTTGTACGGAAGCCTCGGTGAGCGAGTCCGACTCGCACTTGCCCGTTTTTTTACCGAGGCTTAAGCTTCGCTGGCAGAATAAAATTAAAATATATAAAATGCTTATTATATCTGCTTAAAGTATTAAAATATTAAATGAAAATTATACAATGTATTTTAGTTCTTTTAAATGTTTTTATCATTGGAGCGGCTTAACTTCTTATAAGTTAGTTTTTTTCATTTATATGAAGAGAAATTGACGGGCCTGTTGGCTCAGTTGGTAGTGACCCTGCCATCTGCATCGGAGATCGCGGGTTCGATTCCCGCTCGGTGGCAACATTTGTGTTCTTGAACGTGTTGGCTTCGTGTCTGGTCGTTTAATATATTTGTATTTACGTATGTTTATTAGTTGTTTAAAATGTACTGAAATAGCAAGGGGTGACGTCATAGTTTCTAGAACTCAACAAAAAAAGTGTAGCACTTTTTTAACTGTTTTATTATTATAGAATTTGATGTAGTGAGCAGTGATAGCCCGGACGGTTAAAGAGCCGGCCGAAAATCAGTGAGGCTCGGGTTCGAATCCTGGCATGTACCAATGAGTTTTTCAAAAACTTACGTACATATTTATCACTAGCTCGACGGTGAAGGAAAACATCGTGAGGAAACCCGCAGGTCTCAGAATTAATTCTGAGACATGTGTAAACAGACCCGGTCCGGCGATGGGCTCACCACCTATCACGTTTAGGGGTCCAATATATCTCGTGAAATGTGGGTATATCCAGTAATGGAATGGAATACCTCTGCCTACCCCCTCGGGGATAAAAAAAGGCGTGAGATTATATTATTATTATTATAATTTGATGTAATTATAAACTGATAATCGAAACACATGTTTAGAGGTGCTCTGGGATAATCTTTTTAATGAATACTTATAATTAAATTTTGATACCGTCGACTACCTACCTACCTATTTACCTACCTATTTATGGTGATTATTATTTGCACCGCCAGGACGCGTGTCCGTCTCCGGCGGGCGAGCTGTTGGCCAGCCTGCCTCTGAGCCCCCCGCACGCCTACCTGGCCGCCTTCACTCCCAACAGGCCCTCGGCCCCCGGTACTGCGCCCGACTACGTACAACTCTGACCGAGCACGTTTGTTTGCACCCCACTATTTTGCCATTCATAGGTACTCCCCCCAATATTGTCAGTTTACTCAGTTTTATTTTTAATCCTTCCACAACCAATGTCTAAATCCAATTTTAAATCTTTTCGTGTCCATTTTGCCAGGGTAGGTAGTATATCCAAAAATTTTCTACCCTTAAATATTTGCACTTAATTCAAAATGACCTTATGAACGACCAAATACCCCAACTTGTTTAATATTTTGTTAATCAATTAGCCTGTATTACTTACTATAAAAAAAGATCTTATTATCTTCTTTTTACTATATAAAAATAAGTCGGGTTTTCCTTCCTGACGATTTAACTCCAGAACTGACGAACCGATTTCCATGGTTTTGCATTAGTTGGAAAGGTCTAGGGCTCCGCAAGGTTTATAGCAAAGAAAATTTAGCATTGCACCCGTGCGAAGCCGGGGCGGGTCGCTAGTTTATTATAAATAATGACAATTGATATGAACTGAGCACGGAACCCTTCGTGTCGTGTCAGACTCGCATTTGGTTATTATAAAAATACCAAAAGAACGTATGAGCGATCCGATAGAGCGGTAATTGGTCAGTCATGGTCATTTTAAACTGTCTATGCATGCATTCTATCCTCGTCAACGGCTGCCTTGCCTCGCTGCACTTTATTTTGTCACCTACCAAGCGCAAGCATGCCAGGTTCATGGGTGCACATTGAAAAATATTGTATTTAAATGATTCGATAGACGAAGGTTAAGGTCAAAGAGATTAAAATATAATAAGGCATAGAGGGGCCAATAGAGAGAAAATTTGTAGCCGACAAGTTATTCCAAGTGGAATAAGTCTAGTACACTTTCGACTGAATGACAGCTCTCGTTCATACTAACTGACATGACGCTTGAGCTTCAAACATGCTTCAAAGTTTTGTATGAAAATAATCCCAATGCCTTATATTTAAATTTTAATCTCTTTGGTTAAGGTATACTTGCATGCTTGGTTTTGCTGTGAAGTTGATCTATCCTATTTACGCCCGTGACTAGAACCTAACCACTTGAAGTTTCTGCAGTGTAAAAAAATAATACTGACATTATTTCTTTTACAGATAATGCCGCTCAGAAACCGCCTAAAATAAAAGTAGTCCATTTCGGCATGGTGTAAATAAATTAGTTTTTAAGAAAAAAGAAAGAAAGAAAGAAAAAGTGTTTATTCACAGAATTAATTTTTACAAGACACATTATTACCTCCGCCAAACTGCAAAACAGTTTGTTGGCAGACATAGCTCCTTTTTTTTACATGTTTTTTGTATATATTTTTATAATGACACTTTTTCACATTAGTATAATAAAACTATTCCAATTAAATTATTTACAAAAATGATAGATGTACCTACTTATGTATTTTATTTTTTAATGCAGTTTATGTGACACTACAACTGATTATATCGACAGGAAGGTTATTAAAAATAGTTTTATTAAAATGTGTATGTTTACGAGCAGTGCCGTAACTAGGGCGGTGCTAGCGATGCACGGGTACAAGGCTAACCCTGGAGAGGCGCAGAAATGACTAGACCTGGGGGCGTACCACCATCACTTTAAAAACTATCATAGTTCATAACGTTTTGTTTCAAGGTCAAAACAATATTCGGATTCGTACAGAAATATTTATATAAGAGGTCGTTACCTCTCATATAAATATTGTTTTATTCCGGCATAGAGATGTTAAAGAACGAATGATTGTATCATAAATGTGTATTCAATATCGAGATGCAGCCTCATTTTCAAATAGCGTAATCACTTACGCAGTCAAACAAGCTTCAACAATGAAAGTTATTATTTTTGACATAAAACAATATTAAAACAAGCTTACTTTATAAGGCCGTCATGGTCCGAAAATTACAACAATACTGTTATACGGTTGTTTTAGATGAGAGATGGATAGATGGTAGTTAGTAGCATACGGACAATACCTATTATTCATTGCATAATAAGGGTGTAGGTAGATCCGACGGACTTATATATTTCTCTTACAAAGCTACATAACCTAAACATTTAGATTTTAGATATATTTTTATAGACATTGTCAATTTTATTGTCTGAGTCGGTTAACAGGGCGCATATAGGCATGGGCGTAGCTAGGGGGGGGCCAGGGTGGGCCCACCCTAGAAAAATACCCTTCCTCATACATAAAATAACTTCATCCTCAACTACCGAAATCGAAAACTACCTTCAAAAAGCTAAACACAGAAAACTTAAAATAGTTCTAGTTTGAAAACATATTTTTCAAATTTCAAGGTCGTGGAGTGGACCTATTTATGTGCGTCTGGATTGAGGGACCATTTTTGAAAGTATTGAGAAACGAAATGACCCTTACAGGGCATTTAGTAAAAATTTGGTAAAACTTAAAGCAAAGAATCTTAAATTTCTTAAACGTGAAACAAAAGAGTTATGGTCAAATAACTTGGGCCCTCAATCCTGACGCCTGCATAAAGCGGCATATCCTAATCTCAGAAAGTAGGTATTATCCCTGGCCCTGGGATAATAAATTTAATTTGAGAATTCAGTGAAGATTTTCTTAAATACATTGAGAAATTCCCAAATCTTAAGAATGTGATAATACAGATTTATGGCGGTTTAGCTTAGGCCCTCAATTCGTGAATATCTGTACTGAGGAATCAGCCAAACAAAGGAGTTTATCTAAGGAAAGAGATTAATACGACTCTAATATATTTGAGTTCAATATCGCTCAATATCGTTGGTAAATTAGTTAAAACAAATAACGACACAAAAGTCGATTGTAAAAAACTAAATAAAAATCGAATTTTCTTAAAACGTCTGAACCGAGGGCCCAATATTTTCGGCAGTATTAACTAGGCTAAGCCTTATACACTACCGCACTTTAGGTCAAGTATTTTAACCAATTTTTAATTAAAATGCAACAAAGCGTCCATTCATCTAAATGCCATACTTTAAGAGAAAATTGATTTAGAATTTTATATAGGGGAAATTCTGTAGGTTAATGCAATACTGCCGAAAATGTTGGGCCCTCAGTTCAGACGTTTTGAGAAAATTCGATTTTTATTTACTTTTTAACAGTTAAATTTTGTGTTGTTATTTCTTTTTAACTAATTTACCAACGATATTGAGCGATTGGAACTAAAATATATTAAAGTCGTATTAATCTCTTTCCTTAGATAAACTTATGTTTTACTAATTAATCAGTACAGATATTCACGAATTCAGGGCCCAAGCTAAAATGCCATAAATCTGTATTTATCATTCTTAAGATTTGGGAATTTCTTAATGTATTTAATAAAAATAAAAATATAAAAATTATTATCCAAGGGATAGTACTTTCTGAGATTAGGCTATGCCACTTTATGAAGGAGTCAGGATTGAGGGCTCCAGTTATTTGACCATGACTCTTTTGTTTCACGTTTAAGAAATTGAAGAATCTTTGCTTTAAGTTTTACCAAATTTTTACTAAATGCCCTGTAAGGGTCATTTCGTTTCTCAATACTTTCAAAAATGGTCCCTCAATCCAGACGCACATGATCTATTTATATATTTTTGTTTTTTTTTCCTTACTTCAATGTCGATTTGATTTACCTTGTTGTTCGTAATTTAAGAGCGGAGATCTTGTAAGTGTATACTTAGCTATATTAGCGACTTAAACTACATAGTCTTGGCCAGGACACAGATAAAAGAAAAAGAATTAGTATAATAGGATAGGATAACTGAAATCAATACTTGATTCCTACATACCATCTTGCCGCGCCGTGGCCGGCCGATTCATGGCTGGGGCCATGGCCCCCCCTAGGAAAAATCCCTAGCTACGCCCATGCATATAGGGCTAGTTACGGCACTGTTTACGAGGTCAATTTATATCTTAGATAAATATATTACTTATAATATAACTCTTTCACGCAAAAACTACTGAATGGATTTTTTGTTGAAACTGTACACAATAAATAAATGTTATATTTTTATATTGGAATGCATTTAATAGTAATAGTACATTATGATATAAGTGCGGTAGGTTGAAAATTACAGCCGAGGCGATATTGCTATTTTTTGCGATTGCAAGTAAGCAGAGGCTGTAATTATCAAAGCGCACGTATATCATACGACGTTTTATAACACATTTGCGAGGAAATAAAATAAAACTCCGACTATGGTAAACGAATAAAAACAATACAGCGTTAAGAAAAAGCGCGCGGCGCGCATCTTAATTTTTTTTAGGCAAAGGCACAAAAACAGCCAGTATTACTAATAAAGTAAATTAATATTTTTGTGTTTTTGTTACAGATTAATTGGTTATAACTTATAATTTACTGTCAAAATTAATTAAATTAAATAATTATGTACATAAATATTTCTTTAATATATTTTATCTCCCAAAGTTAATTTTAATCATAAAATGTTGACAACTTTTTTGACATAAAAACTCTTTGCTGAGATTTTAAAAAGTACCGTTCGTTTTAAGACGGAGCATCTTGATAAACCGTGCGTTTTACTTTACACTTACCGCACTTGGGCGTAATGAGATACAATACGATATTGAAATTGGTGAAATAAGACACCTTTTACGAGCAAATGTGTTATAAATTAATTTATTATTAAGTATACAATAAATATGCTCACGCCTGAGGGGTTTGGCAGAGGTATTTCATTTCTATAAATACCCACTCACCAGTATATTTTTAGGACCCCGAAATATGACGTATTATATAGGATAGACGGATATAGAGGTGCTCCCTCACAGAGTGCATTCGCCTGTAATGCAACGTTACATTACATCAGTGAGGGAGAAGAACCGAGTAGGTATTACAGTATATTTTGTGTAAAAACACTTGTGGAATCCACTAAACACTGAACATCAGGCAAATGCTCGGCAATCATGGAGGCAGTGTAACGTAACTAAAAATCGAATGTAAATGTTACATTACCTACAGGGTAAATTCTCACTGTGATGGGAGCACCTTTATGTAAGTTAATTTAGTTTATGTATGTATATTGTTTCATAAAACAATATTAAGTATGCAAATCGAATCCATCTGTTGTCGAATATCGTAACCATAATTTTATTCTTGTTGAACTATTGTTGATTTATTAGTATTTACAGATGTCTTATTTTCTAATTATATTTTTATCTTTTAATATTTTGTAGTGTTATTTATTTTTCAACACACTTGCTCATAAAGTGGCTCTAATTTCACTGCAATTAGGCACATAATGACACCTATAATCAAACTGAGACTTTTTGTTTGCTATTATTCACTAGTGAGTTATAGATTTTTTTTTTCAATTTTGTTGCTAGAGTTGCTTTGTTCTTAAAAAAGTTTCGATACAAAAAAGATCGTATTCAATCGTACTAATAAATTAATACACAAATATGGCTTGCTCATTTCATGCAACTTCGTATTTAAATAGATCATTTCAACTTGTACGTGTTTAATAAACAAAACTTTCACTCAAATATAACTTTGGTTTTCTCTGTAAAAACTTTAAATACCCCATTTTGTACGTGGCTAAAACGCTATCCACGACAAACCAAAGAAAAAGAAACCTAATTTTTTTAGTCCATGGCCGATCGCCATTGTAAGATGCGAGCGCATAGGAAAACGAGGCTGTATGGGCCTAGATCCTTTTGCCTTTTCCAAATTATATAAATAAAAAATTGGAAAACCAATTAATTTTCCCCGCCATTGCGAATGATTATTTTAAAATGATTTTTTAGTATTATTTATTCACAAGTGTGTTGAAAAACGTCGTATGATACACGTGTGTATTGATGATTACCGTCCTCGGCTCTCTTATGACCCTCGCCTACGGCTCGGGTCTCAATGGCGCCTCAGCGGTAATCACCAACTTTACTCACTTGTACCATAATGTACTATTTCTGACTCCTACCTACTAGTAATCTGTGCGTATTCTGCAGTGAAATAACCCGTATAGTACGCTTCTCCGAGTATAGTTTGAGTAGCATATGGAATGGAATTATTTATTGCGAGTAAAATAAAGAGATAGGTATTTCTAGAAGTCTTTTTTTGATAACACACTTTTGTTGAATTTCAAAGAGTTTTACATGCTGTATTACAAACTCCCAACAATTTCGCGTCGCTAAAATAAATATTCTCACGGATTATCCCCAAAGGGGTAGAAGCATATTCCATTCTTGTTTTTTTTTTAGTTAAATAGGGGGCGATACCAACGATAGGGGGCCCCAGTTTGCATTTTGGCAGTGAGTAGGTACACCCACAGGATGCACTGCTCTCTTTGCATAGGTATCTAATATACTAATTTATATTTAATCATACGTAAGTACGTTCATAGTTGCGAATAATTTTTTATCGATTTATCAGAAGTGGAAACATTCGGCAAATTGCCATGGAACCACAGTTCCCCTTGGAACTAGTAGTGGGTGACTCACCGGGACCACAAGTAAAATGTGGATTGAATGTGTACCTAAGGTTATAGTACAAGGATGGCAGATGTACTTAGGTTTGGCATATATTTGATCAAGGCTGGGCGTGCAGCGGGACCCTCGGCCTTAGAGAGATATGGTTGGTATATATCTATACCTAGTACCCTCGCCCAAACTTACTGAACGTGTATTGAAATAATTTGTACCCCGATGGTTTTAAACTAAATTAAAAAATAAGAAAGTCTCTATCCAGCGGGGCCCTCCGTAAGTATGCATTCAATGGTTTTTTCAATTGCATTTAAGTATAGTACCCCAGGACCCCTTTACAAAATAACAATTACTTTTCATCTAAGAGATATAGTTTTTATATAAAATCGAGTGGAAGTTCTAATCGATCCAGTGGCGCCCTCCCTGGATTGGCAGTGAACAGCCGTTTTGTATTTTTTTTCGTTTAGTACCCTTAGTAAAAATAACTCTTAACAAGTAATATGTTTAAAAATACATACTACTAGAGAGCTGCGTAGAGGTACACGGGCTGGGCACACAGAATATTATGAAAGGTACGCTAATGTATCATCATCCCAGCAACACCAGGGCTAGTGTGTTTTAATTTCCATCTCTGATGTGAAGAAACTGGCGTGCTCAAGAGGCGATAAGTCTGGTTTTCTACCAGAATCCAAAATCAAACAAGCATTTAGTTGTTGTCACTTGTAATAATTTGGTTCTTCAGTTACATTTTTAAATGAACAGTAATAGATGTATTATAAAATAATGGAATTGAAATAGATGATTAATCCTTAAGCTTCTTCTTAGGGCGGAGGTTGTTGGTGTGACCACACTTGGTTTTGCGGCAGTTAGTTGCACGGGGGTGCAGGCGAGCATAGCACTTGCGACAGATCATCTTGTCACAATTGTATTTCATTGCCAAGATACGGAGAGAAGGCTCAATAGTTCCTGAAGTAGAAAAATATGCATATTAATTTTGTAGACGCAATTTGGGATTCAACAAGCATTGAATAAATCTTATAGCCTTGTTGATTCAAGTCATGCTAAAGCCACAAATTTTTCAACTAATTTTTTTTATTAAATCTAACCCAAGTTTCCTAAAATGTTGTTACCTAGGTGCTGATTTAACAAAAATTTGTACCAATGTTTTAAGTCAAACAAAAACTTACCTCCACGAAGCCTGAGTACCAAGTGGAGAGTAGATTCTTTCTGGATGTTGTAGTCAGAAAGAGTACGGCCATCCTCCAGTTGTTTGCCGGCGAAAATCAATCGCTGCTGATCCGGCGGGATGCCCTCCTTATCTTGAATCTTTGCCTTCACATTCTCGATGGTGTCGGAAGCTTCCACCTCGAGGGTGATGGTTTTCCCCGTGAGGGTTTTCACGAAAATCTGCATCGCAGTTCTGGAAGAACAGTTTAATCAATGAACAAACATTTACTGGATTTTTGATGATCAATGATCAAGATGGTCCAAGAAATGAAAATGAAAAACAAAATCCGACCGTACTTGTCAAGATGTCACGCCACGCGGATATTCAAATTTGGAACTCGCCAATACAAATCCGAATAAGAAAAATATTTGTAAAAGAAAATTTGCACAAGAAAAGAAACACCACCACAAAGGAAACAATGTAATATCAATTTACTTGGGGAATGAAATAAAACTCACCTTTTACAACAACGTGCTCAAAAAGAAAGAACTGTCAATCACCACGGAAAAAAAAAGAAATATGGCGGGTGCGCCATTTAGTTCGTTCAAAAATTGTACGAGTTAAGTTCAGAGTATAATTTTATTGGCGAAAAATTGTTCTGTACTGTCAAAAAAATCACTACTAGATAAGTCAACGATAGATCATGATAATAAAAAAGGTGCGATACCAGAAATGTGGATGAAAATATGATGAAAATCAATAAGTAAATAATGATAATAAAAATGTTGGACGATAACAAAGTGTTGCCAGTTTTAAATTAAGAGATTGATTTCTAAACTTGTGTCAAAAAGGATTTGTTCAAAAACTCACATCTTCCTTCTTGCAGAAAATTATACATTGAGGGGAAGTACTGAAATTCATTTAGATATTTCCTTGGTACTGTATTAATAACAGGGCTTATAAATTTTATCATAAAGTAGGGTGTTTTTATACTTTTCATTATTTTTTCAAGTAACTGTAGGCCATAGTGCTGTCACTTTTGGAAATGTGTTTCGATTTTTGAACGCTATCTTTTCGTCGATAAAGTACTTGTTTCGTAACAGCTCGAGGTTTCGTGATTTCCGTGAAATTTTATAAAAATCAGGATGTACCATCAGCTGAGCAAATTCTCCGGCAGGCTGGTTGCCGCTACCAACTTGCAGAGTCCACTATTTCCAGTTGTACGTATGAAAAAGTACTTTTTGTTACATTCTTTCAATGAGCTTATCAGTCGATATTTTGACTTCAGGCACCAATCGCCCTGCAACGAGTGGACCCCCCTCACATCCAGTACAACACAACGCACATGTCTACTGTGACTGCTGAATCCGCCTGCCCCGCCCCTGGCAAGAGGAGACTCGTTCCAGGTACCAACATCCCTTACCCACCAGTGCCCGAGTCCATCCGCAAGAAGCAGGAACTATTCCAGGTAAATCATATTTGTAACTATAAAATATATGAATATAAAATGAGTTTGATCAGAAGAAAACTGTGGATATACTCATGTGTGATCAAATAAGCTGGGGTTATGCCATAGCATAAGTTCAACTCGGGGCTACAGTGTATCATAAACTGTTAATATTTATCACTAACTTATCTGTTCAAATAAAGGAGGTATTCTTAATGATAAAAAAAGAAACAAGAACTGTGAGCTCATAACTCTGTTTAGGTTATTATTTGTACTACATACTATTAGAGAACAAAGCAATCTGTAGCTATTCTGTAAAATATTTGCTCTTTAACTAATAAAGTTTGTACAGAACAATGAGATCTAAATATACTTACTAAGGCTTAGAACAGCCATTAGGAATACCTTTATTTTTTAAAAACTTGGATATTAACCTCTCAAGCCAATAAAATAAAACAATTGATTTTTAATTGTTACGGGTGCCGATTGGAACCGAGCGATGCTTGACGAATTAAGAGTCATTAAAAACTGTTGGAATTGTGTTCTACTTTGATTTTCATCCAAAGCACTTGTTTTTTACTTGTGTGTACACTGAGCCATAATAATAATATTTTGGGTTGCCATGTTACACAGGCCTGTTACCTAGTGCATGCTCTGCCTAGTAGTGGACCATATATTTATTTGTTCGATTTTTTTAGTATGGAATTAGTGTCATGTTTCAGTATACCTGAAAGTATTTTATTTGTATTTATTTGTTTGTTATATTAAACTTTACAAAATGGTATGACCTAAAAATGACTGTAAAATTGCAGAAAGACAATGATGTCCCCGTTTTCCTGAAAGGCGGACCTTTGGATGGACTCCTGTACCGCTTCACCATGGCCCTTTGCATTGTTGGCCTTGCTGGCATTGCCCACACCATCTACGGCCATGCTGTTCCCAAGAAGCAGTAAATTCTAATAGAGCTAATAAAATATTATATATTAGTTGTCTGTGTTATGTATAATAGACCTTGATGATTCTAATAAAGGAAATTACATTATATTAAGTTTCAATTACATAAATGTTGTATGTACATTTTCCTTATATTATATCTATCGACTAGCAAGGAAAAAATTAATAGTAAAACTATGAAACATATTTAAACTTGCTTTATATTCAATTATAATATGCATGTATGTAACATATTAACACTGGCCACTTTTTAAATGCTGCAGCTATTCATATACATTGGAAAGAACATCAACCTACAAAAATGCACACATAATATTTGATTTCTCGTAAACTATAATTTCAGTTGTTCATCTGTTATAAAAGAATCAGGTACATATTGCACATTGGAAACTAACAAATTGGTTATGTAAATAACAATATCAAAATAACAATTTAACCTAAATAAGAAATTTATACATATTTCGTAGGTTTCCTGGAGTTGAATATTTAAACTATAACAAAACAATTCAAAAAATAATTAGGTAGTAAGTTATCATAATTTGCGATTATTTTGGATGCAATATTATGTTAGTAAAGTTAATATCTATATATGTAATTATAATTAGTTTTGATTTGATCATGAAATGCTTAACTAAAATCATAGTAGAAAAATGAAAAACATAAGAAAATGCATAAACACAGCCACAAAGGTTGGATTGGATTTGCAATTTCTACATTGGTGTCCTATTTAAAAAAGCGTATAAAATATATAGTAATTATACATAATTTTATAAATCAGTACATGTACTGATTTATAAAACAATTCTTTAAGAGAACTACAATACAATAATGATGGTCAGACTCAAATTAGTATTATGTATGTAAACATTAACAATAAGAAAACTAATAGGAATCATAGAGAGTATTCTTAAACAAAAATAATTCTGCACTTGGAACTCATAAGCGTGAAACAGTAAAGTGCAGCATATTAAATATGTCCACTACGAAGCATCATCACGCGTTAGACTACCCATGGGTACATTAGTAACATACATACCTAATTCAAATTCACACGTCAAAAAACGCTAACATACACTTACTAAATATCACTGAACGAA
This sequence comes from Ethmia dodecea, assembly GCA_963855545.1. Lineage (NCBI taxonomy): Eukaryota > Metazoa > Arthropoda > Insecta > Lepidoptera > Depressariidae > Ethmia > Ethmia dodecea. Next base: position 15,588,956 of record OY979443.1, on the reverse strand, counting down.
TAAATAAGTACTTATCTACTCTACATATTACATAAGTAGATCGAGAAATAACAATTATTAATCTTTCGATGATTAATACAACATCTACTGTTCTATATTTAGACTATTAACTTTAAACATTGTAATACCTATTTAGGTAAGCAAATAACACCCATACATTGAAATGTTCATGATTTCATACATATTATACGATAGAAGTTTCTTTACAATATCAAAAGCACTGAAAAAAAATATTTGAAAAAACGAAACTGAGATTTACTAAAGAGATCAATTTCATAAATTCGTTAAACAAAGAAATCGGTTATAAACAGAATCACGAGATATTGATTACTGATTTCTGTAAGTTTAAGACGTTTCTAAGATAAGTAGTATCGTAAATTTATCGTTGCACATTTTATTATTCGCAATGGATAAATATTGGTCTGATATTTTCAAACATATCAATTCCGAAACCTTACATTAAATTATGTATCCGTACCTACTCCATTTACTAATCCCACCAAATTAAAACTGAACCCCGATTTAAGCCTATCACTACTATGAAACCACTTTATGAAGCGGGTCGAGGACGAGCTGGTAAGGGGGGAGGCGCCCCTTGTCTGGCGGGGACGGGTGGCGGAGGGCCAGTGGGCGGAGGCGAGCCACTAGGGGGCGGCGGCGGAGCGCATGTAGGGGGCGGCACACTGTCTGCCGGCGGAGAAGTCACTGGCGGCGACGCAACAGGTTTGACAGTATCCGGAGAAATCGGAGCAGGACGCGGCGGCGGTGGACGCGCTGGGCTCGCCAGTGGAGCTCTGGACGGAACCAGAGGCGTTGGCGATGGTGCTGGAGGACGACTCGGTTGTTGTCTTCGTGGCGTTGGCGGCGCCGACCTAAGGGGCCTCTCGGGCTGAACTTCGCCGAATAAAGGAACAGTGTTGTTAGTGCACAAGCTGATTTCCAAACGAACTATTTCGGCCCAATTCGGAGACTTTAACGTAATCGACAATGGAATCGAACAAACCGTTATTTGTCCCTTTTGTGCAGCAGCAAGAGCGTTTTGTCCATCTCTAAATGTAATACTCAATGTATGGTCGTCGATGAAACGAACGAGCGTAACTTCGCCAATAGTTGCAAGTTCTTGTAATACAGCGGCCATCACATTGTCGTCGAATACTGAATCTTCGCTTTGAATTTCGTCGAAAGGCTGTACTATAATGCTTGCATCGGGAGGTCCAAGGTCTTTCACGACTTCATAAAATACTTCCATGCATTTAGTGTAACTGACCTGTAGAACCTCTATTTCTAAAATAGCTATTACTGGTCGGTGATCGCTTTGTTTTAGTTCTGCACGACCATAATGAAGTAATTTTCCAGTTGCTAATTCAGAACACGATTCTGGGTCGATAGTATGCTTCCTACTTCTCCACAATATTCTATCGGTCCAAGCCGGCGCTCGACATTTTTCGCTAGTATCATAGTCGTCACTAAAGAGATCATATTTGTAAGTAGGCGGGAATGTTATTTCTCCTTCGAAACAGTTCTTGAAAACCAAGTCCTGTGATTTTTGTTTTATCAATTGGTCATTCTCCAAAAGTCTTTGCATGTTGTTTTGCGCAACCAGTAATCGTACTTCATCCTTATCTAAATCTATGCGATAATTAAAATCGCCGCACCAAAAAACGTAATCGTGTGAGTAAAGAGATCTACCCATCGGAAAAGCAACTTTTCTTGTAATTTCAGTATAATCAGCATTCCGTTCTGTTACTTGAGATTGACCTGCAGCAAAATGAGCGCATACGAAGCATAGCGATGTGCCATAAATAACCATACGAATTGCAACTGCACCTTTATTTCCAGTTGCACCACCAAGACCAGTTTTAACAGAATCCAAAGCAACATCTCTGATGTGAGGAATTAAATCTTTTCTTACAAAAACAAACAAACAGACGCCCACCAGTTGGTGACTGGAAAGTAGGGTATAGGCTGCATCTCTGCATAAAACTTTTTCCAGCTCCTCACTCCAAGCTTTGGCGTTGTCACTACTGGCTGCCATAATATTACTTGCATTTAAATCTACAATTTCCTCAAATCCAATTGCATATATATCTGAAGGTTGGTCTTTAACTGTGTTAACTAGAGAAGTATTAGAACAATCTAGTAACCAATCTGCTAAGGATACATCCTTATAGGCAAGACTTCTGAAATGTTTGCCACCATTTACATTGTATGTGCCGATAGTAATGCGAATGTTAGCAGGTTGAGTAAATTCGTTAGCTCTGCGACACATTTCCCTAAGCACAGGAGTAGCTGTGTGCAATATATGTGATGGCAATAATATCCTTGTTCTATCAGCCAACTCTGAATTTAATGTGGAACCCAGCAACAATACATCAATAGCTTCTTGTTTGGAATTATCAAGTAAATTATTTTGTATGGTACGAGCGGCAGAACGTGCTCCATCAATTAACTTGGATCCACCTTGTATAGCTCCGGTACCAGCATATATTTTGGAAATTTCATTACCATTATTGACCCACATTTGTCTAAATACTTCCTCAAATCTATTTACGTTTTGTTTTTTATCAATGCACTGCAGCAGCATTAGCTGTATAGCCAACATTTCTAGACCAATGAATGTTTGTATTGAATTTGTCCTGTCCAAGCAATCTAAGCAATTGGTGCGGAGTACTCCTTTCTGAATATTATAGATATCCACACCTTTGGCACTAAATATGCTAATGTTGTCATAATACTTCTCAACTAGCTTTTTAAATTTCCCCAGGGCACTCTCTATAGATCCTGCTCGAACTTCTTGATGATAATCAAAAATTAGTTGTGTAACATCGCAGTGAGCTGGCTCATTCAGGTGCTTTTGAAATGCATTACTAAGTGTAGCTTCGCCTTCGCTTCCTCCTATCAAGCTGGATCCGAGGAGGTTCACAACAATCACCGACCCATAGTTGCGTTTTAGCTGAGAGAAATGCCTATCGCAGGCACTGGTGGAAGCATCATACCCCCTGGACATCTTAACTTTATGTGAGCCTACCTGTATTCCAGGTTGTTCCCAAAATAATGGCACAGATCCCCGTGTTTGTATGTAAGACGCTACTGATTCATCTATGTAAATAGACTGTTCTGTTTCTACAAAATTAGCTACATTGCCATCATCATTACACCCTCGAACATTGAATCTAGTTCCAGCTCGCTCGCAACTGAGCCTAGATACAAGAACAGCCCTGGCCTGGCGATGACCTACATAAATAGTTCGTATTTCAACAGACCCACACATGGCCCGTGTAAGCCAGTCATCGCAATCAATGCCAAATCGTATCAAATGTATAAACAATGTTCTATTCCAGAAAAATCTATTATCCGGATTCGCTCCTTTGCTCTTCCTCTGGGCACATAGTGTCAAATCAAATAGATTGTCATTAGTTTTTCCAGAATTCCATGAAAAGTAAAAAGTGCCAGAATTCAATAGTTTTCTTACCTCAGAAACTTTGTCTTCTTGTGAATGATAGAACAAAGGCAGGAATTGAGTTTGTGTAATTTTGAACACTTCAACATCGCCGACCTTTCCAACAGAGCAGCAGCCAGTGACGAGGACGAGGTACAGCAAGCAACTTTCACCAGAATTCAGTTGGAGCACCCCTAAGCAACCGTAGGCATCCGCAATTTTGTGATATTGCTTCCGAAGCGTTTCTGTTTCTTGAGGTGAAAGCGAAACCACTGCTTGTGATTCGAACAGTAAAGATGTATCTTTATTTCTGTGTTGCAAAATTATGCTATAGGGATTCGGCGGCGAAGATTTCTCTAGGACTTTGAATCCTTTTGACATAGCCATGGCCACTAGAATCTGCAGTCATGCAGCCGAAAGGTTTCCTTCCGCCCCCTTTTATAATTCTAAAAATAATTCAATTCTTCGATTTTACGCAGGCCCGAACGATGATCGACCACAAATGAAATGAAAAACAATCTGTCAAAAGTATTTTTTTTTCTGTTTTATTTCAATTTAAGGCAGAGGTATCGCAGCCTATTCAGCCAAATATTTTGTGGTTAACCTGAAGATAGAACATAGACTGCCTGCTAAAAAAACAAAAATCGCGGTACGTGTAAGAGCATGAGACTAAAGGGAGAGAACCTTTAGGGGTTTGAAGTCTGGCTCCCACATATTCTCTTTGGCTCCCACCACGTCCGTAGATAACGAATGTGAATAACAAAGACGTTTATAGAAAAAGTTTTTCTCTGAATGATTTTCTTCCAACCTCTTTGGTGAATAATTTATAAATAGCATTTTGCGGTAGACCAATCGTATGAGGTCGTTTTAAAAAAGAAATGTTCTTTTTTCCCGATAGATGGCGCCGTCATAGCAAACCAAACAAACAATAGTTTCCTGCGATACTGGCTGTGAATTGGTGGTTAATAAAATGACAGACTGAAAATGTTAAAAAATTAATACATTTATGTGATTTTATTTATACAGTAAAATAAGACTATTGGCAACAATTTAAATATTTGTCGTACATAACCGAAGACGCTGTCGGCACGGCGATCCGTCCAGTTTTCCTCTGCACATAGTCTTGATATATTTCCCGAGCGGCCTTGGAGACGGTAGGCGGGATCACATCGACCGTGCTGTCGATGGTGAACGCGCTGCTCACTGTCATCACCACGTGGATGTCGCTTTGGTAGTGAGGGTTGGAACGCCGCTCAAAGTTTACGTATCGCTTATATCTGGAATAGACGTTCTTATAAGGTTGTTGGATGTTATGTACAGTACGGCCGTCATAACTTTGCCGCTCTGAACATAGGCTTCGGCTGCGCATACCGCCAAATGGTCGCTAAAACATGTTATTGCGCAGCCATTTGCGCAACTTCACAGCTGCAAAGTTAAAACGGCCGTGCGGTAGATATGTAAGTACTAGAGGTAGGCGGACCGCGACTTCTTTCACTGTGGACCGGTATTTACCCGATTATGGTAAAGTCAAAAGTAAGGGTTATGTGTGTATGTATATTTGTTTTTACATACCCACATACGTTCCACCGTAGTGCTTAAACTACTCAACCGATTTCGATGAAAGGCGAGTCAATCAATTCGTTATGAAAATGTTTTTGTTTTCTGTAGGTAATTAAAATTTAAACTTAGAAAAGTCCATAGTCTAATAACAAGGAACTCTAAACTCGTCCATGAAGATTGACTAGATGTAAACATCAGCCTGACGCCGACGAGTTTACACACACAGTATTACTGTTATTGAAATAAATTGAAATTGAAATAAATTGAAAGTTGCTGTTTCCAAATGCAGTACCCCGAGAAGAACCAGCAAGAAACTCAAGGGCAGCTTTTTTTAATCTCATGTCTTATTAGTAAATATTATGGTTTACAATCTATATAATCTATATAAATAAAAATGAATTGATGTTCGTTAGTCTGATTAAAACTCCAGAACGGCTGGACAGATTTTGATGAAACTTTTTGTGTGGGTTAGAGTGGATCCAGGGATGGTTTATACGGTGGCAGAACGACGTCTGCCCGGGCCACTAGTAATAATTATAATTAATAACCTTAAATAGCGTCGAGTCGGTTAATCATGGTTCAGGTAAAATACATTTTTAAGGCGGATGAAAGTTTGTATAAAAGTCATCCTTTTCTAAATCTCATTGAGCATATGTATATATATACAACCAGTACCAAATCAAAATCCACATACATCACCATATCGCGTTTGCTGGGATCGTCTAGCTTCACCCTGTTGTACCTCTTGATGGCAGGAAATAGGGGCTCTACTTCCGGCTCCGGCTCCGCGAGGATTAATTCGCCCAGAGTCAGCGGCGAGGCCACGTGCCGAGAGCTGGGAGTCGACGTGGTCAGATCGTCGTCCGACGAGGAGTCACAATTCGAACTGCCACAGACAAGTAATAACATTAAATTAAAAATTTATCAAACCCCCGACACAATAAATACATACATATAAACATGGTTAAGAACACTCGGATAAAATTATCTATGACACAAAAAAATACTAAACGAAAATCGGTTCATCCGTTTAGGAGCTACGACACCACAGACTGATACACAGATACTGTTTCACACTATTATCGTTTCACTTGCTTGGAATGCCCTACTGGAAGTATAGCGATACACAGATAGACACGGTAAACTTATAACACTCCTCTCTTTTTGGGTCGGGGATTTTATAACAGAACTCTAAAGAGTAAAAAAACGACTTAAACTTATATGTCAGAACTAGACCGAATGGGGCCACACGGAAAGCACCAGCTTTCAAATAAAAAAATAATCATAAAAATCGGTTCACCCAGTCGAAAGTTCTATGGTAACAAACTATACAAAAACATACAGTCGTAAAAATGTTGAAATGTTCCGCGCGGTTTCACCCGCGCAATTAAAATTATAGCCCATGTTACTACCAGAAAAGTAAGCTTGCCATTGGTGAAAGAATTTGTAAAATCAGTCCAGTAGTTTGAGTATATTCGTTACAAACATACAAGTATTTCCGACAGATAGTGTACAAACATCGGCCACTTCCGAAACCATACTAGTGTAAAAGTATCAAAATCTAAAATCATTTATTTTCTGTCGGTACAAAAAGTACACCTAAAAATGACAATAGTCTAATAACAAGGCACTCTAAACTCGTCCTTGAAGATTGGCTAAATGTGAACAGCAGCCCATCTCCATCGACGAGTTGCTGGTTCCAAATGCAGTACCCCGAGAAGAACCAGCAAGGAATTCAAGGGCAGCTCGTCAAATTATCAAAAGGACTTTTTGGCGGGAATCCGAAGAAGGATGTCATGCTTTTTGCAAAGAGATTAAAATATATTAAGGCATAGAGGGGACAAAGCGAGGAAAATTTGAAGTCAAAAGTTATTCCAAGTGAAATAAGTCTAGTACAATTTCGACCGAATGACAGCTCGCGTTCATACTAACTGACATGACAAGGACATGACGCTTAGGCTTCAAAGTTTTGTATGAAAATATTCCCAATGCCCCCTCTATGCCCTATTATATGTATTTAAATCTCTTTGGCTTTTTGTATAATTTTCATTTTGCTGTAACTTTCGGGTTTTGACTCATACTAGTGATAGTAAAATATGTGGCAACTTGGTAAGTGCCGGTGAATAAAAATAAAATGCGAGGGACGAGAGTTCACAATGAAGTCTTCAGTAAACTGTAAAAGTGCTATAATTTTACTATTGACAACCAAGGGAGGGAGGGACTTAGAAAGTGTTGAAGACACTGAATTTTTGTACTCTGGATGGTCTGTAAAGCAGAGCGATGAAATGAAAGTATAAAATAAACACTTGAAAACTAAATTACTTGTCATTGGCAAAATGCTAAATGCGGTGCCATCTACACTTATATTATAAAGAGGAAAGTTTTGTATTTTTGTATGTTTATTACGAATAAACTCAAAAACTACTGGACCCTCTTTAAACCGATGAAAAGCTAGAAGATCCCCGAGTAACATAGGCTATATTTTATTCCCGTATTCCCACGGGAACGGGAACTAGGTATGTGAAACTGATAGTTAAAAACAAAGACGCTCACTCACTCGCTGGAGTTGTTGGAGGTGGTGCTGGAGACGCCGCTGATGACGGGGTTCTTGGAGGAGGGCCCCTTGAGGTGCGAGGGCGCTCGGCCGCGGACCACGAACGGGCTGAAGCTCTCGGAGAAGGTCGGCGCGAGGTCCCGTAAGGTGTGGCACATCTACAGCCGAGGGAAATAGGGTTGTGTCCTACCTAGTCAAATCAGCTACTTTTTACGATCTGTCAAAACGAAATTTTAGTATGGAAAATGTACTGAAATAGCAAACCGTGACGTCATAGTTTGTAGTAATCAATTGCAGCACTTTTTTTTAATGTTTTATTATTTTTAAATTTGCTATAATTGTAAATTGAAAATCGAAATACATATTTTGAGGTGTTTTGGGATAATCTTTTTAATGTATGACTACTCGCAATTTAATTTCGATGCTGTCAACTGGGTAATTACCCACTCATTCTGTCAATTACACAATTGGGTAATTGACAGAAGATTATCCCAAAACACCTCAAAATATGTATTTCGATTTTCAATTTACAATTATAGCAAATTTAAAAATCATAAAACAATCAAAAAACGTGCTGCAATTGAGTACTAGAAACTATGACGTCACGTTTTGCTATTTCAGTACATTTTCTATAGTAAAATTTCGTTTTGACAGATCGTAAAAAGTAACTGATTTGACTAGGTAGGACACTACCCTATTCTCCAGCCGGGTATTTAAAAAAACTGTAGCGACACTACATAGAACGCGCCAATAGACGGCCGAGTTCTAAACCGCGCTATCGGAGTTTTCTAATGAGTTTGTATAAATACAACTGTCCAACATCAACCGTTGGACCACAATCACCTCGCCTAAAGGAAGATCTTCCATAAAACTAACGCCTTTATCCCCGAGGGGAAGGCAGCGGTACTCCATTTCTGTATATACCCACTTTTCACGAGATGTTCTTTGGACCCCTAAACGTAATGGGTGGGCCCATCGCCGGACCGGGTCTGTTACACATGCCTCAGAATAAATTGTTCGATGTTTTCCTTCACCGTCGAGCTAGTGATAAATATGTACGTAAGTTTTGAAACACTCATTGGTACATGCCATCACTGATTATCATAATGTGAAGCAGGCTCTTTAACCGTAAGACTATCACTGCTCTTGGTATTTTACTGTATCCAAATTTAACTACGAGAAACCGCTTCATACCACCAAATGGTCGCTAAAAATGTTATTGCGCAGCCTTGCGCAACTTCAGAGCTGTCAAATTAAAACTGCTGTACTGTACATTACTGCAGCGGCCAGCAAAAGAAGAAGTCGAAGCCGAGGCACACATGATGGACATTACGTATGTGGTGGATAGCTTGAGTACTTTTCTCAAATAAATAATAATGCACGGCAACTAAAACTAAGGAGTTCCTAGGCAGACTGGTACAGAAAACGTTACAGCGCGTTACATGGGGGGAGAGGCGTTCAAAAATCCCCAAAAATTGCGTTACTTAATACTATTGCGCTCCCAAACCGAACTCTTACCCCTCGGGGATATATAAGGCGTTATTTTTTTTATTCAACTAGCCAGTGCACACCACTTAGTATGCCTATATATATTCCTTGCTACCCACCTTGAGCTCGAAGCAGTCCTGGAGCTGCGTGTACTCGAAGGGCCGATGGCAGTCGTGGAAGGGGTCGAGCATTTCCAGGGCGTCGCCTTGGAGGCCGATGATCTCGCAGCACAGCTTCCGCATCTCGTTGCACGGCCGAGGCAGGTGCCTTAGGACCTCGTCGTCCCACCATTTCGTCAGCGACCTGCGACATCTCATCATCATCAACCCGGAACAGCCCACTGCTGGGCTAAGGTCTTTCCTCATGAGGAAGTTTGGTCAATCTCCCGAGCCCGGGATGGTGTTAGGCTAGTGGTAGGGTTTGTTTGGAAATTGGTTGGTTCCGTTACCTGGAAAATAGGGTCGAGAAAAGTCGAGACATTGAGAATTCGAAATTTAACTTACGAAGCGTTTTATTTTATTTATTTTATGAGCAGGCTGTCTGACAAAGCTATTAATGCTTAAGTTTATCTTAAGGCATATATTTTTTATCATGTTAATAAATTACTTGCCATCAAAACTGCCAAAAATTAGTGAGATTTAGTTATGATAAGAGAAAATATTTTTGTTTTTAGTTAGGATGTTTGAGTTGATTGTTAATTGATATTCTATATTGTGTTAAAAATTGATGATTTTTAATTATTCTAGTAAACACATTTTCATCAAACATATATACGTAAATTTAAATTTCTCGATGTCCCGACAAGATCCGAGAAATCGGTCGAAAACTGGAAATCCTCGAGAAATCGCAAACCCTAGTGGCCACCAAACTCTCAGAATTTTTCAAGCCAGCCAGGTGACATGGCTTACCGACTCCCATTGTGAATAAACGCAACGAAAAGTTGGCCAATGAAAGTGTCTTCTGAAACAAGGAGGCGCTGTTGCAGTTGGTGTTATAATGTCCGCTGCCATCCACTGACTGACCGTGCCCAACTTTGCTTAACTAGCGTGATAAAGACACTAGTGGGCTACGAGCGCTTCTTCTCATTTTAATTTATAATAGAGTTCACTGTATCGGAATTAAATTACGAATAATCATTAATTGAAAAGCTTACCAACATTTGTGTGGATGAACATGTCTGTTGGCTTCGTGTTTAGGTGTTTAATATTTATTTACGGAAGTATGTTTATCTGTTGTTTAGTACCCATTGTACAGGCTCTGCCTAATTTAGGACTGTCCTGTGAATTGTGTCCCACAATTGGGTATTTGACTGTTTCAAAATTAAATTGTGAGTAATAATTAATTTAAAAAGATTATCCCAAAATATCTCTAAACATTTATTTCGGTTTTCATTAAATAATAAAACAATAAAAAAGTGATGCAATTAACTACTAAAAATGATGACGTTACAATTTTCATAGTAAATTTTCGTTTTGACAGATCATAAAAAGTAACTCATTTGTCTAGGCAGTCAAATACCCTATTTATTAATTTATTTTATTTATAACTAGCGACCCGCCCCGACTTCGCACAGGTGCAATGCTTATACTAAAACCTTCCTCTTGAATCACTCTATCTATTAAACAAAACCGCATCAAAATCCGTTGGGTATTTTTAAAGATTTAAGCATACATGGGGACATATAGTACGAGATCCGTCAGCAAAAAAGTGTAGGGATCGAGTACATGCTACAAACCAAATTTTTACGCATATTTATAATAAGGAGAATAAATATTTACTAGGGTAATAGTCATGAAAAATTAGCTGATTTTTTAAAATCTTTATACATAAAGCGGCAATATACAAAAAGGGGCAAAATACATAAAGATTTTGAAAAATCTGCTAGTTTTTCATGATTTTTCAGAGTCTTTATGCACATTGCCGTGAAGTTGACGATATTTTATGTAATAAAACAAGTGAATGAAATTTCGTCCCAAAAATCAAGATTTTTTTTTATTAAAAATACTTGCGGGCATATTTCGACCATATTACCCTAGTAAATATTTATTCTCCTTATTATAAATATGCCTAAAAATTTGGTTTGTAGCATGTACTCGATCCCTACACTTTTTTGGGGCCGGATCTTAGGCTAATAGGGATATAGGGACAGAGAAAGCGACTTTGTTTTATTCTATGTAGTGATTACCTATTCCTCGGTATATAGACCATAGCTTCGGGATGATGCAGATAGTAATCGCTCTGGTACTCCCAAAGGGGGGCCCTGTTCGGGTCAGGAACGAACAGTCCCAGGAATAGATTCATTGTATTCTGTTTTTCTGCGTCCGAGAATGTATTGGAGTAGTACCGACTTAAGGTCTGCATTATGTCGTTGCCATGCGACGACCACGGCGCCGTCTTGCGGTAAGTTTTTATTCTGAAAAAAAAAAATGTTTGTCTGTAAAGTTGGTTGATAATTTTACGTGATAACGTCATAAGAAAACATTGAGGATCATCGTGCATCTCACATCGCTTGTTCCGCGCTCTCGCTTGCACGCTCGGCTCAGGCGGAACGTGACAATGAGTCATGCTTTTCGTGCGTGCAGCCGGCGTTCATCGTTTTTTAAGACTTATTACGTCAAAAAGATTACTGACCTAGTTCTTTAAGCACTTACCGACCTATGTGGATCAATGTTATCCAAATATATGTATGCTCACGTTATTTTCTATCCCCGAGGGGATAGGTAGACAGCTATTCTGTTCGTGGAAATACCCACTTTTCACCAGTTTTTTTGAAACCAATAAACGTGATAGGTGGTAAGCTTAACGCCGGATAAGGGTTCTACATATACCAACCTTAGAATCAATTCTGGGACCCGTGACAACATCCGGACCGGTTAGTACGAGATCCGGCTGCAGAATTAGTGTAGGGATCGAGTATATGCTACAAACCAAATTTTTACGCATATTTATGATGCCCTATCAAAATATGGCCGCTAGTATTTTTTTTTATATTAATTTTTGGGACGAAATTTCATTCACTTGTTATACATAACGACTTTATGTATATTGCCGTGAAGTGGACGATATTTTATGTAAACAACAAGTGAATCAAAATTTCGTCCCAAAAATCAATAAAAAAAATATTTAAAAATACTAGCGGTCATATTTCGATATATATTCTAGTAGATATATATTCTCCAAATCATAAATATGCGTAAAAATTTGGTTTGTAGCACATGCTCGATCCCTACACTAATTCTGCAGCCGGATCTTAGGTTAGGGTTTGTTACACATTCCTCAGAATCAATTCTGGGACCCGTGAGCCCATCCGGACCGGGTCTGTTACACATGCCTCAGAATTAATTCTGGGACGGGTTTAACTTGCACTTGGCTGGGTTTTTTTCTATCAATTTCGAAGTTGCTCCAAGATGTAGTGAAATTTAATGAAGTAGAATCTCTATATTCACGGAATATAATATTTTTTTTTTATCTGCGTATTTCCTTTTTACATACCTGTGTACAAGTTGAGATCCGCCATACTGCAATGCGAGGGTATCGCCGTGGTCTTCGTATAGTCCCTCGAGGAGTCTCACGCAGTCAGAGTCGAACTCTATGACAGGCTCTCCAAGTAGACCAAGAGCGTGTAACTGAAAATATGTAGAGTCAAGAGCCCATGAAGTTTTACACTTGTAGAGCGAGTCTGATCTGATCTAAGGCGATTGTAATAAGAACGTTACAAAGTCCAATGTCAAGCTCCATGTGCTCTTGACTGTAAAGGGTGGCATTTTTTAAATATACCTGAAGGTAAAGTACTCTAAATAAATATTGAAGATAGCAGATTTTATAGGAAACATAATGTTATTTTAAAAAAAAATCAAAATTATATTCAAAGATTCTGCAAATATGCTTTGCACACAAGGGAATCAAACCGAAAATTCGTTGTCGTGTGACGTCACAGTGTTAATTTCTAGCTGTCGCTACGACACAGTAGAAATTAACATAGTGACGTCACATGTTCGGGTACTGTCGGAGTGTTTTTGGTGCGGAGTACATGTTTTTTTTTTTCAAAAATAATAACAATAATCTTTTACAACTCAAACTTCTTTAACACTTTAACAACTTTATACAGGGGTCCCCACTCACATTTATTTATAACTTTTCAATTAGAACACAAAAAAATAACTAAAAATACTTTTGTTATGATATATTATTATGACAAGAACAAAAACCTACAATCCAATTGCAAATGCTTAAAAACAAAAAAAAAATGGTTGCGGGGTGGCATCTGAAGGGGCACAAAATTAAAAAAACAAAAAAATTGTCTAGGTTTTTAGTATTGTAGAGGTTTCACTACAGGTACCACCGACAATTTTTTAGTTGTTTTCTTGGTTTGAGGCATCAGTGTCTTCGGAGGCGTGGGTTCGTATCCCACCGCTGCTACCATGTAGTGAAACGCAAAGCTTGCTGAATGAATTGCCTCTTTATTCAGTTACCCGCACAATCAATATTGCAACACTAAGCGCACAAGTGTGACCATCGCAATAGATTTAAGTTAAGTTTAATTGTAAAAATATGATACCGTTTTAGTGATTTGACGTTATAGGACAAGTTTGTATTGTGTAGTTTGCAGCGTAGATAGTCATGAGATGTGGTCGCTTATAATTGGGTGTACACTATCATTATTTACTCCATTTATGATTTATATTTCATATTAGTGTGCTATCTGTTGGCAATCCTATAAAATAAATAAATAAATCAAATAATTATAAACAGCACAGTACCTGGTGGGCGAGCACGCACTTCCCGATGGCGAACTGCGCCGTGTTGGTCCTGTCGAGGCAGTCGACGCAGTTGACGCGCACCAGCCCCGTCTGCAGGCGGCCTCGCTGGTGGCCCTCCGCCCCGCCCTCCGCCCCCCAGAGGCCCAGCACGAACACGCCCGTGCGACGCACCACCGACCGCGCTATCGCCGTCAGCCTGACGTACAAGTCAGGGAGGTTTAAGGCTGATTCATGTTACAACGAGACGTGCCCCGTCCGGGCCCGGGCGTGCCCCGTCCGGGGAACGGTCAAATATTTTTTGTATGAAGCGCTGGCCCGGACGGGCCCCGTCCGCGCCAAATGTCGAGGCGTGTTGTAGGATGGTTCGCCCCGGACGGGGCCCGTCCCGTTGTAACATGAATCAGTACCCTAAGCACGAACATCTATCGAATTCGAATAGTAAACGTTATCGTATCGTCATCGAGAAATTTTGTATGGGAAATTGTACAGCGCCACGACGGGCGTAAAGAGAACTAAAAAGTTAAAGCACGAATAATTTATCGTTATGCGTTCGAATCGACTTCGAGCGGTAATCGAATAGTAAGTGAACAGTTTGAAGGAAAACGGCAGCACGAACTCTATTTTGACGTACGGTTTCGTCTGATGCGATAGCTGGCTATCGAGATCTTACTCACTGACAAAAACATGGTGAGAAGCAAATTCGAGTAACAAGTTGTGGTCATATTTTGTTGATAAATCTTATTTTGACAATGGAAAAAGGTTAGGGGGAGGGCCTTATGTTGTTTATTAGTAGATAGAATTGACCGAACTCATTGAAATGTTTTGTTTTTTATTATTATTTTAACTTTATTTATAATACCTAAATATATTTTTAATTTAGATTTTTTTAAACATCTTTTTATTACTCTACATTGACTGTAAAAGTTATTGTTGGTTGCTTTATTTATTTATATCCAATCCTACTAATATTATAAACGCGAAAGTTTGTAGGTACATATGTAAGGAATGTTTGTTACTATTTCACGCAAAACATATTAAGTGGGTTTTAATGTAGGTAACTTTACAATAATATAGCTTATACATCAGCCAATAACACATAGGCTATATTTTATCCCCATATTGCCACGGGAAGGGGAACTACCCGGGTGAAACCGCGAAGCACTAGTAGCAATAATTAATTATTTTAGGAAACTAAATTGACTGATTGTGCCATGAGGCTGAACATAAAGTAGGTAGTTACTCTAAACAACAAAGATTTATTTAAGATAGATATATTTTTATTAGTCAATATTAATAACAATTTTAAATATCCACCTTTTACGTCTATTCACTCTGAATATAATAAAGTACCTAAGCACTAATCACAACCACAACACACATTTTACACGACTATAACCACTTTAAAAGATTTTAACACTCAAAGGGCCCAAATCCAAACACTTATAATAACTTACCTAGGGATGTAAAAAAATAATCGATTTTTAAAATAATCGATTATTTTTTTGAAATAATCGATTTTTGATAATCGATTTCTTAAATAAAAATAATCGATTTTTAATTAATCGATTATATAAATTATGAGTTTTAATCGATTTTTATAAACAGCGCCATCTATGCGGTGGATGAACCTTAACGTTGTCATTAAGCTTTTTTACTTATCGTTTAATTTTATTTTAATACTCCATAGTACTCTTATTTGTTATTATTTTTCGTCTTTTAGACTGTTTAAACTTAAAAAAAAGAAAGATTTGCTTTTTATTTTAGTTTTTGAGACCATAACGGTAGTCGTTTAGTTTTTTTGATTCTCGTTTTAAGTATTTTATTTTAATAGTAGTCAAATGTAAAAGAGGACTGGACATTTGTGACACGAATTATTTTTAATTATTTTATTGTTTAAATTTTAAGATAATCGAAATTTTATTTTGTTATCTCTTTATTCTTTATTTTATTTCATTTTTAATCTGTTAAAATGTTAATATGAATCCCTTAGGATTTTATTATTAAAATATGAAAAGTATATGATATAGATTTTTAAATATATATTAGAAAAAAATCGATTTTTTAAAATAATCGATTATTTTCAATATTAATCGATTTTGAAAAAATCGATTAATTTTGAAGAAAGAATAATCGATTTTTATTTAATCGATTATTTTCCTTTAATCTTACATCCCTAAACTTACCTAATCATTTTTGTTCTTAAACAAGCTCCAAATAGTAAACGTTCGAATACTCAAACACGGCAGTCGAATCATGATCAAAACTTTAATTTTGAATCATGAATTAAAATGTAATAACTGAAGTAGATGCTATTAAGTATTATAATAATAATAACTGAAAGGTCTAGATTGTGAAACAATATAATTTTCACTTTTTATTAACTTTTGCTATCAATAATATAAATGAACACAAATCGTCATAGTGTTTTAGAACGCACCATTCGTTCCTTATCATTCAAATCTTGCGTTTAGGTATCGAGTTACTCTCGACTAGACGATAGTAAATACTTTAGGTTTCGTGCTGCTATATTAAAAAGTAATCGAATCGAACTGGTTTTCGAATAGTAAAGTTTTACGTTTACTATTCGAATTCGATAGATGTTCGTGCTTAGGGTACAGCCTTTAACTTGCCAGCTCCGAAGTTAATATAATAATAATAATATAATCTCACGCCTTTTTTTATCCCCGAGGGGATAGGCAGAGGTATTCCATTCCTGGATATACCCACATTTCACGAGATATATTGGACCCCTAAACGTGATAGGTGGTGAGCCCATCGCCGGACCGGGTCTGTTTACACATGTCTCAGAATTAATTCTGCCTCACGATGTTTTCCTTCACCGTCGAGCTAGTGATAAATATGTACGTAAGTTGTGCTAATTTATTTATTTAACTTCATGTACCTACCAAGAAAATGTACACGCGAACTTTATACCTGAAGGCATTATCTACTAGTGGCTGGGCAAAGACATTTTTAGCGACCATTTGGCGGTACGCTTATGTTCAGAGCAGCTATGTTAAAACGGCCGTACTGTAATAACGTTGTAGATGGAGATATTTAAGACCAGCTAAGTCCCGTTCCCGTGGGAAAATTTTAGACCATGTCACTCCCAGAAACGTAAGCTTAAACATACAAATCTTTCCTCTTTTTAATATTACTAGCTGTTCCGCGCGATTTCACACGCGTAGGTCCCGTTCCTGTGGGAATACGGGAATAAAATATAGCCTAGTATGTTTTAAGTGTAATTTTTAATTACCTACGGAAATAAATACATGTTCATTATTATTATAATAATAATGTAGCTTTCCATTGATGAAAGAATTTTTGAAATCGATCCAGTAGTTTTTGAGTTTATTCGTTAGAAACATACAAATCTTTCCTTTTGTAATATTATATTGTAAAAGTGTAGATAAAGAGGAAAGGAGAAAGAGGAGGATTTGTATGTTTGTAATGAATAAACTCAAAAACTTCTGGAACGATTTAAAAAATCCTTCGCCAGTAGAAAGCTTACTTTTCTGGGAGTCACATTGGCTATAACTTTCCCACGGGAACGGGAAAATTGCGCTGGAGAAATCGCGCGGAACCGCTAATTATAAAATAATTAAGATAAAATTCAAAATAAATAAAATTATGAAGCAGAGAATGAAAGACATACTTATCAAGAACCTTAGCGTCCGATCCTTTATTAATCCTTGCCATATCCAAATGGATATACTGGATCGCATGTTCCGGAGGCAGGAATTGATTTAGATATTTCACTCCGCTGCTTATCACATCGGTCAGTAACGACTCATGTTTCTTCTTCTCTCTCTTCTTGACCAGGTTTAAGAACATGATTGGAGAACCATATCTCCTCATGAGGTTGTTCAAATGCTTTCCTGGTGTCTCAACAAAGGGATCACTGAGGTCAATCGATATTTGAGGCTTGGGAACCATTTTTGAAACATCTTGAGACCAATTACTTGGTATTGAACCTCTTAGTTGAACAAATGAACTAAACCTGCAACACGTATTACTACATTGTCAACTACATACATACATACATACATATAATCACGCCTCTTTCCCGTAGGGGTAGGCAGAGACCACTTCTTTCCACTTGCTACGATCCTTACATACTTCTTTCGCTTCGTCCACTTTCATTATTCCTTTCATACATGCTCTTCGGTTTAGGGTACTCTTGACCTGGCCTTTTTTCAAGACGTCCCCAATTTGGTCTCGAAACGTCCGCCTAGGTCTACCCCTTCCCACACTTTCGTTCACACTCGCCTTATACACTTTTTTCGTCAATCGTTCGTCATTCATTCTCTCGACATGGCCAAACCATCTCAGCATACCTTTCTCAATTTTTGTCACTACCTACATCTTCTTTCAGACCACATCGTTTCCTTATCTCACTATTTCTTATCCTGTCACTCAGTTTAACTCCTATCATACTTCTTAACGCTCTCATCTCAACTGCATTTATTCTGCTTTCATGTTTCTTCTGCCATACCCAACTTTCACTTCCGTACATGAGTGTCGGAGCCAACACCCCCCTATGCACAGCCAAACGAGCCTTGTTAGACACCTTCCGGCTGCTCATAAAACTATGTGTGTGTAATGATCATTTTAACGTATTCAAATGATTCGAGCCTTAATAGGTCTATCAATTGTATTCGACTAGGCTACTGATGCTTGTCTGGATTTAAAAAAATACAGTAAACTTTCCTCTTATTATGCAAGAATTTTTTGCATTATTTGGAGTGAAGATAGAAAAATAACCAAACTTGACTAATCACTGTCATTTTTAATGGTATTTGTGCGTGCCTAATGTGTAACTCAGACCAACATTTCCTATAGACAATGTAATCCAATAGTAATATCACAACTGTGGCATAAAGGCAATTTAACAATAACAAAAGGACGGTAGTTACAACTTCAGGTATCTTTTTTAGAAAATAGGTGTCTTTCTTAGGTTTAGAAACAACTTTACTAAATAACAAGATTTGTATGTATGGCACTCTTCGAAACATAAGGCTTTACGCCATTTACGAGTACCCATTAAGGAATTCCTCTATCCACCTCCTGGGTCCATCATCAGATCAGCTCGATGCAACCAAATTATTGTTTTGTCATCCAAATTACATACACTTGCATACTAAATAAATTAAATGTAAAAAACTTTTTTATATTATAAAAAAAGTGCATTTAAAGTAACTAGTCCGCCATGTTGGATTTAGAAAGACATTACACAGCTGACCATGCATTGTCAAACTTAAGGATACAAAATTACAGCTTAATTGATTGAAGATATCTGTTTCACAATTCCACCCAAACAAACATTTGCACAAGCTTGTAAATTAGAAGTACTTTAAATTAAATTTCCAAGATTTATTTAGATAATTACATGTGAAAAAATAAAATGTGTAATAGTTACCTGCCCGCTGAGAACGATGAAACCATTGAATCATGAACTATTTGCTCTGTCTCGACCTCATTAGCTACATCTCCATGCATATTGGCTCCTCTTTTCAAGAACCTTGTTCCCGCATACCTATTGCTGCGTCGGGCTACAAGAGTCAAGTATATTGGTCGACCGAAGATGTTTAGATTGCTCTGTTCTACAAATCCATGGACAATGTAGAGGATCCAGTCAGGGTGCAGATGCGAGTGGACCGCCGATAGCAGGTGGCTGTTCCAGACAAATCTCCATTCTGGTACAGTTCGAACACCAAATTGTAATTTAGGACCTTGTTGGCTGAAACAATAGGTAGGTACATAACAATTATAAAAAAAAAACAATTATCCAAAATCCTAAAATTTAGAAAAGTTTATTTAAAAAAATACTGTTTGATGTGAGTCTTATAAAGGCAGTAGAAATCCTATGGACTGATAGAATGAGAAGTAGTGTAATCCGAGAGTTGAGGCATGAATGAAGATATTAATAGTTGGATAAAGACAAGAATGCTGTAGTGGTTTAGACATATTGATGGATGAAAGGCATCTAACTGACTAGACCAGCCATACTCAACCTTTTTTTTATAGGGGCCACAAACACGTTTCAGTCATGGTGTCGAGGGCCGCAAGCAAAAATTATTTAGGTCTTATTTAAAAAAAAGTGATTCCAAGTTAACGATGTAGTTAAAACAGAAGTTTTAACAAAGATGTTTATATGTTTTAATGCGATTTTTGATACTGTGAACACTTTTTCAGTACTTTATCAAGGTCTGGCTGGCGATTAGATATTTTTCTTTTATATTTAGAAGACACTCCTGACATTATATTGACACTAAAACCACAATTAACTGCAATTACTGGGCGAGATTAGCTATAGCTGATAGCGCTCGGCTCACATTCCCGTTCTGATACACCCATTCTTTGATGGGCGCGAAATTTAAAATGTTTTACAATAAAGTAACTTCAGATGGGCCAATAACAAAGGTCCGGCGGGCCGCAGGTTGAGTATAGCTGGACTAGACGATTATATAAGACTAGCGGTTATGCACAGTTTCACTCGTGTAGTTCCCGTTCCCGTGGGAATACGGGAATAAAATAAAGCCTATATTACTCAGGGATCTTCTAGATTTCTATTGGTGAAATAATTTTTAAAATCATTAAAGTAGTTTTTAGTTTATTCCTAACAAACATACAAATCTTTCCTCTTTATAATATTAGTATAGATGACTGTGATGGGCAGTTTCCAGAAGGCCACCTAGGCGTCGCTGCATTGATCAGATCCCCAATGTGCTGAGGAAAAGTCAGATAAAGATATGTCCGAGAGCAATTAAGGTTCTCCGTAGACAATAACCGCCCAATTCCATAATATTTTTTATATTGTAATGCACGTTGCAGCGTTCCGCTGCGGTTTTCAACCTTATCTTCATCCTCTTTTATCATTTCGTCTTTAATCATCCTCATTTCGCTTTTAATTCTCGCCTTCTATTTTCAAAATTTCACCGTTTCGTTTTTAATCATCCCCAATTTGCTTTTAATCATCTTGACTTTCTATTTTCAAAATTCCGTCGTCCGTTTCTGTTCCCGTTCCTGTCAAAGTATTCATTCCTACTCTAGAGTTCTTGAAGAACAGGTCTGCAACGAAGAAAGCACCCTAATTTTTATAGTTCCACCTATCATGGCAGTATAAAGTTTCCCCAGAACGCAAGAGTTGCGTTGGATGTGTTTCTACAAACCCTTTCTGCGGCACGCCTAGTGTCCTTTTCATTTGGTAAGTTATTTTCACATATTACTGACCTCCGCACCTTTCCCTAGCGTTATTCCCTATTGGTGCCACGCTGTGGATGTGCCCTAATCATCGGCCCCTCTTCCACAGCATGTTCCCCCAATAGCGGGCTCACCCCTGGGAGCCTCAGCTCACCCCTGGGAGCCTCAGCTCACCTCTGGGAGCCTCAGCTCACCTCTGGGAGCCTCAATTCACCCCTGGGAGCCTCATCCCAGCCCTTACCAGCCTCTTCTATGCGAGGATCCATCCTCCGGGTCGGCATCGCGGTCGAGAGCCCCGCCACGCAGTTCGCTAAGGGATATCGTCGATCAAGACAGCTCTTCCACCGCATTTGAAGATCCGCAAGTCTGACACCAAATGGCATCATTGTAGTTAAAAGACCCCAATCCCCAAATTTACCTAAACCCAAAATCTCATGTTCAGGGAAATCTTCGACTAAGGATTATTACGTTTAGCCGACAGTCTTAAACCTTTAATCAAGAACTAAAACACCTATTTCCTATAACACACGGTACCGTACGTTGAGGCGTAGGATGTCCCATTAATTTTATATTAGCGGCTCTTAGTCTCTAGATCCACCTATCTAAAAGCCCAGGTTTAACTTTTCTTTTTCCTTATAATTGACTTCCCAAGAACCTTAGTAGGAGTAGGAACATATATTTCTATTCGTTTACCGTGTTTTTTAGGCTTTCCGTTTGTTACCAATAAATTCTATCCTATAAAACACGTTGACTTTTTATTTATAAAAATCCTAACCCCGGTTAGGTGGTCATCCTGAGTTCCTCCTCTGGATGGTCTAATCGCGCGTGACAGCTTCCCCGGCTGAACCGCACGATGCAATGGCGCCCGAACAGGGACTTGAACCCTGGACCCTTGGATACGTTTACCGGTTACGTTTGACCGAGGTCCCGATTTTACTACTGACCAATGGTTTAAAAAGGTTTTTATAGGCGCACGGGATAACCCACAGATGTTTCCCGCTTATTGTATCCAAAACGGTACTCTATTGCGTCATTCCCCACTTCAGGATCCTCTAACGAGAGAATCCTGGCGCATCGTACTCCCGAAGGAAAAAGTACGTGACGTCATTTGGGAGACACACAACGAGTTCCCCCAAATACATCCAGGCATAATGAAAACGTATCTTCTAATTAAAAAGAGATATTATTGGCCCCGAATGTACCATGACGTCACAGAAATCCTCAACGAATGCGAAGTCTGTAAATCTTTCAAAATTTCTAATACACAGCCCCGTGGCCAAATGCTTTACCCTAAACCAGTTTCGGCCCCCCTTCAAATGCTATCAATAGATCTTATCGGTCCTCTTCCCTTGGCTTATCATGGCTTTAAATATATTCTCTCAATAGTCGACGTTTTCTCAAAATACGTTTGGCTGTTTAGCCTTAAAAAGATCGACGCTAAATCTATTTGCGTCCTTTTGGAAAAAGAAATATTTTTAAACTTCGGAGTTCCCCACAGCATTTTATGCGACAACGCAACTGTATTCAGAAGTAATTATTTCAACAATTTTCTAATAAGATTTAATTCCCAACCCTTTTTTACCCCATATTATTCCCCACAAGCCAATACAGTAGAACGATATAATCAAAGTATCGTGATTTGTTTGAGCATTTTAGTCGGTGAAAACCAAAGACAATGGGCCCGTTTATTACCCAAAGTCAAACTTTACCTTAATTCTTGTATTAATCTCGCCACTTCGTTTTCTCCAAATTTTCTAATGTTCGGAAGAGACGTAGTCCTAGATACAAGGCATGGACACAACCAGACTCAATGCAACAATTTGGCAGAAAGTCGGGATTCCCATGCTGCGAACCTAGCATCTTTGGACGAAGTCTACGCCAAAGTGGCAGATAATCTATCATTGTCTTTCTTACGTAATTCTAGATATTATAATAAAAATAGACGCCAGGTCATATTAAATGTAGGCGATATCGTTTGGAGGCGTAATTTTTCACGTTCTTCTGGAGCTGACTACGTTTCCAGCAAGTTCGCTCCTCGTTTTATCAAAACAAGAGTTCGTAGGGTACTTTCTTCCCAGGTATATGAGTTAGAAGATTGCGATTCGCCCCATATAGGTACATACCACATCAAAGACATTTTAAAATAATGTTTTTGGGTCGTTTTAGGGTGGGTCCGTGTCCACACAGACCGAGTACCACTCTCTTACGTGTTAGCACGATTTCAGTGTTCACTTCATTAGTTAATTGCAGAAGTTAACACCCTTTATAAAACCTACTTTTTAGAGCCTAATTAGCCATACAAATTTTTTTTGGCTAGACTTACTCCTTGACTATGACCTTTTTACATAGCCGAGTTTTAAAATATATTTTTTTTGCGCCCAATTTTTGCGAACTTTTGCTTTTGACGTCTGACATTTTTTAAAGGTCGTCGCCCATCTTCCGACATTAAGGTCGATACTCACTAGACTGACTGTTCCTCATATGGACTTCAGTTAATTTTTTATCCCCAAGGATAATTTATTTTATTCTTTCAAATCCCAACCCACCGGGTTAGGTATATTGAGCATAAAGACATTGTACTTACGAGCCATTTGTCCCTCTATACGCTCAGCCCTATAGACGGCAAATTTTTGCGAACCGTGCGTTTCGCGAGATTACCATTTTGCAAATCGAGCATTTCGCGAGACGTACATTTCGCGAATCGTGCCTTTCTGCGACTTGTTCCTTTCGCAAACGCTTCCTTTTGGGTAAAGTGTACTTTGCGAGAACATCGTCCCCTAGGAATCTTTTTAATTCATTCTCAATGAATGCAATTAAATTTATAAAGCCTTTGCGCTTTCGCACTCCGCGATCAACCTAGCTTATTGTAGTTAAGTTATTTATGATAGTTTAAATATAATGTAACATATTTAGGGATTGTGTTGAAACGTTAGACTAGTCGCCATCGTGCATATAATAGACCACTCGATTGGAACCATCGTTCTCGTTGGTCGAATTACTTGTTAGTCTACGTTAACCATTAGGTTATGTTAGTTTTAGGTCCCTTATTAATAACTCTTTAAGCCCGGGCTAATTTAGTTTAACTCTTGGTTAATTTTAACTTAATGCTAATTTAGTTTAACTCTTGGTTAATTTTAACTTAATGCTAATTTAGCTTAACTTCCCATTAATTTTAACTTAACTCTAATTTAACTATATTATTTCGACTTGATGCTAACTTTTAGCAACACGTTGATTAGGATTTAAGATTTTTATTACTTATCATTTCACATTGGACCTCAGGTGCATGCAACCGTCTGCAGTCTCAACACCTTCGCGTCGGTCTGAGAGTTCCAAACGCCCATTTTACTCCTTGGCCGGTCGATGGTTAGCCATGGCATCACATTGTTAATCATTCCACTCGTCAACTGCTGTGGCGTTTCACCACTTTAGATTGTCATCCTTTTTATCTACTCTCCTTCATCTACCTTTTCTTTACACCGGCCTACCCCTTTTTGTGTCGTTTGAGGGTACTGCAGCGTTCCGCTGCGGTTTTCAACCTTATCTTCATCCTCTTTTATCATTTCGTCTTTAATCATCCTCATTTCGCTTTTAATTCTCGCCTTCTATTTTCAAAATTTCACCGTTTCGTTTTTAATCATCCCCAATTTGCTTTTAATCATCTTGACATTCTATTTTCAAAATTCCGTCGTCCGTTTCTGTTCCCGTTCCTGTCAAAGTATTCATTCCTACTCTAGAGTTCTTGAAGAACAGGTCTGCAACGAAGAAAGCACCCTAATTTTTATAGTTCCACCTATCATGGCAGTATAAAGTTTCCCCAGAACGCAAGAGTTGCGTTGGATGTGTTTCTACAAACCTTTCTGCGGCACGCCTAGTGTCCTTTTCATTTGGTAAGTTATTTTCACATATTACTGACCTCCGCACCTTTCCCTAGCGTTATTCCCTATTGGTGCCACGCTGTGGATGTGCCCTAATCATCGGCCCCTCTTCCACAGCATGTTCCCCCAATAGCGGGCTCACCCCTGGGAGCCTCAGCTCACCCCTGGGAGCCTCAGCTCACCTCTGGGAGCCTCAATTCACCCCTGGGAGCCTCATCCCAGCCCTTACCAGCCTCTTCTATGCGAGGATCCATCCTCCGGGTCGGCATCGCGATCGAGAGCCCCGCCACGCAGTTCGCTAAGGGATATCGTCGATCAAGACAGCTCTTCCACCGCATTTGAAGATCCGCAAGTCTGACACCAAATGGCATCATTGTAGTTAAAAGACCCCAATCCCCAAATTTACCTAAACCCAAAATCTCATGTTCAGGGAAATCTTCGACTAAGGATTATTACGTTTAGCCGACAGTCTTAAACCTTTAATCAAGAACTAAAACACCTATTTCCTATAACACACGGTACCGTACGTTGAGGCGTAGGATGTCCCATTAATTTTATATTAGCGGCTCTTAGTCTCTAGATCCACCTATCTAAAAGCCCAGGTTTAACTTTTCTTTTTCCTTATAATTGACTTCCCAAGAACCTTAGTAGGAGTAGGAACATATATTTCTATTCGTTTACCGTGTTTTTTAGGCTTTCCGTTTGTTACCAATAAATTCTATCCTATAAAACACGTTGACTTTTTATTTATAAAAATCCTAACCCCGGTTAGGTGGTCATCCTGAGTTCCTCCTCTGGATGGTCTAATCGCGCGTGACAGCTTCCCCGGCTGAACCGCACGATGCAACGTTTATAATTTATGATTTACCCTGTTTTCTCCTGTCTCTCTTGCAACTGCCTCTTCCAAGTTTCAAATATATCCTCATCATCGTCAGCATGGCATGTGCACTGTTTCTCTTCACTCTCAAGGCCCAGATTGAGATTTGAATGGTAAACGGCAGCCGTCACAGGCTTAGGGAATAAAGCTGGAGCTAATTTCCTCGGAGGAGCCATGTTCATTTGTAAAGTATGAGTGATATCGTAGCTATAACTATAATAAAAGTTTGTTGACAAGTCTATAGCTAAGAACATCTTGAGATATCTCTGCTCATCTGGATGTTGAGGCTTACTGTTTTCATTTGGAATGTATATAGTAGCAGTGTCTTCTATTTTGTATATAGAATGATGGCCAATCATTGCGATTTTTCTACGTTTTCTGACTAGTATTATATAATAGCCTTCCAGGAATCTGATGAAACCTGAAAGTATAATAGTTAAAACTCTATAATGTACATCAATTATAAATAGGTGGTAGATAACTGATATCATTTAAGTGTGTAATGTTATATGTTCCTAATTATTCATAGGAAAGTTTTTAAAATATACTTTTACTAATATTATTTTAAAATTATTATTTTTTATTTCAAAAGAAGTGTTACTTATTTTACACCATCCACCCTAAAAAGCCAGTTTCTTCTTTTATCTACAGTGTGACTGGTAAATCGAGGGAATCCTCTGAGGAGGTAACAGACTAACCGATCAACATTTCACAAACAAATAAAAAGTTTAAATAAACAAAGATAAAACTGCTTCAGCGCAACTTTCTGAAATACGATTATTCTGAATTGGCCATATACACACGCCAGTCACCAGCCGCGGCGTTGGCGATCATTGGCCTCGAGCAGCTGATTTTGCGAGTATATGCTGAAACTGAAGAATTAAACTTTTCAATTGCCACAATTAAGGTGGTGTTATTTTTACACAAATGCTAAAGGTATCAGCTTCCTGTTCACCCCCTTGAAGGTTTCCCTCAATTAACCATTCAGTAGATAAGCCAACGAGACAAGATAATCATGACAATTTTTACCTACAATCCCAAATGCGGACACAAGTTTACTGAACCCCGAGGCCTTCCCAGCTCTGTTCCCAAAGCCAATCATGTCCAGCAGCTGGTGTATCTCTTGCTTATTGTATTCCACCTTATCATCCACCAGGATCAACTCTCTGGGGTCAGTCCTGTCTATCTTCAGTACTCTGAATCTCGTCTGAGTATTGTTTGAGCCAATCAGATAGAACCTCTGAAAATATGAGGGAGGATGTTGTTTAGGTGCACACAGAATAATAATAATAAGGCATTTGTTTTCGAATTGTACAAAATAAAGGCTGATTCATGTTACAACGGGACGGGCCCCGTCCGGGCCCGGTCGTGCTCCATCCGGGCCCGGGCGTGCCCCGTCTGGGGCTCGGTCACAGTTTTTGTATGAAGCGCTGTCCGTGCCAAATGTCGAGGCGTATTGTAGGATGGTTCGCCCCAGACAGGGCACGCCCAGGGCCCGTCCCGGTGTAACATGAATCAGCCTTAATGAACCAAAACTATCTTCCAAACTATTTCTCATTGTGAGTTTGTTGGCAGTATTAGTATTGTATGGACCTACAAGTTCGAAAAATTTATTATTATTATTAGTACTCTTTTCTTAATAACTGGCAGCAAATTTTTACAGACATATTTTTATTTGATGAGGCATGTTTCAATGAGATTTTCAAAACTTACATACATATGTATCACTAGATCTACAATGACGAAAAAATCAGAAGGAAACCTGCAGGTCCTAAAATTTATTCCAAGCGTATGTGTGTAAGAGACCCGGTCCAGCCATGGGTTTACCACCTGTTACGTTTAGGAGTCTTAAAAATATATTGGTGAAAAGTAATGGTATGGTGTAAGTCTCCAGAAAAGGAATTCCTCTACCAATCCCCTCGGGTACAAAGGTATAAGCTTTTTTTTTACCTACATATTTGCATTATGAGTAATATGAATGAATCATAATTTCTAAAACCGTCCCAGTGCATGATTATTTATTAAGACTTAAAATTAATTTAAATAAAATCTTAATCAATTGTAAATAAGGGCGTTTATCTGACCAGCTATTTTATGTGCTGTCTAAAACATTTAATTTTAATAATATTATTTGAAACTTACAGCTTTCGTTTCATATAGAGCGATCCTTTGAATGGAACTAATAATCGGGTGGAAGGTTACACTTTGTTTAGACATCTCGGGCAAAATAATAAATTTACGAATAAATATTTTTTCTGAATCTGAAACAATCTGTCCAGGGGGCCAATTCTACTAAATGACAGCGGTGATAGTTGTATGATTGTGGTCACTCAATGGTGATTTTATGTCAAATTTTGACACTTTTCGTATTCTGTTAACTGTCAGTTTTCACAATCATTCAACTATCATTGTTGACCACTTTTGGTATTCTACTATTCCTACCATGGAATGGCGCTGTCCAGTGATTGCTTTTTTTCCCTTATTTTAAGGCATTGGCAATTTAGCCATCAGCCCCAAACACGACACGAAATTCAGATTTTAGCTCTGCTTCAGAGTCTATGCACAAAAATACACAAGTTTCTTCAAAACTTATCGAAATGTCACATGTACCATAAATAAAATCAATCATCTAAAGATTTTAGTGCCGAAAACCCGAAATAAAACTAATGACACGCATGGTAGTAATAGTTATATATGGTAGGCAACACCTAACGTAGTCCATAGTCATTCCATTGTAATGCCACTATGATTTTAGTGGAATACAAATTAGATGTCATAGTTGCCAGTTGCAGCATAATGGAATGATAGTTCGATGACAATGGCTGACATTTAGTGGAATTGGCCCCCAGTGCTGCCAACTAGTTTTAGCGAAAACGCGCTGTCAGCGCTGTAAAAAGCGCTAGAACGCGCTTAATGGCAACTTTTTAAAAAGCGCTATATTTCGCGCCAACTACAAATGGTTTTACGGAAACAAAATCAGAAAAAAAAAGTTATGATAGTATGAAATGACACAAAGATACATAAAATCAATATTTTTTTATTGAAATAACTTGGAAATAACAGTGACATACATAAGAAACAATATTTTAGATTAAGAATCAAGCCGGGTTTGGTAAATCTTTAACATCGTTGGATTGTTGGATTTCTTCTTCGTTCGTTCTTCGTTTATATTTATTCCAGCCAGAAACGATCTTAGTCAAGTTCGCTACTAAGGAATACAAAATAATACGGGGGAAATCCCCGAGACATAATCATTCTCATAGATGACGACTCTATGATGAAAACATAGACTTCGTTTTTTAGTTTTTCAATGTTGTTAGTGGGTATATACATAATTTTATTTAGAACTAGTAAGTTATTATGTTTTACGCTGTATTAAGTAATACAGTTTCATATTTTAAAAAAGCGCTAGATTTAGCGATAGGCGCTAAAACGCGCTTTGAGACAAAAAAAGCGCTAGATCTGGCGCGAAACGCGCTAAGTTGGTAGCACTGCAACCAACAGAGTGAACAAAGTAGGGATGTAAAAAAATAATCGATTTTTAAATATAGACATTTTTAATTAATCGATTATATTCTTGCACATATTGGACTCGATTTTGCAAACCACCTAAAATTCCTAATTTTAAGTTAGCCTATCCTTCTTTACAGGTGAGCATGTGGTCCTCCGTACCACCTCTTAATTCTTTTCGAAAACCACCTAGAAGTAATGTGACGTTGATTGTGACGCTGATTTCTGCTATCATTTTGATTGTGACGGCTTCCTCGCAGAAGGATGGATCAAAATAGGTGGCACGGAGGTTCACATGCTTTGTCTATGGTTTCAAGACAAATCGTTGAATTCCAAGAGAATCACACCATGTACCGGCGAAATTAACATTTTAAACCAATGTGACGGAATATGTGACAGCTACAAACACATTCTTTACATATGTGACGCAATAGGGACAGAGAAATAAGCGATCTTTTTTTCAGAAGCATGTCTTGAGTTTGGCCACCATTTTAACGTCAAAAATCCTAGTGAAACATGCATTTAAATAAAAACCTAACAGGAATTCGAGACCGTTTAGTCACGACAAATAGCTCATAATATTATTTCTACGACTACTTTATTCGTTAAAGAGAAAATTGGATTTGTCCATTAGTATTGAAAGTTACTGTATAGGGTGACTATGATTTTGTTGGGACTGATTCAGAGTCGACCCTCTTGACTGAAAGTACTTCATACTGAAGTGCGGTAGGCACTTCGCAAATGGCAAAGGAGGGGTGTTTATTGTCTACCTACCAATATCTAAGTATGTTTTATTTACAATAACTATATAGAATTGAAAATTTTAATGAAAATAAAGAATTCAATAAAAGACAGTAAGTTTTTATTATAATATTTATTAAAACATCTTGTAATGTACGACCAACGCTAAGCCTGATACATTCGGTAGAATTGTCGCTTGTAAGCTCAAGCTTTATTACCAGGACCCTAATTAGAGTTAAACAATGAGAAGCCAGAAACACCGTCTTTTTATTCCATTCCCACCCATTTGACACAAAAAGGCCATAAACATGGAAGAAATACTTTTTTTTTGTAATTGTCATTGTTACTATAAGAGAGGGCGTTTGTCGCAAAAATTACCCTTGGGTGTATCAGGCAAAAGTTTTAAATATTATGTGGCTGGTTAATTAAAAAATATATATAATCTCACGCCTTTTATCCCCGAGGGGGTAGCCAGAGGTATTCCATTACTAGATATGCCCACATTTCACGAGATATATTGTACCCCTACACGTGATAGGTTAATTATTAAAGTTGAAAATACCTACATAGACAAAATAAAAAGAATCTACTCTCTCTTTTGTCTATACTACATCTTACAGCTCTTAAGACGATTATTTTACGTTTAGGGGTCCAAAAATATCTGTTGAAAGGTGGGTATATCCAGAAATGGAATACCTCTGCCTACCCCCTCGGGGATATAAGGCGTGAGATTATTACTTTATTACTAATAAATCAAATTGTGCGAATGTCGATCCAGTGTTATTTACGATAACATAAATTGTGTCGTTAATTATTTAATTCATAAAAATAAAAATTCTCACGCTTTTTATCCCCGAGGAGGCAGAGGTATTCCATTAATTCTTATACATTCTATAAATATTTCTTTAGCTTTATTTCAGTTTACCATTACAGCGTGTTTATTCTTTTTTTAAATTATAATTATTCGTTGTACTGACAGCAAAACATTCTTTTGAATTTAGAGCCGATGAGAGTTATTTTTTTTTATTTATAGATGAATGTCCTAAAGTGACCTAAGACATTGGTCACCCTAATTCGTGTATATGAAAAATTCATTCACGTTTTTCTTAAAAAATAATGAACTAGTCGTGGAAATAATACTATGAGCTATTTTGTCGTGACTAAATGGTTTCGAATTCCTGTTAGGTTTTTATTTAAATGCATGTTTCACTAGGATTTTCGACTATAAATGGTGGCCAAACTCAAGACATGCTTCTAAAAAAAAGATCGCTTATTTCTGTGTCCCTATTGCGTCACATATGTAAAGAATATGTTTGTAGCTGTCACATATTCCGTCACATTGGTTTAAAATGTTAATTTCGCCGGTACATGGTGTGATTCTCTTGGAATTCGACGATTTGTCTTGAAACCATAGACAAAGCATGTGAACCTCCGTGCCACCTATTTTGATCCATCCTTCTGCGAGGAAGCAGTCACAATCAAAATGATAGCAG
The DNA here is from genome assembly GCA_963855545.1 of Ethmia dodecea. Lineage (NCBI taxonomy): Eukaryota > Metazoa > Arthropoda > Insecta > Lepidoptera > Depressariidae > Ethmia > Ethmia dodecea. The sequence continues at coordinate 15,557,453 of OY979443.1, read as the reverse complement.
AAATCAGCGTCACAATCACCGTCACATTACTTCTAGGTGGTTTTCGAAAAGAATTATGAGGTGGTACGGAGGACCACATGCTCACCTTTACAGAATACGGAAGAAAAAGGACAGAAACAAACCATAGATTATAGAGTACTGAGTAATGTCAAACATGGAGAAAAACCGACTAATTTGATGTCTTATCTGTCACTTTTATTCATGACCTCCTTACATCGTTGCTAAAATTGCTAAAAACGTGTATTTGAATGCGTCCTTAAGGTTAAATTTTCTTATATTGACATTTGTGACGTTGTAAATGAATATGGCGCTTATTTCTGTCCCTTTTCTTTCCAAAGCGGTGGAAAAAAATAGAGCTAACTAAAAATTAGGAATTTTAGGTGGTTTGCAGAATCGAGTTCATTCTTAAATAAAAAATATATAAGAATATTAAGAAATCTGTAAAAAAAATGTAAAAAAAATAATTTTTCATATTAATTTGTATTTTTTTCGTATAATCGATTATTGTTATTAATATTTTCCATCGGTGATATATTAAAAAGAGAAAATTAGATTTTTAAATAATCGATTTTTTCGATCAATGTGACGTCCCTAGAACAAAGTCAATTAAGACATTTGACACTTTTGACAGTAAAATTCCAAAAAAGAGTTTTTTTTTCTTATTTTAAGGCATTGGCAATTTAGCCATCAGGTCTAAACAAGTCACGAAATTCAAGATTTTTAGCTCTGTTGAGTCTATGACAAAAATACATTATGTTTTATTAAAACTTATTGAAGATGGTTTCGCAGCTTCACAGCTTCACGCGTCCCAGCGTGCGGCGCTCCATGACCCATGGCGGTTTTGTGTCTCTCGGCTGCGACAAGTAGGTAAGTATGTATGTACAGTACACAGAACGCGAACGCTCGCTTCGCGTTCGCACGCAGCAGTGCATACTACACGCGCACCAGAACCAGACACAGTCGGTAGTGGTTTTGCTTATTATATAATACAATTACTTTGTAAAAACATTAGATTATCACCAAATATTTTATTTTTCCTTTTTTTTAATACAAAGATAATTACAGCACATAGCATCACAGCAGCACCAACAGCACCGCAGTTTCGTTTTCGACTGTATTTACGTATGGAGTAGGTATAAGTAAGATGCTTCGAGATTCGGCAAAGTTGGCGCGCTGTCGCAGGCGACACATCTTTTGGTGTGTCACGAAGAAAACACTATCATTCGGGTGCATTTGAAACGGTGTTCGGGTTTTTTTTTAAATTGAGAAAGGTATGCTGAGATGGTTTGGCCATGTCGAGAGAATGAATGACGAACGATTGACGAAAAAAGTGTATAAGGCGAGTGTGAATGAAAGTGTGGGAAGGGGTAGACCTAGGCGGACGTTTCGAGACCAAATTGGGGACGTCTTGAAAAAAGGCCAGGTCAAAAGTACCCTAAAGTTGGCCTTTTTGAGTAGGATGTCTGTCTGTCTGTCTGTGTGTCTGTCGACAGGATATCTCCGGATCTACTGGACCGATTGACTTCAAATTCGGTCAGTAGATACCTTAGGTCAATACCTCGATCGAGTTTGAATTTCAGACCCGTTGTTCAAAAGGGACTGGGCATTTCAGACCCGTGGGTCAAAAATATAAAAAATGTCAAAAATCTTAAAAATGTCAAAAATCTCAAAAATCTCAAAATTGACAAAAATGTCAGAAAGGTCAAAAACGTCAAAAAATGACAAAGAGGTCTAAAATGACAAAAATGACAAAAAGGTCTAAAATGTCTAAAATGGCAAAAATGTCAAAACGGTCAAAAATGTCAAATGTCAAAAAATCTCAAAAATGTCAAATATTTTCGTTGTTGGCAGTAAACAGGTGGAAGTTTGTCCACAGAATTACATTCTCTCGTTATGTAATAAAAGCTTCTCGCGAGATCTGAGTACTCATATTTATGTAAATGACGGGCCTGTTGGCTCAGTTGGTAGTGACCCTGCCTTCTGAGTCAGAGGTTGCGGGTTCGATCCCCGCTCGGGGCCAACATTTGTGTGCATGAACATATCTGTTGGCTTCGTGTCTGGTCGTTTAATATTTATTTAAGTATGTTTATCAGTTGTTTAGTACCCATAGTACAGGCCCTGCCTAGTTTGGGACTAAATAACCGTGTGTGAATTGTGTCCTACAATTTATTTATTATTATTTACTTAAATATATAAGTAACTCTAACTCAGCCATACTCAACCTTTTTTTTATAGGGGCCACAAACACGTTTCAGTCATGGTGTCGAGGGCCGCAAGCAAAAATTATTTAGGTCTTATTTAAAAAAACGTGATTCCAACTTAACGATGTAGTTAAAAAAGAAGTTTTAACAAAGATGTTTATATGTTTTAATGCGATTTTTGATACTGTGAACACTTTTTCAGTACTTTATCAAGGTCTGGCTGGCGATTAGATATTTTTCCTTCATATTTAGAAGACACTCCTGACATTATATTGGCACTAAAACCACAATTAACTGCAATTACTGGGCGAGATTAGCTATAGCTGATAGCGCTCGGCTCACATTCCCGTTCTGATACACCCATTCTTTGATGGGCGCGAAATTTAAAATGTTTTACAATAAATTTGTAACTTCAGATGGGCCAATAACAAAGGTCCGGCGGGCCGCATGCGGCCCGCGGGCCGCAGGTTGAGTATAGCTGCTCTAACTGATAGAATTAATTTTTTAGAATTTTCCGACTAAGTAAATATGGGTACCTACTTAATCACGCGACAAGCTTTTATTACATAATAAATTGTGTAATGACGTTTTAAGATAGTTAAAGTTTTAAAGGAAAAGTTTATTTTGTTCTTTTTAGCGCATTAAAATAAAAGCTTGTTTTAAAAATTATTTTTTACTCTTAATTTATTATATACTTTTTAGTTGGATTTAGAATGGCGTCACGTGGCTAACCATGCATTTTCATCCAAACTAAACATGTATACAAAATTTCAGCTCAATTGGTTATCTTTAAGCTCCATCATCAGACCCTGGTTACCATCTAGTACCAAAGTACTCGTCAAGACGAATCAATCGAGCCCAAACTCGATGGGGTTATGTTGTTTAATAACTGAGTCCCTATGGCCATCTTCCAGCTCCGTCATCAGACCCTGGTTACCATCTACCACTAAAGTACTCGTCAAGATAAATCAAACGAGCCCAAACTTGATGGGGTTATGTCGTTTAATTACTGAGTTCCTATGGCCATCTTCCACCTCCATCCTCAGACCCTGGTTACCATCTAGTACCAAAGAACTCGTCAAGACGAATCATACGAGCCCAAATTCGATGGAATTGTGTCGTTTAGTTACCGAGTTCCTATGGCCATCTTCCAGCTTCATCATCAGACCCTGGTTACTATCTAGTACCAAATTACTCGTCAAGACAACTCAAACGAGCCCGAACTCGATGGAAATATGACGTTTAATTACTGAGTTCCTCCTATAGCCATCTTCCAGCTCAATCATCAGACCCTGGTTACCATCAAGTACCAAAGTACTCGTCAAGATGAATCAAACGAGCCCAAACTCGATGGGGTTGTGTCGTTTAATTACCGAGTTCCTATGGCCATCTTCCAGCTCCATCATCAGATCAGCTCGGTGGTACCACAATATTGCATTGTCACCGAACTAACATAAGTATACCAAATTTCAACTCAATCGGTTGAAGATATCTGCTTCAAAATTGAGTTGCAAGATTCCACCCGAACATACATAGTTACATACATACATACATTGCAAGTTAAATAAAAGCTTTTAATAACATGTCGCTCAACTCGAATTCTCGGTCAAGCCCGCGCGCGGTGCCCCCGCGTTCGGCGTGGTACCTATACCTAAAGAAAACCTTTATTTAAAAATTTAAGTATCGTAAAAAAATAATGGTATCGTTATTTTGCACTACCAGAAAATAGCAGTATCGTTATTTTGCACTACCAGAAAAAAGCGGTACCGTTATTTTAAGATATCGCAATATAAAGGTATGACGTCATACCCCTAACCGTTTTAACCTAAATTTTTTCGGTTATTCAAGCCCTGCCCTAAACCGAAGAGCATGTATGAAAGGAATAATGAAAGTGGACGAAGCGAAAGAAGTAGGTATGTAAGGATCGTAGCAAGTGGAAGGAAGTGGTCTCTGCCTACCTCTACGGGAAAGAGGCGTGATTATATGTATGTATGTATGTTCGGGTTTCTGCCTGTTTCCTACCTTACATGAAAGGTTTTAACGTGACAGAGTTCGTGCAAGTGCAGGACTTAAAATTAAAGTTTAAAATTAAAGGTATGAAGTGAAACGAGTTTTAAAAACGCGCGGAAAGCTCAAGAGGTATTCATTTCTGTGATTTCCAGGAAATACTTCGAAAATATACTACCTACCTTATCACTATTCATGTCAACTGTATTAAAAATTCAAAATAAATAAAATTAGTAAAATAAATAACCTCGCTTTATACGCGAGGTGGTAGGTAGGCAGCTGTACTCCTTGAAATGTACGTACATTGGTACCTAAGTACCTACTCGTATGTGTACTTAGTTTCTAAGTGTGTTTTTTACCGTTAAATAAATGAATTATGATTTGATCTAATTTGTGCTGTTCTACATTATTATGGATCCCTCCCATGTGCTCCATCAAATAATAATGTAGAGCTATGTGTTGGGAATATTTCGAGAGTTTTGAAATAAAAATAAGTCACCCGAATCGGTTGCGTAGACAAACACTCGTTGCTCGTAGCATCCATACGTTTCATAATAAAATCGAGCTTTATCATAATGTATTAAATACGTACATATAGTACCAGAAGAAATTTTGAAATTGCCTTTAAAACTGTTTTAAAAACTCATGTAAGTACCTACTTACATTTTTGTAAAATGGCGTATTAAAAACTAGACGACTAGGTATACTCGTATAAATGACAATGATGCTTTCAACAGATTTCCTCAGCGCAATACGACAGCGAAAAATAACGAAATTATGTAAACCAATTTAGTATTAAATGAAGTACCTATATAAGAATTGATAAAGAGAATAATGTGTTGAGGAATTTCTTCTCCTCAACCCTATATGATGAAACGGTAGAGTTGAAATGACGTTCAATAAGTAGACTTGTAAGTCCTTACTTTGAATAAGACATTTTGACTTTGAACAAAATAATGTTAAAATGAAATCATCATCATCCTCAGATGTAATCATCACCACTCATCATCAAGGTACAACACGTCTTCATTAAATTCCATGACATGTGCAACTTGCACAAGAGCAAGGATAAATAATAGCAGAGAATAATAGTCACCGCGTTGATGTCTTTTATTTTAAGTAAGTAGTTTTCTAGAGGGTTGCCCAGCAGCGTTGCTCGCGCGGATCTTATTTATTTGTTCACGTAAGAATTTCGAAGGTAGATGGTAGCAATCTTCCTCCCCATAGATTTAGGATGTTTGAGTAGCGAAAAAATTCTAAATCATATTCCTTCCTAAATTGATTACAATGACTGTCGTATTTATAATAATGTTGTAGGGAAAATGAAATTTTACACTTAGGTTATTACCTAAGTCCTCGCAGGTAAAATATTTTTTTTTTATTTGTTTTTTACGTCAAAAAACCACTAAAATGCCGACGAATTGAATATACACTAGGTACTCAAGAAAGTATAAGGACTTACTTATGCCAACAAATTTATAAAAATTGTGTACAAAATTCTTACCCCTAGAATTTGTATTTGTACGATGAAACAGAATCAAAAAAGATTACCAGAATATTTTTTTTTAATAAAAAACAATAGGTACGTTTTTGATATAGAGAGAACAAGAAGACTTGGACGCTTGTAACGTAAACATTGAAGAGGTTTTGTTATTTTTTCTGTGAATGATTTACCTAAGAGATGCTCAGGGCTGTGGATTTGTGGGAAGCACTCAATGCGAAACTGGTTACGCTGTTTCCACAAAACCAAGCGTAGTTAGCCGATTAGGGGGCTATATGAGACGTAGAACGTCACCGAGATAGATACATACAAGGTGACAATCCATCGACTACACTATTTTTTTGCAAAGACGCAAAACCCCGGCAACATCTCGCCAGGTGGTATGGGAACGTATATTTGAGTTATGGTAGTGCCATAAAGTAAAGGGTGTTTTTTCTGCATTTGCAAGCGTAGGTACTTTTAAAATCTTTGAATGCAGTTTTACTTCTTTTTTCAACCAATTTCAAAAAAGGAGAAGGCTCTCTCTCAATCCAACTGTATGTTTTTTTATGTTTGTTACCTCAGAACTTTCGACTGGGTGAACCGATTTTGATAGTTCTTTTTTTATTTGGTCTAGGTAGTTCTCACAATGGCATCCATGAGAAAACCATATACGTTGAAGTCGGTTTTTTACTCTTATAGATATAGATAGAGTTGTATGTTATTTAATGTAGCAATATTTTCTTTGAGTAATATTTTGCTACCTCCAATATTTAGAGATCATACTGTCCCTCTAGGTACAGTTAAAAAAATCCACTCTGTGTAACTACGATTCCACGAACGACGAACCTTTTCGCACCAAGCCGCCACTCCCCTGCGTTGCCGTTGCTTAAATATTTGTAGGAATTAAGAACTAGGTCATACCTGTGGGTCTGTAAGCAACCTTACTCTTTAAATTATAATTACTTACTTACCTGCCCCGAGATTAACTAAATTAACCCCTGCGTTTGAAATTACCCCTGCATTCTGGAGTACTAATAATAATAATAATAATAATAATAAATTGTGGGACACAATTCACACACGGTTATTTAGTCCCAAACTAGGCAGAGCCTGTGCTATGGGTACTAAACAACTGATAAACATACTTAAATAAATATTAAACGACCAGACACGAAGCCAACAGACATGTTCATGCACACAAATGTTGGCCCCGAGCGGGGATCGAACCCGCGACCTCCGACTCAGAAGGCAGGGTCACTACCGACTGAGCCAACAGGCCCGTCTGCACCCGTACTGATCGTGGTATAGGTCCATATGTATATAAACTTCAGTTTAGTGGTCTTCAGACCTAGCGGCTAAGACGTACGCAGGCGCGGGGGGCTCTACATCGGCAGAGTCTCGCGGTATGGCCGTCTCTACCGATTTCTTTACTTTCTGTACTTTTTGTAACTGTATTACGTTTCTACAGCTGCCGGCAGCTTCATTCGTAGCTTTAATTTTATGAAACATATTATGTAGGTACAATTGCTCGTAGCATTATTTCTATTGTTAGCGTTTAGTTCATATACAATTGTATAGTACCTAATAAAGGTTCTACTGGACGTATAAATGCCATTGTTACAAATTTCCAAAATCTTTAACGTGCACAAGCCCAGCACTCTCTACTTCGGGTGTGCATGGTGTATTCAGCGATAGTAGTTTTCTTGTGCGTGCGGTGACCACACTGCGCGGCGCGGCAGTCCCGTGCGCGACTCCGAGCCGACTGCACCTGTCCCGTGGCTTGCTCCGTTACCGCAGTCCCACACGAACTGACCCAGTATCCACACACTATGATAACGCACACCATTCCTCATAAAACAGTGCTGTAGCCCATGTTTAAGTGATAAATAGTGGTGTTAGTACGGGACCAACCAACCGGTCCAGGGAGGCTGCGACGCTCGCCCGGCCGCCAGTGGAATGCGGCAATTTTAACTACTGCGGACCACGGGACCCATTTGGAAATAGGGATCGAAAGATTAAATCCCACACAATAACAGGTAAGTTGTATTATACGAAATGCATAGCAGAACATGACATTGTGTTTTAAAACTTTTCAACCTAGAAGACGTCAATACATTTAAAACGAATTACATTAAAACTGTGTCGTCGTGATGAGTGTGATGAACTGATGAGATGATGATGAATAAGAAATGATAACAAAATACTAGTACTAGGTACCATACTCCGTTCATATTCTAAAATTACACGGTAAAATATGTACTAGTAGCTACGTACCTATTTCTTAGTAAGAATCAAAGATGATAAAATGAAAATTAGCTGTCAGTGGTAGGTACTATAGAACTTGAAATATAAAAATGCAGTTAATATAACGGTCAACGCTGCCAACAACACTCACTAATTTATACGCTAATTACGAGCTATAACAATCGAAATACATGGTTACCATATCACAATAGTACCTAATAGTATAAAAGTAATTTCTGAATCACGATAGCAATAACTAAACTATGTAAGCAGAGAGGAAAAGTAGACCGATTGCGAATTCAGCTTGAAAGCACTTTGTAGAGTGCTTTCTGTGGTTAACATTGAGGCTCTACCATTCGTACTTTATGAATTTTTAGCTGCAAAAGCAGGCTGTAGGTACTTGTTTTTGTTCAGAAATATTAATCTTTACTACGTTTTTTTTTACTTAAATGGATGCCGCATACCTTATTAGCTACGTTTTTATAAATAAGTATTTTATATTTTTTATAGAGCAGTGATAGCCTGGACGGTTAAAGAGCCGGCCGAAAATCAGTGAGGCTCGGGTTCGAATCCTGGCATGTACCATGTACCAATGAGTTTTTCAAAAACTGACGTACGTATTTATCACTAGCTCGACGGTGAAGGAAAACATAGTGAGGAAACCCGCAGGTCTCAGAATTAATTCTGAGACATGTGTAAACAGACCCGGTCCGGCGTTGGGCTCACCACCTATCACGTTTAGGGGTCCAATATATCTCGTGAAATGTGGGTATATCCAGTAATGGAATACCTCTGCCTACCCCCTCGGGGATAAAACAAAAGGCGTGAGATTATATTATTATTATATTATTATAAATAAGTTTAAATATTTCAATTAGACTTATTGATTGACAGTTAGCTCCAGTCAATTTCTTTACTCGTTTGATAAATGATCATGTTTATCTTATCTTATTTGAAAACTAATTTAGGTGTAGTAAGTAGGTACCTACTAATCGAGCTATCGCTAACATAAGTAGGTACAAATGTTAGGTACAAGTAGAAGGGGACTACCAAATGGGAGGTAGGTACGAGTTTATATTAAAACCGCAAACCACTGATTGGATCTGGATTGCATGTGACGAAATTAACCCTGGGCGCAAAGATATTAAAGTAAGGATGAGTTATATTCATACTGCTTGCATTTGAAAATTGATCCCCTACGAGTGTGCTACAACATGTACATACTACTTCTTAGCGTATTTATAGGATACAACAATGACGGGGAAAGATGATAAGGAACGAATAATAAAGAAAAAGAGAGCTATCTGTTAAGAGTTGCGCTTAAAATATGACTTGAAATACAATGCGACTAAATAAAATGTGGTTAATTAACTACATTTGTCGGCCTCATTTTCCGTGCTCTAGTAACATATCTACGTCTTTCTATATATAATATCTTTGCCTGGGCGTCTTTTAAATAGGTAGCTGTTTAATAAAACTGTTTTTCGTCATGAAACGGACGGTCAGTGTCGTGTCCTTAAAAAAAAGTGTTTCTAAAAACAGTTTTTATTGAAACTAACAAGCTCATGAGCAAGAAAAAGTATCCAACCCGTCGATCAGGCATTGATTAATATTTTAATTATACTTTTACCTAATAGAGACGCAAATTGTGTTTTAAAATAAAAATTGTTTTTTTTTCCTACAACTGATTCTTCTAACCGTTTTTGGTGAAAGAAAAATCATTCCGTTTCCCTTTTCAAAAAGTTGGTTTAGACTCAACTCACTACAGAAACTGCTTTTGTTAAAACTGACCCACCTTTTATTTACGTTCTAAAATTATGAAACGTTCGTAATTCTGTTACTCTTGGATTAAGTAACACGAGTCACTTTCTTTTCTAGATTGGAACCGAGGAAGACTTATTTGAAGCGATCATCTCACGATGTGCGAACAAAATATTTATTTCTCTCTTACAATACCCTTCACAATGACGGGAACAAACTGGACCCGCCGCCCGCTATTTGCAATAAAATTCTACATGCGAGTCTTAAAATTCTTTTACCAATGGAAATCTTACTTTTCGATTAGTAACATGGGCTATAATTTTCCCACGGACAGCACTGTGGGTGAAACCGCAGGGCGCTGCTAATAGATGAATACAATTCTCTACCCTAATAGGCCATTTACACGAGGGCAATCCAGTAAGACAATCCACTAAGACTGCACACAAAAAAAACTTGAGGACAGTGGAATGGATTGTCTTCAAGTTTTTTTTGCAGTCTTAGTGGATTGTCTTATTGGATTGCCCTCGTGTAAATGGCCCGTTATGTAGCCCCGCTGCCACCGTGTGTCTCTATTTCCTAACTTCGTTGATTTCAATCACACTGTCAATTGAATTTTGGTCATTTTTAACTTAGTCGTCGGGTGTCCATTTGCTAATCCGTCTTTCTCAACATACCACGCGACATTGTAGATAACTTTTGTTGTATTAGATATCTCTTGTATTTTATTTATTACTCGTACAGTAAAATCTATTGTTCCCTCTCGATATAGCTTTATTTACCGACTCGAAAAGTTATTGAATGAAAGCTATTTAAAGTTTTCATTCACTCTTGAGTAACAGAAATCACTCGAGCTCCGCTAACGTGAGAATCCAAATACGTAAGTGGTCTGTGAACAGATTTCTTTTTGTTGGCTGAAATCATTGGAGTTTTAAATATTGGTTTAGGATGACCATTAACAACCTGCTTTCTGATATACTCACGAAGTTAAATACAACTAGTGTTGGGTTATTTCGTGGGTAGCATGTGCTACTTTCTTTCACTTGTCCTGCTACTTATGAAATCTGTGAAATGGCAAATTATGTAAATTTCATTTCCAGCAGTAGCAAGTGTGAAATTACGAAGGTGAAATAATATGACTAAGTCAGTAATGTCATCAAATGAAAATGATTTAAAAGTAGCAATCATACCCACCCATCTTTAATACATACATATTATGCTCATGCCTTTTTCTCGAAGGAATAGGCAGAGACAATAGGCAGAGACAACAGAGCGCATTTCTATTTCCCTAACAACAACCACTTCTATCTGAAATTTCTTTTTTGTCTCCAGTGACGCGTTATTTTTCTTTTTGTCTTCAATGACCTATAGATTAGTGGTCGTAGTGTAGAGATGTTTTATGAGTAGGTAGTAACTAGTGATTGAACTTTTCATACATCGAAGCGAATCATGGTAATTTCATTGCAGTTTTTATATTTCATTTCAAGTAGCAAGTGTGATTTTTCATCGTTATTAAAAATCATAGTAATTGTAACTTCACAGTAGAAATCGTGTAAAAAATAAGTAATTTCATCTAATCAAAATGATTTACCAAAAAAATAAGAATAGCAATGGAATCATGGCAGATTGCTGGCATGGATATAGACTGCCATATTGGCTGCAAGTTTCATCTCATATATCAGTCTCATCTATCGCTGTGGCTGTGCAGACCGCCTCAGGCGGTGCAAATATTCCGATTTCAATAACGGCTATGTTGCTGCGGTTGGAAAATAGATCACAGGACTATATGGTTTATAATTAAATGACAATGATGCTTGGAACAGATTTCCTCCAGTCCAGCGCAATACGATAGCGAAAAACAAACGAAATTATGTAACCCAATTTAGTATTAAGTAACAATTGATTAAAAGAATATTGTGTTGAGGAGTTTCTTGCCCCGCTTCTTCTTCTCAACCATACATGCTGAAGCGGTGGAGTTGAAATGACGTTCATTAAGTGGACTTGTAAGTTCCTATTTTGAATAAAACATTGTGACTTTGACTTTAATAATCCAGATTTTTTAGTAGGTATTTATTTATTTAACTTCACCTACTTAAAAAATGTACACATGGCGAACTTAATACCTAAAGGCATTATCTACCAGTCAACCTTCAGGCTAAGCAGAAATTATTTGACGGAATTGTCGGAAAATAAAACAATGGGTGAAACATAATACTCGTCTTACAGGTTACTGTCTCCTTATATCTAGTAGTATATCTTTTATAGTAAATAAAATAATAATAATAATAAGTTCACGCCTTATATCCCCGGAGGGGTAGGCAGAGGTAGTCCATTTCTGGATATACCCACATACTTTTCACCAAATATTCTTTGGACCCCTAAACGTGATCGGTGGTGAGCCCATCGCCAGACCGGGTCTTTTACACATGTCTCAGAATTAATTCTGGGACCTGCGCGTTTCCTCACGATGTTTTCCTTCACCGTCGAGCTAGTGATAAATATAGCAATTTACAAAATAATTATTTTATCGAGTACATATAATCTCACGCCTTTTTATCCCCGAGGGGGTAGGCAGAGGTATTCCATTACTGGATATACCCACATTTCACGAGATATATTGGACCCCTAAACGTGATAGGTGGTGAGCCTATCGCCGGACCGGGTCTGTTTACACATGTCTCAGAATTAATTCTGAGACCTGCGGGTTTCCTCACGATGTTTTCCTTCACCGTCGAGCTAGTGATAAATATGTACATAAGTTTTTGAAAAACTCATTGGTACATGCCAAGATTTGAACCCGAGCCTCACTGATTTTCGGCCGGCTCTTTAACCGTCCGGGCTATCACTGCTCTCATTTTATCGAGTACATCTTCACCATTAGATAAACCTTTGAGAAAAGAAAAACATCGTAGTCAGTTCCGGATTCTCCTACCACCCGGGTCGTCTGTCCGCAGCCGCTCCCTATATCGTTTTAAAAACAAAAGCTGGTCAAACACGATGTAACAATTCTTTCAGAGTTCTTTAATTAAAGTTCGCGGGAAAAATATTGCGGTATTTTCGCTGAAGTTAAAAGTTTATTCGGGTCTCATCCTTGCCGCAGTGGAGGCAAAGTAACGAGGCGTGGCGTGTTCGAAGACTACTCTAGGGGGGCGACCCGGCTGTATTAATATTCACACCGCGTATGTAAGGCATGTGTGACCAGCCTTAACTATATAGGAGTAGGTGCGTTTCGACTACATGCATACACCTATATTGTACGCACAGAAGCTGAAATCAGGGTTTTTTTTTATCTCCTGTTTTATCTGCTATCAGATGCTCTGATTGTTGTGGTGTCATTTCAGTAAATGTCATCCCTCTTATTTAGAGGAGTTCATGCTCTTGTGTCTCGGGTTGAAAGATATGCTATCTCTTCAGTCGCTCATCTTCATCGCGCAGCCTGCAGATCCCTGGCAAATTCGTTGATATGCTCAGCTAGTCTTTCTTTGTATATCTTGCAATCATGGATTGCAATCAACATTTCAATTTTATTTATCACTAGCTCGACGGTGAAGGAATACATCGTGAGGAAACCCGCAGGTCTCAGAATTAATTCCGAGACATGTGTAAATAGACCCGGTCCGGCGATGGGCTCACCACCTATCACGTTTAGGGGTCCAATATAAAATTTATATATATTATATTTATATATATTTATATTTATTATATTATATTTATATATATTTATATATATATGTATCTCGTGAAATGTGGGTATATCCAGTAATGGAATACCTCTGCCTACCCCCTCGGGCATAAACGGCGTGAGATTATATTATTATTATTTTATTAGGTCATAGATCTGGTATTTTTAGAAATCAACGTTTTTTTTAATACTTACATTTTGAATGCTGATAACGTAGAAAATTTACGAAATCCTCCGTGGATACGTATGTATCTTTATTGGTCGTCTTTTAAAATACAAACGTACGATAAAGTCCAAGTACCTAATAGTATATTGAGGAAATGAGGTAATTAGGGTAAAGATTATTTTATCACATGAATTACCGTCGACACGAGCGATTGTTGCGTCGTGGGTGGGAAACGAAATCGAAAGGCGGTCGACGACGTTAAAATAATCCAATGTCGAATTATACTACACGGATTTCCTATCACCGCTCGAGACGAGTAAATAAATAAACTAAGTATGCTATAGATGGAATCTACAAAACTAGAATATCATTAAACTACAAATTTTAATTTTGTTCAAATTAGCTATTGCACGAATCACGAATAGCAAATTGCACGAATCTCAAATTACAATCCTACTTTATTATAAACGCGAAAGTTTGTATGGATGAATGCATAACGTTTGTTCCTCTTTCACGCAAAAACTATACTAAACTAAACTATACTATCTGATGAAACTTTACAATTGCATAGCTTATACATCAGAATAACACATAGGCTATATTTTATAGCGGTATTCCCACGGGATCGGGAACGCGGGTAAAACCGCGGGGCGCTGCTAGTTGAAAATAGTTTGGTCGGTGGCGCGATCGATATAACTTTGAACCCCATTTTTATGGTTTCGTACTGAAGTGGTATAAACATGTCATGTCGCAAACGTTCCACCTCAGGGCACGGGCACACCCTCTCCAACGGACTTGGGAATACGGAAGGTTTATACTCGTGGGAACAACATGAATAGAAATGCAACATGCAACAAGCCCTCGAAGTCAGATTTTGTCTGTGCCTAAATCTAGGACTAACATATTAAACACTCTCCAATTTGTACCTCGTTGCGAATAATAAACACAGTCGCTGCAAAAATTGACATATTCCATTGTTCACTGGGAGAACTCAAAAGAGCGACGTTGAGGATTGTCTGTACACCTGTATTATACTATTATAATAATATACTTTTATATACATATTGTAAGAAACCTAACTTAAGATATAAAATAAATAAATATATAATAATAATAATAATTGTCCTCCGGTTCCTCTCTCTGCGGCCCTGACCACCGGCAGCTTGGGCCTCTGCCCCGTTGCCGGCGGCACCCTAGGTTAGGTTTTTTATAATGTGTAATTTTTATATTGTTTTGTAAATGTTTTTATATATTTTACTTTTATATACATATTGTAAAAAACCTAACTTAAGATATAAAATAAATAAATATATAATAATAATAATAATTATAGTTTACCCCCGGGTCAGTAGTACCATCGATTTGTACCATTGATGGTACTAGTGACACCGACTTATGTCGCTAGTACCATTAAAAACAAGACTATAGTTTTAGCTCTTGTGTTTATAAGTACTTAACTAATTTTTTTGTTAAATAGAGATAAATTATTTTCAATTTTTGCATAATTTGTTATTATTAGTATTTTGCATTTATTTAGAGTTAAAAACATAACCAATTTGGATTTTATATCTGTATTGAATGTTAAATATGTATATAAATAAATAAATAACAACTACACAAAGAAAAATACTTTTAGAGACTCCGAGATTGTAGCGAAATGGAGAAGTTTGCTAATTAAAACAATGGTAACAAGAGCCAACGGTTAGATATTTTTTTATCGGTCGCTGGACAGAGAAAATGAATCACAGGAACAGCGTTCTATCGGGAGTAGGGTTCATGATTTCTCGAGCTTTTCAATTTCTCGGGTCTCGAGAATTCTCGAGGCTAATTTCTCGGGGCTTCTCGGGTTGTCGAGAAATTTACATTTACTTACGTTTTCTCATGTTATTTGGTTCCAATGACGTCAACAAATTCAGTGGTTTTCCTCTCAAATAAAAGTATGAAATAAATTATAAAACTTTTATTGATTATATTTAAAAACATTAATCTTATGAATAAGCTAAATAAGTTTATTTTTTTTAAATACAAAAATAATATGATTCAGACTCATAACTATAATGACAGCACCATTTTGGCTAGTTATTTAGAACTTATAAACAAACTAGCTACCCGCCCCGGCTTTGCACGGGTGCAATGCTAATACTAAAACCTTCCTCTTGAATCACTCTATCTATTAAAAAAACGCATTAAAATCCGTTGCGTAGTTTTAAAGATTTAAGCATACATAGGGACATAGGGATATAGGGACAGAGAAAGCGACTTTGTTTTATACTATGTAGTGATAGTGATAGTGAAGTAGCTTATATTAAAGTAAACAAAAAATCTACATGAAAGAAAACGTTAATATCTTAACTTATAATAAAATTACAATCACAGCTCCATGTTTGGCTGGTTATTTAGAAAAACTTAAAACTTGTTAACAAAAATAGCTTCTATAAAACAAAAAAATATATGTATTAAAGTTTTACTAATAAATAATAGAAAAGAACAGATAGGTACCTAGTAAAATTTAAGATCATATTATAAATTATATTATTGACAAAAATAATATGAATAAAAAAGCCGTGATGTGTCAATAAAAGTGAAAAGACTTACCTGTTTGATTTCAATTTATCATGTAATCTGTGAAACACTCACTACGTAAACTATACTTGGCTAGAGTCGAAACACGTGTAAAAACGACGCCAGAGCGCTTGCAGCGAGATCAAACGGTGCCGCTGCGCTTCGGCCCGCGTCGTCAAGCAACACAACAAACGAAGATTTAATTTCTATATGAGTACATGATTTCTCGAGTTCTCGACTTTTCTCGAGCTTCATTTCCCGGGAACAAAGCCCAACGATTTCCCGGGAATTCTCGGCTCGAGAATTCCCGGGAATGAACCCTAATCGGGAGAGTTTCCGATAGGATCCGGTTAGGGACCATCCATAAATTACGTCACACAAATTTCATGATTTTTGACCCCCCCCCTCCCTAGTGTGACGTCACACGTACGTTTTGCTATTTCACATCTTGACATTATTGCATTACATACTTAGATACTTTACTTATAGTCATAGTCATAGTCATATAATTTATTGCGGCATGTGGTTACAATAGATGGTGAAACAATATTATGTTCTCGCACATGAACCCTGGAAGGGCACTGCAAAATATTTTTTTTTACATAAGTACTTAAATAAAATATTTATATACATTTTCTCATTTACTTAAGCTAACAAAATTATACATTAAAATTAAAATATTCTTCTAAGTTATAAAAACAATTCAATATTAAAAAATCTTTAAGTTTTTTGTAGAATAAGCTTTCTTTTTCTATTTGTTTTAGTTCTACAGGTAATTTGTTAAAAATTTTTACTGACATATGGAATGTTCCATTGCTGACAATGTGTAGCTTAGTGAATGGGACCGCTAGCCGGTCCCTGTGCCGGAGGTTGCTTACTTAGGTACTTATATTGAATTAAAACTGCAGTTCTGAAATATGCTTAATCTTCATTTTTTTTATAAAATCTACAACAAATCTAACATTTAAATAAAATAACAAAATATTCAATTTTGAAATGTGACGTCACAAAATTTAAGACCCCCTCCCACCCCCTTTGTCACACAATGTCACAATTCGTCGACCCCCTCCCCTCCTTTCCTTAATTAGGGTAAGAGTTAACAGACTAGGAGGCACGGTAGGAGCCTGAAACAGGGCATAGAAAATAGTAGATTGTTATACAAGGGTCGGAAGGAATCAATTCCCATACGAGGTATTTAGACGCCCGAGCGTAGCGAGGGCGGATATAGTCTGAGTAGGAATTGATAACTTCCACCCGCGTTAAACACTCTACTTTTCGTTTCGAATTCAAGGAAAGTAAACAAAAAAAAATAACTATTTTAAAAAAAATCAAACATGCAAAAACGCAATAACACCTACAAAAAAAAACAAAATTGTCAACAATACAACCAAAGAGGTTGAAAGAAAGAGAAACTTTTTCTTTTAAACGTCTTTGAATACTACATCATAGAGTACCTAACCTAAATAACATTACAAAAATAATAAACAAATCCTTCCTCTTTATAATAATATTATGTACCTACTTTTAGCCGAGTAATAGTGTTCTGTGCTTATTAGTGTCGATGAAAAACAAGATTTTGAATTTCGTAACAGCTTACCAAATTATTAATCTTTTTTTAATTTTAAATATGGAACGCGTACCGCCCCGCGCGCGGATTATTTTCTGTTGATTATACCTACACCTCACAAGGCCGCACCTTTTTTCTTATTCTAATTGATGTAAAAAGTTTCGTATCCCTACTAAGTACCCAAAGAGGTTGGAAGAAAGTCATTCTCTTTCCTAGAGGAACTTTTTCTTTAAACGTCTTTGCCAAATGTAGTACAATTTTTTTTTAATTCATTCCCGCCCTAAGGCCGGAAGCAATTACTATGAGTCTTTCCCGACCGAGGGCGGGAATCACAGCCCTGAATCTCTCTGTGGTGGGAATCATCGCTTCCGACCCGGTACTCAGATCAAACATACACTACTTTCCGAGTATGAGATATGAAAAAATCGAATGCGACTTCCAAAAAGTCTCCTTTTTAGATTATCGTTATTCTGTCTTACTGCTAATAATTGATACGTTTTTTAAACACACGTAGCGACCTTCACAATAACAGAACAATGAAGAAATTGATAATTTTTAATTTTATGGGAGTTAAAAATTAGTAGCACAATACAATATCAGGTATATGTTGCTAAAACATCAACAAACAGATTGTAATATTAACACTTTTTTAAACAAAATGGCATGCCCCTTAGTTTTTGTTTGCTATCTTTAAATACGCACCATTTCTTAACTCAAACTGCGGGATATTTAAGTACTTATTTATTAATTTAGATAGTGACAGTTTAATTTCAAACTTTATTACTTGTTTGTATAGCGAATATACGAGATAAGAAGACACATTCTGTGAACATTTCAAGGGTCTTACTACTTATTGAAATTATTAAAATATATATTATAGAGAAAAAAAACATGTTTCTTGTATGGAGAACCCCATTTATTGCAAATTTTATATAATTTGTATTATTTTTTGATATAGCAGGAATAAAAATAGGTACACATTATGTAAAAAAAAAATCAACAGTCTACCTAAATAATATGGAAGTCAAGACACGTAGCGGAAGAAGGTCATTTCACAGGCTTCGGGACAGTCGCCGTGCTAATGAGGACCGGCGAAAGTTTTAGTTTTCAAGACCAATTTTTAAACCGTTCCTTTGCATTCGCGTACGAAAAAGCGACCATAATATTTTATTTTTTTTATTTTGACAACAGACAGTCACGTTATAACAATATTAACAGATTTTTAAGTAGAGTGCCGAATTTTAGCTTAATTTTAACATAATTCCATATGTGCCAAATCGTAAATTCCTATTTTACAAGCTTGTAGATTTGTTCCGGTGGAATATTGCAACTAAATTTTGAAACAGATATCTTCAACCGCTATCGAGCTGTTTGGCATACTTATATGTTAGTTCGGTGACAATGCAATATTATGGTACCACCGATGATAGAGCCAGGAGGTGGATATCGAAACTTCTCAATGACTACTCGTAAAGCCGTTTGGGTTCATTTCATTTTTCATGAACTATAATTACAATTTTTTTCAATATCGATTGAATAGTCTCGGACATTCATTAATTATCATTTTATGTTTGCTGTGATTACTAGCTAAGTACCTACTCATGACGCAGAATATTTACATAGAAATAATTGAAAAATTATAAGTAAGTAACTAAATTATTTGTATGCCTTTAAGAGTCGTTCAATTTTTATTATAATTGCATTAGTTTTTAATGAATGTTTCAAGAATTGTACACCTACTGAAAACGATCTAGCACTACACATTGCAATATCTAAACCTTATTACTGCCGCTGCAAGGTAAGGTATGTAAACAATAACTTCTAAAACATGTTCAACAAAACCAGTTCATTTACGATTCCTATAGGACTTATGAAAAGAAAATTGAGGATGTAGAATGTTGTAGAAAATGCATGTGTATCGTTTTTTATAATGTGTAATTTTTATATTGTTTTGTAAATGTTTTTATATATTTTACTTTTATATACATATTGTAAAAAATCTAACTTAAGATATAAAATAAATAAATATATAATAATAATAATAATTATAGTTTACCCCCGGGTCAGTAGTACCATCGATTTGTACCATTGATGGTACTAGTGACACCGACTTATGTCGCTAGTACCATTAAAAACAAGACTATAGTTTTAGCTCTTGTGTTTATAAGTACTTAACTAATTTTTTTGTTAAATAGAGATAAATTATTTTTAATTTTTGCATAATTTGTTATTATTAGTATTTTGTATTTATTTAGAGTTAAAAACATAACCAATTTGGATTTTATATCTGTATTGAATGTTAAATATGTATATAAATAAATAAATAACAACTACACAAAGAAAAATACTTTTAGAGACTCCGAGATTGTAGCGAAATGGAGAAGTTTGCTAATTAAAACAATGGTAACAAGAGCCAACGGTTAGATATTTTTTTATCGGTCGCTGGACAGAGAAAATGAATCACAGGAACAGCGTTCTATCGGGAGAGTTTCCGATAGGATCCGGTTAGGGACCATCCATAAATTACGTCACACAAATTTCATGATTTTTGACCCCCCCCTCCCTAGTGTGACGTCACACGTACGTTTTGCTATTTCACATCTTGACATTATTGCATTACATACTTAGATACTTTACTTATAGTCATAGTCATAGTCATATAATTTATTGCGGCATGTGGTTACAATAGATGGTGAAACAATATTATGTTCTCGCACATGAACCCTGGAAGGGCACTGCAAAATATTTTTTTTTACATAAGTACTTAAATAAAATATTTATATACATTTTCTCATTTACTTAAGCTAACAAAATTATACATTAAAATTAAAATATTCTTCTAAGTTATAAAAACAATTCAATATTAAAAAATCTTTAAGTTTTTTGTAGAATAAGCTTTCTTTTTCTATTTGTTTTAGTTCTACAGGTAATTTGTTAAAAATTTTTACTGACATATGGAATGTTCCATTGCTGACAATGTGTAGCTTAGTGAATGGGACCGCTAGCCGGTCCCTGTGCCGGAGGTTGCTTACTTAGGTACTTATATTGAATTAAAACTGCAGTTCTGAAATATGCTTAATCTTCATTTTTTTTATAAAATCTACAACAAATCTAACATTTAAATAAAATAACAAAATATTCAATTTTGAAATGTGACGTCACAAAATTTAAGACCCCCTCCCACCCCCTTTGTCACACAATGTCACAATTCGTCGACCCCCTCCCCTCCTTTCCTTAATTAGGGTAAGAGTTAACAGACTAGGAGGCACGGTAGGAGCCTGAAACAGGGCATAGAAAATAGTAGATTGTTATACAAGGGTCGGAAGGAATCAATTCCCATACGAGGTATTTAGACGCCCGAGCGTAGCGAGGGCGGATATAGTCTGAGTAGGAATTGATAACTTCCACCCGCGTTAAACACTCTACTTTTCGTTTCGAATTCAAGGAAAGTAAACAAAAAAAAATAACTATTTTAAAAAAAATCAAACATGCAAAAACGCAATAACACCTACAAAAAAAAACAAAATTGTCAACAATACAACCAAAGAGGTTGAAAGAAAGAGAAACTTTTTCTTTTAAACGTCTTTGAATACTACATCATAGAGTACCTAACCTAAATAACATTACAAAAATAATAAACAAATCCTTCCTCTTTATAATAATATTATGTACCTACTTTTAGCCGAGTAATAGTGTTCTGTGCTTATTAGTGTCGATGAAAAACAAGATTTTGAATTTCGTAACAGCTTACCAAATTATTAATCTTTTTTTAATTTTAAATATGGAACGCGTACCGCCCCGCGCGCGGATTATTTTCTGTTGATTATACCTACACCTCACAAGGCCGCACCTTTTTTCTTATTCTAATTGATGTAAAAAGTTTCGTATCCCTACTAAGTACCCAAAGAGGTTGGAAGAAAGTCATTCTCTTTCCTAGAGGAACTTTTTCTTTAAACGTCTTTGCCAAATGTAGTACAATTTTTTTTTTAATTCATTCCCGCCCTAAGGCCGGAAGCAATTACTATGAGTCTTTCCCGACCGAGGGCGGGAATCACACCCCTGAATCTCTCTGTGGTGGGAATCATCGCTTCCGACCCGGTACTCAGATCAAACATACACTACTTTCCGAGTATGAGATATGAAAAAATCGAATGCGACTTCCAAAAAGTCTCCTTTTTAGATTATCGTTATTCTGTCTTACTGCTAATAATTGATACGTTTTTTAAACACACGTAGCGACCTTCACAATAACAGAACAATGAAGAAATTGATAATTTTTAATTTTATGGGAGTTAAAAATTAGTAGCACAATACAATATCAGGTATATGTTGCTAAAACATCAACAAACAGATTGTAATATTAACACTTTTTTAAACAAAATGGCATGCCCCTTAGTTTTTGTTTGCTATCTTTAAATACGCACCATTTCTTAACTCAAACTGCGGGATATTTAAGTACTTATTTATTAATTTAGATAGTGACAGTTTAATTTCGAACTTTATTACTTGTTTGTATAGCGAATATACGAGATAAGAAGACACATTCTGTGAACATTTCAAGGGTCTTACTACTTATTGAAATTATTAAAATATATATTATAGAGAAAAAAAACATGTTTCTTGTATGGAGAACCCCATTTATTGCAAATTTTATATAATTTGTATTATTTTTTGATATAGCAGGAATAAAAATAGGTACACATTATGTAAAAAAAAAATCAACAGTCTACCTAAATAATATGGAAGTCAAGACACGTAGCGGAAGAAGGTCATTTCACAGGCTTCGGGACAGTCGCCGTGCTAATGAGGACCGGCGAAAGTTTTAGTTTTCAAGACCAATTTTTAAACCGTTCCTTTGCATTCGCGTACGAAAAAGCGACCATAATATTTTATTTTTTTTATTTTGACAACAGACAGTCACGTTATAACAATATTAACAGATTTTTAAGTAGAGTGCCGAATTTTAGCTTAATTTTAACATAATTCCATATGTGCCAAATCGTAAATTCCTATTTTACAAGCTTGTAGATTTGTTCCGGTGGAATATTGCAACTAAATTTTGAAACAGATATCTTCAACCGCTATCGAGCTGTTTGGCATACTTATATGTTAGTTCGGTGACAATGCAATATTATGGTACCACCGATGATAGAGCCAGGAGGTGGATATCGAAACTTCTCAATGACTACTCGTAAAGCCGTTTGGGTTCATTTCATTTTTCATGAACTATAATTACAATTTTTTTCAATATCAATTGAATAGTCTCGGACATTCATTAATTATCATTTTATTTTTGCTGTGATTACTAGCTAAGTACCTACTCATGACGCAGAATATTTACATAGAAATAATTGAAAAATTATAAGTAAGTAACTAAATTATTTGTATGCCTTTAAGAGTCGTTCAATTTTTATTATAATTGCATTAGTTTTTAATGAATGTTTCAAGAATTGTACACCTACTGAAAACGATCTAGCACTACACATTGCAATATCTAAACCTTATTACTGCCGCTGCAAGGTAAGGTATGTAAACAATAACTTCTAAAACATGTTCAACAAAACCAGTTCATTTACGATTCCTATAGGACTTATGAAAAGAAAATTGAGGATGTAGAATGTTGTAGAAAATGCATGTGTATATTTTTCACAAAATAATATCCTGTGCTCAAAGAATGTAGAAAATAAACCTTTGTGTAGAATATCCGGACGGCTACCTAGATTCAATGCAATATTTTACATTTGAAAGTACACAATAGGCTCTAATCCTGTGCATCTTTGGATCGGATACAAGTTGAGATAGTTTTATTACTGTAATATTAATGTAATAACATTGTAGGCAATCTATTGTAATCAAAGCGAATAGAATTTTAAGGAAAGTATAAAACACAGTGTCTATCTATAACCATAAATACTCATATTTTTTCAATTATCACTACTTTACTGCTGGTACCATAAATTAAAATTTGAGGCAAGTGGAGTTTCACCATAATACTGTTAATTTTAATGAATTAATACTAAAATTTTGAGGCAAGTGGAGTTTCACCATCCTACTCTTAATTTTAATGAATTAATACAGGCGTGATGGATATCGAAAAGAAGTGTGTAACTGTTCGTCGCTCAATCGTCTTACATAATTGCGGTGCGGACGGATGCGGAGTGGCGAGTAGCGGACAAACCTGCCGGACGGGCGAGGTTCGACGGCCGGCACTTGTCGCTCGCTCGTGGTTTATCTCTCTATCGACTTGACCTTGATCAACAACGTAATTGTATTTCACGAATTTAACATGCTTTTGTAATTTAAATTGATTATCCACACCCAATAGTTCCGAAAATTTTTGATTAATCTAAATTCAAATAAAGCTTATAACTTTACGAAATTGTTGAAAATAGTTTCACTGTATGTCACGTGTGGTACTGCAAAAAAAAAGTACTAAAGTAAGTAAAACAAGTGCGTCTTGTTAGGGCTAGTGTTAAAAAACCTTTGAGTACTTACGAGCTACTACTTACTACTTTCTGAAGGAATAAGTAAACGTTCAATATAGTAATCCCTCGACCGACAGTTTTCCAGAGTTCACAACAATGATTTCAGAATAATGATTTCGAAATTGACACACAAGATGAAGAATTAAATGTATCAATAATGTCCCTTTGTCATTTCAAATTAGCGTTTTTGATTTGACGGATAATGGAGAATAGTCACGAAGACTAGGACAAAAATTCAGGTCCTGTATATTACTAGGGTCATGGGCGTAGCTAGGGACTTTTCCTAGGGGGGGCCATGGCCCCAGCCATGAATCGGCCGGCCACTTCGCGGCAAGATGGTATGTAGGAATCAAGTATGGATTTCAGTTATCCTATCCTATTATACTAATTCGTTTTCTTTTATCTGTGTCCTGGCCAAGACTATGTAGTTTAAGTCGCTAATATAGCTAAGTATACACTGACAAGAGCTCCGCTCTTTAAATTACCATCAACAAGGTAAATCAAATCGATATTGAAGTAAGGAAAAAAGAAACCAAAAATATATAAATAGATCATGTGCCTCTGGATTGAGGGACCATTTTTCAAATTATTGAGAAACGAAATGACCCTTACAGGGCATTTAGTAAAAATTTGGTAAAACTTAAAGCAAAGATTTTTAAATTTCTTAAACGTGAAACAAAAGAGTTATGGTCAAATAATGATCCCTCAATCCTGACTCCTTCATAAAGCGGCATAGCCTAATCTCAGAAAGTACTATCCCTGGGATAATAATTTTTATTTGAGAATTTAGTTAAGGTTTTCTTAAATACATTAAGAAATTCCCAAATCTTAAGAACCCAAATCTTAAGAATGCGATAATACAGATTTATGGCGGTTTAGCTTGGGCCCTCAATTCGTGAATATCTGTACTGATTAATCAGTAAAACATGAGTTTATCTAAGGAAAGAGATTAATACGACTTTAATATATTTGAGTTCAATATCGCTCAATATCATTGGTAAATTAGTTAAAAAGAAATAACAACACAAAATTTAATTGTTAAAAAGTAAATAAAAATCGAATTTTCTTAAAACATCTGAACTGAGAGCCCAACATTTTCGGCAGTATTGTATTAATTATTGTATGAAGCCTTCTACACTACCGCATATTAGGTTAAGTATTTTAACCAATTTTTAATTAAAATGTAACAAAGCGTCCATTCTTCTAATTGCCATACTTTAAGAGAAAATTGATTTAGAATTTTAAATAGGAGAAATTCTGTAGGGTGACCATAAAAATATAATAAAGCACTCTTGAATTAAAACTCAGTAACCAATCATAAATTCCTGATGATGAATTAGCAACAACTTAAATATAGGAAAAATAGGCAATACATGACATGTTATTCTTAACTAAAATAGACAAAATCAAACTGGTCTAGGTACTTATTTTTATATGCCAAAACAGAAACACTAATAATAATAATATAAGTTGCACTATTTATTTATTAATTATTGGATCACACAAAACGTAAGCGCTTCCGACAACAACTATTCGCTAATTAAATAGCTTCTATGGGGTACATGCTGAATAGTGGTATCAAAAAGTAACAAAATCATAACTACCCTACAGAATTTTCTCATAGAAAACATTGTGAATCAATTTTCTCTTAAAGTATGGCATTTAGAAGAATGGACGATTTGTTGCATTTCAATTAAAAATTGGGTGTAGAAGGCTTAGCCTAGTCAGTACTACCGAAAATATTGGGCCCTCGGTTCAGACGTTTTAAGAAAATTCGAATTTTATTTAGTTTTTTATAGTTAATCGACTTCTGTGTCGTTATTTGTTTTAACTTATTTACCAACGATATTGAGCGGTATTGAACTCAAATATATTAAAGTCGTATTAATCTCTTTCCTTAGATAAACTTCTTTGTTTGGTTGATTCCTCAGTACAGATATTCATGAATGAAATGAGGGCCCAAGCTAAACCGCCATAAATCTGTATTATTGCATTCTTAAGATTTGCGAATTTCTCAATGTATTTAAGAAAATCGTAACTGAATTCTCAAATTAAATTTAACTATTATCCCAGGGATAGTACCTACTTTCTGAGATTAGGCTACGCCGCTTTATGCAGGCGTCAGGATTGAGGGCCCAAGTTATTTGACCATAACTCTTTTGTTTCACGTTTAAGAAATTTAAGAATCTTTGCTTTAAGTTTTACCAAATTTTTACTAAATGCCTTGTAAGTGTCATTTCGTTTCGCAATATTTTGAAAAAAAGGCCCTCTGTCCAAATGCACATAAATAGGTCCACTCCACGACCTTGAAATTCGAAAAATATGTTTTCAAACTATTTTAAGTTTTCTGTGTTTAGCTTTTTGAAGATAGTTTTCGATTTCGGTAGTTGAGGATGAAGTTATTTTATGTATGAGGAAGGGTATTTTTCTAGGGTGGGCCCACAGCTTTCTAGGGTGGGCCCGGCCCACCCTGGCCCCCCCTAGCTACGCCCATGACTAGGGTCTCTCTTAATTTGCTTAATGACTCCTATATAATTTCATTTAGGTAGGTACTTATATTGTAGAATCAAAGTAGGTACGATTTGATATAGTACTATTTTTTTCACTTACCATTTACTGTAAGTACGTACTTACAGTAAATGGTAAAAGAAAAAATTCTCCCGAATCGCATCTATGAATCACGGTTACTAGCTCAGTAGGTACTTAAAAAAAACTATAATAGGAAAAAAAAAGTTTTTGAAATAAACAAAATACCTGTGCAAAATGTGCAAATGTGCATCTTAACAGTTAGTAGATCCTTTCTGGTGTCATTAACAACTTGCAACTTCGGCTGGCTTAACATTTTTTCATAGTCATATTCACATCAGTTTCCAGTTTTCACGTCAGGTTTCCATATTGGTTGGACTGGTTTAATATTTTTGCTGTGCATAGAACGCCCTGCTTCCTTTGCCAGCGATGCCTCAAGGCAGAGACGGATTGATATTTAGAGGGAGAAAGGCAACTTTATGAGGCCGGCTGTGCTAATGTTCCTCTTTTCAAACTCTCACAAAGCTCGTGCAATGAATGAGGAAGGATGAATTCATGTCCAAAGGCACACTTTTTCCTATCTATGCCAGACATTCTAAAGTTTTGGGATCACGCTAAATTTTAAATGAGTTATTTACCTGCCTTTTATTGCCTATTGTCTTCTCTCCGACGTTCAAAAGCTCGGACTACGAATATATTCCGTGGGAAATACAAGGTCAAACGATCAAAAAGTAGGTGATACGTTGTAGAGCGACAGTGTATTAGCGACTGCCTGCTACAACGGTCGAGGGTGCATCGCCAGATGTCGCCTTTGCGTCTGAAGACAAGAGCTAACAGTCGGCGACGGTACTCGACTGTCACCTGTAGTCAGTGACAAACAACAACGGTCGTCGACCGCTGTCGCAAGCAATCGCTGTCATACTGTGGCTCGTCTGTATGTGCCCTTATACATACCTGCTCCCCTAACCAAGTGGCATTGTACTAACGAATCCAATGATCTTATACTTTGACAATGTATTCGATTGACATAAGCCTTTAGGTACATAAAGACCACTTCCCAAGCACTCGCCAACGAGCGTTAACGTTAACGATTGCTTATGTCAATTCCACACATTGGCAATTTAAAAGATCATTCGATTGTTGACGGGCTTGTTGGCTCAGTTGGTAGTGACCCTGCCTTCTGAGTCGGAGGTCGCGGGTTCGATCCCCGCTCGGGGCCAACATTTGTGTGCATGAACATGTCTGTTGGCTTCGTGTCTGGTCGTTTAATATTTATTTAAGTATGTTTATCAGTTGTTTAGTACCCATAGTACAGGCCCTGCCTAGTTTGGGACTAAATAACCGTGTGTGAATTGTGCCCTACAATTTATTATTATTTATTATTATTCGTTAGTACTATGCCTCTTGGCTAGGCCCTCTGCTCTCAGTTTAGCATCATCCTGTAGATTTTTTTAAAATTATTTTAATAATGATGGGCTTACTCTTGACCTCAGACTAGCCCGAAGGCAAAGACGATGAGACGAGCTTACCCAGAAGATGCCTGTTCCTTCGAGCCTTAAAGGACATCACTATCACTAGATGGTATAAAACAAAGTCGTTTTCTCTGTCCCTGTATCCCTATGTATGCTTAAATCTTTAAAACTACGGATTTTGATTCGTTTCTTTTTAAATAGATAGAGTGATTCAAGAGGAAGGTTTTACAGTAGTATTAGCATTGCATCCGTGCAAAGCCGCGGGGCTAGTGATTGATAAATAAAAGAAACCCACAAAGAACAACATTATTTTCTATCCTATTTCCAGATCAGTCTAGTCATATTTGCGATGAAATTTTATCTCGCTAGGCGAGCAGCAAAAGAGTTAAAATGCAGCCCTCAGTAAGTCGCTGTTATTGAAGTCCTGTCGGGGTGTGTTTGTCGGGGCCTCGATTTTTGCACTCAATAACCCGCTGCAAATAGTCTCCAACAGCTGCCGGGCCATTCTTGGCCTGAGGTTTCCATTCTAACACTGTTACGTAACTTTTGTTTTTACATTTACGAGTATGTTAGTTTTTTCACTGTATGTACCGTTCTGTAATTTTTCTTAGTTTTGCGGAAAATCTTACATTTTGGATAAGTGAATTCTTTTTGGATCTTTGTTCACTCGAATCAGTTACCTTTAAAAAGTTTCATCACCATCATCAACCTGTAACAGCCCACTTTAAGCCTTTAGCTAAGGCCTTTCTTCACACTCTAGAAAGTATGGGAAATACTGGTGTTAGAATAGTGCACAAGTGCCCTAACTCCTAAATAACTAAGAATTTTTCAAGTACCTTCTTACGATAAGTTTTAAGTAACGAATCCTATTACTTTAAACTAGCCATTCTTGTATGTATGTATGTATGTATTTATTTATATTAGATATGTATTTATATTTCGGGTACCTATCTAAGAAAGGGCTTTAACGGTTTTGAATACAGATACAGTTTTGCATTTTAAGTTCAACTGCATAGTTGTATTTCCTGTAGAAATGAAATTCTACACATATTTTTTATAGCTCACAGGCAGATGGCGTTAGCGACACTGGTTTAAGAACGAGCAAAGCTCGGTCTCCCAGGTACTATTATTTATATCTAGCGAGTGCCCAGCCCAGCAAGCGGTGTGCAACATTTCATGCTTTTAGATCCAGCGCTGTCGGCATGCAGTGCGTTGATCGTTGTCAGCCAGTCAGTTTTTTCTTAATGTAATTACATGAATGGTGCAAAACGAAAACAATATTTTATGGCAAATTATACGATCAAATAAGTAATTATAGTTAGTTCATGAAAACTAAAAAACCAGCTTTTGTATGTAATTTTCCCAATTTCTTGGGAAGACGCACCGCACCTACTTATTACAAAAACATGCCAGTAAGGAAGATCCGGCTAAAGAAACACACATCACCTTGATGGATGACCTTCCGTACATTTCTCTAACTGGCTCCTCGTAATGAAAATCTGTTTGTTTCTTTTGTTTGTCTGCATGTGATAAATTCGAACGCTTCCGAGTCGGTTGCTTTTCACTCAATGCCGGTTGGATGTTAGCAAGGAAAGTTAGGAATCGATAAATTTGTTCCACTTTATCTTGTTTGTCCCTGGCTTACCTCTAGCTCTGTCAAAAACTTCTTTTGTCGAAATAGGAATTGTATAATTGAACATTTCTTTAATGAAAATCGGTATAGGTACTTATATTAGGTAGAAGTTGGGTAGAAGTTGTAAAAAAATTATAATATATTTTATATTGAGGGACTAAACAAAGCCATAAGTCAATGAAACCGAGGGTATATATTAAGTTGGCGTTTGGTCTTGAGGTGCAAGCTGTACTTTTCACTTTGAGTGAGAGAAAAGTAGTCAATTTATTACAAAATTATTTTAAACACTAGACAAAAATTCTGAAATTTTCGCGGGCAGATTTTTCTTTTAAACCTGACACGGATTAACAAAGAGATTATAATCTCTTTTAAAACACATGGCGCCACCTTCTATGTGGAAAAACCATGAAACTAAAACTCTCAACATTTTGGAAATGAAGATGGTCCACACTCCACAGATATTTACTGGCTGTTTGAGTTTGTCTAGATCTCATTAAGGAAACTAGAAAACTAATTACTTTTTACTCCCTAGAGACTAAAGTGGTCCTGATTCTTAGGGCTATATTGGCGTACTTTAAGAGCATGAGAAGTGAAAATAAAATTATAACCTTACTTTCTGTCTATTACAGTAAAGATCCTTAAACTGTATCCAAGTAATTGATTTTTTTAATTGATTATTTACCAATGCCACCAAATTATCTCTGCTTAGCCTGATAGTTGACTGGTAGATAATGCCTTTAGGCATTAAGTTCGCCATGCGTACATTGTCTTGGTACATGAAGTTAAATAAATAAATAAATTCATTAGTTCAAAAGGCACTCGTATTTCTAAAGACGATTAGGATTACTTTTTGTAATGCAAGTACTCGTAGGTGTCTAATTTGATGCGAATCTTCAATAAAAACATTTACCATTGTAATATAATATTAGTGATATTATATATGTCGGAGATTCCATGAAGGCAGGAGCGACGCAAGCGGCGTCTGACGTCATCAGCGCGCTTTTACAGAGTCTATTGTGTACCGGGCTCTGATTAGAAGCAGTTTATGAGAGGACTTCATACAGTGCGCGTGCGCATACTAACTGTAACTACCTGTTTCGTTAATCCAGACATTTGTATTGTGAATACTAAGTGAACTATCAGTCAGAACTCTACATTGTTAGATCAGAACTCTATAAAGGATCAGTCTAGTTTATCTGTTATGTAAACTGCATTGAAGTCAGATTAAAGAATATTGTAAAGATATGAATCCTGAGTCGAATCATTGCCACACTCCAAGTTCACCCAATGAGAGAGATTTTGGACCCTCAAAATAAATCGGACTCCTGTTCCGATATGTATATTAGTTGTTGGTGGTATACTATCTACTTCGCAATGTCACTAATATTATACATACGTTACCTATATCTCAAGTACCTACTATCAATGATTTCGTTTCGAAACACGATCCGCTAATACTAGCCCTTGACTCATTGCCTGCGGGAATATCGCTTTAGACAGAATGGAAAATAATTAATTCCCCAGTAAAAAAACATATCTATCGTAATATAAAAACGATACCTATAGAAATGCAACATTTCAATTGGTTCAGACGTTTAAAAATAAAGTTGGGATAAGTAAAGTACTAAAAACAAAACTCACGCCTTTTATCTTTCGAGGGGGTAGGCAGAGGTATTCCATTTCTTGAAATACCCAAATTTCCCGAGAATATTCGACCGACGATAGGTGGTGAGCCCATCGCCGGACCGGGTCGGTTACACATGCCTCAGAATTAATTCTGAAAGCTGCGGGTTTCCTCACGATGTTTTCCTTCACCGTCGAGCTAGTGATGAATATGTACGTAAGTTTTGAAAAACTCATCTGTACATGCCAGGATTCGAACCCGTTTAGAAATATTTTCGTGCACTATCTACCTACCATCGCCAGCCTGCTACATTCACTGTGCGTACTGCGTACTTCACTAGACTTTGTCTATTAAAGATATGTATAACTTCCACTCTATATACCTTATACATTCATTTTTTTTTCCAGTAGGTATAATAATCAATTTATCGTGTTTTAACGGTGCTGTGTTACGTCTCGCTAATCATCTCGGATCCGAAAAGATACTCGTTAAATATTAAAAACAGACGGTCGGGCAAATGAAGTGCCGACACTGACTGACCATGAAGTACCATGATCTGGTTTAACGGAACATAAACTGCTTTTATGTCAGCTGATTGCATAAGTTCTAATAATTTGTTTGTTTGTCTTGGTTGAAAGAATAAAAATTATTTGGTGCCTTTTACCAATTGAAACTATTGATACTAAACTATACAATATGTAACAGAATAAGCTCAATTCCTGAAATTAGTTTGTTCAGTATCGACTACTTAATCGATTTCCGAAAAATGAATTAGAAGAGCTGAATTTAGTGATGGAAATCGTGATATTATTGCTCTTTATTTAAGAAAATTGGTTAGACACAAATATAGCACGAAGGCATCATATAGATATATTTTAAATTAATATACTAATTGGTGTGTATGAGGAATTGCGCTTATTCTGTTACGCGTTGTATAAAGATGTGTTTGTAATGAAATAATGCATTAAGTAGTGAAAATATGAAACAAAAATTTTGTCTATAGGTACTTGGTGAAATATACTCCTCAAGTCCTGAAAAGTCCCCGTTTCCCTTCTTAACTATGGGGTAGAAAATCATAAAAAAATGTAGGGTAGTAGAACTTAAAAAGTTTTCATCAGTAGTTTTTAATAAAACATTTTTCTTCGTCTTTTATGAAATACAACATTATTGCCTGTTGCTAGCTGCCATAAACTGCCATGAAAATTAATGCTGTACGTAATATGTACCTCCATTTACATCACTAACGTCAAATTGAACGTTAAATGGTAACCAAATGCATTTAACGTTATCCGATTTCAGATTTAACCCGCGTAGGTAGTTCCCGTTCCCGTGGGAATACGGGAATAAAATATAGCCTATGTTACTCAGGGATATTCTAGCTTTCTATTGGGGAAAGAATTTTTAAATTCGTAAACAAAGATACGTATAGATAGAATACATGCTGCCCACATAAACCCTGAGATTATTTTGTAATCTAGCCTTTTGTTATTATTCCACTGAGATAAGAAGATAGAGAAACTTTTTTATTGCCACAGCAATATCGATAAGTTGGCGGTGTCGTGGCTTAGCTGTTTCTCATAAAGGCCAGCTCCGGTTATTCGCCGCATCTCATGCCACTGTTCCACAGCAAAACTTCGCCTTAATTAACTCTTCCTTGCAGCAACAGATACTGGTTACGAACAGCCTAAGCATGTTAAAATGTTGATTCTAATGAGATTATTTTTATTAAGTTGTACCAAAGTGGAACCTCAACTGCATAAAAAATATTTAATGCGTGTATTTTAGAAAACAGAAAATGGTCAATAATTTATCAATCATACCCTAAAATATTATAAAATATTGCAATCAGGCACAAACAAAAATTACAAAACATACTTACTTCGTAGCGTATGCTTTTTTTTTTTGTTACCTCAGAACTTTCGACTGGGTGAACCAATTTTGACGATTCTTTTTTTATTTGAAAGCTGGTGCATTCGGGTGGTCCCATTTTAATTTGGTCCAGTTCTGACAATGACATCCATGCGAAAACCATATAATGTCTTAAATTTTGCATTAAGTATGTGCGTGACAAAATGGACGAATAACTCAATGTAACTGATGATGATTCTTTTTTTAACCCATTTCAAAAAAGGAAGAGGTTTTTATTTTTAATGTTTTTTTTAGTATTATTCGTTGAAGTCTGTTTTTTACTGTTTAGAGTTCTATATTATTTGTCGTGCCAGTTGCGCCCTACACATTCACATAGCTATGGAAGCCGGCAGGAACTTCAATGATTTTGATATAGGTAGGTACCTATACTTAGTTACATCTTTTATATAAATTTCAATCCGTTTTATAAAGATATTCGCCCCTTTATGTTAGTTAAGCCAGTACTACATTGACACGAAAATACTCCCCTCTTACTTACATTGCCATTACCCCACTTGGTCACGCTCTCCAGCCGATTGTTTGGCAGGGAGGAGGTAGAGGGTTACGGGACAGCGAAGTACTAATTCGACTCGCAATCTATACTTACACATAATAAAATTGTAACGGGCCAATTACTGTCCAGTAGACTTTTAAAAAACTTATAATTATGACAGCAATAAAGAAAACAATTAATTCACAGTTGTCGCTGCATTGCATTGCTGCCGGTCTAACTTTAAATCTGTTACATGTTTCATCTTGGTACGCCTGCCTAGAACCCAGTTTTTTTAAGTGGGTCATTACAAATTGTAATGTCGCGGGCGTCCGCTAGAAGAAACTAAGGATAGCAAAAAGTTTTTTTTTTTAAAAAAGCGTAAACTGTATCAATAATACTTACGTTTTTTTTATTCCTAATATGTAAAAAATATATTGTTTCTTACTGTGCCTGCGCTGAACAAGCATTGCATAAAAATGCTAAGAACATTTCTTTATCTAGATTTAAATATAGAATAAATCAAAACATTTAAATCTAAAATGAAATACAGCTAGAGTTTCGTGAACTTGGCTTTCTGTCGCTCTTCTAAAACCGGGAATGTCGCGTCTGGAACCTGCCGCGTTACGGGACAATGACGACGCCCGGGCGCGAGTTCAGCTCAGGTCACGCAAATAGGTTAATAGCCACTGAAAAACTCCATAAAAGAAGCATAATCATAGAAAAATACAGCAGTCTTTTGAGTTCCTTACTTTGAATGGTTGAAGTATTTACCGCCACTCGGAAGTGGTCCTGGTTAGGTATCTACCTTTTAATATACTTTATGTTGCGTAATTCCACTTATGTATATATACGTACCTAAGCTAAAGTGGTTTGAATTACCTTTGCTTAATTAAGCCTAAATGTGACCAACAAAGATCAAGGCTTATTTTGAGATTCTTAGTTATGGAGGTCTATTGGCGCGTTCTATGTAACTCGGCCTTCTATTGGCGCGTCCTATGTAGTGTCGCTCCATCACTCCCCCTCCAAGACCGGAGGTCGATTCGATTTCTTGTGCTGCGTCGTTGTTTCGTAGATAGCTTGCAAGTGCCAGTGCTGCTCCAAGTCTGCGGTGAGTCGAGACTCTGCGACTGTTGAAGTGCCCGTAGTTCAGTGTGCAGAGACCGCCACGCCGGCGAGGGTGACCAGCCGCTGTAGATCCGGACGTGGGCTGCGGTGAACTGTGCGTGGGCCGAGTGCTGTCGCTGTGAGTGATGAGCCTGCAGGACCAGGTAGCACGGTGCGTCGGCTGCGTATGGACCTGATTGGGCGGATTCTGGCTTGCTGTGCGACTGCTGCTGCTGACCTTGAGTGAAGGTTGTTGTGGGAGTGATGACAGTGATGGCGATGCGATGATGCTTCTGAAGTCCAGGTGTTCCAGAAGGTTGCGCTGATGTCCAGGTGTCGAGGGTCACCAGTATGGAGGAGCGGAGGTGGAATGCTCCTCCATCGTGAAAAGGAAGATCTTCCGCCAGCCGAAGTGATCGCGC
Organism: Ethmia dodecea; assembly: GCA_963855545.1. Lineage (NCBI taxonomy): Eukaryota > Metazoa > Arthropoda > Insecta > Lepidoptera > Depressariidae > Ethmia > Ethmia dodecea. The sequence continues at coordinate 15,522,116 of OY979443.1, read as the reverse complement.
CTGGGGACCGCGGTCCAACGGTTGATGTTGGACAGTTGTATTTATGCAAACTCATTAGAAAACTCCGATAGCGCGGTTTAGAACTCGGCCGTCTATTGGCGCGTTCTATGTAACTCGGCCTTCTATTGGCGCGTCCTATGTAGTGTCGCTACATAGTGGTTATTCCCGTACCCGAAGGGGAAAACCGAAAACCTCTGCCAATCAACACTTACTTACTACTTTTGCTTCTTTCTATTTTATTGTGATGCATAAAAAACTTAATAAATCTATATATATAAAAATCAATGCCACTTTTCGTTGTTATTTTATAACTCATGAACGGGCTTACCTATCCAAACCAAATTTTTAGGCTTTATTCGGACTTAATCTGTCGAGTGGTTCTTCAATTATCACATTTTTACAAGACAGAGTCTGTCGGGTCAGCTAGTTAAATATAAATAGCAACTTTATTTCAAACTAGCCATCTGCTCCGACTTTGCACGCGTGTATTTTCCTGTCAATTACGAAGACAACAAAAAAAAACAAGTTCTCAAGTGACGATCTTATAAGACTTACATGCGGCATAAGATTTTTATTTATTTAGAAAGTTGGCACCTGTTCAGATCTCAAGACTTACCGGCTACACCATCGACCCTTGAAGTCTTTTCTACCGAATTTGGCCCTCATTTAAAATTTATGATTCTGTTGGAAAATATACTTACTTACCTAAAGTTTTTGCAAAACCAATGAGGCTATGAAGTTGCAAAATAAGGGAAGCGTTATTTAAAACTATTCCAAACGATATACACATACATATTTAAAACTAGCATTAATAGAGTTACTGGAATAAGCAGCTGTGACGAAACCGCAATCACCGAAACAAATGCCGCCGAATAGGCGTTACGTTAGTAGGTTAGTAACTACCTATAGAAACATTCAAATTTTTATTTGTAACATTCTTGTAGTCAATGATAAATTATCGTCTATTAGTGAGTAATGGCACATCGGTTGCCATGCCCCCCCAGAAAGAGGACGAGGTTAAAAAGTCCGAGCGAAGCCAGTGTATTTTGGAGTTGTACTTAAGCCGCACTCCATGCAACAGTTACATTACAACACAAGCCTTGGACCCCGTCATTACCTGGCTTCATGTACAGTTATTACGTAACATTAGAATTATACACGGCTGTGGGTTACTAAGTCAGTAAGTAACAAACGAACTCTTCAAAACTTGTGGGTTTCAAGAGCTGTTTGAATTTTTGAGAGTGGTTATATATTTTATTGCGAACTCCTGGCATTAGCATTCTTGTAATAATTTTCTTACGTACTTTCTAGTAATTTTGGTTACTTTTTCGTTAACTATTATCCTTTTATACTAGCTTCGCACGGGTGCAATGCTAACACTAAAACCAAAAAAAAACGCATCAAAATCCGTTGCGTAGTTTTAAAGATTTAAGCATACAAAGGGGCATAGGGATATAGGGACAGAGAAGCGACTTTGTTTTATACTATGTAGTGATACTCACGTTTGTTTCCTTGTCATGATCACTTAATTTTAGTAATACTTTGAAAACTCTCGCAAAATAAAAGAGCGATTGAAAACAACTGGGGCACAACTAAATTAGGTACCAAATTAAGCCGGGGCTGAGCTATGTGCAATAAACAACGGATAAATATTGTTGAGTTCATTTCATTCGCCATCAACCCCTAAACAGCCCTTTGCTGAGCTAAGGGTCTTTCGGCAAACATAAGGAAGTATGTGGTATAGTTCGCCAACGTCAAACAACCGCGGATTGGGAGATGGTGTACGCTCAAAGAGATTAAAATATAATAGGGCATAGAGGGGACAAAGCGAGGAAAATTTTAAGCCAAAAGTTATTCCAAGTGGAATAAGTCTAGTACGATTTCGACCGAATGACAGGTCGCGTTCATACTAACTGACATTACGCTTGAGCTTCAAACATGCTTCAAAGTTTTGTATGAAAATATTCCCAATGCCCCCTCTATGTCCTATTATATTTTAATCTCTTTGTGTACGCTATTGCCTATTGGCCATCTGTCAGAATTTTTCCAGCCACTTAAGGGTATCTAACGTGGCTTAACGACTTCAGTCTTTTTTCACTGACTGACCTTGACTAAATTATATTTGTATTTTTTTATTTTTACACAGTCCATATTGCATAATTAGTAGTTACAATTTTTAAGATGAATTAAGATGAACATGAGTGAGGAGCCCAAACTAGGTTGATCATGTGTCTTGGAATCCTGGTCCTCTAAAGGAATACGGTAAGGTAGAATATTAATTTAATTATTTATTTGAGAAATATCTCGTGAAATGTGGGTATATCCAGTAATGGAATACCTCTGCCTACCCCCTCGGGGATAAAAAAGGCGTGAGATTATATTATTATATTATTATTATTTGAGAAAGTATGAGAAAAAAGTTAACCTAAATAAGTGCTTGTAATTTTGTGTGTGTGTAGGTGTGTTGTATGTGTATGTATGAGGGGCGTGGGAGTTGTGTTAAGCGGACCTCTTCAATTCTAAAACTTTTTAACATTAGGTACCCAGAGATAGTTATCACACATAAGCTTATTCATACACGCAAATGTTGGCTCCGGACGCTCGAAGGGTCATGAATACTGAGCCAACCAAAGATATTATATATAGAAAGACGTAGATATGGTACTAGAGCACGGAAAATGAGGCCGACAAATATAGCTAATTAACCACATTTTATTTAGTCGCATTGTATTTCAAGTCGTATTTTAAGCGCTTTTAAGTCGTATCTTAACAGATAGCTCTCTTTTTCTTTATTATTCGTTCCGTATCATCTCTCCCCGTCATTGCTGTATCCTATAAATACGCTAAGAAGTAAGTATGTACATGTTGTAGCACATTCGTAGGGGATCAATTTTCAAACGCAATCAGTATGAATATAACTCATCCTTACTTTAATATCTTTGGAGCCAACAACGTAATAGTTAGTTAGTTCGATGGATGACGATTGTAGTCTGTAATTAAAAAGCACTTGGGTGTTCTGTAATTATTTGCTCACTTTATGCTGGAGTATAAAGGGAGTTTCATTGTTATTAAACCAGGAAGCGGGGAAAAGTAGCTACACCTTTATTTTACTTTATTTTCAAACATGAGCATCTCGAGCTGAGTGTGTTTGCTTTAGTCGACTCCACTCAGAAGCAGAATTTATTAACATATTATTATACTTACATTGAAAATGAAGTTCATCTACTTACTTAAATATTTACAATTTTTTGTCTAAATTGAATAGCCTGTTTAATGGGGATATTGACAGTTGGAAACAGGTCTTTTTACAGTTATTAAATGATGAAATAAAATTCTTATCCGAGAAAAACTGGCGACGAATATACATACATACACAATGTCACACGTATTTCCTATATACCACCACGTATAATTATCTAACAATCTTGTTAATCTTTGGTATAGCAAAATTACTTCCAACGGTTCAGACGGTTTAACCAAAGACGTTTAAAGAAAAAGTTTCCTCTCCTATAGACTGCTAATGTTCTAAAAACACTATGGAAACAACTTCAACCAAAAATCGGGGCGCGGGGGGCGAAGTATGAGATGACGTACTTAATGTCAATCAATTTACCAATAGTATTTAAAGAACATTTTGTGTTCGGCCAATCAGAAAGCTCATGTATTATTGTACTTTTGAATTTGCTCCAATAGTGACGGACTAGTGAAGTAATCATATACCACACAATCGATATCGATAAATGCTGCGACCTTAAGAATAGCAGACTTTGTCAGTTTGGTATATTTGCAAGTAGAAGAAGATTGAAGTATAAAGTCAGGCTGAAAATGTTTAGTTCAAATTGTGGAATGTGTTGATGGAATCAAATTTTCAGCCTTGCCTGTAGATTTAACCTAATTTTTTTTAGGTTGGGATCTCTTGTAAATCTGAAAATCATTTATAATTTCAGTTCTATATTTGATAAAAATATAGCAAAGTCTATCGACATAAAATTATTGATCTATCGATATTTTATACTTTTTGTCAAGCACTAAAGAAATATCAATGGATATAAATTCAAATATTTAAATTTAAATATATTTTTGTGGTGTAGTTTGAATAGCAAAATACTAAATGGTGGATTTCTGCGAATTTACTGTCGAGTTTCCGCACCACACAACGACGCAAGCGGGCATATTTTTGTCAAAACCGAGAGCTTGTTTCGATCTGACTTCCAATATGGCATTGTGTTGTCAAACCAGCGGCCACGTCAAAATACGGTCTGTCAACCGAATGTTGGCGAGGATTCACTAGGTCTAGCTTTCCTACATTAGCACTCTATAGGAAAGAGAATGATTTTCTTCCAACCTCTTTGGGTTTAACTTTCCTTAGAAATGATGGAGACGCTGTTCATAATAATATTACTACTTCAGCTCATTTAGATTTAGGCAAGCATTTTAGGACTATTCCAATTATCAAGTTTATTTTGCTGAAATAAGCAGCAAGCATGACAGACAGACGCCCAGTCAGCCAAGAATAGTTTTTACCATTTTTGTACGGAACCTTTAAAAGTTTGATAATCTGATCAGTCAGTACAATAACCTGTATTGTGTTGATGATTTGAAAAATACAATACATTTATATTCAATTCGTCTTTTACATATTATGGTGTTATAAAAAATATTCAATTTACCTACCTACCAAAGATAAGTAGATTACCACAACATTCAACTAAATTATAAGTAATTTTCCTGCTTTTGAAAAATAAATATATAAGTTATTAGGCATGTCATTACATGAGGCTCATGAGCAAAAGTTCGGGTACATTGCGAGACGCGTAAGGAATTGCCCAATAGCGGGTAATGCGTAAAATTGCGATCGTATAGCACCGCCGAGCGTATAATATTAGGTAGGGCGAGTTCTGATTAAACCGTAAAAGAGATTGGTTCTCGGCTGAGTACTTTATCGTTGGCGTTATTTCGGCAATTTGGTGTCGTAGGGACGGGACGGTGTCGCAGCTGAATTTCTGAGATCAGCAGCCTTACCACCTAAGTTCCATTACGGGTTTTCTCAATGATAGACAATCATAAAACAAAATATACGGCGCCATTTTGGGCCCCAATTCAAATCGCTAACGTCAAATTAAACGTTAAATGGTAACCAAATGCTATTTGACACTGTCGGATATTTATAGATTGTCTTAGATAGCAGGCCTGCAGCTCTCTATTATTCAAAACTGCTTATTTTGTCGACGTTACAGCATGATTTTGCATGTATGTAAATTTTACATGTCCACGCATGAATAAAAAAAAAGGAAAAAGAGTGGCTGAGCAACATTTAGGCGGCGGGTAGGCAAATTACGAAATGCCCAATCAGAATGCGATCTTCTAAATTGTCAGACCGCGCTACATATGACCGCTTGGCACCTGCAGTAAAAACCCGTCAGATAAAACAGGTGGTGGTTGATATATATGGGTCCGCATTGGCGAGGCTGGCTTCACTGCAGCTGCTCGTTTAGCTCCAGCCAGGGTTGAATTAGCGGGATCGGCAGTTCATAGCTAGGTTAAAATAGTGCACTGAGGAAGACTGGGGTCTCAGTATTGTCAAAGAAGTAAGTTTTATACTGCTCCGTCTAACCTAGGGTTGTCTAATTGAGATTGTCTAAAGCAGATTCAAGTTTTACCATAAAATTTTATATTCGCACTAAATAAATGATTACCATATAAGGTATCACGCCTTACTTGGAGACAATAAATACGCCATAGCTTAGAGCAGGGATTCCCAAAGTGGTCGATATCGCCTTGGGGTCGAAATCGGTTTCTCAGGGGTCGACATAAACGAAAACTGATCTTGGGGATCCACGAGGTCTAAAAATCGAGCCCTATTAGGTATTCAAGTTCTTTTTGAAACTTTCAAGATACTGTTTAAGTTTTTTTATACGTGTGCCTACATACCAACTTGTTATAAGAATGACTATTATGGTAGTAGGGAGTATCATTGTTGTATTTTAACGTAATTTTATATTAATAATTATTAATTAGGTAATCTACACTTGATATTTACAGAATTATAATGTTTGTTTGTTATTTTGTTAAACTTTGCTGAGAAAATTATGTCAAGTTTACTCTTTTTTTTAAGTTTTTAAATCGGTAAGTATTTTGTATCAATAGGAAAAAAACTAGAAATAGGACTTTTAAAGTAATTTGGCTATAGGGGTCTCAGGTATCAGTTCATTTTGGAAAAGGGTCTTTTTCCTCAAAATACTTTTAGAATCCCTTGTTTAGAGACTACACTTGACTGCAGGTAAAATATGCAGTGGCCCACCGGCTGCCAAGGGGTGGTCAAGGGCAATAAAAATATATTATGTCTTGATTCCTGTTGCTCGAAGGGTAAACTATTTTAGTTGAGTTGTACTATCGACGAACGCAAAGCCTGATACATTTGGAAAAATTGTCGCTTGACAGCTCAAGTCTTTATACCCTGACCCTATTAGTGTTAAGCAATCAGAAGCCAGTAACACAGTTTCTTTTTTCATTCAGATCCATTCATCGACCCGAAGTGGTCATAAACAATGTTTTTTTTTTGAAATTATAAGAGAGGGCTTTGTGGCCACGGGGTGGGAAAAGATAGCTGCTCGCAAAAATGACACTTAGGTGTATCCGTCAGAACTTTTACTGATAGTACCTTACTCTCATGTTACTAGAACATGTTATTTTCTGTTGTAATATCGCATCGAACAATTGCCTAGTTTGCTGAATCCACGCCTGGATCAAAGCACTCAGCTGGATAACATTACAACAAAGGAATATAATATACTATGGATAACACAAGTGTAAGCAGAGCGATGACATTATATTACAAGTTTCAAGAATTTAAATTCAAAGAGTATGAATAAAATCGTCACGCTTCGTTTGTGTTCAGAGAAAAGCTGAAAGTTTGTGATGCATGATGTTCCATTTTAAGTGGATAGTAATAATAATATTAAATTCTGGGACACAATTCATGCTAAATTATTTAGTCCCAAACTGAGCAGAGCCTCCATGTACTAAACAACTTATAAATATTAATACCCAGACAAGAAACCAAAAGAATTGTGTATTAGGTAAGTACTATATGAGTATAAAATATGAATAAGTTTGCCGTATGTTATTTCTTCCCAGGATTCGATCCTTATTAGCGACACTATCGAATGGTGTAATAATATAGGGTGTGTTTTTTTTTTTCCAAAATCAACGTGATTCCTGGCTAGGAATATTGATTTTACGAAAATCCAAAGATGCAATTTTAGGTTTCATCAAAATCGGGAAAGACACTCCTTTGAGTAGGTACCTACTTTTCGCCATTCCTCATACTTTCTGATTTAGCCATCCATGGCCACTTAAAAAAATCACCCTGTATACTAAGTAAGTAATACTTATTTATCGACATTGAGATACGAGTATAGTATAATATACACAAATTCTATGAAAGAGACGAACGCGTGCAAACTCTGTGCATCTCCCTTCATCTTCTCTTTGTTACTTATTATACCTACATCTACATACTCGTACGAGAGCGTTCACAGTGTGTTGGTGTAATGTATTCAATGAAGCACGCACATGTAAGCTTTCGTCTTTCATTTATGTCACTTCCGCGTATGCCGTCTTCCCTGTGCGTCTGCCCCAATTATTTCGACACTTGCTTTTGTTGTTAATAGAGAACTCACTGGCGCTAGCGACACGGCGGAAACATTATGATCTTGTAAATGTATATGTAGTATTCATTGAAAACTGACTTAAATATTGTCTGTAATAATTGTATAACGCTTTCGGAAAAACTATGATGTACTATTCTTTTATAAATGGATAGAAATGTGTTTAGTGGTTTTTATAGGGTCTAAATTGGAGAAGATTGGTTTTATTAAGGTACCTACTTACGATTAATACTACAATAACATTTTGAGAAAAAAAAACTTTTTCTATTTTTGGAGGACATGGAGGTTATCTTCCAACTTACTTGCATTGGACGAGGTATTAATAATGAAATCTAGCGAATATGATGCTTTAATGTTCTACTAGTTTTAGGATATCGTTTAGGTATATTATTTACTAGCGGTTCTGCGCGGTCTCACCCGCGTAGTTCCCGTTCCCGTTAGAATACGGAAATAAAAATATAGCCTATGTTACTCAGGGATCTTCTAGCTCTCCGTTGGTCAAATAATTTTTAAAATCGGTCCAGTAGTTTTTGAGTTTATTCGTAACAAACATACAAAAATACAAATCTTTCCTCTTTATAATATTACTATAGATATAGAAGTATAGATATAGATATGGACTATGAGTAGTTTGCCCTGTATTGTAGGTATGGGTACTGCGAACGGTTTTTTAGAATTTTTTGATGCATTTTTGTGATATTTCCCCTTAATCCAGTTTCGTAGAGTTTATGTAATAGGATTTCGTACCTGACTCTGTCGTATTCTACACTCATATCGAGTAACATGCCGATAGCATAATATTTCTTACTATTTATGTGAAGAATTTACTGCTAGTGTTGTATTTTCGTGGAATGTTTCGTAAGTTCTTTTGTCATGTTTAAAATAGTTCAGAAGATGTGGGGAGTATTACGATGGGCGATAGATTTTTAGATGTGTGAATTATGTTCCACAATTTATGTTCATTCTAACAATTCCAAGTTAATAGCAGTCAACTTCCAGGAAATCCTACATTTTGGGATTTCAACTTTACGCGAAATCAACTTGATGGTCCTAAAGGAAACATAAGATTTAAAGTTAGCGTTTTGTTTCTACTTGACATTGGACAAAATCTCAAAAAGGGCCACAGAGGAAAATAAATAGAAATAGACAATATCCCCCTGAACGTATTTACCGAAATATAGCTGACCGAGTTATATAATCAATTCAAGAAGTGTTACGAAATTCTATAGGTTAAATTTTGAAGGTTTAGGCCGTCTTACTATATAAAGAGCATGCCCGCTGGCCTTGGCTTACTTTGGAAGTTTGTAACGTTTTGTCTTAGTTATATCAATGTTTATCTAACAAATTAAAGTTTAGAGCATTAGAGCCTTTCACAACCAAGACTTTTGTGCGTATTGCGTTCCCCGTTGTTACGGTGATTGCTGTACATCCCTAGTGTAAGGGCACATCTCTAGTGTCAAAGGTTTGGGCGCGGGAGATTAAGAAGATGGCGGAGAGTTTGTACTATTGTAATTGCATTTAGATAACTTTATGTTAATAAAACATTTATAGAAAAAAAAAAAAAAATGTTAATAAAACATTTATAGAAATACAAGAACATTATTAAACGAAACATGGTGTCAGGTTTTACAAGTGTATGAGAAAAGTAACTAGAAAATGGCAGAGAAGATGGAACAGCAACCTACCAGTCTCCAACCAGTCGGCGCATTACTTCTTAACAACAATAATAACGCCCTTCAATGGCAAAACTGGTATCAAAGATTTTCATTATTTTTATCAGCATCAAATTTAGAACAGTCTTCGGACAAAAGAAAAGTAGCTCTGCTACTTCACTCAATTGGAGAAAAAGGTATGGATGTGTTTAATTCATTCGACCTAGACTATGAAAACACAGTCTATACAGACTTAATAAAAAAATTTAATGAGTATTTTGTTCCAAAAAAGAACATTACTTTAGAAAGACATAAGTTTTTTACAAGAGCTCAGCTACAAAATGAGTCTTTTGATGATTATCTAACTGACTTACGAAATAAAAGTAAAACTTGTGAATTTGAAAAAATGACAGATGACTTGATCAAAGATTGTATTATAATTGGAATAAACAATTTAAATTTAAAAGAAAGACTCCTAAGGGAAGAAAATTTAACCTTAGAGAAGACTATATGTATGTGCAAAGCTGCAGAATTATCTCAAATACAAATGAAGGAACTTAATCCGGAATCCAGTGTACTAAATATTGGCAAGAAAAAATATCAGAATGATTCAAAGGAATCAGCCACTAACAGCAAATATGCAAACAATAAATGTTTCACTTGTGGTGACCCCTGGAATCCAACTCATAAATGCCCAGCACGTGGCAATGTTTGTAAAATATGCAAGAAGAGTAATCACTTCGCTCGGGTTTGTCGAAACCGTGGGAAAGTACAACAGGTTGTTGAAAGTTCGGAAAGTTTTGAGCAGGAAGAAGAGTTTTTTATAGGCAGTATTTCAGGTGAGTGTTGTGATTTGTGGACTGAAAAATTAATCATTAATAACAAGGTTGTGAAAGTTAAATTAGATTCAGGTGCACAAGTCAATTGTATGTCACTTAACACATTTAAAAATCTTGGCTTAGAAATCAAACTTATTAAAAAATCACATGTAAAATTAACTACAGTTGATGACAAACAGATTGTAGTTTATGGTGTTTGTACTATCAAATGTTACCTGGAGAATGGAAAATTCGATAATTTAGTGTTTTTTATTATAAAATCAAAAAGTTCTCCTATATTAGGTTTGAAATCCTGTGTTGCCTTACAGTTGTTATCCAGAAATAGTAAAAAAATTTGTGCTTTAGACTCTAATGTCATAAGCAATACTCTTACAGAATTTAAAAATTGTTTTGAAGGCATTGGATGCTTTTCTAAACCTTATACTATCAAATTACAGGATAATGCCCAACCTAGAGCTGATCCTCCTCGCCGTGTTCCAATAGCCTTACGTGATCCATTACAAAAAGAACTGCAAGACATGGTACGCCAGCATATAATAGAGAAAGTCTCTGAGCCGGCGGAGTGGGTCAACTCTATGGTGGTAACCAAAAGAAAAAATAATAAATTGAGGGTTTGTATTGATCCACGTTATTTAAACAAATTCATTATGAAACAGCATAAACAATTGCCTACAATTGATGATATAGTTGACAATCTTTCAGGAGCTAAGTATTTCACAAAACTAGACTGTAACAGTGGATTTTGGACAGTGTTGTTAAGTAAAGATAGTTCAAAGTTGTGCACTTTTTCCACACCGTATGGAAATTTTCGTTATAAAAGACTCCCCTTTGGTTTATCTATATCTACGGAAGCCTTTCAAGAAAGAATGGAAGAGGCATTTAAAGGCATAGAAGGTATTAAATTTTATGTTGATGATTTGATTATTTATTCAGATACAATTGAACAGCACATTCAAATATTAAAAAATGTCTTAGAAGTTGCCAAAAAGAATAATATAAAATTTAACAAAGAAAAATCTGAATTTATGAAAACTGAAATAAAATATCTTGGGGTTATTATAAATGGCGAGGGTATTAGGCCTGATCCGGAAAAAATTCGAGCTATTTTAGATATTATTTCCATTAAAGATAAGAAAGAACTTGAAAGGTTTCTTGGAATGACTAACTATTTGTCCAAATTCATACCGAATTATTCAACAATTTCAGCACCATTAAGAGAGTTATTAAAGAAAGATAATTTATTCCAGTGGAACCAACAGCAACAAAATGCCTTTGACGACTTAAAAAAGTTATTAACTAATAGTCCAGTTCTACAAATATATGATGTAAATAAAGAATTGATTTTATCAGTGGATTGTAGTAGTGAAGGCGTTGGAGCATGTCTTCTTCAAGACGGCAAGCCAATAGCTTTTGCTTCAAAGGCATTGTCTGACTGTCAAAAAGAATATGCTCAAGTTGAGCGTGAAATGTATGCAATTGTTTTTGGCTGCACGAAATATCATAAATATATCTTAGGTAAAAGGGTATTAGTTCAGACAGATCATTCAGCTTTGGAAACATTATTTAAGAAACCATTATGTAAAGTCCCATCTCGTATTCAACGAATGATGCTTAAAATTCAAGGATATGATCTTAATGTTAAATATGTTCCTGGCAAGAACATGTATATTTCAGATTTTCTTAGTAGATCATACTTACCTTCAAACTCAAATTCTTTACAATGTGATAAAAAATTAGACGATGATTTAAACAGTGAAATTATTTGTCATATTAAAATTACTACAGATTATCTACCTATATCTAATGAAAAGAAAGAATTAATTAGAATTAAAACTAATGAAGATCATGTCCTCACAAAATTAAAAAATTATATTCAACAAGGTTGGCCATCGTGTAAAAACAACTTGGATGCAATGGTCACTCCATTTTGGAACTTCAGACACGATCTTTCCATAATGGATGGAATATTATTTAAAAACAATTTAATTATAATACCTAAAAGTTTACAAAATATGATGTTAACTATTTTACATGAAGGCCATTTAGGCTACAATACTTGTTTAAGACATGCTAAATCAGTGATGTTTTGGCCAGGTTTATACTCACAAATAAAAGATATTTGTAATAACTGTGGAGTATGCCTTGCATTTCGTCCCAATAATAGTAAGGAACCAATTATATTTCATAATGTTCCAAAATTGCCTTGGCTGAAATTAGGAACTGATTTGTTTGAATTTAATAAATGTCACTATCTTGTGGTTGTAGACTATTATAGTAAGTATATTGAGGTAGCTAAATTGGAAGATCTTTCTTCATCTTGTGTAATCAAACATCTAAAATCGATATTGGCACGGCATGGTATACCCCTTGAAATTGTTTCAGACAATGGGCCACAATACAAAAGTGATGAGTTCAAAAAATTCTCTATAGATTATGGATTCAAACATCTGACTTCATCACCAAATTATCCAAAAGCTAATGGATTAGCTGAATCCAGCGTAAAAATAATTAAAAATATATTAAAGAAATGTTATTTAGAAAAAAGTGACCCATATGTAGCACTATTAAACTTGAGAAATACTGAAAAAGATGGAAGTCCATCCCCTGCCAATCTCCTTTTTAATAGAAATTTAAATGATAAATGCCCGGTTTCTTCGCTTTATCTTCAACCACGATTATATAAAAGAAATGAAACTGTTGATACAGAACAACAAAATAAAATAAGTAATTATTATAATAAAACTGCTACACACCTTGATGATTTAGTACCAAATCAAAAAATTATTTTCAAAAAATCTGTTGAAGATAAGATGTGGACACCTGGTAAAGTACTGTCGAAATCATCACCACCACGATCATATGAGATAGAAACAGAAGATGGTAAAATTCTGAGGAGGAATAGACAACATATTCATCCTATTAAGGATAATGTAAACATTCCCAGGCAAGACTTAGATAATGAGATAAAAGATCCTATTAATAATTACAGTCAGAATGGTGATGGTGAATTTTCGAAACAAGAAAGGAATATAGAATATGATAAGGATATGAATCATGATAATGAAACAAGCTTTTTAAGAAATTTAGATAATTATGTAACACGTTCGGGAAGAACCGTTAGATCTCGATTATTTGATAACTAGTAGGTACTTTCATAATTGTAAGAAGAGGAATGTTACGGTGATTGCTGTACATCCCTAGTGTAAGGGCACATCTCTAGTGTCAAAGGTTTGGGCGCGGGAGATTAAGAAGATGGCGGAGAGTTTGTACTATTGTAATTGCATTTAGATAACTTTATGTTAATAAAACATTTATAGAAATACAAGAATATTATTAAACGAAACACCCGTTCCCGTGGGAATTTCCATTTTGTCTTCTATAACATTCCCAAACGTGGTACAACATAAGAAAATTTCATCGTAATCGGATGAAAGATATACCTAAGAGCTAGTTGGCAAGATGACGAATATACAACAAACAAATATAAATTTATATATTATTAGATAAGGTAAAATCAGAACATGTTTTCCTGTTGAGTTGATATATTTAAAATCTACTGGTTTTGTTCGGAATAGCGGTACTGTGGAGCTTAAGAACAATAACGGGTCTACTAGGTAGGTACGCAGAATCACTAGGGAGTCAAAGGCCTGTTTACACTATCGGACTTCAAAGGACTGATACGGCTTATACTGCAGCACAACTTGTTAAGTAGACGTTAGTCGTCTTACAAAGAAAAATCTTACGCCCTATCCACATCCACGAGGGGGTAGGCAGAGGTATTCCATTTCTGTAAACCACTTTTACGAGCCGGGTGAGCCTTATTGTGTATTTATAATAAAGTTGTAATAATCTTTATTTTGATATTTGTTACACAAGTTTGGTAAGATTACAAAAAAGTCTTCAAAATAGAAAAGTCGGCAAAAAGGTCCGTACTCGAAAAAAATATCTATTACAGTTATGTGGCCTAGTATTATAATTCAGTGGCGGTTTTCAATAGTGTCTCGTCAAATAAGGATCTCGGATCAAAAGCCTACTCGTTAGCTAGTGTAGCTCGTCCGGCCGTTGACCCGGACCGGTCTGCGCGTGATACGGTCTTGGCCACTGCGGCCGACACTTAATTCATTATGCTTTTCGAAATACCTAGGTAAAATCTTTTATCATTATTATGTATTTGATAACATATATGTGTATCCATGAATTATTACTTTTGTAACCAAATAAATTAAAATAAAATTCTATATTCAAACTTAAATTCCAGATTATTGCTATTTCGAAAGGTAACTGCATTCTTTTTATTATTTAGCAACAGTTTCGAGTTATAGATCTACCATGCCTAAGCACACATTCTTGTGACCTCATTTTTAACATCTAAAATAAAAAATAAGTAAATAATCTCACGCCTTTCATCCCCGAGGGGGTAAGCAGAGGTATTCCATTACTGGATATACCCACATTTCACGAGATACATTGGACCCTTAACGTGATAGGTGGTGAGCCCATCGCCGGACCGGGTCTATTTACACATGTATGTCTCAGAATTAATTCTGGGACCTGCGGGTTTCCTCACGATGTTTTCCTTCACCGTCGAGCTAGTGATAAATATGTACGTAAGTTTTTGAAAAACTCATTGGTACATGCCAGGATTCGAACCCGAGCCTCACTGATTTTCGACCGGCTCTTTAACCGTCCGGGCTATCACTGCTTGCTGCTTTTAACTTCTGTACATGTTTTAAGAGATTATTGACTTCATAAGGCATAAATCAGACTCTTTTCAACCTAAAAGTTCAATGCACGAAGGTAGAACGTAAACAATGGAGAAACGCATGTGGTGTGAGAACCTAGTAAGATACCGCGTACGCTGCGCCTGTCACGGCTCGGCTGGCTGCGCAGGCGCCTCTATCATTCACGTAGCGTTCCTCGGACCCAGGACAATTCCCAGGCTTGTATGCGCATAAATAAGGTACCCAGAAGCCAAGATAAAGCTACAAAATAATAATTAAACCAGAACTATGAGACACAGAGGAATTGCTTGGAAATACTCCGTAATGCTATAAAGATCACATATATATTTATATATTTTCTGCAACACACTTTTCCTTTCATTACATTAGGTATACCCCATCACACATCACACAATCCATATAGGTACACACAAACACCCTTACTTTCTACATTCTACACTCACAACTTTTTTACTCAATCTTACTTACATTGTCTTATAGCCTGCGCAGACGACACACTTTTGTCCCCGTATTTTTTTGTCCGCCAAAATAGAACGCTTACAACTGTATCAGACTATCGAGTAACGCACACGAGGGATTTAAAGTATGGCGTACAAAAAGTCCCCCGAATAATCGCGGACACCGAGGGGCGGTACAGGACAAAAAGAGACGGACATATTTTTTTACGATTCGGGGGACTTTGTCCTCCGGGGACAAAGTCCGTCGTCTGCGCAGGCTATAAGTAATATAGAATTGTATAATTATAAATATAGTATTGTATAATAAATTATATATATATATATATATATATATATATATATATATATATATATATATATATATATATATATATATAGCACAAATATAGAGGACACAAAAGGTCCTACCGATTGCTGTGTTCGGTGGAACACTGTCTCCTAAAATACAGGAACACCTAGTTTAGGAGACAGGGTTTAGAAGTTCTTGCCCACCTTTTGATAAAGTCATCAAAAGTATTTTATTCAAGTAGGTAGTAAGTTTCTTTTTTATCTATTCTGAAAGTGTTATACTCTGTAACTAGCTGTAAGAAAAAGGTTTTTATAAAATAAATTATTATTATTATTATTACCTATTTCTGGGACGATCGTACTAGAATACTATTATTATTACATTATGTACTAGTAACTTCTAGCTGGGTCCTCGTATTGACAGAGTTAAAAACACTGTTTGTATAGATAACACGCGATGAAACATGTACAGTCAAGAGCAGGTGGAGCTTGACCCATTGGACTTTGTAAAGTTCATAATGCAATCGCCTTAGAAGTCAGACTCGCACTACAAGTGTAAAGCTTCATGTGCTTGACTGTACCAGAATTTAAGTTGGACCGGCAGCAACACAACCATGAAAATTTTGGTGTAGTTAGTTTGTACGTATATATATGTATACACACAGACATACGAAAATTCGAAAAATAGTTGCTTTGGATTCTTTAATGTTGTTATAAAGACCAAATTGTATTAAATATCTCCTATGTAGATAATGATAAAATTGTATCTGATGTCTGTACAAAGGATATATAAGAAAGCGGTATTATAATATCAATAGAAGCCAAAACTATTTTTATTAAAAAATTTGATGGTCTGTCTATACGTATATTTATAGGTGCATAACGCAAAAACTACTTCGCCAATTTGGATACGGTTTTCACAGTAGTGTTGTTGCCGGTCGGTCTTACTTAAATCAGCAGACGTATTCACAGAGACTCGATACCGTTTCCGTTCGATTCGAGTCGAATCTATCGATATCGGAAACGAATCTATCGACATCGGAAACGAATCTATCGAGATGGGCTGATGTTGGTGTTAAAAACTAATGTCACATATGACAGTTGGTGTCACATATGACATTAGTTTTCGATACCAACATCAGCCCATCTCGATAGATTCGTTTCCGATGTCGATAGATTCGACTCGAATTGAACGGAAACGGTATCGAGTCTCTGTGAATACGTATGCTGGTACCTGTTTGTTTCTGCTTGATACGCCGCCTAAAAGCCAGTTATCTATACATACATGTTTTTAAATACGGGAATGAAGTGGCGAGCCTAATATTATAAACGCGAAAGTTTGTATGTATAGATGTTTGTTCCTCTTTCAAGCAAAAACTACTGAACGGATATTGAGAAAACTTTTCAGTTATACAGCTTATACATCAAAATAACAAATATGCTATATTTTATCCCCGTATTTCCACGGGAACGGGAACTACTCGGGTAAAACGGCGGGGCGCTGCTACTGCTGCTAGTAATATATAAAGCTGGATTTAATATAATATCGCGTTGATCCGCTCCGTGCCTTAGCCGGCATGGCGGCAGCGAGCTGACATAATGTGCAAAGTAAAAAAATATAACTTCGATCTGCTCTTGATCTGCTTTTTTCCTTACTCCGAGCCACAATGTTAAGACTCATAAAATGTAGCACTAGAAATGGCGAATAAAAAACTTTAGAAAGTACTTACCTGATGAAAATGAATAGTAGATTGATATACAAGGGTCGGAAGGAATCAATTCCCATACGAGGTATTTAGACGCCCGAGCGTAGCGAGGGCGGATATAGTCTGAGTAGGTATTGATAACTTCCACCCGCGTTAAACACTCTACTTTTCATTTCGAATTCAAGGAAAGTAAACAAAAAAAAAAAAACTATTTTACAAAAATTCAAACATGCAAAAACGCAATAACACCTACAAAAAAAAACAAAATTGTCAACAATACAACCAAAGAGGTTGAAAGAAAGAGAAACTTTTTCTTTTAAACGTCTTCGAATACTACATCATAGAGTACCTAACCTAAATAACATTACAAAAATAATAAACAAATCCTTCCTCTTTATAATAATATGTACCTACTTTTAGCCGAGTAAGGGTGTTCTGTGCTTATTAGTGTCGATGAAAAACAAGATTTTGAATTTCGTAACAGCTTACCAAATTATTAATCTTTTTTTAATTTTAAATATGGAACGCGTACCGCCCTGCGCGCGTACTATTTTCTGTTGTTTATACCTACACCTCACAAGGCCGCACCTTTTTTTCTTATTCTAATTGATGTAAAAAGTTTCGTATCCCTACTAAGTACCTACCCAAAGAGGTTGGAAGAAAGTCATTCTCTTTCCTAGAGAAACTTTTTCTTTAAACGTCTTTGCCAAATGTAGTACTATTTTTTTTTAATTCATTCCCGCCCTAAGGCCGGAAGCAATTACTATGAGTCTTTCCCGACCGAGGGCGGGAATCACAGCCCTGAATCTCTCTGTTGTGGGAATCATCGCTTCCGACCCGGTACTCAGATCAAACATACACTACTTTCCGAGTAAGAGATATGAAAAAATATTTATTTCTCTTAGAACATTTAAATGTATGGATGGGTTGATGCACCCTTTTAGACCTAATGAGCCTGTGTTAGGATGCATCGCTCCTCCGTAGTACAGACAATTTTAAACAGGGAAAAACTTAAAAACTTAGTTTAAGTACATAAGCCACTGAAGCTAAACTAAAACTAAAATAACTATGTTATTATTTATGTGATACCTACGTATATTTAAAATTACCTAATAGGTACCTTGTTCATTAGAGGTATATAGTAATAGAGATTGGACACAGTATGGAAGATTTGATTACATTTTGGATAGTTCCATACATAATCTTCATTCATATTTTCCCATTGGGGTAGGCAGAGACAAAAATTACATAAAAGAAACTGATCTTATCCACCTTAAAAAGTTCGTCGGAACTCAGGACAACAGCACGAGTTGATGATTATAACTAATAATCATCAACTCGTAACAGCCCACTGCGGAGCTAAGGGTCTTTCCTCTCACAGAAGGAAGTATGGGCAATAATCTCCCACGCGAGCCCACTGCGGATTGGGAGATGGTGTTAAGGCCACTTAACAGTTGGAATTTTTCAAGCCACCCAAGGGTATCTGACGTGGCTTAACACAACGAAAACCGCTGGTGATATAAATTGCCACTAGGCGGTCCCCCATCACTGACTGACCGCGCCCAGCTTTGCTTAACCAGTCCGATCGATACAAATGCCTACTGCAAGGCTATGAGCGCTACATAATAATTCTAGTCGGCAATTTTCACAGGGAGACAAGCAAGTTGTTTTATGGGTACATTCGGCTCCTTAAAGAAATATCTATTCTAAGTTCTAGGACCTGTGCAAACATTATCTGTAGACGGTATCGTAGGTGGTATAACTTATCATAAATTATACGCTACAGCTATCCAGGTCAAGGTGCTAACTCTGACGCAAACAGAACCAAAATACATCACGTTACTCTGCAAGTCGAGGAATAATATCGTACGCTTCGATTCTCCAAGTATCTTCATAACACTCGAAGATCTAAGAGTCTGGAAAATACCATCTCACAATTAATTAATGTACAAAAAGTAATCAAGAACAATTTATTCCTTTATCTATACTAATATTATAAAGAGGAAAGATTTGGATTTTTGTATGTTTGTTACGAATAAATTCAAAAACTACTGGACCGCTTTTTCAAAATTCTGTCACTAATGTAAAGGTAGAAGATCCCTGAGTAACATAGGCTATATTTTATTCCCGTATTCCCATGGGAATAGGAACTACAATACTACAGAAATAAAAATGTTACAAGCGGGATAATCAGGGGGTTACAGTTGCTACACCGTACACGAGCAAACAAATATGAAAAAGCCCGTGTTGGAGGGATATGATAATATGAAGCTTTGCTGTCATTTCTAGTACTCATACCTTAAACGGTCTCATAGAGTCTTTCATTCCCCACACGAAATAGGATCGATAAAAATATATATTTTTTTGTATTTTAGCATTTTTTTCGCTGACTGTACACTTTCTCAAAAATCTGTGAATACAGTTCATAATATCTTAAAACGTTAGGGATGGTCTCCTAGGAACTTTTTCCTGTAACTATAACGATTAAGGTCCGTACGACTACGACGATTAAGGTCCGTACGACTACGACGATTAAGGTATATCAGTACGAAGGAAAAGCTGGTAACAAATAAACATAATAATAAAATAACTGTGACACCATGACGACACGACCAAGGACAGCATGACACCTTCCAAAAAAAAGGTATGGGACCTTAAGGGCCAACCCACACGCCATGGCCATGATACTGTGACATTTTGGTTTCGTTTGATAAGAATATTATTAAGATAATCTTTTAATAATAATCCACAAAGATGCGACTTATGTGAAATACTTACTTGTATTGAAAATGCAAATACAAAACACCTATTTTGTATTTTTCATTTAAATATTGATACCTTTTCAAAACAAGCATTTTTTATTTTATTCAACACTTTTCGAGTTATATTTTAAAACTTTGTGATTAAGTTGAATAAACATTACCAGTCCAACTTCATATAGAATGAACGAATGGTGCTTGTTAGGTTGTACGAAACATTTTTTTCATGGTGGCATGATAATGCAACCTCTGGGACCTCACAGAAGGAAAATAAGCGATAATGTGTTCGAAAAACTTGTAGGTATTATTAGGTACAAAAAGTGAAGAGAATTGAATTGAACAAAAAGTATTTGTAAGTAAGTAATTAAAAGTATTTTAAAAATACCTATTTTATATTTAGTATTTAAAATACAAAACTATTTGGTATTTTGCATTTGAAATTGTGAATTAAAAAAACTATTTGCCTTTTGTATTTAAATACATTTCATAAATTCATTTAGAGCATTTTGATTTTAATTTATTATATTTTAATTTGATTGTATCCTAATTTGACTTTATTTTTATTTTAGTTTTGATTTGGTTACCTTTTTTTGACATGATTTTATTTCTATTATATTTGTATTGGACTTTAATTTATGGGACATTACCTAAAATAAATGACTATTATTATAAAGTACTTTGTACATCTCTGATAATCCAACTATTGGATTGGAATCATATCGGGGAAGTAGTTATTATCAGGATAATAAATCAAGTGCCGAGCTTGAGAGAGCGCCTCGCTTCCGCTCCGCATCGATAGGTACGATCGCTAATCTAGATCCCGTGGAGATTCCTCTTGTAAATGCAATAAGAAAATTCTTCTTTGTTAGTGTTTCGTACCAAATTGGTAAACTTACGTACATACGAGTATTTATAACTAGGTCGACGGTGAAGGAAAACATCGTGAGGTAACCCGTAGGTCCCAGAATTAATTCTGAGACCTGTGTTTAACAGACCCAGTCCAAATTGGTATAATACGGAAAAAAGGACAGAAACAAACCATAGATTGAAGAGTAATGTCAAACATGTAAAAACCATCTAATTTGAACCTTATGAACGTGCTTATCTGTCACTTTTACCCATGACCTTTTTACATCGTCGTCGCTAAAATTGCTAAACACGCCTTAGTTGACAGGACTAATTTTAATTTGACAGGACTAAATATGTCTCGTCTCTTTTCTTTTCTAGGAGAAAGAAAATGACATGACTAAACTAAAAATAAGTTTAGTCGCTGTAGTGCAGAATCGAGATCAGTATAGGCCTTACCTAGTTTGGGACTAAATAGCAGTGTGTCAGTTGTGTCCCACAATTTATTTTTATTATTATTTATAGAGCCGCTCTGTCTGTCTTTCGCAGCGGCTTATTTTAGCAACTAAGTACTAACAGTTTTAAAAAATGCTTAAAAGCTGTACTGTCAATTTGTAAGTAAAATAATTGAAAAAATATTTTTAAACTCTTAGCAAAAGGTCCCGAAATCAAGGTGTCGCAATTTTAAAGTGAGGTTACCAGGGCTAGTGGGGTATCATATAAAAGCGCCGTTTTTTACGTGACAAAACTTTTTTGATATGTTTTTATCGACAATTTTCGATTATGATAAAAATTTAATAGTAATGATAATGCACGAGTCTTGTGATCGATGTGGATGAAGCACGAGAGATATGGCAGGTTCGTAGCAAGTGGCAGTCTATTGTCTCTGCCTACTCCAATGGGAAATAGGCGTGAGATTATATATTATGTAGTTATGTAAAAAATACCATTCCATTTATATATTCCAAGAGGATTTTTGCACTAAGCAAATAGACACTAACTTACTATGTTCCTATATAAACTGGGAAAATTTGAAATACATAATAATAATAATCTCGCACGCCTTTTATACCCGAAGGGCTTGGCAGAGGTATTCCATTACTGGATATACCCATTTTTCACGAGAATGTTCGACGCCCTAAAAGTGATAGGTGGTTAGCCCATCGCCGGACCGGGTCTGTTACACATGCCTCAGATTAATGCTGGGACCTGCGGGTTTCCTCGCGATGTTTTCCCTCACCGTCGAGCTAATGATAAATATGTACGCAAGTTTTAAAAATTTGAAATCTACTGTCTTCCTTGTTAATAGACTATTGACTATTTTAAGTGTAATTCTTATTACCTACAGAATAAAATTAGTCTCATCTTTTCTACACAAGTGGGCCTAGACATACAGGATGTATAATAAAAGGCGTCGCGTTGCCGTCGCGCTATCATTACCGCTGCAAAATCATTAAGTCTCCCACGGAAGCGACTGCAACTTTTTATCGTCACATCGGATGTGTGTTGTCGCCACGCGACGACGAAAGGTACAGTCAGGAGCACACAGCTTGACACATAGTACTCAACGTTCTTAGTACAATTGCCTTAGAGGCCAGACTCGCACTACAAGTGTGAAGCTTCATGTGCTCTTGACTGTACCTATTCTGATTGCGTTTACTATTTGTTTTTGCAGCTCTCTGTTACAATTCCGTTATATTTACACTTTGGTGCTGCTTCACACATGACGTATAGTGGTTTTTGTTTGATGATTATTACGGCGACATCGTTTATTTTTATTTTATATGCTTACTTTTTATCCGCGAGTATATCCACTTTTCACCAGTATTTTTTGTAGATCGGTAAACGTGATAGGTGATGAGCTCATAGCAAGACAGTTGTGCTGTTTACACACGCCTCAGAGTCAATTCTGGAACTTGCGGGCTTTCTCACGATATTTTTCCTTCCCCATCGAGCTGGTGATAATATGTACGTATAAGCTTTTGACAAACACATTGGTATGTAGATGCCAGGATTCGAACCCGAGCTTCACTGCTGATGACTACATACCATTTTGAAAACACATTGGTATGTAGATTCCAGGATTCGAACCCGAGCTTCACTGCTCATCATCATCATGAGAAGCGGGCACTTTATCCACTGGGCTATCTCTGCTCATACTTTTGATAAAACTAAATCTAATTTATCTTATCTACTTATTCTTAAAAATGAAAAAATTCAAAATGTTCCGAAGTATCAGACCGCAAAAAAAAACAAGATATAAAACAAAAATTCTTCATTGTTCATTACTTGAATAGAAATAATAAATATTTTACAAGTTAAATTCTTTATTTAAAGAGTACTTAACGCTGAGTATTTTGTCGCATTTTGACGAGAGCGAAGATCTCGCTTTTGGTTTCAAATCAATTATTAAAATCCATTCGGTGTGACGATGCTCTGGGTAGCTATACAATCTGAATTCGCATAAAAATGCATAGATAGCCTCCAACCTGCCAGGGTTGCATAAGGCGCAGGCTGTAGTTTAAAAGGAAATCCATTTTCCATATACATACGTATATAAGTACCTACTAATATTATACAGAGGAAAAATTTGCATTTTTGTATGTTTGTAACGAATAAACTCAAAAACTACTGGACCGATTTTAAAAATTCTTTCACCTATCTAAAGCTACACTCTCGCTGGGTAACATAGGCTGTATTTTATTCGTATTCCAACGGGAACTACGCTGGTGAAACTACTCGGAACGCAAAAGCAAATAAAATTAGCTCGACCGTAGCATTCGAGACGGCATTTTATCTATATATTATTTATATATATAATGATAAACTGACTGACTGATTGGGTCTACAGACTTGAAATTTTGCACATATATAGCTTATACAGTGTAGGCATCCACTAAGAAAGGATTTTGCAAAATTCAACCCCTAAGGGGGTGAAATAAACATGCGCGAGCGAAGCCGCGGGTAAAAGCCAGTTAGGTATACATTAACTGACTTTTTAAACTGAGTCAGTAGGGGGACAAAAACAAAGGCAACTGATAGTATCGAATTAAAAAAAATGTTTTGTGTGAATTAACATTACCTTGCAAATCTCTAAAGCTTCTGACGTCTCGACTAAGCGCGTGGATCCGCAGCGTAGCGAGATTCAGCCATCAAATATTCACGTGTGGAGGTATGCTTGCCGTTTTACTGCCTCCCCGCCCCACTTCACCCCCCCCCCCTGCCCGCTCGCGCCCTCGATCGACCCTGTCTGAAACAACTGAATGTGCTAAAATCAATAACCGACTGTTGTTTGACAAAAGTTTTATTCGACATTGACTAGTGCGAATTGCGAGCACGCAATATCGCCGAAAGAAAAAAGTATGCACGGCTTCTCTTTGTGAAATAAACGGAAATTATTATGTCGGTCGATACTACTCTGGACGCGGGCATGCATGCACCCAATTTAATTAAAGCTATCAAAGCAATAACTCGTTAGGCATCCTGGGAAACCATGTAAGACAGACGGGGTAAGAAATAAGGTGAATTATTAATATTAGTTTTGAGATTATAGGTTTACTTACACAGTATCATACAGGGTTAATTTAATTTAGTTTTTCCAACGCTGTCAATAGGGTTGACAGTGCGAGTGACTACTCGCAATTACATAATTTCATACAAAGATATTATATATAGAAAGACGTAGATATGTCACTATAGCAAAGAAAATAAGGCCGACAAATGTAGTTAATTAACCACATTTTATTTAGTCGCATTGTATTTCAAGTCGTATTTTAAGCGCAACTCTTAACAGATAGCTCTCTTTTTCTTTATTATTCGTTCCGTATCATCTTTCCCCGTCATTGTTGTATCCTATAAATACGCTAAGAAGTAAGTATGTACATATTGTAGCACACTCGTAGCCGTAGGGGATCAATTTTCAAACGCAAGCAGTATGAATACAACTCATCCTTACTTTAATATCTTTGATTTCATAGTCATTAGAAAGATTATCCCAAAACACCTCTAAACATGTACTTTACTTCGATTTACACTTTACAATTATGTATAGCAAATTATAAAATAACAAAACAATAAAAAAAATAGAGATTTGAGTTTTTAGTAAAATGATGATATCAGAGCATGCTATATTGTACATTACCTATAGTCTTTTTCACGTAGTACTGATACTACTGTTGACTAATAAAATTATTGTATTTTTGCAATGATAAAATATTAAAATATTATTCATTTTTAATCGAATATTTATGTTAATCGAAATTAGTAAGTGTAAAACGATAAAATGTGAACTGTCACCGAACCCATGCTACGTGAAATAGACTATAGTAAATTTTCCATAGTAAATCTTCGTATTGACAGATCATAAAAAGTAGCTCATTTGACTATTGTTACGTTATTGCCAATCGCAATTGATTGTAGTTTTAACGATCGATGTGTCAATATTCTGGCCTGTACTTCCTTTCAAATAAACATCTATTAAATTTTTCGTCAATTGCCTCTAACCACGTAGATATTTGAAAATTGCTTCAATTGGTCTTGTATCGGGGCTTCAGATTTATAAATAAATTGTGTGACACAATTCACACACAGTTATTGACTATGGGTACTAAACAACTGATAAACGTATTTAAATAAATATTAAACAGCCAGACACGAGATTAAATAGCTTAAATAACAGATAAACTGTTTAAACAGCAAAATATCCTCGGAATAAGGATTACTCCACATTGGACCAATCGGGCCGAGTGCACCAACACTAAACAATCTTATGCCCAAAACCATTACTCTCATGAGCAGTTATATGGCAGCAATAAAATATAAATACGCCTGTATCCCGGGGGGTCGGTAGAGGTATGCCATTCCTAGAAATATTAATAGTCTATTTTTGGACCCCTAAACTTTACAAGTGGTGAGGCCATGGCCGGACCGCTTAGTAAAATGTTAAACACCTGATTATTATAAGTTGTCACTTAACTAAGAGCAGCTGTAATGATTTTGGGCAATTGGGGGCTAGTTGTCTATTGACAGCCCAGCTTCATTTTGACGTGTATTGTTTTCGACGTAATTAGGTACACGTCATTACAGTCAGTAATATTGACAATATTATAAAGAAGAAAGATTTGTATTTTTGTATGTTTGTTACAAAGACCGATTTTAAAAATTCTTTCATTAATAGAAAGCTAGAATATCCCTGAGTAACGTTAGAACGTAAAGGTTATATTTTATTCCCGTATTCCAACGGGGACGGGAACTAAGCGAGAGAAACCGCGCAGAATCGCTAGTATCAATAAAGACAATTCCGATTCCATAGACCAAAAGGTCTTTTTAATAGTTTATGTTTTGGCTACTAGGACTTTAACTCAAATCTTTATTTTATATAATTCTAGCGGTTCTGCCCGGTTTCACCCGCGTAGTTGCCGTTCCCGTGGGAATATCGGAATAAAATATAGCATATGTTACTGAGGGATATTGTAGCTTTCCATTGGTAAAAAAAGTTTAGAAATCGGTCCAGTAGTTTTTGAGTTTATTCGTAACAAACATACAAAAATACAAATCTTTCCTAGATGTATCTAGATTCTTAGTTACATGGCTCTGCTTCCGAGTCAATGAACCAAAATACAGTGTCATCAACACTTTCTTTATAACTTTTTTGGACATCGACAGTAAATTATATAATATATTCGGATTGCCGCCAAAAATCCATGAAAAGATCTCTGATTATTGTTTGTTTAGTGTTGTGCACTCGGGCCTTAGACATACAGTGGTAGGCAAACCTTGATATTGAATTTAATTTCCGGCGGACCAGCTGTTGTATAAATGCACATCGTTCGTCGAGGTTGGCCTTGCGAAGGCTATCTCATTGTTGAATCGAACAATAACTGAACACATGTTAGGCGGGTGTCTGTTACTAACTGCGTCGGCCGCGTCCGGCGTGACGCTGTACGCGGCCGACAAAGGAAATACATTATAATGTTTTTTTTATTTATTTATTTGGTTTACCAACGTCAGTTTACACTGATACATTCACTTTCATTGTAGGTAATATTACAATTTCATGCTTAGCGTAACTAACAATTAGAGGTAAACACCGCTTACACTAAATACAAATTTAAAGACGAAAAAAAAGGATTAATAAATAAAGTTTAACTTAAGTATATATGTATTCTTAAGGTTCATAATACTAACTATTCGGAACCTTTTGAGTGAGTCAAGATTAACATTTGGTCAAGCATTATCATGTAATCATAGTTGCGACAAATAAAACATCGACAAACAACAATAGCGACTGCGATACATCGACAAGACGTTCTAGCGACCCCACAAAAGTTACAGCGTCAGGATATTTGTTGCTGGTACTCAATAAATTGGTGATTGACAAGGCCACCTTCTCCACCAGTGGTTTTTTTCGTCATTTTGTAGACTGGACATTTTAATCAAAGAGGTTGGAACAAAATCAGAGAGAAACTTTTTCTTCAAACGTGTTTCATTTTAATATTCGTCATTCTGATAAAAGACCAGACCGAAAGGAATGTGTGACATTTTATAAGATGATACAATAACTCGAAATGGTCGACTAGTTTATGAAATGATCAATTCTACGATCTGGCCACGATATAATGGATATTTTAAATTAAGTGCAAATACTTAAATGGTAGATCAAAAAATAAACAAGAAAATAACTTACTTTTTTGCATCTTTATGTTTCATGTGCTACTTTACTAAATAACATAGAACATTACAAAAAAATTAAAAAATCTAACACGCTGTACATAAACAGCTTAAGAAAAATTTTAGTGCTGTATTTAGGGTTTATGCAAAGCATGTTTAAAAGAAGTGTTTTTTGTTAGAAACGAACAAGAAAAAAACTAACTTTCTTTTTCTTGATATGTACTTAAATTATATTTCTCTTACATGTACCTACCTGCCTTTAAAATATTTGCACTTGATTTCAAAGGACCTCATTCATATAAGCGCCGACCGGACATAAATAGGACGTAAAGATCTCTCTGCTGCCGTTCTGGACTTCTGGCACCGACTTTGGAAATACTACTGTGGGTTCGAAATCGGTATAGCCTCGCCCGAGCCGTCAAAAGAAATTACTGCGTCGCCACTGCCAACTTTCAACAAAATCCAAAAGAAACTGTTTTCTTTCAAAACTTGAGCACTTTACATTCTAAAGGCACAAACGTGGTCATAAAACAACAAAATTGTATCAAGTACAGTATTTCCTAACTTAATATGGGTACCGTAATTTTAAACTTTAGCCGTAGTTTATTAGCGAAATAGCAGTCATTAATTATACATTTACGTGAACCTTAGCCCGCTCGTTTCCTCACGATATTTTATTTGATTAGTTGAGCTAGTTATTATTATAAATAAAACTAGCGACCCGCCCCGGCTTCGCACGGGCAATGCTATACTAAAACCTTCCTCTTGAATCACTCTATTAAAAAAAACCGCATCAAAATAAGTTGCGTAGTTTTAAAGATTTAAGCATACATAGGGGCATTGGGACAGGGATATATGGACAGAGAAAGATACTTTGTTTTATAGTATGTAGTGATGATGAGAATATATAATTATAGTCACTTTCTAAATTGTCTCGCGATTTTACCTTACCTATCAAAATCCATCCTCTAGTGGGATATTTATATTTTGGGATGCGGGGTTTCAATTTTTCCTGACTCTAAAGTCGGTCCGCAACCCCGCGAAAGAGACCCAAGAAGATGGTTAGGTTAGTAGCCTCGGCTTTCAAGGTCCGTAGACCTCGGAAGACCGAGCCGGCATGAAGCACAAGATATACATCTCGAACTCTTATATCGAAAGCAAAGACACACTTCGTAAGCGCGTTTTAGAACACCCGTCCCGCCATCTAGCGTTCAATTCAAGAACAATATATCCTTACCATATCGACTTTGGTGTAAACGCTGTTGGATTAATACTTAAAGTAAACGCTATTATAATAATTCTATGTATATTATTATAATGACTTAATATTTTCATCATCAAAAGGAAGATACGTAAATGCAATTTTTTACCCAATTGCATCGAAAAGAGGGTCCCATTTTTTGTGGTGAAGGTATGTATGTAAATGCATGTAATAAAAATAAAAATCTCACGCCTTATTTCCCCGAGTTGGTAGGCAGAGGTATTCCATTTCTGGATATACCCACTTTTCACCAAATATTCTTTGGACCCCTAAACGTGATAGGTGGTGGGGTCTGTTTACACATGTCTCAGAATTTTCCGGGACCTGCGGATTCCCTCACGATGTTTTCCTTCACCGTCAAAATTCATTGGTACATGCCAGGATTCGAACCCCAGCCTCACTTATTTGCATCATGTGAAGCAGGCTCTGCTATGCATGTAATGGCAGCATAATAAAAAATATTTCGTTGGCGCAGCATGTAGGTAGGTGTAGCCGACTTGACGAATTTTTAAGTGCAGATCTGCGGAGTGTTATAGGCAAAGAGATTAAAATATAATAAGGCATACAGGGGACAAAGCGAGAAAAATTTGAAGTCAAAAGTTATTCCAAGTGGAATAAGTCGAGTACAATTTCGACCGAATGACAGCTCGCGTTCATACTAAACTTACATAACAAGGACATGACGCTTAGGCTTCAAAGTTTTGTATGGAAATATTTCCAATGCCCCCTCTATGCCCTGTTATATTTAAATCTCTTTGGTTATAGGCTACATTTTTTTCCCGACTGTACCAGAAGGACTGTATTTTTTTAAATATTTTCAGTGCCTTTTACAGTTAAGTCTATTTCTTTTTTAGTAGCGCAAACGGCGACGAATTGAAAATGTAGGTACCGTTGTAAAATGCTTTAATAAATAAAACGGCATATTTTTGCAGTAAAGGAAGCTTAATATCGTTTCCTTTGATATTCTATTTATCCTCCAGGATGTGGGGATAGTGGCCGTGAGTGCAGGATGTTTGTGGCTTCACAAACGATAAACGATACGCGTATTATGTTACTATGTCGCCGCTGCATAAGTTTTTAGGGTTCCGTAGCCCAATTGCAAAAAACGGAAGCCTTTTAAGACGTCGTATGTCACAGCTATGTTACTCGGGAATTATTGGCATTTGGCACTATATAATATACTATTATAAACCAAACTTGAAGGATATCGTATGCTGACGACTTAAAAAGTAAGAAATCGGTCAGATGTTGATATTTAGTCAGGTGTTCAGAGCAACTCGTCGGTGGAGATGGATTTCTGTTTACATTTATTCAATCTTCATAGACAAGTTCAAAGTGTCTTATTATTAGACGATTGACTTTTTTAAGTGTAATTAGCAATTACCTACGGAAATAAATACATTTTCATTTTTTCATTTCTATTATCATCTTATTAAGTAAGAAAAGCCTTTGAAATTAGATTTTCGAATTAATTATTTTGTTCTATTGAAATCTTCTGGCAGTTTCGCATTAGTGCCGTTGTGATTCAATAAGGGTCTTTAAGAAATACTAGTTATTATTATTAGTTTGCTACCGGTACAATGAATATTGTGTATGCCTAGAAATTTTATTGGCACTACGGAAACCTTCACGATACGTGATCGCACGCACTTGGTCGGTTTTCAAGTTTTATGGCATCTATCATTCTTTCCAAAAAATTTACTTATAAGTATTAAGTATTTATTATTTATTTATTTTATTTTATTTGGATTACCAACAGCAAAATTATCAATTTTATAAGTATCATGTAACATATGAGGTTAATTAAGTTTATTAATTTATCACAGAATGAAGATAGTATGATTCAATATTACTTTTAAAATTGCTAAAACTACCTTTTTATAGTTACCGTTCCCGTGGGAATAAATGGATAAAATATAGCCTATGTCACTCCCCGATAATGTAGCTTTCTATTGATGAAAGAATTTTTAAAATCGGCGTAGTGGTTTCTGATCATATTCAATACAAACAAACAAATCTTTCCTTATATTATTAGTATAGAAGTACCTACTTAGATAGAGTTATCTGCTGAACCGAAATGTAATGAAAAACATACAAATATTCGCAGATGTCTGCAGAAATTCGTTCCGTTATCAAATATCAGTGGAAATGAAAATAAAATTCATTTTGGAGTAATCAAGGCTTAAACGTGCCGAATCGGAAATGGAAACGTTCAGACTCCAATGATTTGATTTTCATAAAATGCGTAAGTAAACAGTGCTTAGGATAAACCAACACTTTTCAATGTTGTTGACAATACTTTGATGATCTTTATAACAAATCTGGGCTTAGTCAAAATCG
This sequence comes from Ethmia dodecea, assembly GCA_963855545.1. Classification (NCBI taxonomy): domain Eukaryota; kingdom Metazoa; phylum Arthropoda; class Insecta; order Lepidoptera; family Depressariidae; genus Ethmia; species Ethmia dodecea. Next base: position 15,490,886 of record OY979443.1, on the reverse strand, counting down.
CTCGCTCACAGTGAAATAAAACGGACAGAATCTGTGAAACTGTCAGATTCCCAAAATAAAAATACCTCTCAGACCATGAATCACAGACACAATAGATTTTTAATTGTTTCTCGGTTCCAATTAGAACCGGCGGTTCTTAACTGATTAAAGTTTTTTTTCAGTCAGTCAGTTTCAGAGTCATGCTCGCGCTCATGCAAGAGCCCAGGCGAAGACGAGCTAAGGGTGTCGCCGTCGACGGATACGTCTGGGAGGACATCATCATTACAAAACGTTATTCAAAGCGAAACAGTGTCTAAAACTTAACTTACGTCGCTTTCTTGACAATACTGTTGAAAAGCGACAGTATCTCTTCTAAACAATGCCTAACTTTAAGTTATGTATTTATAGTCCTTCTGCAATTATTTACTTTTTCAAAAGTGATTACATTTTAAAAGTGATAAGATAACAACTGGTTCGGGTTCGATTGACAGTATTTTTATTGTAAAGCGAATTGTAAGAAAACAAGTAAATACTTTTTGTGAGACATGACTCGTACAACATGCAAAGAAACAGCTAGGTACCTACTAATTGTCCATAGTATATTGGAAACTTTCTTTACGCAAATACAATCCAAAAGTAAACGATACCTAAACACAGTGTAAAAATTGTTACTTTGCCGATGTTGGAAAGTATGATAAAATGTTGCCGTGATTTGGTTTCTTTCATCGAAAACAGGATCATGACATCGGAAGCAATGCACGTCGTATTCTCCAATTACACCGTAATGTTTCTTTTTGGCCAAGGAACAAGTGAGTTCATAAAATGCCTACAACCGATAGGTGGTACGTGGCTGAATTCTGAGGCGGTCGAAGATTTTTTTTATGACACGGTAGTAGTTCCTATCTACTAAAACAAATTCGCTTTCTCTGTCCCTATATCCCTATGTATGCTTAAATCTTTAAAACTACGCAACGGATTTTGATGCGGTTTCTTTAATAGATAGAGTGATTCAAGAGGAAGGTTTTAGTGTTAGCATTGCACCCGTGCGAAGCCGGGGCGGGTCGCTAGTTACGCTATATTAGTATCTCTGGTGTGAATCATACAAAAACCACGATTTATATTTAATCGATGCAATACGATATTTATATAGGTAGTAGTCTTTGGAATAGACCGCTGATTCTATTCATTATAGTAAATTTAAAATACAGCAGACTGCTGCAGTATTTTAAATAATTTAGCTAGCATAGGTACCTACTATGTTGCAGTCAGGAGCACATGAATATTTACACTTGCAGTGCGAGTCTGACCTCTAAGGCGATTGTATTAAGGACGTTACAAAGTCCAATGTGTCAATCTCTACGTGCTCTTGACTGTACTTGAATCAAAGAGATTAAAATATAATAAGGCATAGAGGGGACAAAGCGAGGAAAATTTGAAGCCAAAAGTTATTCCAAGTGGAATAAGTCTAGTACAATTTCGACCGAATGACAGCTCGCGTTCATACTAACTGACATGACAAGGACATGACCCTTAGGCTTCAGAGTTTTGTATGAAAATATTCCCAATGCCCCCTCTATGCCCTATTATATTTTAATCTCTTTGACTTGAATATAGTCCGTTATTTGATTTTATGTCATCTACCGGGATTCCAACCAAGGAATCCATAATGCAGGGTTCCCGGCTGCACGCTTATGAATGTGTTATGAACTATTTCACTGTATGTCCTCTGTGAATCAGCTGATTTCGGTCACTGTTAAAATTTTGACACATAGGTAAGTACTTAAACTAAAATTTGTTATTTATGGCATAATAGTTATGCCACGACAATTCAGACTCATTATTTTGATTTTAAATTAAAAACCGTATTGACGATGGTACTTTTCTTGTAGGTATATATGTATTTGGGTAAGCTGAACATAATTCGTTTTCATTGGTATTTCATTTCCCGAAGATCTTTGTAATGTCATTTTGTTCTTGAATGCGCACCGTAGTCGTAAATTACGTTTATTTATACCGGTGAATATCTTGCTGTGATTTATTCTCTTTTGCGGTACTTAGCACATTCGCGCCAGATGAAAATACACAAAGGAAAATGAGGAGAATGTTTCAGATTTTATTTTATGGCAGCATTTATTGCAGGTAAGATGTTGAGTAGCTATACTTGACACAGTTTCTTTCATACCAATATTTTAGCCCGACAATCAATTATAGATAGAAATAAATTAGATCTCGGGAAATGGTTATAGACTAGGTACTTTTTATCCTAGACCACGGTCGAAATTGGGTGGAAAAGCGAGTCATAAAAAGTTTAAATTATCGTCGTGTTATGGCGACACAACCAAGGTTATACTTAGCTGCTCTCAGAACGATAATTCCCTTTGACAAACTTTAAAACACAATAGATACAGTTTCAGCTTACAAATTTATTAAGTACTAGCGACCCGCCCCGGCTTCGCACGGGTGCAATGCTGAATTTTCTTTGCTATAAACCTCACGGAGCAGGAGACCTTTCCAACGAATGCAAAACTGTGGAAATCGATTCGTGCGTTCTGGAGTTATAGCGTCAGGAAGGAAAACCCGACTTATTTTTATATAGTAGATTTCATTTTCATTACACACTCAACTCAATATTTATACTTGAGATATAAGTAGATACAATTTAACTAACATATTATATATATAATATAAATATATATAATAAAATATATAATATAATCTCTCGCCTTCTTTATCCCCGACGGTAGGCAGAGGTATTCCATTACTGCATATACCCACATTTCACGAGATATATTGGACCCCTACACGTGATAGGTAGTGAGCCCATCGCCGGACCGGGTCTGTTTACACATGTCTTAGAATTAATTCTGAGACCTGCGGGTTTCCTCACGATGTTTCCTTCACTGTCGAGCTAGTGATAAATATGTACGTAAGTTTTTGAAAAACTCATTGGGACATGCCAGGATTCGAACCCGAGCCTCGATGATTTTCGGCCGGCTCTTTGACCGTTCGGGCTATCACTGCATTTAACATTATCTAAGTACATAGGTATATCTATACTAATATACTTATCTGTAATTATTGTAAATGAAGGTATATTTTCTTTGTAAATAAATGTAACCTATATATTTATTTATTCCCCACGGTATACTATTTATCGTCAAGAATTCTGAAACCTGTCTCTCATGTAAATTCAGTTTAAGTACGACGTGTTATCCAGGCTTGAGTTGTTACTGTTGTTTTGGGATCAATTTAGGATGACAATTGTTTGTTATTTCGGGATAAAAGTATGAAATTGTTTTTTTGCTCAGTACGCGATATGATAAGGGTATATTTCGGAGCGCGACAACCAACAATGATTAAACTTCGGGACTTAATTACGTAGCATGTAATTAGCCACGCTACAGCTTGTTAGGGTTGAGAAATATATTTGTCATATTATTTTTTATTAAATACTAGCGGTTCTGCGTGGTTTCACCAGCGTAGTTCCCGTTATTGTGGGAATACGGGAATAAAATATAGCCTATGTTACTCAGGGATTTAGCTTTCCATGGTGAAAGAATTTTTAAAATCGGTACAGTAGTTTTCGATTTTATTCGTAACAAACATACAAAAATACTAATCTTTCCTCTTTATAATATTAGTATAGATATAGAAGTATAGATGTACATATTCGAACAAAAAATCTCATGCCTTTTATCCCCGAGGGTGTAGGCCGTGATATTCCATTTCTGGAAATACCTACCTACGTTTCACCAGTATTTATTACCTTGGACCGGTCAACTGTACAAAAGAAAAAACTAATTTCACATGGACCGTATCACGGTTAAGAAGGGATTCCTTGCACCCAGGGTGAGCACATAGCCGGGCCGGGTCTGTTTCACTTGCAGAATTTTAGTTCCGTATCGCCTTACAATAAAAAAAAAACACTTTTCTTCTCACTTTTTTCCTTTTTTAAATATTTTTTTATTATTTGTTGCTACAGTGACTATAGTGATATCTCTACACATTCTGTGAGATTTATCTATCTGTTTTTACCCGCGGCTTCGCTCGCGCACATTTATTTCACCCTCTTAGGGGTTGAATTTTGCAAAATCCTTTTTTAGTGGATGCCAAAACACACTCTGTATATGCTATCTATGTGCAAAATTTCAAGTCTCTAGACCCAGCGGGTTAGGCTATGCGTTGATATATCACCAATCAGTCAGTTTATCATTTTATATATATAAAATGCGTAACAGAAAAAGCGCAATTCTTCATACACCCCAATTAGTATATTTAAATATAAAAAAATATGATGCAATCGAACTTCAGTTATGTCTAACCAATTTTCTTAAATATCGATTAATAATAGCACGATTTCCATAGAAAGCACTAAATTCAGCTACGATAATTCATTTTTTTTTAAATTAACACATGTTAAAAATAGCTGAATTCGAATAAGTAGTCGATACTGAACAAACTAATTTCAGGAATTGCGCTTATTCAGTTACATGTTGTATACCTACATATTACAGTCCACCAGACACATCCCACCGGCAGATAGTCAGACGGACGAACGGAATAGGGTCTCTTTGGCACCCTTCAGCGACGGAACCCTAAATATGACGAAGTTCCATATAACCTAATAAAAAAAAACTTTCATCCCTAAAAATATAGAAGCCAATTAAAGGGACGAGCCATGCTACTATTTGACGACTCGATGAAGCAAATGTAATCACTGTCGGTGCACGTTGTGTGCCGTGCAATATCGCTTCTGGGGCGGCGGAAATTGACAGGCTAAATCCGTCCGGAACAGATTAATACACCTCTAGTATGAATCAGATGTTGTTTTGCGTTTGTGACAGATTATGCCAGCCTTTATCTTTGCCTTTTGACTTTTTTTTTTTATAGAAGCTAGCACTGAGGAGTTGAGGCGAATAATGCGTAATTCGTTTTTAAACGTTTTATCTATGATTGGTGATTTTCTGAAAATCCAGAAATGCGTGTCTTGTTGTTTGTTTTGAGGAGTTTTTTTTTAATTGATACGCCCAAAAATGAAGGTTTTCCATAAAAACTTCAACCCCCACTTTCATCCCCTTGGAGGACGATTTCCAAAAAATTCTAGAACTAATATCTTATAGTTTGTTTTGAAGAGTGTTCGTGCTAAGTTTAAAGTTGATACACGTAGAAATCACACTATCCCATACAAACTTCAACCCCCCTTTCACCCTCTTAGGGGTTGAATTTCGTAAAATATTTTCTTAGCGAGCATCTACACTATAAACGTAACCTACACACAAATTTTCATGTTTCTATGTTCAGCGGATTGGGCTGTACCTTGATTTTTAGGGTTCCGTACCTCAAAAGGAAAAAACGGAACCCTTATAGGATCACTTTGTTGTCCGTCTGTCCGTCCGTCTGTCAAGACCCTTTTTCTCAGGAACGCGTGGAGGTATGAAGCTGAAATTTATATCAATTACTCAGGTCTACTGTCCCTTGAAGCTGTGAAAAAATCAAACTTCTAAGCCAACGCAATCAAAAGATACAGCCGTTTATGCCGCAAATTTTCGACACTTGCAAGGGAATCAAAACCTACAGGGTGCTTCCCGTGAACTCAGAATCTTGAAATTTGGTACGAAGCAACGTCTTATAGCATAGATAAAGGAAAAATTACGAAAACCATAAATTTGCAAGGTTGTACGGAACCCTCGGTGCGCGAGTCCGACTCGCACTTGGCCGGTTTTTAGATTTAGCCTCTGCTTTTATACGAGTACCTATATATTGTACTTATTTCTAGAGTCGCGGGTTCGATTATGTTAATGCGGCAGCAGCTGCGAGTGTCAGCGCGCATGACTGATTGCAGCCGCAGCCTCCCGGGCTGCACACCACGGCTAGAGCCCCAATTTATCCTCCCAGATGGTCCACATATCCGAAACACAAATTTCTCATATTCACCTTAGATAAAAATCACAGAAGCGTTCAATGACATAAGTTAAAGTCAAAATGTTTTTATTCAATGTAGAGGCTTACAAGTCCACTTATTGAAAGTCATTGTGATTCAACCGGTATGTACCTATAGTTGAGGAGAAGAAGCGGAGCAAGAAACTCCTCATAAGAAGACACGTTATTATCTCATCTCTATTTTTTATTCTATCTTCTCTTCAAGTTAAAAAATATGGAGCGCGCATGAACGAAACGTATTTTTGGCGTTTTCATTGTAGGGTAGTAATCCGGAATCCTCTCCGACTCGGATTTTGACGTGACAACGTCTTATAATTCGATGGAGCCGGCTGCATGCACGAAAAAGTATGACGTATGCGGCGTTCCAGTGCAAGCGAGAGCGCGCAACGAGCGACAAAGAGGCACAATCCATTCCATCAGTATTTACGAAAACCGACTTTACAGACAACCGATTTTTTTTTCAAATATCATTTACTTAGAAAATGAGTTGCGCAGGTGTGAGTTTGCATTTATGACGACCTGCTACTGATCCACCATACAACGGTTAACGGCCAGTCTCCTAATATTATTATCTAACTATGAATGAAGGTCCGCATCTCAAATGGGCTATTGCAGGAATGCAATCAGGAACATTTCTAGGCGCGGAGGCAGCCGTGACACGCGGCAAAGCAAATCGCCGCCGCGCCGGCAGGGATATTAAAAAATAATCGATTTTTAGTTATGCGATTATTTGAACAATCCGTTTTTAACAATTGTTTTTTGAAATAAATATAATCGACTAGTACCGCCCAGCGGTTTCAACCGCGTAGTTCCCGTTCCCATGGGAATACGGGGATAAAATATATCCATGTGTTATTCTGATGTATAATCTATAAGTATAACTATAAAGTTTCATCAAAATCCGTTCAGTAGTTTTTGTATGAAAGAGGAACAAACATCCATACATCAATACATACAAACTTTCGCGTTTATAATATTAGTAGGAAGTAGGATTTTCAATGAATCGATTATATTATTTACTTACACATTTTTTTAAATTGCATAAAAATATGAGAGAAACTGCTGCCATAATTAATTATAATAGATTTTTGTAAACAGAACTATCTGTATGACCACGAAAGAAAAAATACAAAGTTCATTAACACAAAGTTTATGTTTAGTAATCGATTTTTTTATAATTAGTATCAACAGATTTTTCTCAAATAGATTTATAATGTAAAGAGAAAAATATATTTTTAAATAATCGATTTTTTTTACTCGATGTCACATCCCTGATCGCCGGGCACGGTGGCACGTGCTCGCGCCCGTTCCCTGAGCACTCTATCTGTGACTAATGTGATTGATGCCGCATTGGCATCACTAGAATGCCTTTGTTTTTGTCACTATATTATGAATGGTTCCTACAGTGTTGCTATTTTAATACCTCGCATTTATTATTTTTACACTTCCTTTAATACCTACTATAATAATAATAAAACATTTAGTGACATAAATAAAAAACTGACTTATTTCACGCAAGTGAGAAGAAAGGATTTTGTACTAAAATTATTATCTATTAGATACAAATAAATACCTACAGATGTAATAATGTTGTAAAACTAAGTATTATACCTGCCCAAGTAGCGAAAAAATGCTAAATTGTAGTATACCAATATAACATACAAAGATAAAGAGTAAAAAAACACGGGTTGCACTCCGGGAGTGCCGGCAGAAGTGAAAACTTGATTATTAACGTTTTTGCATTTTTGATTTATTGGAATAGTTAGGGAATAGCATTTAACCTCTCTTGACAACATCGTGATTATCTTCTCTCTGCTTCTCTAGATATTTCTGCTAAATCTTATTTACCCAAAACACAAAGGAGGAAGGAATACGAACCTGTGACACGTGATGACATTGACATGTTTACTTAGCAACACCATAAATTTAATAGCAATTTATTTATTTTTATATTGAAAATACTCGATAATCCGAATTTTCCGCCTATAAGTTGTCGACTCAGATCGACTTATTTTTTACGCTCTTCAAATTGATGTGCGTTTCGTTTGAGTCTACCGTAGACACAGTTTTTGCAGCGTATGCCAGAATAGCTCGCAGATGGCAGATCGCGCAAGCGCTCTGCGCCGTCTTACGGTATTTTTTCGATCAGCACACGTGACCTGACGCGAGTTTCACAGTTTTTACCCATCCCACAAAAGTGATCAACGCCGCTAAAGAAGTTTTCACTTCAAAAACCGACTTTAACTTATCCTCATGGATTGGTTTTCTCATCGATGCCATAGTCAGAACTGGACCAAAATGGGACCACACGGGAAGCACCAGCTTTCAAATAAAAAAGGAATCTTCCTAATCGGTTCACCCAGTCGAAAGTTCTGAGGTAACAAACATAACAAGAATATTTAAAAAAACATACGTGTCGAATTGACAGCCTCCTCCTTTTTTAAATTTTTTCGTTCTGACCGACGACCGTTACGTTTTACGTCGTCGGTGCTGTTGCGATTATTACTGGCATTATTCACACAGTTCCTGATCTAGGCTTTCATTGAGCCGTGGGCTGTTGAGGTTATACAAAACAAAATTTCTAAATGTGATTATGAAAAAAGGGTACATAAATCTCGCCAATACATTACATGCACATGTACAGATTTGAAAAAAGTAGGTACTTACCTAATGATTGTATTATGAACCTGTTTATATGTGCTGTAAAAGTAAATAAATCTTTTATCTATCTATCTACATGTGTGTTAAGCTGGAAATAAATTATCGGACGCGGCTGACGGACGCGGCAGACAGCCGCGACTGATAAGTGTACACGGTCTTATGAATCCAGCATGCCAAATAACTGTCCGAACGCTCAAGGTTACGTCCACGACTTACCTCCGATAGTCTGCACAGCTCAGTGTAAATCAAATAGATTATAATATAATAGGACATAGAGAGGGCATTGGGAATATTTTCATACAAAATTTTGGAGCATGTTTGAAGCTAAAGCGTCACGTCAGTTAGTATGAACGCGAGCTGTCATTCGGTCAAAATTGTACTAGACTTATTCCACTTGGCTTCAAATTTTTCACGCTTTGTCCCCTCTATGCCCTATTATATTTTAATCTCTTTGGTGTACATACATTATCTAGATCCCTATTAAGTCGCGGCTGTCAGCCGCGTCCGATAGTTTGTTTTCGGCTTTAGTTTCCTGTCTATGTGTTTATAAATATTTAAGTATGGTATGTATGGTATGGTATCAATAGTATCCATAGTAGGTACAGGCTATGCCTCGGCCTGCTTTGTTTGAGACTAAATATAACAGTTTGTAAATCGTGCAAAAAAATCCTTAACTACGAGTACGATACGTTTTCCTTGAATGTGATTAAGATCAAAAGCGGTGCTCTGAGTGCGACTTTTATGTAACAGTCAGAGCTTAGCCTAAAAAAATACTGAAAATGTTACCAATTCCTGCCCTGCGACCGTTACACTTTAACAGCGAAGTTACAGCGACATTGCAAATGAAACTTGACATTGGCGCGGGACGTGTTGATTAACTTCCTTGTCCATTGTGGGGGCTAGCTGCGGCCCGGAGAAACACCAGACCCCACCAGAAAATAGGGTGTGATCACTGCCACCTAAAAAGAGGACAAGATCAAGAAGCAGTATGAACTGGCTCGTGATCTATATAGTGCATTCTTACAGTTTCGTAGCCACCTTGATGTATACCTACACAATGAAAATTTTAAACCAAAATACCTACAAACCGTCTTCAACGAAAAGCACTAAAACGATTATTTTCATATTCAACATCCATTACCTACTGTGACGAAACCTTTACGCTGATTGCCAGTGATATTCCTTTTAAGAAGATGATTCAAATTTGACGGAAATATGGATGAACGAATATACCAAAAAAACATACGAGACCAATTAAGAACCTTCTCCTTTTTGAAGTTAAAAATATATGACGCCCTGACCAAGATTTTTTACAGTGTATTGTTCCACGTGGGAAAAGCCATGGAGAGAACACTAGTCAGAGGTAGTAAACCTGGGGGCCAATTCCACTAAATGTCAATGGTCAGTCGATGGTGTTATTTGCATTGAAAAGTGCCAAAATAACACCATTGACTGACCATTTATATGTCATTGTCATCCATCTATAACCGTTGACATTTAGTTGAATTGGCCCCCTGTAAAGAGTTTGTTCGTTTACGAAAATTACAAAAGTAAACGTGAGTGTGACGTCACAAGGCTATTGTGGTTGTGGCGGTGGATCTGCGCTTGTGACTAAAACATCCCTGTCATCTCAAGAGGGCGCATAGGCCGCGGCCTAGGGGTGGTAGATTTCCGAGTTCGCTCACTCGCTTAGCTAAGTCAAGACCTTTGAGTATTAAACCAACCGGAGACGCCACTGACAGGCGTTCCCCTCTGCCAAAAAAAAGTGTCGGTCAACACGCATACCTGATAAATACAACTAGTTTTTTTGAGTTCACGGAGTGCTTGGATTGGTGAATGTATTTGTGTGCATCTAGTTCAAGCTAGTGTTTAATTGTTTTGTGAAAAAATGCGTTAGTTTTAACACTATTTGTTTGTTTCCTCGTCCCCCGCGCAGAAATTGGCAGACTTTCTTGCTAAGAAACTAGTGCGCGTGACGTCTCCTGTTGGTTTAATACCCAAAGGTCAAGACCGTTCGCGATCTGTCATCTCAATAGGCCGCATAGGCTGCAGCCTAGTAATATTTAGAGAAGTAATTTGCGGATACATAGTTTTCTACCTCTAAGGGGGCCTATACTTAAGCAAGGTAGATATAAATCCTTCACTGCCTGTCATGCGGCCATACTATGGCGACGTAATATATATACCTAAGTTGTTATTGTAGCAGCTTGTGATTCAAGCTATACCTACATCGGGCGCACCATTCGAAAACTTTACAAACAAGATTCCAAGTTTGACACCCATTTTCTGTGCGCAACTTAGTTTAATAACATAAGTTAAATAAAACCAACAAATTAAGGAATAACTGAAAATCTAAAATTAGTTTATTTAACTTTGAAAATATAGAATCAACTTTTTGAAGGTCAATAAAAAATCCGTACATCGGTGTGGTAGATATCTCTGCAAACCTCAACTGAAAGGAGGGCTGAGATTATGTATGTATATTTATAAAATGATAAACTGGCTGACTGATTGGTGGTATATCAAAGCACAGCCTAAACCCGCTGGGTCTAGAGACTTGGAATTTTGCACATAGATAGCTTATACTCGTACAGTGTAGGCATCCAGTAGGAAAGGGTTTTGAAAACTCAACCCCTAAGGCTGTGAAATAAACTTGCGTGAGCGAAGCCGCGGGTAAAAGCTAGTGTTGAATAATGTTTTAATTTGGAAATCCACATGGGTTTTTCGAAAGAAATTATGGTAATTTATAAATAACAATGTAATGTTGACGATGTTTTTATAAAGGTGTGAACGTTTATAAAAACATCGTCCTTGACATTCGACTAATTGGTTTTTTATTTTACTTTCCTTCGCCTGGTCCCCAAATACCAGCAGCATTTTATCATTTTTTAAAATACACATTTTTTAAAAGGTAGGAAGTTATGAGTCTTTTCACAGTATGCCCGCATTTCATGATAAAATAAAACACAATTGATTTTTAATTGTTACGGTGCCCATTGGAACCGCGCGGGTGCACGCGATGCTCCGAATTAAGAGTTGGGTTCGAATCCTGTTCAGGGCAGGTAGATGAAAGTTTATAAAAGTTTATGTATAGGTAACATGTTTATCAGTAGATCGACGGTGAAGAAAAACATCGTGAAAAGACCCGGAGGCCCCATAATTTATTTTGGGGAATGTGTAACAACTCCACGATCTGTCGATAGGTTCCCCACCTGTCACGTTAAGGGGTCCGAAAAATATACTGGTGAAGAATGGAATACCTCTGCCAAAGAAACATTTTTATTCTCATTTAATTGTAGGACACAATTCACGCAGTTATTTAGTCATAAACTAGGCAGAATTTTTACTATGGGACTGATAGATATACTTATATAAATATGAAACACCCAGACATGAAGCCAACAGACATGTTCATGCACACAAATGTTAGCCCCGAGCGGGAATCCAACCCGTGACCTGCGGCTCAGAAAGACAAAAGGCATATTTTTGTCTGAATTTTTCATTTTGTGATTGGTGTAGCATAGCATTATTATATTCAGAAGAACTTTGTGGTTTCGACGAGCTAGATAGAGTAACAAAAATAAATTCAACTCCATTGTAAAATGTAAAATATTTCTCTTGTTGCAGTCTGGCGGTCGGCGGATGCAGCGACTGGTGAGGCGTCCTCTTGACTTTGCTTCCTTTGAGAGATTTCCGGACGAATAATTTTACTGGATCCCTTTGGTTAATAAAAACCTTTGCTAGGCAAACGCCACAAAAAAAACCATTGTTGGAGCTATGACCACCGCTGACATTATTGGAATAGTTGGTAGACTTTGTATTTCTTGAGGAAGTGTAAATAAAATAGACCGATTCTCTTATGGCATTAATGATTTGCCAATATGTTGCTAATTTCACACAATATACCTGTACCTACTAGTTCATTTAGCAAGTCAATCCTTAGCGGCCCACAATTAACTGTAATGTTGCGAAATGGCTTGAAATAAATAAAGAAATATTAGGGCGTATTATATATTAGGTATGCCAAAAGTTTCGTTTAAAATAAGTAGCAACTACTCGTACTTACATAAATTTAATTATATGCAAAGTACCTACTTTCAAGTAGGTAAGTGCTTGTAAGGACTAAATGCGTTGGACTAACAAAACTTTTGGACTAAACCTTCAACCAAAGAAAATCTGTAGTTAGTAATTAAAATAGGTACTTTTATAACACATTTGCTCGTAAAAGGTGTCTTATTTCACCAATTTCAATATCGTATTGTATCTCATTACGCCCAAGTGCGGTAAGTGTAAAGTAAAACGCACGGTTTATCAAGACGCTCCGTCTTAAAACGAACGGTACTTTTTAAAATCTCAGCAAAGAGTTTTTATGTCAAAATGGTTTCAACATTTTATGATTAAAATTAACTGGGAGATAAAATATAATAAAGAAATATTTATGTACCTACTTAAGTATTTTATTTTTTAATTTAATTAATTTTGACAGTAAATTACAACCAATTAATCTGTAACAAAAACACAAAAATATTAATTTACTTTATTCGTAATACTGGCTGTTTTTTGTGCCTTTGCCTAAAAAAAAATGATGATGTGCGCCGCGCGCTTTTTCTTAAAGCTGTATTGTTTTTATTCGTTTACCATAGTCGGAGTTTTATTTTATTTCCTCGCAAATGTGTTATAAAACGTCGTATGACATACATGCGCTTTGATAATTACAGCCTACAGCACTTATATCATAATGTACCATAATAATACTATTTTGGAGTATGTAATATTCATGTAATATTCTGCGCGTCTCCACTCCATCATTGTCTTTGAACAGATGTCAGCCATGTGTGGTTTAAATTAAGAAGAATGTCAGAGATTTGATTAAAAAGGCCTGATTTAGAATTCAATAAAGGCAGACCCGACACCCCCGTGTATTTAGAAAGTAATAGCTTTTCATGAATGGAAGCAGATTTGACGTGCTTTTTATTTAAAACAAATATAAACTTACTAGCGACCCGCCCCGGCTTCGCACGGGTGCAATGCTTATAAGAATTTTCTTTGCTATAAACCTCACGGAGTCCGAGACCTTTCCAACGAATGCAAAACCGTGGAAATCGGTTCGTGCGTTCTGGAGTTATAGCGTCAGGAAGGAAAACCCGACTTATTTTTATATAGTAGAAGATTACTCCAAATGTTCTGGTTGCCTGAAATAGGCCGCAACTGTATTAACCGGGTATTAACTTTATTATCTTTATAATACACTAGCAAACTCTGTTCTGCATACGTCAATGGCGGTGCAGGTAGGCGGGGGGGATATTTTACGACCTATTCTCATACCAACCAAAAAAAATCTTCAAAATCGGTCGTGCGAGCGAACGAATTATTTATAAATAACATTTTTCTGTTGGAAATAGAAAAGCCACTGCTTTTCTAGCTATAGCCTTAAGGTTGAAGATCCTGCTTCACAGGATTATAATCAGTGAGGCGCGGGTTCAAATGGCATGTATCAATGAGTTTTGCCTAAAACTTATAGGTAGGTAGGTACATACCTATTTATCACAAGCTCGACGGCGAAGGAAAACATCGTAAGGAATCTCGCAGGTCCCAGAATTAATTCTGAGGAATGTGTAACAGACCCGGTCCGGCGATGGGCTCACCACATATCTCGTGAAAAGTGCGTATATAAAGAAAATGAATTATTCCCCAAATCACCTATGCTTATTCACCAAGGTGATTTAAATACACCAAACAGTATAGACTTAAATCACCTAGCATATTACGAACCTAGGAGTCGACCTTAAATAATTGACAATACCATTGCCTACCCCCTCAGAGAAATTATTTATTTGTGTTCTTATTTATGAATAGAGAGCTTTGTTTCGTCAAACAATCAATTAAATTCCTAGAAGCTCCCCACCTATAGTTACGATGCAAGCAGACCGGACGGCTGGTAGCGGGCAATTTATAAATGCCGTTCATACCATTACACGGGGATAAGGATCCTGAATGTAGATATTATCTATATTATATTTGCTTTCTAGCTCCGTAATAAATAAAATATAAATATAATCTCACGCCTTTTTTTATCCCCGAGGGGGTAGGTAGAGGTATTCCATTACCTACTGGATATACCCACATTTCACGAGATATATTGGACCCCTAAACGTGATAGGTGGTGAGCCCATCGCCGGACCGGGTCTGTTTACACATACCTATGTCTCAGAATTAATTCTGAGACCTGCGGGTTTCCTCACGATGTTTTCCTTCACCGTCGAGCTAGTGATAAATATGTACGTAAGTTTTTGAAAAACTCATTGGTACATGCCAGGATTCGAACCCGAGCCTCACTGATTTTCGGCCGGCTCTTTAACCGTCCGTATAGCTTATATTTTGTATCTCTGTTATTTTGAGACTTCTTTTTTCGCAATCATTGTATTATACAAAATACTCATAAATGAATTTATTTTTCTACAGAGTGTAATTATAATAATATTATATAGATATAAATTTATTGGAGGTAACCTCAGAATTTTGGTTTAATTGAAAGAATTTTCGACATGATGATCCACTCAAAGTATCGCGATTAAATTAATCTAACCACTCATCTGACCACGGACACTGATCTAACTATAATTTAATAAAAGCTAACCAAGGACACTAAAAGTGTCCGTGGTCAGATCAATCTAACCATGGACACTAAAAGTGGTCCATGGTTAGATTGATCTGACTAAGCGATCTGACCACGGATACACAACGGATTTTGTTAATTCTTTCATTTATAGAAAGCTACACTAAGTATTCCAATTTCCAAGTGACATAGACTTGACGGGGCTGTTACATAACGTATATCATATCTGAAGTTAGTTTAAAAAATTTAGTTGCAGGATTCCACCCGAACATACATAGTCACATACATACATTGCACGAGCTGTTTTCAACCGACTTCAAAAAAGGAGGAGGTTATCAATTCGACATTCGACATTCTTACCTCAGAACTTTCGACTGGGTGAACCAATATTCTTTTTTTTAATTAAAAGCTGGTGCTTCTCGTGTGGTCCCATAATTTGGTCCAGGTCTGACAATATTTGAAGTAGTTTTTTTTACTTGTAGTAGTTCTATGTTATTATTAATATATATTGTCAATAAAGTGATAGCATCTGTTTTAGACAGTGTTTAATTATAAAAGCCGCTTCTTGTATGGATGCGGGTGAAAACGCGGGGCGCCTGTAATATAGGTCCCTATGTTTTAGGAAGTAGAAGTAGAGTAGGATCGGATATGTCGGTACAGTAAAGCATATGAAGCTTATTACTTGTAGTGCGAGTCTGACCTCTAATGCGATTGTAATAAGAACGTAACAAAGTACAATGTGTCAAGCTCCACGAGCTCTTGACTATACATATCCGATCCTACTTCTACTTAGATAGTTCTAAATCTTGTAATTCTTGGAGAGGGTAGATCCTTGGTACAGCAAAGGAAAGCTTTGCAATGGATAATAGAGTTATCTATCTATACGGTACTCCCTCGGGCAGATAGTTCAGAGAAGCCGATACCACTTTCAAACTGCGCTCCATCAAATCAATTTGAAGTAACGAACCAAGTATCACCAGCACAGCAACATAATATATTTACAAGTATAGTAGGGTTTCGTACATTTTCTATTAATTTAGCTTTGGTTTTGTTTTCTTTACTTGTCAGTTGTCCCAACTTGTGTTGGTCAGGCTAGAGTCATAGACCATACTGCCTCGTCTTCATTTAAGTTTATCGTTAAATGGATCTGCTTAAAAGAGTCCAATGCATAATAATAGACTGTCTTCAACACTTTCTTAATAAAATATCACTTGGTAATCAACAGTAAAACGATAGTGCACTTTTACTGAAGATTGAAGCGGCTTCTTGAGGCAATTTGAAAACGTCCATCTAAAGCATTTTTCGAATTTCCAGTTCAATGTACTATTTACTGTCTATTATATTGTATATATAGATCTATTAATTTTTACTAGTTTTTTACTAGTCTCTTCAACACCATAACAGACCCGGTCCGGCGTTGGGCTCACTACCTATCACGTTTAGGGGTCCAAAGAATGTCTGGTGAAAAGTGGGTATATCCAGAAATGGAATACCTCTGCCTATCCTCTCAGGGATATAAGCCGTGAGATTTTTTTTAATTCAGTAAAAAGACTTTAACTCTCGTGACTTAAATGTTAGTAGCGGTTTCTGCTTTGAAATCGATTTATAGAGCAAAATGTGAAATATCGTCATTGCTAGCCACGCCTGTAATCCGCTTTGGTAAAGCAACTTGGTCGATAGCTCTTCTTATTTTCTTAAAACTTGTACGCGCCGAAGCTGTAATAAGATCCGCATTGGACTAGCTTGGCTTAGCCTAGCACTGAATTTTGAAATTTTATTTAGAATCTACTCACTTTGAACTTAGGTATAATAATAACTTAAACATAAAAAAACGTAAAAAATTATAAATAGTATATTAAATACGTAATATCACGCCTTTTATGCCCGAGGGGGTAGGAAGGGGCATTTCATTTCGTCAAATACCCGAAACGTGGGTATTAGTTTATTTTTTGAACTCTCAAAAACGTAATAGGTGATGTTGATCCTAACGCCGAACCGGGTCTGTTACACATGCCTCAAAATTAATTATTTGACCTATGGGTTTCCTCACGATCTTTTCCTTTACCGTCGAGCTAGTAACAAATATGTAATACTGGATGGTTAATTAATAACGCGATAGACTTATTATTATTTATTATTAAGTTACGGACTTTCATAGACTCTGGCAAACATTTATATCAATTAACTATACGCGCCACAGCCTAGCTCGTCAGACGTAATGCGCGGGATTATTGACAGTTCCTCGTGACGTCACGCGTAGAGACGTAGCTCCAATAGAGTTGCCCAAATCGATAATTATGGGCTAACAGTACGTTATTTTTTTTTTAAACTCAAAGGTAAAACTTATAAGCCAGGGTTCGAACCTGAGGTTCACGAATGAAAAGCGGCCTCTTAAATCACTGGGCTATCACTTCTTATTAAAAAAGCTAATAAAAGTAAAAACCGACTTCAAGAAAAGCTCTACAATGACCACAAAACTGCTCCTCAGCTTTTACAAAATATTGTTTTTCCTGATGCTAAGGCGGGACAATATATTTTCTAGTTGGTCCCGTTGGCATTTGGTCAGGATCTGATGATGGGATCCTGGAGAAATCGAAATAACTCTTCAAATATTATTGGCACAGACAATACTATAGCGATTTATGTATTTTTTTGTAGTAACTGTACGTTTAGGTACTCTCGGAAGCATCATTTGGTGAAGTGTAACCCACAGATTGCGACCGGACCTACTCACTCAATCATAGGTACAATCAAGAGCAGTGAGCGAGTGATTCCTAGTAAAACTGTGGAGCTGATGGTTAGGTACCAGGAAAAATCCTCGACAATTGATGTCCCAGCATCAGGAAAAGCAATATTTTGTAAATAGTGAATATCAGTTTGTAGTCTTTTTAATTCTTTTCTTGAATTCAGTTTTTATTTTTGTACAAAAATTTTGTTTTAAGCTAACCTATGAGGTCTTACTTGATGTAAGAGTCCTCTTAACCGAGTTTACCTCAAAACAAATTGGAGATTTTAGCCCAATATTACGGCATGAAACTTTGATTTATCGGATTTAGAAAGGGAGAGCTTTAAGCGACTCGCATAGCTGCATCTCTTTCTGACATTCTCAAGCAGAGTTTCATTGCTCATGGTCATACGAGCCTTAGTGGGTAGGTAAACTAAGTTTTGCAAGAATAGAGACGTTTTTCCGGAGAGAGGCCACAGTCAGGATGACGATGATAAATTACTCTCAAATGAGTTTTGTCGCTTATCATTGATCTCCTGCGCTTGTAATATTATAAAGTTTGTGAGGATGGAGAAATTTACGTTTGTTACTCTTTCACGAAAAACTAATGCCCCCTATAGCCACGTGCCAAACGAAGGTTCCATTCGTCTAATTGGCGGTAGCTTAATGGCAATACTAACTATAAAGAACTAAGTGTGTGTCAGGGACTAAATCTATTTACTTTTCAAAAAGTAATGATATCGCAACAAATGTGAAAAAAATACAAGTTCGGTACAACGGGTTGACGGTGTCGCCCCAAAAGAGTTGTCATCTGAATGGTTGCCAAGTTCCTTAGCACTTACTTAAATGATAGCTATAGAAAGTTACAACATTCTTAAATTTATTTCAAATAAAATTTGTTACTTTCATTAATATTCAATTCGTAGTTTTTATATCCATCCAAAATATGTTTGTACTTAGTAGGTATAAAGTTACAACTACTATTCTAAGTTCGTCCTCTCAGACCATGAATCACAGACATAATAGATTTTTAATTGTGTCTCGGTTCCAATTGGAACCGGCGGTTCCTAACTGATTAAAATATGCTCTCTTGGTCATAAAGTCATCGAAACAAGTCAAAGTCATCACTCATAAAGTAAGACTAAAACTTGCCAAGACAACTCAACAACTCTGTTAGCGGCGGTTAGTTGGTAGTGACTCTTGCTTTCTGAGTAGGAGGTTGTGGGTTCGATTTAGTTTGGGACTAAATAACCGTGTGTGAATCTCTCTGTATATACAAATTATTATTACAATGTGTATATACATACATAGATATTTTTGGTAAAGATTTGCCAGGGGGTCAGTCAAGAGCACGTAGAGCTTGACACATTGGACTTTGTAACGTTCTTATTACAAACGATTTAGAGGTCAGACTCGCACTACAAGTGTAAAGCTTCATGTGCTCTTCATCTTGACTGTACGTTAGTATTATACACACTAAAAATGCTACAAACTGCTCAAACCCTTTTACAAAATATTGCTTTTCCCGATGCAGGGACGTTTTTTGTACTTCTTGTCCTAGTACTTCATTCACCATCAGCCCCAGTTCACCATAATATGTACATATTAGGACGAGTAATATAATAATAATATAATCTCACGCCTTTTTTATCCCCGAGGGGGTAGGCAGAGGTATTCCATTACTGGATATACCCACATTTCACGAGATATATTGGACCCCTAAACGTGATAGGTGGTGAGCCCATCGCCGACGACGACGAGTATAAAGTGCTTATCTATACTAATATTATAAAGAGGAAAGATTTGTATGTTTGTTACTGAGTAATCGAATCGCAACCCGTGAAACAGTTATTATTGAGTAGTTCAGGGGAGGTTGAGGAGGAGGTAGTTGAGTGAATTCAAGTTGAGAGAATAGTTCCACTTCAAGACTACTTACAACTACAATTGTTCAAATAGAGCAAATTCACGAGTTACTATAAAAAATACCCAAATCACTATAGGTGCGTGCCTGTGGTATTTGAAGAGTCTCTACGTTTCTCCAGGATCCCATCCTGAGATCCTGACCTGATGACAATGGGACCAACTGGAAAGTATGTACTTTTAAAAAATACTCCTAATCTGTCTAGCCGCCTTCAAGTAAACATTAAAAAAACTCAAAACGAATTGATAACCTAATACATTTTTTAAGTCGGTTAAAAATTGAACATTATACAAGAAGATTAGCTAAGCGGCATAACGCATGCGTCACCTTTAGTCCATTAGGGCCACCATTAGGTTTACATTTCCCTCCCCTCACCTCCCTCTTACTGACAACCCTTAAAGATTCACGCTACAGTACAGAGACACATTATTATCTTGTAATAGGGAAGTCTCCGTCGGTAGTATGTTCAAATTTTTTTCACAGATATACCTATGCTTTAAATATTTTTTCCGATATCTATCACAAACAATGTTAAAGTTTTTAAATAAACATACAAATATATAGGTTTCGAATGTTATGGTATGTGTATGTGGAATTTACATCATACATTTGATTTTAACACATGTTTTATAAGATTTTGTAAGAAAATATCAGATTTCATGTTTCATGTTAAAAAAAACGGACAAGTGCAAGCCGGATTTGTTCTAAAACTACTAGTTTTGTAAAAAGCGATGTTGATAACGTATAGCAAGCTCGTAGATGCGTAAGATTTACTAGGAACTTGGACTTTTCTTTTTACGTAGAATATAATACTCACTGCTATAATAAGGTAGGTGCATTTAGCCTAGTCTACTATTATTATTATAAACGCGAAAATTTGTGGGGATGGATGACGTTTCTTTCACACAAAAGTACTAAAGATTTTGTGGAAATTTTAAAATTGTAAAGATTCTACATCAGAACAACACAGGCAACTTTTTATCCCGGAACACGTACGAAGTTGCGGATGAAAGCAAATTTTTAATATAAGTAAAACTGTTAAAAACTTTTGGATGATCCGCCGCGTTTCTTGTAATGTGGATCAAAAGTAAGTTGAGAAAATATAAGTTACATTTACACTTTGTTAAATTTCACTCGCCTCCTAAGGAGTATACGTTTAACCGCTTTTAGCCACTACCAAAAGAGGATCAGAGGACAGAGTAAACGACTTGTTTGCACTTTTACTCTCACAAATAGCGTATGTGGATAAGGCAGGGGTATTGCATTTGGAACCAGCAACTCGTCGGTAGAGATAAGCTGCTGTTTACATTTAGCTAATCTTCACGGACGAGTTTAGAGTGCCTTATTATTAGACTATTGACATTTCTAAGTGTACTTTTCGTACCTACAGAAACAATTGTTTTTTTTAAGGGAGAAATATCAACCACTCAATAAAGTATCGAGGCCGCGGGATGGAAAGTAAAAAGAGATGACCAAAAGCAATGGACACCATCATTCATTTTTGTCTAGAAATTAAAACAAGTTTGCGATCGGAAATAATGATTACGAATTCTTATAAATAGATAAAGCATTGTTATGTTGACTTATACTCGTAGATGCGTAGTATTTCCATTAGGTATGCTCAGTAGGGTTAGGTTATTATTATCACACATTTTACTGCGAAGACGGTGTAGGCGCCATAACCTAATTTAAATTTTACTTCAAGGAAAACATTGTGTCGAAACCCGCACATTCCAGAATTGTTTCTGAGGAATATAGCATATGTAGCAGAACACTCAAAGAGCAGAACCCAAGTCCAGCTCGGAAGGGCTCATTACTTGTCACGTTAAGGAGTCCGTAATAAATATGCTGAATATGAATGCTACGGAATTGCACTTCAATAAGTGAGTTCAAACATCAAACAATAGAAACCTCAAACATGGGCTCACCAACCTATCACGTTTAGGGGTCGAATAATCTAATGAAAAGTGGGTATTTAAAGAAATGGTATACCTGTACCTACCCCCTCGAGGATAAAAGGCATGTTTTTTAATTTTATTTTTTTATTTAAAAATCTTTCTGAAATTTAAACGTCATTATAACATGAAACTTTGTAGCAGGGAAAGTGAATTCAAGTTTGACATTCACAAACCGATTACTTGCTACTTAAACGTATTCGTATGTTTTAGGTCAGGATTATCACTAGATGTACGACTATTGAAAACAGAATCAAAAAAACCAATAATAGGTAATACAATCTTTGATTGCGGGTTTCGTTTTCTAATAAAACTGGGCACGTCGGAGCGCATTATTCGAGTGCACGCTAACCCAAATTTAAAATTGACATGTGGAGTGTCCACTGGTAAGGGACCAGCCATGTTCCGGGGCTAGGCCGCGGCATGCGCGAGGTGTCCGCCGGAGCACGTGAGCCGCACCGGGGGCCATTCATGTGCGAGGGCGGGGGCCTGCGCGCGCAGCGATCAATACGCGCGCCGCGGCGGGCAGTGCCCGGCCCGCCGCTCGGCCTCCTGCACGCTCCGCCGCTGCATGACCGCCATCCACAG
This sequence comes from Ethmia dodecea, assembly GCA_963855545.1. Lineage (NCBI taxonomy): Eukaryota > Metazoa > Arthropoda > Insecta > Lepidoptera > Depressariidae > Ethmia > Ethmia dodecea. The sequence goes on along the minus strand of OY979443.1, from coordinate 15,468,501 downwards.
ATGACGGAGCCCCGCAGCCTGCGACAGCGCCGCACCGACCCCGCAGCCAACACGCCCAGTCCCGCGCGCGATTGCACGCTCTCGCCTAGGACAAGGTACGCCTTCAGCCGACCACCGCCCGGGCCCAGCGCGGCCGCCCGGGCGGGTCCTGCCCTCCACATTAGCGCTCCGCTCTGTTGTCCGCCAATTTGACCGTAATGAGCTCAGAATCGAGTGCAACCCAAAATATGCTGCTAGTACCTAATTAATAATAAATAAGTACCTAAATCCCAATGATTGCAGATAACAATTAAATATCAGCTATAAATGACACTGAGTATAATCTGATGGTAGGGTGAATGTGAGGCGTGATCGCATGACTTGACGGCCAGTAGGTACTTAAACTAACAGGTACTTCTTCACAAAAAACTTAACTCTATAGCGGTGGCTAGTAATGGGTCGTTTAATCACGCCAGGGGGAAGGGGGGGTCAGAAAAAATCACGATGGGGAGAGGATATGTGAAAATCACGTGTATTTTTTTCGTGGAAAGAAAAAAATGAACTTAATGTGAAATATTTTTTATCAATATTAAATGGAATTGTGCTATCAATGATCATGTAAAAACCCGAGCGAGTGATTTTGTGATTAAAAAATTAGCTGGTCGTAAGCCACTAGCAAATTAAGGGACAATTTATGATTTCTAATATAATATGGCATTTTTAGGGTGTCATACCAAAGTTGTAAAAAATTATTTAATTTTTTCATAGAACTCCTGACGCCATAAGCCTAATCAGCCGCAATGATTACATTACAATGTTTTAAAAGATTATTTAAAATTTTAAGACCTATAGTTTGATATGCCACACGTACCTATAGACCTTGCATTTATATTTGACCTAAGTACTCGTATTAAGTAACAGCCCTCGATTCTAAAAATGTGACTCTAAAATGGCTTTACTGATTGTACAATGTTCTAAAATGTCGTATCAAATATTATTTCCTATCGATTTCAAAATCAAAGTCAAAAGTTTTTATTCAATGTAGGGACTTATAAGTCCTCTTATCGAAAGTCATTGCGACTCCACCGCTTCGGTATGTATAGTTAAGGAGAAGAAGCGGGGCAAGAAACTCCTCAACACATTTTTCTTTTAAACAATCAATACAAGACAAAGTACAAGTTACATGGTTTTAATGCTTTGCTGAGCTGGAGAAAATTTACACTAAACATCATTGTCATTCAAATATTCATCTAACTTATAATATGCCATTTTACATAAAACCATTTTAACGTGAGTTTTGAACATTTTTTCTGGCAATTTATATGCCACGTACCTACGGACGTTCTGATAAATAGCTTCAAGTGCAGTATACAAATAAATCCTCATTTTACTTAATATTTATATGGTATTCACAATCTAATTATACATTTCTACACTAATATTACGAGTATATATTAAGAGGAAAGATTTGTATGTTTGTAACGAATAAACCATCTTCTTGTTCTGTACTCCTCTCTGTTAATTGTGTTTAGTTTGTGTATCTCTGTATAATAAAGTGTTTTCAATTCTATTCTACACTCAAAAACTACTGGACCGATTTCAAAAATTCTTTCACCGTTAGAATTCTACAATATCCCTGAGTAATATAGGCTATATATTATTTCCGTATTCAGTCAGACGGGAACTACGCTGGTGAAACAGCTCTGAACAGCTAGATTTAAATAAAAGATATTCTAAAATGTCTGATTCTTTCAGTAATAAAAAACTCACGTGTATTTTTTTTATCACTATAAAGACGAGGGTTGGATGGGTAACCTAAAACCTCGGGACGTATCACCTGGGGGGGGGGGGGGAATAAGTGTGACAAGAAGCCTCACGTGAGATGCTTCTACCAAGTTACATAAATATCTAACCATTCTGCATGGTGAAATAGCAATGTTCATCTCGCGCGGTATTCGCCGTGCCAACTCATGTATTCGTAATGAATGCGTATGTAACTTTGAAATATGTGAGAAGTTTTGTTAATCGCATCCATGGTAGCAAATGCTGCAACTTTTCAACTTTGAACGTTTACTGCGCCCGCAATGGTTACGCTACCAATAAGAATACGTTTAATTGAACAAATGTAGAATTTAAATGAAGTCAGTGGTAAAGTAAATGACGTAAGTGAAATTAAAAACATTAAAAATCATTCAGGTTTCCTTTAAAGACTAGGATAGATTTCTTTGTTTAGTAGCACGTCCGTTGCAACTTTAGGTGCTAAACATTAATGGAAACTTTGTTGGCTTAATGTAATATCTCTATTTAATGTAATAGCTATAAGTTATTATTGTATAAGCCGTTTGTTTCCTTAATAAAGAAGAAAATAAATTAATTAAGAAAGGGTTTTTTGAAAATTCCACCGGGAACGGGAATGAATAGGATCCGCGCAAGCAACGCCGCTGGACACCCGCTAGTATGTAATGAAAGGAGGAGTCATATTTAGGCTCATGATCTCTCTCTCTCTGTGAAAAATATAGTACCAAAGATGAAAAATAGGTGATACGTTGGTTTTCTTAAAACATCCCTTCCAATGGTGAAATCTTTAAAGAAAATGTATACCTACATATAAAACATCTTTGAACTTAGAGGCACACGCAATTGTACTATGTGTAGTCGAAACATCTATACAATAGCTAGTTGATTTATTGCTCGAACCGCAAAAAAACTCACGCCTGCTATCCCCGAGGGGGTAGGCAGAGGTATTCCATTACTGGATATACCCACTTTTCACGAGATATATTGGACCCCTAAACGTGATAGGTGGTGAGCCCATTGCCGGACCGGGTCTATTTACATATGTCTCAGAATTAATTCTGAGACTTGCGGGTTTCCTCACGATGTTTTCCTTCACCGTCGAGCTAGAGATAAATATACATGCTTAATTCTGAGACCTGCGGGTTTCCTCACGATGTTTTCCTTCACCGTCAACTAGTAATAAGTACGTAAGTTTTGAAAAACTCATTGGTACATGCCAGGATTCGAACCCGAGCCTCACTGATGTTCGGCCTGCTCTTTAACCGTAAGGCTATCACTGCTCGAACCGCAAGTAAGTACATACAAAATCAATAAGTTATTATACCACAGGCAAAAGTAACATAATTCAAAGTGGACGTCTGCGTCCGCAAGAGCGTGCCAAGTAAAGGGAGCGCCAGGTCGATTTTATGCCGTGATGCACTGCAATTACCACCTGTGTTGTGTGTACATGGAAATAGCCCAAGGACGAGCGTGACTTAGGGCCACCCACCCCTGCTATGCTTGCTGTCTTGCAACGAGTAATTACATAATTAGCATTTCCATTCAAGGTACAAACATAACACAATAGGATCTTTGAGTATTAAACCAACCGGAGACGCCACTGACAGGCGTTCCCCTCTGCCAAAAAAAAGTGTCGGTCAACGATCATACCTACTAGTATTTTTGAGTTCACGGAGTGCTCGTATTGGTGAATGTATTTGTGTGCATCTAGTTCAAGCTAGTGTTTAATTGTTTTGTCAATAAATGCGTTTGTTTTAACATTATTTGTGTGAGTTTCCTCGTCCCCCCCGCAGAAATTGGCAGACTTTTTTGCAAAGAAACTAGTGCGCGTGACGTCTCCTGTTGGTTTAATACTCAAAGAATAGGACCTCTGCACACGGCGTATTTTTCCTATATCTATTTACACTTATAAAAACATCGTGCCTTTACGAAATTATTGAGCGTGTCTGACGTCTCGGCTGAGACCCATGGAAGTTTATCTTTATTAACGGACTTCAAAAAATGAATGAAACGAGCTTCTCAATTCGTAGCGTATATGTTTTTTTGTTTGTTACCTCAGAACTTTCGACTGGGTGAACCGATTTCGATGATTGTTTTTTAATTTGAAAGCTGGTGCTTTCCGTGTAGTCCCATTTTAATTTCGTCCAGTTCTGACAATGGCATCCATGAGAAAACCATATAAGTCTTAAATTTGCATTAAGTATGTGCGCGAAAAATGGACGAATAACTCAATATCACGTATTTTTAGTATTATTGGTGAAGTCAGTTTTTACTCTTTGGAGCTCTATTATATAGTTCTACAAACAATCTCTGGTCGTAACACTCATAACACGTTTGTTTCAGCCACTCTATGGCTGATATAGGTAAACTAGCTTTTGATACTTCGTCTTCGTCCCGGGATAAAAAGTATTCTATTATTTTGATGTATATGCTATATTACTGTAAAGTTTCATCAAAATCCTTCAAGTATAGTTTTTTTGAAAGTGTAACAAACATCTAACCTCAATACTTTCGTATTTACGTACATAATACTAGTAGGATGCGATATAATTTTTCACTGGTATTATATTCTGCGTAAAAAGGAAACCGGTCCAACTTCTTTGCAAATCTTACGCGTCTACGACATCGCTACGTTATCGACATCGCTGGCTACGAAACGCGTAGAGAACATCTTTTATCTGTTAATATTGGAAATGAATGTTTACTTTTTTGTGAATAGGTAAATTACGTATATTAGTAGGATTTAAATTTCGTTCGGTGCAGGTGATGCATCAACGATGAGTCGCCGCGCGCGGCCGTGACATGGGAGCGCAGGCATGGGCTGGCGCGCCGTGCACCTGCCGCACATCGCCGCCGGCTTCCTCCTTCTGCTGCTAGCTAACCTACCAGGTACAGCCACTAACCCCCGCATTCCCACCTGAAGCACAGGTTTTGAACGTGGGAGAGCCATGCTTCGGCACGCTTGGGCCGGCTCGACCGGAGTGATACCACGGCCTCACAGAAAACCAGCGTAAAGCAATGCATTGCGTTTCGTTGAGTGAGTAAGGTAACCGGAGGCCCCAATCCCCCCTCCCCCTCTCTTCCTCTCCCCTCCCCTTCCCCTACTCCCACCTCAAAGGTCGGCAACGCAGTTGTGACTCTTGAGTTGCAGGTGTCCATGGGCGACGGACGTCACTTACCATCAGGTGACCCGTCTGCTCGTTTGCCCCCTTTTTCATCATAAAAAAAAACTGGTGACAGAAACTCAGCTACAAGTTTCGTCCTTCCAGTAACCTGCCACCAAGACCACCAAGATGCTGTGCACATCACGGCGATCCTCGGCGAGAGCGTCGTCTTCAACTGCCAGGTGGACTTTCCCGAAGACGTTCCGGTGCCGTACGTCCTGCAGTGGGAGAAGAAGGTAGGCGAAACGGTACGACGGTCCACACTCCACTCTTACAATACAACGCTGCTCATCTACCGTGTGTGTGTTTCTGTTCAGTAGAGGACGGCTCGTCCCCGCGACGCGGCCGCAGACTGTAAAGTATATTGCCGGTGTCGGCACGACACCTTTATTGTCCCGTGCTAGTGGTAACGCGGGCGCCGCGGGCCGGGGGCCGCCCCGCCCTCGCCCCGCGCCGCTCCGCGCTCGCCTTTTGTGTATCTCTGCCTCTTCTGCGTATTGCCTCGTACCTCCCGCGCTCGTCGTCCCACCGACCGGTCGACTTACACCACAGTGACAAAGGCCTACAAAGCGAGTCCGAGAGAGCAGCAGACCCCCGTTACGACATACACATACACAGCCACTTTACATTTACGATAAGATTTTTCTCTTATTTTTGTTTTTTGGGTGCACCTGTTTCTCTGATATCGCATCGGGAGCACGTTGCGCTTACACGGCTACACGGGGCACGGCACTCCCTCGCGCACTGGCGGCGGTTCTGTCTGTTTCTCTCTTCCTGTGGCTGTGGGCTTCTCCCACGCTCTGCCAACGTAGATCATGTACAAGTGCAGATACATTATGTTAACCGTATTTAAGTACCATCACCTTATTATCATTGCTCCTGCATGTTGGTAGTTTAGTAGATTCGTTTTCATTCATTCTTCTTGTGCAAGCATGCTGAAAATACAGATATTAATGCATTAATAAATATAAATTAATAAACTTGTATTAAGCATTACATAAGTACGTTGTCGTCATTGCATCTAAATAAACTAACTTAAATATATTTTTAAACATAAAAATACAAAAAACATATATTCGTCAGGATATTCCACCCGCATGTTTTTGTAGTTATTTTATTGTACGAGTAGAAAAGTTAAGTACTTAAGTAAAGTTTTTATCTTTCAACAGTAATATACATTACCAAAAATCCTTTTTTTTTTAATACATGTCAATTTCGAAATTAACTGTTGCAAGATGGAACTTCTAATTCTGTTTGTTCGTGTTAAATTGCATCGTACTGTACTGTCCCGAGAGGCGTCGACAGAGTTGGAACAGTAGTGGGGATTGACTGGTCATTCCCAAGTAGTAGCGTAATTGTAAGTAGAGTTTAACCCTCGCGCCAGTCGCAGCGCGGTACCTAACTGCAGTGTCGTATGTAGGGCCAAGACATCCCGATCTACATCTGGTACGAGAGTTACCCGACGCACAGCGGCGAGGGTTATGAGGGCAGGGTGTCCCGGGTCGCAGCCGACTCGCCCTACGGCGCCGCCAGTCTCAACCTTACCAATATCCGAGAATCTGATCAGGTATCTATAAATCGAGCTGATAAAATCTTGCAAGTTAGCAACATCACTGGATCTTCTCATCATGTGTATTTTCTATTCCTACAGAAAATAAATGTATTTGTAATGCAGTTTGTCGATACATTATACTGGTGCTGATTCTGCTGTACAGCGACTCAAATTATTTTAGTTTACTCCTGTCATTTTCTTTCTCCTAGAAAAGAAAAGAGACGAGAGATATTTAGTCCTGTCAAATTAAAATTCGGACTCTGTCAACTAAGGCATTTCATAACGTGTTTAGTGCATAAATAAAGAAGTCACGACTAAAGTACAGCCTCTGACAGAATTAAATTCGGTAGGTTATCTTCTATCCCTTTTCTTTGTTTGAGGTAAGACAAAGACAGGACTAAACCAAAATAAGTTTAGTCGGTGTAAAGCAGAATCGCCCCCTATGTTGTATGTTGTACTCTGTGGAAATAATTAAATAAAATAAAAATAAAATTCAGGCAGCTACATAAGAGCACACATCAATTAAAATTTCATTATCATCTGTAGGCTCAGTCGGTGGTTACACTGCTTTCTGAGTCGGAGGTCTAGGGTTCGATTCCCGCCTGGGGCCAACATTTGTGTGCATGAACATGTCTGTTGGCTTCGTTGTGTATTGTATTTTTATTTGTGTGTTTACCCATATTACAGGATCTGCCTAGTTTAAAAATAAATTACGTATCCCACAACTTAATTTTTTTTTTAAAGTCACGCCTTTTATCCCCGATTTATTTATTCACAGAATTGGTTTTTTTTACTTAGATATTTCTTTTATTTTACTTTCATTACAACAAATTTGTCACTAGGGTTGGTACGAGTGTAAGGTGGTGTTCCTTAACCGGTCCCCGAACCAGCACAAGAATGGAACTTGGTTCCACCTCGACGTGCACGCGCCACCGCGCTTCTCCATCACACCGGAAGACATTATATACGTTAACTTAGGTATGAACTGTGATTCTAAATATACCTTCAAATCGAACAGTCCAACAGGCATAGCACGAAGCCGATAGAAAAGAGATTTGTCTATCTTCAACTGTCACTTATGTCTCGAAAATGACGTCATCCGATCCGCGCGTACCTGATAACAAGTCAAGATTTAACATTGTCTAGGTACTGCTTTCGTGCTGAGCCTGTAAGTGACCAAACCAACGATTGGAAATAGCCTTAGTTGTCAAACCGAGCGTGGATAGTGAAAATTATAAAGCGGCGTTCTCACTGTCCCGAGTCTAGATTCGGACGTTACTCTTGATCCGAGTGTACTTGGATCTTGGACGCCGAAGCATCTCATCTAACCAGTGGATCGGTATTCTATTGACTTATTCGCCCACTCCGTTCGAGCGGGCGTGAATCCTGTTTCTCACCGTTCCCGTGGGAATTTTCAAAAATTCCTTCTTTATACTCACTTGCTTCATTTAAGAAATCTGTGAAAATTTTCATGTTTTTAGACCCAGCAATTTCGACTGTGCGTTGATCTCAGTCAGACACTCAGTTTCTTACTTTATTCTATACTAGCTGTTCTGCCGCGGTTTCACCCGCGTAGTTCCCGTTCCCGTGGGAATGCGGCGATAAAATATAGCCTATGTTACTCCCTGATAATGTAGCTTTCTACTGGTGAAAGAAATAAAAAAATCTGTCGGGTCGTTTTTTTAGTTTATTTGTTATATACAAAATACTCTTTCCTCTTTATAATAATTATAATATTTGTGTAGATACTTGTATGACTTAAATAAGTAATTCAGACTGTTAGTTCTCTACTAGCTTAACACCATCGCGTGGGAGATTATAGCCGCTACTTCCTCATGTGTCAGGAACGAATACTCACGTGGACATGTGTTTAGGGGATGCCATCATCCTCAACTGCCAGGCGGAGGGCACGCCCACGCCCGAGATCCTGTGGTACAAGGACGCTAACCCCGTGGAGCCGTCGGGCACGGTGGGCATCTTCAACGACGGCACGGAGCTGCGAATCAGCAACATCCGCCACGAAGACATCGGCGACTACACGTGCATCGCGCGAAACGGCGAGGGGCAGGTGTCGCACACCGCGCGCGTCATCATCGCCGGAGGCGCCGTCATCACTGTACGAGGGTTTTTCGTAAAATTAAAAAAATAATCTTCCACAAAATTCCTATGGTGTAAACAGCGTTGCCAGGCGTCCGGATAAAGCCGGAAATAGTTAGGAATTTTTATTGCGTGTCCGGCCAAAATAAACGGTGTCCGGCCTGTCAAGCTTTTGTTAGGCTTTTTACAAATCTAAAACGAGTACAATTTTGACTGATTAATTTATTAAACTGATTAATAATAAAGTAGGTACTTAGACTGGTTTGGCATTCGATTTTATTTATATTTCATTGGAATGAAATCAAACTTTTTTAATTGATTATTACCTTAAGTGTAACAACACTTAAGGTAATAATTAACAGTTTAATTAACAGTTTTTAACAGTTTGATTTCACATAACAAAAAAAATTACAGTACAAATATACGGACAAACAGAAAAAAAATTACTTCCATTGATATTATAATATAATTCCCCCCCATCTCAAGTTTTCATAAATATCTCCTACATACAGACATTGGCCATCGGCATATAAAAATATCTGCCAATTAAATGTTTTTTTAAAGATATATTACCTACGATCTTCTTCTTCTCTTTCTCGTCGTTGTTATGGAGATTGCAATTTCATCGGCATATACAGTACGGCCGTTTTAACTTGGCAGCTCTGAAGTTGCGCAAATGGCTGCTCAATAAAATTTTTAGTGACCATTTGGCGGTATGAGGCGGTTTGCACAGGCGGAGCCTATGCTCAGAGCAGCCAAGTTAAAACGGCCGTAGTGTGCCCTAATGTGAAATGGAATGTTAACACGAGTATCTTTCCAGATGCCCCCAACTAACCAAACGAAGCTAGAAGGGGAGAAGGTCCAGTTTTCCTGCGAAGCAAAAGCTTTGCCGGGCAATGTGACAGTGAAATGGTTCCGCGAGGGCGCTCCGGTGGCGGAGGTGGCCGCGTTGGAGACGCGAGTCACGATCCGCCGTGACGGAGCGCTCGTCATCAACCCGGTGGCCGCCGACGACTCCGGCCAGTACTTGTGCGAAGTGTCCAATGGAATCGGAGATCCGCAGAGCGCCTCCGCCTATTTGAATGTCGAATGTAAGGCACTTAGCTAAAAGCCACAAAGCGTACACCCAAAATGTAGTTGCGTTTCAAAGGCACTGAAAAGATTTGACACATTGCCCTCCTCCTCAAGTCGGGTTGGTCGCAATATGTCCAATTAGCAAAATGTCCAGTGGGCTCGAAATGTATAATTCTCACAATGTTCAAATCTTATATTGACCAATTAGCAACTTGTCCAATTCGCAAATTGTCCAAACATTGTGAGAATTGGACATTTTGAACCCACTGGACATTTTGCCAATTGGATGCGCCCAACCGATCTAGTCTATGACACTTCTGAGATGAAAACGAATTTAAACACGGACCGGGCGGGCACCTCGGACTTAAAATAAACCATTTAAGCCAACGAAATATGCTCAAATACATTCCCCTCTTTGATCCAGTTTGGAAGTAACACAAATAAGTAAATAATATAAAACACCCACAATTTTTCCCAATAAACCTCGTCCTCCACAGATCCAGCCAAAGTGACGTTCACGCCGACTGTACAGTACCTACCATTCCGACTGGCGGGTGTTGTGCAATGTTACATAAAGGCGAACCCGCCCCTCCAGTACGTGACCTGGACGAAAGACAAGCGGTTGCTGGAGCCGTACCAGACGAAGGACATCGTCATAATGAACAATGGCTCATTGCTGTTCACGCGCGTCAATCAAAACCACCAAGGGAGGTACACTTGCACGCCGTACAACGCGCAGGGGACGCAGGGCTCTTCAGGTATAACAAAGAAACAAGATGATTACAACGGTGTGTTATATATAGCCCGAGATATCTAACGGTAGATGACGGTATTCTGCGCAGGTCCAATGGAGGTGCTAGTTCGTAAGCCGCCAGTGTTCACAGTGGAGCCGGAACCATTGTACCAAAGAAAGGTTTGTTCATAACGAGGTTCTTTACAATGCGGAACGTGCATTTAAAAAAATTAAGATTTAAGACTTGGGGTAAAACACCCAATTGTAGACATTAGATTTATTCAGAATTACATAATTTCGTTAGTTTTGAATAAATCTGTTGGGGTGTCAATTAATTGGTACGGTGAGTTAAAGTGTCAATAATCAGGTGTTTTACCCTACATAAAGAAACTTAAGATAGTAAAAGTTAAAATATGCACAATTAAATATTTATTACGTTTCTATTTATGTGATATATAAATAAAATATTTCGGAAAGAAATCGTAATCCTACAATTAATATTTCAGCAATGCACTTACTATCATTATTGAATAATTAAGATAATTTCCCATTATAATTTCAGTGCAAGTTCCCCATTGTCTTCTAACGAGCTGCGTGTGATCTATCTAACATGTTGTTGTATATTATGTAAGGTGGGGGAGTCAGTAGAGATGCACTGCGAGGCGCAAGAGGCAGAAGGCACGCAGCGCCCCAGCGTGACGTGGCGGCGGCGTGACGGGCTGCCACTCCAGAAGAACCGTGTACGCGCCGTCGGCGGTAACATCACCATCGACACGCTTCGCAGGCAGGACTTTGGCATCTATCAATGCGTTGCGTCGAACGAAGTAAGCATCACAGATTAAGTGGAACAAACCCAGCATGTATCGTCTATTTCTGCAGTAGGACATGGGCTAGAATATACAACATGTAACAGAATAAGCGCAATTCCTGAAATTAGTTTGTTCAGTATCGACTACCTAATCGATTTCAACTATTTTTAATATGTGTTAGATATTTATTTAAGAAAATTGGTTAGACACAACTAAAGTTCGAAGGGGGGCATCATATATTTTTTATATTAATATACTAATTGGGGTGTATGAGGAATTGCGCTTATTCTGTTACGCGTTGTAGGTATATCTTACAGACGAATAATCTTATGTACCTGACCGAATAAATTCGGTCCTATTTTACTAAAACTGACTGAAATTAAACCGTAGTAAATGTAACATCGCAAGTATTTTATTACGAGTTACAGAAAGGCAATCTTGCCTTGAAATTTCAGTGATTGTCGTCTCTCTTTGTCATGTACAGTCAAGAGCGAGTCTGACGTTTAAGGTGATTGTAATACGAACGTAAAAAAGTCCAATTTGTCAAACTCCACGAGCTCTTAACGGTACACCTGTCAAGTGGCAAACGAAAGATTTATTAGCGTAGCTGTCGTTTTCTTAATATTAATACTAACTATTACTACCTACGTCTCAGTGACTTTACTTTTTTAAAATGTTGCGCTAATTCCTAAATGTGCATAAAGTCGAACAATTTGGTCAATCCCATACATATAATATTCTGGGCTATGCCCTCTGACCTGATCATCTGTGCCTTGCAGGTGGCTACTATAGTAGCTGATACACAGCTAGTGATAGAGGGTACGCAGCCCCACGCGCCGTACAACGTGTCCGGCACAGCGACGGAGTTCCAAGTGACGCTGCGTTGGCAGCCTGGATACGCGGGCGGCCCGGACTACAAGCAGGACTACACCATTTGGTACCGGGAGGGCGGATTCTCCGAGTGGACCAAAGTTCCCGTCACTCCCTCTGGTGCTACCTCTGTGAGTACCTTATACTTTCGATTTTACTTTGTCCTCCTTATATGATATGATACAATTTGTGTAATGTACCGTACGAAACAAACTGTAGTCTGCTGAAAAGGCAGATTTCAAAAATATTAAGTAATAATAATAAAAAATAAGTATACCTATAATAAAATAAAGTAAGTAAGTAACAACTCTTTATTGAAGTGACACAATCAATAAAAAAGTATAATAATTCTTTATTGTTCATAAGCAGCCTATAAATCTTTTTACAAGTAAAATCTTAATGTAATAACTTATTATGTTAAAAGGCAGAGTGCTTATTTATTAACAGCCGATATCTAAAATAGGATACCCTGAGCTATAGATATCGGCTACAATTTATAGGTTAATATAATATGGATATTTATGAGGGTACAACAGGTTAGAGTTTGTCTAGTCTCAATTATCCAAGAAAAAACCTAATAAAATAAATTTACACACATCACACAAAATTACTACACATTATTAAAAGCGATAAACCGTTACTATAATCATTACAGACTTATTACCTACTATTGTAAGTAAACTTCAGCACAGTAATATTATGTGTGAATAAAAACAATTGTGTTTTATGAGGTCAACAAACGGTGTTACACGGCAGCAGTGCCCGATTGTGCTAGTTATTGCAATGATAACAATATCGTATTCCACCGCAGGTAACAATAAATCGGCTGCAGCCAGGAACCATGTATGAATTCCAAGTAAACAGCAAGAACACCATTGGAGAAGGAATGATGAGCAAAGCCATTACAATTAGAACTCTCGGTATGTTTAAATTTTGACTATCGGGTGATGGTTAAGTAGATACTAATTAATCCTTGTATTATGGGAATTCTTGGCATCGCATTATTATTATAGTGTATATGGGTTCGTTTGCAAATAATATTTATGTTCCATAGTTATCAACCTCAGGTCTACAATCTTTACAGTATTCAATTTCAAGCAAGACTGCTAGCTATACTGTTCTGAAAAAGTATTTAATTATATCCAGAAACCGTAAAATCAGTTTTCTAATAGCCAGTTACGGGTCCTACCAATCAGTTGCGCCTAGCAGCGCCTTAAACCTATTACTATGCGTTTTACTTTATGTGAAACTTTCAAAGATTATTCTTTTCTTATAACTCTCTGGAACATAAAACTACACGGGACAATGTTTTGTAGACTAATAACTAAACTTGTGCATTTTGTAGATGTCGGCGCCAAGCCCAAAGGGTCGCCCACCCCCCCGGGGCCGATAGACGAAAAGATATTTCAGAACGCACCCCAAGGCTCGGGTATCTATCTTGCACTATTAATTAGTCAGCTTTTACACTCGCTTATTAACCTCGGATAACATTTGCTTTTACCAATAGTAATTGCTTAAACCAATAGTAATAATCTGAGACTTATATAGGGTGACTTTTTTTACCGTCTGGAAAAAAAAGGGGTGTGATAGGTAAGTGTAATAGATTCATTTGACAATGTTACTTAATTTTTTTTTCTTGCTTAAACTAATTTACATTACTCAATTGTAGTCAATAATACACACTGAAATATTTGAAATAGTATTTTAAAAACAAACAGGCTCGTAGCTTCCATTTATGCGCAATCTACCTACAACCGCCAACTGCGCGTAGTACTGTGCGTAGTTTTTTAGATTTTGTAAATTGCATTAAACATGACTATATTTAACAATTAATCTCGTGTATAACTTCGGCTCTAGATACCTTATAAGTCATATTTTCCAGACGGTAAAAAAAAACATCCAGTATATCTACTCTCTGAGCAGTGAGCCTTGCGTAACTTTTAAATATATGATTATCAGTGAGGCTCGGTTTCAAATCTTGGCTTGTACCTACCAATGAGTTTTTCAAAATAGCTCGACGGTGAAGGAAAGGACATACAATTAATTCTGAGGCATGTGAAACAGACCCGATCCGGTATGGGCTCACACATTAGGGGTCCAAAGATTACTGTTAATGAAAAGTGAAATGTGGGTATTTCCTGAAAAGGAATACCTCTGCCTACCCCCTCGGGGATAAAAGGCGTGAGATAATTCTTTATTTTACTTACTCTGTTACTATATAACGTTTACACAATATACTTATCTCAATCATGGATATTAGCTTGAAGCTGAGTTTGTATAGTTTATTAGCTATATTTTCCCGTATTAATAAAACTCCTTCCGTGAACTAAGACAATGATACCCGGACAGGTCCGAAACCCGGGCAGCCGCGCAACCTGACAGTCACGGAGGTGCACAACGGATTCCTGATCACGTGGCAAGTGCCGCTTGACCGCGCTAACCTCGTCCAGTACTACACCATCAAGTACCGAACCGACGCGCAGTGGAAGACGCTCAACCGCGGACAGATTCGCCCTGAGGAGACCAGCTACCTTGGTAAACGGACTTAGTGCTGCCTCATAGGGGGAAACAAGACAAACTTCAATTTTAATCCTCAACCTTTGATGTATATTTCATACATCACTGCATTATTTATTAGTTGTTAATAAAAATAAAGGAACTCGATTTCCAACCATAGGTGGTTCTCTTTATAAAAACATTCTAATTAAGAAATAGTAGAGCCTCAGTATAAAAAGTTTCACACCACTTTAACAATGTCCAAGATTACATATCAATTATTAATTAGACGTTTTAAGACTATATCTATGAATTCCTGGCAATTGATTGTCTCGTAGAAGGTGTGAAAAGTAGAGTATTCTCCTCTAGTATAAAGCCTGTCTTCGTATTGAGCGCCTTCAAACCGTCGCTTCATTCAAGACTCTTAACTGCCTCCAGAGTCCCTCAGGGTCCATCATGCCCTTTGACCCTTTGGTGCATAATCTACTATTTCTTATTTCTCAGCGGCACAAAATAAAAACTGCCTTACTCTATCCACTGTACCTTAAAACTTGTTATTCCAGTGAAAAACTTAGTGGGTGGGAGGACATACTACTTCCGAGTGCTTGCCAACTCGGCGACGAGCTACGAGAGTTCGGAGGAGGTAAAGTTCCCGGTGCCGGCGCGGGTGAAACACAAAGCGATCACGGCGGGTGTAGTGGGAGGCATCCTGTTCTTCATCGTGGCCATCATCCTTTCGGTGTGCGCTGTCAAGATCTGCAACAAGCGCAAGCGACGCAAGCAGGAGAAAGGTGAGTGCCTTCCGGGGGGGCCGCCTCCGTGCCCGCGCGAGCTCGTTGTTACTGTGTGACGCTTGTGCTACCGTGCAGTGCCTTAACTAGCCTTTTATGCCCCGTGCAAGCTTAAATGTACCCGGCACTGACATTAAAATGTCTGTGTCTATAAATAGTGTTTGTTAAGCAAGGCTGCAAAGTTTTTGCTGTGAGTGCTTGTATTGAAAGAGCGTGGCGGGTTTCAAGTGTAGCCGCAGAATAACTTTGCTGTCGAGCAAAACACAATTTTTCACCTCAATACAGCTAGGAAAATATTAAGTGCAAGAAAAGTAGCTTAAATTAAATCGATTTTCTTATTTTGTTTTTTTTTCATTCTTTCCATCGTTCGTGCTGGCCAGTACGATTATTCTAAAAATGAATGAAATAAGTAATAATTCATTTTCAGTGGACAGACAGAAAGGTTCGAATTTTAAAAACTCTCCAGCGGTCCGAACTAAATCCACTTTTGCACTCAGATTTCGAATGACAAACAGAATCTTTCCGAGCTGTGAGGTGAAAAATAAATTTACTATCCAAATCCATCATCGTGCCGGGAGCTGGCACCACCCTAGTTACGGCACTACCGGTATGTACGACCCTCGTGGGTTGGGTAACAAACACGCTAGTTTGCTGGGTGATAGTTAGTATTATTGGGTGCCCCTTAAAACTTCCTTATCCTATACCAAATACTTTATACCAAAATTAGAATTAGATTTCTTAATAATATGTTATTTTTTCTCTAACAATGTCAGGAATAAATAAAGTTAAAAAATCTTACACACAATAAAGCAAATCTTTATATTATTTTTTAGTAAGTCTAGCTAGACAGACATAGAATTACATTTTAATTAATCAATTTCAACATAAATTTTGATAGTGTCAATCAAATATATAAAAAAATACCTTTAACCCTAGAGGCTTTTGATGTGTGTGTCACATTTAACAAAAATTCCATGGAGTGGTATTCCCAAAGAGGTTGGAAGAAAATTATTTTCTTAAGTTTTTCTTTAAACGTCTTTGGCTATTCCGTTAAACCCGAGACCAGGTTAAACTTAAACTCATCTCATGCATATCAGTTGATATGTTTAATTTCCACGCGTTTCTAGAACATCATTTTAAAATTCGCGAGTAAATTCATTTGTCAGTAGTGAGTTTAGCCTTACGGAATAGCATGGCTCAATGATAGTCACTATTTTATTAATACAGTGGAATGCTACACTGAAAGATAGCGATACAAGAGGTAAGCTAAGCGATTAGACGACAATAACCCCAACTACTCCACGTACCTAAAAAAATAACAAAAATTAAAAAATCTCACGGCTTTGATCCCCGAGGGGGTAGGCAGGGGTATTCCATTACTGGATATACCCACATTTCACGAGATACATTGGACCCCTAAACGTGATAGGTGGTGAGCCCATCGCCGGACCGGGGGATCGATTTTTGAATCTCACCAAGTGACTAATTCTCACCGATGTGAGTGATTTCCGAAAGTTCGTATTTTTGAAACTCATCGGTGACTTACATTTGTCATACCTATGATATCGATTTACGAGTGCCCCTACCCACTCGTAATTGATATCAACATGCGATTGTTTTTGACAGTTGACGTAGTGCCATCTGCCAAAACGGCCATAGCATGTTTTTTTTGGAAGAATTAGCAGCGGGGCTCGATTATCATATTTTGTGATTGCGACGATTTATTGAAAACAGCGTGTGACTTTCAAAAATACGGCTTTTGGAAAATGGTGACATAAAAGTCATCGGTGATAATTTTAGTCACCGGTGATTTTGATATCACCAGTGAGATTCAAAAATCGCACTCCGGGTCTATTTACACATGTCTCAGACATAATTCTGAGACCTGCGGGTTTCCTCACGATGTTTTCCTTCACCATCGAGCTAGTAATAAATATGTAGGTAGTTACGTAAGTTTTTGAAAAACTAATTGGTACATGCCAGGATTCGAACCCGAGCCTCACTGATTTTCGGCCGGCTCTTTAACCGTAAGGGCTGCTACCTAGTGCTACCTAGTGTAGATATTAGAATATAATAATATCTTGTATAATCGCTTAGATTTCCTCTTACCTCTCAACTTACGGTGGGTTGGGTTGGGTACGGCAAACGCGAAAGGCAGATCTGATCTCAGGGTTGCCAACCATACGAGGTTCCTCGTCCAAATACCTTTTGTGGTCTTCCATACGAAGACACTGTCAATCTTATAGTTTTGTACTAGAATTTGACACAGGGAAATTTATTAAGTACTCACATGATTTTCTATTATATGCGCAAGGGAGCCCGTGAAGTCGGTCAACAGGCTCCCCACCCTGGCATCTATGGCAGTGGTTTACCCTGATGCCCAAACGAAGAGAAAGCGAGCGAAAGTGTATAAAGTGCCAACGGCGGCAAATATATTTAGAATTATGTAATCTAAGTCTAATATGTCTTATTGTTTGTCCTTACTCTCTAGACGCATAGTGTTGTACGAGATTTGAAATGCAAAATACGAGATTTAACCTATATATACGTATGCAGGAGGAAAATATTACATACTAGCGGGTGCCCAGCGGCGTTGCCCGCGCGGATTCCGTTTATTCCCGTTCCCGTGGGAATTTCCGAATATCCCTTCATAGTGGTTGCCTACGACATATTTAAGACACCTACATACCATATTTTAAATAGCGGGTGCCCAGCGGCGTCTACCCGCGCGGATTCAGTTTATTCCCGTTCCCGTGGGAACTTCCAAAAGTCCCTTCATCCTAGTTTCCTACGACATATAAGACACCTACATACCATTTTCCAAGTTTCTAGGTGTTATCGTTTCGGAGTAGTACGTATTTCTCTTTTTAACCAGTTTTTATATTTTCCCGTAGGAATGAGATATTTTCCTGGAATAAAAAGTACCCTAGATGTTGACCCGGGTACTCAGTTATCTCCATACCAAATTTCATCAAAATCCGTCCGTTAGTTTTTGAGTGATGCGTGCACAACCAGACAGACAGACAGACAGACAGACAGACAGACAGACAAAAATTCCAAAAATTGGTGTTTCGGTATCTATATCTATATCGATAACTATATACACTACCGTTAAAATTTTCAAAAAATATTTCATGTACAGACACGGCCCCGTTAGAGTTTTATTATATGTATAGATTAAGGTTTGACAACCCTGGATGATCTGCCCCCCGCGTCTCATATAACGATTTAACCTGAATATTCGTTGATGTCTTTTGTTTTGTACCGATGATAGCCCTACTTCCTCTATGAAAGACTTCAACGCGAGTAGAAAATATTATTTCTCCAAAATTTAATCAATCCCAAATAGCTACTATATCATTTGACATAAGCCGGGTTTTCACAATACGAGCTTGTTCGGTCCGAGTCTGCTTGCATGACTACCCGAATGTACTCGGATCATATAAAAACTTGATCCAAGTGTACTTGGACGCCAGGATCCAATAAACAAATCGAACGATGTTCTATTGACTCGGACGACAGCGCTCCTACTGTGAAAATCCGGCTATAATACAGCCCCAGGAAACTGCATATTTGATGACTGACTGAATGATTAATATTGCTCGACCGTCGTATCTAGCTCTCTATTTTGAAGCAAAATCCTATAGTGCGAGTGGGAATGCGTGGGCCCACTAGGTAGCGTCAACAGCATAGTAACAACAAGCAAGCGAAGCATAGCCGATAGTTGGTCCACCGCAGGGACAGCCAACAATTACAGACTTGCCATATTGTCGGTGACGAAGCAAACCATGTATTTCTTCATGCCACTTGCTTCTTTTCCTTGAAATGGGTTTGAGCTTTGCATGCGGTTTGGTAGTTATAGTTTATGATTTGATTCAACATCACTTTTTGTAATTCATGCATAATTAATTTTTTAGGGAATAATTAATTTTCAAGCACTAGTGATGTAATAAATAATCATATTCAGACAGAAAACTGTGTTATAATGATATTTTATGTTACTTTGTATGTAAATCGACACGTCTATCTAAACTCTGTGTTGAATTATTTGTAAGTTCTAAAATTAATTTGCTACTCGTATCATCATATCGGATCGATCAGTGGAAATAACTTTAAAGATCATTCAAAGCTTTTAACAGTAAGTAAATAAGAGTTAAATTTGCTGGTCGGTCGCTTAGAGTTGACAATATGGTGGGTGGTGGCGTGGTGGGGGAGTCGGGTGGCGGGGGCGGCCGCGGCGGCGCGGGACCAGCCGGCACTACGTTAATGTTCAGAAATTATCCGCTTGCAGCATACAACATGGTAGCCGCGAGGCTCACCGACCTTCGCGCCGCAGACAGCACTCAAGTGCCTTTTAAAAAGTGAGTACATCACAAATTCACAATGTTCCGTCCCTACGTTCCTCATCAACAGATTTACATTAATCTAATTGCCTATTTTACCATGCAACCTCGAACTTCCACAGGAAATCAGGTCAGTTCTCATTCTACTACGAAGGCTACTCGGGCAAGGCTTTTTTTAGATACACTTAACTACCTACATAAGTATCTAGTCTAATAAACGTTTGCCCTGATTCCCGACTGTATCGCCTTTCAGATTTAGAGAAAGCGGAATATCAAGTTTAGTCAAGTGTTTGAAATTCACGGCGAATTGGATATGGCCGGCGTCGCGGTGCGGCGGGGAGCCGCAGTACTGGGCGTCGGTGTCGCTGGGGCGCGCGTCTCCCGCCGCGTCGGTCGCGCCGTCCCCCGCGCCGTCGCCCGCGCCCTCCTCCTCCGACGACGGCGGCTTCCTGCCGCGCCTGCGCGCGCCCCTGCAGCCCGCGGCCGCGCCGCCGCTCTTCCGCGCGTCCTCGCCCGCGCTGGCCCTCCCCTGGCCGCCGTGGCCCCCCTGGCCGCCGTGGGCCACCGCCTGGACGCCCTGGTCTCCCCTCCACGTGTCGGACCTCAGCTCGGTGCCGTTCCCGAGCTCCGGGGACGGGTCGTTCCCGACGCCGCCGTCGCCGTTTCGCCTCCGGGCGCTGCCGGGTGCGCCGCTGACCCTCCGCTCGGCGGGCCCGGGGCGGCAACGAGCGCGCCCCGTCCCGCGGCACGGGCGGATGCGCGGCGCGGCCGACCTGCCGCCGCCGCCGCACGAGGCGTCGCCCGAGAGCCGCTCGTCGTCGAGCGGCTTCGGCAGCAAGAACGCGTCGTCGTCGCAGCACAACCGCAGCAGCCGGCCCGGCAGCCTGGCGGAGTGGCGGCCGCCTCCGTACCGGCCGCCGCCCCCAGCGCCGCCTCCTCGGCCGGGCTCCGTGGCGGACGCGGGCTCGGTGGACGTGCACTACGAGTGGGACCGCGCCACGCGCACGCCCACGCCGTCCACGCCGGAGCGGCCTCGGGCGCGCCCCACGCGCGACGACGTGGAGGCTCGGGTGCGCGCCATGAAGGAGGAGTTCCTGGAGTTCCGCAAGCGCCAGGCGCTGCGGCGGCGCTCGCCGGAGCCCCTGGGCCCGCCGCCGCTGTCGCCCCTCGCCACGCTGTCGCCGCTGGGCCCGCTGGTCGCCCCTGCGCCCGCCGAGACGGTCTGCTGATGCAGTTTAGGCTCGCCGATATCCGAACGACCCATTCTTTCGATACCCAGAATATATACATTGCGGTTGCGACTTTGTTACTGAATTTGTAATAGAGAAAATTATACGTAAAACTATGGTTTTATGTATAGGTAATTTTGTTTATTGGCCCGCGCGCTAGGGCTATTCTGAGATTGCGTAATTTTATGACCACACTGTTTGATCCGTTCCTAGATTAACAACAATTCGGACTTCGCATATTTTTACTTCGATGAGATTGAGCCGTTCATTTAAAACTGCGTCACTAGCTTCTCCAAATAGAGAGCGAGCGGGCGCCCTTGCCAAGAGTATTGTAAGGTTCGACACGCCACCGTCCGGCACAGGCATGGGTAGGTAACATACTTCCATAGAGGATTACAAATCGCGAATGAACGACAAAAGTCAGGAGTATGCATGATTTGATACATTTACTGATTATGTAGAGTTAAAGAGATCCCACCTCGATCGCCAGAAGGAAGCAATATGGCGGTCAATTTATAGATATTTAGAAACGATGATTTCAGTCGCTGTTGACTGTAATAATTTATAAGTATAACAAGTGGATGCCGTGGCGTTTTATCTTCGCCCTGCCTGCTTTCCAAGGCTAATATGAGATCAATGTCAATTAATCATTCGAGTTAAGTAGTAATAACAACATTTGAACGTTGTATTCTTCTCCAGTTAGAAAAAGCTGAATTTGGAATGTGATGGTCGGGATTTCAATTTAGTGGTGTAGTGCCATAAAATGTGCATCAAGTTGACCATCGTACAAGTTGTACGGCAGGCAGGCAGTGCGAGAACTCGTTCACCTAAACGCTTTAGGTATGGGCGGGGAAGCATCCACGACACCGCTCATACCAACATTATAATATTGTAGTTATTATTGTAACTAATTAATTACGAATAACGATTTATCGGTGGGGTGCACACAGCCAGCGGCCTCTAGTCGACTGACTCGCCGCCTCCGGAACAATTCTCGATTCCGAGTCGAAACTGCCGCTGTTGTGTGGACCCCTCCACATTATACAAAAATAATCGTAAGTAGAAATTTAGACTTAACAGATAGAATGAAACAATACCCTAGGAAATTATGTTGGTTTGTTAAAGAATTAATTGTTTTACGAGTACAAATTTATTATTTTTATTCATTGTGTACCTTACCTTATTTTTTCTATGAATTGTAAATATGTAAAAACAAAATAGATCTTATCAATACGTACACTTACTTATTTAGATATGGTACGTTTCGAACAACTTTTTGCCAATGCTTGTGAGGCACTAGACACTGCATCCAATTTTCGTTGTTTGTTATTTTTTTATTAGGTTTGGTTGATATCCTCCTACTCAATTCACTGCAAAAGGCGAAGGTACTTAGTAGTAATTGTCGAGGTGGCACGAAGTTATTGAAAAAGTTCAGTCATTGTTTTGTATTCTGGATACAGTTTTACGTTTTGAATGAAGTTTTGTTGAACATTGTTTTTATTATCGACTGAGGCACCTGGGTACCATCTGTAGTGCTAGACGGACGTGGACATTAGTACCTGGCGGTTCCTGGAGCAATCCCACCTATAGTTGACCAGTCATTGCAAAGACTGTTTAGTTTTATTTGTTATTAGGTTTATTTATCGTGTCCGACGTCTCTGTATTTCCTTGCATGCACGATGCATTCTTAATTTAAACTATTTTTGTGACACAAATGACTCGAATGTCGTCTTAAGGACCTTCTAAGAATAAGTATAAAATGTACGCTTTAAAGAAATTGAAATAAATTACTCATAACAAATAGATAGGTAGGTTTAAGACGTAGTGATGCGATGGTGATATGCGTGCATGCAAGCGTCTGGCACGGAGCCGGCAGCGGCCGCGGCTGGCAGCGGACAGCGGACGGGCACATCATTGGGTTCACTGCCGACGACTAGGATAAGATACTTACCTATAAATTAACGACACAAAATAGGACTTTCCTTTATTATTTTCTAACATGTTATATAGATAACTCCCGCCATAGCGTTACACTTAGAATGTTAGGGTTGATAATTTGTGCAATAACTATTTCACTGTTCAATATAATTAATTACTTACATGTTAAAGTATAATATGCTCAATTTTTTCGACTGACCAACTGTAAAAATATTGGTAAATTTCGATCGTAATACGAATTTATGCTTTGGTGCATATTTTGCGGTAGTGACGACTACTCCTTGCAGATGTGCTTCCGGGGCAGGGCCACTTTCACGAAGCCTATTGATTTGATGCTATCCCTGGCAGGCATGCCACTGAGCTAGGGCAGCAAACGTCGCCATGGAAGCTCTACTGACTGATGCAGTAGGCCCACAAAAACATGCAACAGCAACATTTATACGCGTTTTCTTTCCATAAATTAATTTCAAAGCTTTGATGTAGTTGGTTATTGTAAATAATACAATTGGTTTTCGTAATTTGGCCTGCGGTATAAAGCGACCATATATCACACACGAGTAGGCACACAATTAATTACTTTGGGTAGTTCTATGTAAGTTTTTATATGCCTAACATTCATTTCTATCCCACTTCTGTTCTCTTCCAATAGGACATCATCAAGAACCAATGTGTATGAACAATCAATGTGTGCTGAGTATAAAACATTAATCCATATTTGTTGTATGTACGGAATGTGAGAAACAAAAGTAATAGACATAGCTCAAACCATGTGATATCTAGTCTTTTCAACTTAAAAATTACTTAACATTTCTTTCTTTATTACTAA
Source organism: Ethmia dodecea (assembly GCA_963855545.1). NCBI lineage: Eukaryota > Metazoa > Arthropoda > Insecta > Lepidoptera > Depressariidae > Ethmia > Ethmia dodecea. Next base: position 15,444,803 of record OY979443.1, on the reverse strand, counting down.
ATTGTCGTATATAAGACAGCCTGGCGTCTACCCACTGGCTTCGGGATGGATTAGCAATTACCCACTTCGATCACTTGAAAATAAGCAACACATGCCGTACCGACTCGCGACTAGTCTTGGGCATAGTCGTTCAGTTCGGAGTCCTACCGCGAACTAGTTGCTTCATTTAGTTAGTTTTTTTTAACATATGGAGATAATAATGGAAATGTTTTTCATATTATTATTGTGAAAAACTTTAACCACGGATGGACTATAATTTAATAAGAAACTCTTGTAAGAGCGACAAGAATTAAAGAAATAAGTTGTTCAGCCATGCAGCGCCCCTCTATAATAGAGCGGGCGCCAGAAAAATACATATTTAAAAGAACTGAGAGCAAGATTTTGGATGAACTAGTTCGCATAGTTCACCTAAAGGAGCGGTCTTTCGAACTAGGTCGTTCGCGAACTACCCAAGACTACTCGCGACGATCGCATGGAGGCTATACACGCTAGCGTTTGCATGATAGTAACCTGCGGGTGGGGTGCGTGCGGCTTAAATGTAGGGTTATACTTGCGCGCAGGCAGAACTGAACTCTAGTTAGTCAGTCTCTCATGTGCCAAGTGTGCAAGCTATATCAGCTTTTCTCATGACAGTACCTAACTTGTTTTTGACAGTGACTTATAACAAAAATTTATAAGTAAACTAAGTATACAAGTTCATCCATTCGTCTGTAGAGCCAAGTGACAAAGGAGTTTTATTCGCTTAGCTGACGTTCGCTTAATAGGTACTAACTATTAACGAATACGTATCGGTGAGAATACTTCTTTAAAGTGTTGCGTAAATTTTACTTGATTGCGCTTAAAGCCTGGTTGACTGGTAGATAATGATAATGGTAGTAAAGCATAAAGTTCGCCATCTGTTTATTTTCTTGGTATATGAAGTTAAATAGATAAAAATAAATCCTGCATTTGTCGTTATCATATTCGACTAACGTTTATATTTTAGCCTCTTGGCTAGGACTTCTAAGCTAGCGCTAACACTCGTACGTTATCTATGAAACCCTGTTATGGGTTTAAGATTATAGCCATCATGTAGCGTGTATGACCTCCACGAACTGATGTGGGGTACCTACTGTCGTAACGTACCCTAAGCACACTTCCACTACCTACTATTTATACTTAATATTTATTTTGGTACCTACTTAAATGAAAATACAAAAACAATATTACGGCGATATAGTATTTCAAAACATAGACTAAAGTCATTCGACGTTTTCTATAGACTAAAATGAAAAAGATAGCAATATTTTAGAGTAATATAACTAAATCGTATACTTATATCAGTTTGTATAAAAGAAAGTTAGTTATGTGCACATTGACAGATATTAGTATTGCGGTGAAACAGGGGCACCCAAACGTAAAAAAATAAGGCACAATATTTCAGCACAACGCTAACTTACGGAGTATTCAATGAAGATATCATAATCGTACAGCAGCACTTTTATCCAAGAATCCACGATGATTTCGCCTTGTTTGTATACAAGTTGCACAAGCCACATTTTTATAACTTGAAAATACCTATCCATTATTTTCATTTTTAGAATATTTTTAGTTGTAAGTGTTGAGATCATGTGTTTACTGTGTAAGCACAAAAAGGATTCAATTCAAAAAATACAATAACGTTGCTATGATTACCTTGTTGTGTTATTTATTCTTCCTCTCCCATTAGGTACAAAATCGGAAGCAGGGCATTATGAGAGTGTATGTACAGTCAAGAGCAAGTCAAGCTTGACACTACCAGTTTAAGCTGAGCTCTGATTTGTACTGCGCGCCATAGAATACAGGGCCGGGTCAAAGTCCAAAGTGTCAAGCTTAGCGTGCTCATGACTGTACCTACCTACCTACCCTTTCTAGGGTACCTACCGTACCCAAAGGGAGCTAAAGAGACCCTATTACTAAGTTTTTGCAGTCCGTCCGTCGTCTGTCTGTTTGTAGGTAGACTGTTGAAATTTTCAAAGCATTTGTGTTAGGTAAGCCGATAAATAATAACCACTCGAAAGAGTTAAAAAAACCGACTTCAATCTTTAACTTATATGGTTTTCTCATGGATGCCGTTGTCAGAACTGAATTAAAATGGGACCAATCAGGAAGCACCAGCTTTCAAATAAAAAAAGAATCATCCAAATCGGTTCACCCAGTCAAAAGTTCTGAGGTAACAAACAAAAAAAAATACAGACTAATTAATAACCTTTTTGAAGTCGGTTAAAAAGCTGAAATCGATTAAATAGTCGATACTGAACAAACTAATTTCAGAAATTGCGCTTATTCTGTTACATATTGTATCTACCTACGTATGTTTTTGAAAAACTCATTGTCTATACCAGGATTCTAACCCAAACCTCACGCACGTGAGCTCACTAACCGCGAGAATAAATCTGCCGACCTTCATTCGGGGATAAAAGAGTGAGTATACCTACTTAGATAAAAGCTAAAGATTTATCTAAGAGTGTGTACATTTATTTTTATAAATATATATATATATATATATATAAAATATATAATCTCACGCCTTTTTTATCCCCGAGGGGGTAGGCAGAGGTATTCCATTACTGGATATACCCACATTTCACGAGATATATTGGACCCCTAAACGTGATAGGTGGTGAGCCCATCGCCGGACCGGGTCTGTTTACACATGTCTCAGAATTAATTCTGAGACATGCGGGTTTCCTCACGATGTTTTCCTTCACCGTCGAGCTAGTGATAAATATGTACGTAAGTTTTTGAAAAACTCATTGGTACATGCCAGGATTCGAACCCGAGCCTCACTGATTTTCGGCCGGCTCTTTAACCGTCCGGGCTATCACTGCTCTTACATTACATTTATTTTTACTAAATAAAATTAAAAAGTAGTTACCTACCTTTTACTAAAGGAGATTTAGGTACCTACTTATCTTTTGTTTTATAAGTTGTCACATATAATAGTAGGTAAGTTAACTATGTGTCTCTGCCATCTACCCCAGTGCAGAATACTTATACCTATTCAGTATGCCGACTGACATTTTCGTAAATATAATTTATAATTATCGTTTCCATTAAAATTCATATTCCGCTATAATGACGGATTTCCTCCTCATGCTTCTGACATGTTCATACTTAGCATTGAAAGAAGATAGTGCTATCAACAAGAACGATGCTTTTCGTCAGAAACTCAAGTAAGCACTTAGCTATCTATTCATACTGTAGCTATGCTTCACGCGGCTATACTCGCGTAGATTTCAAGTTATCTTATAGGAATGTAAGTACCCTTTGTCATTATCGGAAGCTACTTCCCCTACGCAAAGTTTCAAGGAACATGAGTTAAGTTAGAACTTTATTTATTTATTTTATTTTATTTGGGATAACAACAGCTTATTACATATTGGATAATCTTATTTTAACAATTTCAAAGCCAATTACAGTTATCCACAACTTATGTGACTAACAGAAAAAAAACCGGAAGTGAATCGTAATTCAGGTATTCACTAGGTATACTCGAAACAAACCTCTAATAATAATAAAGAACTAAACTACTTTTATAAATACCTATAAATATAGATAAAAATATACAATTATAAATATTGGTTACATATATATTAAATATTCCGTTATATATCATAAAATATATAATACTTAATAATAATTTCTGCTACCAATACTAAAAATAGTTACCTATTTCATTAGGTAATTGCTTAATTATCTTAAAACCGGTCAAGTGCGAATTGGACTCGCTCACGAACCTAGCCTAGCTGTTGAAGTCTTTGTTTAGAATGTTTCCGCGCCCTTGCCACCATATGTAGGTACTTACTTATGTGTAACATAGTAATTTTTTTTTTCATCAATACATATTTTTAGCAACAATTAACGTTTACTCAATAAGACATAGTTAAATCTCAGATAATTATTGTTAATATTAACCTATTAAGATTCTTGAGATACCTACATCCCACTGATAGAAAGACGGACGGATGGCATAGCAGGTACCTCCCATTAGGTATGACTGGGAACCCTAAAAACGAGTTTATTATCCAACAGAATTCAGTTTAGTAAATGCACAGCTAAGGCAACCCTTCCAATATGCTTAACAGCTTAGTTCGCATAATTATGATAACTTCAATTAGTAGAAATGAACAGACGTAGACATCACACAACGTAACTTACCAATTACGCTATGCAATATGCATATTTGAGTCAACCTGCGAAGAGATGGCACTTTTACAAGGAATTCTTATAATTTTATTAGGTAATATACTATAAATCTATTATCTAATATAATCTTTACCCAGAAACTTCTTCACGATGGTTTCCTTAACCGCAGTTGTTATGTACCGACCGACCTACACATTTATATTTTTTACGTGACTTTGTTCCAGCAGTATTGACAACAGTACGCTCACAGGAGGCACAGGAGAGTGAGTATTTGCCTGGTTACGGCACAGAATGGCTCTACTTTATTTCGGACAACGAAGCAACTCAAATTATGAATTTCTCCAATCTACCCACTGACACTAGGAGTATGTTCTTTGGTGATGCATACTTCCATTTGTACACGAGGTATGAGTTTGGATATGAACACATATATGTGACCGCAGACTTACAACCTGTGAAATTATAGTACAATTACTTACGAGAAAAGCTTCACTACATAGTATAAAACAAAGTCGCTTTCTCTGTCCCTATATCCTATGTACCTATGCTTGAATCTTTAAAACTACGCAACGGATTTTGATGCGGTTTTTTTAAAAGATCGAGTTATTCAAGAGGAAGGTTTTAGTATCAGCGTTCTACCCGTGCGAAACCGGGGCGGGTCGCTAGTGATATAATAAACACAAGAGCAGAGATAGCCTAGCTAGTGGTTTAAGACCCCGCTTGTAATTCGTGAGATATTTACATATTTATAAACATATTTATCACTTGCTCGACGGTAAAGAATAACATCGTGAGGAAACCCGCAGCGCAGGTCCCAGATTTAATTCTGAAGGCATGTGTAACAGATCGGTTCGGCGATGGGCTCACCACCGATCACGTTAAGGGGTTAAAAAAATATATATACTGGTGAAAACGTGGGTATTTCGGGGAACAGTTGCGTGAGTTTTTTTTATTATTTATTTATATGATTTATAGACATGAGAAAAACCAAATAATGCTTCACCTCGTAATAAATTCTAGGCGTAACACCGAACCGGAGGAGCTGACTATTCCTGAAAGTAACTCTTCAATCAGAAGCACATACTTCGACCCTACCTGTGACATTAAAGTCATTACACACGGCTGGCTATCCAGTCATGAGACCGAGTGGCTTCAAAATATAAAGAACGCTTATTTAAGAAAATACGATTACAACGTTATATCCGTTGACTGGGGCGAATTAGCAAGGAACCCGACATACGTCTGGTCCGCATTAAGCACCAGATATGTCGGGAATCGTTTAGCGAAGTTGCTTAATGCCCTCGTCCAATCATATCAAGTGCAAGGGCGAAATATGCATTTAATTGGACACAGTTTAGGAGCGCAGGTCATGGGCTATGCAGGGATGTTTTCTGAAGAGAAAATTCGTAGAATTACTGGTAAGTACGTTAAACTATTCTTGGCGGGCACACCTGCCTATAGAGAAAAGTTCATTAAATTTTCAATCGGCCATCAATTTTAATGTTGTAAAATTTTGCAAAAATATATAATGTAATGAGATATAAAAATATGTTCCATGGACTTTCACTCATTTTTGGGCGTTTCTCTGTAAGCTCAGCAAAACATTTCGTTTCATCTCTACGTTTTCTTATTTAAAAATACCTATCGTTCTCAGTTGTTAATTATTATGTACAGTCAAGAGCACGCTAAGCTTGACACTTTGGACTTTGACCCGGCCTTGTATTCTATGGCGGCGCGCAGTACAAACCAGAGCTCAGGTTAAACTGGTAGTGTCAAGCTTGACTTGCTCTTGACTGTACTATTTAATACATACGGGTTCTGATTAGTCAGTATAGAACTAAATTGCTAACAAAGGACTTCAATAGCAATAATAAGACTTACTAATAATTACAAAGATTAAAAAGTGTTGTTAGTGCTATTTCTTGAAGTCTGTATTCTTTTTTGTTTAAATAAAAGGATTAGACCCAGCTCGGCCTCTTTTCGAAGTACCCTACATGGCACCAGATTTTCGTTTAGAAAAAAGCGATGCTGAATTCGTGGACATCATCCACACTTGCGGTGGAGTGCTGGGATACCGCTGCAGCCACGGACACGCCGACTTTTACCCCAACGGCGGCCACGCGCCGCAGCCTGGCTGTTCGGGAGCTCGGCAAATGTCAGGTGTGATACGATAAAAATTAATTCATTATTGGACTCGATTCTGCAAACCACCTAAAATTCCTAATTTTAAGTTAGCCTATCCTTCTCAATAGAATACGAAAGAAAAAGGACAGAAACAAACCATAGATTGAAGAGTTAATGTCAAACATTTAAAAACCTACTAATTTTAACAATGAACGTGCTTATCTGTCACTTTTATCCATGACCTTGTTACATCGTCGCTTAAATTGCTAAACACGCCATACATGAGAAGACTAATTTTAATTTGACAGGACTAAATCTCTCGTCTCTTTTCTTTTATAGGATAAAGAAAATGACAGGACTAAAGTAAAATTAGTTTAGTCGCTTTAATGCAGAATTGAGTCCATTAACATGCTAACTTTTTAACGACTTTAAAAAAGGAGGAGGTTCACACTTCGACTATGTTTTTTTTTCTAATGTTACGCGACTATTGCGCCAATTATGAACCGATTTTGATTATCCTTTTGTTTGGTACTTAGATCTTACTTCAGAGGTGGTCCCATTTAAATGTTATCGGATCGGTAAAGCGGTATTTAAAAAATCTCTATAGTTCAAAATTGTATCGAGGTACATTGATGATATTTTTAGTGCTATTCGTTGATTTTTTTACTCTTTCGAGTTCTTTGTTGTAAATTATATCTACTATTCTGGAAGGGTGAGGAAACTGGTCTGGGAGCCGGGGCCACGCTAAGTTATGTAAAAGAAATCTGCAATCAAAATGTTATAATTGTGCGACCACATAGACAAATAATTATATCGATATGCGCTTCATCAAGATCTTTTATTACCCCAAATTTAAAATTCCTACGCTACAAAAGTTACGAGAAAAACGGCTCTGATGAGACTGACACGAGATTGATCTTACGAAGATTCCGTTTTTCCTTTGTACGGAACCCTGAACATGAAATCTATGATTATATTACATACATACATAATCTCACGCCTTTTATCCCCGAGGGGGTAGGCAGAGGTATTCCATTACTGGATATACCCACATTTCACGAGATATATTGGACCCCTAAACGTGATAGGTGGTGAGCCCATCGCCGGACCGGGTCTGTTTACACATGTCTCAGAATTAATTCTGATACCTGCGGGTTTCCTTACGATGTTTTCCTTCACCGTCGAGCTAGTGATAAATATGTACGTAAGTTTTTGAAAAACTCATTGGTACATGCCAGCATTCGAACCCGAGCCTCAGATTTTCGGCCGGCTCTTTAACCGTTCGGGCTATCACTGCTCTTATAGTAATTCAAACAATTTACAGATGGATGCAGCCACGGCAAATCATGTTTGTTTTTTGAAGAATCCATAGAATCCGACAGAGGATTCACTGCTTTCCCCTGCACTAGCTGGCAGAGCTTCGAAAATGGAGAATGCAAAACCAATTGTGTTAAAATGGGAGACCCGGCGCCCACCGACAGCAGAGGCGACTATTACCTGCACACTAGCGAGTAGCGATTCAGAAATATGATGCAATGTGAGGCGAGCACCAATGGGGACGATGGAAATACAATAAAAAACAAAACATGTCTTCCATTAATATATTTATGTGAAAATTATATTTTAAGACAGAATTGTACAGTATTTAAGTACAATTAAGAATGTTGCATTGTTTTTACATAAGTTTAAGTACATTTCTGAACTTTATAATAATATTATACTTATCACTAGTTGTTCATGTTTTAATATAAACGATACAAAATAATGATTTATATTACATATATTAATTTTAAACAGTATTCAAAAGTAAATTTTACCACTTCCACTACCTGATAATCTGAAACAATATAAAAATATAATGTAATATTTTCCGAAAATTCAGCAACAATATAGATACAATCTTTTAAATTGATCAGACACATTAGTAGTGCATCATTATGCATCAGTCGGGAAAAGAAGACAAATAACATTGAATCATCATTTGCACCCAATAAATATAGTTGACGTAGAGCGTGACACATTGTAAAAAAAGTTTCGAGATTGGATGGATGTTTAATATCGAAATAGGCCTGTGCGATCGATTTAAAACATCGACCGCCTTTGCCATATCAGTTGACGATCTGCGGCGTTTCTACAAATTCGTTAGTCCGCTTGAGAGTGCATTGGCCGTAATGGAAGACATCTTGACGGTGTAATATTCCGTACATAAAATCCGCACTAATCACTACATAGTATAAAACAAAGTCGCTTTCTCTGTCCCTATGTATACTTAAATCTTTAAAACTACGTAACGGATTTTGATGAGTGATTCAAGAGGAAGGTTTTAGTATAAGCATTGCACCCGTGCGAAGCCGGAGCGGGTCGCTAGTATACTATAATTTACTGCAATTTCAATATCTATAATATATAAAACTCTCTAAATATTCAAAGTTTAAAATCTATAATTATTATATTAACTACTTACACTTCGTTCCATTTTCTTTGTTCATACCAACAGCGGATCCTCCGTTCTAGAAAACAAACTATTATGTAACGTTGATGTAGAGTAATTTCAACATTTTTTTTGCTTTACTTTGACGGAAAGACATGATCATGGCCCAAAAGAAACACTAATGCAATATCGTTAATTGTAGAGAGAAGCCCTGTTTGTCTTCAGGTCCATGACCATGCCTCGCCTTTATCAGATACAGAAGTTTATGCGTCATTATGCATCCGTCGGGAAAAGAAGACAGAAAGTAAGAATCATCATTTAAGAAATATATTACAAGTCACGAAGTTATTGAAATTATTGACGGTCCTCTTGGCTTAGTTGCTAGTGACCCATGTCATCCCTGATTGGAGATATTTTGGGACCTAAGTCTCCAGGTGGCGTCCAAAGGAGACGTTTCATTTTGGGCCTGCACATTGTACACCAAAATATAGAGAAAAATCTAGTGATTATCAGAAGAATATTTAAAAAAATCATTTCCATCTATTTAACTTGCACAAAAGTAATTAAACTTCAATGGATCGACCGCATTAAATCATATTGAAATAATACTATTTCTGACTTTTTAAGCCCAATTTCCATGTTATTGTGAATTAGTCCGACAAACATCAAAATAATGTCAATTGTCATTTACCGGTCAGAACTTTTTTTTTAAGTTAAAAGTTTATTGTACAACTAAACTAGACAAGTATGAGCAAAATCATGAACAAGACTATAGTTATTTTATTTATATTTATTTAAAATCTGGTGTACATGGTGCAGGCCCAGTCTCCATACATTCACGAAACGTCTCCTTTATGACAACCGCTGACGGGGTTGCGGCATGCATGCTCGCGCGTTTCCCCTGACCCCGTCTCAAGGCGGAGAGAAGAAACACGGTGGGGTTTTAGCCTGTAGGAGTCCGGCAATAACCCTTCGCGGGTATCCTAAGAGGATTTCCCAACCAAAAAAAAAAGTTGCTAGTGACCCTGCCTTCTAAGTCGGCGGTCGCTTGAAATTGTACATAGCATAATGAACCTTACGTCAATTTTATAACATAAAACAAGCTGTAACAGTAGCTAGGGGAACTGTCGAGAATGCGTGAGGATTCCCCGGAAGACGCGCGACCTTTTTTTTTTGCTCGTATTTAGTTTGTATGTTATTTCGTTGCAGAAAGTCGCTTCCATTCCAGTCCATTCCGGGGCGGTCTAAATTAAGCCTGGCCACAGGATGCATGACTGTCTGTTTGACGGGAATTGTATAGTTTCGGTTTAAAGAATCTTCATTTCTCATTAAGACAATATGTCACTCACATGAGGAAAATTAATAAGTAAAACAATAATTTAGCACGTCGTTAATAGCATATCGATTGAGTATATAGTTTTTGCGTAATTACCACTAACCTATACTAATCACGTTTCCAACAACGCCATTCAATTACTCGTTAAAATGTTGAGCTAGTTTGCGTTTAAATTCAATAAGAGGTTAGTTAGCGCGATCATCCTCACAATAAGGCACTGTTACAACAGTTTCCTAATTCGGTGACCCGCTATTAAAGCAGAAGGGCTGAGTAATATATATATATAAATAAGCGTAGTACATACCCCGCGCTGTCAACCAGGTACTATAAACTTTGGTTCAATGCAAGCCGTATCGTTTGCCATCTGGAAGTAAAAAAAAAATAATTAAAGAAATATGCTGATATACTAGGGTCCTGTTGACACCATTTACGAAGAAGGAAAAGAACTTTTTCATATCTCATACTCGGAAAGTAGTGTATGTTTGATCTGAGTACCGGGTCGGAAGCGATGATTCCCATCACAGAGAGATTCAGGGCTATGATTCCCGCCCTCGGGCGGGAAAGACTCATAGTAATTGCTTCCCTCCTTAGGGCGGGAATGAATTTAAAAAATTTGGTTAGGTGGTCTGATACTAAACTTTTTACATCGATTAAAAAAAAGGTGCGGCATTGGGAGTGTAGGTATAAATAACTAAAAATAACCTGCGCGCGGCGGTGACGTGTTCCATATTTAAAATTTAAAAAAGACTAATAATTTAGTAGGCTGTTCCAAAACTCTAAATCTTGTTTTTCATCGACACTAATAAATACATAAAGAGGAAGGATTTTTATATTATTTTTGTAATGTTGTATTCAAAGACGTCTATAAGAAACATTTTTGTTTTTTTGTAGGTAAGTATTATTGATTTTTTGCATTTTTGAATTTTTGTAATGTTGTATTGTTGATATTTTTTTGTTTACTTTCCTTGTATTCGATATGAAAAGTAGAGTGTTAAACGCGGGTGGAAGTTATCAATTCCTACTCGGACTATATCCTAATACCTTGTATGGGAATTGATTCCTTCCGACCCTTGTATAACAATCTACTATTTTCTGACTATGAATAAAAAATACTTAAAAAACTAAATATAGAAATTAAAATTTCATAACTACCTTTTTTGCCCATCCAATCGCGGGTCTAGGTAAAAACCGACACCTGTGAACATAAGGAAACTATATTAGTCACAAGGTCCACATACTATAAGTGAAAATTGTAAAATATAGTTTTAATTTGGAACAAATCGAAGTAAATGATTCCATAAAAATTGTAAATATTATTAAAAATTGTTTTCGATTACTAATTAAATTGTCATAGGCTCCTGAATCTAATCAAAGAATGAGTTAAAGATAATTATATACGAACACCATTATGTAAAACTAAAAATAAATCAGTTATGTAAAAATTGTTATTTCATAATTTTATTCCATCTTCGACGGATAAATAATTCGGAGATTCTTCATGATACGAGTACCTATTATTTTTTGATATAGGATTGAATAAAACAAATAATGTAGCTTGTCGAAGAAACCGTCGTCTTCAAAATTGTAATTTGTGTGTTCATTGTGGTAAGAGATTGCATTGAAATATCAATAGCATATTAACATTATTAACTTAACAAATTCCATGTCATGATTTAATGACAAAAACTAAATGTCTCTTAGAATATAAATACAAAGAGTAATCATGATAACTTTAGTTAATAAGAGATACCTACAAGTTTTAAATATTGTCTTCATAACCAATTGCGGTTTCTATTAAGTAGGTTAAAAACGTGAAGTGCAATTTTAACTTACTATGATATTGTTGTCATGTAGGTACATTTTTTATTTATCATTCGTCTAGTAGTCCTAATAACTTCACTATACTAATAGTGTACTATACTATAACAATAAGTTTATTGATTTATGTCATAAACATAATCAATATAGATTTTTTATATTTGGTTTGTACCAAAATATTAATTACGAGCGCTATTCGGAAAGTAAAGATTCAGCTTGTAATAGATTCAGGTACTATTTGGAGTAGTTATTCTTCATCGGATATACTATGATAAGCAGGAAGAGGCACAACTGGCATCCATGAAGTTGATACTCGACGCAGCGCTAATAACGAGTTACCTACTTCACGTAGGCGCACAATGCCACATTCGCAAAATGACACAGTGGAATTTCGCAAAATGTCACATTCTCAAAACGCCACATCGCCAAATGTCACATTAGGAAAATGTCATTTTCTCATAATGGCACATTCTTGAATGATTGTTTTTGTTTTGAATCTTGTTATTTTGATAATATGGCACTTTGTTAGTGTGGCATTTCGCTAATGTGGCATTTTACGAATGTGGCCTGAGGGTTTTCTCACAATGTTTTCGATCATCTTAAATCAGTGAGAAGTTCGGTATAAATTCTGATGGGTCGCACAATCGACCTTAGAGATATTTTATTGGGTCATGAAAAATTTTTTACTCCAGTTCTACAATAACCTTTTAACACTTTTATAGGGTAGAGGGACAATAGTTACCACCATAAATTGAACTCGATGTAGTTAAAATAAGATTCAAAACCAATGAAAAATTCAAACTGCCTATGCCCGTTAAGGTATTATTGCGCATTTGCAAAACTCACTGAAATATTGTTACTTCTTATAACTAAAAATCAATGAGCTTGACGATCCGATTTTCTTTACTTTCCGAATGTAAGTATAAAAATCTATCTAAATTTGGTGTATTATTAGCATAGAGTATAGTAGAGCATATTTGCTTCGTATAAAGTATTTGATGCAACGTATTCAAAAATAAAGTTTACAAGGATAAGTTTGCGATGTGTCACATTTTTAGAAGTGGTTTCAATATTCTCAGTAATAAAAGAAATACGAAATAATGTGTGATTTAAAAATAGATATTATGTAAATGAATCATTTATTCTTGAAAATGTGACACTATCACTTAAACCAAGTAAACCAGTTTCAGTTTACTTTGCAAGGACTTACCACTGATAAAACGCTGAAGTGTTTTCAAACAGACAATAAATCCTTCGATGTCGTAAGAGAGGAATCGAGGTGTTCATCGTGAATAAATATCTGATGAATGAATTCTTGAATATATTCATTTTTCTTCTTATCCCTCCTTCGATCAAGTGGTACACAAGCATCAACATGTCGACAGAATATGGGCTCCACAAACTAATAAACATGACGACGTTTGGAAATATTTTTTTTAAAAAAACATCTCCATACGTCGAAATTATAAGAACAGTGGGGTTATTTAAACCTGCAGCCCATACTATGACGATATGTTAGTGTACTGTGCACTTTGAGACAGCTGTTTAAAAAGTTGTGAAGAAATTAAACTAGAAAATGCACTCATTGCATGGGAAAGAAAAACGAAAGAAACGCTTTGACAGCGCGAAAAAAGATATCGGGATACGATGATTAATATTTGCACATGTAAGATGCGAATACTAATGAAATTGTATCAATTGAAACTACTTCGGAAAATATTAACGAAATGAAATGGGATTAATGGAATACAAGATGAACTCGCAAGATATTTTTTTTCATCTGAAGTTTAAAGATGAAGCCGGTGGTAGTGACATTGTCATACATTTGTTGATTCTCCTTCAGTGTTATTTGGAGGAGATCAGTATGGGCGTCGTCGAAAAATACTTTACGTACCTACTTGATCAGACAAGAGCACTGAGCCCTGTGGTAGTGAGCCCGCCTCTACTCATGCGTTAGAATCCTGGAGACCGCGTATACCAAATGAGTTTCTAAATATAGAACATCACTAGAACATCGCGAGGAAACTAGCATCTCCCAAAATGTATTGTGAGGCATGTTTAACATCACCTCGGTCCGGCGATAGTTACCTCGTTTAGGGATCCAAAAAATCCTGGTGGAAAGTGGGAAATAAATATGTGAACATGTTTATTTTTACTTATATATTTGAATAGATAATCCATTAACACCACATACTGTCCAGTAGTGTTTGAATTTCAATACAGAAGGGTGTTTTTTGTAACATGGACAATTCTGGTCTAAGGGCTTGTCTGATCAGGCAGTCTAGATGTCTACCATTGAAAACTGCGAATAGCCACCATCAGATCTCATCCAAATATAATTGAAACGGAGAACAGGGGTTCAAAAGTGACCTCGAATTTAATAAAATGTTATCGTGCTTCTTAAGTGCAGTTTATAATATGACCTTTAGTTTCATTTACAAACACTCAATAAATTATGAGAACACTGCACTTGTGCAACAAGGTCGATCCAATTAATTATTTTGGCACGGGGCTTAGAAGGGACATCAAAAAATGTATAAAATTCTTAATTTGGATCTTTACTCCATAGAGTTCGATAGTATCTTACACTGAATCCGAGTAAATAGTGAATATCAATTGCTGATATTACGGATGCTTCAAAAAGCGACATTGAGGAATATAAACTGAAATGTATTTCTTTAGAATATCGAAGAAGCCAATTGCAATTGAATTGTTATTAAAAAAATATGATAACGTGAATCTCATTTTGAGATAAATAGAAAACAATACCATGACATGTTTACCAGTTTAGAATCAAGAGATAATGTGAAAGTGCCACACATATGACCCTCGAGTATGGATAGTTCACTGCGTGACAGTCTTTTAGGCTGCTGTTTACATTTAGCAAATCTTCATGGACGAGTTAAGAGTGCCTTGTTATTAGACTATTGACATTTCGAAGTGTACTTTTTTTCTTGAGACAGCAACACAGCTTAAACCACAATCAAGTCAGATCCTAACATGCCAAGTTCATTTTTTCACTCCCTTAAGTATCTTTCGGCTCTTCTAGCACTCGATTCAGTTCACATATAATTTGTGTCGTGTTAATCAATTATCATTATTTGCAGAAGCACAGTACAGAATTAGCGTACAGTATACACTCCCTTCGTCCCCAAATATTACACACACCACTCTCAAACACCGCTGTCACCTTGTCCTTTACACGAATTAGGCGCAAAATGCCACATTCGCAAAATGCCACGTTCTCAAAATGCCACATTAGCAAAATGCCACACTATGAAAGTTCCATACTTGTTCAACTCCCTTTCTTGCAATATGTTCGAGAGTGTGGCATTATGCGAATGTAGCATTTTGCGATGGGGCGTTTTGAGAATGTGACATTTTTCGAAAATCGAATGTGTCATTTTGCGAATGTGGCATTTTGCGCCTAATCCATTTACACATACAAGATACTCGTTCACACATGACGTGAAACGGATATGCTCCTATTCATAGATAGCATACAGGGTGATGTCAAAAACTTCACGCAGCAATTTATAAAAAGTCAAACAACATCAGCTCCTTCCAGTATCAAATAATACATTAATAAAAATATCAAAATATCGACCATCCAAAAATTTTCTCAACATCGTCACATTTTTAAATAGTAAATGACATCCTTATTCAAAATAATAATATTCAGTAAAAAATCTTTCCTTCACACAGCATACCAACACTTAAACTTATGGCGCAGATGTAGTAACGTTGTCTAAACCTGTTAACATTTAGATAAAACATGAATTTTTTTACTTGAATAAGTCAAGACAATAATACCGATAAAGATTGGTATCTCTAGTAATATTACAGAATCATAAAATCCGTTACCTTGCTTAAAGACTGGTAGGCAATTATTAGTTAAGTCTAACGATGTTTTTTTTTGTAGTAACTAGTTCTTTTATTTCGTCTGATGGCTGTACAGCATTAATAGGCATCATCAACATATCAATTAATTTACAAGAAGTATCATATTGAGGGAATAATAAAACTATGTACTTCTATTGACATTGGCTATTCATATAATATAATACGTGATTTCATTTGCCCTCAAATAAGGCTGCCAAACGTCAATATGACGCTAGTCCAGTCCAGTAAATATGAAATTGCGTCCAAATGTTATGGTTAGTATATATACCGAGTAGTTAGAATCAGTTTTCCTTATCATTGATACATGAAAAGATAAGTAATTCTTGGGTGACTAATTAGTGATCATCATCATCGCCCTACTCAAATAATTGTAGCCCAATCTATTGAATTGGTTTCGAAAGGCTACTTGATCTGGCACTAAGATGGATTTCTGAAAAAAAGGGGTTAAGAAAAAAAATAATAAAAAACTGAACATTGGGAGAATTGAAATTCGAGACGTTTAAAGATAAGAGACATGTAATATCGGAACCATCGCAAAATGTCAGATTCGCAAAATGTCAGATTCGCAAAATGACGGATTTGCAAAATGTCAGATTCGCAAAATGACGGATTCGCAAAATGACGGATTCGCAAAATGTCGGATTCGCAAAATGACGGAATTTTTAAGATACTTCCCACGAAACTAGGATAGACGAATTTGAAGTCTTGTCGATTAAATGATGATAATCCAGTAGAAATTTTGAAGAGTTCAACAAAAAAATCAGTTAATCTATATATATAAAAAAAATATGATAAACAGACTGACTGATGGGTGATATATCAATGTACATGTCCACCGGTGCGAAGCCGGGGCGGGCCGCTAGTTAGCTCAGTTTACTTATAGGAATCATTTCTTCATTTTTTAAAGAAACAAAAGTGTATTCAAAGATTTTCTAAAATTCGCTTGTATCACCCGGGACTCGAACCAGCTAAAATCTGAAACAGTAACATCCTGTACTTTTATGGTATCGCTCGCTAGGGCATCCGACAAAACGGAGCTCGTTTCATGAAACTAATTACCGTATTTAATGAAGATGTTAGTTTACCCTTTTTATTCAATTAGAATAAGTTAGGATTTATGGTATTTTTTTTACATACTAAAAAAATAAGTGAAAGTTTTAATGGTTCATTTAATTTGCCAAGTTTCTTAGAGAGATTTGATCGTTATGAAAGTTACCTAAAGTTTTTATTTTTATTTTATTTATGTTTTTGAACTCTTCAAAATATCTACTAGATTATCATCATTTAATCGACAAGACTTCAAATTCGTCTATCCTAGTTTCGTGGGAAGTATCTTTAAAATTCCGTCATTTTGCGAATCCGACATTTTGCGAATCCGACATTTTGCGAATCTGTCATTTTGCGAAAAGCAAATGGTCAGATAAGCAGAATGTCAGAATTCCGACATTTTGCGAATCCGTCATTTTGCGAATCTGACATTTTGCGATGGTTCCGTAATATCGTATTTAAGACTATAAATACGAGGACTTTAAATACGAGAACAAATGGGAGAGCTTTCAAAAATTATGAGAAGTAAATGAAATTGGGCTTTGGGTAAAAAATAAAAAAGACTTTAGTGGGTTTGGAAAATCATTGAGGTTGTTATAGGATAGGAAAACTGTTATTTTGAGTTTGAGGCGCACGGATATAATAAAGAGCCTACAAAGAAAGTAGCGAAACTCCCACGGGAACGGATAAAAATGGGCTAGGCAGTGTGCCTGGTAATGATATATAAAAAAAACTTAATAACATGCACACAAATGTCGGCTTCGGGCGCGTTTCCAATCACTGGAGGGCCCGGGGCGGTAAAAGTAAATGAGGCCGACCCGGTCTTAGAAATTTTGGATTTGGAGGCCCCCCCAGGCCCAGGCTCTGATCCTGGGGGGCCTCCAAATTGAGAGAAAAGTTCTCTTAATGAAATCCTAAATAAGGATAAGAGGCAGTTATGTGTTGTTTGGAGACTTCATAGATACAAATACGATTAAAGCTAAGCTAAATTTGGAGGCCCCACAGGATCAGAGGCCCGCCCTGGGCCTGGGGGGGTCTCCAAATCTAATATTTCTAAGACCGGGGCGGCCTCATATACTTTTACCGCCGCGGGCTTCCGATAGGCTTAGTCCGCCACACTGGTTCCAATCGCGACCTCTGACTAAGATGTAAATACCAATTGAGCCAACAGTTATTTAATAGCCACAGGTATTTATAAACTGATCTCCAACGGGGAACAAAAATTATTATTATTTAAAAAAGTTTTATGATTAGAAAAAATACACGAAAAAAATAGGACAGAAATAGTTGGAAAATTTTACTCTTCACTGGGAAGTCAAGAGGCAGTAGATCCGAATATCCGATTTCCGCATTCAATGTCACAAGTGATTTACAAGACAGACGTGCGGGAATTGGAATCATTTGACCAGTAGGTACTCTGTGCGATATGGGATTATCTGTTGTCAATTACAAATGTAGATACCTGGGGACAAAATTTGCCGATAAGTAGCGAGATTTTCGACAAATCGCAAGCTTTCGGCATACATTTTTCACAGCAAAAATTCATTTTCTTCGATCTCACATGTAGACATTTTATGTCCCCCTTGTACGTGTTTATTTATTCAGATAATGGCGAGTAGGTAACTATAGTCTTTTGTAACCAAGAACTTACCAAAGTTTTAACGCTATCGCGTGATATGCAACACAAACAATCAAAGACTCATTTCTTGATTTATGAAGGCCCCCCTTGATATAAAATTATAATAGAAGTATTTAGGTGAAGCCTTCCTTAATTCGTCGAGCATCGCGCGGTTTCAATGGGCACCATAACAATTTAAAATCAATTGTGTTTTATTTTATTGGCTTAAGAGGTTAAGCCACTTTTCTACCGCCGAGGCGAGACGAGAATTTGAATCCCGCTTGCCTATTTAAACCAAAAATTGTCATTATATATATAAAAATCAATGCCACTTTTCGTTGTTATTTTATAACTCAAGAACGGGCTCACCTATCCAAACCAAATTTTTAGGCTTTATTCGGACTATTTAGCAGATGGTTAATGTGAAGTTTGCTTAAAATCTATTGAGTGGTTCTTCATTTATCACATTTTGAATAAATGAATTTCATGTTCCAATTACCAATATATTTTTTTTATTTCACTTTATACGTTGCGAAGCACGTACCGGGCCACTAGTAGTTTCATATAAATAGCCATCGTGAGCTCGCTCGATATCGCCCTTGGATTCTAGACTAGGTATTGTGAAGATACATACTTTGCTGTTTAGTTCATCTTGCGATGAACAACATGGCTGTGGTAACATGTCCCATGAATTAATAATAAATATTGATATGAAAACTACAGCAATAAACATGTTTTAAAAATAAAACCATTAGAGTAACTTTTTTTCAAGTTACGTGGATTAGTGAATTTAAAAATTAGGTTGCCACTATGTAATTATTTGCAGAAATATACCTATTCATTATTTTTTTTATTTTTAATATTGTATTTGTGATAATAATAATAATAATAATAATTTATTAACCAGAAACAAAGAATTACATAGTATTTAGCTTCATATATGCTACACATAGAGATGTTTCCATGAATAAACCCTGCTTCCTAAACTAGGATATCCTGTATCTTAGGAAGCAGTACCTATAATACTTTTAGGTAGAACCTATAATATTTTTATTCTTATATCATGTTCCGCACCCACTCCACCACCTTCAGAAATTGCGAAAAGAGTGTTTCTGTTGTAGAGTTTAATAAACACTTTATGTAAACTACACCAAGATATTTCAATTGTCGTCCTCGACCATACAGACCATTTCCACCGAAAATGCGTAGGAGAGAACGCATTTTGTAAATTCTCTGTGGAAAAGTATCTTTCGTTAATGACAGACGCACGGACACCGTTAAAATTTCCGTTTTTGGAAGGCTAAACCATTTAGTGATGCAATTCTCAAAGGTATAATGCCACTGGAATTATCTAATCTTATAAACTTAATTTATATATTATAGATTCCCACTGGCAACCCTATTCACTGGCAACCCTATTACATACAATACTATACAGTACTGTTTTCCATTTGTCATGGACATAATTTTCATCACATATAGATAAATGAATAAACTGAAATAGGCATGTGCTATTTCAGTACTTACAAGACGTCCACAACCGGAGCAACTCCTGCCCCCCCCCCCCCCCCCCTTGATAAAAATTGATCACATCCATGATATAATTTACCTATTCCACCATCTTTTATCATAAAATAAAATCATATGACTGAGTGATCCCATACCCATTTTGCAATGAGGCATTTTGGACATAATATGTAAGTTGAGTATTCAAAGTTGTCAATAGATGGCGTGAAGAACTTAAACTCGGACCTAAATAGGTCTGTCATAAAATATGATGGCAGCACCTATGCGCTATAAAAACCTTTTCGAATTTGGAATGACCATTTTGATAGTAAATCACAATAGATTAAATATTTTATTTGAGGTTATTAAAATAAGGATTACGTTGTTTACTTGCTATTCATAGCTCACTGTCTCGGCTGCAAAACAAGAGTACATCAATGCAGGAGAAAACATCCCGAACCAAAAATTTAAGCACCTCACAGTATTCACTATTGGCTTGCTCTGTACTTGTATTCATTCGAAAAAAAAAAAAAATGACAGTTATAAAATTCGCTATGCCGTCACCATCTACCAAGAAAACGAGAACTAGTTTTTCTTTTTTCAAAAACGTCACATTAGCAGGTGACAGCAGTGCCATACGACTAAAAGAAGTTGGAAGTAGAAAATAAAATATTTACAATAGTAATTTTACCAGTTTGAGATACCGTGCTTTTATCATAAACACGTTATGCTGCTCAGTCTTAGTAGGCTGGATGGAACGAAAAGTAAGGGCCTGGCCACACCACGCTTTAAGTTGATGTAGCATTTTTAAACACTTTTTATGCTGTTTGTCAGCAAAAATAGGGCAATATTGATATCAATCATACGTCTAGTGCGTTCCATATTTCGAAAGAAAATACTATTTCACAATCTCCAGAGTCGCAACGTATCACAGTATGCCATCGGACTTGATACGATTGTTCCGTGCAACTGTTTTACGTTGCTGGCGCCCAGACGTGATGATGGGGCCAGGCCCTAAGGTTAACTCGGAGATTTATTAGTATTTAGTTAAAGGATAAGGCTTACTCCTCTGTTTAAATTATTACAAATGTGCTTGCTCTTCTTCTTGACCTCTTTGTAGTCCAAAACGCAGATCAGGTTAACGATGGCACGAGCTCACTCAGAAGAACTCTATTCACTCGTGAATTGAATAGATTCGGGTGAATTCATAGATTTAGTATACTTAGATTGGCATTGCGACAGAGAAAGAACATAGGTACTCGCGTGCTAGAGCGAGATAGAGAGACGAGACAATTTTTGTCAACTCTACGGGCTTCTACCGGGCCGACGTCAGTTGTGAACGAAAACAAATCTCGCTTATTTTAAATAATCTCACGTATCAAAACAGTAAGTTTGATGTTTAATAGACGTAAACAGCTATGGTTACGTGTGCAGTACCGGTTGTAATTCATCTAGGAAAGAAAATCCACACAATTATTAATTTTACATGTAAGTGCGATTGAAAGATTTAATTCTCTAAATTCAATGATTATAGAAAACTAAAAAACAAATCGTGCACAAATAGATAGGTAACATTGCTTTTTTATTATATAAATGTTCTGAATGTATAAGAATTGATTTAAGCAAAAAATTAAATACGTGAATTTCTTGTATTTCTAACCTCAATTTTATAGTGATTGTCGTAATATGGATTAACCACATTTCGATAACGTGACTGGCAAAGGTATTCACTACACCATAAACCACACGCCCATTTGTTATCGAGAGCTACAAGTTTAGGGAGAGCACTACTTGTCTTGCACACATCCACGTTACACGCACAGAAGTGTCATTTTTTTGGTCTCGCCGTACTGGCTCTATTGCCAATCTTTAACGTTAGTATACTAAATCTATGGGTGAATTCGAAAACGGAGACGCTGTACGAATCCGGCATCAGAACTTGTCCACATCACCACGTCATGAGATCGTCATAGTGGAGTGAACTGAGTGGTGCGCAGTCGTGCCACGGCACTTGTCGCTTTTCGGTTAATGTATCATTTTCGAAAAATCCGTATTGCTTGTGAAACAAAAGATAGCGGACTATTAATACTGATTTGTTGATGTCATACTTCTCGTGCTGTCCATATCTAGAAAGAAACTACTACTTTTCTAGCTCCAGACGTCGTAAAGTGGTGATGTGGAGAAGCCCTTACTCACGCTAATTTATCCGCTCGGTCAAACCGCTAGCTGCTTAAATGTAGCTGTATGGAAAATGTAAAGAGTGAATTGGAATTCGCAAGTAGTTAGTATATAGTATTGTACTTTTTTTATGTTATATCATTTGTCACATTTTACTAGTCCTACTAATATTATACACTAATATTATAAATGCGAAAGTTTATATGGATGGATGTTTGTTCCTCTTTCACGCAATAACTACTGAGCGAATTTTGATGCCACTTTACAGCTATAAAGCTTATACATCAGAATAACACATAGGCTATATTTTATCCCCGTATTCCCACAGGAACGGCAACTACGCGGGTGAAACCGCGGGGCGCTGCTAGTGTACAATAAAGATTTGTTACTTACTTATAGTGCATACATATACAACATGTAACAGAATAAGCGCAATTCCTGAAATTAGTTTGTTTAGTATCGACTTCTTATGCGATTTCAGCTATTTTTAATATGTGTTAAATTTTTCAAAAAAATGAATTATCGTAGCTGAATTTAGTGCTTTCTATGGAAATCGTGCTATTATTAATCGATATTTAAGAAAATTGGTAAGACACAACTAAAATTCGATTGCATCATATTTTATTTTTATATTAATATACTAATTGGGGTGTATGAGGAATTGCGCTTTATCTGTTACGCGTTGTATACATAGTGGCAAACGGTGCTTATGAGCCATCTGATGGTAAACGGTCACTCAAGGATGGACATAATATTATGGTATACCAAGGGAGTCACCAATGCCTAATACTATTTTGTACGCGTACGCTACTAACTTGTATTTAAAAAATTTGATTGGATGATTGGGATGATATATTACATAATGAAACTAAATATACTTAGTTACTTTACCTCTACCATTTTGTTAGTAAATTTATAATACTGTATCTGAATTAAAATATATTTTACTTTAAACATACGATCAATTGCTGCCATAGGTGGCAATATATTAAATTAATTAGAATATTGTAAAGAGAATTCAGTTATATTTTATCATTTGTCAAAGCGCAAATTTAATATGGTATGCTGAATATTAAACAATGACATCGTATTGGTTATTGTAATTGGGTCAATATTTCTTTGTTTTCATATTTTGGAATATGAAATCGTAAAATTTAAAATCGAAGTTGATTGCACCAGACGGAGGGTAAATTTGTGTAGATTAATTAAGCTTTTAAATGAATTCTTACTCGCAGTTGAATTTGGATACCGTCAACTCCCCTATATTAGGAATAATCTACCCTAATATTATTAAGAGGACAAATTGTATGTTTATAACGAATAAACTCAAAAACTACTGGACCGATTTTAAAAATTATTTCACCATTGAAAAGCTACAATATTCCTGAGTAACATAGGATATTATTTTATTCCCGTATTCCCACGGGAACGGGAACTACGCGGGTGAAACGCGCAGAACCGCTATATTTAATTAATATTATATTATGTAATATTTATCATTAACAAGGCATTTATTCTTCCCTGTGTAAAACATAAATATTATAAACAGATACGCTACATAAGAAAATATATTAAAAGGTATATTTTAAATAAATAAATTTGAAAATATAATAAACTATGTACATAATTATTTACTATTGGAATAAACAGCTAAGCATTTGTTAAGGTTTCACGGGCTCTTCAACTTTAAACATCTTTACATACTTTTAGAGAAAAATAAGGGTTTGTCAAATAAGAGTCCCATTAAGGTATGATAAGTGTTCATTTTAATTCATTTAAGATAATGTTTAATTTACGTTATGTTATAAATAATTTGCACACTTCATAACCTATACTTTATTACTTTACTACAACATAAAACCTAAATTATTCAAATAACTACAGATATCTTAGTCTCGGTTACCCAACAGTCATATAAAACCGTACTGAGTCATGTAAATTACAAATATGAATTGACCAAAATGTTTATAAGTAAAACACTTCGCGTAGTCATGCAGATTATGCCGACATAATATGAACGATGCAGACGGAAACTTTCAGCAAATCTTAGCAAAAAGGATAAGTAGTTAATAAAATACATGAGTTAATCATTGTAATGAATACTATTAACGCTTTTTTTCTTTAAAACACCGAATACGCGGTGACACGTATATTCCTTTTAATAATATGGTCGCAAAGTAAAAGTAGGCTAAAAGAGCTGTACACGAAATGCACAGTAAGAAATACCGTTATCCGTAACTGGTCAAGTTATAAATGATGAGCAAGTATTGTGAGGAATATAACGTAAATAGATTACAAAGATCGTTTGTTATAGCAATTCGAATAAATAACTAGGTACCTTATAAGTCCGCCGCACCGCTCACCTTTGAGTACGTCAAGTTGAATTCATGTGATTATTCAATTAAAATCCTAATATAAATCCACCCTATTTGAGACACAGAGAATAATCAATGTGGAGATAATTTTATAATTGTGAATATTATCAGAAAGTCTCCGGTAATTTTTAAAACAGCGATCATAATTGGTTTTTGCTGAACGATGCATAAAGATACCGAGTTATCATTAAAACTAATACTATTCTACTCAACGCAACACCGACCGACTTCGAGTTTCTTAATACTAAGAATATTATCTTGATATACATTTAAAAATTAAAAAGTTAAAGAATTAGATACTTCTAAAGGCAAACATGCCTGACGAAAGCAAGCCTTCGGTTACAGCAAATATTGGTCTCATTAGGAATGTCAATGTTTTGTTTTTAACAGTCATTTAGACATTGGAAAGCCATTATGACTGCCCAACGGAAACTGTACGGATTAATAACTAATTACATATATTAATTAACAAAAGAGTATGTTTACAAAGCACTCAATATGAATAAGTAGCTGTGTTGTATTATCCCGTTATTTGCCTAACCAAAGACTCGGTACAAAGTTACGAGCGTGAAACATTTCATTAATTTCACCGGCGACGACGCCTGTATCGCAAGATGTAAGCTTCAATATTTTTTAGCTTAGAAACGGCGACGTTTGTTAGGGAAATCGTCCATTTGGCGGGGCCCCTCCCAACCGCGGCTCTGCGGCATGTCGTCATAGCCTCCACGCGGCATGTCGTACTGGTCTCTGAAGCCTCCATCCTAAGTGAGCAATCATAATACTTGCCAATAGTTTTCATTTCACTAATCAAATAATGTAGAGAGAAAAATGTTAACAGTCGTAATGCGCTCGCATCAATAAGAAGTTTTCTTGAATCCGATGGAATTTCTCATATGATCATAGTAATATAACTATTACACTCGCGAGTTCAATAATATTTGATTAGACATATAAAGATAGTAGGTAATGCATAAAAAAATATATACTTTTTTGTACACACTATGGCTCCGAAAATCGCCGATAATAAGTGTTTAGTCATCTAACAATGTGACAGTATTTTTCATGGAAAATATATAGTTACAATGCATTTTAGCCGTCCTCTTTATTGTAGTGTTCTGTATTTATAATGCCAACAGGCAGACGGCCTAAAGTGGTTACAGCCGCCAACAGACAAGTGCTGGCCTACAACACTGGAGTGGTCACTGGTACTCAAAGATAAGTTACGTATTGATAACAGCAAAAAATAGATTAGGAGTGTTTTAACTTAACCATCTAGTATAATTTGTTAGCACCTATGAGTAAAAGATTCAGTTCATTAGATGCGTAATACATGGTCAAAGAGCATAGAATAAACGCCGTAGTTGAAAGGAATTTTATTATTAATGTAGGTGATTATCAAAAACTTTTTTTAATTGCTTAAGACTTTAGAGAAAAACATTGAGCAATATCCTATTTAAATTCGTAATTAAAATTATATCTATTCGTACCATTAAAGCGTACACTGCAGAAATTGTGTTCAAGATTCGATTTGCCGCGATATATTTTTCCTCACACATGAGGAAGTATGGGCTATAATCTCTCACGCCAGCCCACCGCGGATTGAGATGGTGCTAAGTTAGTGGCCACCTAACAGTCAGAATTTTTCAAGCCACACTCGGTAGTATCTGCCTCTACTCTTCGGAAAATCTGTTTCCCGAAGAGTAGAGGCAGATACCAGATTTACACATGCTATCGCCTTCTCTTCAAATTCTCCATTCACTTACACCCCGTCAATTAAGGTGCTCTTCATAAATATATTTTCTTCCTTTCTAACGCAAAAATACAATATTTCTATTAGTCGAAAGTATTAGGACCAAACAGAAAAATGTGAACTGTCACCGAACTCATGCTACGTGAAATAGACTAGCTAATTTTAGAAATTAAGAACAGATGGTCGCCATTTTATGATCAGTATAACCAGAATATCAATAGATACTTAAGAACTCTTTTCCCTTCCGTGGTAGACCAAGCAAAATAATTCAACAGTCTTTATATACCCCCACTGTTGACACCACATGAGTACTCATGTGGTTGACACTACGTGATGAAGTGATGAGGTGGTAACATCCTGTCAAAGACGTTGAAAGAAAAAGTTTCAAGAGAATGATTTTCTTCCAACCTCTTTGTATCCTGTCTTCGTTTCCATACTAGTCTTACAGCGAAAACCGCATTAAAATCGGTTGAGAGCATAACAGACCGAAAAATTATGCATTGGAGTTTAATAGAAATAGATTTTCTTTATTACCTAACGATTATTGTTCAATACATAACGCTTATTTGTTAAACATCGCTCGATTTCTCAAACCGAGGTCTTTAACTGAAAATGTATTAAGGAGTAAGCTTACAAAAAAACCGGCCAA
Organism: Ethmia dodecea; assembly: GCA_963855545.1. Lineage (NCBI taxonomy): Eukaryota > Metazoa > Arthropoda > Insecta > Lepidoptera > Depressariidae > Ethmia > Ethmia dodecea. Next base: position 15,417,901 of record OY979443.1, on the reverse strand, counting down.
GTGCGAGTCGGACTCACGAACTAAGGGTTCCGTACCATTATCTATAAAAACGTCAAAAAAAAATCACCTTTGTTGTATGGGAGCCCCCTTAAATATAATTTTTTTTGTTTTTTAGGAAATTTTGTTGTTATAGCGGCAACAGAAATACATAATGTGTAAAAATTTCAACTGTTTAACTATCACGGTTAATGAGATACAGCCTGGTGACACGACGGACGGACAGTATCACAGGTCTTAGTAATAGGGTCCCGTTTTACCCTTTAGGTACGGAACCCTAAAAATGACGTTTTATATTCAACTAGTTCGCCGCCATGTTTATCTAAAATAATATAGTAACTTGTATGTATAGTGTATACGGACCCCAATCGTTTATAACATTAATAAATAAATAAAGATTATAATTTAATATGCAACATGCTTCGTGAAATACATCAATAAATCCGAGTTTGCAGATTCATTGATTAGCATGTAAAAGTGTTTGCTTTGTTTATTATGAACTATAAAAACTATTTATTATTAGTTTTCAATATTTCTATTGTCGCAAGTGTGGATAAGTACGAACAGATATAATTTTATTACTTATAACTAGAATTCAAAAAACCAGTCAGTGTTATTACTAATAAATAGATGTGTAAGTAGTATTGTTGAATATTGGCATAAGTAAACCAATGTATTCGGCTGGAAAGGTAAAATTCGATTTATTATGGCTATATTTAGCATGTCCAAAACAATAAACTTGATGCCTTCGTTGGTTTCACACCATAAAAATTATACTTGATAGCCTTATGTGGCTCCAACTAGAAATTAAACAATGTACTTACCAGCGGCTGCTGTTGATCAAACATGCCCTGCTCCTGGCGGTCCAACATAGAGTTGAGCCTCTGGGCCTGTAAAAATAGGTATTTACAATACCAATCTATATCTGTACTAACTTTATGAAGAGAAAAGGTATGTATTTTTTAAGTTTGTAATGAATAAACTCAACTATGGGACTGATTTCAAAAATTCTTAAAAAGTTAAATTATCAAGGAGTAACGTAGGCTAGTTTATGAACGGGAACTACGCGGGTGAAACCCTTCCTTTTCTCCAACATGTTTCGTTTTCCATGGGAATTTAAAGACCATATTGTATGAGTGACATGACACCATGACTATTATTCCACGTTATATTTTCACTTTTTTAATTTATAGAAATTTCCGGAATTTTTCAAATTTAAATAGACCAATTCCGAGGTTATACCCTGTCCAATAAAAGAAAGAACTATCAAAATGGCCGTATCCTCTGACCTGCACGAAGAGCGTGTTCTCCTGCTGCCTGCGCCTCAGCTCGTCGTCCTGGTGGCGCATCCTCTGCGAGAGCTCCTCCTCCTGGCGCAGCAGCTGGGCGCGGTCCGTCTCGCGCCTCTCCTCCGCCGCTCGCTCCGCCATCTCCCAGCTGCGCTTCTGCCGCTCGCGGTCCTGCTCGCGCTGACGCAACTGCTCGCGGAGCAACTCCGTCTCGTGCTCGTACCTGATTATAATATTATAATATAATCTCACGCCTTTTATCCCCGAGGGGGTAGGCAGAGGTTCATACCCACATTTCACGAGATACATTGGACCCCTAAACGTGATAGGTGGTGAGCCCATCGCCGGACCGGGTCTATTTACACATGTCTCAGAATTAATTCTGAGACCTGTGGGTTTCCTCACGATGTTTTCCTTCACCGTCGAGCTAGTGATAAAATGTACGTAAGTTTTTGAAAAAGTCATTGGTACATGCCAGGATTCAAACCCGAGCCTCACTGATTTTCGACCGGCTCTTTTAAGCGTTCGGGCTATCACTGCTCGTACCGAATTGTACCATTCAATTGGGTATTTTACTACCTACTTAGTCGAGTTACTTTTTATGAGCTGTCAAAACCAAAATTTACTATGGAAAATGTACTGACTACTGACTTTGTAACGTCAATTTATAGTACTGAATTGCATCACTTTTGTGTTTGTATTGAAATTTGAAATAAATTATCGGAGGTGTTTTGGAATAATGTTTTTAATGAATTATTACTAAGAATTAGATTATATATAGATTATACTAAGAACAAAATTTCTATACAGTAAAATACCCCTGCCACTGGCTATTGTCTATGCATCTATACATAATATAAAACATAAATTGTAAATTCATAGATTTTCTTGAACTATAACTAAGACCTCTTGATCAAGACACCTTTCAAACAAAGAAAACTACCGTTTGTACTCGCATCACGCAAAAACTACTGCGCAAAATTGGATTCGGTTATTATAGCAGCATTGTTGCAAGTTAAATCTCGATTTTTGACTAGGTCAGTGTGGGGCCGAAGTTGCGGGCAAAAGCTAGTCTAAGTATTTTCTATGTACAACATTTGGGCCGACGAGTCAGGTTTCCATAGCGAGAGAACTAAGGTCCAAACCAACGACTGACAATGACCATGACTGCACGTCTGCATTTGTTTATTAATAGAACCTCCGATATTTACGCGACTAATATTTCTCAGATTCGAATAATATACTCACTTTGCATACTCCATCTGTGCTTCAAGTTTTTCCTCTTCAGCAGAGAGTTCTTTTTTGAGCGCCTCCTCTTTCTGACGGTGCAGTTCGTGGAGTTGCTTCCACCTGGTCCCATATTCATGTTCAAAGCTGTTAAGCTCTGAGAACCGTGGGCCCATCTGTTAAAAAACAGCAACATTTTCAAATGGTACAAAGTTAACTATGTATTTTAAAATTACAGTAACAAAATTATAAGTACAAACCTCGCGAGCCTTTAAGAATTCTGGATGTTTTTTAGGCAGGTTCTTTTCAGGGTAACCATCTAATTCATCGGGCTCTTCAAAACTCTCCACAATTACTGGGCGAAGTGATCTAAAATTTGAAAAGGTTTATTAACATGTTTTGGTTGGATTTATTATTATCAATAATCATTAATATTTGAAATACTTACGACGTCAAAAAGAAGCATTTTTCGGTGCAGTTCCTTAAGGCGGCCAAAGCACTGGGTTTGCGCACAAATTCTACTACCCCCTCTCCAAGAGTTTTCCCCCTCTCATCAACTTTTACATAAGCCCTCTCAATCTTCCCGAAAATCTCGAAAGCTCGATAAAGTAGTTCATTTGACACAAATGGCGGCAGGTTTTTCACACGAACTGCACTGTTGTGGGGTGCAAATCGTACTCTGAGTGTCCTACCGTTCCTCATTTTACCATCTAACTCGCGCTTGGCCCTCTCTGCATTTACTCTATAGTCCTGTAAAAATTAATCCCATTAAATTAAATGACAATAAATTATACATCTAGTTAAATGAGTAGAAGAGTGTTTTTTTATTAACCTTACCATTTTTATAAACCCAAAGTTTTTCTCTTTGTTTAGAAACAGTTCTGCAGTTTCTCCGAAAGCATTGAACAAACTCAGGATTTCTTCTTCAGTCACATCACTGGTGAGGTTGCCAATGTACAATCGGCTCCTACCGTTGAACTTTACTTCAGACTGATCAATAGGATGTAGATCCACTAATGGTCCCACTAAATCCTTTAGCTTGTTTGCAAGCATTTGTTCCTGAAATAAGTAGTCGATTTAATAAACTATTGATTGTAGGTTAGAATAGTTAAATAAAAAATAAATAATCTCATGCTTTTTATCGCAGAGGTACAGATGGATATAGTAACAATGTAATTTGCAAGTAATTTTGTAAACTTGAATGTTCTGAGAATGAATAATTATTAGCCTACCCCGTCCGGAAAAAGGCGTCAATATGTATGTATAAAAAAACTATTATTATAAAAATGATGAAAATAATTAAACTGAGTTTGCAAAACAAGTAATAAATGCAAAAAAAACCACTTATGTAGTATGTATGTTGCCTGCTTAATCAAAGAAGTATTTCAGTAGTAACATATTATTTTAAATATACATACTTCTCTCTGTGCAGGTTTGACACCATCCTGTGGGGGTCCACGGTTATTCCTCGGTTGAAGGTTGCGAGGAGGGCCACCGCTGCCACCGGGTCCTGATTTCTGATTGAAGGGCTTGTTTCCTTGTCCAAAATTGCCACCTGGTTTGTGGCCAGGCCCACCCTGGCTCCAACCACCCTGCTTATTCCCTCCTCCAAAGTTTCCATTGATATTCTATAGAAGATAACTTAAATTAATATTTTGTCTTCTATTTAATCAGGGGTTTTATACTAAATAAATATCTATCAAGGCATTATAACCTTTTAAATATAGAAATATGATAGACTATATTTGTAGAAACAAAATCAAAAACCATAAGATAATTTGAAAATATCAAATTTTGAGACACAATTCTCACACGTTTAGTCCCAAACTATGCAGGGCCTGAACTATGGGGTACATATATATATGAGTACAGTATATGTAGTGAGACAAAAGTATTCAAAGAGAGAGCATAACTACCTTTTGTTGTTGATTGTGTTGGATCTGATTTCCCTGATTGAGAGGCTTCTGTTCAGCAACAGGAGCAGCCTTGTCGACTTTGTCTTGGGACTCAGTCTTTTGAGGCGTGGCCTGAGCTGGTTTAGGCTGTTGTTGCTGGGGCACGGGGCTAGGAGCCTCCTTCTGCTGCTGCAGTGGTTTATTTGGCTGCTGAACCGGAGATTGTTGAGGTGGCGGCTTTTGCTGCTGTACCTGTTGTTGCGGCTTGTTGTCAGCCTGTTGAATCGGTTTCGGAGGCTGAAAACAGGCGCAAGCTTAAGATTTGTACCTATTTCACCTCCAAAGTGTGATCTTAGGGGCAGGGATTCGGTCAGCGTAGCCTTTGGTATACAACAGTGTTCAAGTAAATCGACTTTCTAAAATTAGCATAGTCCCATAAAAAGTCAGATTTTAAAACGTAAGTAGGTAGATATTCTAGAACATATTATGAATATGAGTGTAAAAACCCATAGGTACAGTACGTACCTGCCTAGTTTAAAAAGTTTCTATATTTCATTGGTACCTATATCTAAAGTTATAGTTGATCCTAAAATAACATTACCGCAATATAGAAGGTAAGGTAGGTAGGTACCTACCTATTTACAGTGAAGTAACGGGCTTACATTTCATGGTGGGATTGGTGGGTCATGGCACGTCTTATTCATCAAAATGGCGCGGGCGGTCAGACATGGTTTTATTTTCTATTGAAACCCTGCCCTACACCATAATTACACACGTTATGTCTTATGAACTACTATGTAGTCCATTATGTACCTAAGTAATTTTTTATGGAGTACCTATGTATTGATTTTAAGACAAAGTTATTTACTCACCTCATTATTAGGTCGCTGACCTCCTTGGGGATTCGGATTCCTCTGATTGTGGTCAAATCTTGAATTACGGAAGCCTCCACCTCCGCCTCCTCTGTTACCTCGGCGACCACCTTGCCTCTGCGGCTGTGGTGGGCCTCCAAACCCTCTTTGATTATTACCGAATTGATGCATCGCTTGCATTTGCATTCCTAAAACAAATTATGATTCACCATTACAAAAACTATTATATCACATTAGAAAGAGTAAAATACACGTCAGTTTTTTACTTTTTACCTTCACTGAAAAAATTGAAATAACTACTACGACTGTGCACAAAGTAGCACGCAACGCAAAACGCTATGTAGTCGTCACAAATAAAATGGCGGACGGCGGATACAAGAGGAGAGGACGCAACGCAAGCGAACGCAGTGCCACAGCGCAGTGCTGCCAACCAACAGTAATAAAATAACCAAATAGTAGGTATACGTTTTTTTAAGGAGTTTATGGTTTGTCTACTAGGCCTTTTAAACCAAGTCTTTATTTTACACTTTAATCTTAGTTCTAAATGGCTCTTCTTCAGAGTCCATGCACAAAAATATAGTGCCTTTAACACTTTCTAAATCCCTAACTTTACTCAACAGTAAAATGATAGCACTTTTAGTGAAGACTTCATTGTGACTTCTTGAGGCAATACAAAAATGTCCATATCTCGCATTTTATCGAATTTCCCACTAAATGCATACCTTCACGGACACTTGTCACATAATAAACTATCACTATAAGAGTAAAAACCCGAAATACACAGCAAAATGAAAAATATACAAAAAACATGACGTCCCTCTTCGGATCCCACCTTAGAAAGCTGTGGGCCCACCCTAGAAAAATACCCGTGAACCCTTCCTCATATATAAAATAACTTAAACATAAAACAGTCTTCAAAAAGCAGTGACCCACTTGCCTCGGCCGGCCAATTCATGGCTGGGACCATGGCCCCCCCTAGGAAAAATCCCTAGCTACGCCAATGAGAATCTTTTTTCTAGAACCGTACGAACGAAAGTGAGAGAGCACATATTTGTCTGTATTTTTGAGCATGGACTCTTGGGGGCCAATTCTGACAGGACATGGTCAGTCGATGGTGTTATTTGCTCTGAAAAGTGTCAAAATAACACCATTGTCTGACCATTGATATGTCATAGTCATCCAATTAAGACCGTTGCCATTTAGTAGAATTGGCCCCCTGAAGCAGAGCTAATTATTAATATGATATTTAGAAACGTGAAAAAAAAGACGAAAAGAGAAAGATTAGGTGAAGACAAGGTTACTGGGGGCCAATTCTACTAAATGACAGCGGTGATAGTTGTATGACTGTGGTCACTCAATGGTTATATTATGTCAAATTTTGACACTTTTCGTATTCTGTTAACTGTCAGTTTTCACAATCATTCAACTATCATTGTTGACCACTTTTGGTATTCTACTATTCCTACCATGGAATGGCGCTGTCCAGTGATTGCTTTTTTCCCCTTATTTTAAGGCATTGGCAATTTAGCCATCAGCCCTAAACACGACACGAAATTCAGATTTTAGCTCTGCTTCAGAGTCTATGCACAAAAATACACAAGTTTCTTCAAAACTTATCGAAATGTCACATGTACCATAAATAAAATCAATCATCTAAAGATTTTAGTGCCGAAAACCCGAAATAAAACTAATGACACCCATGGTAGTAATAGTTATATATGGTAGGCAACACCTAACGTAGTCCATAGTCATTCCATTGTTATGCCACTATGATTTTAGTGGAATACAAATTAGATGTCATAGTTGCCAGTTGCAGCATAATGGAATGATAGTTCGATGACAATGGCTGACATTTAGTGGAATTGGCCCCCAGGGTGCCAATTCTACTAAATGTCAACGGTTGCAGTTGGATGACAATGACAATGACATGGTCAGTCGATGGTGTTATTTGCTCTGAAAAGTGTCAAAATAACACCATTGACATCTCATTGTCATCCAACTATGACCGTTGACACTTAGTAGAATTGGCCCCCAGGTCTGTGCAAGGTAGTATAATCTTTGATCCTAACTTTGTCCAACAAAATTGGGCCATAAAAAAAAATCATTTCATTCTGACTCATTCTGTCAATCATAGAGAAAAGCAGTAATATCACAGATATCTCTGAGTAATATTGAGTAACGGCTGTCAATTCTGTGATTTCATTTTCATCTGTATTTTTTTGTTCTGTGAAATTCTGTGATTTTCAATTCAAATCTGTCAAAATCCCCTTTTAAAAACTTTTTAGTGTTTTGATTTTAGATCCATTATCGTATCACATAAAGAAGAAAAACAGACTTACAATTTATCACTACCGTCTAATCATCACAACACTTTTACAATCATGGAATCAAATAAGGAAGAAGATAGGGAAGAAAATGGAGCTAACATTGAAGCAAAGTATTCTATGCTTCAGTTTGAAAAACAAATCTTCATTGATGTGTTTGAAAAAGATGCTCTTCTGATATTGGCAAAGTAAGTACCTTGCCTTACCTTGCTTATATTTGCATCAAAATCAAAGGTTCTCAAACTTTTTTGATGTCGGTATCCTTTTGGAAAACAATTGACTGGAGCACTAAAATAATCAAAAACTGATTTTTAAAAATCAAACGGCGGATTCAGGATTTTGGTTAGGGAGGGACTTGACCATGGTGAGGGTAGGTTTTATCAATAAAAACAATAAAAAAAGCACAACATTTTATTTTTAACACATTATGCATTTAGGAAAACTTCTTGCAAATTATGCTATTTCTGCAACTCATGTGCAAAATCTCAAGCTTTTAGACCCACTAGCTTAGCAGATCCTGATCAGCAGATCCTGTAGCATAATGCAGACCAATCAGCAATGTTGTACCACAGTTTTACTAAGTACCTACAATTAATTTGTAGGTACATAGGTATTGACTAACAAAATATTTTTGTTTTTTTTTTACTTCCAGAGGCCTCAACTTCAACATAATTTTGTCAAACTTACTGTGGGTTTACAAAGATCCAGGAAATCTAGTGTTAGTGTTGAACAGTAGTGATCAAGAAGAAAAATATTTCACTGAAAAATTCAACCTCACTCCTTTACCAAACCTGGGATCAGATAGGTAATATAATAATCTATACTATAATACTAACATTATTGAGGAAACATTTGTATTTTTGTGTCTTTGTTACAAATAAACTCAAAAACTACTGGATCAATTTTAACTTTCACCAATAGAATGCTAGAATGTCCCTGAGTAACTTAAGCTACATTTTATTCCCGTATTCCCACGGGGATGGGAATTATGCGGGTGAAACCGTTAGTAAATAATAATCTCACCTTTTATCCCCAAGGGAGTAGGCATATTCAAGGGGTTAGATGTATTAAATTTCTGGAAATACCCATGTTTTAACACTATATTCTTCAGAGCCCTAAACATGATAGGTGTTGAGCCTGCATGCCTCAGAATAAATTCTGGGACCTGCTGGTTTCCTCATGATGTTTTCCTTCACCATTTAGCTAGTGATAAATATATACGTAAGTTTTGTTGATACTCTTTGGTACATGCCAGGATTTGAACCCAAGCCTCATGAATGAGAAGCTCTTTAACTGCTGAGCTATTGGGCTATACTGCTCAGGTAATAAGTGTTCATTATAAACATTACCCACTATCTTATCTATTTAACTAATGTTTTAGTGGTGTGTATACTGGTATCCTATCAGCATCACTTACAACACAAACCATTTGCTTTGCTATCTATACTTCTATGCTAATAATATAAAGAAGAAAGATTTGTATGTTTGTATTTTTGTTACGAAATAACTCAAAAATAACTGGACCAATTTTAAAAATCCTTATACAAATGGAAAGCTAGAGTATCCCTGAGTAACATAGGCTATATTTTATTCTCTCATTCCAACGGGAACGGTAACTACGCTAGTACATAATAAATTGTTCCTTTCTAAACAATGATATTTTTTTAGAGAAAAAGCTTATTTAGAGGGTGGTATATACTTTGTCACAACCCGCATCTTGGTAGTGGATCTGCTGAAGAATAGGGTGCCAATCACTCACATCACTGGCATCATCGTGTTACGAGCACACACCGTGCTTGAGTCATGTCAAGAAGCGTTCGCCCTGAGGCTGTACCGGCAAAACAATAAGGTAGAATATTCAACTTTAGGTAATCAAATAATAGAAAGACTACCCAATTTTTTTTAATATCAAGGTAAATATAGGTTAAATTAATACCTACCTCTTTGAAATTTGGTTAATGAAGTTTAGGGTGATATCCCAATTGATAAAATTATCAAATCTTTATCTGGATAAGTTCAAACTTGGTTTAAAATAACAGAATAAAATTATCTGTTACAAATAAAATAACAAATCATTACTAAACACATTTTTGAAATCACAAAATATGATAACAAAAATCTGTGCATATTTTAGTAGAGTCACATTAATGTATCACACCACATCAAATACTATTAAGTTAAATTAAATTAATTTGAAAGTGGTTGAGTTTTGTTAACTTACAGGTCTGTCTGTATAGCAGATTTGTTTTTTTTTTTATATTCATCCCTTTTTTTAAATAAGTACTTAAAGAATATAGATATAATATAAACTATTACTCCTTATTGTTTCAGACTGGCTTCATCAAAGCATTCTCCAACTCTCCAATATCATTCACCTTCGGCTATCATCAGGTGGAGAAAGTCATGAGAGCGTTGTTTGTAACAGAATTGTTCCTGTGGCCAAGGTGAATATTATTCAAATAATGTATGACGCAGAAATCTCATTTAATGATTTTCGATTGCCTCGTTTTCAATACTGTTTTCTAGTATAAGTAATAATAATTAAGGCAAACCTCGGCATATCACGTTTAGGTGTCCAAAGAATATACTGGTGAAACGGGAAATCCCTCGGGGATAAAAAGGCCGGACTTTTTAGGCCAAGATCCTTATACAGTACAGACTCTTCGAGAAATACTCTGAAATACAAATTTATTTTTCTTTTGCTTACGACAAAATGAATATTTTGATCGCGACGCACCCGATGAACCCTTATCTATTCGCACTTGGCCGGTTCTTACACTTAAAAAATAAGTAGGTACAGTACAACCGTTTTAACTTTGCTTCTCTGAACATAGGCTTCGCCTACGCAAACCCCCTCGTACCACCAAATGGTTGCAAATTATTTTTATTGCGCAGTCATTTGCGCAGCTTCAGAGCTGCCAAGTTAAGACGGCCGTATTCTAAGTAAAGATCTGTTATTTATAACTAACAATATTTTTAAAGGTTCCATGGCACTATCATCAAGAGCCTGAAGAGTAGGCAAGCAGAAGTGGTCGAACTTCATGTCCCACTGACTACTAATGTTAGCTATCTTCAGACATGTCTGTTAGACATCATGAACTACACGGTGAAACAGCTGAAAAGTATTAACAGGACGCTTGATATGCAGGTGAGTAAACTAAAAATGAATCCCTAATTCCCTTGGTCATGGCATCACGCGCGAACGGCTGGACAGGTTTCGCAAATTCTTTTGACTTGATAGGGCGTAGCGTGACGCGGGCGGCTGCACGCTAGAATTTTTCATGTTTTCTTATGACGTCATCACGTAAAATTATCGTCCGTAAACCGACTTGTGTTTGTTATTGCCAAGAGAATTAGGTACTTATAAAAAAACAAAAAGTTGCCAGGAACATTAGAAAATTTAGGAACACTTAACGACTGTACTAACGTTTCTAATGTAAAATTATGGTGTTTTACATTATTAACAGTTGTATAGTGAAGTGCACATAGAGCTTGACACATTGGACTTTGTAACGTTCTTATTATAATCGTCTTCGAGGTCAAACTCGCACTACAAGTGTAAAGCTTCATGTGCTCTTTACTATAAAGGAGAACGTCTGTCGGGTCAGCTAATCGATAATAAATTTTTACTCAATATCTAAATCGTTTAATAGGACGTAATGTGACCGAGCCAAAATTTTTTCGCCGTGATATGAGTGAGCTCTAATTTGCAGTGAGATAATGTAGTGTAGGAGACAAACATATGACACTATTGGCATGGTACCTACATGCGAAAGTGCCAGAAATTCTCAGTGTCATGACTTATTATGATTATAATGTTTAAATATTTATTAAAACAGCTCTAACTAGTAAAAAACCGACTTCAACTAATAGCACTAAAAATATTATCGATTTTTAAACTTTTTGTTGTGTTTTTTAAAAACCACTCTGAACTCGATCAAACAAAAAGATAAATATCAAAATCGGTTCATAATTGGCGGAGTAATCGCGTAACGTACATGGCAAAAAAACATACAGTCGAATTGAAAAATGAAATCTTACTATGTTATACAGAACAGGAATGGATAATGCTCACAAAAACCAACTAAGTTTCTAGCTAATTCAAGTCTCTTATTTCGTTAAGGGTGATTAACGAATTAAAAAACTTGCGGACCTGTTCTGACTAAAAGATCTGAAAGGCACCAGTTGTGCTGAGGCTCTAGCCCTTTCATTTACACATGATAAATTCTTACTTATATAAGTTAGTCGGCAAATATTTTGTTCTTTGTGTTAATAAAATATCTCATTTATTTATTTTTCATCTATCCATAGAATAACTGCACTTTAAATTCTCCAGGAAATCACAACAGAAAATTGTATTACTAAGAAGTTCCATAAAATTCTTCAGTCACAACTGGACTGTGTTTGGCACCAATTAAGTACCAGAACCAAAGAGTACATTCAAGACCTCAAAGTTCTTAGGAGTATGATTATGTAAGTGTTCTGATTAATGATATCAAGTAGTAATATTGCTTGTATGTATGATCTACTATATAAAAATAAGTCGGGTTTTCCTTCCTGACGATTTAACTCCAGAACTGACGAACCGATTTCCATGGTTTTGCATTCGTTGGAAAGGTCTAGGGCTCCGCAAGGTTTATAGCAAAGAAAATTCAGCATTGCACCCGTGCGAAGCGGGGCGGGTCGCTAGTTTATTATAAAACTAAAAACTTTAAGAACATGGACCGAGAACAAAAATCTAAATCGAATATTTTAATTATGTCAAAAGTTTTAATTCAATGTAGAGGCTTATAAGTCCTCTTATTGCAAGTCATTGCGACTCCACCGCTTCGGTATGTATAGTTGAGGAGAAGAACCGGGGCAAGAAACTCCTTTTTAAGACAGGAATGTAGAATACTCTAGATCTAGATATATTTTCGAACTCCGATCAGAATGTGCGAATGGTTAACTAACCCTTAGCCAGGTATTGGACGAAATTCAACTGTATGTAATTGAAATAAGATTCAAAACCAATTAGAAGAAGTAGTCTCAGCACCCAATGTCAATCAATTTAAAAATAAACTTGACAAATTCCTATCCTGTAATGAGAAAGCTTGAGTGGAGAACACCTGGATACAGGCTTTATCAGTTGTAAACTGCTTGCCTGATTAATAATAATAATAATTTAAAAAGCTATGCCTGGCTAAAGGTAGGACGAAATGATAATCCTACCAGTATTGTTCTAGCAACGTCATCCATGATGATTCAGTGTCGTTTTATGCTTTGGTGAGCAAATACAGGACACCTGAATATGCTAAAGTAAATTCTGGCTGGATTCTCCTAGATGCAGCTGAGCAGTTGTTTCGATTGGCTAGAGGAAGAGTGTTCAATACTAAAAATGGTAATGGTAACCAGAATTATATATTTGAAGACCTTTTCTCTCATTGGTTATTAAATATCGGTAATATTAAGAACAGTGATAGCCTTATATATAATAGTGAAAAATGGTTATTTTCTTTCTCAGATATAATTCTGAGGCATGTGTAAATAGACCCGGTCCGGCGATGGGCTCACCACCTATCACGCTTAGGGGTCCAATGTATCTCGTGAAATGTGGGTATATCCAGTAATGGAATACCTCTGCCTCCCCCCTCGGGGATGAAAGGCGTGAGATTTTTTTTTGTTTTCTTGATTTATTTATTGTATTGTATAGATTGGTTAACTAAAGCTGGTATGTACAGCACATGTACACATTGCTTGTGAACCATCACAAATTTAAAAAATATTGCATTTTAAACATTTCTTCATAGTCAAATTGCATTGATACTGTTAACGTGTTAACATAGGTTAACCGACCTAATGGATTGTCAGAATAACTCTAGAACTTATGTTTTTTCTTAGCAAGATTAAGTGCCTTCAGAAGTTCCGCTATCTTCACTATAATTTTCATACATATGGTACCTACTCCCATTTATTTTTGTAAAATTTATGAAATTACTGTTTTAGAATTTGATCCTGAACCATCACCGAAGTGGAAATGCCTTAGTGATTTATTGTTAGACGAGATTCCAGAGGAAGTGAAAAAGAAGCATAATACATCTTTAAATAATACCAAAATCTTAATACTGTGTCAGGATAACAGAACGTGCAGTCAATTAAATCACTATCTCACGATGGGAGCAAATAAATATCTGTTTTATACTGCCTTCAGGAGAGATGTGAATATTAAAAAAGTATCTACGAAATTTTCGAATCTTCAGCATATGATTCCTGCAGACATAAACGATACAGAAAAGGATAAAACACCGAAATCAGACACAAACCAAAAATCGAACGAAGATGAAAGTAAGAATTTGATGGACGATCTTGAAGATTTCAATATTGATGACTCGAATAAATCTAATTATCTACTAACTCTTACACAAGTAAATACGCAAAGTAAAACTATTCAAGATTCTGAGGAGAGCATGTTTGAATCAATTTCTCAGGTATTTATTAATAATAATAATAAAAAAACAAAATTTTTAATTTTGAATTCGACCCCTAAACGTGATAGGTGGTGAGCCCATCTCCGGACCGGGTCTATTTACACATGTCTCAGAATTCTGAGACCTGCGGGTTTCCTCACGATGTTTTCCTTCACCGTCGAGGTATTTATATTAATTTTTATTACATTATATGCTTATAATGCGATAATTATATATCAATATTTTGTGTTTACAGTTGGATAATTTAGATATAACACAAATAGAAACAGAAAAGCCATTAATATACATACAGACATTCAAAGAAAATGGCAACCAATTCTCACTTCAGAGAACCCTGGAAACAGTGCGTCCGGAATACGTGATTTTGTACCACAGCGACGTCTCCGCCATCAGGCAACTTGAACTGTACGAGTGCACCAAAAAACCAGAAGAACCAAAGACCAAAGTGTATTTTATGATACACGATAAAACTGTCGAAGAACAAGCGTATCTCTCGTCACTGAAGAGAGAAAAACAGGCCTTCGAATTACTCATCCGGACGAAAAGTGTAAGGAATCAAAGGGGCTTATTGTCTACTAGCTACCTGCCCCGGCTTCGCACGGGTGCAATGCTGATACTATATAAATATAAGCTCACGCCTTTTTTATCCCCGAGGGGGTAGGCAGAGGTATTCCATTGCTGGATATAGCCACATTTCACGAGATATATGGGACCCCTAAACGTGATAGGTGGTGAGCCCATCACCGGACCGGGTCTGTTTACACATGTCTCAGAATTAATTCTGAGACCTGCGGGTTTCCTCACGATGTTTTCCTTCACCGTCGAGCTAGTGATAAACAAAAAAACTCATTGGTACATGCCAGGATTCGAACTAGGGAATGCAATCTCGTTCTCGCGAGATCTCGGCCTTTTCTGGCGAGATTGATCTCGGACGAAAAAAGGGCGAGATCTCGCGAGTTTAACGAGATTGCACTCGACCATAAAAACGTGTTATTTAAAGCGCGGACTAACGCGATCTGTCGGTTTCGTTCGGTGCGTGGGAGGCAGCGGCTAATATTTTCATTTTTTTTGATTTCTCGTTGTTTTGTTATAAAAGAACTATTTTATTACTAAAAAATTTTTGTTTGATATTAGAAGAGAAGACTGGTTGTTTCTTTCATTTGTTATTTGACGTGTAGTCAAAGGTGACTACTTAGAAGTAAAAAAGTATAAAATATGTATGTGCATACATGTTCAGTTAAAAAAAAATGTAGCATGCAAATATAAAATGGGCAATGAAAAAATTACTTCTTAAAAATTACGCATATCTAACAGTTCGTGAACATTGTACTTAAAACATTTTATTTATAAGCCACTCCTGCAAACTTTTTTTAAACAATCTTAAATTCAATGTCCTTAATTCATTAGACAGATACGTCAAACAATGTTTGTTGCATAAAAGTCTATTGAATAAAATCGTGTTAATAAATGTTTATCTTATAATACTTATATATTTTGTTAATTTATTCAAATATTGTGATTATTTGCAAAAAAACACACAAAACTGTCAATCTCGCGAGATCTCGAAATTGGCGAGATCTCGCAGTATTGTTATTCATAAACTCGCAAGATCTCGCTTGAGCCTCAATCTCGCGAGATTTGCATTCCCTAATTCGAACACGAGCCTTACTGATTTTCGGCTGGCTCTTTAACCGTCCGGGGTCAATGCTCTAAAACCTTAAAAAAACGCATCAAAATCCGTTGCGTAGTTTTAAAGATCTATGCATACATAGGGACAGACAGATAGCGGGAAGGTTGTTTTTACTCTGTAGACCGTAGTGACCGTAGCGTAATCAAAATTGTCTTCATTTTGACGTTAATTGCTTCAAACATACAACTGTCAAATATTATATAGAGGAAATGTTTGTTTCTTTGAATTGAATAGGCTCCGAAACCGATTACGATTATTATAAACCGATTTTACAAATTCTTCCACCAATGGAAAGCCACATTATCAGGGAGTAGCATAGGGTATATTTTATTCTCGTATTCCCAAGGGAACGGGAACTACGCGGATGAAACCGCACGGAAGAGCTATAGTAATAATAATTATAAAGAGGAAAAATTCGTTTGTTTGAATTGAATAGGCTCCGAAACTACTAAACCGATTAAAAAAAAAATGGAAAGCTACATTATTAGGAAGTAACATAGGCTATATTTTGTCCCCGTGTTCCCACGGGAACGGTAGGTGAAACCGCGCAGAACAGTTAGTGTCAAATGAAGACGTTTCCCAATAAGGCTTCAGATTGAAATATAGTGTAAAATTATTTGAATTTGTATAATGAGCATATAAACATTTTAGGTGATGGTAGTGCCTTCATATCAAGATGGAAAGACAGATGAGTATTTCAATTTGAATGTTGAAGAAGTCGAAGCCGACAATGTTGATACCAGGAAAGCAGGTAAATGAATTAATTAAGTTATTTACACTAATACATACATACATAATGCTCACGCCATTGTCCCACAGGGGTAGGCAGAGACGATGGATCGCCACTTTGCTCGATCTCTGATACTAGTACATATTATAAAGAGGGAAGGTTGTCCAAAGTAAAGCTTACTTTTCTGGGAGTAACATGGGTGATAATTTTCCCATAGGAACGGGATTTACGCGGGTAAAATCCCAATGAACACCTATAACCTAAAAAATCTACATCAAGTCGAATGGACTGAGCTCGTATACGACGACACTGTCATTGTCACGACTCAAAAATAGAGTCCCAGGGTTGTAATGGATTAAGGAAAGGCGCTGATTTTAATCTCACGCCTTTTATCCCCGCGAGGGTAGGCAGAGGTATTCCATTTCTTCAAATACACGAGTATATAAGACACCTAAACGTGATAGGTGGTGAGCCCGTAGCCGGACCGAGTGTGTTACACATATTTCAGAATTATTTCTGGGACCTGCGGGTTTCCTCACGATGATTTGCTTCTCCGTCGAGCTGGTGATAAATAAATACGTAAGTTTTTGAAAAACTCATTGGTACATGCCAGGATTTGAACCCGAGCCTCACTGATTATCATCATGAGAAGCGGGATCTTTAACCGTGAGGCTATTTCTGCTGAAATTATTATTCTAATATTTCCAGGTGGACAAATCCAGAACAAAGAAAAACCAGTGGTCATAGTTGATATGAGGGAATTCAGATCTGACCTACCAGCGCTTCTGCATAAGAAGGGTATCAATATTGAACCAGTCACTATAACTGTAAGGAATAAGAATTTTAACATGCCTTTTATTTTTATGGCCTCGTTTGCCGCGTTTTGGGGCCTCTGGTTACCTCACTCACCCAACGAAACGCAATGCAAGCATTGCTTTACGCTGGTTTTCTGTGAGGCATCACTCCGGTCAAGCCGGCCCAAGCGTGCCGAAGCATGAGTCTCCCACGATTTAAACTAGCCATAAATTTACAAGTTTCTCGTTGCTGTATCTTTAATTTACAGACACAACAAACAACTTTTTAGTTATTCTTATTATGGCGCGTACCGACGCACGCTTTCTATTCGCGAGATTTCCTACAGGTTATTGCAAATTGGGTTCTATTCTAATGACATTAAACTTTAAAATCTTCATTATGTAGACTTCGCCGTGGCTACGCGTTGGCTGCGCTTACGTTCTATAAGGTTTATGTTATTGGAATAGAACCCAAATTGCAATAACCCGTAGGAAATAGAAATCGTCCGTCGGTACGCGCTCTTCTTCTTTCTACCTTTCTAACCTTTGGCCCAAGATTTGAGAACAATAGTTTATTTGAAATATTACCCCAAAACACCTCCAAAGATGTATTTAGATTTTCCTTTTACGAGTATAGTAAATTTTAACAAAAAAATGATACAAAAAAATCTGATCAAAAAAAGCTGATTATGTCACAGCTCAGGTAATATTTAGTTAACTCAATACATGTTTGTTGGTATCGTCGTTTGACTAGGCAGTCAAATATCCCATAGTCTTTAATTTCGTTTAGGCGCGATTGGTCTAATGATGAAAAAAATACAAATTGGTGATTGGTCCAATTCGCGATTGGGCCAAAATAAAAGTAGGTCCAAAATTACTATAAGATCATTTATTTCTATTTATTTGAATTTAGTTTAATTTTGGAAATACTTTTATCTTGACCCAATCGCGAATTGCACCAATCGTGAATTTGTATTTTTTTTCATCATTGGACCAATCGCGAAAATCGCGTTTAATTTGTTTTTGTAGATCGGGGACTATATTCTCACGCCAGACATCTGCGTTGAGAGGAAATCTATATCGGACTTGATTGGCTCGCTGAACTCTGGTCGACTGTACACGCAGTGCACCCAGATGTGTCGGAACTACAGTCGGCCGGTGCTCCTCATAGAGTTCGACCAGAACAAGCCCTTCAACTTGCAGGTACCTACAATTATTTAAGAAATAGGTCTTATTATGAAACATGGTAAAATCATATAGTAATCAACAATTATTAAATTAATCTATACTAATATTATAAAGCTGAAGAGTTTGTTTGTTTGTTTGTTTGAACGCGCTAATCTCCGAAACTACTGGTTCGAATTGAATAATTCTTTTTGTGTTGGATATTTGTGAAGGCTATAGGCTATATAACATCACGCTACGACCAATAGGAGCAAAGATATAGTGGTAAATGTGTAAAAAACGGGAGAAATTATTTCATCTTACGGGAACTACGTGGGTAAAACCGCGCAGAACCGCTAGTATAAAATAAATGATTAAATTGAATCCAATTGACAAATGTTGAATGGTGTAAATTACACTGTGTCTTAAATTCTAGAGGGTTAAATGTTATAATATGAGTTTAGGACTGTTTCCCAAACAAATAAACTAGTTACTATAGACATTCTATTATTATAATATACTAGCTACAACTTTGTCCTCATACTGACTTCCTTAAAAAAACACAATCTGGCAACGCTGCCGGAGACTTGAATCCATATTATGACTCACGACATAGTGTGTTCAATTTTACTTTGTTTTAGGGCCATTTCGTGGTTTCCACAGACATATCAAGATCAGATATTCAGCAGAAACTTCAACTGCTGACGATACACTTTCCTCGCTTGAAACTCGTGTGGTCGCCCAGCCCGTATGCCACTGCTGAACTGTTTTATGAACTCAAAGTAGGTTTCAAACATTTTATGTTGCCTAATGGTGCAATAAATTTTAATGTGAGGTTGGAAGTGCGATTTTTACGACATCCTTTTGCGGTAAGCGTATTGTGGTATGGTAATACATATAATATATCTATCCTATTTCCCTTGGCCACGCACACGATAGCTTCAGAACGACTTTTGATGAATATTTTTGTGTAAGTCAGAGTGGGTCCCTTCCCTGGATGGTTTATATGCAGAATTAGACCCGATAGGTGGCGCTGTTGTCTGTTGCAGGACAACGTCTGCCCGGGCAACTAGTTTAACCTCTTAAGCCAATAAAATAAAACACAATTGATTTATAATTGTTACAGTGCCTATTGAAACCGCGCGGTGCTCGACAAATTAAAATATAATAAAACTGGCGACCCGCCTCGACAAAAACCTTCCTCTTGAATCACTCTATCTATTAAAAAAAAACCTCATCAAAATCCGTTGCGTAGTTTTAAAGATTTAAGCAGACATAGGGATATAGGGACAGAGAACTTTGTTTTATACTGTGTAGTGATCATACTTTACTCTTACAGCAAGGTAGAAAAAACCCTAATGTTGCAGAAGCTTTAGCACTTAGTGGCGAAAACACTGCAGATGATATGAACTACGAAAGATATAACGTGTTAGTCCACGATTTTGTTCAGAAGCTTCCGGGGGTAACTTCGAAGAATATATCAAGAATTATGAACAAAGGCGTATCGTTAGAACATTTAATAAGTTTAACTCAAGTAAGTACCTACATAGGGGATCAATGTTCCCACCCCCACATCTAAGGCTTCCTTGACAAATCTCATAATAAAATTGATATTATCCTAATTTCTTAGTTCTACCCTACCGACATTACATTTTTCATCACTCATCGTCACTACAATTTAGTAGATAGTAGTATGTTTACAAAAAGATTTCTCGAGCACGACGTTTACCTGTCGAAGTCATATAATTTGCAAAGTTATCCAAGGAGTCATGCTTTAAATGAGCTACACTACATGTTGTGCTTTTTAGTGTTTAGCGTTTAGTTTATAAAGCCTACCCAAGGTATCCCCACCACGAAATGTTTCTCTATAGTCCGTGCGAAATAGATCTGGAAAAAAGTGCATTGACCCAACCTCTACTACATTTCACAAAACATTTACGTAATTTATCGCTCGTCATACAAACTCTCGCTAACTTGTCGCTAATCATGACGCGACACGCGTTTCATAATACGTCGGACAAATGTAAAAAGTGTAACCTCGAAAGTCGCACTTTATCAGGATTTTTTTTTGGTTAATGACATTATTATTATTTTGACATTTATTATTATTACAGAAGGTTGATATGGTTGTTAAATACATATATATAATCTCACGCCTTTTTATCCCCGAGGGGGTAGGCAGAGGTATTCCATTACTGGATATACCCAGATTTCACGAGATATATTGGACCCCTAAACGTGATAGGTGGTGAGCCTATCGCCGGACCGGGTCTGTTTACACATGTCTCAGAATTAATTCTGAGACCTGCGGGTTTCCTCACGATGTTTTCCTTCACCGTCGAGCTAGTGATAAATATGTACGTAAGTTTTTGAAAAACTCATTGGTACATGCCAGGATTTGAACCCGAGCCTCACTGATTTTCGGCCGGCTCTTTAACCGTCCGGGCTATCACTGCTCAAATAAATATATAATTCCGCAATTTTCAGTATTTTTGATATAATTGAAGATTTAGTTACTTTAAATAAATATTTTGTAAATGTAGTCCTCAATTCTATATACGTAGTTCAATATAGACTGTAAAATACTTTATTACATAATAGTAATTAACAATTGTATTTTTGAGACTCAAAAATTTAATATTTTAAGTTACGCGCATTCGTTGGCAACCGTCCTGGGGCCAGGGGTACGCCACTCGGTCGCAGTGTAGTCAGCCTTAGGTTTAACTGTAGTTCTATAATTTTTTTCAAACTCGCAATTTTTAGTACACAGGCTTAGATTACGTGTCTTTTTTGTTTTTAATTCCTTCCCCATAATGTATTTTATTTAAATCTACAATAAAATACCCGGCCAGACCAAAAGTTCTGAGAGTGAAATATCTGATACTGATGTCATCGGGGATAGTGCAGATGATAAAAATTATTTGTCCAAAATACTGCCCATTAATTTGTGAGAAAACTCAACCAATCTACATATTATACACTTCTACACTAATATTATAAAGAGGAAAGATTAGACATATCTAATGCCGTTCAGGCTCAAAGCGTTCAGGACAACTATCAGGAATAGGTAATAACATCACTATGTAGAAAAGTGCTTATATTCCATTGAGGAGTTTATTTTGATTAGTATGCTTATTTCTGTTCTTGACTAATTTGATTGGTTTAAAACAATAAATATATATAATAGGTAAATACGTAAGTATTATTATTTATTTTTATTGAAGAGTTATTTTTACATTATATTTAGTTGACATATAAAATTTATAATTGCTTGTGTTAAATTGTTTTTTTTTTTATGTTTGATATTTGAATACTAAGTAGATTGTTTATGAATAGATACTAATACTAATGTACAACCCCACATAAATAAATAAATATTTATTCCAATTGAGAAGCTCTATCTCATAATCTAATGTCATTTAAAAAATGTTTGTCACATCTGGCAAGGTCATTTGCTCACCCCGCCTTCTACTGCGATACGTAAGGTAAGACGTATTTGCGATACTTGTCATAGACATTGGAGCGTATCGTTTGCAAAAATAGTGTACATTGGTAGAGAGGCGTCAATGCACTTTTATCCAGATCTATTTCGCACGGACTATAGTTTTGTGTATTTTTCGGAAATAAATATATTTTCTTTGTTACTTACCTACATCTGTGCCAAACCCCTACTCAACAAAAATCCTGGTACTAACTGCTAAGCTTTTTCAAGATACTCCTGCCCAACTCAATTGTCTATAATATATAGATAAGATATAATGTACATAGTTACCATTACAACATTAAATATATGTTTTTTTCTTTTCAGGAAGAATTAACTAAAACAATAGAAAATAAAAATGAGGCTGAGACTTTGTATTCTATATTGCATGTTCAAGCAAATCCGACAAACACCACTAATAAAGATGAGAAACATTTTGGAAAGAAAAAATATGGGGGTAAATCCTTCAGGGGAGGAAGATAACAGCAAAATATGTAATAAATATAAGTTTAATTTATTTTACTCAGTTTAAGGTTCACAATTCGTATAAATTAATTTAAAACCAGTATAGAATTTTATTCGTTTTTTAGCATTCAATGTAGAAAAGTTCCCTAAATTATAAATTTTACCTCAAAAGTATTTTAACGCCAAATACCTAAAACAATAATAAACACTGCTTTATGTAACTAAAAAAGCGCCAGGGACCTAGAACAAACAAAACTTACCTTAAAACTCCTCGCAACTCTATAATACTTCTACTATGTCTATAAAAGTCTAATGATTATGAATAAATAACCACATTGTCCTTACATTATCAAAATCTGAAGTGATTACGTACAGTCAAGAGCAAGTCAAGCTTGACACTACCAGTTTAAGCTGAGCTCTGATTTTACTGCGCGCCATAGAATACAGGGCCGGGTCAAAGTCCAAAGTGTCAAGCTTAGCGTGCTCTTGACTGTACTAAAGAAATTGATATTTTAATAGTATCTATAATTTTTATTGATCATATATGGGTACATTACACAAAAAAATATGTTGAATTGAATACAAGTTGAACATTATATTCATGAATATGACACTACCAAAATTATAATATCAATAAATATTATAGTGAGAGCCCAGGCTTGTCAGACCTTCGTCATTTTGTAAAACCTCAAAGTTTGTCTGTGTATGTTCCTACTACAGGTGTAAACGATCCCCGAATATGAAGTTTGGGTAACGGTTCCTTTGGAAGTTATCAAGCAGTAAAGATCCATAAGGTTGCACCTCAAATTCGTCAAAGTTTAAAACCCAGTTTTTATATATTTTATTCGGATTAATATTAGAAATCACGTCGTCCATTGTCAGACACTTGGTGCGGTGGAAACCCCCTGTCAGACCCTTGAATCATGGTGAATTGAGGGTATACTTTCATGACATGAGTTCTGCCCACATATAGCTACTAGGCCAAGTTTGATGTCATTTTCATATAATTTAAGGATGAGGAATTCATTTCTGGAATAAACTTTTTATCAGTCCATAGAAAAAAACGGAGTAACTTATAAAAAACCAAAATGTTGAAACTATTTTTTTAAGAATTTCGTCGCTCAGAAGTACACTATAACGATTAAGACTAAATAAAAAATATTATCTTATAGCTCCTTTATTGCACAATATAAAAAGTATCATTTCAATAACATCGTCAAAGTATAGAAGTGTAAAAAAAATTATCAATAAGTATATCAATTCACCATGATTCAAGGGTGTCTGACAGGGGGTTTCCACCGCACCAAGTGTCTGACAATGGACAACGTGATTTCTAATATTAATCCGAATAAAATATATATAAAAACTGGGCTTTACACTTTAACGAATTTGAGGTGCAATTTTATGGACCTTTGCTGCTTGATAACTTCCAAAGGAACCGTTATCCAAACTTCATATTCGGGGATCGCTTACACCTGTAGTAGGGACATACACATACAAACTTTGAGGTTTTACAAAATGACGAAGGTCTGACAGGCCTGGGCTCTTGGGATATTAGTTATCATATACAACTACATAAAATTCATACTCAATGAAAGTACAACACAACCAAAACACAAATTTATAAATAAATAGTTAACATAAAACTAGTTTCACTAGTTTCTTAAAATAATTTTTATAATAATTACCTACATGCTACATGTCAAAATATATCGATACTAATATTATAAAGAGGAAAGATTTGTATTTTTTTATGTTTGTTAACAATAAATATAAAAACTGGACCGATTTTAAAAATTCTTTCAACAATGGAAAGCTAGAAGATCCCTGAGTAATATAGGCTATATTTAATGCCTGTATTCCCACGGGAATGAGAACTACGCGGGTGAAACCCCGCAGATCCGCTAGTATAATATTTTATTAACAGGGTAGATGACTGAATCGCAATTAAATTCAGAGTTGCCATCATTGCATAGTATAAAATATTCCGTGTCAGTCTGTGTGTATATCCGCAATCCCCTAAATCACGCAACTGATTCTGATGCGGTTTTCACTTAAGGAAAGAGTAATAAAAGAGGAAGATTTTTGTATATCATACTAAGCGACCCATAGCAAGCGACGATGCTATTTCGCTAGTTATGAATACATTAAAAATAATTAGGCGCACAATGCCACATTCGCAAAATGACACATTGACGCAAAATGCACATTATCAAAATGTCACACTAGCAAAATGCCACACTATCAAAGTGCCATATTATCAAATTAACAAGAATAAAAAATAAACATTTGAGAATGTAACATTGTGAGAAAATGGCATTTGCTAATGTGACGTTTTGCTAATGTGACATTTTGCGATGTGGCGTTTTGATAATATTATGACATTTTGCGATGTGGCGTTTTGATAATGTGACAATTTGAGAATGTGACATTTTGCGAAATTCCAATGTGTCCATTAAAAAATATCTTAAAACATCAAAAGTTTCAGCTCGTCGGTGGAGATGGGCTGCTGTTTACATTTAGCCAATCCTCATGGACGAGTTTAGTGTGCCTTGTTTAAATTGACATTTCAAAGTGTATTTTTATACCTACTGAAATAAAAGAATTTTGACTTTGACGTTGTTTGAAAAAATTACACTATTTAATTCTAAAATGATGATGACTCGTCATAGTTTAATATTCACTATATTTTCCACAACAAATCGTTTTGACAGATGATAAAAAAAACTTAATTTGATTATGCAGTCATCTACCCGTCTTACAAGTAATCATAAAACAGTTTATCACGAGGCCGATTGAAATCCAACAAATTTCGAGTTTTCAAATAGTAGGTTTCTGTCGTAAGACCTGTGCCAGCCAACAGACCATGACGCCAGTGCACAAGAGCATTGCACATATAATCAGAGACACATAACGATGACGTCACTCACGGTATTGATGATTCTTGTCGGTTAGGGGTACGTAAATAACGCTCATCAGTTTCTTGACTGTCGTAGTACCATCAGCTGCCTTGTCAACCTACAATATAATACGAGTATATGTACTATTGGAAGAATTGTCGCTTGTAAGCTCAAGTTTAATTACCCCGACCCTAATTAGAGTTACACAATGAGAAGCCAGTAACACCGTCTTTTTTTCTATGTCGATCCATTCATCGACACTAAATGGTCATAAACATGAAAGAAACACTTTTTTGTAATTGTCATTGTTACTATAAGTGAGGGCTTTGTCGTCACGGGGTGGGAAAAGATAGTTGCTCGCTAAAATGACACTTAAGTGTATCAGGCAGAACTTTTACTAATAGTACATCACGTATTTTCTCTTTTAGAATTAAAAAAACAATTTGGATACTTTTTTTTGCATGCGGGGAAAATGCCTTACGCATACATGGTGGTAGCGGGGACGACAACTAGGTTACGTCAGACTAAAAACACCCTATGCTGTTTCGGCTCTGACGCAGAATGTGCACTTCGCAAAATGAGCACTCGACAAAAAAGGGGCACTTCTCATAATGTGCACTTCGCAAAATGAGCACTTCTCATAATGTGCACTTCGCAAAATGAGCACTTCGCAAAATGTGCACTTCGCAAAATGTGCACTTCTCAAAATGCGCACTTTTCTAGGGTATAAGCCAATGGTTAGTAACATTATGAAAACAATATGATTTGTATTTAAAATAATATAAACCCTTTTACAAGTAAAGGGTATACAGATACTTTAAACGTAATGGAATTAGTAAAAACTACTTTGTAAAAGTTTTTATTTTAAATGCAAATCATATTATTTTCATATTGTTACTAACCATTGGCTCATACCCTAGAAAAGTGCGCATTTTGCGAAGTGCACATTATGAGAAGTGCTCATTTTGCGAAGTGCACATTAAGAGAAGTGCCCCTTTTTTGTCGAGTGCTCATTTTGCGAAGTGCACATTCTGCGTCAGAGCCGCTGTTTCCACCGGGAAACAGTTTCTTTCGTGACTCGGCCGGCTATGCTCTCCCCCCATCGGATCACCAGGCGCGGGTTATCCCCCACCACGCTTGCTACCCCTCTTTCTCCTACTTTTGGGCATGATCGATTGCCGGGCCTGTTAGTCAGCAAAGTTAGTTCGCCTTCATTCACCACATTTCATTGACAGGCCATAATCAGCCCTGTAAATTTGGATACACTAAATATGGTTATAATCTGACCGTGACTCAAGCTAGCCACATCTGCCCCCTGATTGAGTGTCATTTCGGCTTTATTTTAATTTAAATCTACGAGGCAGGGACGCGGTATCAAGTTATTTTTAAACCGACTTTAACATAGGAGGTTTCTCAATTCGACCGTTTTTTTATGTCGTTTATGAACTGATTTTGATCATTCTTTTTTTGTTGGAAAGGTATGATGGTACCATGATAAGGAAACCAGGATCTGATGATGGCATCCCAATCGAGGTCAAACGAGGGCAACGTAAATTCTTTCCTACGATATAAAGGGTTAGGCGCATTATGTCCAATTCGCAAAATTTCCAGTGGGCTCAAAATGTCCAATACTGTTCAAATCTTAAATTGTCCAATTAGAAATTTGTCCAATTCGTAAATTGTCCTAACATTGTGAGCATCTGACATTTTGAGCCCACTAGACATTTTGCGAATTGGACATATTGCGCCTAACCCGATTTAAATTGTTAGAAATTGCATTGTTAAGAAATTTGTATATGTAATTAAATAACCTGTGTAAGATGCTGTTCACCTCCTTCCGGTCCAACTGGAACGATCAATCTTCCTCCTGGCTTCAGCTGGTCAATTAACTGTAGAGATGACATTGTATTTAAACAAGATTTGTATTTAATTTTAATACTTACATAAACATCTGACATTGGAATAACGTAATTTTCAATCAGTTATCAGTCTTACCATGGAGTGAATAATTTTTTTTAAATTCTACCTACTGCATATATAACAGCGGTTATTTATTG
Source organism: Ethmia dodecea (assembly GCA_963855545.1). NCBI lineage: Eukaryota > Metazoa > Arthropoda > Insecta > Lepidoptera > Depressariidae > Ethmia > Ethmia dodecea. Next base: position 15,390,549 of record OY979443.1, on the reverse strand, counting down.
TAGTCAGTGTACAGTTAAAAGCACATGAAACTTTACACTTGTAGTGCGAGTCTGACCTGTAAGACGATTGTAATAAGAATGGTAGAAAGTCGAAAACTAATATTATAAAGAGGAAATATTAATTGTATTTTTGTTATGAATAAACTCAAAAACTAACATGTGCTATATTTTATTCCCGTATTCCTAAGGGAACGGAAACCCCGCAGAACGACTAGTGGTTAATAATAGGATCTATTATATAGGAATAATTATATAATAGGAACAAACTAACAGCTTGTGGTAGAGTAGGGGCGGCAGCTCCAACATGAATAGCGTTAAATGGAGCCTCCTCTGGGTAACCCAATCGACCATCGCCAGCTGAAATTTGAATAGAATAAATTTAAATTTTACACGGCATAACAAAAAGATACAATTATCTTTACGCAAAATAGGCGCAGAAAAGACGTTACTATACCATACTAATTGTACAGATTTAAAAAGAAAACTGACACATAATATAATAATTAACCGATAATTAATAATCAACTAAAATACTAAGTACAGTAGAATCCCGATTATCCGATTTGATTATCCGAACATCCGATTATCACGACTCATTGATCGAGCTTTTGAAGCTTTAGATGTTGCTTTTAAGTGGTTTGAAAGACAGGACGAATCGGATCCCATACAGTTGTTACAACTGAAGCATATCACGGACTTGGCCGCAAAGTTCGTTTTTGAAATATATAGGTATTATCTAAACGACGCATGTAAAACCCATTACATAATAAAAAAATATTAAAATTGAAATGTTGGTTGATTTGCTTTAAAATTGATTATCCGGATTTTCGATTATACGGAAGACCCCTGGTTTTATTTGATCCTGATAATCGGGATTCCACTGTAGTCATAAAAAATCTAGTTAGGAGCACTTATCATGAGTTTCAAACATGTTTTCAGGCAAATTCTTACACTATCAACCTATGACCCACTCCACTGAGCTTTATTTTATTGCATCATTTCTGTGAGAATAACAACCACAATCCCTACATAAATATTCTTCGCATTTTTCCCTTGTTATAAACTTTTTTAAATCATTTTACCTATCAGTTTAATCCGACCCGAGGACAGTAGTTGTGGGTTATCACTCTTGATATTCTTGGTGGCGAGTGTTATCAACTCCTGTATGTGATCTATGCCAATCACCCTGCCTTGCTCTCCCAACATCATGGCCATGCATGCTGTGAGGTAACCGGAGCCTGATCCCACATCTAACGCCTTCTCTCCAGGTATTAATTGATTTTTCAACTTTTCTAATGCATGAGCATGCTAAAAAAAAACAAGAAAATTCTTGTTTCACTAGAGAAAATATCACTAGCAGGCGCCCAGCCGGCGTTGCCAGCGAGAATCCCGCTTGTACCTGTTCTCATGGAAATTAGCAGTAGCAGAAATAAATTAAAATGTGGCTAGTTATTGGCAAATAAGTTGTAATGGCATGCATATATATAAAAGTTCAGAAGTCTTACTCGATGCTTATTGAAAAGTTAACTTGACTGTATTTCACTATCAAGAGTGTTTGGTCTATGTAAGATTATTATCACTTCAGAGATACCATAATTTTGACCATTCATAAAATAATTATTACAAAATTACCATATGGGGTGCACTAATTGTAGCAGAGTATCCAATTGACTGTGGTGAATCATGGTACGGATTAAAGGAGCAGTAATTCTGACGATCAACAGCATTCATTGCATTAGAAACAGCATCCGACTTGATGATCCCATTGGCTGAAATAAATTTAATATCATTATGACCGCACCATGTACATTAAATTTTATTGTTGTTAAATCAAACCATACCTCGTAGGTTTCGCACCAAGTCGGCGTTAGTCTTGCCATGACTTCTCCATGCCATGGTTGCGATAATCAAGCAGACTGCTGGTAAAATAAGCATACAGTGGAAATGTTCATGAACTCTTGATACCTACTTGGCTACTTAACTAGATCAGCTAATGAGTTTTGGAGGGTCTAAACACTCTAGATAATGGATAGCTGACAAAATAATCACTAGAGTGAAGAATAGATTTACAAGGATTTATTCAGTTTTGTTTCTTTTCAGATTCCCAAACCAAATCCCAATTATCCCAAGTTTTTGAGGTTTTTTTTTTTTTGTTGTTTCACCCCTTACAGGGTAGGCAAAGGCATTACGCCATGCAGCCTCGTCATTAGTTAATGATATCCTTATGTAAATGGCTCTGCTTCAGAGTCCATGCACAAAAATACAGTGTCTTTAACACTTTCTACAACCCTAACGTGCCCTAACTTGGTTATCAGTAAAATGATAGCACTTTTACTGACGACTTTATTGTGACTTTTTGAGGCAATCCAAAAATGTCCATAACTCGCATTTTATCGAATTTCCCATTCACTGCACACCTTCACGGTCACTTGCCACATAATAAACTATCACTATTATGAGTCAAAACCCGAAATACACAGCAAAATGAAAATTAAACAAAAAACATGACGTCCCTCTTCGGATTCCCGCCAAAAAGCCCAGTTTTTGAGGTTTTTTGTTTGTCAATGTCAAATTGTCAAGACAAGACAACAATAGGGATGGCAGAGTGCAACAAATATCGATATTGTTGTTGCAGTGTAATCGAGTTTGTTTTGGAGTACTTATATACTCTTTGATTTGGCCAGACATGTCGCGACAGCATCACCTTTAGCCTTTGAGTATTAAACCAACCGGAGACGTCACGCGCACTAGTTTCTTTACAAAAAAGTCTGCCAATTTCTGCGGGGGGGACGAGGAAACAATCACAAATAATGTTAAAACAAACGCATTTTTTGACAAAACAATTAAACACTAGCTTGAACTAGGTGCACACAAATACATTCACCAATACAAGCACTCCGTGAACTCAAACAAACTAGTTGTATTTAACCGTTATGCTCAAAGACCGACACGTTTTTTTGGCAGAGGGGAACGCCTGTCAGTGGCGTCTCCGGTTGGTTTAATACTCAAAGCCTTTAGCCAAATCTAAAAATGTAGCCGTAGCAGATAAAGCATTTAACCAATAAATTATCCAAGCTGTAACATAACTGACCTTATATTGAATGAAGAAAATTAAATAAAATACGTGAGTGAGATAACATTATTGGATTACCTCAAGAAATCAGATTGCAATCTTCAGTAACGAGCCATTTACACGAAGGCAATCCACTAAGACAATCCACTAAAACTGCATACAAAAAAAAAACCTGAGGACAATGGAATGGATTGTCCTCATGTTTTTTTGTATGCAGTCTTAGTGGATTGTCTTAGTGTATTGCCCTCGTGTAAATGGCTCGTTAAAGTTGAATACTTAATATAATTGTCTTTGGATGACCAAAAAAAGACAAGGAATGTTTTGAATAAACTTTATTTTTGTGCGTGGTCCTTATAGTAGAACCATTTAGTGCATTTTAATCTAAGAAAATCATAAAAATGGCGTTTTGCTGGAGCTGACGAAGCACTCACCAGAAGGTGAAGGTGCTAACAAGCTAACTTTGCAAGTTTAGGATATCCTCCTTCATAACTTTTCCATTATGCTTAGCACGCTAACTATTTTCCCGCTCTCACCTGTCACCTTAGCCACAAAACAGTATTAAGATGACGTCACATAGATGAGATCAGTGTTGCCAACTTAGCTACTTTATAGCTAGATCTAGCTATTTTTGGGTATCAGGCAGCTACAATTTACAAAATCTTGTAGCTACATTTTTTAGCTACTTTTTCTAGCTACTTTTACTCTTTTACAAGATGTGAGTACTTTCCTTAAATTGTACCTAACCGTGGCTGGCTTATGTATTTTATTACTAATGCCTGGATAAATGAAGGGGATAAACATATTTCTTCGTTTAAAACTTATATTGCGTTCTGCTTTGTCTTAATTTATAAATTTAAAATTATTGCTCGATGTTTTAATAATCTGAAAATTGATTTACCTATGAAAACATACACGTAATCTGCTTACTTTACCTAGTTTATAGTGTTAGCTACTTCTAGCTACTTTTTTGTGTCAACAAATCGAGCAATCTGACTACTTTTCGCAAGATGTCTAGCTACAAGGTAAGGGTAGCAGTTGGCAACACTGGATGAGATACGTCATCATAATACTGTTTTGTAGCCAGTGTTGCCAACTTAGCTACTTTCTAGCTAGATCTAGCTATTTTTGGGTGTCAGGCAGCTACAACTTAGAAAATCTTGTAGCTAAATTTTTTAGCTACTTTTTCTAGCTACTTTTACCCTTTTACAAGATGTGAGCACTTTCGAGACTTTATAGTAGGGTATCAGCCCTTAAATTGTACCTAAACGTGGCTGGCTTATCTATTTTATTACTAATACCTGGATAAATGAAGGGGATAAACAGATTTCTTCGTTTAAAACTTATTCTGCGTTCTGCCTTGTCTCATTTTATAAATTTAAAATTATTGCTCGCTGTTTTAATAAGCTGAAAATTTATTTATCTATGAAAAAAATACACGTAATATACTTACTTTACCTATTTTAAAGTTTTAGCTACTTCTAGCTACTTTTTTGTGTCAACAAATCGGGCAATCTGGCTACTTTTCGCAAGATGTCTAGCTACAAAGTAAGGGTAGCAGTTGGCAACACTGTTTGTGGCTAAGGTGAGGTGACAGGTGAGAGCGGGAAAATAATTAGCGTGCTAAGACTGCTAAGCCTACATATGTCTAGGGGTGTCCACTTAGAAAATACATCGATGTTTTTTTTCGATGCAATACATCGAGACTGTACATCGATGTTTTCCGATATATCGGATAGAAACATCGATGTTTTTTCAACATCGAGTATTTTTACCTGTTACCAACAAAAAAAATACTTTTCATGCAAACCCGCGTTGATTCAGTTGTTGTTAATTAAAAAATAAAGCAATGAGAGAACATTCTTTGTTTTTATTAGAAAAAGTACAAACAAAATACAATAGATATAATACAATACACTGTTTATTTATCTTCTTGGTTGTCGACAGTAAAATGATAGTAACTTTTACCAAAGACTTGATTGTGACTTCTTGAGGCAATACAAAAATGTCCATTCCACGCAAAGAGATTAAAATATAATAGGACATAGAGGGGGCATGAGGAGGTATTGGGAATATTTTCATACAAAACGTATAAGCATGTTTGAAGCTCAAGCGTCATGTCAGTTAGTATGAACGCGAGCTGTCATTCGGTCGAAATTGTACTAGACTTATTCCACTTGGAAAAACTTTTCGGCTTCAAATTTTCCTTGCTTTGTCCCCTCTATGCCCTATGATATTTTAATCTCTTTGATTCCACGCATTTTATCGAATTTCCCTTATTCGATGTTTTATGAAAATACATCGATACATCGAGTAAATCAATACCTTTTCAAAACATCGGATTGATTCGATGTATCGTATTGTAAACATCGAGTGAATTCGATGCATCGATGTATATCGAATATCCCTACATATGTCTAGTTCGTCAAAAAAATCTAAAGTATGATATCAGTCATCCGTGAATCGATTAATAAAAATATATTATTTTTCACATCCCTACAATTGAATTACTAAAAAAAACATTTCATCCAAAACAAACAGCTGATTTAATACTAGATAAAAAAACAACGAAAGCATCCATTGTCTAAAATCATGGTATGTGATGGTCCTGATCCTCCTGAGAACAATCCCCACGACCTTCCTCCACCCCCTAGGCACGATCTCATGATGAACGGTCCCCAGGCCGAGGATAGCGATGACGAACACAACGAGCACTTTGGATACCAGCCTCTGGCCCAGGGTCCTGACACTGCGCTATCCGACCACGATAACAGTGATGAAGACGGAGAGGTAGGTAATGTTGAGGGTTTTGTATATTTTTTTTGACTGCCTACACTATCATGTGGGTGGAAGAATGATAGATTCATCTCGTATTATTGATCCATCGAGTTTTATCCACCTACAATGAAAATCTGTTATGATTTCTGCCTACCCGACGTGAGCGTAGGTATGTATTTTGCGTATTTTTAGACCCTTAGACCTGAAAGGTGTACAGCCGATCAAGAGTCCATGGTGCTGTGCTATGTATGATACATGCCTTACAAATTATTTTGAGAAGCAGGCTCTATGTTCTATGTTAGGGGGTTTGGTTTCCGCACTTAGTCCTGAAGTGGACCATTGTACATGAGCCATGGCGGCCGGTTACTCCAACCATCCTACCTCCTTCCAAAAGCAGATCAAACTTCCGAGTCTACTCAGGACGTCCGCAAGGGATTCTGGTGTTCCAAGAATCTCCTTGCGGATCTGGGCAACGCCAACGCACTCAAGGAGCACGTGCGCTACCGTCTCCTCCGCCTCCATGCACGCTCTGCATAGGGGGCTGTCTGTGATACCTAAGGTGTGTAAGTGTTTGTTCAGTGAGCAGTGTCCGGTTATGGTCCCCGACACCATTCTCAGGCTGTCCCTGTCCAGGCGCAAAAGGCGCTTGGTCAGTTTCTTATTCAAGGATGGCATTGCCACCTTGGATTGCCTACATCCTGGCGTCGAGGCCCACCAAATCTCCGCTTGAGTTTGAGTGTGTTCCCTTAACCAGCTCCTGAGCTGGTTAAACGGGATGGGTACAATGGGTTCGGGTCCGATGGGCTTAGTGTCAGAACCCCTCCTGGCTAGTTCGTCCGCTGCGTCGTTTCCACGTGAGCCGCTGTGCCCTTTAATCCATTGTAGTGTCACTATGTTGTGGTTTAGTACCGTAACGCGTTCTAGTGCATTATGGCACTCCAATATGAGTCTCGAGGTGATCTGGTTTTTCTTTAGGGATTGAAGGACTGAGGCACTATCAGAGAGTATGCGGATATGAGTATCCGTGACTTCTCTGGCCTCTATGGCGTGTACTGCCTGGATGATGCCCACACATTCTGCTTGGTAAACAGTGTTGAGCATTCCTAGTGGTCTGGATATTCTGATGTTGAGATCATCTGAGTAGACTCCGACTCCAGTTCCAGTGTCGGTTTTTGATCCATCAGTGTAGATCCTTAGCTCTTTTGGACCTGGGTGATCATACAACTCCGCTGTGAGCTCCACGTTGTAGTGTTTTACAAAACAGTGCGTTTTCTGGGTTCTATCGCTCGGTGATGCCATCATCGGGTGTCGCGAGAGGGCATCCTCTTTTATGCGCGTGTGCCTGATTCTGGAGTCCTTGCTTAGGGTACCGGACAGCTCCAGCCTTAGTGTTGCTAGGGTTGCTTCCTCCCTCACTACAAGATGTAGGGGTGGCAAACCCAGCATCACCTGTAGGGCAGCCGTGGGTGATGTTCTCATGCTGCCGGTAATTGCTACACAGGCAAGTCTTTGTAGCTTCTCGAGGTCCTTCTGGGCTGTGCTCATGTTGGTCCTGGGCCACCATACTAAAGAGCCGTATGTGATAATTGGTCGGATAACTGTGGTGTATAGCCAGTAGGTGATTTTGGGGCTTATGCCCCAGTTCCTACCTAGTAGCCTTTTGCATTGCCATAGGGCCATGCTAGCTTTTGTTGTGATATGTTCGGTGTGTTTTGCCCAGTTCAGCTGTTTGTCCAAAAAGATGCCCAGGTATTTGGATTCAGTTGATAGGGCTAGGGTGGATCCAAAGAGAAGCAGGCTCATTATTAACATGGCTATTAGGTACTGATAATACTAAAAACAACTTTTGTAGAAGCTGTTGCCGTGTAATCTTTCAATGATGTATTTGAAATGATATTTATTAAAAAGATTATTAGGTACTTGTATTATATACATATACACACTTTGGCATTCAAATGTGTACTGAATTATATAAATAAGTAAAATACTGATGAATCATAATATGATTATGCATGGTTGACTTTATGTTGACAGGCCTGTTGGTCCTGGGTTGATTCTCACTCGGGGCCAACATTTATGTACATAAACATGTCTGCTGAGTTCTATATTTAAGTATTTTCATTACTTGCTTAGTACCCTACTCATAGTACAGGCTCTGCCTAGTTTGGGAATAAATAACTGTGTGAGTTATGTTATGTCCCACAATTTATTTTTATTATGGCTGTTGCCATTATATGGCTATAATTCTTGCAGGTTGATAGTCATCAAGATCGCAATGACATGCCAACAATAGAGCCTATGGACGCTTTCCTGACTAGAGAGGTTTGGAGCTCACCACGCCCCACGGACCCCATCCAGATGGATAATGAAAGAGCCCAGCAGGTGAATTTACCCAAGCTGTTTAAGTTTAAGGGACCCTATTACCCTCCGCAGTCCACCTGTCTTTGGGATGTGTCTCATGAACGGTAATAGGTAGACTTTAAAGAATGCATATTTCTATAGCCGCTATCTACACTAATATTGTAAAGAGGAAAGATTTTTGTAAGTTTGTAACGAATATACTCAAAAACTACTCGACTGATTTCAATTATTCTTTCACCAATGGAAAACTTACTTTTCTGTAATTAAAATTGGCTATATGGGCCGAATCAAATGAGCGCGCGGTACCGCGCGGCGACGCGCGGTGCAAACATTCACATGACAGAAAATGTACGCTAGATTTTGAGCGCGGGGCCGCGCTGCAGCTGTGCCGCGCGGTTGCGGGCGGTCTTGTAGACATTATGCAGTGTTTATCTAGGTTTTGTAGTCTAAATTGAAGAGGTTCCCATCCCCTTAGGTTTATTTTATTTAAATCATTTTTATTGTGCGGTGGTACAGAACTCTTAGTGTGCAAGTCCGACTCGGGCTAGGCCTAGGCTGGGCCCATTTTTATTTAGGTTTTTTCATTTCATTATCTTTTATATATTAATGACTTACTTATCTTTTTATATCTAGTGGTAGATAGCCTTATCAAAAGACTAAATGAAAAAGGCTACTTCACTTTGGGCTACGCTGACGACATAACTATAATAATAAACGACACACACGAAAACACTTTGTGCAACCTCATGCGCCAAGCCTTGAAGGTAGTAGAGGATTGGTGCAAGAAATACTGAAACTAACAGTGAATCCCACTAAAACCGAACTTGTTCTATTCACAAAGAAAAGGAAGCTGGCAACTCTAAAATTGCCGCGCTTCTTTGGATCCACCCTAACCCTATCAACTGAATCCAAATACCTGGGCATCTTTTTGGACAAACAGCTGAACTGGGCAAAACACACCGAACATATCACAACAAAGGCTAGCATGGCCCTATGGCAATGCAAGAGACTACTAGGTAGGAACTGGGGCATAAGCCCCAAAATCACCTACTGGCTATACACCACAGTTATCCGACCAATTATTACATACGGCTCCTTAGTGTGGTGGCCCAGGACCAACTTGAGCACACCCCAGAAGGACCTCGAGAAGCTACAAAGACTTGCCTGCGTAGCAATTACCGGCAGCATGAGAACATCACCTACGGCTGCCCTACAGGTGATGCTGGAGTTGCCACCCCTACATCTTGTAGTGAGGGAGGAAGCAACCCTAGCGACACTAAGGTTGGAACTGTCGGGCACCCTAAGCAAGGACTCCAGAATCAAACACACACGCATAAAAGAGGATGCCCTCTCGCGACACCCGATGATGGCATCACCGAGCGATAGAACCCAGAAAACACACTGTTTTATTAAACACTACAACGTGGAGCTCACAGCGGAGTTGATCATACAACTCCGCTGTTCCAAAACCCAGGTCCAAAAGAGCTAGGGATCTACACTGATGGATCAAAAACCGACACTGGAACTGGAGTCGGAGTCTACTCAGATGATCTCAACATCAGAATATCCAGACCACTAGGAATGCTCAACACCGTCTACCAAGCAGAATGTGTGGGCATCATCCAGGCAGCACACGCCATAGAGGCCAGAGAAGTCACGGATACTCATATCCGTATACTCTCTGATAGTGCCTCAGTCCTTCAATCCCTAAAGAAAAACCAGATCACCTCGAGACTCATATTGGAGTGCCATAATGCACTAGAACGCGTTACGGTACTAAACTGCAACACAGTGACACTACAATGGATTAAAGGGCACAGTGGCTCACGTGGAAACGACGCAGCGGATGAACTCGCCAGGAGGGGTTCTGACACTAAGCCCATCGGACCTGAACCCATTGTACCCATCCCGTTTAACCAGCTCAGGAACTGGTTAAGGGAACACACTCAAACTCAAGCTGAGACTTGGTGGGCCTCGACGCCAGGATGTAGGCAATCCAAGTAGGCTATGCCATCCTTGAACAAGAAACTAACCAAGCGCCTTCTGCGCCTAGACAGGGACAGCCTGAGAATGGTGTCGGGGACCATCACCGGACACTGCTCACTGAACAAACACTTACACACCTTAGGTATCACAGACAGCCCCCTATGCAGAGCGTGCATGGAGGCGGAGTAGACGGTAGCGCACGTGCTCCTTGAGTGCGTTGGCGTTGCCCAGATCCGCAAAGAGATTCTCGGGACACCAGAATCCCTTGCGGACGTCCTGAGTAGACCCGGAAGTTTGATCTGCTTTTGGAAGGAGGTAGGATGGTTGGAGTAACCGGCTGCCATGGCTCACGCACAATGGTCCACTTCAGGACTAAGTGCGGAAACCAAACCCCCTAACATAGAACAACAACATGACTTACTTATAAAGTGATCCACTTGCCCCATAACGACGGGTTTGCTACTTTGTCTAACTATTTTGCTAAATTTAAGTTTAACTTCTAAATATCTGCAACGTCAATGCGTAAGCAGTTATTACTGCAGCAAGTCACAAACATTCATAAAATTTTAAACTACATATGGGTTTGATATTATGTAAACATTCAAAAAACTATAAACAACTTGGTGATTTCAGCCAGGTAGGTAAAACATTTTATTGGAATGTTTGAGTGGCGACCTTATTGCTAAATCAGTGCATTATCAGCAGGAAGCATTTAGCAATTTATGTTAAACACTTGTGGAGCTCTAAGTCGGGTACTAAATTATAAAAGAAATGTTCACCTGTAATGCCCATAATTCCAACTAGTTCTGTTTTCAGGGTTTAACGTGCCTTAGGGCTTCTTGTACATTTTGAGTGTGGTACTCGTTTTGGGTATTGTACCTATATTATGTTTCGAAGCGGATATATTGATTTTTGGTACTTTGTGGTGACAAATTTACCGTATGTGGTAGAGTACCGTCGGTACTTATGTTCTGCTATTTACTTTATGGCTTGGGGTCTTACTTACACCTCTCGCGCCTTATCCACATCCTCCAATCGGTTAATAAATGCTCGTCGGTTTTGGTTCCTCTTAATCTGGCTTTTCTCCAATACATCGACGATCTGATCGATGTAAGTAGATACGCGTCAAATCGATTGTTATAATAATATGTGTTTTATTATTCCAGGTAATGTCTGCCATGGCAAATTTTGCACTACCACAGACGTCAATACCAGACTGGGCCCAGAGCATATCAGAGGAGCAGTGGAAACGAACACTGTCTGACCGGATAGAAAAGATGAAAGAAAATAGGTAATAGACACTTTGACTGGTCCATCTATGCACATCTCCTCAAACACTCAACCTATTAGGAAGCTGAAATTTGAAGTATAGGTGGCTATACAATGGTGTAACTGCTTTATTTTCTGGATATCCACGGAAATGGTAACAAAAGTGCTTGCCGAAGTGGCATTTGCTAGTTATTAAGTTAAACATGTAATATAGGTTTAGTGGAAAGATAAATAAGTAGATCATTATAAATTAATATTATTTTTAATCTGATAATCTTAAAACTATGAGTTAAGGTAACTAATCATTGTAAACATACATAAGCCAAATTAAAGTCTTATCATATTCTCTAACAATTTTTTTAAGTTCAATCAATTAATTCCTTTTACGCACTCAGGCCATTTCTCACAAAACATGTAATGTTGTGCGAACTGTCAACTGTTAACAGTTATGTTTACAACATTTAGGGGATTAGGCGCACAAAATGCCACATTCGCAAAATGCCACATTCTCAAAATGCCACTTTCGCAAAATGCCACATTAACAAAGTGCCATACTTGTTCAACTCCCTTTCTTGTAGTATGTTCGAGTGTGGCATTATGCGAAAATGGCATTTTGAGAATGTGGCATTTTGCGAATGGGGCGTTTTGAGAATGTGTCATTTTGCGAAAATCGAATGTGTCATTTTGCGAATGTGGCATTTTGCGCCTAATCCCATTTAGGACATGAAGATAGAGATCCATGTTATCATATATCTACACAATGGAATTAAAAGCCGAACGGTAATAGAAAAGAAAAGAAAATAGTTTTATTTCTAGAAGAATTACTGTGTACAAAGTTTTAACACAATCAAAACAATTTGGCTGTTACACATAAAAAACACAATGATCAGGGGTCCCCAAACTAGGATTAAGCACCTGTATCTTGGGGAACCATTTACTTTTAGAACCTATGTGTGTGTGAGAGGGTAGTTGTATTTTAATTATTTTGTTCAGTGTTAGTTGATTCGTTAAGATTTGTGGAGGAAAACAAAATAGAAAAAAAAATGTACTAAATTTGTGTAAGTGTATATGTGTGTGACGTTGAGTAGTTTCGGTATATGTTACTATGAAGGTATATAAATAAATTAGTCTGTTAGGAACAGTTTAAGAGAGAATGGATTCTGTACATAATATAGGTAAAATAGGTAATACTTTTTAGTTTCCTACAACATATTATTATCCTATATATATGAAATGACCTAATCTAAAATCCCTTACTGAAAACATTGCGATTTATTTAAATATTTTTTGTCAAAGCTCAAAGGCAAAAATCATTTATTTTCTCTAGGTACAAAAGGTACACTTAGAAAGGTCAATACTATAGTCGTCCATGCAGATTGGCTAAATGTAACCAGCAGCCAATCTCCACCGACGAGTTGCTGGTTCCAAATGCAGTACCCAAATGTAAATCAAAACACCACATAGTTCCACATTATCATATCGAACCCGTTTATAATAAAGCGTATTGTAATACCTATAATAATAGTGCAAGGCAGGTTAGGGCCATATCATTTAGCTATGCCTCATTTGTACAGTCAAGAGCACGTTAAGCTTGACACTTTGGACTTTGAACCGACCCTGTATTCTACGGCGCGCAGTATAAATCAGAGCTCAGCTTAAACTGGTAGTGTAAAGCTTGACTTGCTCTTGACTGTACTGTTGGAAAACTGGTAGCCTAAGATCCGGCTGCAGAATTAGTGTAGGGATCGAGTATTTGCTACAAACCAAATTTTTACGAATATTTATTATCAGGAGAATATATATCTACCAGGGTGCCTATCGAAATATGGCCGCTATAGTAAGTAAGTAACAACTCTGTATTGTACAGTCAAGAGCACGCTAAGCTTGACACTTTGGACTTTGACCCGGCCCTGTATTCTATGGCGCGCAGTATAAATCAGAGCTCAGCTTAAACTGGTAGTGTCAAGCTTGACTTGCTCTTGACTGTACGTACACCAATAAAAATATGCAACAAGTGACACAATGATAAAAAAAAATTATATTAGTAGCTAGTATTTTTAATTAAAATATTTTTTATTGATTTTTGGGACGATATTTCATTCACTTGTTTTTTTACATAAAATATCGTCCACTTCACTGCAATCAGCTGATTTTTCAGTCTTCATGTATATTGCCGTGAAGTGGACGATATCGATCCCTACACTAATTCTGCAGCCGGATCTCGTACATATTATATATAACTATACGAGATAGATAGTTTCCTGCGTGATTTTAGGAGCGCAGCTAGGTGGCCCAGGCGATCTGCTTACCGCCATTCTCAGGTATACGACATTTCGGCCGTTACTTCTGACCAATCATCATGGGCGTAGCTAGGGGGGGCAGGGTGGGTCGGGCCCACCCTAGAAAGCTGTGGGCCCACCCTAGAAAAATACCCGTGAACCCTTCCTCATACATAAAATAACTTCATGCTCAATTAGCGCAACCGAAATCAGTTTTCAAAAAGCAGTGACCAACTTGCCGTGGCCGGCCAATTCATGGCTGGAGCCATGGCCCCCCCCCTTGGAAAAATCCCCTAGCTACGCCAATCGGTATCAAAACGCGGTTTCACTATTAGTGTTTTCTACATCTACACTAATAGTCCAGTAAATTTATACATTACCGCATGCGTCAAATCCGGTAGTTCTGATTTTTTGCAGACTTGTTTGTGATGTTGGCCTAATGTATAATCCAAATTTGTGACCTCGAGCGCCGAACGCAACTTTGTCAAAAATCGAAAAAACAGCGAAAAAATAGTATTTTTTTCAAATTTTGGCGATTATAACCCTAAAGGACTAGTTTCTGAAAAAACTAGACTAAATTAACTACAATATAATACTAGAGTTGTCTCTGTAGACCCAATATAGTTTCTGAGATTTACCCTTTCAAAGTTTATATTTTTTTTCGAACATCGCAATTTTTTGCATTTCTGTCGTTTTAAAATGTTGCCTGCTACTTCGTTCGCGTTATTTAGGGATAAAAAGTTGCCTATATGTTAATCCGGGTCCTAATCTATCTACCTACCAAATTTCATCAAAATCCGTGCAGCCGCTAAGTTTATTTTTGTCTTTTATCACATAGATATCTACACTAATCTATACTAATATTATAAATAGGAAAGATTAGATTTTTTGTACGTTTGTTACGAATAAACTCAAAAACTACTGCATCGATTTAAAAAATTCTTTCACCAATGGAAAGTTAGAATATCCCTGAGTAACATAAGCTATATTTTATTCCCGTATCCCCACGGGAACGAAAACTACGCGGGTGAAACCGCGCGGAACCGCTATTATATTAAAGCACTAACGGTGTTGGTAACTAATAAACTCAAAAACTACTTTGCTAATTTTATAAATTCTTTCACCAATGGAAAGCTAAAATATCCCTGTGTAACATAGGCTATATTTTATTCCCGTATTCCCACGGGAACGGAAACGACGCGGGTGAAACCGCGCAGAATCGCTAGTATCATATATAATAGTGGTTCCGCGCGTTTTCACCCGCGTAGTTCCCGTTCCCGTAGGAATAGGGGAATAAAATAAAGCCTATGTTACTCAATAATAATGTAGCTTTCCATTGCGCATTGGTGAAAGAATTTGTAAAATCAGCTCAATAGTTTTTGAGTTTATTCGATACAAATACCGTTAGTGTTATAATATAATAGCGGTTCCGCGCGGTTTCACCCGCGTAGTTTTCGTTCCCGTGGGAATACGGGAATAAAATATAGCTTATGTCACTCAGGGATATTCTAACTTTCCATTGGTGAAAGAATTTTTTAAATCGATGCAGCAGTTTTTGAGTTTTTTCGTAACAAACGTACAAAAAATCTAATCTTTCCTATTTATAATATTAGTATAGATTAGTGTAGATATCTATGTGATAAAAGACAAAAATAAACTTAGCGGCTGCACGGATTTTGATGAAATTTGGTAGGTAGATAGATTAGGACTAGGGCATGGATACCGGTATACCGGTATACCGAAATACCGGTATACCGGTCAATTTTTTCGGTATTTTGATACCGGTATTTGAGGATGAAATATCGTTATTTCGGTATTTCGAAAAAATTGACTGTCTCGTGAAATGTGGGTATATCCAGTAATGGAATACCTCTGCCTACCCCCTCGGGGATGAAATGCGTGAGATTATTTATTTTATTTTATTTTCGAAAAAATTGCTCTTTTTTTGCAAGGGTTTTTAAAGACCATGCAGAACGCTCGATTTCTATGGTTCATAGTGTTGTTCATACTGCAGATGAGTTTTCATGACACGAATAACCACGATTATAGAAAAAATCACTACAAAACCATCTGCGCAAAACACTGCATGCACATATACTAGCTATACACTTCTGCTTTAGCTGGTATTTTATGATAGTGTTTATAGTTGTTAATCTAATGTTTTACCCACACCACAAGCGTTGAATCAAAAATGGCCTTTTCAGCTGCAAGTTACATAAATATGTAACAAAATAAGATCATCGCTCAACGACGCAAGTTTGAGCGCGTTGTGTTTCCTTCGTTCAATGTTCCAACAAATGCGATCTGCCTGATTGATGGCGATGAGTTAATCTGCGCCTGCGCCTACATTTTGGTTTATTTTAAAATAATTACTTTCGACGATACCTTCATTTTCAATTTTATTTGGTTTTAATAATACGTTCGTATTCATAATATCGGCTATGATTAAGAGAGAATTTCAAAATGTTTACTACAAGTTTTCTTATCATTAGAGAGTAAAACGGATTTTAATACCTATCTCACCATTTACTTGCCCTTTTCCCATTATTTGGGGTGAGCGCAGTATGTTTTTTCCTTCCATTTAGATCTATCATACATATATCTACATTCAATTCCATCTTGCACATATCATTGTTTACACAATCCACCCATCTTTTCTTTGGTCTACCCCTCTTCCTATAGCTTTCCATATTCATATCAAGCACTCGCCTTACAATATTACTCTCATACCTCATAATTATATGGCCATACCAAGACAGACGATTACCTCTCAACTTCTCCGTCATGGGTGCTACTTTCAGACTTCCTCTTACGTATTCATTCCTAATTTTATCCATTCTGGTCAATCCACACATCCATCTCAACATTCTGATCTCCGCTGCATGCAGTCTCCTTTCATCCTCCTTGTTAAGGGCCCAACATTCCGATCCATACATGACGACAGATCTTAACATGGCCTTTAATACTTTTCCCTTTAGTTTGAGGGGCATTCAGTCGCCATTTCATCCACCCTGAGTTAATACTGTGATTTTAATACCTATTTGATTGTGATATTTGTGTAAATGAAACAATGTATGTAAATATTTTTTGGATCAAATAACGTATTTTCTTTGGTATTCTTTAGGTATTACCTCTACTTTAATAACTCATTTTGTGGTTTCTAGGGAGTTGATAAATAGTTTGTGTTTCTGACATATAGCGTAGTTCTTGTGATCATTTAAACAGTAACCAGCAGTATTTAAAAAAAACACCGAAAAAATACCGAAATTTCGGTATACCGGTAATTGAAATTTCAATACCGGTATCAATACCGGTATGAAAATCATTCCGGTATTCCATGCCCTAATTAGGACCCGGATTAACATATAGGCAACTTTTTATCCCTAAATAACGCGAACGAAGTAGCAGGCAACATTTTAAAACGACAGAAATGCAAAAAAATTGCGATGTTCGAAAAAAAATATAAACTTTGAAAGGGTAAATCCCAGAAACTATTGGGTCTACAGAGACAATTCTAGTATCATATTGTAGTTAATTTAGTCTACTTTAAAAACGTCCTAAGAAAGTTTTTTCAGAAACTAGTCCTTTAGGGTTATAATCGCCAAAATTTAAAAAAATATAATATTTTTTCGCTGTTTTTTCGATTTTTGACAAAGTTGCGTTCGGCGCTCGAGGTCACAAACTTGGATTATAATTACATTAGGCCAACATCATAAACAAGTCTGCAAAAAATCAGAACTACCGGATTTGACGCATACGAGCCCATACATTCAACCGACAAATTTACTGGACTATAATCTATATCTATACTAATATTATAAAGAGGAAAGATTCTTATTTTTATGTGTGTTACGAATAAACTCAAAAACTACTGGACCGATTTTAAAAATTCTTTCGCCCATGGAAAGCTTCATTATCACTGAGTAACATAGGCTATATTTTATTTCCGTATTCCCGCGGGAACGGGAATTACGAGGTTAAAACCGTGCGAAACAGCTAGGTAATTACGAACAAGTAAAAGTTGTCAATTGTCATACACATAGATACGAAGTCGAAAACGTTTGGCACCGCGACTATACTCAAGTCGTTTAGTTTTATTTGTATAAAATTCAAATACTTATCTGCATCTCGGAACAAGCTCGACCAAGATAGGTGAAGCATTGACATTCCGTTTTAGAGTTGATATGTATACTCTATTGTCCAACCAATTACCAATATTCAAAATCCGGCAATATACATGGTTATTTTAAATTAAGTGCAAAGTGCAAATATTAAAAGGGTAGGTCAAAAAATTTACAAGAAACTATTTTCGGCATCGATTTTTATTTTTCATACGCTACTTTACTAGATAACATCGTTTATTACAAAATAATATTTCTTGTTAGAAAAGAACAAGAAAAAAAACTAGCGTTTCTTTTTTTTCTTTAATATTTTAATTCTATTTCTCTTACATATTTGTACCTACCCTTAAATTATTTGCACTTGATTTAAAATGACCTTGTACTTATACCTAAATCTAAACACGACACGAAGTTGTGCCTTCGGTAAATTGATCACTTTCTACAAACGTGTTTTATATCTACGCTGTAGCCGCTGTAGGGTCGAATATCACCGCGCTGAATGTGACGAGCTGTGTGACCTCATTCCTGATGAACATATAGAACGGAGAGTCTGCATAGAACAGCACCGCGGAGCGAGCTAGTACGCCGCTGGTAACCGCCACTGCTTCTGTTCCGTATTCTAATGAAAAGAAGAAATAAATTAAGGATGGATTAATGGATTTAATCAGTGGCGAATCCAGAATGTATCAGGGCCAGAACTAACGTTTAGCGCTATTTACAGACCTTATCTAAGCCTAAATCTTACGTGTACCTAGAAATAGGAGTCGATGCTGAATATTTAAGTTGTTTTTTACCTAAGCGCTTCAAAAAAACGTATTCTCATTATAAGCTGCCAATTCGCTCCCAAAAAAGGTCAACAAACATGCCTCTTATCCGTAAACGTAGGCGGGCGGAAGATATTGCATGTAGCATTTAACAATTAGGTAGGTACATTTGAAGCTTCTGAAAATAGATTTCACATACGAATAGAAAAAGAATAACAGCTAGTATATTAATAAGGGAGCCAGCAAACGAGCCGACGACTGACGAGACTCCAATGGTACCTAAATGGTCATAGCTACTCATGCATTGCTAACTTATTGAAATCGATAGGTTATTAGAGTTCGAAACGTCGTTATACATGTATGTCTAGCCAAGGGAACGATTACGTATAATCTGTTTTAGTATTAAGTAATAAAAATAGAACTATCGCTTGCAGTGAAGGTTGGGACTTGTAGGTACAATAATACGTCAGTTTTTATTAGTAGGAATATAATAGGTGGAAATGAAATTTGACGTATCCGAACCAGTGACGGCGTGGTAGGAAAGAGTGAAAAAATAAATCTACTTGTCTCCACCAGAAGGGATAGCTGGTAGGAACTAGTGGAATAGCCCGTTTATATACATAGCACTAAGTATTTCACTAGGCCGTTTACCACAATTACCTACTGGTCCATTGATCTTTGCCCTAAGACAGGCCTTAATCAGCGCAATGTTTACACTACACGACAACCCGCTACCCGTTACTTGCCTCACACATTCGAAAACGTGGGATTTGCATCACTCACCGTTAACAGTAATCTTGACGTCATGTAACACGGAGTCCACGTAGACTCCGGGATTAGGTAGGGTGTCAACCAGCTCCTTCAGACCGCGCTCCTCGCCCTGGTTTATCCTCGTGATCACCTCCTCCTCAGTCTTATTTGGGACCACGTTGCCATCCACCATCAGTGCAAAATTCGCTTCTGCCGGACTGAACATAGATGTCATGCCGAGATCCTTTAGGGACTGTTCCAAATCGACTTTGCTTTTCATTTCCAGCTTTGGGAATCGTATAACACATTCCTCCTTGCGCATTTTGTTTATGATCTCGTTTATTTTCGTGTAGTCAATGCGACCTAGCAGCTCGGGTAAAGTCAGTCGTTTCGAAAAACGTGGCTTCAGAACGTACATAGTTGTGATGTTGTCGTTGTATGGAAATGCTATAATGTGGAAGCCTAAAATAAAAAATGATTACCTAGTAGCGTAGCACTATTATAATATGTATTACCTATACATAGTGCTTATTAATCTAAGTATATAATAATGAAAAAAATATTTTTAACATCATTGTTCATATGGCAAATTTTTCCCCTAGTGAAGAACGTAGTATCGATTTAAATATGACAATTTTTTTTGAAAATTTTGTTTGTCTGTTGTATCACGCAGAAACTTCCTAACAGGTTTTTTGGAAATGGCGCAGTGATAACTTAGTGCGTGGGTCAACTTTTTGCAATGGGAAAATGTCAAACGAGAATGATACCAGACATTTTCCGTTGACCTTGGACTGACTCATCATAAATCTCTACAAAATCATTGCACCTAGAAACTAGAAATATTGCAGATGTCTTATAAGATCTTGGGCTGTGGGCACCAGCTCAGAAGGGATTGCGAAATTTCTACGAGAACGGGTCATCCATGATCACCACGAAATCTGCATAGGTATAGGTACTTACTTAAAGTACGAGATTTTTTTTTATTAAAAATACTAGCGGCCATATTTCGACCCTATTACCCTAGTAAATATAATATAGGTATTCTCCTTATAATAAATATGAGTAAAAATTTGGTTTGTAGCATGTACTCGATCCCTACACTAATTTGCAGCCCGGATCTTAGGCTACTATCAATTCTACGTGGACGAAGCGGTATATGCCCATCCAGTAACACCCCTGCCTGTCACACTGTTACTGGCTGGGAAAAAGATTCGTCATCGAGTAACAGTGTTACTGGTTGGTGATAAATTAATTCCGATCGGGTAACACTGTTACTCGATGAAACATTTTATTACCACCGAGAAACACTAGGTCATTTTATTTAAATTAGGTTCCATCCAGAAACACTATAACTTATAATACATATATTATCTTATTTCATCCAAACCGATAGTAACACAGCAGACAAAAATAAGTTACCTATAACGAGCTTTAGTGTTTCTGGATGGAAACTAATTTAAATAAAATGACCTAGCAGTCGCTGGCCTTAAAAAGGACCTTATAAACTCGTCAGTTTTGTGAGGATTAATGAAGGGATGTTTGTTACTGTTTCACGCAAAAACGACGGAACCGATTTTGATGGAACTAAAGTAACATAGCTTGTTGGTACGTACATCAGAATAACAAAATAGGCTACTTTTTATCCCCGAACGCGTGCGAAGTATAAACGGACATAAGCTATATAAAAACGGGTTGCTCTGCAGACATAATTACCATCTGATACTGAGAATTTGTAATCAAACGATCCAGAATTCAACATTAAATCAGCCGTAACATTACCAATGGGCGACGTAAAGGGCATTCTGAAAAAGAAAATACATTTTAAATGTTAAGTAAGTAGGTAAGTAAATCTACCTACTTAATACTCTTATTTTCTAAGTTACGTACGGGATCATCTGACATAATTTTGGGACAAACAAAATCACGGGAGTTAGTGATGTAAGCATATAATATGCCATTTCCTTAAGTAGGACAAAAAAAACAATATGATATAAGACCAATATTACCTTACCAACCTACCTATGTATGCTATGAATCCTAATTTTACGAATTTCATTCATTTGCCACATATTCCATTAAATCATGATTGTTTTATAACAATCGCATAAGAAACAGCAATGGGCTGTTACGATGATACGGGTTCTGAACTGCGAAACATACATCATACAAGTCCATCTAGGTATAGCCTGATAACGACTGTACATCTTCTACACAAAAAAGAAACAGACACAAAAATTTTGGTAAAAACCAAGACATGTTCGCTAGGGTACACTAGCCACTAGGGTTTTCTGCCAGCCTTCAAATCCTGGGAAAAACTAGTTTCCTCTACCCGGAAATCATTTGTAAGTACGTGTAGTTCCTTATTCGTAGTGATAGTACCTACCTATTTGTAATAAATAATGCAAATAGACGATTTCAGATAAACTAAGATTTTAAATTGAGTAGGTATTATCTATTTTTTTAAGTCATTAAAAAAGAATAAGTAAGTATACCTGTCTTTGAGTATTAAACCAACCGGAGACGCCACTGACAGGCGTTCCCGTCTGCCAAAAAAAAGTGTCGGTCAACGATCATACCTGTTATATACTACTATTTTTTTTTGATTTCACGGAGTGCTCGGATTGGTGAATGTATTTGTGTGCATCTAGTTCAAGCTAGTGTTTAATGGTTTTGTCAAAAAATGCATTTGTGTTAACATTATTTGTGTGCGTTTCCTGGTTCCCCGCGCAAAAAATGGCAGACTTTTTTGCAAAGAAACTAGTGCGCGTGACGTCTCCTGTTGGTTTAATACTCAAAGATACCTGTATTTTATTTAAGCTTCTATTACACCAAACCGTTTTTTTATGAAACTCCCTACTGCAGCGCACACTTAATCGTAACGGGGCGTCCGCGTCCGTCGCCTCCCCTCGGGACAAGTACGCGAATTTAGGCGAGGTGCTGACGATCCCTTTCCGAGTTGATAAGTGTCAAATATTCTAATTTATGTCGTCATGATAGAGACTTAGAGCTATAATTAATTTTTATAATAACACCAATTTTATAAATCAAAGGTTTTATAAATCGATAAAATATTAATAAAACCGAACGTGAAAACATAATTACATAAGTATTATGATATCATTTCTTTTTATAGGATTTACATATTTATTTATTTTTTATGATAAAAAAGGGGGCAAACGAGCAGACGGGTCACCTGATGGTAAGTGACGTCCGTCGCCCATGGACACAGGCAACTCAAGAGTCACAACTGCGTTGCCGACCTTTGAGGTGGGAATAGGGGGAGGAAAAGGGGGGATTGGGGCCTCCGGTTACCTCACTCACTCAACGAAACGCAATGCATTGCTTTACGCTGGTTTTCTGTGAGGCCGTGGTATCACTCCGGTCGAGCCGGCCCAACCGTGCCGAAGCATGGCTCTCCCACGTGAACACACACGTAACATGCTAAAATAGTAAAATATAACCTAGGTACCTACCTATATAGCTACCTAGGTATTTTTGATATATTAGCTCGATTAGTTTTTTTTATAAGGAATGATTCATTACCTTTGTATGAAAAGAAACTCTGCTATAAGTAGGTATTTGCGGTAGAATAAAAAGGAATATTTTTTATTTCTCATAAATTGCTTTATTTCACGATTTAAATTGATATGGTTAATATTTAACCGGATGCATTTTACGGTTCAGAAGTTATAGACGGCTATAGTGTTAAGATCCTGGGCAAGGAACCCTAAAAATGATAGAAGCATTTACCTAAGTCCGGACATCAAATTAAAGATTTCATGGTCAGTTATCTTTAGTTTTTATAGACATTCAGAAGTTTTTTTTTAACATAGACTACACATACTCAGTGGCGGACTAAGCTTGTCGGAGGCCCGGGGCGGAAAACCTGAATGAGGCCCCCCCCCGGTCTTAGAGCTTTTGGATTTGAATCTATGAAGCCTCTAGTTCTGGGGGCCTCCAAATGTAGAGCAGCTTTAATCGTATTTGTATCTATGCTGCCTCCAACACCCAATTGCATTTTATCCTTTTTTAGGATTTGATGAAGAGAAGTTTTCGCTAAATTTTGAGGCCCACCCGGACCAGAAGCCCGGGGCGGACCGCCTCTTCCGCCCCTACCTTAGCCCGCCAGTTTAGGTACATATACATATTTTTAATAATTAGTCAAAGATCTTGCTTACTTTGCCGTGTATTCCGGCGCAAACGGTTGTGCCCACTGACCACTGAAGTACAGAGCACTAAGCAGCACTATCTTGGTGGTAACAGGAAGTGGATCCTCGAGAAAATCATCGATCTTTCCGCCTGTGTTGGTTTTCACCCAACTGAAAGAGATTTTTGATTTAGTTATAAGTAAGTATTAATATACTATTAAATTCTGGAGACATGTGTAACACACACACACGGTTCGGCGATATGGCCTCACCACCAATTTAGGGGTCGAAACGCGGGTATTTCCAGAAATTGAATACCTCTGCCCGCCCCCTCGGGGATAAAAGGCGCGGCATTATTTATTTTTTTATGTAAAAAGTTTTCTGTTTATGTATAAAAAAACAAGAACACGTTTATTTATTTACTGTAAGTACATTATTGGTAGCATATCAGAATAAACTTCGGAGGTTACAAATTTAAAAGGTTTGTAAATGATAGCGAGCAGTGATAGCCTTACGGTTAAAGAGCTTGCTACACGTGATGATAATCGGTGAGGCTTGGGTTCGAATCCTGGCATGTACCAATAAGTTTTTTAAAACTTACGTTAGCTCGACGGTGACAGAAAACATGGTGAGGAAACCTACAGGACCTAGGATTAATTCTGAGGCATGTGTAACAGATCCCGGTCGGACGTTTAAGGGTCCAAATAATAGATATCTCGTGAAAAGTGGGTTTATATCCAGAAATGGAATACCTTTGCCTACCCCCTTGGAGATAAATGGCGTGAGTTTTTTTTTTGTAAATGATACCTACCTAATCAGTAAATCACACAAAAACATGTCAGAAGAGAAGAGAGCTACGTATCCTATCATTTCTGTTCTATTGAAACTTTTAACACAAAAGCAAGTAGAATATTATAATGATAAAAATCACTACGGTAACTAACTAGGTATTTTAAAAAAATCATAATAACCACAAAGCACTGTAACCTTGGTGTTGGTTGACATAGATCGACTCATCTCATTTGTATGCGCTTGAGTGTTATGTTAGACGCGCGGCATCAACTACCATCTAATAACACAGTCTGACAAAAAATATTAACTTAGGTAGGTAACTAATCCAATAACGTACTTAGGTACGAGTAAATTCTGTTTAGGTACCTACTGTTGAAAATATTCTCCATTTGATCAAAAAGGAGAGTTCGTCTCGGCACAGTTTAACAATCGTAATATGATTGTTAAACTGTGGTCTCGGTCTAGGATAATTTTATAGTCAAACTAGCGGTTCTGCGCGGTTTCACCAGCGTAGTTTTCTTTCCCGTGGGAATACGTGAATAAAATATAGCCTATGTTACTCAGGGATCTTCTAGCTTTCCATTAGTGAAATAATTTTTAAAATCGGTCCCCTAGTTTTTGAGTTTATTCGTAACAAACATACAAAAATACAAAGGAGACGTTTCATGAACGAATGGAGACTTAGCCTGCACCATGTACACCAGTTTTTTAGATAAATATAAATAAAATAACTGTACTTTTATTCATGATTTTGCTCATATTTATCTAGTTTCTTTGTAACTACAATAAACTTTAATTTTCATTAACTAGCAGCGCGGCGACCGAAAAATAATATTGCGGCCTTCCCGGTAAAATGAGGATTGACATTTTTTTTATATTTGTCGGACTAATTCACAATAACATGGAAATTGGGCTTAAGAAGTTAGAAATAGTATTATTTCAATATGATTCCATGTGGATCCATTGAAGTTTAATTACTTTTGTGCAAGTTAAATATAGATGGAAATGATTTGTTTAAATATTTTTCTGATAATTACTTACTAGATTTTTCTCTATCTTTCACGCTGGTGTACAATGTGCATTCCCAAAATGGAACGTCTCCTTTTTACTCTTTATAATTTTAGTGTTGATTATCTTGCAAGTTACCTAACAGTTGTTAAAGTATGCGCGTAGACACAACCCATGCCCCGTGTATTGCTGCTTGTCAAATATACTTATCATCTCACTCATTAACCAGTTCCTTGGCTTTAACACTGTCCGCGAAGTGAGCTGGGAGGGCGTCCCCGTGGTATATGTTCTGAAGGTAATTACGATAAGCTCCGCGGATCTGCGTGTTGGAGTCAACAAAGATGGCATCGGTGTACAGCGTCTTAGTCTGTGTGTCGTTCGCTTCGAGAGCCTGCAAAAGCTCGCCAAGCTGCTCGTGGTTCTTGCGGTTCGTTAGGATGTCTGTAAATGTTAAGAGTAGTGAATTCAAGTTCCTTTTTTCGTATCCTAAACTCACTGCTCGCCTCTCCCAGCCAGAGAGCGCCCCATATGTCCCATACCACGTTGGTCTAAACGCGGTTTCCACTCGAGAACTGCTTATGCTTGCTTTTTCCATAGACTATCCAGAGCATCGCAAAAGATCAGAGGGAGGCAGTGGCATGGCCGAGTTCTATCAAGAGCTCTATTTTGTAAGTTATACTTAGAGACGAGACGAGTAAGTAATAGAGCTCTGTTTAACTGTTCAACAAAAAGTTACTACTTCCATGTATTATAGATGTTGTTGTTGTTTTCTATGGATTTCATTCTACAAATCTGTTAATTTTAATGAGATCACCAAACAATACACTGCTCGGGAGTGGGTATCTCTTTTCAGTGTTAGAATACCATTGCCAATCCCCTAAGATGTAAGTTGCGATCGTATATTTATTTAAACTTTATAAAATCTCAACAAAACCTAGTTTACCTTGGGAAAACCCGAGGGCGTCTGCCAGTTCGTCATAGGTCTTTCCGACGCTTCCCAATAGACTCATCGCTAGTAAACCTGTAAGAAAGGCAGTCTTTGTAATGGATATAAAGGTTTTGTACCGATACCGTTCGGTCTACTTCCTTGTCATTCATTCCGAATACAGATAACAGCTTGAGTCGAATGTTACATTAATAAATAAACCTTAGTTTGACTTTTTAGAGTTCAATGTCAATCAACCCGTATGTGTAGGTACTTGTCTTTGTGATATAATCAATATTCCGAGTTTCATTAAAAGCATCAACCTTCATGCGACAAGGAAAGCAAACAAGGAAAAGCTAACCCACGTACTTATTGAGTAAATATTTTGCTTTACATTCTTACCAGCAATTCCCGTAGGCGACATGACAATGTTATTGTTTACGTTTCGTTTTATCATTTTTAGCATTAATTTATATCCGAAATCGTTCACAGTTTGGGCCAAATTGTTGACCGGAACCGGTGGAGACGCACTAAATAAAAAACAATATGCATTAGTTATCTAGGTCATTGAAACGGCGCGTGTTCGTCATTCATGGACGGAACACAGGTCACCAGGACAATATTATAAGAGAGAAGATACTGTACATTATGCCACTATATATACCTCATTCCTTAAATTTATAGTCACTAGCAGACCCTAAAGATAAAAAAAATATAAATTGTGGGACACCTACAACGCGTAACAGAAAAAGCGCAATTCCTCATACACCCCAATTAGTATACTAATATAAAAAAATATATATGATGCAATCGAACTTTAGTTGTGTCTAACCAATTTTCTTAAATGTCGATTAATAATAGCACGATTTCCATAGAAAGCACTAAATTCAGCTACGATAGGTAATTCAGTTTTTTGAAAAATTTAACACATATTAAAAATAGCTGAAATCGAATAAGTAGTCGATACTAAACAAACAAATTTCAGGAATTGCGCTTATTCTGTTACATATTATATACCTATCAATATTGTAAAATCAAATAGAACTTAATTTTACCTCGTTATTTCATCTGTTTTCCCAGACGACGAAACCGTTAGGAGAGTAAAACTTAAAAGTAGAAAATGTCCCCCGTTCATGTTCTGTAAAAAAAACATACCTACATTAAAATCCACACCTACGTAGTAACACAAAAGTGCAACAAAGTAGGTAACTACATAATATTAACACAATAAGAAACAGGAAAATTCAAAATATGGCACTTTTCACCAGTACCTATGCCTGCTGGTGAAAGCTGAAAAGTAAAGCTACGTATAAGAAGCCTGTTTATTATTAAAATTTCAGTAAGCTTTAAAAGGCTGACTACAGGCAGGCGCATTGAACCATTGGTCGGCCTTTTACTAGGTACTCTCTATAGTCAGTCAGCCTACGGCGGCTAATAGATACTCCTTTATATTGTACTACTACTACTCCTATTGTAAACTTTACCACAATAAAATTGAAAATAAAACAAGTAGGTACGTTTTTCATCGAGTTTAGTAGGTACATTTTAAGTGGTCGCAACGCAACCAATATGCATTAAAATACCTGACTATCTCCTCGTCACAGTTTTCTTATTCGCCTCCTTTTACCATTTTCGTATAGGTAATATTACCTATTCTTGACATTTTAATAGATTGATCAGTATAGCAGTGGTGGAAAGAAACAGTGGTGAAAATGTGAGTAGGTAAGTAGGTAACTAGTAGGTAATATTTACCACATTTACTAGATTAATGATCTGTGACATTTACCGTATCTAACACCTACCTATGTTAAAATTATAATACACTAGCGACCCGCCCCGGCTTCGCACGGGTGCAATGCTAAAACTTGTCTCTTGAATAACTCTATCTATTAAATAAAACCGCATCAAAATCCGTTGCGTAGTTTTGAAGATTTAAGCATAGGTACATATGGACATAGGGACAGAGAAAGCGCTTTGTTTTATACTATGTAGTGATATTATAAGTATTATGTAGTGATTGTGGAGAGTCACATCTATATAACTACCTATATAAAAATCAATGTGACTTTTCGTTGTTATTTTATAACTCAAGAACGGGCTCACCTATCCAACCCAAATTTTCAGGCTTTTTCAGACTATTTAGCAGATGGTTTATGTGAAGTTTGCTTAAAATCTGTCGAGTGGTTCTTCATTTATCACATTTTTACAGGACAGCGTCTGTCGGGTCAGCTGTAGGCAAAGAGATTTAAATACTAGGGCAAACATGTTCCTAATTCCTAATATTTAATTAACTACATAGGTACCGAACCTTAAGCTGACCCTGAGTGCAGGTATGTAACTAGATAACCTTGATAGAAATTTACAAAGCGTTATTTAATTAACATGTGGATTTGGCAAAGTCTAAGTAGGTATTATTAAACAGTGATACAGTCTGCTCCACAAAGTTATTCTCAATAAATTCTGGGCTTATGAATATACCTACTTACCTAAATTAGTTTTGTTTTTGTTCTTGCATCACGCGAAAATTACCAGTAGGTACGTGACTTATTTCTGTTGTTTTCGTTGTTTTAGAGGGATACTTAGCTTAGAGATACAATTACTAAATGGGTTAAAAGGCTTAGATTTATAACACACACATAGTGTGACATTTTGCCTATGTTCTAAGACTTAGAACATTGTATGTAACAACATGCTATAATATTATGTCAACCGGAAGGGGGTGAGCAGAATAACAAATTAGTTTGTTCTGAACGGATTTTGACGAGGGCTTTAGTAAGTCTTGTATTTAAATCATTCTGACAGCATAGATCAATCAATGTGTCGTCGTGCTGTGTAGAATAAGTTTTTCGGTTTTTCATTCTACCAAAAAAACACATTACCCTCTTTGTCTGGCAGTCGGGTAACGGGACCGGCACCACTTGAGTGTGATGCCTGTGTATCCTTTGGGATAGGATCTAACTGTTTAATTTAAATAATAGAGGGAATAACAAGAATCACTGTAATAATTTTTGGCCATCTGTAATTCGTTGATGGGATCTAATCTAACCGCGACTAGTTTTATTTATTATTTAAGTTAATAGGAAGTTAACTTACCTTTTTTTTAATATACCGAACTTTTGAAGCACCAATACTTAAATTATCTTAACTGTATTAATAATCTTACTTTTGCGAGTTCACTGTTTTCTTTATTGTCCAAGCGACCGCTCGCTTCGACAGCTCATTGAGTAACTAAATTCCCGTGTAGTATCGGACGGACAGTTATTTTATTATAATTGCAACATACCTAACTAACCTTGGATGGGGCGAACGACTACGAGATGAGAGAGTAGGTAAATTATATAATTTTACGTTAACACATAATCATTCGACTGCATTGTTTTAATTTATTTTATTACGTTGCGTGGCGTTGCCCGCGGATCCGGTTTATTCCCGTTCTCGAGGGAATTTCAAAAAAAGCGGTTGCCTAGGACATTTAAATGTACTTTCCGTACCTACCTATATATTGCGAAGTTATCGTTTCGAAGGATTAAGATATTTTCCTCAAGTAAAATACCCGAAACGTTGACTCAGTTATCTCCACAATGAATTTCATCAAAATCTGTCTAGTAGTTTTTGCATGATGCGTGCCCAGACAGACCAAAATGGTTTTTTGATATCTAAATCGATATCTACTAGTATCGCAAATTTTTTAAATAATTTGTATGTACAGACAAGGTCTCGTTACAGTTTTATATTACCTATAAGTAAGTATTTATATATACCAAACCAATTTAATACATGTAATTAAATTCGTAGGTAGATGCATACAGAGAGGTATAAACCATAACTAGAGAGTAGTCTCTGTGTGTTTTATGGTTACCAATAGTAATACACTATCTATCTACCATAACTCCTTCTATTTATCTCTTTTATCTTGGTACATTACTTCCGTCATGTAGGGACATCTCACCCTTCACACAAACCATCCAGCTTTCCCTTGGTCTTCCCTTCTTTCTTTAAACTGAAAATGCGGAGATGAATGTGGATCTTTCCGCATTCTCAAATTTTAATGCAACATTGGAAAGTAAAATACAACCATCTGGCATCGTTTCGCAAGTGTTCTAGACGAGAAGCCGCACAAGAAACGCCGGTCAAATGTGAGTAAGTATAGGCAGCTCGAAGAAACAATTTCTCCTAATTTTTAAGTTACTGGCGCTCATGGCCGGACCGTGAGTTTAGGGCACAGAACACTATTACTCTGGTTTGGGGCCCTGGGCTAATACTACTTAGGGGCCCACCTAATTACTCAGTATAGTTCAAAGTACCAACACAACGTAGACTTGAATTGAATGGGTTTAATTAATCGCAGGGCTGCAAATCTTACGATCAGTTTAATTTAATATCTAGTTAATATTATATTTGTATTTTTTCGCAATATCGTCTATTTTTGACTTGACTTAGCTGGGAATTCCTCTTAGGTACCTACTCCAAACATCTATATAAACATCTTATCACGTAGTCTCCTTTCATCCTCCTTCTTTTGTTGGTCCAACATTCTGTTCAGAGCGCCTCCTTGTAGAAATTTTGAGCCAAACGGATTTCGATAGCTGCCACTAAATTGTAAGGCCTTTCGGATATAGGTACCTACATACAAAGATATTCTATATATAAGGTCAGGGGGGGGGGAAGTCCGGCATACATTAGGGTTGTGTCCTACCTAGTCAAATCAGTTACTTTTTACGATCTGTCAAAACGAAATTTTACTATGGAAAATGTACTGAAATAGCAAACCGTGACGTCATAGTTTGTAGTACTCAATTGCAGCACTTTTTTTATTGTTTTATTATTTTTAAATTTGCTATAATTGTAAATTGAAAATCGAAATACATATTTTGAGGTGTTTTGGGATAATCTTTTTAATGTATGACTACTCGCAATTTAATTTCGATGCTGTCAACTACCCATTTATGAAAGTTTTTGTGTGAGTATATATCTTGCAGTATGTACGCCCTATTACAAACAATAAAACTAACTGATGTAAAATTTAATTGACTGCTACTTAGCTGAATAAAAAATGTAAAAATAGAAATAGTATAACAGAAATAATGATGATTTTTTAAAAGTCGGCATATGGACGGACTTTCCCGCGAAACTGGGGCAAGTCCGTCTAGCAATTTTTTTGTAAGGAAGAGTTGGTACCGGTGCATAGATTCATAATATTGTAGATGTATCATAAGCTGACAATCAATTGTGTGCTTTCGATTCCAGTAAATAAGGTTTAGATTCGAATAAAAAGTCATCAAAATCTACAAGGGGGTAAGATCGGCATTGACTAGCAATGGTGGTCGTTTTACTCAGAACGTATTAACCGTAGCGACATCTAGCGTAGATTGTAAGAACTGTTATCGACTAACTGTTTTATCAAATCTGCTATGAATTGCTAAGTGGTGCACTAAGTTGCCTAAAAATCCTGTAGATGGGCTTGCCCCGTGTACGGACTTCCCCACCTTGCCTACATATTATACTTTTCTTTATTTGGTTACTAACATAAGTCAGGAAACAATTGTCGTTCGTTCGTAAGTCAGGACAATAATTACAGCATTCGTTAATTACAGACTTCCAGCTGTGCTGAGCGCCACAAACATTTCATATAGTACATCACCTGTGGCATTTTGTCACGTTTTGACAAATCTATATAATATATAAAATGATAAACTGACTGGCTGATAATATTGGTGATGTATCAATGCATATTCTAGATTGACATCAGAACCTTGGAGCCCCGGAGCTACAGAGCTGGCGAGTGGCCTAAATTATTGTAGTGAAAATGTAGTAGTCAAAAACACATCTCTTTGAATTTGTAGTTCTATAGTTCTGGAGTTATTCGACCTGAAAGCTAGAAATCATCAGGTCGGTGTGGCCCCGAGATCTCAGTAATTAGGGCAGTAACGGACGTTTGCTCTTAGACAAAGTTACTGTAATATTTAGGTAGTAGACAGAAAAACAAAGAATATAATTCGTAGTTCGATATTTTGGCAGTAATTCACGTTTGAAGTGCGTGACAATCAGGTCCCTGTAGCCCAGTGTTTTCTCTGAAACGAAGCATCCTAGCATAGTATGTTGTTTGAGTAAGTTTCTGTAGTTCTCGATTTAGGAATTCGTATGGAGCTAGTTTTTTATGTAGTTCTACGGTTTAATAGAATTTTGCACTCTTTCTAAAAACAATCAGAACGGTGGAGCCCAGTGTTTTCTCTGCAACGAAGCATCCTAGCATAGTATGTTGTTTGAGAAAATTTTTGTAGTTCTCGATTTAGGAATTCGTATGGAGCCCGTTTTTTATGTAGTTCTACAGTTTACGAATAATTCAGGTCGGAAGCTCCGAAATGACAGCTAACCTCACTCATTACATCTTTGGAACCAAACAAGCTAGCGAAACAGAAACTTACACAACGATTTATTATCCATCGAATAATAAGTGTGCAAAATTTCATAGAGATCCATGCAGTATCTGTAAAGGAATTTAATATAAATACATTCGGTACCATTATCTGTATATAATGGAAGAGGGTGACCATACATTTTATGTTAAAAAGGAAAAATATTCGAGCACTGAAATTTGATGGTGAAATTAGTATGATATGACATCAAATAGTAGGTATTTATTGAAATTTGCACTCCGGTTGTTTATTCGTAAGTTTTAACATTAAGTAAATAAATAACTAAAAAAAGTAAACATGGTTTTTTATTGAATTATTATACCTACCCATGGTGGTTTTTTCTAGATTGTGGTTTGGCTAATTGGTCGAACTAAACAAAGTCCATATATTATGGTATAAAGTAGTTACCTACTACCCACAGTTTCTTTTGTGCAAAGGAATAAAAAAGAGTTGTTCATCTGATTTTCTATATCTATACATATAATAAAACTCTAACGGGGCCGTGTCTGTACATTAAATATTTTTTGAAAATTTTAACGGTAGTGTATATAGTTATCGATATAGATGCCGAAACACCAATTTTTGGAATTTTTGTCTGTCTGTGGTTGTGCACGCATCACTCAAAAACTACTGGACAGATTTTAATGAAATTTGGTATAGAGATAACTGAGTACCCGAGTCAATATCTAGGGTACTTTTTATTCCAGGAAAATATCTCATTCCTACGGGAAAATATAAAAACTGGTTAAAAAGAGAAATACGTACTACTCCGAAACGATAACCCCTAGAAACTGGAAAAATAGTATGAAGGTGTCGTAGGAAACCGGTATGAAGGGATTTTTGGAATTTCCCACGGGAACGGGAATAAACTGAATCCACGCGGGAAAACGCCGCTGGGACCCGCTATATGAAATTTGGTATGTAGGTGTCTTAAATATGTTGTAGGCAACCACTATGAAGGGATTTTCGGAAATTCCCACGGGAACGGGAATAAACGGAATCCACGCGGGCAACGCCACTGGGCATCCGCTAGTTATAAAAATAAGTGTCATGTGTAGCAGTCAATAATTATATAAGTATTATTATTACGAAGCAGGTATACAACACCCGAGCTTGGCTCTCCAGTATTTTTTTTAGAGACTCTAAAAATACACGTGATTTTGGGTATGGGTTAGTTTAAACATTACCTCGTATCACGAGGTATTTAAATAGTTGCTAAAACATCACTTAATATATCAATGGCCCACATTTTTCAAATTAGTAGAACCTGCTTGAAGTTTATATTAAACTAGCGGCGCCTAATAATTTCACTCGCGTCAGTCCCGTTCCAGTGGAAAAATGTTACTCCCAGAAAAGTAATAAGTATTTCCCTTGGTTAAATTTTTTTTAAGACTCACATGGTCAAGTCTTTTTTATTCCTTTGCACAAAAGAAACCGTAGGTAGTAGGTAACTACTTTAAATACCATAATATATGGACTTTGTTTAGTTCGAGCAATTAGCCAAACCACAATCTAAAAAAACCACCATGGGTATTTGAATTCAATAAATAACTATGAAAACCATTTTTAGTTATTTATTTACTTAATGTTAAAACTTACGCCCGCGTGGATTCAGTTTATTCCCGTTCCCGTGGGAAATTCAAACAATCCCTTCATACCGGTTTCCTACGACACCTTCATACTATTTTTCCAGTTTCTAGGGGTTATCGTTTCGGAGTAGTATGTATTTCTCTTTTTAACCAGTTTTTATATTTTCCCGTGGGAATGAGATATTTTCCTGGAATAAAAAGTACCCTAGATGTTGACCCGGGTACTCAGTTATCTCTATACCAAATTTCATTAAAATCCGTCCAGTAGTTTTTGAGTGATGCGTGCACAACCACAGACAGACAGACAAAAATTCCAAAAAATGGTGTTTCGGCATCTATATCGATAACTATATACACTACCGTTAAAATTTTCAAAAATATTTAATGTACAGACACGGCCCCGTAAGAGTTGTACTATATGTATACATATAGAAAATCAGATGAACAACTCTTTTTTATTCCTCTGCACAAAAGAAACTGTGGGTAGTAGGTAACTACTTTATACCATAATATATGGACTTTGTTTAGTTCGACCAATTAGCCAACAATCTAGAAAAAACCACCATGGGTATAATAATTCAATAAAAAACCATGTTTACTATTTTTAGTTATTTATTTACTTAATGTTAAAACTTACGAATAAACAACCGGAGTGCAAATTTCAATAAATACCTACTATTTGATGTCATATCATACTTACTTTGACCATCAAATTTCAGTGCTCGAATATTTTTCCTTTTTAACATAAAATGTATGGTCACCCTCTTCAATTGTACAGATAAAGGTACCGAATGTGTTTATATTAGATTCCTTTACAGATACTGCATGGATCTCTATGAAATTTTGCACACTTATTATTCGATAGATAATAAATCGTTGTGTAAGTTTCTGTTTCGCTAGCTTGTTTGATTCCAAAGATGTAATGAGTGAGGTTAGCTGTCATTTCGGAGCTTCCGACCTGAATTATTCGTAAACTGTAGAACTACATAAAAAACGGGCTCCATACGAATTCCTAAATCGAGAACTACAAAAATTTTCTCAAACAACATACTATGCTAGGATGCTTCGTTGCAGAGAAAACACTGGGCTCCACCGTTCTGATTGTTTTTAGAAAGAGTGCAAAATTCTATTAAACCGTAGAACTACATAAAAAACTAGCTCCATACGAATTCCTAAATCGAGAGCTACAGAAACTTACTCAAACAACATACTATGCTAGGATGCTTCGTTTCAGAGAAAACACTGGGCTACAGGGACCTGATTGTCACGCACTTCAAACGTGAATTACTGTCAAAATATCGAACTACGAATTATATTCTTTGTTTTTCTGTCTACTACCTAAATATAACAATAACTTTGTCTAAGAGCAAACGTCCGTTACTGCCCTAATTACTGAGATCTCGGGGCCACACCGACCTGATGATTTCTAGCTTTCAGGTCGAATAACTCCAGAACTATAGAACTACAAATTCAAAGAGATGTGTTTTTGGCTACTACATTTTCACTACAATAATTTAGGCCACTTGCCAGCTCTGTAGCTCCGGGGCTCCAAGGTTCTGATGTCAATTATTCTAGACTTGAAATTTTGCACATAGATAGCTTATACAATGAAGGCATCTTCTAAGAGAGGATTTTGCAAAACTCAACCCCTATGGGGTTGAAATAAACGTGCGCGAGCGAAGCCGCGGGTAAAAGCTATTAGTGATAAAATGAAGCAAGGATCCGTTTCACGATCCATGACTGTGGCGCTGCTGGGATGATACACATCATCACATGCACGTTTATGCAACAATCCGTTTTCAAGTCCCAGAGCAGTGCGGCTGTTAGTATGAATTCACATGTATTTTACCAATTCACGGAATTTCTTACATAATATCTATGTTTAATAACGGAGTTCCAGCCGTGACAATCTTCTCATCTCTTCGAAAGGACTTGTCAATTTATCATGTGGTGAATAGAGAATGTAAGTTTCAAAATCCAAGAGCGTTTCGCAGCTAGAGTAGGTACTCAAGACAAACGTTTCGGGTCATCTAGTTTTAAAATGAAACACTCAAATATCAATCTTTTATAAATATTCGTAAATATAGGTCAAATGTGGTACAAATAAAATCAGAGGAAATATTTTTTTATCAATTTCATATCAAAAAGGAAACATCCATGCATTATTTTCTACACTTTATCATAATCTTAATTTATGAACGATCTGTAAAAAATACAATAACCTAATGTATAGGAACGTGAGCTTCTTTGAACAGGGTAAAAATTTTAGTACTTAAATATTTATTTAGTGCGTCCTGATAAAAAACAACTTAATGACGTTTTCAAATAATTAATTGTGTAGATACATGCAATTTTATTGTTAGTAAGTATAAAATAGTCACCCTGCGGTTCATTAAGACTCATGACACTGAATCCAAAGCTTCTAAAACACCTATAATAATATGAATAGCATGACTTTAAATGCAGTATAATATAAGAAAATGTTATGTATTCAACATAATATAATTGCATATTAATCACAATTTTCTTAAAAATCATTTGGGATTCCCGCGTTAGAGAAGAATCTTAGTTTATGTAGTACCTCGATAGAGTGTAGAAAATGGAAGTATTCACATAGATTGGTGCATAAAACCAATAAAACATGGCACAAAGTACACCGGGTCAAGCATGTTCTGTAGTAGTGATCAACACTACGCTTGCTTATTTACTTATTTTGGAATAATTATACCAACTTAACCTAGCGGCGTGTTGCACCAAAACGATGTTCGGTGTCTTTCGGAGAACCAACTAATGTCATTGTTTTAAATTTTACAAGCTGTGAGATCGGCATCGTTTTGATGCAACCAGCCTTGTCTCTTAAGATAGAGATATGAAGCGGCTATCGCATTGATGATATTTTGTGCATATCAAGTTCGGTGCGACTAATACCATTATCGGCGACAATCAGTCTTCACAACACTTACATCTTAAAAATATGCATTTAGCTCGTATTACTTAATTTATCGAATGTTTTATTGGTTTTAGCTAGGTGACGATAACGTGCGACAAAGAAAATAGCTCGATTACATACAGATGATTAATCATTTACAAACTAATTAATAAGAAATAACCATTTTAATACTTTAAGACATAAATAATAACACATTTTAAACAATTTAACTTGCTTTCTTTGACTTAAAATCTCTTATTACTATTTTGACTACACTAATAGTATAACCAAGTCCGTTACGTTACATTATCCTAGACTGACATCATAATATTGTAAAAGGCGGTAGGCAGACAACTTCTTAAAACTATGGACTCAGAAACAGAGTGATGAAATGAGCTTCGAGAGGACTATCTATGTTTTTCATGAAGTAAAAATGAGAATATTGAAAATATTGCCATTGCCAATGGTTTACATTGTTTTTTTGAGATGTCAGTATTAGCAATACAGTAACGTTGTTCTAATAGGCATCTTCAGCAGGCCATTTCTATTTATATGATCATGTCAGGCAGCTTAAGCACTATGTTTCAATATTCTATTTTTTTTAATTATGGTTCCCAAGTCCTACATTACCACTGCTATGTCACTTCCATATGGGTACCAACCACAAATGCAAACTAATATTACACAATAATCACAAGATAGTACCAACTATAAGCATTGCCCACAGAGTTAGAGAGATTCTTAACTTAGACACCAATATTCAATTCTCGTGTAAAATACCTCTACAGAAATTCAGTACTAATGTACATGTTATGTACAACTAACATACGATTGACATAATTATTGCTATGTTTACATAGAATCTTTTATAAAACTGTGGGCTGTCGAATATCCAATACAATCAATTATACCAACCACACACATACACATAAATAGCGAAAAATAATAAACACTCACGTTGTGTATTATCATTATCAATATCGTGGCTCTAACTAGCGTAACTTAATAATGAATAAATGATCAGTCTTAAAAATTTATGACCCTTTCACAAGGACCACGGCACTATTTCTGTAAGCTAAGTTATATATTGACCATGCCGGAACACTCTGTTGCTGAGTCAGAACTAAACAAAATATATTCAAAACTTACAAGACGAATATTAACAAAAAAGCACTGTGTGTGAGAAATTTAACAAAAAATTACAGCACATTAAAGCAAACGTAATCAAATCACTGTTTAAGATTATATTATCTAAATTGTGGAAGTATGTGAAATCCATATATGAAAAATTCTTGAATGAGAAATTTTAATAGATTTTTCATTTTGTATTTTAATTTAGAGGTCGATGATTAGATCATCAAACTGCAAAAGATTTAACTATATTCAGATTATTTCGAAGTTATGCATACAATTTCGGATTCACCTAGTTTCACATTATAGATTGGTTTTTACCTAACAGATTAACGACCTACAATACAAGAGG
Organism: Ethmia dodecea; assembly: GCA_963855545.1. Classification (NCBI taxonomy): domain Eukaryota; kingdom Metazoa; phylum Arthropoda; class Insecta; order Lepidoptera; family Depressariidae; genus Ethmia; species Ethmia dodecea. The sequence goes on along the minus strand of OY979443.1, from coordinate 15,351,881 downwards.
ATTTATTAAAAAGAAGCTTATATTAGGCAATAGCAATACATAATTCACTAATAAGTGTAATTAAATACAATACACATATATCATGCTCAGATTAACTAGGTTTGTTAATCTCCTTACCATAGAGAAATTTCAACAATTTGGAATGCTCTAATAAACTGTACCTAGTTAATATTGGACGACAATCATGTCTCCATTTCCATATTAACGAATGCCTTGACAAAATAAGCACTGGGGATTAACACAACAGTATGACACTAGTTAAGTATACAGGTTGTAATGTAAATAATTTATAATCTTGTACACTCGGGTTGGGGACTCCATTCAACAAAAATATGTAAATATCAATCCCCGAGTCAAATAGAATGCGCAATTTTAATATTTTCCGATAAATTTGATGCTTTGATCACTTCCCTCGACAACGTGTTCGCAATAGAAGGAATTTTCAGTCTGAATTAGTCCTAATATTCTTAAATAAACGTGGAATCAGATATGTAATAATTATAGATTAAAGGATGTTTTCGAAAACAACATACGAAAAAATTAGTCGACTTCAATATTCATAATAATTTGTATTGAGGGAGTGGGGGTCCTCGACCCGAAAATACAATGTCACCTGTTATATAAGAGACACCTGCATAGTACTATACTCAATAGTAGAAGATTCAAATGTCAATAAACTTTTATCCTAAATAATTCGTTACTATATATCAGCAATCAAGTAATATGGAGAATTTTAATTACCTAATGTCAAAGTCAATAAATGAGTAATTTGAAGTCAGACGTCTTGCAGCCGCATGCCTTTACACATAATTACCTACTTACGTCAAATATTTATTAAAGGGTATTTGACTAAATGCTTGAAGTTTATTTAAATCACTTGATGTACATACAATATTGCTGTTTCATTACCTATCAACAACCCTTTAGTATTTTTCATGTTTACTTATTGCTTCCATGGTATACATTTATACATTCCTTACATTCCAATTTAATAGGTAGTACAAAAATTTTCACAAAGCCTAATGACACGCAAACCCTTTCATTCTACAACACTCGCCCAATTTTCCCCAATTTCCTATAGACGTCGACAAATAAAAGATTGGCACGCGGCACACTACTCTTATTCCGCAAGCTAACCTACTCAAGTCAGTCAACCCTTGATCCATGACACACAATACGCAATAAGATAGAGTAAGTAAAAGAACTTTGTTACATTCAAATAATTACATTTGAGACTAACTAAGCACAGCGCCGAATGACAAAATCCGTGTATCCGGCCACTATTTAGAGCTACCTTTACTCAATTTGACTTCAATGCGTTATAAATAAAAAGACGCAGACTTATCGGTTCGTCACTTTGGAAAATACAATATACAACTAAATTTAAAACTATATTCGAGGAGGGTGAGGGACGCCCGCAGAGCGAAAGCGAAATAACGTGTCGGAACCTTGCGACGCGATTGCTCAGCGCGATCACGAGTGCTTGACCACGATGACGCCCGGCCGCTGCGGCGGGGACCGCTCCGGCTTCTTGGTGAGGGCCAGCGGCGCCTCGGCCGCCTCCTCGCGGAACAGGTGGTCGCCCTCTAGGTGCCGGATGGCCTCCACGATGGTCTCCAGGTTCTGGCGGCTGGTGCTGGCCAGGTAGAGCCGCGAGGGCGCCTCGCTGGCCGCGTCGGGGAGGACCTCCACCTCCACTCGCGGCTCCGCCTTGATGGCCGCCTCCAGCAGAGGGGCCGCGGGCGCCGGCAGGGGCGCGGGCACGAGAGGCTCGGCGGACACTTCCACTGGGACATCTTCGGCCTCCTCACTCTCCACCTTACAGTCTGCTATGTCTGTTTGCTCATATTGTGCAACACGAACAGTGTCAGGGTATAGTTGGGTTTCGAGCGCGTGCAGGCGCTCTTCCATTAGGCGCCTAATCTGACGCTCGCGGTCCAGCTGAGCGTGCAGTTCTCCAGTATCGGCTTCGTTCTTCTGGGAGGCACCTGTCACCGTGATTACTGCAACTGGCTCGGGAGATCTAGACTTAGCAATAGTGTCATCAGTGGAATCGGGGATGATTGTAGGGACATGAGATAGAATGTCATTTTTTCTCTTTTTCAATGGTACTTCGCCACCTTCATGTTGGTTCAACAACCTCTTCAACTGACAGTTTTGTGACAAAAGCCTCGTCTTTTCTTGCTCAAGAGAATAGATGTACTCAGCTGTTTGCTGTAAAATGGCAGCCTGAAAAATGAAAGTTGATAATGATTATTGGGTACAAAATGTCACATAATTAAGGCAACCCCTCATGCACTACAATTAGGAAAAAAAGGGATCAACATCTATTTTATAATTGCTTGTTTCTTTACACATTATTTCTTACAAATAGTGGGTCTTTTGCTGGAAAATAGAAAAAATAATATCTTAACTTACTTTACTCAGTTTCTCTCCTTCATGACGTGGTAGTAAGGTACGTAGAGCCTGAAAGCCAGCATTGATGCTCTGCATGCGTCTACGCTCATTGCTGTTTGCAATCTCTCTTCGAATCCTTTTCTCTGCTTCCATTGTTTTATTTCCAGATTTTGAGTGTTTCTCACTCCTAAAATTTAGTTTTACATGAATATTAGACTCATAAGTATTTACAAAAAACCCTGGTCATAATTTTATTTATACATAACATAACATACATAATCTCACGCCTTATATCCCCGAGGGGGTAGGCAGAGGTATTACATTTCTGGATATACCCACTTTTCACCAGATATTCTTTGGATTCCCAAACGTGATAGGTAGTGAGCCCATCGCGGGACTGGATCTATTACACATTACCCAGAATTCATTCTGGGACCTGTGGGTTTTATTTATAATTAACTAATTTTAGGTACCTAGCAGCAAGTTCAGTTGATGAAATAGTGGAAATGGTTGGTAGAATGTGGACTAGAGTGTCACTAGACAAGAGTGTATAGAATAGGGGAGGCCTTTCCCTGGAGGCACACAGTTCGTTTTCTGTTTACCGTAAATTAACCTATCAAGCAGCAGCCTACTGCAGGCGCTTTGTTACACTAGATAATCTATTGTTTTTCGATTATGCTGCTTGCCCAGGATGCAAGAATGTTATTTATAAGGCTATAAATAAATACATTTCAGGTAATTTTAAGCGAACCATTTTCGCTCACAGATTATTCTGTTTATGAAATAAAAAAATAAGAATAATACCTATATTCATTGGAAATTTGAATAATTGTGTTTTATCAATTAATGAATTCAAATTATTAAAAAAATTGATACAAAATGTGCCATCATGCTTCATACAAGGCTAACATACATTGTTTACCCTTATAAATACATATAAAGAGTATAATATGATAAAATTAATGTCTTTACGTTTAGTCATATTTGCTTGATAATGATAGATACATAAATACATATCCCAGGTGGTTATGTAGGGGAGCTGAGTAGGGGAGTTACTACGCCTATTTGATTCGTCAAACATGGCGGCTCAACAGCTGACTATGGGCCGGCACGAGCGATAGTGGCGTCATATGGCCCGCGAAATCATAAATAACACGCAAAAATTATTTGACATATCATATTTAGCATTAAATTAAAACTCATTGTGGTGAACAGTAAACCTAAAACTAGTGAAACAAGCGTATCGTCCACGACCACGCCGGGTGTTCATACCTGGAAAAAGCGTGATCCGATGTCTCTTCTTCGTACAAGTTATAATCTTCCACTTCTAGCAAACAAACATCATTACCGTGTAATGACATCACTCGAAAGTACTAAATAAAGGCGTTCTTCATCCAATTCGCACTGAATATCCGTAGAAAACTAGAAATTCGTTTCTACATGAGCCACAATGGCGGGAAATGACAATGAGCTCAGTCAGGTGACGCTACACAAATTTTAGTCAGCACTTGCATGCGAAACACTGAAGCCACTGTTCATAACACTTAGCACAATTGAATCAACCAGAATAAACCAATTATTCTTAGATAAACGCAAAAGAACTTTTTAAAAAAACAGCAATTAAATGGAGGGAGTCAAGGGCAACGCACATCGATGCATCTCTCCATATTCTATAGTCTATGGTATTGGTATAGATCTTTTATTTGTTCTTAATATTTTTCTTAACGGCTGTAGGTTCAAGCCCTTTTGATCACTATTTGTTAGGTCTGTCACAGAGTATAAAAAAATATGACGTTTAAAAAAAAGTTAACTAGTTCTCATCATCTCATTTTCTTGATAGATGGCGATGCACGATGTTCCTTATACCAGTATCGTGGTTTTTCGAATGAATGTAAGGTATAGAGCATTAGCATAATGTTAATACCTATGTTCATTTATTGCGATCTAATGTTTGATATTTTATTTAGAGCAGTGATAGCCCAGTGGAGTTAAAATACCAAAATCTTAAAATGTCAAATGGATTTGTACTGAAGTTCAAAAAGATAAAACTTGAAATACCTATGTACAAAGTCTCTGAAATTGATTTACCTCACAGTTAGTTTACCAAAATGACAAATACCGATATTGAAATAGGTATGTCTTAGGTTAATGTGCATATTGTATTATACTTACTAACAACAGTTAAAATAAAACCTCTTTGTTTGTTGCTCATAAAAAAAAACCTAACATCGAGGGGGCCAATTCTACTAAATGTCAACGGTTACAGTTGGATGACAATGACATGGTCAGTCGATGGTGTTATTTGCTCTGAAAAGTGTCAAAATAACACCATTGAGTGACCATTGACATCTCATTGTCATCCAACTATGACCGTTGACACTTAGTAGAATTGGCCCCCACCCTGGCCTTCTGAACCTAACCAGTCCAAATAATTTCCGCTCTGGTATTTTGAGCTCGCTTCGCTCGCTCTCGCATTGAATATATTATCATCTAAAATGTTTCGCAAAAATAATGCACTTATTTTAAGTATTTTGACCATTTGGTATTTAAAATGTTGGTATATCAAACTTGGTTGTTATAACTATAAACATTTTAAATTTTAGGTATTTAGTCCAATCAGTATTTTAATCTTAGGTATTTCGTAGGTAGGTAGGTATTAGTTGCTTAGGTATATTAAAACATTAGGTACCTATTCTATAGTAACATATAATATCATTGTACCTATTTAGATTTTACTGATTTTAAGCGTAGGTTATTTTACGTTATGTTTTTTTTTAAATTTTAGACATTCAAATACGTACCCATTCATCAATATAATATCGTGAGGAAACCTGCAGGGTTCGGTGACGGCCTCATCACCACCTGTCACGTTTAGGGGGTCCAGAGAATATATTATTGGAACACCGTGGGTATTTCCAGAAATGGAATACCTCTGCCGACCCCCTTCGGAAATAATAGGCATAGAATTTTTTATTAATTAAAATTATTAATTCTCCTTAATTTTCACTTAAGAGTGTTTTTATTGCATTAAATTGATGTACTTACTCCTTGTTTTGAAACCGACACTGCAAATGCTAAATAAATAATGAGTAACAATAAAATATTCTCCTTACTCTTTTAGGTGATAATGGTGCTGAATCTGCTTTACAGTGACTAAACTTATTTTAGTACACTCTTGTCATTTTCTTTCTTCTAGAAAAGAAAAGAGACGAGAGATATTTAGTCCTGTCAAATTAATGGCGTTTCATAACTTGTTTAATGCGTATTTTAATAATGTGTGTCCGTCTGTCCTGTTGCCGGTCTAATTTATAATATGTTTTATAGGTATTTCATCTTGATACGCCTCCTAGAAGCCGAGTTATCAATACATACATGGTGTTTTTAGCTGGGTCCGTTCGGAGACAAAGTCGCGGACATCGGCTAGTTCGTAATAAAAATCAAGTAAAAATCTGAATATTCACGAATACAAAATTGTACGTGGTGTGTAGCATGTTTGTTGTAATGTTGGTGTTCATAAGAAAAAAAAATATCTATGGTTTTTATTTTGTAATATTGGCTAAGCTGAAGCCATAGATATAGAAAATTTTCACTATGGTTGAAGCGTCGTGCTTGAACCAATCACATAAAAGTTTAGTTTTTGAATTTGTTCGAGGTGGGGATTTTCTACTGCCTTCCGCCATATTGTGTGGAGCTGTGAGTGCTTGAAGTGGATATTTTGCAGTTGTAGTGTAAATTCTTTGTCAATATAAATTTGGATTGAAAAACCCAAAGGTAAGAGTTAAAATAGTACAAGTTTTTGTTATAGTTGTTTATTTCATGTTTTTATTACAAACGTTTATTCGGGAAATGCCGGTTGCTATATTCCATGTAGCATCAGTAAAAGTTAGTTTCATTGTATTTAGAAACTTCCGAAATATTGAACAAGAAAGTAGGTATCCTAAGCATGATTTATACTGCACGTGAGGTAAATAAACGTTTTGAGAACTTCGTACCGCAAGACAGCCAATACAAATTTTTGTAACAATGGAATGTGGTATAATAATTTGTAGGTAGTAAAATTCCTGTATGTCTCGTAATACCGACTACTTGAATAAGCGAATTATTACTATGGAACTACTCAAGTTCAGGTCGAATTCTCTTGAATTCTGTAATATCGGTTTTGTTCCGGGAAATCCGTTCTTTGTGATTTACAACGGAACGATGAATCATCCGAGCACGATCGACTGGAAGAGACGAGACAGTAAAGTGCGGGGTGTAGTCCCTGGGTGAAATCTTCTGGCACTTTTACATCTACAATAAAATTAAGAATCGATTGTATGAACAAAACATGTGTTATCACTTATCAGTATCACTTTATTACCGGTACGGTATACTTACATGAAACATTAATTTTATTGCTATGTGGCTAGGTATATTAGTAAAATTTGTAAAAAAAATATGTTTCGTGAGATAAGAAATAATCTAAATTCTCATATTTCGTATTATTATTAGTGTCTTATTCATAGTTTACATGCTCCTTGTCACAATGTTTTCATGTGTGCTTAGGTAGTAAACAGTCTAATATGTTTTTCTACATTACATAGTTTACCAGTTACTTACAGTACCTATATCCCTTTTGACTGGTCTATTGTACTCCAATTTATTTGTCCCAAGATCAATTGACTATAGGTATGTAACTACTTTATGATATGTGTATGCAGTATGAATGTTAGAAGGTGTTCAAGTACGTAGGTATGTAATAGGTATACTTTGGCTTATGGTTGGATAAGACTGAATGAATTGAGAGGTTGGTTAATTAAGAACACAAGATAAGCAGAGCATTCAGTCCAGAATTAACAATTTAAAATTCATCTAATTTACAAAAGAAATATACAAAAATCTAATAGAATATTGTTGTATCATACCTACCTACCTACTATTTTAAAGTTTATTAATTATTATAGAAAAAAAAAATTTATATATTGATATTTTATGTGGTAAAGGGGTATCAAAATAGAATAATATAAATGTACCTATATGTAGGTACCTACCTACTACCTATATCTAAAAGAATACCAAGAAATTAATGAATGAAGGTGAAATACAGTAAGTATAACTAAGCCAATAAAACATTATACTAGGTGTAAAGTATCCAATGCAAGGTTTGGGTAAACAGTGTTTAATGTAAAAAACCGGCCAAGTGCGAGTCGGACTCGCGCACTAAGGGTACCTATACCATAAAAATGACAAAAAAATATATATATAAGTTTGTTGTATAAGTGGTGAAAATGTCAACTGTCTAACTATCACGGTTCATGAGATACCTACAGCCTCAAGACACAATTCACACATGATGTCGATGAACTTTTAGTAAATCATCTTCATTACAGAGATTACCTCATACAAACTAGTGACCGACCAAAGCTACGTTTTCGGCCGAAAAACCATGATTAGGCCATATTTTCGTTTTCGATCATAAACCGACGAAGCCTTCGGCCAAGCCGAAAATCAGAAGTAGAGTATAATAATATGCTCTTCTTCTGCCTAGGTGAAAAGAAAACACAAGAAATCAATGTACAGCAGTAATATTAATATTTTTGAACGTCTAAATAATTCGTCTTCTCTTTCAGCCGAAAATAAGACTAAAACCGACGCTTTTTTTTTGGTATTCGGCTGAAAATCCATTTTCGGTTGGACACTAAATACAACAAACATACTTCTAAACAAGGTTACCACTATAATATTAATAACAGAGTAAAGATGAAATAGTCGCGCAAGAAAGCGGCACAGTTGACCACTTCGATACCTCTATACACATGCATTACTATATTCATAGCATCTATACACAGTACTCTATAGAAATACGCACCATTTTTGTATTATTAGTTGTTACCTCCATAATATACATGTTTAGCAGTCAGGTTAGATGTGAACGTCGCGTTTTGGTTGTGTGTTCTTATTAATCCTGCTATGTTAAAGGACTACATCAACTAGATTCTGTACCAAGAAGTAATATTAGACATTATACCAATGACAAGTGTGTCTGACTTCAATATTTCTGAAAATATCAAATGAAAATTAATATTTACATGCCCAATAATCATAGGTACTCATGAAAGTTCTTACATTTTTTGTCTGCGTGTCCGAAAGATTATCAGGAATAGGCTCCCAAAAGGCTTAATAAATTTCAATGAAAATTGTAGGTTAATAATCCCTTCAACATAAATTTCAACTTCAATTTTCGTGTTTGTCATTTTGGTATCTTGCAGGTTCCAAAAGATACCTATAATGTATGTATTTTATTTTGATAAACTGAACCGAAGCTTAGCCGAATCGCTTGTACATTATATAATACACATGAGTATTAGTATGTGAGTCAACTTCTATGAATTTCATTCAATAATTGAGCAACAAGTAGTAGGTTAGTCATTCTACAGACAGTAGTCATCCAAATCTTAACAATGCAAATGTTATGATGAGGAAGTACCTACCATCTAGGGACATAATTTAAATAATTATATAAATTTTACTACCGAAATTTGCAAAATGCCTTGCATTCCTATATTATATATCAATTCCTTTTGAGCACGTCATTACACTCGTTTTCCTGATGCCATTTTCGATTCCTCCGAAAGGAAACGAAAAATTTAGTGCGGTTTTTACATGCATTGGAGGGCTAAGCTAATATAAAATCTGGTACAGTGAAGAGCACATAAAGCTTTACACTTGTAGTGCGAGTCTGACCTCTAAGGCGATTGTAATGAGAACCTTACAAAGTCCAATGTGTCAAGCTCCACGTGCTCTTGACTGTACCTGTTTCATCTTGATTCGCCTCCTAGGAGCAGAGTTGTATGAATAAACAGAGGTATTTTTTCATACTGAGTATTACTGAGTCTACGGAGACGAAGCGAAGTCATAAATAAATATTTCAAACAAGTCGATAGCATTAGTAGTTTCTGATGTGAGCAGCTGTGACAAACAAGATGAGTGGCACAATAAGGGTCCCTTTTTTTACTACTTTGGCACGAAACTCTATAAACATTATTTAAAGCTTATATGTCGGCGGCACCGTGTTTCCTTGTTTGAAACGATAGGTAGGTCGTGTGACGGGGCCAAGTTACTTGCGGTTTGGATCAGCAACTGTGTGTGCGATCGATTTTCCATTTACTCCGTTATACGCAATTGTGTACATTGAACGTGCATAATGTTGACGCAGTCCGACTTAGTGCTTATTGTTTCTTTCCGACTTCATGTTTCTAGAACACCTATTTCCATTACGATGTACCTCTTACGTTACTAAACTATCAGTTTATCTATATCATTATTACAGATTAGTAGTAAAAATAACATTATAATAGAATTTGATCCACACAAAAGCTATTACAAATAGTAATTATAAATAGATTTTTAATGATGTTTGTTAGTTATTTATTTAATTAAAGCTGTTCCGCGGGATGTTTAAAATTAATGTTTGAAATTATAACCTATTTTACTACCATAAAAGTATGTTTTCTATTGGTGAAAGATTTTTTAGAATCGGTGTAGTAGTTTTTGAGTTTATTCTTTACAAACATACAAAAATACATATATTTTCTCTTTATAATAATAATAAATTGTGGGACACAATTTACACACCGGTATGCAGTCCCAAACTAGGCAGAGCCTGTACTATGGGTAAACAACTGATAAACATATTTATATAAATATTAAACACCCAGACACGAACCCAACAGACATGTTCATGCACACAAATGTTGGCACCGAGCGGGGATCGAACCCGCGACCTCCGACTCAGAAGGCAGGGTCACTAATAACTGAACTAACAGGCCCATGTAATATTAGTCTAGATTACCTACATACCTACTTTGTAAAATAATACTTCAAGTCGAATAAGCGTTGTAGTTGCTAAAAGGTATCAAGCAGATCAGACTGGCAAGAGCTACTTTCGTATTTATAATAAGGATTTATATTCGTACGCTTACATTTATTATTATTTAAAAAAATAATCTTTTTTTAAATCACGTCACGTGCAACTATTGCCTCACCGCCGGGACTCACGAATGCTCGCGTACGATAGCTTAAATATACCAGCACTCCTTAAATAAGTAGGAGCTCGAGCCGTCGACCTTGAATACACCCGAATCACCCGATTCAAGGTCGATACTTTATATCTTATTTAAATTGAGCCCTGCATGAAGTGCCTCCTATTGTGACGCCGACGACAATAAGTTCGGGTTGGCTGCCTGAGGAAAAAAAAACTGTGGTGGGGGTATAAAAGGTCAATCACCCGTATGCGTGAACCAATTTAAAATAACTCCACATGATGGACGCTCTCGGCACAACGCGATGCTGTTGTGTTACGGTCGAACACAAAAGATATTATGATAATTTCCACCAGATAACGGAACTGTGAAACAATGGGACCCCTCCGCAGGACCCTACGTTTCACAGTCGAACGTATGAGTAATTGTTGTCTCCATTATTTTTTAATAAACTACAGGGAACGTTAAGTCTTTTTATCTATACTCATATTATATAGAGGAAAGATTTACGAAAAAACTCAAAAACTACTGGATCGATTTTAAAAATTCTTTTACTAATGGACGCTAGAAGATCCCTGAATAACATATACTATATTTTATTCCCGTATTCCCACGGGAACTTGAACTACGCTGGTAAAACCGCGCAGAACGGCTTGTTAGGAAAGATTTGTATTTTTGTATGTTTGTTACGAATAAACTCGCAAACTACTTTACCGATTTTAAAAAATCTTTCACTAATGGAAAGCTAGAATATCCCTGAGTACTTAACATGAGGCTATATTTTGTTCCCGTATTTCCACGAGAACGGCAACAACGCGCGAGAATCCGCGCAGAACCTCGAGAACTGATCTACTTTCAATCAGTTACTTGCAAAATAAGTAAACGCGCAATTAGGTACGCTAAGGCATGAGTAAAACGATGATATTTTTGTAAGCGTGAGTGTTTGTGCACAGCGATAAGGCTGGAGCCCTGCGTGACTAATGGCATTGCTATTTATATTTGTATTGAGAGTAATGAGTAGGATAATGAACGATAAATACAACCAAGCTCTAGGAATTTGGTCTCCCGTTAACGACCAATGCTTGTGATAACCATGCACCACACTCTCAGTTTCGTTTCCAACGTCGTGATAGCAACGTGTATTGTTGTGAAGTTTACCTCCTTTTATCTTGCTGTAAGTTCTTTGTGCGTTACAAGTATAAATCTATTGTTGAACGTTTTACATTGAAAAACACAATTTTCCTTTAGCGTTAATTATAATAATTCACTAGTCAGATCTGCTGAAGTGAGATTGGTGAGACGAGCTGAGCTCTGAGTGGTTTTAGTGATCCATTTTAATCGTATTTTAATACGAGTATGTTGAATATTATAATCGTAGAAATCGGCATGTATTTTGATATAGCGGAGGGCAATTATGTACTCACCTCCTAATTTAACCTAAAGCTAATACAGTTAATAGCAGACATCCTTTATTATCTTTATATTGTCTTAAACTACAATAATAATATATACATTATTTTTATTTTTTTTACTAACCACATTCATTCTCACACTCCACAGCATTTTCGCACACTACATAAAGATGTATAAACCAGTTAACGTTATAACTTAAGGCTCCCATAAACACACATAAAAAGTATTGCAAATGGTTCCCCAAGATACAGGCGATCAAGCCTAGTTTGGGGACCTCTGGTAACTGTGTCTCATGTGTAATTAGATAGAATATTGTGTCTTAAATCACTATCTTGTAAATTGTGTGAAATAAAGAAATTATTATTATTATTAATTATGTACTTATTTTTTTAAATAATAAATAATAATGTTTTCTGTCGTGTGTCCGATTATAGAAACTACGTTAATGAATTTCAAAATATCGTTAGGGAATGGTTGGTTGATCACTACATAGTATAAAACAAAGTCGCTTCCTCTGTCCCTATGTATGTTTAAATCTTTAAAACTACGCAACGGATTTTGATGCGTTTTTGTTTAATAGATAGTGATTCAAGAGGAAGGTTTTAGTATAAGCATTGCACCCGTGCGAAGTCGGGGCGGGTCGCTAGTATCATATACGTACAAACGTGTTATCCGGTGGTCGTGACCTAGCGGACAGGCGGCTAGTGTGCATCAACACGCTGTACCGGTGCATCCCATGTAACGTACTTTAGTAGAGGGACTATTTTAGTCCACCGCATTATTTCGAGCCTGCTCCCAGCGCCGTGACCCACTGGCGTGCTTTGTATTCCAAATCCGTTTCTCCGCGTACCTCAACCGTTTATTTTTATCTCACGCAACACAGGTAATTAGCATTTTTGTATGAGACGAGATCGGACAGAACCTGTTATGGTTGGTCTGTTCATTTTCCATTTGAGAGCATAATGAATGAACTTATACATGATACACATGATTTAACGTTGACGATGTGAAGGATTTTAAAATTAAAAAGTTGTAACAATTTACCAAGTAATATGCGGTTGTATTATAGTTTATTTATCATCATTAAAGACTACATTTTATCTAGCTTCTCTCTGATTCGACGAAAGCGTTCTAAACGGGGGTATTTACGACTTTATTACAAAATATTGTCATTTATTTATATCCTTAAATGAAATATTTATTAAACTTTAACCGTTTCACTAAAATCCTTTACCATCATTTCTCTAACATTATGGTGAAAATTGCTTTAATATTTATCATATTATAGTATAGAAGTATAAACAAAATCAAAACAAACTTGGATGCCCATTCAACTACTTGGTTTTATAAATATTTTTACAATTTATTTAAGGTATTTTCATCACATCACTCATTATACATTTTCACTCGGTCAATACTGAAAGCTGTGAGTACATATCGTTTGTCAAACTAAGTATCAACAACAAGTATACCGCAGTAACATAAATTTACTACGAGAGAAATGGTCGTCACCGTCACGGTACGTCAAGCTCAACAGTGACTCACTTGATGTACTATATCATTTCAGTCAGGGTCAGTGTTGTTTTGCAAAAATCGTTTTGTGTCACCAATGAGTAACGCGTTGCATTTGGAAACCTTAAAATAGCATGGAATAAATATGCTATTATTATCCCGTTATACGTTTTGGAAGTTATATCTCCAATCTCCATCAAATTGACGGGCCTGTTGGCTCAGTTGGTAGTGACCCTGCCTTCTGAGTCGGAGGTCGCGAGTTTGATTCCCGCTTGGGGCCAGCATTTGTGTACATGAACATGTCTGTTGACTTCGTGTCTGGTCGTTTAATATTTATTTAGATGTGTTTATCAGTAGTACAGGCCCTGTCTAGTTTGGGACTAAATAACACGGAATTGTGTCGGTAATAGGTTTTCACTCTGCTGGTGTTTCCTGCCATTATGTAGCTGCAGTGGCGGATTAGCTTAACACATTCTCTAGGTATAGGCTGCTAAGTTTGTGCCGCCCTCTAAAATGGACAGTTACTGAGTTAATGAAAGCTCAATCGTGTAACATTAATAAAGCGGGGTAATGTATGCTACTTCCACGATAATATACATTCCGCAAACTTAAATGAAAAATCTTGATCTTACAAACAGTTAAAAATAATCAACTAAAAAAGGTGATATTGTTGGCAAAATTATCGATGATATCGTCGTTAGTAATATTATTCATTAATTCCGACATACACAAAAGAGCTCCCGAGATATGCAGCTCCAAAAATCTGCCGTCCTAGGCTCAAGCCGCCTAGGTAAATCCGCCACTGTAGCTGATTCTTATCTAAAGAAACTAGGTCGATCGAATACTGTGTACCTACTCAAGTTTACGGAGAATAATTTTGTGACAGAAAAGCAGCGACTATGGGTGCCAAGCAGAGCAAGCGCTCGGTGGACATAAGCGGCAAGGAGGCCGAAGGCGCCGGTGAGGTGGCGGCCGCGGGTGCGGGGGGCGAGGGCCGCGTCGAGCAGCTCGCGGACGCAGACGCGCTCAAGCCGCAGATTAACGGCGATGCGCACATACACGAACAGACTGTAAGTACTATCAGCAAACTCTAAGTCTGATACATTTGGAAAAATTGACGCTTGTAAGCTCGAATTTTATTACCCCGACCCTAATTAGAGTTACACAATGAGAAGCCAGTAACACCGTTTTTTTTCTATTCCGATCCGTTCATCGACACTAAATGGTGATAAACATGAAAGGAACACTTTTTTGTAATAGTAATTGTTACTATAAGTGAGGTCTTTGTCGCCACGGGGTGGGAAAAAATAGCTGCTCGCTAAAATGACACTTAGGTGTATCAGGCAGAACTTTTTTCGATAGTACATATCGAACCCTGCACACGATGTTTGTTAGGTATACGGTCAGACGACGCGATTTGACGAAACCAGAACGCGGTGCAACCACAGTGTTTGTATACGAAAAAAAACGCCCTGTTAACGCGCGGTGTGTGCTCTGTAAAAATGCCATTGGCGGTTGGCGTAAAGCCTCCGATCTGGGGGCCAATTCTACTAAATGTCAACGGTTACAGTTGGATGACAATGACATGGTCAGTCAATGGTGTTATTTGCTCAGAAAAGTATTAAAATAACACCATTGACTAACAATTGACATCTCATTGTCATCCAACTATGACCGTTGACACTTAGTAGAATTGGCCTCCTGGATGCATGAGACGACGTGACAAAGCGGCGTGGAATAATATTTCATTTCAAAATCAAAAAGTTTTTCTTCAATGAAGGAGCTTAAGTCAACTTATTGAGATTCTTTACAGTCACTACTGCAAAGTAGAAGAATCATGAAAGATTCAGTGATGGCTTTAGCAAGGGGTACATTTGATATTTGAGCTGGAATTTCTATTGAGTATTTAGTTCGCAGACATGCGTCCCACGGCTTCCTGTATAGATAACAACATTGTCTTGTTCATTTATCAAAGAAATGCGAACCTAAACTGGATGAGATAAGAGCTAAAGTCAATCCGCAACTTATTTAGCAACATTGCCTGGTACTTAAATCCTGTTTAGTTTAATCTGAAGTTACAATATAGTGTTTGACTGTTTCAAAAGTAAATTGTGATGTTAATCATGTTAAAAAGATATCCCAAAAACACCTCTAAAGTGTTTTTCGCTTTTAATGTTCCTATACAATTAAAGCAAATTTTAAAATGATAAAGCAACAAAAGAATTGAAGTAGATGAGTAGGTACTAAATATAATGACGCCACATCCTGACTCAGTACTATTTCCATAAGAAGCAATGTGTGTACACCCGAAAGGGTAGGATTTGATGAGGCCCTGTAAACAGAAGTGCAACTGCTCAAGGCTACTCAAATTCCCCGCATAATAAAAAAAATATTATAGTAAATTTTAGTTTTGCCAGATCTTAAGTGACTCAATTAACTAGACAGTCAACTACCCTAGTGCGGAATCATATATTACACATCTAGGGAAGTAAAATAAGAAATGTCTCAGATCACATGTAATTGTCTACCGAGGCAAAACCGAGGTCTACAAACATCTGAGGCTTTCTTATTTACTTCTCGAGGTGTATATACATTTTTTTTTTGTTGGACGGACGTGGAAAGCGGAAACTTCGTTTAGCGCAGCGGGCCGAAAGTAGCCGCGTTCCGCCCGGAGAGGTGAAAAGCAACGAATGGTGTTCATTATAGTTTTTGTAAATCTTAAAGTTTACCCAGAGTCATGATGATGTACTTGGTCCGTTTTTTTTATACCTAGGTACCTAATTTTAACTAATTGTATAATTACTAAAAAAAATTATAGGATAAGGAGAAACAACTTGATAGCGGTACACCGGAAAATGAAAAGGACGCCACAACGGAAAAAGAGGAAAAAGAAAAAGAGAATAACAGCGAGAACGAAAAAGAAGCTGCTGCCCCCGTAATCAATGGCGACAGTGAGCCCAAGACTGAGAACGGAGAGTCCACGCCCGCGCCGGAGGACGGCAAGAAACCCAAGAAGGAGAAGGTATGTGTAATGGAGTGGCAAATTAATTATGTTGACAATACTAGTTCGTTCGGAAAAGACGACGAACTGTCAATATTTTTGACATAAAAAAAGGTTGCATTTTAGATGAGAAGAAATTTTGTGTGGCTCCTCGAATACGTCATTTTATTTATTATTATTAATAATAATACAGCACTTTATTCACCCACGTGTACATAATGATACATATTGTGTTGTATTAGACATATACATATGTATATTATTATATACGACTGATAACATACATTGTCATAGCATGTGATTGTAAATCTGTTAATTAACTGAAAGGAGACGTTTCATGAATGTATGGAGACTGGGCCTGCACCATGTACACCAGTTTTTTAGATAAATATAAATAAAATTACTATAGTTTTATTCATGATTTTGCTCATATTTGTCTAGTTTAGTTGTGCAATAAACTTTAATTTTCATTGAACTAGCATGGCGGCGACCAAAAAAAAAAATTTGCGACCCGACCGGTAAATGACAATTTACATTATTTTGATGTTTGTCTTACTAATTCACAATAACATGGAAATTGGGCTTAAGAAGTTAGGAATAGTATTATTTCAATATGATTTTATGCGAATCTATTGAAGTTGAATTACTTTTGTGCAAGTTAAATAGATGGAAATGATTTATTTTTTATTTTTCTGATAATCACTAGATTTTTCTCTATCTTGCACGCTGGTGTACAGTGTGCAGGCCCAAAATGAAACGTCTCCTTTACTTATCTGCTAAGTTTGAGTTTCGTCCTGCAAAGAGAAGTCTTAGCCCTGAATAAATCGCGAAGCTAGCTTTATTCTTTGTTGGACGAATCCCGGCAAATTTTTTACAAGTTCACACTACTCACATGATCGTGACTAAGGAGAACATTATTATTCATGATTTCCATTGAACTTAGAATAAAGATGAAATTTCTAACTCGCTATACTTAATACATGTGTGCGTGTGTTATATTTATTAACTCTATGCATGTCGTGGACAGGTCAAGAAGAAATGGTCGCTTAGATCGATCAGTTTCAGCAGAAAGGATAAACCCAAACAAGAGAAAAAACTAAAAGAGGAGGAGCAAAAGACAAATGGGGAGCCAGAGAAAGTTCCTGAGGAGGTAAGTTTTACATGAGAATAATGCCCGTAGATAACATGCAAAAAGAAAACGTTGAGTAAAAAATGACCTCGTTTTTTTACAAAAGATACAGCTGCCGTCAGCACATTATCATTTTCGAATCGAATGAGTGCGCACTATAGGTACTCCCAATGCTTTTAGAGTAATAACTTTCTACTGCCATGGTACTCCGCACCTACTGGGGCGTATTCGTATTCCATCAATGCGGTCAGACTCTTTTTGTACAATGGTATAAGTACTAAATTCCTCGCTGTAACGGCTGGAGCCATCCATCATCGTACTAAGTTGGCCCACTTTGGCATCGTTCACAGCTTTGTCAGTTCACGCGTCGTCGGTAGATTGTGAACACATGGGCGATTTAAAAGTTATTAATAATTATTTTGGTTGTACCAGTTGTACTTATAACCGAAGTCATTGGCCTTCATCGTGCGAAAATCAGCGGCGATGTGAAATCGCGCACGTGTGGTCGAAACGGGTACGAGGGCGCTAGAGCCGCGGCCTGCGAGTACCGTTGCTCTAACATCTACCCGGTCCTTTGACAAAAACGGGTTGGCGTATAGGGAGATCGACTCACTTACTTACCCTGAGTTATTTGTTACTTGTTGACATTGCCTTAGAGTACAGTCAAGAGCACACTTGTAGTGCGAGTCTGACTTCTAAAGCGATGGTAATAAGAACTTACAAAGTCCAATGTGTCAAGCTCCACGTGCTCTTGACTGTACGTTCGCTGGGCGGAAACAGTTAACGTTTGGTACTATCGAATTGTTGGATAATGTAATCTTGCCTAGATCAAAATTTTTGAAGTAATTTGTTCCATTAAAGTATTTAATTGAGAATGCAATTGCGACCTTGTGCCCCAGACAGCTAGAAATCGGCGATTTCTATGACAAGAAACTATTGCGTTGCGACGTAGTACATTGCACCCAAACCGGCGCGAGGAACAATGCGCATTATAATTCAAAGTGGTGCTATATCCGCGCTAACTAAACGTGAGCTGCCACTGGCGGAGACGATACTGCCATTACCCACCCTAAGCTCATTGACGACACTACCTATTGCTGTTCTGATGCAAATTATAATAATACAATACCGTCGACAACATTTATTAACGTCTTATGATAACTCATCGAATATGCTAGTACATCCATTTCCTATCCTTAATAAAGTGAGAGGTGGGCATGCAGTTCCGGACTGAACAGTCAAACTAACCGTACGTACTAAAGGTTTAATTGGGTATAGATTATTATTGTGGATACAGGAAATGAGAATAAATTTAAATTTCCGATCAATGTTTGACGTAATATTTTTACTTCTATCATCCTTTTTGTGGGATTGATGCATATCTGTACAACCTGTCTATAATTAAATAGTTGTTATCTATTGTTACTTACACTGTCTAGTCCAAGTACGAGAATATCGAGCTCATGACATGTTTATTTATGCATTCCTGCGTTAAGAGATACTGACTGTCGGTCATTGGTTCTTATTACTTAGAGTTTGGCACATTTAAACAACAAATAAAATATGGGATTGAACTGATCATCCTTGAACCATGGCATACATATTCAACACATTGTACTTAACCATCAATAAATTTAGACGAATTTACAAATGCTATGCTTGTTTTATACTAAAACCCGCATTATTTGCAAAAGAAATCAATGAATAACTATTTTACCTGTAAATATGGTAGAGGCTTGTATTGTTGTCTAAACAAACGGGTAGGTACTATGTAAAACAATTACTTTTAACTAACAAATATAGCCGTATCCGGTGTTACGATTACAATGATCGTATCGTTTTGAGCTTGGAGGCATATAAAATTAAAGCGGCGGCAACTCGGTGACGCAAAGACTGGGAGCATTAGGAAACAAGTTTGCGGTGTGCAAAATAAAATTAGTAGTCGCAGGCAGGTTTCGCGACGCCACCCGTGGGCGGGTGGGTCCGAGCGGGCTCCGGACGGATTGAGCACGTAGGCCTGGAGCCGCGTCCCTAGCACTGAAATCAAACTAACACCATTTGTGAGAAATGAATAAACATTACATTCTACTATTCTGCTCTCCCTGGCTAGGTTCGCAATTATCATTTATCACCATACTGATTGTTCTCGACCGTAGGAGAAACGTACTTTTTTGTTTTTTAAATGTGGAAACTTGTCATTAGCATATGTTTAACCATAGTGTTTAATTAAATAATTACTGTTTTTGCTGTAAGTTTTCCAAAAAGTAAATAAATAAAATAAATACATTGAGGCTGGAACCGCCAAACCAACTGTAGGGTTTACTCGCAGATTAAATTTTAGAATGTTATAAAGGTTTTGCAATTTATTCTTGGGAAAAGGCTTACGTCAAATTGAATTCAGGATAAATCAGACCGAAATTAAATTACAATGGGCTATTTTCTCTACCTACAAACCGACAAAAAAATTAGGAAGAATTTATTCAGAAAACTAATTAAAACTTTTTTTTGTTTGTTGCTTAATTTTTCTCAGTAGTTCATTGCCTTTTATGTGGCTTGCCCTGTGGCCTCTGTATGCTGGACGCGGCGCTCAGCGCACATGCGCCGCGTCGGTCGTGCGAGACAGACCAGTATAATGCATTTTCATAATAATATAATTAGTCACATCGGACAATAATATACAATTTTAAATTACACTCTCCAAACTTGAAAGCTGTTAGTCAGAGATAATAACGCTCTTTTCGTCTGTTATTAATTTATCATAGATTGGAGGTATGCATGTATTACCCAATCTTAGTTTGTTAGCAGACTACCTTACTGTCTAGATTTACTTTCTTGTAACGTCACAATGGCCCGTGCGAATTTTTGATGGACTCGATAAACACCATCAAAATTATCCAAGACTAGCGGTTCCGCGCGGTTTTACCCGCATAGTTCCCGTTCCCGTTTGAATACGGGAATAAAATATAGCCTATGTTACTCAGGGATATTCTAGCTTTCGATTGGTGAAAGAATTTTTAATATCGTTGCAGTAGTTTTTGAGTTTATTCGTAACAATGATACAAAAATACAAATCTTTCCTCTTTATAATATTAGTATAATTAGTATAGATGATTTCCGAAACTAGGTCAAAACTCAAAACACAAATCTACTTTTACATTCACATGCCCTTTTATAAGCGGAGGCTGCCCGAGAATAGAACGCAATTCGTTAATTAATGTCAATCTCGTTAAGAATTTTAGGAATGCCTCCTTAAATTGAGCTATTGAAGCTCATGTTACGAGTAGCGACAATTTCCGTGGGACGTGTTTGTGTCGATCGTTAGCATCGTATGAACAATGCTTGGTGCCTACGTCGGCGTGGTGTATCAAAACTATCGACCGGTAGAGTTACACGAAGAGCAGTTCGGGTTGCATTGCATGTTTACTAAATGACAGGCAACGGCGCCCAAGACACGTTTGCTCAGCTGTCATATTTTCATAATAAACCAGGGGGGTTCCACAAAATGTCAACGGGTACAGTTGGATGACAATGAAATATCGATGGTCAGTCGGTGATGTTATTTTCTCTGAAAAGACACCATCGACTGACCATTGAAATGTCATTGTCATCCAACTATAACCGTTGACGTTTAGCGGAATTGGCCCCCAGTTGAATAGGCAATTGCCATAAAAAAGCAAGGATTCGCGCTTCGGTGGACCCTAAAAATTCAAAATGACAACTCCAGTTTGACACGGCATCAAAGTACCGCCTTGAGACTGTTCCCATCTATTAAAAAGTACTTTAGTTGGAACTTAAACAATTACGACAACTTCCTTTACAAATTAAATCAATTACACAACTGGAGAACAACACAGAACTGCGAATTTTGCCGCAAAACTTTGTAAGTTCTTCTTAATTGGCCTAACAACGTTTCACAGTAGCGTAACTGGGAAAGACTTGTATCTCGGAACAAATTGGTTTATGAAAATAAATAGACAGTTGTTCGATGTGTGAAGTGAGGAAATCCAGGCAAACTAGGTACTTTTGACACAAAGGTTTGTGATGCTGTATGTTATCCTTTTACGTTAATGTTATCTAAGACTATCCTCGAAATCCTACTATTATAAAGGCGAAAGATTGTATGGATGGATGAATGTTTGTTCCTCTTTCACGCAAAAACTACTGAACGGATTTTGATAAAACTTTACAGTTATATAGCTTATACATCAGAATAACACATAGGCTATATTTTGTTCCCGTATTCCCACGGGAACGGGAACTACGCGGGCCAAACCGCGGGGCGCTGCTAGTATTTTTTAAATAAAATGTAAGTATCGTTGCGAATAAATTAAAAACACAACAATTAACAAATATAATTATTTTGCCATACGTTTTCCATTCATGCAAGTTCAAACTACCTACCAATCAAAAAGTCGGAAGACGTTGACAATCGGTTTAGCTAAAAAATATAACTGGACTTGCTAAGCTTCCTGTGTTTAATGATTGAAATTACATTCCCGTCGTTCGCATTGTCACCGCAATCCGATACGATCGCATTGGCGCGCGTAATCGGTGCCAACTCGCCAAGACAGTTCGTTCAACTTGCTGATAGTGGCTCCTAGGTTTGAATTATACGACAGTACTGTATCTTTGCCCCGGCCGATGCTATCTCCTCCGTTATTTATTGCCAATGCAAATTACACGTCCGCCCGGTCACACGTAGCTGGCCACTCTTCGGACCACTTGTGTCGTTGAAATAGGCTACAATTACTCAAAGCATCTCATGACAAAGCATTTAGATATTCAAGCCAACACCAGTATTAAAAAAATGTTTATTTCTTTTACTAGGTTACAATTTTTGCAGTAAAAGTTTGGGAGCCTCCTTTTAAGCAATTATTTTTTACTTCCATAAATACAATTTCTTTATAAATAGTAGCATGAAGTTAAATTATCTGTTTACAAGTTCTTTTAGTCGGAAAGGAAGCTTTTAAAGAGTAATTATTTATTAACGTACCAAGTCATCAATATGGTACTATACATATTTCTTAAAATAGAAAATGTAAGTGTAGTAATTTTACACTTCGAAGAACATAACAGTTACTGCTTAGCAGGCAGATTTTGTATTGAAATAAATAATCATATATATTTTTTTTATATGTATTCATATTATAAATATTATTTGATTTTTTCATAATGAGAACCTCCGGTTTTTTTAGAATTGTGTGTCTGAGTATGAAGTTGTGTTAGATAGATTGAAATGACAACTGCAGAACAAATTTTGGTACATTTCCGCTTTACAGGCTACTAGTGATTGGAATTGTGGAATCAAAAACATCGACACGTGCAGTGTTTCAGAGCGGAAAGTCATTACCATAGACGCACCATGGTATTGTACGCCCGTTTGGTGAGTCACCGTCCGCTGCCGTCTGGTTACCGTTACCGGTCGGATTAACTGACTAGTGGAGCCACCAACTAAAACAACCTAATAACTAGTTATAATAAGTGCAGAGTGTGTTCTTTGTCTCATCGACTACCATCAAGCAGACTCACATAAAATATTAGCTGATATCTTTTGTTTTTATAGCGATAATTTATAGATTTATAACTAGTATGTTATTGATCTTCCTAGTGTGCTGTCATCTCGAATTCGTGATAAAATAACAATTATACCTAATTGGTAATTATAAACTCGTAACAGAACATTAGGGGTCGTCCATTAATCACGCGAGGCTCGAAGGGAGGGGGGGGGGGGGGGAATTACGAAATATCACAAGGAGGGAGAGGGGTGTAATGAGTAAATGACATATCACGTTTATTTATTTTTCATTGGACACGCGATTTCTAAACGAAAAAGTAGCACATGATGCTTAATTTTACTATATTTTTAACCTGTGTTTTAAAGATAATATTCTGAAATTTCAGTATACCTACTTTTGAATAAAAAAGTAGACGTGATTTTGCTTTTGGGGGGGAGGGTAGTCTAAAACCTCACCACACATCACCAAGGGGGGAGGGGGGGTCAAAAAGTTGCTATAAACATCACGTGATTAATGGACGACCCCTTAATAGGGCAAGTCTATTGTAAAGACTGGTTTACGAAAGAGCTTAACCAATGCTAATGTGTCAAAACTAAACACAACACTTAAAACTAAATAAAAAAATACTAAACAACTTAATATGTGTAAAACAGTCATAAATAACAAAAATGTTGAATTTAATGATTTTATTTATAACACAAATTCTGCTCGATTTTATACACTTACGGATTTCTTTTTTTAAATTAAATAGGTAATGAAAAGTTATGTTTTCCTGAAATTTTGTATATAAAACGGTAATTATATAGGTAGAGAGAGAGACACCATATTTTGTAAGTCGCTATTTAAGACGATTACTCATAACTAACTACACACGAACTCTTTCGTTAAGATGTACCAGACACATTGATAAAGTAGTTTGGCAGCTCGGGTCATTTTGTCGTAGTTTATCTTTAATATTTAAAACTCTTTCAATTAATTATTATTTACTAATATCCAGTTCGTTATAAATAACTAGCGGTTCCGCGCGGTTTTACCCGCGTAGTTCCCAATCCCGTGGGAATACAGGGATAATATATAGCCTATGTTACTCAGGGATATTATAGCTGTAGTATAGTGGTGAAAGAATTTTTAAAATCGGTGCATTAGTTTTTACGTTTAAATTCGTTAGAAACATACAAAATAAAATTATTTCTTCTATAATATTACTGTAGATTGTAAAACTGACAATACTTGAGCTTGTATCTTGAAGAAGTTAGGCTATTATTATTTCGGAATGCTGACGAATCTGTAAAAGCCCTTTCAAAATATTATTACTATTAGCATGGAGTATTTTTCGTCTTGTTTACCTTGTGATCGGTATATAGGGATATCTGGGATCACGAGTGTTATAGGTACTGCATATTTGTTAGCATTGTATTTTAATCCATGGCATTGGTAAGTACTATGGGTGCTCGCTCGCACACAGCGGTCGTTGCACCGCGCTCCTCTAATAATCGGTTTACAATTAAAATCTCGTAATACGGCTGCTTTATCTGTGTAGCGTAGTAATAATAATGTCTAGCCATTCGATGTGAATTAATTGACCTTATAATGTTTATAAACTAGTTTTAGTGTTTAACAATAATGTCTACAAAAATATTTTGTTATTTTAATTGTCACGTGTGTGTTTATTCAGTGTAGGGGCTTGTAAGTTCACTTATTAAAAGTAATTTCAACTCCACCGCTTCGATATGTATAGTTGAGGAGAAGCGGGACAAGAAGGCAACTTCAAAATACATTAATAGTTTTGTAGCCACCGATTATACATCAAATATACGACACCCCATATTATAAATTGATGACACTAAACAGCCAATGTTCAATTTTAGTGAATATTTATGGACTAGGGTGTAAGACTGCCAAATATTTGACGCAGTGATCAGATCACACACGTCTATTAGTGCAACACTTGAGGCGTATCTTTCTACATCAGTAAACAAAGACGACCTTGTGAACCAGTATCGTTTTATTGTCTGCCGCAGCCCTGCGGTTGCAGTCTCAACTATAAAATACTTACTCATTCTTTTTTTGCTTTGTCGTCGTGTTTCAAAATTTCTATCTCCACATGAGAGATACGAAATAAGGCTTGGTATAGGAATATTTTATACGAAAAAATATGACGACGCGGAACCTTTCGACCGCCTATGTATCTGAATTACTTATAAACACGCTTGAACAAGAACTTATAGTTAATTGCAAGAAATTGACCCTGTGTTTTTATTTCTTGATGTAAAAAATGATTTATGAAACAGTAGAAATGTGTTAAAAAAATGTTGCACTACTGACTTCGCTTTTTTATATTTCTTTATGCATTTACATTTTTTGCAAAGATTGTTCATTTAAAAAAGTATAAAATAAAAGCAAAATAAATAATCTCACGCCTTTTATCCCCGAGGGAGACAGAGGTGTTCCTTTTCTGAAAATACCCACTAGTAACACTAAACGTGATAAGTGGTGGGTCCAACGCTGGATTAAACATGTTTCAGAATGAATTCTATGACCTGCAGGCTTATTCAGGATGTTTTTTGTTCACCGTATCATAGGTTATACTTACCAATAGCATTTTTTGCCAAAATCACAAAAATTATGTTTCATATTTTGTTGAAAAGTGTCAACCCTGCTGTGCTGCAATGTAATATGTCTTTGATCATGAGCATTGAAGGGTGACTACTTATCTAATAAAAATGAGCGCCAATCTTCCGTAACAAAAAATAGCACTATAAATAATTTTGCGCATGTCGGTCTCCCTTCAGTCTCAGTGAGGATCTCTTGCGTACCACTACTTACAGTATAAATTAAAATATGGCCGACGACAAGGTTCCTCTTTGTTTTTATAGTATTGTGAATAAAAAACAGAGTGACTTACTCTTGATCTACTTCTTAAAATTTGTGTATGTGAATAAAGTATTGATAGTTATTTTCTTGTTTCATAGACGGCCGAAGCGAACCCCGAGAACGCGGCCAACGAAGTAGCCGAAGAAGCCAAACCTGACACAGAAGTCAAGGAGGAGAAGACACCTGAAACGCCGGTGACTGAACCACTCACCAATGGCACCAGCACTCCCGAGTCGCCGAAGGTCGAGACCCCCGCCATGGAGGAACCCGTCCCTGAGCCCGCTCCTGCACCCGCCCCTGCCACTGCCGCCAGCCCTGATGTCGAAAGGCCTGAACCTAAGGCCGAAACACAACCCGAACAATTGCCCGTCAATGGACTCTCTTTAGAAGAGAAAATCGAAACACCCGAAGTAGCGCAAAGTGAGGAAAGTAAACCGGAGGAACCCACCGCTGAAACGACAGAAACCGTTCCGGCTCCCGAAATCCCTGTCAAAAAAGAGGTTTGTGTTGAACAAATGCCTTTAGAATCCTCGCCTCCCCCTCTCCCAGCGAACCCTCCTCCCTCGTCTGTGGTTTCCTTTGCCGCCACCACCATGGCACCCGAGCTGACAGACGCTTCGCTAGCTAACACCGCTGAACTTACAGTCTCGGCACCGCACTCTGCTTCAGACACCGATCCAACAAAGCCCGAAGAAATCGCACCAAAGTCCCGAATAGATCTAATGACTACAGAACATGTTATTGATACTACTGAAAATGTTACTATTATTAATGAACTTGTGTCTGAAATTCCGCTCCCTGTAAAGGACACTATTGATGAAAATCCGGTTGAGGACAAAATCAAGCCAGAGGTCGAAGATATTCAGCAAATCGAAAACTTTGTAGAATCGAATAAACCTATAGCAGAAGTTAATGTTACAAACTTGGAATCTAATGTCGACACTTTTCAATCTGTTGAAATCAGCGCATTGAAAGAGGAGCAGATAATAGAGAAGCATCTACAAGATCATGTTATAATTCCAGAAGAACAAAACGTAGAAATAGAAACTGCATCTGAAAATTCCTCAAAGACAGAAGTAGAGACTAACAAAGTAGACACACTGGATAACTTAGATGACTTACCGCTCCCACCTCCATTGAATGAAGATATTGAAACTCAAAGTGACACAGTTGAACAAATCGAAACTGATGATAAAAATATACAAAATATTGAAGTGTCGCATGTAATAAACGAAAATGTCGTTAATTCTAATCACGTGTCTGATAAAGTAGACATTAATGACGTTACCACAGAAAATATCAACGGAATTGATTCTCTTAAAGAAAAAATCGATAACAAAACTGAAGATTTGCTAGGCAACGTAATAGAGGCAGAATGCAACGGAAACATCGAGGAGAATATTCCAACAGAACCGTCGGTCGGTATGGACAACTGTACGGAGGGAAGAATAGTGACTCCCGAAGAATCGTTGCCTCCGTCGCTGTCGGAAGCGAGCGAGTCGCTGCCCCTGACGGGAGGCGGCAGCAATGAGCCGTCGGAGGCGTTCCCGCCGCCGCCCAAGGACCTCAGCGGCGCCTCGCCCTCGCCCACTCCCGCGGACCACACGCCACAGGTGAATACAGTCCGCGCACTCTTGCCCCTTGTAGATGAAACGTTTTCAAATCCCGTTAACAGCTGTATTTAGTTTGATGTGCATCTATCAGCATGCGTGGACCGTCAATAACAGGAAGACTTGGAGTGCGCTCTATTTTACCTTAGATGCAGCTAACTGCTGCATTCCTGTCCACCTCCCATCCTCACTCGCTTTATCCTTAATGTAGAAATGAAATAATATGTCAGCATGTATTTTTTCTGCTTTAGTGCTAACACATCAACATTTCATTTGTTTTTTTTTCTATAGTATTAAATCAAATTTACATGAGCTATGTAGTCATGAAACTGCACTTGCGATTGAAAACTGTTAAGTGTACATACTAGATTTGTTTTAGTTTTGGCATTACATAGATTTTAGTAAAATAATTACTTAGATCAAAATAATAATTGCAGCACTTACCATTTTCACCCTGTATATAGTTTTTGCATTGCCGATTTTGTAAATGTTTACAATAATTATGTTAGAAGTTATATCTTGTGACATGATTTATTTAATGTGTAAAATATTGAAACCACAGATTTACATGTTATATCTTTCAGGAACCTCTACCGGTGTCCGATAAGTTGGCGGACTTGATTCCCGAAGTACCTGTGCTGCCAGAACTCAAAACCGAAACGGTAACATGTTTCTAATTTCTATTTTACAAAAAAATATAATTTTTACTTTAAAAAATCTATCCAAAGTATTGTACTAATGTTATTATGATGGATCTGTATCTCTTTTTTTTAACACGTTGTTTTTTCCAGGAAACGACGACTGACGTGGCAGTGGCTAACTAAGCCGCTGCAATAAGGCACCCCACCACCCAGCGCCATGTCCAGAGAGCTGTAGGCATGTGTCGAAATATAATTTAATTTATTTCCAATTTAGTACTTTGGCCGCTGTGGCGTGATCTCGAACTAAGTTCGATCACTGATCGTGCATTGTCAAAGAAGTGTATTTCAGTTTCAAACGTGACCTTTCATATAGAATGATTTATAGAATAAGTTTAGCGTGCTTTGCTTCTGTAAAATTAAGATTTTATACATTTATTCGCTAAGTTCGAGTTTTTTTTAAACATAATTATATAACTATAACGAAGTTATGTAGGCAGTATACGGTGCGATAAGTTGGTGCCATTATTACAGGGGATTAGTTTGATGTCGTAACGTGCGACCGGCTCCTAAAGCTCGCGGTTCTATTTTCCAATATTCATAATCTAATATTAAAATTTCATAAAATCTGATGTAACTTAATTGGATCTCAATATGATTGCTCAAAAGTTACTTTGGACAGTACCTTAATTTGGATCTGTCAAAAGGAAAGACTTTGTAAAAGGCAGCATTCAATGGAAATAGAATTAAGGAAATTGAACAAGTAGATATTGTTTAGATTTTTTTTATTAATGAGGAAGTATGTCTCGTATAAGTTCCGGATGGAAACGTTGCTTATCGTTCAAGAAGGTTATTGTATATACTTTGTGCACATACACACGGGTGCGTATGAAACATTGTGCGGCACGAGGGAGATGTTATGGCTTTTTATGACAGAAAAGTTACTAACATATTTTTTAAATCATAGAATATTATAAGTTGTATACCATTTCACGATGATTAAGATAGATTATCATCAGTTTTAATATTTTCAGACATTGCTATTATGTATATATGAATATTAGACTTCACATTAAATTTCTTTAAATATTCTGTTAATTGTGTGTCAAATTAAACTTTTGAAAATTGATTGTAAATTGATGATGTCAAAAATGAATTCAAGCTTTTATATCATTAATATATAATTTATTATTATGCACTCTCTCAATGTATTCAGCTCCTAATTTATAAAATAATAATATAATATAATCTCACGCCTTTTTTTTTATCCCCGAGGGGGTAGGCAGAGGTATTTCCTAATTTATATTGTAAAAATTTTGTTGTCTGCTCTCTGAAATACCCACATGATGATATATTGGTTATATAAGTCAGTCACTCTTATCTTATTCCTAGTGAGATATATTACTCAATAAGTATTTTAGGCATGCGTCTTCAAAACCGGGGAAAATTGTGATCGCCGAAAACTAGTTCGGAAAAATATGAACTGAAACTTTTGGACTTATATTGAGTGGCCAAGTTTTTTATTACTATACAATTTTTATGCATATACAGACGCATTATATTGTAATTAGACAGTAGTAATGCGTAACGATTTAGTAAAGGCAGCATGGTACTAAGATCTGCCTGTAGTATATTTGTTTCCACCTCATACATACAATTAGATAATTCATAAGGTTTGATATTAATGTACGTGTCATTTTTCTATAGTAATCCGAGTCCAGTAATTGTATGGTTTCATAATCATTTTTGTAATTTTATACAATTTTGTATAAAATTTATAGTGGCAATCTGCATGACTGGGGTACGGCTCCAAGTATATGTATTAGCAGTACCTAATACAAGTGAGACATTCCATATCAATCTTTACTAACCGTAGATTATCCAACAACCGCCTCGAATCTAATTAATCTGATAGTCATTTAACATTATTCGATTAAATATAATGACTGCAACGTCAGGGTAATATATAGGCGTTAGAAAGTTTACAACATGCATGTCCGAGGGAAGTCTTGTGACATACCGGTTCCAGAGATCACTATAGCAACCTAAACCCCATAATAAACATCACAACAACATGCAAACACGATAATCTTAGTTTTTGTGCAGAATATCAATATATCTCATGAAGCGCGTCACACACAGCGCAGATAATTATAAACATTAATGTAAGTCATAATATATTCCTATTTCAACATGTTCCATGTATTTCTAGGAGGACAGCATGTATCTTAATATTTCATTATAGCTGCCGTCGGTGGCGCGCTTACCTCTTCTAAATCGACATAAATGAAATATATTTTTTTTACTTAAAAAAATAAATAAAAACAAAATAAATAATCTCACGCCTTTCATCCCCGAGGGGGTAAGCAGAGGTATTCCATTACTGGATATACCCACATTTCACGAGATACCTTGGACCTCTAAACGTGATAGGTGGTGAGCCTATCGCCGGACCGGGTCTGTTTACACATGTCTCAGAATTAATTCTGAGACCTGCTTCTGATTCTGATTCATTTTACTTAGTTTCAATTAATTAAACCTATATTTACTCATTAAACTAATGAGGAATTGTATATTTTATGTTATTCCAATTTTATTGAAACTTAATGTTGATGTGTGAATGTCTCTAATCAATAAAACTTAAAAACAATAATAATATTGTTATTATTTCAGTCTTCTACTTAAAACCTCTAATATTGTAATAGCAGTAGTCGCAAGCTTCCTTTGAAGACCAAATAATGAATTTGGGTGTTAGTTAGCATAACATCATTAAGTCTGGTCTAATATTATTCACTTTTGGTTAGTACAGTTGCGTAGAAAAGGTTATTGTGGTCAGTCAGGTGTACATAGGTTCGGTAGATTGGTAATAATAGTGCACAGCTACTTTCAAATTTCAATATATGTAATGTTTGTACAGTCAAGAGCAAGTCAAGCTTGACACTACCAGTTTAAGCTGAGCTCTGATTTATACTAAGCGCCATAGAATACAAGGCCGGGTCAAAGTCCAAAGTGTCAAGCTTATCGTGCTCTTGACTGTATATTTACCTAAATGGAAATTTAAAGACCGATTCCTAATTAATTGAAACCTTCATTTAGAAAATAATATCGACTATAATAAGTTATGTAAGTCATCGTGCGTACTTGATGCAGTTTTTAGTAACAAAAATACTCTTTATAATATTAGTGTAGTTGATTCAGTGGGTACACAGGTAAACAGGAATTACGACTACACCCACCGGTGGGTGAAGCCAGTGGGTGCACGGGTCACGAACCGATTTACGTTATGACAAGTTATAGACCCTCTAAAAACAACGGGTAATCATGGGTAGGGTCCGTGCCCTAGATAACTAGCTAGCTTTACAAAATAAATGCTCTCAAGCCTTTATGCGAAGCTGATTGTATTTCGTTCCTGCAAATACTCACTCTTTACCAGTACATTTTTGTGAACGTGACAGATTACACTTAGAATAAATTTATCGACTAATAATTATGTAGGTACTAGGTACTCATTTTTTTTAAATTGAATAATAATTTACTTCCCTATATAGACATTTTCATAAAATAAAAAAATAGTAGTAAGTACATAACAACTCTTTTTTTTTACACCAATAAAAATATGCAATGATAAAAAAAAAGTACAATGGGCGGTCTTATCGCTAAGCAATTTTTTCCAGACAACCTTAGGATGGATGTAACTGAGATAAACAGATGAAGGTAGGTGGTGCACTAAACAACTTAGTTTCCTACATATGTAACAGAATAAGAGCAATTCCTGAAATTAGTTTATTTATTAACGACTACTTAATCGATTTCAGCTATATTTAATGTGTTAAATTTTTCAAAAATAATAATTCGCATAGGTACTTTAGGGATTAGTATAGAAACCGTACTATACTATTTTTGCTCTATATTTAAGAAATTTCGCTAGACAAAACTAAAGTATATTTAACCCAATTATTAGCATATTATTATATTTTTTTATATTAATATGCTAATTGGGCTGTTACGCGTTGTATAGATAATATTATATAAAGTAAATATATATGTAGATACATACTATAGCATATTATAATTACATCAAAGAGATTAAAATACAATAGATAGATATTACAAGTAGGAAAAAGTCTAGTGGGATTCGACCGAATTACAGCTCGCGTTCATACTAACTGACATGACGCTTGAGCTTCAAAGTTTTTGTATGAAAATATTCCCAATGCCCACCCCTACGCCTTATTATATTTTTATCTCTTTGAATTACTTACATGAATGTAGATACATAACACAAAATATTACTTATCTAGAGGTCAAGAGCGAAGTGCTTACAAAAATTAGTACGAGTACCTACTAAGTTAACTACACTCACAGGTAGTGTAATTCCATAACTACTTCTATAAGAACTAAACATTAACGAAATAAATAAAGAAGTAGGTAAGGAATTACACTTTGTATGTATCACAGTTGTATGTACTAAACAATAACGAAAGATGATAGGTAATTATTAATTAATCACTAGGGATGCGACTGAAATAAGTAGGTCCAATTTCACCGACACTAAACGACTGTTACATACTCGTATACCAGTAACATAATGTTAAACACCTGATTATTACCCCCCGTATCAGTAGTACCGTTATTTTAAAGGTCGGTTAGGTGTTGGTGCCCTTGGGCCTCAGTCACTGATCTGTGGCCTATTGTCTATTTATAACCTTAATCGCAATCGCCTTCATTTTGACGTACGTTGCTTCTTCCGTACGTCTGTCATTACCGCCCAGTTTAGGTAGAGCAAGCACTGATCGCGTAACAAATGTCAAATAATGTCGATTGCGATTACAAATATAATATAGACAATAAGGCCCCTGTACGTAGTTGAGTTACTCACATCGAATCGTGTTTCAGATGCAGTTTACTTCTTGACTGTTGAAAGAGCACCATGTCTAATAGCGTGAATGACATTGCCGTCCAAAACTTTGTTGAGTATTTGAAAATACCAAGTGTACAGCCAAACATTAATTATGGTAAGTAAAAACACACCACTTATTGTCTTACATTTTATGAACTCTTTATTAATATTTAAATATGTAGTTAGTTGTATTCATTAAGTAAGACATTGAAATTGTATTTTTTTTTAATTTGGAATAGAATTTTAAGGTGGACAGACCATAGGAAACCATCCTATGGTTAATTAGTACCTACCTACATTACCAAAACATCTACGTTTCCAATAAAATCAGGTGCCTACCTACTCATTACAAAACTCTAGATAGAGGTAGGTAGGTAGAAAACACGAGAGGTGTAATAGTAGGTACCTAACTGTCATCTTTTACAGCTGTCTCAACGCTATATTGACATATTATATCATACGTTATCTTATCATTTATGTATCCAGTTGTCACAAAAGTAGTAGGTACCTACATACAAAATTAAATGAATTATGAAAAAGAATAGATAGATAAATAAAGGTAGGCACCCCAGATTGACACACAGCGTATATGCATTGATATACTCGTAAATATTACTAATATCCCCATAGACCCCATATATATTAATATAGGTACATTCAAACTATCAATGACCTGTCCCCTATTCACGTTTTTTAGATAATTATAGTGAGATTTCACCCGTTTTTTTTAAATCTGCCAGACATGAAGTTGTAGACTGAGAAATCCAATTGAACGTGAAAGCTGTAACAAAAACCAGTCGGGCCTGACTATACGTGGCAATAAATAGTGTTAAGTAAAGGTATCACTTAACATATCATATCATAGTGTAAATTTTATTATCTTTTTTTAGTTTTATTTTTACTGTTGTGTAAACAATTCCTTCCACACAGTCAGAGTGGAACATACCTACTTACTTAATAAGGATATAGCGCATTCAATACTGACGGGCGTGCAAATAGACTCCCTCAATTGAGATTGCTTATCTG
Source organism: Ethmia dodecea (assembly GCA_963855545.1). Lineage (NCBI taxonomy): Eukaryota > Metazoa > Arthropoda > Insecta > Lepidoptera > Depressariidae > Ethmia > Ethmia dodecea. Next base: position 15,317,844 of record OY979443.1, on the reverse strand, counting down.
CAGACGGGAAAGGAATTGAATAATGGGCCACCTAAGGACCTACTCAGGCGATGGACGTTATATATCCTTCTAATATATGTATAGATCGTAGCAGGTGGGGCGGGCTGTTGTCTCTGCCTACCCCTTCGGGAAAAAGGCGTGAGCATATGTATGTATGTATATGTATAGGTAGTCTTCGCGTAGATTTTAGTATATTATTTACATCCTGCGCATAGGCACAGATATTGCAATACTACCTATAGCAAAAGGCGGACAATTGCGGACAGGTTGACTGCAGCTCTTTTTTTTATATGTGTGATACTTGTATGATAATTCACAGTTCCTGGCTCCTGCACACCCAAGTAGCACATAGGCTGAAAAATGATCATATTTTACACTAACTTAGAGCTTGTAGTGTAATTCTAGTTTTTTGAAGGATTTGGTATACCTAATCTAAAGGTTGACATACTCCTTTCTAAAAAGTTCTATAAAAGAAATACCAAAAATACTTATTTCTGCTTGAAGCTGTATAAAAGTTCCAGCAATATATTTAATAACTTCTATAGCTGAACTGTGGTGTAATCAAATTCTTTTTATTAGACCATCTGTTTAAGAGTATAAGCAAAGGATGTTTCAAAGTTAGTAGCTGTATTTAGTGAACATTACATTTGTAACGTTGTCGGTTAAGAGCTTTATGGAAATACTTTTAACAGATTATTGCTGTTTACTTTACGAAAAAGGGGTAGTTAGGTAAGTTATGAACTTACTTATTTTCAGATGACTGCATCGCGTTTCTCAAAAAACAGGCAGAATCTCTCGATTTGCCATTCAAAGTGTATGAAGTTGTTCCACGAAAGCCTATTGTAGTTTTGACATGGCAAGGACAAGATCCGAAACTTCCAACTATATTACTCAATTCGCATATGGATGTTGTACCTGTATTTGAAGTAAGTTTTGTGTATAGGCAGTTATATTTTTCTACAGATCATTTTTTCATTCAGAGTATCTAACTATATTAATAGTACATTATGGTACAAGTGAGTAAAGTTGGTGATTACCGCTGAGGCGCCATTGAGACCCGAGCCGTAGGCGAGGGTCATAAGAGAGCCGAGGACGGTAATCATCAATACACACGTGTATCATACGACGTTTTTCAACACACTTGTGAATAAATAATACTAAAAAATCATTTTAAAATAATCATTCGCAATGGCGGGGAAAATTAATTGGTTTTCCAATTTTTTATTTATATAATTTGGAAAAGGCAAAAGGATCTAGGCCCATACAGCCTCGTTTTCCTATGCGCTCGCATCTTACAATGGCGATCGGCCATGGACTAAAAAAATTAGGTTTCTTTTTCTTTGGTTTGTCGTGGATAGCGTTTTAGCCACGTACAAAATGGGGTATTTAAAGTTTTTACAGAGAAAACCAAAGTTATATTTGAGTGAAAGTTTTGTTTATTAAACACGTACAAGTTGAAATGATCTATTTAAATACGAAGTTGCATGAAATGAGCAAGCCATATTTGTGTATTAATTTATTAGTACGATTGAATACGATCTTTTTTGTATCGAAACTTTTTTAAGAACAAAGCAACTCTAGCAACAAAATTGAAAAAAAAAATCTATAACTCACTAGTGAATAATAGCAAACAAAAAGTCTCAGTTTGATTATAGGTGTCATTATGTGCCTAATTGCAGTGAAATTAGAGCCACTTTATGAGCAAGTGTGTTGAAAAATAAATTGAAGCAGATTATTCCTCCCTCTTCTTTGCGGTCGTGGCCACAATGGAACCTAAGCTAAAACCTAAATCTCCAATGACACTCAGGGTGCTCTGAATTCCAGAGCTCACTTATTTTCGTCATAATAATCACCAGTATGATAATTTCCCAAATTCATAAATATTCTTATTGAATTTCTGATATATGTGTGTCAATTGTTTCATTATGTGTTCTGCTGTGAGGCTCGGGTTCGAATCCTGGCATGTACCAATGAGTTTTTCAAAAACTTACGTACATATTTATCACTAGCTCGACGGTGAAGGAAAACATCTTATTATTAATAAGAATTAATTCTGAGACTTGTGTAAATAGGCTCACCTATCACGTTTAGGGGTCCAATATATCTCGTGAAATGTGGGTATATTCAGTAATGGAATACCTCTGCCTACCCCCTCGGGGATAAAAGGCGTAAGTTTTTTTTTATTTATTTATTCATTTCATTATCGATAATGACCAAATTACACATATGAATAAGAGTCATGAAAATTATATGAAATCTATTTATATGAGCAAGAAGATGGATGAAAAGTGGTTGTTACTTCCTTTTCCAATAGTTCATTCGCACATGGCAAAATTTTCGTTTCTTCTGCTAAATTCTTGTTCCAGGAAAGTTGGACTTATCCACCCTTCAGTGCTCACATAGATAATGATGGCAAGATATTCGCTCGCGGCTCTCAAGACATGAAATGTGTCGGTATTCAGTACCTTGAAGCTATACGCAAGCTGAAGGAGCAAGGAGTTAATCTTAAGAGAACCGTGCACGTATCTTTTGTACCTGGTAAGAATGAAGGAGTGATATTAGAATTGATTTAATTAGCGTGTATGACTGAAATTTCATTTTTTTTAATATTTAATTTATTTTGTAGATGAAGAAATCGGTGGGCATGATGGAATGAAAAAATTTGTTCATACTGCCGATTTTAAGGCTCTCAACGTAGGGTTTGCGTTGGATGAAGGAATGGCCAACCCTACTGAAAACTTTCTCGTCTTTAACGGTGAAAGAAGCATTTGGCGTACGTATTACTAGTACAGTCAAGAGCATATGAAGCTTTACACTTGTAGTGCGAGTCTTGCCTTATTATGCGATTGTAGAACGTTACAAAGTCTTAAGTGTCAAGCTCCACGTGCTCTTGACCATTATAGTTGTCTTGTCTCCCAATAAGGATAGAATAAAGTTTTGAATGCATAGTCCTATTAATAGCAATTTTTTTTTTAGAAATCCACGTTCATTGTACTGGGCAACCCGGTCACGGTTCTTTATTGATCGAAAATACAGCTGGTGAAAAGGTACATCAATTTTGTATAAAAAAAGATTTCAAGATTTTTTTTTTAATTTCGTTCTATAGTGAAATTATAAATTCTACAGTAGTTTTATATTGCAGGTAACTTAACTTCTTGTTTTTTTTACAGCTAAGATACATTGTAGATAAGTTTATGGATTTGAGAGAACAGCAGAAAAAGCTGCTGAATAGTGACCCGAAATTGCATATCGGAGACGTGACTAGCGTTAACTTGACTCAAATTAAAGTGAGTACTTAACATGATAACAGCGATATAATTGATGTAAGTAAATATTATTCGGGTTACATTTGTGTATAACTCGAACATTCTACCTATCTTTTATTTAAAATAAAACAAAATTGTTACTATAACTAAAATGATTTTATTAATGTTTTATTTGCACGCTTTTCAATACCAACGATGTCGGAAAGTAAGTAAGTACTGTAAGTAAGGAGGCTGCGTTGTCGGCCGTGGGTACCTACCTATTTTTTGAAATAAACTTACTTTGGTAAACTCTTAATTTCAGGGTGGAGTGCAATCTAATGTTATACCAGAAATACTAACTGTTGTTTTTGATGTAAGATTGGCCGTAACTGTTGATCACGAGGCATTTGAAAATATGGTAAGACTTGGACATTTATTTTTTTGTCCGTTTTTGGTTGCTTTTATAACCTTACTAGCAGCTCCCCGCGGTTTCACCCGCGTTGTTCCCGTTCCCGTTTCAATACGGGGATAAAATATAGCCTATGTGTTACTCTGATGTATAAGCTATATAGCTGTAAAGTTTCATCAAAATCCGTTCGTTAGTTTTTGCGAGAAAGAGGAACAAACATCCATCCAGACATCCATACATCCAAACAAACTTTCGCGTTTATAATATTAATAGGATAGGATAGTAGGATATTATTATTAATTACCTAGTAATATTAAGTAGGTACTAAATTGTATGCCAAACCAGGTTGTCTAAGCGCTTATACACCTATTATTAGTTGCTACTATTCGACTTATTTTCAGATTAAGCAGTGGTGTAAAGAAGCCGGTGAAGGAGTAACGTTTGAATTTGAGCAGAAGAATACAAAAGTTGAATGCACCAAAATTGACTCCACTAATCCTTATTGGGTAGCATTCAAGGCAGCCACTGATGATGTGTACGTATTTTTCGTTGTCAGTCTTGTTTTATACCAGTCAAGGACGTTTAAGAGCGGCCGCATATTGTAAGAAATTTCTAATTAAAAAAATCTGATGGTCGCCGGACTCACCCCACACACCATGTGTAAAAATAGCTATTTCTTAGAGGTACCTATTATATTGTATGTCCGAATCAGGGATGTTGCGAATATTCGCATCCGAATCCGCAAAAGCGGAGCTTCCGCATAGATTTGGACATCCGCATCCGCATTAATCAATGCGGATGTAATACAAGTTGCGACAAGAAAGAAATTGGACGGGACCTGCGAATGGCACGTGCCGTTCGCATGAGACAATGACCAATGGGAGCTAAAAAATTGGTGACAAGATCCGACGCATTTGTTGTGGTACATCCTTTGTTTCTTGTAAATAAATTATTACGTGTTTGTTTGCGCTGTGGGTTACTTATCGTGAAGATAGATATTTTGAGTGTTATTGTGATACAGTGATCATTGTGTGTAGATAATTGAGTATTGGGAAATCTTTATATTAGTCTTAGCTCAGCTTATTAAATTAAAATAGCCATGAAAATGCCATTTTATTATACCGGTAAAACCTACGTTTTATTATAGGTAAAGTTTATAGTTTTATAACAGTATTCTTAATTTTTCCAGTGAGGTTCCTGTGATTGATTGAGTAGAATAGAATATTTCTTTATTAACGTCAAACTTGGGTACAGATGAAAAAATACAGTTTTGGCATTGCATATATGTTCACTATAATTAAAAGACATGCAAACACCTTTGACATAATGGACACGCTTATTTTATTTTATTTTTTAATAAATTAATTAATATTGTAAAAAATACGTTCATTGAGCTATTTATACAATTTTCTTTTAATAATTTTAACTTGTAAGTCTTTAATGTCATTTCGGATTTTATTATACATAATAATATATTCTAATACTGAAAACCAATTTTATCATAATTTAATAATTTCTGGAATTGTTTCAAAGACAAGAGTGTTTGGGTCTCTGTGACTACGAGGGTTTATGTTACAAAATTTTCTAAACAATTCCCCATGCTGTTTATTAAAATCTCATTCATGTTAGATGATAATGTCAATAAGCCATTAAGGTCTTTAAAGAATGATCTGCAAGAATCAAAGCGAGATATTCCCGTTATTGCTCTAATACGAGCAGTGATAGCCCGGACGGTTAAAGAGCCGGTCAAAAATCAGCGAGGCTCGGGTTCGAATCCTGGCATGTACCAATGAGTTTTTCAAAAAACTTACGTACATATTTATCACTAGCTCGACGGTGAAGGAAAACATCGTGAGGAAACCCGCAGGTCTCAGAATTAGTTCTGAGACATGTGTAAATAGACCCGGTCCGGCGATGGGCTCACCACCTATCACATTTAAGGGTCCAATGTATCTCGTGAAATGTGGGTATATCCAGTAATGGAATACCTCTGCCTACCCCCTCAGGGATGAAAGGCGTAAGATTATTTATTTATTTTTTATTTTGCTCTAATAATTTTTTTCTGCGGAATGAATGCTCTACCTACCTACGTTTTTACTGTTGCCCCATAGGATGATACCTTTACCTATAGTAAGATAATTCTTCATTCATATACTATATTTATATGAGATCCCAAACATCCGCATCCGCATCCGCATGCGCGGATGTGAGCCTTCAAAAATCCGCATCCGCATTCGCATCCGCGGATGTGAAAAATCGGCATCCGCAACATCCCTGGTCCGAATCGGGCCAAGCTGTTGAACAGAATATCTATGTTTTATCATATTACCAACCTATGTACACAGTTTGCACAATAAATTTTATTCTATTCTATTCTAAGAAATCTTAATTTGCAAAGAGATTTAAATATAATATTAAAATCTCTTTAGTAAATTTATGTAGGTGCGCTATCACTGACTGCAACCGCTAAACTGACGCGAATTTCTGACAATGTGCGGGTCTAGAATAAAATATGTTAAAAACGTGCTATTGACATTTCTATCAGAAAAAAAGGGTTGTGTCCTACCTAGTCAAATCAGTTACTTTTTACGATCTGTCAAAACGAAATTTTACTATGGAAAATGTACTGAAATAGCAAACCGTGACGTCATAGTTTGTAGTACTCAATTGCAGCACTTTTTTTGATTGTTTTATTATTTTTAAATTTGCTATAATTGTAAATTGAAAATCTAAATACATATTTTGAGGTGTTTTGGGATAATCTTTTTAATGTATGACTACTCGCAATTTAATTTCGATGCTGTCAACTACCCAAATCTGACGTCCGGTAGGTGTGCAATCCGGCGTGCATCCGTACCGGACGTCCGCCACGGAAAATTTCTGACAATTTACGGGGCTTACAAATTGTATGAACCGAGTGACTTCCGGTGATCATCAGAATCTTTCTATTAGAAATTTCTTACAATGTGCGGCCGCTCTTGATCGTCGCCGTCCATATTGTTTTGTTTTCTCTTCAAAATAAAATGCTTTATTTATAGGCAACTGAAACTGGACCACAGAATCTTCCCGGGTGGTACTGACAGCCGATACATTCGTAAAGCAGGAATACCAGCCATAGGATTTTCTCCCATGAACAATACTCCCGTCCTTTTACACGACCACGATGAGTACCTGTCTATCGATGTATTTTTAAAAGGCGTCGACATTTACGTTAAGTTGATACCTGCTGTAGCCAATGCATAAGTAGGTTGAATGTGTAAGTCTAGATATTCTCCTTCATTGATTAGCCGCATTATTAACTCAATATTACATAGGTACCTACCTATTTTTGTTTTTAAGATTAACCCTTTTGATTATTTACTTTTAATGTTTAAATTACATTAACACTATCCAAATCGTAAAATTTGCTGTCTTTACTACAAACAAAATAATACGATTAACTAGGTATGTAAAAGGTAAATAACTATTTAAATGTACCTAAGGACTTACTATTTTGATGGTTACTGAACCATAGATTACCTACATTAAGTACATGCCCAACATTTGTATGTTTGGGATAAGTTAGGCCGACTAAGCCCCCTATAAACAACTAGCTTTTACCCGCGACTTTCCTCGCGCACGTTTATTTCCGCACTTAGGGTTTTAATTTTGCAAAATCCTTTCTTTCTTTCGCGAGTATGAAAAGTTTTTTTAAGTTGAATTCACATTCTCGATTAATTTTAGTTAATTATAAGCTTTCATTTTGTTGATATGTTATTGATATATATCTTGATATATTATTACGTTTATATCTTATGAAGTTTTTACATATTTTAACGTAAAATTAATAAAGGGTGTTTAAATACATAACGTATATTTTTTATGTTTATCTGTGAGTGGTAGATATAACCCTTCTGTTAAAAAGCCCGCCTCTCATGCGTGAGCTCTCGGGTTCGAATCTTGGCATGTAGACGAGGAAACCCGCAGGATTAATTCTAAGGCACGTTTAACTTGAACTTTAGCAAGCGTATTCACGGAGATTCGATATTCGACTCGGAATCGCAAAATCTCTCGAAAGGTTTCGAGATGGGCTATTCACGGATGTCATAATATTTGACATAATGATTCAATAGATTTTCCTATTCCGAGTCGAATATCGAATCTTCGTGAATACGCCCGCCCGGTCCGGCGGCGATGGGCTCACCACCTATCACGTTAAGGTTTCCAAGATTATTACTATTGGTGAAATGTGGGTATTTCCTAAAGGAAGGAAGGAAGGAGATTTTTTATTCTACTACCCGGTGACCTTAACGGCCACGGCTACCTGCCATGCCCATGTTGAATCTGTTTTTTTTTCGAAAATCCTCAGTTACCGCGTATAAGGAGACTATGCAAAATTTCAAGCTTCTAGACCCACTGTCATCGAACTGTGCGTTGTTGAGCTGCTGGTGCTGCTGTGCATTAAAATGTGAGTTGATCGATCAAACTAGGCAGAGCCTGTACCATGGGTACTAAATAACTAATAGACATACTTAAATAAATATTAGACACGAAGCCAACAGACATGTTCATGCACATAAATGTTAGCCCCGAGCGGGAATCGAACCCTTGACGCCGCCCTCAGAAGGCAGGGTACTACCAACTTAGCCAAAACAACTGTTAATGAATGTGGTGGGTTTAAATTCCCGGCAAAATAACTACATAGTATAAAACAAAGTCGCTTTCTCAGTCCCTATATCCCTATGTATGTATGCTTGAATCTTTAAAACTAGGCAACGGATTTTGATGCGGTTTGGACGTGACAACGTCATAGGCCATTTACACGAGGGCAATCCACTAAGACAATCCACTAAGACTGCATACAAAAAAAACTTGAGGACAATCCATTCCATTGTCCTCATTTTTTGTATGCAGTCTTAGTGGATTGCCCTCGTGTAAATGGCCCGTTATAATTCGATGGAGCCGCGGCTGCATGCACGAAAAAGTATGTCGTATGCGGCGTTCCAGTGCATGCGAGAGCGCGCAACGAGCGATAAAGAGGCACAATCCATTCCATCAGTATTTTCGACGTCACGTTCAACTATCGTCAGTGATGAAGGCTGTGGATGAGGGTGACATGCACAGAACACAGATATCTTTAACTAGTCGGAACTCGGAGACACAGAACACTATTACTCCTAGGTGACATGTTTGTAACAAAACTCTCAATAATTAAATAAATAATTTAAAAAAAAAAACCGACTTTACAGACAAACGATTTTTTTTTAATAGATGGAGTGATTCAAGCAAGAGGAAGGTTTTAGTGTTAGTATATCACCCGTGCGAAGCCGGGGCGGGTCGCTAGTATAATAATAAAAACAAGAAACGAAGAGCGAAACATTTACTAAAGACAGAAGAATAGGCATTATAATCTTTGTTCTTAGCCTGTTCAACAAAATTAGGAGATAAAAAAAAACTATGTTTATCTAAATGTGATTTAAATGACTTTTTGGCGGGAATCCGAAGAGGGACGTCATGTTTTTTGTTTAATTTTCATTTTGCTGTGTATTTCGGGTTTTGACTCGATAATAGTGATAGTTTATTATGTGGCAAGTGTCCGTGAAAGTGTGCAGTGAATGGGAAATTCGATAAAATGCGAGATATGGACATTTTTGGATTGCTTCAAAAAGTCACAATAAAGTCGTCAGTAAAAGTGCTATCATTTTACTGATAACCAAGTTAGGGCACGTTAGGGATGTAGAAAGTGTTAAAGACACTGTATTTTTGTGCATGGACTCTGAAGCAGAGCCATTTACATAAGGATATCATTAACTAATGACGAGGCTGCATGGCGTAATGCCTTTGCCTAGCCTGTAAGGGGTGAAACAACAAAAAAAAAATGAGATTTATATGTTATAGATATCTGTGATTTATATTTTATAGGTTATGTATGGTATGGAGGTATAATTAGTTTTTTTCAAGATTTTATGTGGTTTTTATTTACATTATAGACCAGGCTACTAATTAATACTAAGCGGGACTATTAAGTAGTGCTCTTTAAGTAATTTTTTGATCGGCAAGGGCCAATTTTACGTTAATTATTATGATCTATGTTATAGAATGTCATGTTTTCTATAAAGTTTGAGTAAACTGATAATAAATTGCAACTATGCTTGAACCGTGGAACGACTCTTCTATTTTGCCTCCTCCTGTCCACACCTCTTCCTTGACCAGCGGAAGCAATATTGGTATACTAAAATTTTGTTCATGCCTAATCCGTGCAGTATGAAATTGGTTACAGTACTTTATTTACTGGTATTTGGTTTCAGATATAAAGCAACTGATGTACACATGTAACAGCATAATAAAAGTATTGACCAAACAGTCGCCTTTGCATAAGGAAGGAGCAATAGTATCACGATTTGTCTACAAACTTGATAAAAAATTCCGCAACGACATCGGCTACAGAACCTTGAAAAAAGTCAACACAGCCTTGAAGAGGTATTTGGTTGTAAATCTTTTAAGAGATGTTGAGAATTTTCAATCGATCTTGCCTTCTGATGATGACGACCTTTATTTGCCAACCAGACAAATGCTCGAGTATGTTTTAATTCGAGTGATGACATTTTCAAAATTGATGCTTAGGATCTGTGTGTGTTCGAAACAAGCATCTGTTTTTTACTTGGACCGTGTGAAAAGGGGAGAAAGTCACTGGATGTCTCTCATGCCATACACTCTTTTATGTCGTGTGTGGTCTATGAGCTTGGTACTTTTGCGGCATTCTTGCAGTTGGTATTCTAATTTGTACCCATTTTTGGACAAATTACCATTGAAAGGTTTAGACTTCCTGCCAGCAGACTATAAGCTGCCACTAAATATGGAGGAATGGTTGAATATGAATGATTTAGATAGTATGGGCCAATACAAATGGTCTCAAAAGAAACAAATCAATATAAACACAGATTTGTATGAAGATGATGAAGTGGATATGCTTGATACTATGCTGGAATATGTCAACCAAATAAATGATGACAGCCCCACAGAGCAGCTTATAGTAAAATCATTATCTGATGGTATAAAGAACAGTGAAGATATTCAGGTTTTACCTGGCAAAACTGTTGACTGTGGTGAAGTAATATCTAGGGACAGGTTCAATAGATTGACAAAAGGTTTTGAGGTTCATAAGGTGACTAATCACTACCCCAACAGAGTCAATGACAAAAACACTTTAAAAGATTTCATTGAAACAGAAGAATCACTCCGAAATGATGGCAATGGCAAATCTCTGACAAGCCACCTGAGCTTTATGCAGTGGCAAACTTTAAAAAACTCATTGCTTAAATTACATGAATCTTTAACCGGTGATAAAAGAATTAAAAAGAAATTTCAAAAAATATGGCAGGATAAATGTTTAGATTACTGTTAATAAATAAAAATTACTACAGCTTTTGTTAATCTTCAGCATTTTTTAATAATAATTAAATATTTACATTAGGTTTGAAATACAGCACCATTTGTTAAGATCTGATGTTTATTTCAAATCATCTAAGAAAACATACCTCAGGTACAATACAAAATCTAATTTCCAATTTAAGTTGTGTACATCGACAAAATCATCTTATGTACTTTATTTTTTTCTGTAATGATCCATTTACTTTACAAGTTAAATATAAAATGTTAACTAATAAGTATAAAAGACTGGATAATACTATACAAAGTTTCTTCACATTTATACAAAACATAGTATGTCGACCATAAATACATAGGTGAGTTATGTAATATTATAACTTGCATATTAAATAAAATCATATCATTGGTGTTATAATGTTCTTCAATTAGGATAGTTGAGTTAAAAGTAAACTATAATCTGTTAGATACCCTTATTTAACTTTGATTTATATAAGCAAGATCCATTATACATTCTTTAAATTCGACAGTGTATGTGTTGATCCAACATGATTGTACAAATCTTAAAATAAAAAATCTACATGTACTATTGAACCAACTTAATGAGCTGCAGCAAAATCTTATACAAATAAATGAAGCATCAAGCTTTTATAAAGTTCATAATAGACATCAGGTACATTTTTTTTGGAATGCTTTGATTGATTTCAATTTAAAAAATCCAGTTCAAAAGATAAATTAAATGGCAATAGATTTCCGCAGTTGGACAAAGGCGACATTTGTGCGAAAAATAAGAGCTCTCAAAAAGCTAACTTTTTCTACTGCTTGAAAGCTTCTGAAGTCTTGCTTTTAAACCACCTTCTTTTTTAGGCTGAATAGTAACGGATTTTCTCTCGTCGTGAAGTTTTTTAGCTTCTTTTAATCTGAAACAATTAACGAAAATAATTATGTGAAATAAACTGCTCATAATAAAAAATAGAATGCTCTGTTTAAAGAGGTTGGATGAGAATCATTCTCTTTCCTAACTTTGTCTTTTAACGTCTTTGGCTCTGTTAAACCAATATCATTTCAATACAAATATAATTATAATTTTCAAAACAATAATATAATTATAGCTTTTGGAATTTTTCCATTTGTTTGAATTGGAGTGAAGTGGTCATTAAAAAAAGTTACTTTTAAAGTTTTAACCTTACGAAAGACAGTGAGGATTTATTAGTAATAAAAAGCTTGAAAGGACGAGACACGTAACCCTCTTTTAGCTGACCAATCGTTGGTTTATCGTGGCGTACGACTCCATCCGCAAGACTAGGTTATTGTCCGAGGAACTGTGTTTTTTCTAAATGAAGATTCTCCGAGGTCCAATCTAAATCTATATAAAGATCGGTTCCAACGGTTTAGCGTGAAAAGTAACAAACTCACTATAGCTTTAACAATATTAGTTAGGATACAGCTACCAAACAAATACTAACTTTTCCTTTATAGCTATCTGTTCTTCCTTCTTAAAAATGTCCTTGAAATCACTGCAAAAGGACGTCCAAAGAGCGAAAAAGTCTTTCGGCTCACAGTCTTCTGGTTTGCCGCCTTTTGGAGAGTATTGGTAAAATTTCACTGTTGCTATGAATTTCGCTCGACATTCTTCCAAGTTCTCGTTTTCAGTCTTTAGTTTCTCTTCAGCTGCGTTCAGGAATATTGTCATTTTTTCTCTAAACACTTCGAGCCGTTTGCGATTCTCGTTAATTGTTGTTTCATCGTGGCTTTGCGATTCGGCGTCTGTGTCTAGCACTTTTTTAGTTTTTTCTTTACAATCTGAAAAAATAAAAACAGATTGAATATAGCACCTATTTGTTTTTTGTTTTTATTTTACGACGGTACGGAACCCTTCGTATGCAAGTCCGATTCGCACTTGGTCGCTTTATTTTTGTTGATAACTGTAAAGAGACTGAGTTGTGTAATCACTACATAGTATAAAACAAAGTCGCTTTCTCTGTCCCTATATCCTTATATCCCTATGTCCCTTTGTATGCTTAAATCTTTAAAACTACGCAACGGATTTTGATGCGGATTTTTTTAATGGATAGAGTGATTCAAGAGGAAGGTTTTAGTCTTAGAAATGCACCCGTGCAAAGCCGGGGCGGGTCGCTAGTATGGTATAAGCCGAATTTAGATTACGAAAATAGTGGCAGGAAAGTAGTGTCACGACATTAATTTCATCGACAATTTCACGTGTTTCATGCGCATTTTTTGATAAAACTAATTTCACCGTCTAAACGTGACGTGAAACTAGTGTCGCGGCAAAATAAAGTTTCGATTTTCCTTCACCGTCGAGCAAGTGATAAATATGTACGTAAGTATTTGAAAAACTCATTGGTACATGCCAGGTTCGGATCCGAGCCTCACTGATTTTCATCATGTGAAGCAGGCCCCCTAACCGTAAGGCTATCACTGCTCTTTCGTAATTTAAATTCGGCTTTATGTATCACCCGCGTAGTTCCCGTAGGAATACCGGAATAAAATATATCCTATGTTACTCAGTGATCAAGCTTTCAATTGGTAAAATATTTTTTCAAATCGGTCCAGTACTTTTTGAGTGAATTCGTTACAAAAATACCAGAATACAAATATTTCATCTATATGATATTAGTGTAGATGTAGTGCACGTCCGTTTTAACTTGGCAGCAAATGGCTGCACAATAAAAAAAATTAGCGATCAATTGGCTGTAAGAGGGGGTTTGCGCAGGCGAAGCAAAGTTGAAACGGGCGTACTGTATATTAATGGACCTGTCAATTGCGCCCTGAGCGCGGCCAGGTGCGTCCCCACGTCGGCGAAGTCGAGCGCGGCGGCCCTGGCCACGTCCCCCGGCTCCGGCACCGGCAGCGAGCAGGGGGGCGCCAGTGCCCCCCCGCACGACCGCATGTACGTGCGCACTATGAAGTGCAGGAGGGTCACGTTCGACTGCTTCGACTGCGGAGTTTCGTCACAGGTCACAGGTGCCCGCGAGTTATGAGCGCTCGGCGAAAATGGTGGGGAGACTGGCGGATGTGGGAACTTCGTCCCACTCCCCCCCCCCCGCAAAAAATTACTACTGCGCATTCAAGGTCAGCGCTCATAAGTCGTGATGGTACCTGTTAGGGTCGCGCCACACCTGCGGTGCGGAAGTTTCGGTAAACAACATACATTACGGTTGACGCGGGAGGCAGATCCATTTTTCTTTTAAGGGAAACGTCAATGTATGTTGTTTACCGAACCTTCGGCGCTGTACGTTCCGCAGATCTGGCGCGACCCTTAGGTACTTGAAAGTGCGCTGCCAACTACGAGTATAATCGTAGTACAGTACAGTACCCGGCGGTAAATATTGGACTCGATTCTGACTGACCACCTAAAATTCCTAATTTTAAGTTAGCCTATCCTTCTCCATAGAATACGAAAGAAAAAGGACAAAAACAAACCATAGATTGAAGAGTTAATGTCAAACATCTAAAAACTTACTAATTTTAACTATGAAAAATTTCCGGAAAATGCGTATTTTTTAATCTTTTTTAAAATATCATATCTCGTGAACTATCTGCCCTACAAACAAAATTTAACACGTATATTATAGGAAATTTCATTCTCTACAACATTGAATAGAACTATTTTGTAGCTAAAATGCACCGAAACAAAGATATAAGTGAAAATCTAAAAAAAGTGCCGATTTTTTTCGGTTTTTTCAAGATGGTGGCGGGCGCGGAGGGGGGGGAATTGTGCATTTTGCATTTTAAACACTTAACAACCATCCTAGACAACATGTAAAAAATTTAGAACTACCGGACCGTTTGTAAGGTATCAGCTCTCTATTCACTGGGTTATACATCGTCTCTAAAATTGCTAAACACGCCATACATGAGAAGACTAATTTTAATTTGACAGGACTAAATATCTCTCGTCTATTTTCTTTTATAGGAGAAAGAAAATGACAGGACTAAACTAAAATAAGTTTAGTCGCTGTAATGCAGAATTGAGTCCATTGCACATCGACCTTTGGAAGAAAACAGTCGGCAAATTTCGGATTCGTAGAGCGTTATCTCTGTAGCACACAACCTATATGACGCGCCTGTTGGCTCAGTTGGTAGTGACCCTGCCTTCTGAGCCGGAGGTCGTGGGTTCGATCCCCGTTAGGGGCAACATTTGTGTGCATGAACATGTCTGTTGGCGTTGTGTCTGGTCGTTTAATATTTATTTTAGTATGTTTATTATTTATACTAAAGGCCCTGCCTAGTTTGGGACTAAATAACTGTGTAAATTGTGTCATACAATTTATTTATTTATAGTATTTACTCTCTCTTTTCATATTGCCTATGTGTGAAAAGATGGAATAATTTATCGAAAGTAATATGAAGTCCACATTGGCCCATTCCCAATCAATATATTTATATAAATGAATGATCGTACCTTCACATCCCTGAGTTTAGAGAGAATTTCTAGACCAAAACCATCAGCTTGTCCTCGCTGGCCGTTTCCTCCGTTCATGTAGTTGCCAAGAGTTAAAATGATGGCAAACAGTTTCTTCAGAGATTCACTTGTAGTGAGAAACTGAAATAATTTAATTTAAAACAAAGAGATTAGAGTTCGTATGGAAAAAGTTCACATCTCAAATACACAAATATTATAGAGGAAAGATTTGTATTTTTGTATGATTGTTACGAATAAACTCAAAAACTACTGTATTTTAAAAATTCTTTCACGAATGGAAAGCTACAATAACCCTGAGTAACATAGGTCATATCAAAGAGGTTGGAAGAAAATCATTCTCTTTCCTATAGAGCGCCAATGTAGTAAATCTCGCCCTAGTGAATCCTCGCCAACATTCGGTTGACAGACCGTATTTTGATGTGGCCGCTGGTTTGACAACACAGTGCCATATTGAAAGTCAGATCGAAACAAGCTCTCGGTTTTGACAAAAATATGCCCGATTGCGTAGTTGTTTGGTGCGGAAACTCCACAGTAAATTCGCGGAAATCCAATACAGGCGTTACCTATCAACTGTTAGTATTTTCCTGTTCAGACAACACCACAAAAAATATATTTAAATATTTGTATTTTTATTTATAAACATTTCCTTAGTGCTTGACAAAAAATATTCAATATCGATAGAATAATTTTATGTCGATAAAATTTGCATTATTTTTTCGAAATGATTTTCAGATTTCCAAGAGATCCCAAGTTTTTTTGTAATTTAGTGTTCTATAGATCGAATCATACTATTCATTTAGAATTTAAAAATAGAATAACATTTACCTGAAGTCTAAAAAGCTTCTTGAGATACTAGCTTTTGCTCACAACTTCATCCGCTTTGCAGAATGAAATAAAACTTATATCCTTCCTCAGGGTGCAGCCTATATTCCTACCTTTCATCGACATCGGTTCATTGGCTTAGCCGTAAAAATGTTACAGACAGACAACCAGAGTTACTTTTGCATTTATATTATAGTAAAGAAGGATTTTTTTTAAAGAAGGAAGTAAAATAATGAGATAATTTATATTTATAATTCAAATTTGTAAATTTTTCAAATCAAATGAAATTATAGTACAGGTTGCAGCATTTATCGATATCGATTGTGTGGTATATGGTTACTTCACTAGTCCGTCACTATTGGAGCAAATTCAAAAGTAAAATAATATGTGAGCTTTTTGATTGGCCGAGCGCAAAATGTTCTTTAAATACTATTGGTAAATTGATTGACATTTAGTACGTCATCTCATACTTCGCCCCCCGCGCCCCGATTTTTGGTTGAAGCGGTTTCCATAGTGTTTTTAGAACATTAGCAGTCTATAGGAGAGAGACTTTTTCTTTAAACGTCTTTGGGTCATATTTTATTCTCGTATTAGAACGGGAACTACGCGGGTGAAACCGCGCAGAACCCCTAGTTATATTATACAAAAAGTAGTGGAAAAGAATCCGTCCTGTACTTTTATGGCACCAATCGATAAGAATCAAATCTCTTGAGCACAATCTTTTGCTGATTGTCCTAAAGCGGAGTTCCGTGCTTGAGGATTGTTCTGTATCCTATTACTTTAACAAGCAATTCTTTAATGTATGCATTTATTCTCGAAAACGGCTCTAACGATTTTGATGAAATTTTGTACACAGATACAGTTTTGCATTTTAGGTTTATCTGCATAGTTGTCTTTTCTGAAAAAATGAAAATTAACAAAAAAATAATAGTTTTAGAAATATCACGGTCTCACCGGCAGATGGCGTTAGCAACACTGGTGTTACAACGAGCGAAGCTCGGGCTGCCACGTACATAAAGGCCTAAGAGCTATCTGTTAGCGCTTAGAAATTGTTCAAGTACCTATTACTATAATATTAATTCTGTGTTTCTAGGTGACTTACCTCGCAAGTATTTTTCAAATTGTCTAACTTATGCATTGTTGTATTTACAGCATCGTCAAACTCAGCTTGAAACATAAAACATGAAATCCGCTCTGCAAAATTTGGTATTCCAGACAAATCGTGCAAGAATGCTTCAGGTCGATCTAGAGGGATATCCGACTTGGCTTTTAAGTGTTCTTTTATCATAGAAAGTTCCTCATCAGTTGCGCGCTGTAAAGGAATCACAAAGTATTAATAAATGTGTTTTTACTAGAATCCTCAAAATTTTTAAAACGAAAAAATATCAGGCTAATATTAAAGGTAGTTTTTAAATGAAATAAATATGAATAGTTATGCTGGTGCTTCTATCCTCAAGGGGGTGGGCAGAGGTACGGCAGTCCTGTAAATACTCACTTTTCAGCAGTATATTTTTTGGATCCTAAACGTGACAGGTGAGCTATCGTCGGACTGAGGTACTGTTTACATTTGCCTCAGAATCAATGCTAGGACCTACGGATTTCTTCGACGTTTTCCTTCACCATCGAGCTAATTATAAAATAAGTACGCCGTTTTTGAAGAGGCGGGCTTACTAACCAGAAGGCTAATATTACTCTTCTAAGTAATAAAGATAGATATAAAAAAATATCATTATTTTACCGTAAATATGCTTACCAATTCATAAATTTGTTGTAGAGCTTCTAAACTTACGACGGATGTATCAAAATTGTAAATAGCATTTTCAATTTCTGAAAATTCTACATGTAGACTTTGAGCAAGTATGCCGACATTCTGAGATCTCTTACTATCTAATATTTTTACAGGCTTTATCTTTGTTTTAACTTCAACCTTTTTCTTTACAGGCGCTTTGACAACTTGACGAGAGAATAGATCAGTGAATTCATCGATATTGTCTAGTTTTGTTTCTTCTATTTCTAACCACAGGGGCTTCAAACGGGTTGAATCCGATTCGCCTTGGCACGCTTGCACAGCTGGCACCGCTAAGATTCGAGTCCAATACAATGGTTTCATTGGTGCAGCCGGTTTCACCGGTGTTTTTCTTAATGCTGAAAAAATTAAATAATGTAAAACAAGTACAAAATTACAACTTCACAGTAATTAAGTAAGAAGACTTACTAGCTCGTTGCATATTCCATCCCCCCACTGGAGGTGCTGGAAATGGTACTGGTCCCGAGTTTGGAAGTGGTCCGGGAGGCGGGGGAGGTCCCCCGGGCATCCCTTGAGGTGTAAGTGGTCCTGAACCCGGCATTGGAGGCAACGGTGGGACAGCACCCGGCATGGGCGGCGGCGGTGGTGTCATGCCAGGCATTGGAGGTGGTGGGGGACCTATACCAGGCATAGGTGGCGGCGGAGGGCCTATAACAGGCATTGGTGGCGGTGGGGGACCTATACCAGGCATTGGTGGGGGTGGGGGGCCTATACCAGGCATTGGTGGCGGTGGGGGGCCTATACCAGGCATTGGTGGCGGTGGGGGACCTATACCAGGCATTGGTGGCGGTGGCGGGCCTATACCAGGCATTGGTGGCGGTGGAGGGCCCATTCCAGGCATCGGTGGCGGCGGTGGAGGAGCTATACCAGGCATTGGTGGCGGTGGAGGACCTATACCAGGCATTGGTGGCGGTGGCGGGCCTATACCAGGCATTGGTGGCGGTGGCGGGCCTATACCAGGCATAGGTGGCGGTGGAGGGCCAATACCAGGTATAGGCGGACCCATGCCAGACATAGGTGGCTGCGTTGGAGAAAACGTACTAATGACGGGTTGTGGCAAAATGATATTGGAGGCCTCCTCCAATGCTATACTAGACATTGGAGGTTTCGGCGAAGGGTCCACGCTAGGCGTAGGAGTAGAAGATGGCATATCGGGCATGGGCGGTGGCGGTGGAGGGGTTCCGCCTACAGAACCAGGGGTTGGCATAATTGGCGATAGACTTTTGGTTACTGCAACTTCTTTCGGTGATTTGAGCGGCAACGATTGTGATGAATTAATTTTGGCCTCTCCTTTTGGTGATGTAAGATTCGTTACTATCTGTTCTTTCAGAGATACTGGTTTTGAATATTCAAGCAGTTCTGTAGGTTTTGGTGAATGACACATTTTTGGTGCAACTGCAGCTTCCCACTCAGTTTTTGTCGTATCTGGAGTTGCTAATTCGGAACCGGTTGATAGATTGTACTCAGATGTGGCACAGTGTTTTTTTACAATAATAGAATATAAAACTTGTGTTGTCGGTGCTGACGTTACAATACTACTAACAGGAAAATCTACATGACTATCTAATTCTAAGATTCTGTCCCGTTGACTACTGAGTAACTCTGTAGAAGTAAGTGTACTCAGAAATGAAGTGTCTGACGAGCTGTCTCCGCCTATTCCAAATTTTTCATGTTCATTTGTCGAATCACTCTGCTGAGAGGCTTTCATTACACCAAGCTCTTCGTTCCCATTATTCTCGACACCTTCACTTGGAAATACTTTATTACAATCTCTACTCTTATTTAACTTACAATAATTTTCAATTTTTTCAGATCTTAGTTGTGGTTTATCTTCAATCTCTTTACCCATATCACTTCTATAAACACTACTTAATCCTAAACTATTTACATTTGTTCTTAGAAGCTCATTATCAGGTATATTTATCACAGGTTTACCATAGGATATATTTAGTTCATCGGCAAGATCACATGTTTGTACTTTTTTGCTTACCAATTCAGCTTTGTCTTTTGTGAGTCTAAGATTTTCAATATTTTTATTGAGAAATTCTATTTTAGTGTTTAATTTATAATTCTCTAATTGATATTCTAAATCTTGAAGTTTCCTTCTTAGCTGGGCAATAATAACTTTTGCTTCACTGAGGTCACCAATTTCATCATTATTGTTTTGGTTATAGAGTCTGCTGTTTTCTAACTGGTTATTAATATGTTCTTTAGGTTCAGCAGCATAGGAGTCTTTATCTGGAGGCCATGCTGGTGTCTGAAGACGGCCAGGAGTCAATGGTTGCGATGCTGGTACATCCATGTGCGCCCAGTAATACATTAGATTAGTCTGTAAAATATTTAAAAAGAATCGATTCATCCTTACAAACTGTCGTGTTTATTATATTAGGATAGTATTTGTAGGACTAATAGGATATATTCTTACAAGTGTTGATAAAAAAAAGATCCCTTAAAATGGCTACACATATTTCAATATTATTTTATTAAAATATTTGCGGGCACCAAGGGTTCCATGGAAGGATACTTATTTATATGGAAACTAATTTTATTAAACTCAATGACCAATTCAAAATTAAAAGTCCTATGTTAAAAATATATGTAAGTAGGTAATTATTTTTTATGCAATGAACATAAATTATTTTACAAGTTGTAATTTCATGGTGATATAAAAGGGCTCACTATCCTTGCGATATGCCTAAATCAAATAACCCCACCCCCCTCCCCCCCGTGTATGATTACCTTCACCCCATACATGATCAAATCTCCCAATGAAGGACCAACTGACCAACTTTATAATAGGTATATTAGAAAGATTGTTTTGCACTATGTTGCAAAAACATTTAAGAAGTAGGTAGTGAATCCAGAGTGCTAATGTACCTTGAATATATTTTCCATAGGTGCATCCTTATCGAAGATCTGCCGGAGCACCCCAGCAGCTAACAAATGCGTACAGTATTGGATTCCAAGGCTTCTGAGATCTTGGGGACTCAAGTGTTTGAGGTGGCTGTTCTCAGAAACAGACGACACAAACCAGTTGAGTAGCATCTGCCCTAAAAGTAATTTTAGATAAATGAAATTAAAAACTGTTAATTCCATAGATATAAAAATAATCTAAGCACTAGGTACTCAAAACAAGCAAACGGAACTACCTATACATTAATTTCAAATTTGTTTTTTGATCTATGAGGGAGACAAACGTATTTTAAAACTTGTTATTCTTATTTGAACTGCGCTGTGCGTAGGTGGATAGAGTAAGTAGGTACTGTGTATCTAAATCATCACATGTAACTACAACAAACTTGATTGAACTGAAAGAACTCTTGCTAAAAATTGAATGCTTGATTGAACCACACTGAAGTCATATATTCTCTTTGACTGAAGTCTTGACTTCAAATCAAAATTGACATTGACACATTGGCTTGATTTTTTTTTTTAACTGTTTAATGGCTTTTGGATTCTAGTTCTTACAGCCTAATTCACTTGACAGTAGCGCAATGTTGCCGAGTCTAAAGTCTAAACCACTCTGCTGAATCGCCAAAAATGAGGTGACTTGTAAGTTGTAACCCATAATCTTAATTTTCTATTTGAGCAAGATGAAAACGAAAGCTGGTTCTTGTAAACTGGGAAGGAAGGGTCAAAATATTATTTATCTTTTGCTTTAGGCTTGAGATTATTATTATTAATTTATTATATTTTAGCATAAAGTAGTGATAGATAGGTACCCATGAAAATGTGCAGTGAAATGAAAGTTTGTTACTGTGTTATCTATGTTTTGGAATATTTGACTAGCTACAGTCCTTTGACACTTATTTCTCTTGGTACAAAAACACACGTTTCATTAGATATATTTTGCTTACTTATGAGACAAGATTATAGTCACCCAATATTTTTTTCCGAATTAGCCTGTTTTTGGTCTCCCGTCGCCCTCCGAAGTAGCCTAAAAGGTAGAAAATCACCTAACTTGGCATATGTGGGATGGACATTTTTGTAGGGCCACAAAAGCCTCTTCAATCTTGAGTGACAGTCACGACTTATTGGAGGTCTGGATAATGTTTTTGACTATCGAACGTAAGTCGCGAACGTAACCTTAATCGTTCGGACGTCCGATATAAATCTCTCTGATCCGACCCACTATACGTTGTTGCGATTGTGCACACTTATCAGACGCGATTCTCAGCCGCGGATTACGGACACGTCCGATAGTTTTTTTCCGCCCTAATTAAAGCAGTCGAACATCAACGACATCTATCGTGAATTTGGATTACTTACTAACATTCAACTGTCGTAGGAAAACTAAAGTCCGTACTACATACATACACACATACATAAAGCTCACGCCATTGTCCCACAGGGGGGTAGGCAGAGACGATGGATCGCCACTTTGCTCGATATCTGCATACTTCTTTCGCTTCCTTCACATCCATAAGCCATTTCATGCACGCTCTTTTATTCTTCGCACTCCGAACCCCAGCTTTTTGAAGGACGTCATTTATTTGATCCGTGAACGTCCTTCTGGGGCGTCCTCTTTTCTTGCATCCTTCAACATTCACACCATAAATGTCTTTCGTTACTCTTCTTTCATCCATACGTTCTACATGACCAAACCAGCGTAACATGCCCTTTTCTATTCTTGTCACTACATCTTCTTTCAAACCACACCTTTCTCGTATATCAGCATTCCTCACTCTATTACACAATTTCACTCCACACATTTCCCTCAACGATCTCATCTCAACGCAGCGTTCACTTTGCTTTCATGCCCGTACTACAGATGGACGAGTTACCAGTGTATTAGTGCCTCTGTTTACGTTATTTAAGATTTAATGTAAATATTGCCTAAAATAAAGATTTATTATTATTATTCATTACTTACTTTGAATTATTGTTTCTTGAAACATACTTAAATTCTTCGTAAAGCTAAAAGCGTATAAAACTCCTGATTCATTACTTTTACAAAGACACATTGTTACGAGTATGCCGGTTCTTAGATCACATTCAATTTCTATCCTAAGGTATTTCTTATTCAGGGCTACCACTATAAAACTAAACCACTTTTTAGATTTTCGAATGTTAATTTTCAGTTTTTTTGATGGCACGTATACAATCACTGTACATGTATTTTTGAACGATCTTGATATCCGACGAAGCTTCTTAGAAAGAATAGACGGTAATGATTTCGTACAATTCTCACTATGCAAACCGAGTACAGTAGCAATATCTGAGATGCCATTTATGGACCCTCGTTTGCTCAAAAAGCGGACGTAATTGAAGTGCGCTACTGATGAACTGGTAAAGTTAACGCGGCTTGTCGATAACTGCATTTTTACTACTACAATCGCGACAATCGCTGTTTCAGTCACGTACACACAGTTAACTGACGTCTGTATCTTCCTCGAAGCCGCTGATTATAATAGATAAGAATTAGCAGCTCTATTTGTTGTTATAAGATAAACAACGTTATCGCAAGATACCTAGGTTCATTCAGAATTATGATTGTGACAAAATTACTTTCTTGCAGTCCGAAAAAAACACGTCACATTTACCCGGGACCTCACCTCTAAACAGATTTTCATTAAAAATAAAATACCTACTTACCTACTTAGATATTCTAAAACCATACCATAGTGTAGACTGTAGGATGCAGGTGTAGGTTAGGTAAGGTAATAATTGACTAATAAGACTATAAATTGTGTATAGTACCTATTATTATGAGTAGCTAGTAGTAGCCTAGATGAAATGAAAAAAATGAAAAAATGCTTTAATTTTTCTCCCAAAAACAAAAATGTAACAAAGATAAGGCTAAGAAACTAGAGGATAGGTGGGAGACAGGAGCCCAAACTAGGATAACCTGTGCTATGGCACTCCTGGCTCCACCTCTTAGAAAGTAACAATACAATAATTTTTTTTTTTTTTTTTTTTAGTAATTAGGGAAAATATTCTATTTTACTAAATAAAATGCAATTATGGTATGTGACAGTTTGGTGGATGTGAGAGTGTCGGGAGTGTGAGTGTGTGTGGATGATTAGTGTGGGTGATTGTATGAAGGGTGTGTGCATATGGTATGGGGGTGTGTTTGTATATGTGTGGGGGGGAGGAAAAAGAGGGTTTTTATATGGGGGGAGAACATGGGGGTAAGTATTGAGGCATTACGACGGAGCCAATAATAGTTCTTCAGTTTTGACATAGTCAAGCTTTTGAAGCCAATTAGAGACGACAAGCTTGGTATCCCTTCGTGATTTAGGGTAAATATTAGAAATTTTGTTAGCTATGTTATAGAGTCTGGCGCCTTGGTAGTCGAAAAATCTTTGGGCAAAAGATGAAGTAATAGGTCTAGCGACACAGACCTGATACTCACGTCTGGTTTGGGCACGAATATGATCAGGGGTATATATAATTTTTCCATGTTTACGGAGGATGGAGGAAAGAATAAATAACTGTCTGACTGTTAGGACTCCAGTCTCCTTGTATAGGATAGAAGTAGGATACAGCCGAGGTTTCCTTAGGCAGACCTTCAAAATAAGCCTTTGGGATCTTTCCACGTGTAGGAAGTGAGACTTGGAGGAGCCACCCCAGACAGAAACACCATAGGACAGTATAGATTGGCACAAGGACAAATAAATTGATTTCATCAGTTGAGGTTCAGCAGCATACCTGAGACTCTTGAATATGTAAGTTAGTTTGCGAACTTTAGATGAGAGAGAATCAATGTGTTCCTTAAAAACTAAATTTTGATCGATAGTGATACCCAAGTATTTAATGCTAGATGCAGATTGTAGGGGAGGACAACCACACTGGGAATCACTTTGAATGGAACAAGAATGAATAATTAACTTATGAGGTAAATTACTTATGGAGGGATCGCTACGGATCGAGAAGTTTAGATATTTAGTTTTAGATGCATTTAGAGTCAACGAATTCGAAGTTAACCATTTAACAACCCTGTTTAGGCCAAGCTGTGCGTAATTATACACTGAATCCCAATTATCTCCATGGAAAGTCAAGGATGTGTCATCAGCGTATGAAACAATCTTACAGTTTTGTAGCTTAAGATCACAGAGGTTGTTAATATAGCAAAGAAATAGTGTTGGCCCCAAAATACTGCCCTGAGGCACACCGTAAGTAACGAAGCTATCATCGCTCTCATAGTCAGAAATTTTGACGCGCTGGGTACGATTTGACAAATAGTCATTGAAAAGTTTGAGCTGGGTGCCCCTGATACCCAAGGATTCAAGTCTTCGAAGAAGGATGGGAGAAGAAACCGTGTCAAATGCCTTCGCGAGATCCAAGAAGATGGTCAGGCATTTGCACTTACCATCAAGCTTCTCTACAAGGTGGTCGACTAAAGAATGGACAGCATCATCTGTGGATTTAGATTTACGGAAACCAAATTGACTATCAGACAGTATTTGATTTGATTCAAGGTAATTAGTGAGTCTAATGTTAATGATTTTTTCCAGGATTTTTGACAAGGATGGGAGTAAAGAAATTGGCCTATAATTGGACACATCGTCTCGCTTTCCCGCTTTATGTATTGGAATAACAATAGATTTTTTGAGAGCGTCTGGGAAAATACCCTGATGGAGACAACGATTGAAAAGATCTGTGAGCGGAGAAACTATGAAATTTTTAGCGGCCTTTAGTACGTTGGAAGAAATACCATCCCAGCCAGAACTACAGTTTGATTTTAGACTTTTAATTAAGCTATCCACTTCAGCTTCGTTTGTGTCAAGGATCACAAAAGAGTCTAAATTGTTCCTTAGGGACAAATCATGGTCTAATGTCATAGAAGAAGAGAAAGGAAGGTGCTTTGCCATATTTGAGCCTATGTTAGAGAAGTAGTTATTTATAATACCAACTGAGTTTTCAGGCGAAGAAGCAAGTTTCAGTAGGTCAAGTGAGTTATCCCTGGACTTTTTGCGGTTAGTAATGTTATTAATAGCCTTCCACAGTTTCTTGCTGTCTCCAGCAGCAGATTTAAGCTCTTCTTTTTCATAATTAGATTTACACTTTTTTAATAAATTGTTGCAGAAGTTTCTGTAGCGTTTGTAAGTTAGTGCAAGAGTGACATTTAATTCGTCTTTTTTCGATCGAGCGTGCATTCTGTCTCTATTTCTTATGCATCTTAGCAGTCCGATAGTAATCCAGGGTTTGATTGTAAGTTTGCTTCTCGGTAATGTAGTAGTAATCGTGTTTTTCAGAATTAGGTTTTGGGTATATTGAATAAATAGATTTGTAGCTAAATTTAAATCTTTGGTATTGTAAATGGTTGAAAAGTCAACATTTAGAAGGTCGTCATATAATTTAGGATAATTTACTTTAGTTTTTAATTTAGTGTTAGTGAATGAATTTGGAACTTTATTAAGAAGGGCAAATAGAACGGCGTTATGGTCGGTTATTGTAGTTTTTAAAATAAATGCATATGAGGGTAGTTTAGTTTTAATAATAGTATGGTCGAGACAGTTATTACCTCTAGTTTTAGAGAAATAAGCAGGTATCATTCCCGAGAAAGCAAGTGTATCAAGATAGAACGAAGTGATTGTATTTGAGTTAGTAATATTAATGTTTAGGTCACCTACAATAATTATGTTTTTAAAAGAGGATAGGCTTGCTAAAAGATTATTAAGAGAGATTATAAAATTTTCAATATCAGTAAAGCAGGGCGGACGATATATAGCAATAATGACTGTGCTCGGATTTAACTTGATTAACAAGCAATTTGCATTAAAAAGTGTGGGTTCTTCCATACTAAAATTAAGCTGATCCCTAATCAAAATCACTACACCGTCATTTTGATTAAAATTCAACGTAGTGCTTAGTGTGCAATAGCCATCAAGGATAGGTAAGCGAGTGACATAGGACAGCCAGCATTCAGATAAAACGATTATATCACAGGTAATATGACGTAACCGTGATTTAAAGCATTTTTTCATTATTATGAGTAGCTAGTAGTAGCCTAGATGAAATCCTTATTAAATCAAATATATTTCAGAAGCAAAATTTCCAAATCGCACTAAGAATTCAGTTATGCCCTGAGCTGACTGTACCTTATAAACGTAGGTTTTTATTTTACGATATTGTGATTTCCTTTTTTTTTACTTAAAGGTCCATTAATTCTTCACAAGTAGCCTGACAGTTACAATAAAAACCATTTGGGTATTAGATTTTTTTAAGTAGGTAGGTACTATAGCTACTGTGCAATTGCGATTTAAGGTTTGTCATGCATGTGACCTACCTTGTTTTGAATAGTGTTTCTTACTATACGCGTGTGGACTAATAAGACCGGACCGGTTCACCAATTTGGCCTGTACCTTGTGCTCACCTTCAAACTTCTCATAGAGCTGGAAGTCCAGTTTCTCTGGGACGAACTTGGGGCGTGTTACTCTCGCCTCTGTATGCTTCTCGAGGGTTAGAGAGGCTACTTTCCGCAGTACGTTGGAGTCGGACATTGGCGTGTCGCTGACGCTTGAATGCCGTCGATCGTTCTCTGTTGAAGTAAAAATCAGACGTTGATTTAAAACAATCTTAGAACTACATATTGCAGTGATCAACATAGAATGTGTATTATCTCGAAATTAAAAGGCGGTTGCATTTTCCTTATTCTATGTTCTTTGAATCCAAGCTAAAGGAAAGTGTTAGAAGGTATTATGTAATAGGATAAAATATAGAATAAACACAATTCTGATCTATTTCTTTGCCAGGACTTGCCTAGGTAGGGAACAAATACCAAACGTGATAGGTGTTCAACGTTTTGTTTTGTTATTGAAACATTAGTATTACAATTTTTACTACCCAATAGAAGGTCCTCTTACAAATTAGGTTGCTAACACGGGTCGTAGCTTGCCAAAAAAAAAATCAAAATAACGCAACGGGCGGTTGGCGATTGGTTCCCGGGGAAAGGTTTAATTTCCCGTTTCAATGAGTGAAATTGTTTTCGCCAGTTTTCGGGGTCTCAAAAAAGAGTGTCTCACACTCCGCGCCACCTCCGCGCCCTCTAACACAACAGATCAAGGTCTGTGTCATAGAGTTACTTATATTGGTCTGTGTGTGATAGGGGCGAGAGCAAGGGTTTCGTTTCATACAACCGGCGTGTCACCCAAAGATATATTTTTTTTACTATTTCTATGATACACTTTCTTTTTAACGGATTGGTTTTTAGGTATATATTAACTAAAATATGTAACTGTAATGTTGCAAATTGGCATGAAATAAATAAATATATCTTCGGGTGACTGACCCGCTACGGCCGGTCGCATAAAAAAGTAACACTGTGCCCGAAACGAGCTCCCTGCGCGTACGTTTCTTCGTGCCCGACTCCCGACCGTCATGAGTGGCTCTTGCAGCAGCGTGGCAGCAGTTCGGCCTTCTTATTCTTTGCGTAGTTGTAATGTGAGTGGTTTTGCGGTTGAGGCACTGCCACATAGGTAGGTATATTTTGTGGCGACTGAAGATCTCGAGAGAGACAAATCTGATCAAGCAGCACTTCTAGGTATGTTTACGTATCTAAGTGAAGTAGGTAGCTCATATTTGAGCTATTTTTCATAATTCGTATGTGACTATGCCACAACATTTAATAAATCTACATCTACACTTCTAAACTATTAATAATTAATAACTAATACTTACCTACTCCCTGATAATGAAGCTTTCCATTAGTTAAAGGATTTTTAAAATTGGTTTAGTGGTTTAGGTGGCGTGAAAGTGTGCTTATCAAACAAATTTGCATTTATACTTAATATTAAGTTAAGATTCGTGATATTTTATTATTATTATTGTTTATTTTTATTATATGTTTGCTATAGCGGAAATATAACTACACATTAAATATTATTTATTAGTATTACTTTAAATAAATAATAAATAATCTCACGCCTTATATCCCCGAGGGGGTAGGCAAACTTAAACTTAACTTACTTTCTAAAAGAAAACAAAATATCCTTCTTCCACCAAGAGCCCCAGCGGGGTCGCTCGTAAATTCTGATTTTTATACCCAAAAGTACCGAAAGAACCGGGAAATACATTTTGAACCCTGGTTCTTTCACAACCGTGAAAAAAACGGGAATTCCCATTATTTTCAGGAACCGGTTGTACACCTAGGTGTAGTTATTTCCTTTTCAGTAGGTAATATCAGAGACCAGTTTAATTTAAACTGGTCTCTGGTAATATTTAAAAATCGTTACCTGCCTATTTTGCTCTTTGATTCACTTTGACAAGAAAACAAAATTTGGTCATTCAACAGCAGGCTGGGTGATTGTCGATATTAGTAAGTATAATATTTTTAAATCTCTTTGAATAGGTAAAAAGTAAATAAAAGCTTGTAAAATACACAGATGTTCTGAGATTTCGTGATGATCCCGTTTGCGAAGCTGTCTATCGACATAGCACTTTCATCGCAATTTAAAAAAAATAAAAAATAAAATCTCACGCCTTTTATTCCCGAGGGCTTAGGCAGAGGTATTCCATTACTGGATATACCCACATTTCACGAGATATATTGGACCCTTAAACGTGATAGGTGGTGAGCCCATCGCCGGACCGGGTCTATTTACACAGTTCTCAGCATGGTCTCAGAAATAATTCTGAGACCTGCGGGTTTCCTCACGCTGTTTTCCTTCACCGTCGAGCTAGTGATAAATATGTACCTACGTAAGTTTTTGAAAAACTCATTGGTACATGCCAGGATTCGAACCCGAGCCTCATTGATTTTTGGCCGGCTCTTTAACCGTAAGGCTATCACTGCTCTATAGCAATTATACCTAGTAGTTAAATATAATATAAATAATCTCAAGCCTTTTATCCCCGAGGGGGCAGGCAGAGGTATTCCATTTCTGGATATACTTACCCACTTTTCACGAGGTATAGTAGTTAGTTTAGTAGGAAAAATAAGAGATTTCCTATAAAGGGTCGACCCCATTACGAGTAAAGCCATTGTTACCAGTTTGTTACACACCAATGAACAGAACATGTAAATTAGTTTTATTCCAATGTGTTAAAGTTGAAATTCCACTAGCCGAAGTACCTAATCAGCCTGTATTTGACGGGGAAATAATATCAACAAACTGGTTTCGCTTGCATGATGGTCACTAAAAGTTAAAAAGAAGTTTGTTTGTACTTGCCAATCATGCCAATGCCTACCAGTGAGTTATTTTCGAGTAGGTACTAGGTATAATTAATTTTACTATTATCTTGATCTCATTTGAGTGAGTTGATAAAGTTCGATACTGGACAAGACTTGTATAGAATTGCCCATATCATATTGTTACCTACCTATTCCTTTTTATTTCACCGCTTCACAATCTCTAGGTTAAGCACAGATAAGTAGGCATCGTTCAGTAGATACTTATTATTACAGTTGCCTAGATTTCATTTAAAGAAGCAAAATACTTCAAATGTACGGGTATTTATACATCACTAGCAGCGCCTTGCGGTTTCACCCGCGTAGTTCCCGTTCCCGTGGGAATACGGGGATAAAAGCCTATGTGTTATTCTGATGTATAAGCTATATAACTGTAAAGTTTCATCAAAATCCGTTCAGTAGTTTTTGCGTGAAAGAGGAACAAACATCCATCCATACATCCAGACCTCCATCCATACAAACTTTCGCGTATAATGTACTAGCAGCGCCCTGCGGTTTCACCCGCGTAGTTCCCGTTCCCGTGGGAGTACGGGGATAAAATATAGCCTATGTGTTATTCTGATGTATAAGCTATATAACTGTAAAGTTTCATCAAAATCCGTTTGGTAGTTTTTGCGTGAAAGAGGAACAAACATCCATCCAGACATCCATACATCCAGACATCCATCCAAACAACCTTTCGCGTTTATAATATTAGTAGGATGAAAGTCAATCCAATACTGTTAACAACCAATATTTGTACATACCTAGTTAGGTAACTATGTATGTATGTAATATGTATGTATAGTATAGGTATCCTATCCTACTAATATCCTACTAATATTATAAATGCGAAAGTTTGTATGGATGGATGTCTGGATGTATGGATGTCTGGATGTATGGATGTCTGGATGGATGTTTGTTCCTCTTTCACGCAAAAACTACTGAACGGATTTTGATGAAACTTTACAGTTATGTAGCTAATACATCAGAATAACACATAGGCTATATTTTATCCCCGTATTCCCACGGGAACGGGAACTACGCGGGTGAAACCGCGGGGCGCTGCTAGTACTATATATAATTAATATACCTAGTTAATTATGTAATCGTGTTCTCGAAAAAGTTAGTATGAAATCTACAATATTGGTGGTAGAGGGTTCAAAAACAGTTATAGCTAGGTCTCACTCGAAGAAAATTCATTTTCGGTGGGTTTTCACGAGAAGAGCTCGGTCGCCCAGGTACTACCTACATAAGAATCAGTTTTGTGTACACATAATATACTTATTTGTAGCCAAAGAGATTAAAATATAATTTAAATCTCTGGTTGTAGCCTACGCGATCGAGAGGATAATATACCGACATATTATTATGGTAAGTAAGAGGTTACTAAGTTTGGATGTTTATTGTTTACGTCGACCATTTATAAGTAGGTACTTACTAATGGCTTAACCACTCACCGTTTTCAAGTATGCTGAGTGAAGAGTCGCAAACGACTGGAGGCAGCTCCACCTTCCGATGCCGGGAGAGCGTGAACGAGGTCTGCCCCGGGCAGGCCTTCAGCCGGTTGTCTCGAAAATCATGGTGGCACTCATGCGTGCTCCGTTCTAAGTTCTCGGCGCGCGACCCCGAAAATAGAGCGCCCATAACCTTTTCATCCTCGCCCCTGTCACTGTCATCAAAAATGTCACTTTTTTCTTCTTTATCCATGTCATCTGTCGACAGCGAGGAGGCGGCATCGTCATGGGGCATGTCGGAGCGGATGCGGGGACGCGTCTCCGGCGTGAGAGTACGCGCGGGCTCGTCGTGCGCGCTGTCGCTCTCCGCGGAGTAGTAGCACTGGTTGAGCTCGACGGCGAGCGGCGTGAGGGGCTCCGTGAAGACTGAGTCGGCGGGCGAGGCGGGTGCGGGTCGGCCGCGGTCGTCGCGGGTCGCTGACCGCGCCGGGCAGGTGCCCACCGTTACCTCCGGCTGCACGCGCAAGCCCTCCGCCTCTGCCGTGAGCGCGCACTCGACCGCATCGTTATCCGATGCTTCGATCTCATTGTTATCGGAGATCGGCGTTTTATCGGACTCCCTATCGAGGGCCTCTCGTTTTGCGTCACTCTTTTTCCTTCCATGCTTCTTGCCATCTTTCCCCGAAGATTTTCTATTTAAATTTCTTATGAAATGTTTACCTTTCGCTGGAGATTTTCCGGTCTTAGATTGTTTTTCATTTGTTTGAATATTACCCATTTTACTGGTGCACTGAGACGATGCATTTATGCTATTTTACTATTTAAAACTATGATTTCGTTAAGAATTCCATTCACTAGAGATTCACAGGCCTAAAAAAACTTTACTGTGAGGCATGCGCAGATGGAGGGCACATAAAATCAATAATTTCGGGTGCATACATTCTAAAACGAGGTACCTAGGCAGATATAATAAAATATTCATTTATTTTCATCATAGTCATTAAACTATAAATATATGCTTATGAATACCTCAAGTACCTAATTATTATCTCTTTCTGTAATGACTGGTGACGCATTGATAAGAGCCCTCTGCTGCCTATTCTGAAAACTTCACAGAGTAAGTAAGTATTTTGCACAAACTCTACCTATTTTATTATCCACAAGGCCTTCACCATAAGGATCATATTTTAGTGCGCCAGCAGATGGCGTTAGTTTCATGAAAGTTCTGCTGCATATGCCGTAAAAAAAATACGTAATATGTCAAGCGTAGAAACAGCTAGACTTGTCTATTTCAGCTACTTCCACAGCTTGATGTCATATGGCATTCTACTGTGGGGGAATGCTGCTGATGTCCAGAGAATATTTATTTTGCAGAAACGAGCCATTCGTGCAATTTATAAAATGGGGTCTAGGATGTCTCTAAAGGAAAAATTCAAGGAAATTAATATACTGACACTGGCGTCACAGTATATTTACGAAAACGTATTGTATGTTAAAAAGAATATATCACTTTACAAAAAAAAATAGTGACAGACATTGTATAAACACTAGAAATAAGAATGAACTGGCTGCTTGTGTTAGTCGATTATCTAAAGTTAACAAATCCTTAATTAAGGGTCAATGTATACATTTTTACAATAAGATTCCCATTGAATTACAAAATTTGCCTCTTGACAAATTTAAAATAATAGTTAAGCAAAAATTACATAAAAAAGGCTACTATAAAATTACCAACTACTTAGTAGTTGCATGGGATTAACCGACTCGACGCTAAGTAAGGCTATTAATTATAATTATTATTGTAAACGATATTTATTAGTAAGACATGAGATTAAAAAGAGCTGCCCTTGAGTTTCTTGCTGGCTCTTCTCGGGGTACTGCATTCGGAACCAGCAACTCCCAGATATTAGAATACCCGGGGGTTAGATCTATGCTTGGGGCCAACATTTGTGTGCATGAACATGTCCTTTAATATTTATTAAGTATGTTTATCAGTTGTTTAGTACCCATAGGACTTACTGGCCCTGCCTAGTTTGGGACTAAATAACCGTGTAAAAGATGTGTAATTTTTAAAGCCTGATCCTGTCATCTTGTCGCTCACAATCCGTCCATCCGCTTCAGATGTAAAGACGGAATCGTTAGAGTGCGAGTCCGACTCGCACTTGGCCGGTTTTTAAAATGGATTAGGCGCAAAATGCCACATTCGATTTTCGCAAAATGTCACATTCTCAAAACGCCACATCCGCAAAATGCCCTTTTCGCATAATGCCAGACTCTCGAACATACTGCAAGAAAGGGAGTTGAACAAGTATGGCATTTTGCTAATGTGGCATTTTGAGAATATGGCATTTTGCGAATGTGGCATTTTGGGCCTCATCCTTTTATATGCACTTTAAGCTGGGAATTTGCAATTGTATAAAGAAAAATTCTTGGCTATTACAATTCTAAGTACCATTTACTCCAACGTATGTAGGATGTTAGACTAATTGGGTACTTACTTATACGTTCTCAACACTATTAGGCCTTGCCTAAGCTTATATTGAGAGACGAGCTTAATACAATAATATTATAGGTAGAAACGAGGGTGATATATTTTCAATCATAAATAAACACAAACACTGTAAAGACCATTTATTTTTACGACAAATCATTGAATATTTACAATTATTTTTGCTATGAGTACCTAGGTACATTTATTTTTTAACATATTGTTTTGAGTTAATAAGTCACTTACACCTAAAATATGGCTTACTCCCATCTCTTTATCATCTTAATTAAGTACGTTAAAGTATAAAATTACATTTTTAAATATACAAAATATTATAAAACGAGTAGCTGCAATATTATAATTAAGTAAGCTTAGCAAAATTAATTAATACCTACCTAATCTTCCTGAAAAAACTGTTGCGGATTTTGCTATTCTAAACATTTTCAACGAAGCTCTTGCGAGTGAATGCATGTCATTTTTGTTTGAAAGTATATAATTTTGTACATTTCGTATTTATTGTCTCAGTTAAATTACTAGAAAGCAGCCGGACAGTCTTGCAGAGATAATTCTACTGACTTAGATACTTTTAAGCTAGATGTATCTACTTCGCGAATAACGTAATAACGGAAACTCCATTTTTTATAAAATTATATTTATGTATAGTATATACCTACTTAAGAGTCAATATCTTTTCATGAAAATATTTTTCCGTAGATCAAATTCTATATCATTCTATAAAATATCTGGAAGACCGAGCTTTCTTCGTTCTAACACCACGCCATATGCCATAGAATGGGCGTTTTTTAAAAATTGCGTTTTTACAGTAAATACAACTATGCAGTTGAACTTAAATTGCAAAACTGTATCCGTATACAAAATTTCATCAACATCGTTAGAACCATTTCCGAGATACCCGAAATATCCATAAATACAAGAGTTATTCATTCAAAGTAATATAAGAAATTTTTAACACATAATTTCGTTTTGTTTTCGGCTGCTTTTGAAGTTTCACTGAGCACAGTCTAAATAGCATCGCCCATAATAAACAAACAAATGTGGAATACCACAGGGGTTGGATTGTGCAAAATGGCAGATGAAGCGGCAGATCAAAATGTTCAAAGTAACGCAAATAACAGATCATTGCACTGAATTAATTACCAAATTGTGTACCTAACTTTTGTTTGTTTGTTTTTCTTGCAGCGATACCACCGAAAGCGTGTCTATACAAATTGTGATAATATACATTGTCTAATTAGAGTATCTAATACAGATCACTTAAAATAGCATACTTACATAGTTAAAGAATTGACATATTTGCGAATAAGTCTCTTCTAGTTAACAATATTAGATGGCCATCATTTAGGCCAGACTGTGAAAGTACGTCCTATAAACAAAATCCTAACTTGTCTACTATGCGAGCCAACCAAGAAAATAGACTTGTTGCCAATTTCATAAGACGACAGCTAAAAATATTTGAATATAAATCCGGTAGCTGAGATGAAGACCAAATGAAATTCGTGAGAACAAAACTGAGCGTATTGACAATCTTTTGGCTCGCTAAGTACCTATAAAATATTTGAGATGAATTTATTGTCAATTGTTTAATTAACTTCAACAAACAAATATAGTTTGAAACATGATTTATATGAGTATGAGTCAGAATGTCTTTAAAATAAAACATAGATAGATAATATATGTATTGTAATTATCTTTAAAGGTGGGACCTTTTCTTATTTCGCTAAACGATTTTTTTATGAGTGACACACAGATGAGAGTTGGACGGTACAAAACAGTACAAGTATACGTAAAAATGTACAAAAACCAATATCCATGCAGCACAATCATATTTTCTGACCTTTTATCTCGAACAGAATTCTAATATAAAGGATGGCGTTCATAAGTCACCTGAATGCATATTTTGTTAATTAGTAATTTTGTTGCAGAGTGGAGCTAGGTCAAAGGTACCTATGTTGAAATTTCGAGCCTATAGCGATTAGTATTTCAAATAATAATTCTTTTAATACTACATATTTATCGGTTTGTCCTGTGTTTAAATAATATAATACGACTAGACGTTTTATATTATTTAAACCCATATCGTTAGCTCCATAATATGGAATTACCGAACGTCAAATAATCACCTCATTATTAGCTTATTAGTAATAGGTACCTACCTGTCAATGAGGTTATTTTTTTAAATTCGGTATCTGTCAATATAAAAGCGATAATACAATATTATAAAAAAACTCGCGTTTTTTACCCCGGGGGGTAGGCAGAGGTATTCCATTTCACGAAATACCCTCTATAATCTTTGGACCCCTTAACGTGATAGGTGGTGAGTCCATCGCTGGACCGGGTCTGTTACACACGCCTCAGGATGTTTTCCTTCACCGTCCAGTAAGTGATAAATAACGTAGGTACGTATACTACACATCTAGGGAAGTAAAATAAGAAATCGCATAGCTAGCGCAGCGGGCCGAAATTTGCCGCGTTCTGCCCGGAGAAATGAAAATAACTGCATAGTATAAAACAAAGGCGCTTTCTCTGTCCCTATATCCCTATGTATGCTTAAATCTTTAAAACTACGCACGCATGTTTTTTAATAGACAGAGTGATTCAAGAGGGAGATTTTAGTGTTAGCGAAGCCGGGGCGGGTCGCTAGTACCATATACTTCCATTCGTATTACCGCTATTATATTGAAGCAACAGCAAAGTAAGATTTATTACGACAACATTACGTTTTCAATATCATAAGTATTATACAAAAGTATAACAAAGCTTGTGGTATTTGTGATCATGAAACGATGAAATTAATATGAGATCAGAATTCTGTGTTAGTTACTTAAAATAAAATTAAAATATACTACAAATGTTGCCATATAGATAAACACTAAAACGTATTGAGTACCTATGCCTAATAAACTGCTATATGACGTAAATGTGAGTGCCCAAAGCGACCAATGTTATAATTTGGAACAAAAATGGCACTCAAATTTCAAATCAAAGCCGAAACAAGAGTTTTAAATTTGAATTAATTGCTTTGTTAACATATACCTTAAAGCATGGTATTGTATTTAATTCAGTATCGTAAATATTGTAAAAAATGTGTTTTCTTTGTGTATGTTCGATTAAATCAAATCAATGGAATAAGTTGATTGTAATTGTGGTCTATGTACGCGTATTTTAATTAATGAATACATAATCCATAAGTATGTCTAAGCACGGAATAATAAGAAGCTTTATTATAGTAACTACATATATTCAGATTAAGCCTAAGTAAGTTCCTCCCTAAATAATTATAATCAATCATCTAAGTCAATGAATAAAAAAAATAAAGATATCATTGATTGAGTAGTATCAGTTAACGAATGGCTATTTAACTATGAATTACCTATAACGTAACATGAAAATTTTAAAACACATTCTCTTATGTAATAATTTTACCCTACAACAGTCTTACATTAAAACGTCAGGTCCTTCATTTCAAATAAGCTCATTCTTATTTTAAGAACGTTTATTGTGAGACACATTCAATACTTCAATACAGTTTCATAACATTCAATATGATAAACGAGGCAAGAGCCTCAACAGACAGTATTAGTTCTTGTGCGCTATATACAATTTGCGACGAGTTGGCCTTCAATAATGTATTTAAGAAATATATAACACAATTTTTGATTGGGTAGTGTACTGTGTATTGTTTATGTAAAGCGTGTAAGGCGGTATTTTTTTTTTCGTAATAATTGATGTTATCTTTAAAAGTAGCGTATGAAAACTTAAAATCGATGCCGAAAATAGTCTCTTGTAATTTTTTTGACATGCCCTTGAAATATGTGCACTTAATTTAAAATGACCATGTATAATGGCTCTCTTCTTTCCTCGTGTATTAGTACAAACATCTTAAACTGGCAACATTTAACATCTAACAATTAAGTCAAAATTTCTGACATATATTTTTCCAAATTGTTTAAAACATCAAGAAATATATTTTATTCACCTTAAATGCTAGCACATAGAGGGATAAGATAATATCCCAATACAACATACTTCATACTCACGACACAAAGTGTGATGTCTTAACTTTATAATATAGACTTCTAAAATTTACGTGTTCTTCGTCCTAGTTTTTTAACGCATAATTTCGCCAAAATATAGACAAGAATTAAGATATTGGACAGTTCATAGGACTAGGCGTCGAAGAAAGTATTATTAGTATTATAGTCGTTGCTGCCTCAATATCAGTAATCTCAGTTTGACTAACGCGGTCTACTCAAAGAGCAGGTTGCATTGATTCGGAATACATTGCCTACAGAATCATTGGTTTCCACAGAATCGGGTCCACAGGCAGTGCTTTGAGTAGCTAAATTACAATTTCTATCGGTCAAGCGGGAAATATTTAAACGACATACCGTTCTCATTTCATGGTTTATTATCCGCTTGAATATGTTTTAATGTATAACCGCGTAGCAAGTTACGCCATGTTTAATTAGGTGTTAGTCTCATAATTCCAGCCTAATGAGTTGATTGTGTGCCTTCACAGTTCACTAACACTTATAAGATTCTTACTTTAGAGTTATCAACTAATCATTACTCTTTCCAAGCACCCTGTAAGGCGTACGCGATTTTATATTGGACGAAATCCATTAGCATAATCGCTCGCACTACTTTTGAATAATTACAATTCATTCCCAAAAAGGAATAATTTAAAAAAATATACCTACAGATACATTTAATATACAGAAATATTGTTTTACAATCCGACTTGAGCCGGATACAAATGTAATTGAATGGAATGAAGCATTCGGTGTAAAAATAAAGTAATCAAAAATTGAAGTCTACAGTTGCACAAAACAAAGAATAGTAGGACTAAGGCCATGTTCACACCAAACGTTAGTCTGCTGCGTACCGATTTTCAACTTTACATTCACACTGAACCAAATATAGTACGCTGTGCGTAGTCGCTTACTTTCGGCGCCCGATTAAACAAAAAGGTCACAAAAACTTAAACTCAAACTTACCTCACAAAAACTTACCTCAGTCCTACCTGCATTAAACCTGGGGACCAATTCTACTAAATATCAATGGTTACAGTTGGATGACAATGACAATGACATGGTCAGGCAATGGTGTTATTTGCTCTGAAAAGTGTCAAAATAACACCATTGACATCTCATTGTCATCCAACTATGACCGTTGACATTTAGTGGAATTGGCCCCCTGCTCACATTTGGCGGGCGCGGCTGACTATACGTTTGGTGTGAACACAGGCTTAACGTTTTAACTCGAGAAAGCGGGCGATCTTTACCTTTAGATGTGATGATAAGGGTGAGGCCAAACGAGCGTAATTTTGTGAGTCGTGAGTAGCAGAATTTCGGTCGCTGAAATTCTGCTGCATTCGGTTTCATACAAAAGTCCTATTTGATTCACACGGCGACACAAAATGAGTTGTCTGCCGACGCACATGCATTATGCGGACCGAATTTCAGTTCGCGGGGCGATGGGGTAGACATAGACAATGTGTGAAAGAGATACTAGAGTGGAATGTGACGGATCACTCAAGAGGGAGTGAGAAATAAGATATATTCTGCTACTCACGACTCACAAAATTACGCTCCGTCTGGCAGCCCAACAGAATTTCTGTCGGGCAGAATTTCTGCAACCGAAATTCTGCAACCGAAATTACGCTCGTTTGGCCTCACCCTAAGTATAGGTAGACTGGCGCTCTTGTGTGCGTAAGTACCGGTCTTGTTAGCAACACAGTAAATATCTCCTGGTATCAGGAGTACCATCGATTTGTACCATTGAGTATATAAGAAGCAGTACGGCCACTAAAGCTATCCGTTGGAGGCTTTGAGTATTAAACCAACCAGAGACGCTACTGACAGGCGTTTTCCC
This sequence comes from Ethmia dodecea, assembly GCA_963855545.1. Taxonomy (NCBI): domain Eukaryota; kingdom Metazoa; phylum Arthropoda; class Insecta; order Lepidoptera; family Depressariidae; genus Ethmia; species Ethmia dodecea. The sequence goes on along the minus strand of OY979443.1, from coordinate 15,277,797 downwards.
CTCTGCAAAAAAAGTTGTGAGCAACGCTCATACCTGTTATATACGACTAGTTGTCTTGAGTTCACGGAGTACTCGGATTGGTTTTTTCTGTGTGTGAATGTACTTGTGTGCATCTAGTTCAAGCTAGTGTTTAATTGTTTTGTCAAAAAATGCGTTTGTGTTAACATTATTTGTGTGCATTTCCTCGTCCCCCGCGCAGAAATTGGCAGACTTTTTTTGCAAAGAAACTAGTGCGCGTAACGTCTACTGTTGGTTTTATACTCAAAGGTTGGAGGGTTAGGGTCATCAGGTCATCACTATTAATTTATATAAAATTGTAAAGTTTACGTTATGAAATACATATATAACGTTTACTTTAAAGAAATACTCTTAATACGTATACGTTATAATAAATAATTGATTTATTACTTATAAATACTTTCGTCTTCTACGAATTTAAATATAAAACGTAACAGATTCCCAAGGCGGCACGCCTGACCGACTGCATAGAGACTACCGCTTCGAGAACCTTTTCCGGAGCAGTGTCTGTGTGAGTGAGTGATTCGGACGTTTGTACGTAGTTACCGTACTGCTTTAGCTTACAATATATTTACTGTGTTAGCTCTTCGTTAATGAAAACAAGAATATAATGAATTCAATTTATATACATAAAAATATTTCTTTATTTTATTTTATATATTTTTTTATTTCTTTGTACAACCAGTGTAACGGAACCGCCTTTCTAAGATAAAACATCTATGTAATTAGTTCATAAAATTAATGCAATAAGAGACAATATTTACGTGTATGTAAATAATTGTGCGCTTGTAAATTCATTGCATTATTTACTTAGGATGTTTCCGTGAACTCAATGTAAGCTGCTTATGTGAAGGTGCGCACTATGAGACAGAAATGTATGCGCTTTAATGCGACACATACAGGGTGACTTTTTTTACCGTCTGGAAAAAAATGTAGTGTGATAGGTAAGTGTAATAGATTCATTTGGCAATGTTACTTAAAAAAAATTTTTTTCTTGCTTAAACTAATATACATTACTTAATTGTAGTCAATAATACACACTGAACTATTTGAAATAGTATTTTAAAAAGAAACAGGCTCGTAGCTTCCATTTATTCGCAATTTACCTACAAGCGCCAGCTGCGCGTAGTACTGTGCGTAGTTTTCTAGATTTTGTAAATTGCATTAAACATAACTATATTTAACAATTAATCTCGTGTATAACTTCGGCTCTAGATACCTTATACGGCATATTTTTTTCCAGACGGTAAAAAAAAACATCCAGTATATTTATGTACTTACGCCAGGCCTGTCCGACTCCGCAGTTTAGGTAAATATTTGCCTACTCGACAGACGAGTCGCAAGGGGCGCTCCGTTGACCGTGAATGCACACGTATTACACGTATATTTCTGTTTTATTCGTTTTTTCTTGAGTCGGCCTTTTGTACGTTAGTACTATTATATTCTGTGCTTACGCTTAGGTATACTTACGTCACACGTCAGTGTAAAATTTATAATGTGAATCACAGATTTGAATCTCCCTGAATCCTCGCTAAATGTAATGATACTAATGATATATTTCCATTTCTTAAGTCACAAAATGTGTCCTCTTAAGGCTAGTTTCGTCCCGCGTGAAGATAGACGTCCCAGGACAAGTAGCATAAATCTATTTTTGCGATTTCATCTCGGTTATTCTTACTCTTCTTTCTTAATTCAGCTAAGACATTATACAGAAATGCACATCGCTGGACTCAGTTGTTATCAGCAACTTTAACTGGATGGTTTAGTATATAAAGTTGCAGATTAATAGTTATATTTTGTCTTTGTCTGATAGGTGAACATTCTCAAGTTTCAAATCGATCATGTAAAATTACAGTACCTATTTTTAGAAGCTTTTTCTAGAAGACAAAATTACCTAGGTATATACTTTTTTTTCAATATTCAATATAATTTATTCAATTTAGGGCTGATTTTTCAATCGTCAGATAAACTTTATCTGGAGAATATATTGATGCTGTCACTCTCTGACACAATAGAAAGGAAAAGTGACAGGTGATGTTTATTCTTCAGATAACTTTTAACTGACTATTAGAAAATCAGCCCTTAATATTTGAATGTATTTGGTAAGCAGAATTACCTATTTTATCATTCAAAGTATAATGCAAATTGAAGATCGATTTGAAACCTAAATCTTTAATGTCTACTTAGCGACAAGTCCAGTCAGTTAGACGATGATCTCTCGGATGACGCGGCGTGCGCGTGAGTTGGGCGTGGAGTATCCGGACTCGAGGGACTCGTCGTAGCTGAGCGAGAGGTGCGCGGGCTTGTCCTCGGGGGGGCCTTCCTCGCCCGCGCCGTACGCCTCTGGCAGGCCGCTCACCTCGTGGTACGGGGATTCTGTGCAAATAGAAGGATGATGGTCAAAATGGACAGGAAACAGAATTTAAATGTATCTCAAATTATAGTTTATAGTTAGTACTCTATTTCATACTATGTCACAGGGTCAATATAGAAAGTAGATTTTTTCTATAATAATAATAATAATATAATCTCACGCCTTTTATCCCCGAGGGGGTAGGCAGAGGTATTCCATTACTGGTTATACCCACATTTCACGAGATATATTGGACCCCTTAACGTGATAGGTGGTGAGCCCATCGCCGGACCAGGTCTGTTTACGTATGTCTCAGAATTAATTCTGAGACCTGCGGGTTTCCTCACGACGTTTTCCTTCGCCGTCGAGCTAGTGATAAAAATGTACGTAAGTTTTTGAAAAAGTCATTGGTACAGTCAACAAAGTTGTTAGTGTTACATGGCCAAAAATTAAGATTCACTTTTCTCTTAAAGCCTTAAATGTATTTATAGTATTTTTTTGGTAAATTATAGGGATCAAAGATACCTTTCGAAATAAACATTAATCAATAAGATTTATTTGTGACTTCCCCAGAAAAATGAATTCTTAGTTACTGGCCATGTAACCCTAACAACTTTGTTGACTGTACATGCCAGGATTCGAACCCGAGCCTCACTGATTTTCGGCCGGCTCTTTAACCGTTCGGGCTATCACTGCTCTTTTCTATGTAGGTAATATATTTTATGTTATTTATTATACAATACTAGCAGCACCCGGTTTCACACGCGTAGTTTCTGTTACCGATCACGCTGGTTAAGCAAAGTCAGGTGCAGTTAGTCAATGGATGGAGGGTGACCGACTAATGGCTTTATATCACGACCGACTGCGTGTTTCGAAAGATACGTTAAACTGTTGGTCCCGGTTTTCGTGAGTGTCAGATACCCATAGATGGCCTGAAATATTCTGACAGCTGGCCACTAGCCTAACACCATCTCTCAATTCGCGGTGGGCTCACGTGAGAGATTATATTCCATACTTCCTCAGTGTGAGGAAACACCCTAAGATCAACAGTGCGCTGTTACGGGTTGATGATGATGATACAAATGGTACGCTGTAAATAAATAAGAAATAGTGTATTACCCAACTAGGGAAGTAAAATAAGAAATGTCTCATATCACACGTAATTCTAAACCTAGTTCTAATCTCTCAGTTTCATCCATCCTAAGGTTGTCTGGAAGAGATCGCTAAAAGCGATAAGACCGCCCATTGTACTTTAGTTAATGTTGGTATCCATATTGTGTTGTTTTTGGTGTACAATAAAGAGTTATTGTATTGTAATTGTCGACCGAGGCGAAGTCGAGGTCTACAAACGTGTGATCTGAGGTTTTCGTATTTACTTACTTCCCGAGGTGTGTATACTTTTTTCTTTTCGACGGAGGCGGAAAGCGGCAATTGCGTTTAACGCAGTTTGTCGCTTTCCGCCCGGAGAAATAAAAAAAAAAAATTACCAATATGTTGGTCCATACGTTTCTTAGGCTTGTGGACGGAGGCGTAGGGATCGGAACAGTATTCCTGTCTCGAAGGGTTCTGGCTGCCGCGCATATTGTAATCTCCGGTCGGGGGTTGAGCTGTGTGACCTAGATGAGGATACGGCGCGTAGTCGTCTATGGTTCCGTATCCGCCGTGGGCGATAGGGTCGTATCCGTAATTGCTCTGTCTGTCCATGATTTGGTGCGCGGGCATCGCCGCAGCGTTGTTAGCTGCCGCCATTTTCATTTGCCACAGCGAATCTTGAGAGTTGACGCTGCCACCGTTGTTGCTGTTTGGGTAACTGTTCTCGATGTATCCCATATTAACCCCTGTAAATGTATACTCGTGTCATAATTTGTAAGATAAGTACACGTTAATACACAGATTTAGTTACATAGATTATAATCGCTACTTGTTTAATTATTTCAACGGCAAAAAGCAGAAAAAAAAATGAAATCGAAATACCTATCATGAAAATAATAAACTGTTCCTTTTTAAATACATATACAATATGTAACAGAACAAGCGCAAGTCCTGAAATACTTGTTCATTTCAGCTATTTTGAATGTGTTAAATTTGCAGACAAATGAATTAGCATAACTGAATTCAGGGCTACCTATGGAAACCGTGCTATTAATGGTCTTTATTTAAGGAATTTAGTTACACAAAACTAAAGTACGAATGCATCATATTTTTTATGATAATATACTAATTCGGGGTGTATGAGGAATTGCGCATATTCTGTGATGCGTTGTATATAGCGAAAAGAACTTTGTTCCAAACGGGTGTCCAAGGACACCTCTAGTTTTTAAAATTATTTTATGATCGGTTGGTCATACACGGTTTTTAACCACTATTTTTATTACTTGTTATTTTTTATTTAAATAGATATAAATACCTACTCAGTCAGACACGACTAACTAACAATTAAGTTCATGCACACAACAGTTGTCCCAAGACAGGATTCGATACTGCGACCTCCAAAGACAGGGTCACTAAGGGGGACATTACATTGTCAAATATCTCTGATAATTTAAACGATCATACATTTGAACCAATATAATTGACAATGAAAATAAAAATGATTCATATGTCTATATTACATTATCCAATAACATTGACTCATAGATCTATGATCCAAGATAAATGATAGTGTAATATGCCCCTAACAACTAACGACGAATAACCTAATTTAATTATTAAGTGAGGGTTTAACGGTAGGTAATACAATCAAGCAGGAAGCATTTTATTGAATATACCTGATACATCCGCACGGACCACCAGTCCTGAGTGCATTCGACAACATAAAAATATAATGTTCGTATTTCCTATAAGTAATTTCATAGAAGAATCTGAGGGAGAATTTTCGTTAAACTCTTGGAATTTTTAACAGAAACGTAAATACATATATGTATTTATTGTTGCAGTATAGCTTTCGTAGAAAATAATTTTTGATTTTTATACTAATAGTTAAAGAGGGAAGATTTGTATGTTTGTAATGAATATACTCAAAAACTACTTGAGCGATTTAAAACATTCCTTTTCCAATGTAAAGCTACATTATTACTGAGTAACATAGGCAGTTTTATTCCCGTATTCCCAAGGGAACTACGCCGGTGAAACCGCGCGAAACAGATAGTATAATATAATAACCATAGAGTAGTTAGCGGTGGTAGAATATTGAATTTTTATTCACAGATTTAATAGTTATTTGTGCAACAAGAGAGCAGAATCAATTTTTGTGACGAGTGCCGAATTTGTATACCGAGTAAGTGTACGATTTCTAGTAAGTATGTAGTGTGTATGTGTATTTGATTTCCGTGAATTTGCCGTGCAGTTGCAGCAATACACAACAATGCAATCCAGTCAGGCATTTTTATGTTAAAACCGTTGCAGTCTTGTACTTTGTTTTCCATCTACAGATTCTACTACCCAAAACGGTGACTGACGTTTCGAGAGGCCTTCCTGCTTTTGGTGACTATTCACTGGAACAAGCTTCCCTACATAGAAAAGATAAAGGTTTTCTTCCAACTTCTGTGTTCATGCCTTTTGTTTCGTTACCTATTTATAATTTTGAAATACCTAATTTTGTTTTTGACTGCATCAAACATCTTGATATTAGAAGAAAAAAAGAGTATAAAAGTTACGCAGGGAATAAAAATTATATTTATTTTTTAATTTTATTCACTAGCTCCGCTCGTCCCAAATCAATAAGCGAGAACGTCGTATAGGACCCGGGAATGAGCCGGTTATTTGGTACAATGCAAGTCATGACGACACAACTTGCTAAGCAATAATTTTTGAACGTGTGTATGTAACTTTATTGTTCTTGATGATGTTTTTCGAAGTTTCATACGAATATTAATATACTAGAACGAAACTTTTAAGTAAGGAAATAAATAAACTGTTAAAAAACTTTTTATACATTACATACATACATACATAATCTCACGCCTATTTCCCATTGGGGTAGGCAGAGACAACAGACCGCCACTTGCTACGAACCTGGCAGATCTCACGCGCTTCCTCCACATCCATCAAACGACTCATGCATGCTCGTCGGTTTCGGGTACTCTTTATCTGGCTTTTCTTCAACACATCGCCGATCTGGTCGATGTAGGTACGCCTAGGTCGTCCTTTACCGACTCGCCCATTCACAACACTCTTGTATATTTGTCTCGTTAGACGACTTTCATTCATCCGCTCAATGTGACCAAACCACCTGAGCATTCCTCTTTCAATCCTAGTCACTATATCATCTTTCAAGCCGCAACGCTCTCGGATCACACTATTTTTCACTCTTATCATATCTTCTATAATGCTTCTTAATGAACGCATTTCGACTGCATTTATTCTACTTTCATGCTTCTTCTGCCATACCCAACACTCACTGCCATACATCAACGTAGGTACTAACACACCATCATGAACAGCCAGACGTGCTTTATTTGTCACATTCTGGCTCTTCATAAAGGAGTGCAAAGCTCCGTTAATCATGTTCCCTGCATTCACCCTCCTTTCAATATCACTGTCACACTTTCCGTCTCTTGTAAACTTACTTCCCAAATAAACAAACTCTGGCACTTGTTCTACTTTCTCGCCTTCAATCATAATATCACATTCAGACATGTCCCTATCTTTTTCCAGAACCATTACCTTCGTCTTGCTTACATTCACTTTCATGCCTTTCTTCTTAAAAGCCTCATTTACAAGAGTTACAGTGTCCTGCAACTTACACGCCGATGGTTCAAGTATTACTTGATCATCGGCGTATAACAGGCATTTGACACGTACCTCTCCCATTCGTACTCCACAATCTCGCTCTTTCAAATCTGTCAAACAGCTATCCATGAAAAGGTTGAAAAGCCATGGCGATGCTTCACAACCTTGTCTAACACCCACAGAGATGTCAAACCAGTCCGTGTAGGCGCCATTAATTCTGACACAGGCTCTAGAATCCCTATAGAGGGATTTCAGACCCTGTACCAAAATAGGGTTCAACCCATGCATGGCCAGTGTTGACCATAGCTCATTCCTTCTCACTCTATCGTAAGCCTTTTCCAGGTCTATAAAGGCGCAGAATATTTTTTGGTCTTTTGCCAAAAATTTCTCAGTGACGCACCGTAAGGAAAAGACTTGATCCATGCATCCCATCCCCCTTCTAAAGCCTGCCTGAACATCCCATATCCTCTCATTCGTTTCACTCACGACCCTATCAATCAATATCCTCGCATATAGTTTGCCGACCACACTTAAGAGACTAATGCCACGATAGTTCTTACAGTCCTGTTGCCACCCCTTTCCTTTATATAGTGGTACAATTACCGCCTTAGTCCAGTCATCTGGTACTCGGCCATGTTCCAAACACAGGTTAAAGAGTCTTTGCAGCAGGCCTGTTACCAACGTGTCACCAGCCCGTAACATTTCTACCGTCACGCTATCATATCCTGCAGCTTTACCTAGTTTCATACTTTTTAGCGCTTCCACAATCTCTTTCATACTTATTTCGAAATCTTCCGGTGGAATTGATATCTCACAAATTTCACTCTCATGCTCGTCCTCTTGCTTTTCAAACAGACTTTCAAAGTATCTTTTCCACCGCTCTAGTACATGCCGTTCTTCAATCATAGGTTCACCACTTTCATCACGTATTACACTCAGAGAAGATTTTGTGGATTGCCCCTGCGCTTTCCTTACAAGTTTCCAAAATAACTTTATGTTATTTCAAAAACTAGAGCAGAATTTTTGATCCAACTTATTATTCTTCTCTTCTTTCTTTCTCGCCACGCACTCTTTAACTTTCTTTTTAAACTCTGCGTACCGCTCTTTTGTTCTTTTTACATTCTCCCTATTTTGTTCACAATCATACACTCTGCAGTCGGCTTTCACCGCCAACAAGTCCAGCCATGCTTTCTTCTTATCATCTACTACACTTTTCGTCTCCCAATCCCACCAGTCAGCCATCATGTTCTTTGCATTCCTCCTTTTACTTACACCACACACCTCCTTCGCAATATTTACCGCATTCTTCTTCAAAACATTCCAGATCAAATCAATATCATTTCCACAGTCATCCTTCAATTCTTTTTCAAAATTTTCTCTCATTTTATTTTTATACTGCTCTTTCACGTCAGGGTCACTCAATCTCTCTACTTTTATATGTTCTGGCGCAGTCACATTTACCCGTGCACGGTTCTTCCAACGTGAAAACAGACCGCTAATTCGACACACTACCAAGTAATGATCTGTGCCCACGTTGGCCCCCCTATATGCTCTGGTATCTGTGACTTTGCTTTTCAGTCTTTCATCTACAATCACACAATCAATCAAGCTTCTCTCATTACCTCTCTGCCACGTGTACAGATGGACCTGTCGGTGCTCAAACATAGTGTTTGTCACTTGTTTTTGTATACATTATTTGTAATTAAAACAGACAAAACATATGACAGGCTTGAAATTTGTGGAGAATGTATGGTATTACATCATCCAGATTTAAACCTAAAGCTGCAGCCGGCATAAATATTTGGATTTAGGAGCACCATTTCAAAATCCCACTATCCAGAAATGCAAGTGTTAGTAGAGTGTAAGCTGGATTAATTCTACATATGGCTCCGTTTAGGTATTTTGGATATTACTGGGGAACAGCAAAACCTATCTGAAGATTGTCTGTTTTATTGAAATATGGTAGACTAGGGTCTTTTCTAATCAAATGAGCTACTTTTAATTATGTGTCTAAAAGAAAATTTACTATGGCAAATGAACTGAAATAACATGGTGACGTCATCATTTTTAGAGTACTCAACTGCTTCATTATTTGATTGCTTAATTATTTAAAAATTTGCTATAATTGTAAAGTGCAAATCGTGCAAATACATGTTTAGAGGTGTTTTGGAATAATCTTTCTGACTCTCTAATTATTAAGTAAAAATTCTTTCTAATTTAGATACTGTCAACTACCCTATTGTATATAGTGCAATGTTAAACATGGACATGAATATAAGTAAGTACTTACATACCTACTTCTAAGTATATCTAGACGTATTAAGTAAAAAATTACATTGTAAAGAGCGCAACGCCTACAAACTGCACATGCAGTGTGTCAATTTTAATCTATTGTAATAATACGAGTATGTAGATACATATAAGAAAAGGAAGTAGGTAAATTAATAAAAAAAATAAAAAAACCGACTTTAACGAATAATACTAAAAAATACAGTGGAATTGAGAACCTCTTCTTTTCTTGAAGTCGATTAAAAAAAGAATCATCGAAATCGGTTGGCATGATTTTAAGTTATTAGTCAATTTTTTGCGCACATACTTAGTGAAAATTTAAGACTTAAATTGCCATTGTCAGTACAGGACGAACTTAAAATGGGACCAATCAGGAAGCACCAGCTTTCAAATAAAAAACGAATCATCCAAATCGGTTGACCCAGTGGAATGGTCTGAGGTAACAAACATAAAAAACATACAGTCGAATTGATTTCTTGAAGTCAGTTAAAAAAGGAGTTATATGAAACCATAGACATTATATATACTCACATTCGGAATTGGGCATATTCTGTCCAGGGTGCCCTTGAACGTGGGGAGCAACGTGGTATCCATATCCGCCTTGAGTAGCATAAACAGCGTTCTTCGAATCGTCTAGCGCTAGATCCATAGAATGTTCCAGAGCTTTGTTCTCCATCCCTGTACTAGGGTAGTACGGTGGCGGCGCCTGATTCTGTGGCGACATCTGAGGGCTCATCGAATCCATCTCATATTCTTTGGAAGTGTCTTTGGCGTTTTCATTGCGTTTGCAACGACAAAACACGAATAGTAAGCCCAAGAATAGAAGGAATACCAGGGCGGATATGACAATGGCGACGAGAGTAGACGTCGATAAAGCTGCAGCGTCCTTATTGTTCAATATTCCGACTGAAATTACAATACAATAATAATAATAAATTGTGGGACACGGTTATTCAGTCCCAAACTAGACAGAGCCTGTACTATGGGTACTAAACAACTGATATTCATACTTAAATAAATACTAAACACCCAGACACTCGACTTCTTAAAAAAATTGTTTTGCTCTGCAATTCTTACGAAAATATTATAAAATATATATTTAGTATCAAGTAAACTCAGTAGCGAAAGGTACGATTCCAAAGCACTGCGTTGAAGCACCACCATGGAGTAGTAGGTATACTAACTAAAATGTATTTCTTGGTCATTGCTGACCGATGATAGATTTTCAATTCAGAATAATAGTCGAATCTGTTTCAGTTTTTGGCATCGTCTAACATCCGATATAGGTACTCACTCTCAGCTTCAGTGTACGAGCTGCAGATGTCTTGATTAGGCTGCAGACACAGCTTGACCTTGAGCCGCGGGTTTAGCTCGTCCAATGGAGGGGTGTTGGGGTGGCGGTTGTTGGAACGGCTCGGCTTAGAGGGCAGCTCCAACACCGCCTCTTGAACCATCGGCACCACCCCAGACAGCTGGAGTGGTACTGTGTCTACCACCTAATGGTCAAAAAAGTGGTACTTAAAAGTTTGCAAGAACCCCCGACACAAAAAATACATAAAACACTAACAGCTGGACAGATTTTCTTGAAACATAGTTGGGAACACTCTCGATCACGTCACCATTAAAAAAAATTCAAAATCGGTTCAGCAGTTTAGGAGCTATGGGCGAACAGAGAGACACACAGAAACTCACGTCAAACTTGTAACAAACTTCTGTTTTTCGTCGGGGGTTAAAAACGCAGTACTTACAACATTACTAAAACTAATAGTTGTAATATGGTGTAAGAAATCATATATATATATATATATATATGTATATAATATAAATATAATCTCACGCCTTTTTTATCCCCGAGTGGGGTATTCAGAGGTATTCCAGTACTGGATATACCCACATTTCACGAGATACATTGGACCCCTAAACGTGATAGGTGGTGAGCCCATCGCCGGACCGGGTCTATTTACACATGTCTCAGAATTAATTCTGAGACCTGCGGGTTTCCTCACGATGTTTTCCTTCACCGTCGAGCTAGTGATAAATATGTACGTAAGTTTTTGAAAAACTCATTGGTACATGCCAGGATTCGAACCCAGGCCTCACTGATTTTCGGCCGGCTCTTTAACCGTCCGGGCTATCACTGCTCTTAAGAAATCAAATGTAAGTTATTCACAAAAATACTAAAAAAGGCAACTAACATGCCTATATGCCAAACCTTATTTATTAGTATACTTTATAGTATTTATACAAGAAACTCAAAATTCACAATACCTACTTATTTGTATGTGCGTATGAAATAGCGAGATAGCTCGGTACTACTCCCAAGAACAAGTTCGCTGCCAACTACGAGTATACTCGTAGTACACTATTGTTATGTTATTGTTATATTATAGTTGGCAGCGAACGTCTTCACATATTCAAGTCAAATTATTTAAGTTATTTTAGTCTTTTCACTGACATTCTTTGAGTATTAAACCAACCGGAGACGCCACTGACAGGCATTCCTTTCTGCCAAAAAAGTTATGAGCAACGCTCATACCTGTTATATACAACTAGTTGTCTTGAGTTCACGGAGTGCTCGGATTGGTTGTTTCTGTGTGTGAATGTATTTGTGTGCATCTAGTTCAAGCTAGTTTTGTTAAAAAATACGTTTGTGTTAGCATTATTTGTGTGCGTTTCCTCGTCCCCCGCGCAGTAATTGGCAGACTTTTTTGCAAAGAAACTAGTGCGCGTAACGTCTCCTGTTGGTTTAATACTCAAAGCTGACATTCGATAGAGTCGGTTTGTTTTTTTTTTCTTATTTTTTTTAAAGATCCTTACCTGCCAGCCTCCAAGAGCGCTGAGTCCTTCCGCGACCCCGACCAACGCCAAGCAAGTGGGCCCGGCCGTGAACACGACCGTCCTTGAGGTGGGGTCAAACTTTACTTGCACTGGCGGCGGGATCTCGTCCACTTTAGTCGCAATCGTGATATCGTTGGAGTAGTTACTCTGCCCTTTTGTATTCACTGCTTTCACCTAAGACAAGAGTTTCAGTTGGTTAAAACCGAGTAACATTTAACGGAAGAACAGACGGATTAGGCGCAAAATGCCACATCGACGCAAAAGGCCACATTCGCAAAATGCCAATTCGCAAAATGCCACATTAGCAAAATGCCACACTAACAAAGTGCCATACTTGTTCAACTCCCTTTCTTGCAGTATGTTCGAGAGTGTGGCATTATGCGAAAATGGCATTTTGAGAATGTGGCATTTTGCGAATGTGGCGTTTTGAGAATGTGACATTTTGCGAAAATCGAATGTGTCATTTTGCTAATGTGGCATTTTGCGCCTAATCCGAACAGACATGTCTAGAAACAAAAATGTCCAGAAACAAATATTGAGTAGTGATAGGTTAAGGAGCCCGCTCCTCATACGTGACGTGAGGCTCTGGTTAGAATCTTGGCGAGGCAATGTACCAAAAGTTTCTAAAAAAAAACTTAGTTATACCCCTAGATTTAACATTAATTCTGAGGCATGTGCCGCAGAACAAGGGTCCAGCGATGGGCTCACCACCTATAACGTTTAGGGGTCCAAATAAAATAATAAAATATATAAAATAAAAATATTAAGAATATACTGGTGAAAAGTGGGTATTTCCAGAAATGTAATACCTCTGCCTACACATGACCGATTCCTAAAATTCTTTCACCAATGGAAAGCTACATTATCAGGGAGTAACATAGGCTATATTTTATTCCTGTATTCCCATGGGAACGGGAACTACGAGGGTGATACTATGGGTTAATACCTTGAATGTGTATAAATTATGTTGTCCGAGCCTGGTAACGTTGCAAGGGTTGAGTCGGCCGCAGTCGTACTCCATCCAGTCGTTATCGCCATCCTTGTTCCCACTGCATCGTTCGTCTGGGAATACTGAACCTTTTTCAATCACCCGACGATACAGAATGAAGTATTTTGTACTTGAGAGCCCGCCATTGAACCCCGGCTCCCACTTTAGAGTTACATATGATGGACCAACTTTTTGAATAGACAAGGATTTTGGAGAATCCGGAGGTCCTTTAGGCTGTAACCGAATTTGCGGGGTAATGTTGCCTAAAGAATTTGTGACTTTGCAGTAGTAGTCCCCGTAGTTTCGTGAACTGATGTTTTTTATCTTTAATACGCTGTAGTAGGAGTCGTTATTGTCGGTTGTGGTGACGGCATCGTATTGGCCGTCGGAGGAGAACTGGATTGGTGTGGCACTCGGACCGAAAAGCCATTGAATGTCAGCTTTCGGGAAAGATAGTACTCTGCACGACAGCTCTCCGTTCTCTGTTACGTCGTAAGCGACCTTACTTTGCTGATTGATAGCAATTGGTGGATCTGAAAAATAAAAAATCTTTCAATTCAATGTTGATTTAATATTAGCATTCGTAAGAAAATGGAACAGTCAGCCAAGATAGATTAAAAAACAAGGAAATGGGTAGATATTCTTATAATCCCTCATGATTTTGTACGGAATGTTTTTTTTTTTTCTAAATCTGTTTTCATACGCGTGGAAACATTATGAATTTTGGTACGTTCCTTACTGTAAGGATTCGACTAACAAAATGTAAGACTAGTTTTCTTTCGTACTAGCGACCCGCCTCGGCTTCGTACGTGTGCAATGCTAATACTAAAACCTTCCTCTTGAATCACTCTATCTATTGGAAAAACCGCATTAAAATCCGTTGCGTAGTTTTAAAGATTTAAGCATATATAGGGACAGAGAAAGCGACTTTGTTTTATACTATGTAGTGTACAATAGCCCGTTTGCGATGTGACCTCGAGAAACATTTTCTAAATTGTAACACTTACGTTCTATTCGAAGAGACATCGTCGAATCCACTTTCTTTACTTCATTTTCGAAGGCGCACGTGTATAGTCCCCTGTCCTCCGGTATCAAATCGTTTAAGTTCGGTCTCGCTTTCCCACTGAACCGGAGCGTTGAATGGACATTATACACCGAATTGCTACTCTCCGTAAAATCTGTTTTAACTTCGTACAAATTGGCATCCGCCTTGATTTCAGCACCACTTTTATACCACTTTACGTTCGGCCTGGGTTTACCAAGAGCGATGCATGTCACAGAATAATCTATTTCCCCCGATCGTTTAATAGCATGCAGTGGCAGTTTAGTTTGTAGGTGCGGTGGTTGGTGCACTTCGAGGTTAACGGAAGCGAAGTCTCCATGTCCAAGTTCGTTGGTCGCTTGGCATCGATAGACGCCTTCGCTGCCGAGATGGGCGCTTGGGATAGTGTACTGGTTTCCGGTGACAAGTACCACTGGTTTGGTGTCTGTGGCGCCATTGTCTCGGAACCAGCGGTACTGGGGTACAGGCCAGCCGGGCGGCTTGGCGCTGCAAGTGAGTGTTACAGACGTGCCTTCTTGCACGACTGGTCTATCAGGGCTGATACGAGCACGCCCTGGCCTATGCCGCACGAGAACCGCTAACGATGCACTGCTAGTCTTCTCCACACTTTTACCACTACTTGAAGACACTATAACATTTCCAGCTCGACAAATGTACGTCCCAGCCATGTCTGGGTGCACCCGACTCAGGACAAGAGTGTTTCCTTTCTGAAGAAAGTCGGGGTTATCTTCCATAGTCCACTCTATGAAAGTAGGTTCGGGATTAGCAGATACTTCGCAGTGTATTTCGACGGTGCCGCCCTCTTCGGCTTCGTAGGTTTTAGATTCTACTGTAACACTCGGTGGGAAGAGCACGTCGAGATATATTTCCTTCTCCCCTGGCCGGCCGAGTCCGTTGTCCGCTGTGCATGTGTATTTGCCGCCATCTTGAACTGTCACGCCTGGTATGGTGTACGTGAAAGAATTTGAAACGTATTTCCCGTTTCGAGTCCACTTGACGCTGGTGACTCGAGGCTTGGCGTCAACTTTGCAGTCCATGGTCGCAGTCCCGTCGATTTCGACACGGAGCGGATTTTCTGGACCCACATCAATGCGCGGATAATCTATAACAAAATAAAACATATTAGGAATTGTAATATCTGTATCTTCTTGATGATACTAGTCTTCCAAAACTCTATAACATACTAGATGACTAGTATGATCAGAAACGTACGGATATAAGGTATAGTTATCAGCATATTTACCATAAAAATACATAAGTAAGTATACAAACAGGTCAAAAGCTTAGAATCTTGGCTACTAAAAATATCAAGTACTATCTACTATAGCTCAATGCCTTATTTATTTATTCTTTTTTGGTAACAGACAGTCATGTTATAACAATATTTACAGATTTTGGCAAAAATGTCGATGGTACATACTATCACATAGTCACAAGTTAATAAAGGAGGGAAAATATCAATAAACTTACATTGAAAATAATAACTTACTTTATCACTCTAAGTAAAAGAACAAACTCTAAAGTACTGAATTAATGTTGACGAGGTTGTTGAAAAAACAAAACCCGCCCAAGTGCGAGTTCGACTCACGCACCGAGGTTTCCGAAACTATGAAAGCACCGACCGAACATTGCTCTAACGAAAAGATAAACTGGACTGAGGAACAAAGTTAACTTTGCCGTTGGGAAACTAGCCCCCAATGGTGTCAGTTTACCAACTGCAAATAAGTTAACCATAATTTTTACTGCTTCTTATTGACAGACAAACGGACAACAAAGTGATCCTATAAAGGTTACTTTTGAGGTTCGGAACCCTAAAAATATTATAATTACCTGTAGGTACAGATATATCTATGAATTCAAATTCGACCCGAACAGTCATCGGCATCCCGGCACACGTTTAATTGAGAAGATCAAATAAGTAATTATAGTTTATAGTTCATAAAAACTAAAAAAACTAGTGTATGTATAAAAAATAAAATAAGCTCAAACTCGATGAGTTTACGAGGATTGAGGAGTTGCGATATCCACCTCATGGCTCCACCATCAGAGCACCTCGGTGGTACCATAATATTTCATTGTCAACTTACATAAGTATGCCAAATTTCAGCTCAATCAGTTAAAGATAGAACAAACATACATCGCAAGTAAATAAAAGCTTGTAAGAATCGGTCGGCACAAGTTTTAGGTTTCAGTCTCTAGCGTCATCTTCTTACATTTTATCGAAAATGAAATAGAACGCGGAATAGCCCGAGGCGTATATCTATAGTGGTATAATAGCTCTCGTTATAGGAAGCGGATGTTTAAGCCCATGTGCATGTTTTCAGTCATACCAATAATAAATCTACTCGTATCTATTTACAGAATCTGCCTGTCCAGTGCGCGCTTCCGTTTACGATTGGGTTGTTCGTAATATTCATCCGTCTAATAAGTTACGCTTTCAGGTCAACTTTTTAGTTCAATGAACGTTTTGTTTGCGTCTGAACGGAAAATTCGATCAGAGGAACCAGAGTGCACTGTCAGATTGTTTAATCGACCAAACTAAAACAGATGAATTAAATTATTTTAAGCTACTGGCTTCATTACTTTAAAAAGGTACTGCAATTGGAACCAGCAACTCTTCGGTGGGGATGAGCTGGCTGTTTACATCTAGCCAATCTTCATGGACGAGTTTAGAGTGCCTTGTTATTAGACTATTGACCTTTTTAGGTTCACTTTTTGTACCTACAGAAAATGAATGATTTTTGACTTTTTTTTACTAAGCTTCGACTTGATTGACTTTACACAGAAATAATCATGAAATATGAAACATAGCGAAGAGAAGACTATGTTCAGCCACTAACGGTCAACCACAGGGGACCGTCAGGCAGTGTGCTTCAAAAAGAAATGCAATACTTACAGTTGACGCTGACGTCGATCATGGCGTCTAGCTGTTGTCCCTCCGGCATGGCCCGATTCCACACCACACAGCGGAACACGGCGCCGTCGTCTTCCCGTACGGGAGTCAGGGTGAGCGTGGACACCGAAGACACGTCCCGAGTCTTGCCGTGTACCACCTCCGCTTCCAGGGGGTATGCTGAGCCCTCGCGGAGCCACCTGAGTTTATGAATAACAAAATATACGAGTTATAATAAGACTAGGTATTACGAAATAAAAATAGATGAATGTTAAAAACTCGGAATTAAAAATACATCAACGCAGTTGGTAATGTTATGTCAATTATCGACACTAATATTATAAAGAGGAAATCTACGCAGATCTACACTTCTACAGTAATGTTATAAAGATGAAAAATTTGCAACGAGTAAACTCAAGAACTACTGGACCGATTTCAAAAAATCTTTTACCAATGGAAAGATTAATTTTCGGAGAGTAACATAGGCTGTTATTAAACGGGACTTACGCGGATAAAATCGCGAAGAACAAATAGTATATAACTACATGTAACATACTATACAAACAACACAAAACAGGGGGATGTTATTTGTCCTACATGCGTTCCAAAGCCATTCACTCTATTAGGATGAGACTTTAGTGATTTGACGTGGCACGTCGTTGAAAGGCCTCTGAAAAAACTTGATTCCAAAGGGGTCGCAAAAACAGGATTCCGGTCTGCCAGGTCAGCTAGCAGCATAGATAAGAAGATATATAAGAACACTTAAAAAAATATATTTATTTATTTATTTAACTTCATGTTCCAAGAAAATGTACACATGGCGAACTCAATGCCTAAATATATAACATTAATAAAAACCAGAAGAATTAGGTATTTTTTGAATTGTTGTTTGTCTGGTCGTATTTTCATAGGATCACTTCGTTGTTTATAACCTGCAAACTAACAAACTTCAACTTGCAATTGGTAACCTAACTGTGCCCAATGTCGATGTTTTTGACATACAGATTTCCAGCGGCAAAGTTAAGTTTGTCCTTCGACTTGCACTTGGCAAGTTTTTTTTTAACTGGCTCAGTACGTGGAGAAGTTGCCGGCAAAAGCTAGCATAAGTCAAATTATATATAGACTAACGGTTCCCGTGGGAATACGGGAATAAAATATGGCATAGGTATGTTACTGAGGGATCTTCTAGCTTTCCATCGGTGAAATAATTTTTAAAATCGGTCAAATAGTTTTGGAGTTTATTCGTAACAAACATACAAAAATACAAATCTTTCTTCTGTAGATTACTACAGATTACAGTCGGTAGATTCGTTTTTGGATTAGAAGTGTCAGAGGCTATTTTTAACCGTCTGCACTAGAAAGAGAGTATTGAATAAACCATGACGCGTACCTACTTACATTTCTACTTGAACCAATCGCGCACATAGGAACTATATGTTTTTCGGGTTGAAATGTAGCATTAAATATGTATTTCCTCAAAATGTAAACTACCGGCCAAATTATGACGATCGATCCCACATATGGAACAGTCAGACAGAGAGTTACTTTCTGTAAAAATGTAACGAGACCTTGTTACCTGGAGGGAAAGTACTGCATACTGGAGATATACAATTTTACTTAAAGGAAACATTCCTTTATTTTTAAAACGGAACATTTTAAGATTTTTTTTATGGGGATATGTAAAAAAATCAAATTTACCGAAATTCCTATACAATTTAATTTAATTAATTTGTCCCAGCAATCCAATGAAAAAGGTGGACCACGGGCAATACATTTCAATCACAATGATTTTCAAACAACAAATAAACAAACTCTAACAGCCAGAAAATTTACTATTAAGTATATTATGTGGAGTGTAAACCATCTTCATTGCGAAAATGTTGCGAGTTTTAGTTCCATGGTTGTTCCGCAAAGAAGGTGGCGCCATACTATAATATTGTGATTTTTTTTTATACAGTAATATTTATTAAATGTTTTTATACTAAATTGACTATTTTTCTCGCACTCAAACTGAAAAGTACAGTTTGCGTCTCGAGACTAAACGCCAACTTAATATACCCTCGGTTTCATTGACTACCTCTGGTATATTATGGCATCGTTTAGTTCCTCGATATAAAATATACTATTATTAACTTTCTATTTGACAACTCACCTGATGGATGGCTCCGGTGATCCGCCGGCTGTTGAGCACGTGATCTTCAGCTCGCGGCCTTCTTGCGCCTCCACGTGGCCCCCCGGCTGGATGACGGGGGCTCCCGGCTTCGTTAGCACCACTAGCCGATGGGACTCCGTGTGAAACAGCTTCCCAGTACCCCCTTGCCGCACTCTGCACTCGAACTTTCCATTGTCACGCTCGTACGACACGTTCGTGATCAACAAGTCGAAACGACCTTCTGTCGGTGCGAATGTTATCCTGAAACAAACAGAAAAATTAGCGTTTTATATACAACTAGCGACCCACGAGTGCAATGCTGATAATAAACCCTTCATCTTGAATCACTGTATAAAAAAAAACCTCACGCCTTACATCCACGAGGTGGTAGGCACAGGTAGGTATTCCATTTCTGGATACATCCACTTTTCACGAGATATTCTTTGGACCCCTGAACGTGATAGGTGGTGAGCCCATCGCCGGACCGGGGTTCAGTTTACACATGTCTCAGAATTAATTCTGGGACCTGCGGGTTTTCTCACGATGTTTTCCTTCACCGTCGAGCTAGTCATAAATTTGTAAGTACGTAAGTTTTGAAAAATTCATTACGCATTAAAATCCGTTGCCTAGTTTTAAAGATCTATACATACATAGGGACAGACAGACAGCAAGAAGCGCCTTTCTTTTATAGTATATATAGTGACTAGCTAGACTGACTAGTATTATTCCTGAGTCCGTGGGAATTTCCAAAAATGTCTTCATCAAAGAGATTAAAATATAATAAGGCATAGAGGGGACAAAGCGAGGAAAATTTGAAGCCAAAAGTTATTCCAAGTGGAATAAGTCTAGTACAATTTCGACCGAATTACAGCTCGCGTTCATACTAACTGACATGATAAGGACATGACGCTTGAGCTTCAAAGTTTTGTATGAAAATATTCCCAATGCCCCCTCTATGCTATTAAATTTTAATCTCTTTGGTCTTCATAGTGGTTACTTGCTACATGTAAGACACCTAGATATCATGGGATGGAAATAATAGGAATAAGCCTGAACAGTATTGTTCTTCTAAAAGATGTGTATTAAATATATAAATATAAAATAATATTCCGCCGTAACATTTCCACGGCTTAAAAACAAAAACAATGAGTAATAGTGTTCTGTGAACAAAAAGCTCCTTCATAGACAAAACATCACCCTCCCACAGACGACGCCGTAGACGCCTTTTAATAGGTTCAATAACCGATCTCATTCCTATACAACATCATATTGCAAGTAATCTACGTGTTATCTTTTCGTAATAGACGTATTTCTCTATATAAAATACTTTATGCACAGACATGTTCGTTAGAGTTTTAGGTATTATAATGTACAGAGAAGTATAATAAATTCAATACCGTACTGTTTCATTTCTTTTGGAATTAAAAATATTTATATTTATTTGACAGGCGGATTTTTGTAGCAAATATTCAGCAGTACATTTTGGGCGATTCTGCTTTACACTGACTAAACTTATTTTGGTTTTGTCCTGTCTTTGTCTAACCTCAAAAAAAAGAAGATAACCTACCGAATTTAGTAATATCGGCTGTATTTTAGTCGTGACTTCTTTACATTTATTATTGACGTGACAACGTCTTATAACTCGATGGAGCCGGCTGCATGAACGAAAAAGTATGACGTATGCGGCGTTACAGTGCAAGCAAGAGCGCGCAACGAGCGACAGAGCAAAGAGGCACAATACAAAAAGTATGACGTTGTCACGTTCAAATATCGTCCGTCAGTAAACCGACTTTACAGACAACCGTTTTTTTTTTAATTTTATTCTATTATATTATGCATTAAACACGTTATGAAATGCCTTAGTTGATAGGACTAATTTTAATTTGACAGGACTAAATATCTCTCGTCTCTTTTCTTTTCTAGGAGAAAGAAAATGACAGGAGTAAACTAAAATAAGTTTAGTCGATGTAAAACAGAATCAGCACCATTATTTAGTTTTTTGTAGATACCGCCACGAGTTCCTGAGAAAAAGGGTTTTGACCAAGAAGCTTATATTATCACTACATAGTATAAAACAAAGTTGCTTTCTCTGTCCCTATATCCCTATGTCCTTATATCCCTATGTCCCTTTGTATGCTTAAATCTTTAAAACTACGCAACGGATTTTGATGCGTTTTTTTTTACTGGATCGAGGGATTCAAGAGGAAGGTTTTAGTGTTAGCATTGCACCCGTGCGAAGCCGGGGCGTGTCGCTAGAATAAGGTAAAAACTCCTTGGTTTTGACCGATAGACGGACAACTAGGTGATGTTGTAAAGGGTTCCTTTTTCCTTTTGAGATACGGAACACTACGAAACTAAGGGTAAAAGTGGTGTAAGGACATTTAGATTTTTGTAATAGGGCGTGCAAACGGTTTGTTTGGTCAATACAAGTCGTCGTCGAGAAGTCGTTATGCCATGTCAGATAACCTTGGGTGGAATGAAAAATTCTGTCAGTTAGGTGGCCACTAACCAAAGAGATTAAAATATAATAGGACATAGAGGGGACAAGCAGTGATAGCCCGGACGGTTAAAGAGCCGGCCTAAAATCAGTGAGGCTCGGGTTCGAATCCTGGCATGTACCAATGAGTTTTTCAAAAACTTACGTACATATTTATCACTAGCTTGACGGTGAAGGAAAACATCGTGAGGAAACCCGCAGGTCTCAGAATTATATCTGAGACATGTGTAAGCAGACCCGGTCCGGCGATAGGCTCACCACGTATCACGTTTAGGGGTCCAATATATCTCGTGAATTGTGGGTATATCCAGTAATGGAATACCTCTGCCTACCCCCTCGGGGATAAAAAAGGCGTGAGATTATTATACTTATATACATAGAGGGGACAAAGCGAGGAAAATTTGTAGCCAAAAGTTATTCCAAGTGGAATAAGTCTAGTACAATCTCGACCGAATGACAGCTCGCGTTCATACTAAACTGACATTACAAGGACATGACGCTTAGGCTTCAAAGTTTTGTATGAAAATATTCCCCCTCTATGTCCTATTATATTTTAATCTCTTTGCCACTAACCTAAGATCATCTCCCACCCGGTGAAGAAAGACCCTAAGCCACAGATATTAGAATACTATAGTACCTAAGCTCAGAAATGGGCTGTTACGGGTTGGTGATGATGATTAAATTACAAAATATTTAATTATTGTAGTCTTTTCAGTTGTTGAATATCAGAAATTTGACGATTGAAGCTGATATTTACCTGTAAGAGCTTTGTAGCGTAAGCTCTCCGAACGCAACGTTTTCGACCTCGTTCTCTGTGCTTCGGACCCAGTAGTAGGTGACGTTTGGTAGTTTGGCAACGGGATCGAAACGACACGACAACAACACGTCGTTACCTTCCCGAGCGTCGTGGAGCTCAGCAGGCCGGCCAGGGTTAGCATCCTCGCAAACGGCTGAAACAAAAATATTTATTTATATATGTAGGTAGGTAAATATATAATCATTGGCTGATGAGTGATGGCTCAGTTGGTAGTGACCGTGCCTTGTGAGTCTGAGGTCGCGGGTTCGATTCCAGCTCGGGGTCAACATTTGTGTACATGAACACATCTGTTGGTTTCGTGTCTGGGTAATATAATATTTATAATTTTATTTGTAGTAATGTAATATTTATTTAAGTATGCTTATCAATTGTTCAGTACCCATAGTACAGGCTCTGCCTAGTTAGGGACTGAAGAACCGTGTGTAAATTGTTCCCAATCTCATATACGTATCGGTCGTTAGTCTGATTATGACATAAAAATTAGGATTTAAGTTGAGAAGTTTTAATTCGTCGCGTTACCTAGCAACTTATATTCCACAACACAATAGTGTAACGTTTTTCTTATTCTCATAGGTACTTGTTATTTTAGTCCATTAACATTATAGATGCTGTCTTTTTCACACCTATGGGACCCAGGAGAACTGCTTGCTTTGAAACGTAGTAGGGTTGTCAGTGTTGGCGTTAAATGTTGGTGGCAACAGTAGTTTTGACCTTTGCGTTCTAATAGATAAATAAAAAAACAGTCATAACAGTCCTTAAGGCTTCGACGTGCTCGAGTAAAATAAAACGTCTATCGCGCGTCACGAAAGTATGAGAAATAAGTTTCAGACCTGTTAAAGTAAGAACACTTACACTAAGAAAACTCTATCCAAAAACACAGTGTAAATAAGGGCATCATCATAAAGTTCGGTCACTTCATTATGAAAACCTAGTTGTTATTAAGCTGTATGAGCATCTTAGATACATATTTAGAGTTTTGGTTTCGTTTGTAACTACTCCTTACTAGTTACTACTTTCTGCGACTACAACTTGTTTTGTGTGCCAATGTTAAATAAATAAATATATAAATCGTCATCATCATCATTTCAGCCTATCGACGTCCACTGCTGGACAAAGACCTCCCCATCCTGCGGCTTCCCGCGACCTTAACCAGATCGTCGGTCTACCTGGCCCACTCCATGCTTCCCTAGTCGTGGTCGCCACTCGAGAAATTTTGTGCCCCAACGTCTAAACCAACATAATAATATTTGTGAGATGAGAAAGGATTAGTGGGATTATCATTTATTACTGTTTGGTCATCCTGTTGACAACCCTGTACGTTCAAAACAGAGGCGCTCCAGCGCAGCGCGTCCTACGGTCAATGACACGAGGTCGCGTGCGCGTGCGCACAGCCAGCCACCAGGCTACGGTAGCAAGCGGCACACATTTTATCATCGCATCGCCTTGATTCTTCACATTCAAAATAGGTTACTGTCCACTACTACTCACCTAAAAGGTTAAGCTAAGCCTTATTAACAGACGAGACGGACAGAGGTTCACAAATTAGTTTTAGGTTTTAGTAGGTAACCACAAAAATTTATGACAGTCATACCTAAGAGCATGTGCTCAAAAACTCACCACCTGTCAAGTTTAGGAGTCCGATAATATACAAATTATGTAGGGATTGACAATGGTCAACTGTTCTCGATAAAAAAAAAGATGGCGGAACTAAGATTGTGCTCAAAAACTTTGTTGGTTCAATTCGGTCTGAAATTTTGCTATCCCGGGGTTTTTAGAGTCGCGGATTATGATTGTAGGTAGTTACTAGTTAAGTACCTAACTACCTACCCACTTAAAAATTCTGGGTAGTAACTAGTACTGTCTGTACCTATTTATTTCGTTTTGTCGCGAGATTTACTAGCGGCTAGTAGCTACTAATAAATGGCTTTGATTGAATTTAAAGTTTATCACTTATGTAAAAAATAAGAGTACGGATTTAATAGCAGTAGCAGCTGCCCGCTGCAGTAATAGTCGCCGTAGCCAATATTCTTTATGAGTTTTATGACACACAATATAGAATAGTAACAAGCTTTGTTCGAAGTAATCAATAAACTCATTATTAAAGTACGTTTATAAAAACGTTATGTATGTACGGAAAAACATATTCCTTGATACAAAAATGTGTTAAGCATGTTTGTAATCAGGAATAAAAATCAATGTGAGCAACCTCAATACAGATTAATTAAATTACCTAATAAGTTCTTTGAGGGCTTTGCATACTGTTTCATGTTAAAATACGGCGACTTGTTACATGATTAATAATCATGTTTTTTGATGACAGCTTCAAATAACCAAATTAATTTATGTAATCCAATTTAGTACAAAATTGATTAAAATAATATTTTATTGAGGATTTTCTTGCCCCGCTTCTTCTTATTAACTATAACTTTGCCGAAGCGTTGCAATGGCAATTACTTTTAGAAAGATGACTTATAATTCCCTACTTTTGATTTTAACTTGCAATGATTTTAACAGATGTAATCAGAAACTCAGACAATAAGGGACCTGATAATTATGAGGAGTAAGTCGCATAGTTATATTGGAAGGTTTTCAATTCCGACACTGTCGATATTAGATACAAATAACGGCAAGGTTAATTTTGTTTCTCAATATAGTTTATCTTTTCGTTTGAGCAAAATTGTACGGAACTCTTTGTGCATGAGCCCCACTCGCACTTGACCGGTTTCTTTTATTAAATACACGGTACCTATTTCATAATTCTCGAAGTTTTAAAATCTAATTGCCCTCACGTCATGTAATGTGGCGAAGCGTCCTCCAAACGCCGGCAGGCGTTTATTGGATTGGAAGCTCTCAGAAGAAGGAAACTCAGTCAAAAAGTACGAAATTGCGAACTGTGACTATGTCAGTACAGTTTGAAATCAGCCCAGCGGTTAAAGAGCCCAAGCGTGAGATCTCGGGATTGAATCCTGGCATGTACCAATGAGTTTTTCAAAAACATAAGGAAAACATCAAGTGTAACAGACCCGGTCCGGCGCACAGTGGGCTGAAAATCGACTTTCATAGACTTAGGGAATTGAAATTTTTATGTGTCTTGTTTTTAATGCAAATAGCTTCTGTTCAGGAATACTAAGCTCAAACAAATCATCTGTGTTAATTTAACCTGAAAACTGTTGAATTATAATTTTTTTTCAGAAAATTTGTATGGAGCTAGTATGAAAAATTGGTGTATCTCTGAAACCGCAAGGAAAACCGTAATATCCTTTGAGACTATCATAAAGCTAATTATTTATGATTTTTCAACATACTCCGTATAACGGTTAAACCTGCGGAATTTTTATTAAAAATTGTCAAAAAATTCAATATTTTATTTACTACTTTATTGTTACGTTTTCACGATAAAAGTGGCAAATATGCATTTTAGGACCTAAAAATGGATTAAAAACTATTTCTAATGTAAAATATAGATTTTTTTACTGTTTAAAAAAGAACAAAGAGGTTTTAGAATTTGATTTAAGTAACTATATTTAAACACACAATACCTTTATATGTATATTTCAAAAAATATAACTATGTATGTGATAAATACAGAACACCATGAAAAAATATTACATAAATGAAAACAAATAATCTAAAATGTTAAAATAAACACTATGAAATATAAATTCTAAAGAATAATAATTGTTAATATCACTAATAATAAATAATCGTCATTAAATTATAAACTATCTTCTCCATCACTATCTTCAGATTCTAATTCGGAATCAGGATCTACGTTGGATATATCTAAAAACTCCATTTGAGTGTCCTGAAACTTTATTAAATTGAGAGTTTCAGTGAAGAACGCCTTCTTTTCCTTGGCGCCGAAATTGGGTCTAGTAGCACTGATGAGAGGATCGGAAGACAGTATCAGCATATTAAGAATATCCTCTTTAGAAGCTTGTCTGCTTTTCTTGCGAGAATGGTGTTCCCTGAACCTTCTAAATACTGGAGTCATCTTGGTCACCATCCATTTTTTGCTTGTACCGGCTTTGGTTAGAAGCACCTTCAAAGCCCCACTTGGATATTAGCGTCAACTGCTTATCTTGCACATTTTCATGTAAACTTTCAATAATCCTCTTCACCATGATATCAAGTAATGCCTGTAGCGTAATCCTAGCTGATGAATCCGTCACTGTCACTGATTGCTTCGGAGGATAGCACTGTTGTTTGGCTTGTTGCACTTTGTAGTAAGATGGATAAAGGTCTTTTGCTCCTTCTCGCGTGGCCGTCTCTCGCAACGTGATGTATTGCCACTTAGTGAGTTTTAATAAAAGGAGCAGTAGCGCCTTTTCAGGCGTAAATAGCACAGTGCTAACCGGCCTTTGGAGCATTTGTTCAATTTTTGCAGCTGCTTCTGGATTCTTGAGCATATGTTCAATAACAGATGCAATATCCTGGCGACCATCTTCTTTTAAAATATGTTCGCTAGACCTCCTCTTCTTCTGTTTGTTACCAAGATCTTCAAAAGGTTTTCGATGTCTTTTTGTCATCGGTCCTACAGTAGACGTTAAAGCTTCTGGAGAGATGAGTTCTTCCGGTATTTTTTCTCTGGATTCTTGGTCGAGGAAAGTCGCACACAAGTTGGCCAATCAACAATTGTCTGAAGCCATTTCTCATATTGCTTTCTGAATGTCTCACTATTTAGTTTGGATTTCTTCCACCTCTGTGCAGCAGCTCGCGTAATTGAATCTCCGACAAAATTCCTTGAGAGTAACACGGTCTTCGTCATGAATGTTTTCACCTAGTCGAGTTGCAACTGCTTCGAACAGTACTTCATAATTAAATGAAGTATTTTTCTCGCTTTTTAGAATAACAAACAATATAAGTTGGTTGCTAAACTCTCCATTTTTATATTTTACGGTCACAAATGTTCAAGGTCAAGAAGTTCGTATTTAACTAAAATATGAAGTAAAATGTATGTCTATTTATTGCTGCCTACCAGATATTTAAATCATTGCATTAATTATGATGAGCGGTAGATTAACAACAGCAATTGCATCTCTTTTGTTATGCTAGCCTCAATAAGGCACTATAGTACTTACAACCTCTTATCTGTTGAAAATATACAATAATTGGTTAATTGATAATCATTCATGACTAATTATAAATATGGATATAATATAATATTGTTAAGGCTCATCTCATTAGTTATTGAATACTAGTTTTACGAATACCTGGAAAATTTGATGCAAAAGATATTAAACAAGGCGTCATTTTCTTTTTATACTCTTTCTATAAATAACATTAAGAACCATTACACCCTAAAATGCATATTTGCCACTTTTATCGTGAAAACGTAACAATAAAGTAGTAAATAAAATATTGAATTTTTTGACAATTTTTAATAAAAATTCCGCAGGTGTAACCGTTATACGGAGTATGTTGAAAAATCATAAATAATTAGCTTTATGATAGTCTCAAAGGATATTACGGTTTTCCTTGCGGTTTCAGAGATACACCAATTTTTCATACTAGCTCCATACAAATTTTCTGAAAAAAAATTATAATTCAACAGTTTTCAGGTTAAATTAACACAGATGATTTGTTTGAGCTTAGTATTCCTGAACAGAAGCTATTTGCATTAAAAACAAGACACATAAAAATTTCAATTCCCTAAGTCTATGAAAGTCGATTTTCAGCCCACTGTGCGGCGATGGGCTCACCACCTATCACGTTTAGGGGTCCAAAGATTATAATGCTGCGGGTAATTCGTGATGGACTACCTATGCCTACCCCAAAGAGATTTAAATATAATAGGGCATAGAGAGGGCATTGGGAATATTTTCATACAAAACTTTGAAGCCTAAGCGTCATGTCCTTGTCATGTCAGTTAGTATGAACGCGAGCTGTCATTCGGTCGAAATTGTACTAGACTTATTCCACTTGGAATAACTTTTGACTTCAAATTTTCATCGCTTTGTCCCTCTATGCCCTATTATATTTAAATCTCTTTGGCCTACCCCCTCGGTGATAAATGGCGTAAGATATTTAATTTTTTTAAGCGTCATATAAGTATTAATTTCAAAAACTACTCATTACATGGATACCCTTGTGTTAACGTTACACACGTGTTCCGCATGGTAATGAGGGAACAACTGTACGCCACAAGTGGCCTG
Source organism: Ethmia dodecea (assembly GCA_963855545.1). Classification (NCBI taxonomy): domain Eukaryota; kingdom Metazoa; phylum Arthropoda; class Insecta; order Lepidoptera; family Depressariidae; genus Ethmia; species Ethmia dodecea. The sequence continues at coordinate 15,249,003 of OY979443.1, read as the reverse complement.
TGGCTCGGTGAGAAGGCGACACTGTAAGGCGAGGCCGTGGGAGCATGCGGGCAATAAGAACTTATACTGAATTATAATACACTCCACTTAAGAGAAGGCAAAATGTAATACGTAGGTCTGTTTTAATTTTTTTTTGTGAGTTTAATAGTCTCTATTTTCTGAATAAAAAAAAATAAAAAAATCTCACGCCTTTCATCCCCGAGGGGGTAGGCAGAGGTATTCCAGTACTGGATATACCCACATTTCACGAGATACATTGGACCCCTAAACGTGATAGGTGGTGAGCCCATCGCCCGGACCGGGTCTATTTACACATGTCTCAGAATTAATTCTGAGACCTGCGGGTTTCCTCACGATGTTTTCCTTCACCGTCGAGCTAGTAATAAATATGTACATAAGTTTTTGAAAAACTCATTGGTACATGCCAGGATTCGAACCCGAGCCTCACTGATTTTCGACCGGCTCTTTAACCGTCCGGGCTATCACTGCTCTATTTTCTACACTAATCTATACTATCTATACTAATATTATAAAGAGGAAAAATTTGTATTTTAGTATGTTTGTTACGAACAAACTCAAAAACTACTACTACTTTTCAGGGAGTAACATAGGCTTTATTTTATTTCAGGATTCCCACGGAAACGGGAACTTCGCGGATGAAACCGCGCGGAACAGCTAGTTTATTATATTCTTCAGAGTCCATGCACAAATGTACAATGTTTTTTCAGCAATTTCTGTATCCTCTTTTTAGTCATCGACAGTAAAAGTTTAACTTTTACTAAAGACTGCATTGAGGTAGTCCGAAAATGTCCATCCCGCGTACTTAACAATTTTTTTCATTCCTGCACATCCGTCACTTAATATAAAGGGTTTTTCAACAAGAACTTTGTTTTTTAAATCAAAATTTTAGTGTTTGTGTTTCTGTAAATGGATATCATACATAGTTTCATGCACAAGAGTATAGGGTTAAAACCCGAGAGGCACAGACCTCGGAGGGTTAACTGACGCTGTCACGGATCCGCGGTTTTAGGGGAAGTAACGTGTGGCTGGGGACGGAAACTACGCAGTGTGATATTGAAAAAAAAGAAAAAAATATTTCTTTCTATAAACTAATCTTATGCTATTATTTATTATTATTATTATTATTATATTATTATTATAATCTTATGCTATAAAAATACACCAAAAATTTTTACCACTCAGCATGTAGTACCTACAGCAAGGGTTCCCGAACTTATTTTGTCTACTGCCCACATTGAGAATAAATTATTTTTTAGCGCCCCTATTTTTCACCTACTTAAAAACCACTATAACTTCAAATGAAGAGTGCGCCCCTTTAGGCCTGCAGCGCCCACAAGGGGGCGTTATCGCCCACTTTGGGAACCCCTGACCTGCAGGTAATCTACTGCTGCATTGAGCCAGTACAAACCCTACAAAAATAAAATAATAAATTTAGATGACAATGATTCAAATATTAAATGTATTAAAAAAGTAAGGTTTCAATTATGAATGAAAAATTATGATATCTGATAAAATGTCCACCACGACAACAGTTAGAGATATCGATTCTTTCATCAAAGTTTTTAATCACCTTTTGCCAAAATGGTGGGTCTATTTCGTCAATCAAAACAAAATTTGGTGTGAGGAGTTGAATCTTAACTTAGAAAACCAAGACACGTTTCAAGAAAAAACGTTAAACTTATACAGAACTATGTTTTGCGTCTGGGCTATTGGTATTCTGTGGACTGGGTACGTTAGTGCTTATGTAGGTATACATTTACTACGTCCATGGTGACTATTACATATTCTGCGGTCTGGGGTTAAAAAATAAGATTAAAAGCTATAACAAGGTTTGCTGCGTTCGGCAGCTCGGTGGATGTAGGTATCTATGCTCAAAGCGTGCACGTTAACCAGCCAGCTAGTTAACTAGATTACTAGTGAATCTCCCGGAAGTCCTGCAAATATGATTTTCTTGTTTTAAGTGAATTTTCGTTAACATCGTAGGAGGCTTGTCAAAACTTTTAATATAAAAATGCAATCAAAATCAAGATTAATTTTTTTTTTTACAATGCTATAATTATGTACTTAGCCCTGGGGTACCAGTGTGTTTGTAACATCACACTGGTAAAGCAAAGTTGGGCCCGGTCAGTCAGTGGATGGGCCGCCTAATGGCATTATATCACGAGCGCCTCCGTGTTCCGGCCGGAAGGCACGTTAAACCCTCCAGTACAGTCCACTTATGAACGCCACAATGCAATTAACGTAGTTTAGGATTTTACCTTACAAAATTAGGAACAACTTTTTACGTTTCGTTTCTACTGACATTGGCCAAATCTCAAAGAGGGTCATAGAATGAAACAAAATAGTGTAAATAAAATTTATGAATACCTACCAACTTAGTGAAGATTATGAAAGAGGTTTAATGAAAAAAAAAAAAAAAAAACTTTGAGACTAAGGTATTCCTTGTCTTTTTAAAAATTTAGAAAGTTTTTCATTATACTCAACATAAAAATTCAAAAAAGCGCGGGAAACGTTGAGTTTGGCGGGAGTATTTTTTCGTGTTTTGGAAATTTAATTTATTTAATATTGGATAAATAGAGATCAGTTGTGTAAATTTGTGTATATATTGGTAGTTTTGTTTATATTATTTGTTTTTGTAGATATATTTTCACATATTCGGTAAGTTTTTCAATTTTTATCTGTTGATTGATGGACGAGCCGCCCGACCCGGGGGGCACAGTCCCCCCGGTCGGTGAAAATGTTACTATTTTTTCTGCTAATGACTCCAGTATGGATACCGAAGGCTCTATAAGAGGAGATAGAAAGAGAATTCGGGCTCCCCGGAAGATATGTAAACACTGTAATAAAAGAAGGAAACAACATTCTCATGATTCAGGAAAACTTAAACAGTCGGACTGTCATTGTGATATTGAAAGTCGCAACGTTCTTAGGGATAGATCCCCTATTCCGCTTTTTAATGAGATTTCTCAATCAAAAATTCCCAACATTGATCCAAATTCCAACCAGTCATCCCATGTAGGCAGGACTCTATATGAATCAACTGATATTTCCCCATTCATCGTGCACATTCAAAGAGAATCCATTGATAATGCTACCACACTTCACCCAGTTGCTTTTGGCCACTTCTTAAAGAAAAGCTCCTTTAAAAACATTATTAATGGTAGTTTGAAGCGTATAGGAAGGAACCGTCTGACACTGTCTTTCAACAACTATCTAGATGCAAATTCTTTTATTAATGATCCTTGTTTGACAAAGCAAAGTTTCAAGGCTTTCATCCCTACATTTAGCATAACACGGATGGGTCTAGTCCGTGGTGTGCCTACCGAATGGTCCATGGAGGATTTACTTGAGAACATCTCTGTTCCCATAGGATGTGGAAAAGTGATTAAAGCGAGGAGGTTAAACTATAAAGTACACGGTACAACTCCTACTTGGAAACCATCACAAACAGTTGTTCTGACCTTTGATGGACAAGTGCTACCTAAGCGAGTCTTTTTATGTTACAATTCTCTTCCTGTTGAATTATACACCTTTCCAACGATTCAGTGTTTTAATTGCTGTAGATTCGGTCACACTAAAACACAGTGTAGGTCTGCTCCTCGTTGCTACAAGTGCGGGCAGAGTCATTCTGCTGACACTTGTGATATTGAGGAAGACAGTGCATCCTGTTTCTTATGTGGTGGCTCTCATTTTGCTAACAGGAGAACTTGCCAAGAATTTGAAAGGCAGACTAGAATAAAAGCATATATGGCCCAAAATTGTGTGTCCTACATTGAAGCCTTAAAACTACACCCCGCTCCATCCAAATCATTTGCAGATGTGTTAATTTCCACTCCTACAAACTCATCTAATCATGTAAGATCACCACCAAATTTATCAACACTTTCTTCTCCACCAAACACCAAATCCTATAAAAAAACTGTCTTTTTAAAGCCACGAACACCCCCAAAAGTCACAAAAGGTTATGATGTGGAGGCTCATCAGTCTCTCATAAAAGATTATGATGGTCCATCTCCTTCTAATGGATGTGCCTTACAAAATAATGATACAAGGAATAATAATGACCAAATATTAGAAGTTATAATAGCTTTATTTAAATCCCTCTCGGAAACAAACCAATTACCGTCCAACGTTGCTTCATTTTTTGAAACTTTTATTCAATTATTTTACAATAATGGATCTAGCAAAGATCATGCAATGGAACTGCAGAAGCATAGTCAACAAGAAAAGTGAATTGATACATTTATTAAATAAATTTGAACCTTTTGCATTTGCCCTGTCGGAAACATGGCTAAAACCAGGATTCTCCTTTAGAATCCCTGGCTATGCCTGTTTAAGAGATGACAGAGCTGATGGGTATGGTGGTGTCGCCATACTCATTAAAAATACCCTCTCTTTTAAATCTCTGTCTGTTCCACCCCATGGCGATGACATGTCTGTCGTTGCTGCTGTTGTAAATAATCTGTGTATAGTATCTGTATATTTTTCTCGTCCTTCTGTAAATATTTTTTCTGAAATAAATCAAATTTTTTCTGTATTACCTAAACCATTTCTGGTGATGGGAGACTTCAACTCTCAGCACCAATCCTGGGGTAGCTCCAGTACAAATTATTATGGAGAACGCCTTTTAGAAATCTTAGATTCAAATAATTTGTGTATTTTAAACACTTGCCTTCCCACTCGTCACACAAATCCTGATGAAGGTATAAGTGCCCCAGACTTATCCATCTGCACACCCGATCTGGCATCATCTTTGTCATGGTCGCCCTTATCCTCCTCTCACGGTAGTGATCATTTCCCTCTGATAATTTCATTTCCCTACAATAAAGCAAGAAGTATCATTTCTGCCCCCCGCCTTAGACATAGACTCTCAAATGCAGATTGGGATGCTTATAGACAGTGTGTGGAACAAAAAGTGCATGCCATACCTGATATTTGTCAAGGTCATGAGACACAGTGTTCTGATGCTTTGACAAAGATTTTAATAGATGCTGCGGATGAAACATTCCCCATCAAAAACGGAGCTTCTGGCAAAATACCTTCTCCACCATGGTGGGATGCTGAATGCACACAGGCTGTCAGGAGCAGAAAGGAGGCAGAAAGGAATTACAGCATTATGATGACTGCAGAAAATTTCGAAATATTCCTGCAAATTTCACGCGATACAAGGAAACTTCTTAAAAAAAAGAAATTTGATGGCTGGCAAAAATTTTGTGCCTCAATTTGCCCTGATGTGAGCCCATCTGTTGTTTGGCGGAATATAAGGCGATTTAGATCTGCTTTAACGACTCCTCATCTAATAAAATTCCACTAGAATTGGCTAACCAGTTTATGGACCGTCTTGCTCCCCCTTCTGTTCCTGAATATAGTTCTGTTTCATCATTGTGCCTCTCATTGGATGATGGTATCACAGGACTTAATTCTCCTTTCTCAATGCAAGAATTAAAGGGAGTTCTAACACATGTTAAAGATTCTGCTCCAGGTGAAGACGGCATTCCTTATTCTTTCATAGCAAATTTGAGTGATTCAGTTCTGAAAAAATATCTTGATCTTATTAATTCTGTCATGACTTCTGGTAACATACCTTATTCTTGGAAATTTCAGACTATTATCCCAATATTAAAACCAAATAAACCTTCTTGTGAAGCTTCTTCTTATCGCCCTATTGCTCTTTCATCTGTTCTTGCCAAGATTGCAGAACATCTCATTAAAATCCGTTTAGAATGGTTTATAGAAAGTAGAAAACTAATGGCTCCCTCCCAATTTGGCTTCAGAAAGGGAAAGGGTACTCTGGATAGCTTAAGTGTATTTGTTACTGATGTGCGTTTGGCCTTTTCTGGAAATGAATCTGTAATTGCAGCTTTTTTGGACATTAGTTCAGCATACGACAGTGTTTTACTGTCGGTACTGAAACAGAAACTTCATGCATTGAAAGTTCCCACTATGCTTTCTAACTTTATTATAAATATGTTATCTGAAAGGTCTATTAGTCTTCTTATCAATGACACTAGGATAACCAGACTGGTATGGAGGGGTCTTCCTCAGGGATCTGTTCTAAGTCCACTTCTCTATAACATATACACTCATGACTTAGAATCTTCTCTCAATGAAACGGTGCAGGTGCTTCAGTATGCTGATGATTTAGTATTATACTGCTGTGGGCATTCTGTCAACAGTATTTGTGATAATTTATCTTCATCCCTTTCGTTATTAAAGTCATGGTTATTTAGAAATGGTTTGGATTTATCTGTAAGTAAAAGTAATGTTGTATTATTTACTAGAATGCGTAAACCACCAGAAATTAATGTACAGTATGATAACAAACCAATACCTGTTCAAAATCAAGTCAAGTTTTTGGGTGTAATTTTAGATTCACATCTTACAGGACTCCCTCACTGTGAATATATAGCAGCTAAATGTGAACGGAATATAAACATTTTGAGATGTCTCTCGGGGGTTTGGTGGGGTGCCCATCCATTTTCAATGAAGTTGCTTTACAATGCCCTGATACGAAGTGTTCTTGACTACGGAACCTTTTTGTTGGAGCCTGGTAGTATTGCTGGGTTCGGGAAATTGGATGGAGTGCAGTCGAAGGCTCTGAGAGTCATTTCAGGTGCAATGAAGTCAAGTCCTATTAACTGCTTACAAGTGGAATGTGGAGACCCTCCACTCCATTTAAGACGCCAATATTTGTCCGATAGGTTTTTATTTCGATGCCAGCAGTTCCTAAATCACCCTTTAACGAATAGAATAGCTCGCCTCTCTGAAGAAGTTACCTTGCCTGGTTACTGGTCTAGAAAAACTGTCCCTTGTCTAGTTGAGAGCTTCTCAAAATGGAAAGCTATTGAAGCTCCAGCTCATCAATCCGAGCTATTGCCTATTTTCCATTGCAATTATAAAGAATTAATTTTGTCCCCCAACATTCAATATAACCTTGGTATTTTTAAAGATGACATATGTCAAAACCATAACTTCAATTATATCATAGACAAAGATTGGCAGGGGTGGCACTACTTATTTACCGACGCCTCTAAGCAGGGTTCTAGTTGCGTGGGTGTTGGAGTGGTGCACCTCCAATATAATATTGTTCAAAAAATTAAACTTCCTCCAGAGTCTTCGGTTTTTACCGGGGAGTGTTACGGATTATATAAAGCTGTAGAATATATTTTGTTAATGGGCTTACAAAGATCATTAATTATAACGGACTCAAAGAGTTCTTTACAGTCATTGGCAAAGTTTCCTTTTTATTGTCAAAACCAACCAATAATTTTTCATATTCGCCAGTTACTTCACAAATGTTCGTTAAGGGGCTTTTCAATAAACTTTGTTTGGGTACCGGCCCACTGTGGCATTTCGGGTAATGAAAGAGCTGACCTTCTGGCAAAGGACGCAGTGAGATGTGGTGACATTTTTCCGTATAAGAACTTTTGGCATGATCTGGCTACCTTACCCAGAATTTATTTACAGGAGTCCTGGAATAGATTGTGGGAGGGAAATATTTCTAAGGGGAAATTTTACCGGAATATTCAACCAACTATTCCGGTAAAACCTTGGTTCCATAGGGTAAAATTTTGTAAGATTGCCACCTCAATTTTAATCCGTATGCGTTTGGGACATACTTGCACTCCAGTCCACCTTGCTAAGCTGAATATACTGGACAGTCCTGCCTGTGCTTGTGGTACTGACGTGGGAAATTTGAATCACATTTTGTTTTCCTGTCCCCTATACGATCATTCTTCCTTTTATACAGAACTCATACTCCTTGAAGTTCCTTTACCCTCATCCGTATCCTGTCTGCTATATAATTTAGATATGTGTATTTACAAAATTATAGCTCGTTTTATTTTGTTTAATAATATCAAAATATAACAAATTTATTTATTATAGCAAGCACATTATTATATTTTTTGTTTGTATCTATATCATATTTTATGTAAGTTATATTATCTTATTACTCAACCGATCCTTTTTCCAACCCAAATTCCAAATTCTCCTTTCGTTTTTTCAATTTATTTCGTTTCCCCGTTTTTACTCGACACTGGCATAAAGCACAAAATGTGCAAACGCCAAAAAAAAAAAAAAAAAAAAACATAAAAATTATTCAAAATTTTAAACATTTTTTTAAGATCTTGTTCCAGTTTGTAGGTACAATTTTTCACCCTAGGTCCTATACCCCTCCGCAAAATGTATCTTTTCCCCAAGAATAACTTTTTACAGTACTAAAGTTAAAAGTTTGGCGCATGGGATGAATTTTGCGAAAGGTATTTAGTTAGATTTTGTGCCCGAAAACGATACATTAGGTCCAGTAACCTCAGAGGGATTTCATTATTTAGGCCGTTTTTTAGATAGCAGTTGCCAGTTAATAATCCATGTAGAGTAGCATGTAATTAATGAGAAGATGGATTAAACCGTTCCTTCCTCGTGGTCAAACTTAATGGTCAAACTGATTTGACCACGAGGAATTCAGTTCCGGATAGTCAATCTAAGAAAAATATTAGGGATGCATCCGATACCGATATATCGGCGATACTTCGGGTTTGCCGATATATCGGTATCGGCGATATTTTTATGGCCGATTCAACGATACTTTTCAAATTTCGCGCTTTAAAAAATGTAATGTAAAACCGCGTGTTGTCCCATCTATTTCGTTGCAAACGAGGCACGAACTAACTATGCTCGGGGAAACCCCGCGCTTTATATTTATAAATGTTAGTTTTGATTACTAAAACTATTAATTAATTGTGTTTTATTTATTCTACCTTCCTTTTTGAATTCAATAAGCGTATCGGTATCGGTACCGCCGATATTTTTATAAGAGTATCGGTATCGTATCGGCAAAAAGGCGTATCGAGGCATCCCTAAAAAATATCCACCCTTTGTTATAAGTTCGTAAAATATAAACTGGGCACTCGATCAAACAATTTGATAATGACATTTTAGTAGGTACGAGTAGGTATGCTTTACATTATTGCGATTGTTATAAAAATGCTAGAGTTGTTTGGATAACGTACAGTGATTACTTTTAGTAAAAAGTATCCTGATTTTGTTATTGTTTACTGTTTTTAACATTGGAAATTGTTTCCAAGATATTAATTACCCCGGATGTAGCGGCGAGCATGGAGAGTGAAGCGTCCTACGTGGATACGAAGTAGCAGATGTCGTTTAGTATACTGCGATCACATCGCACATGTCGAGGCCCGAGGGTGGGCGGCAAAGGTGCAAAAAACTAGAACATCCTCCATCACATGACATATGAGATGGGACTAAATTTACTTTTGAAGACTTACTATGGCACTTTGACACAGATTTTATGTTGAACAAATAGCTTAATAATATCTGCATAATTTTTTTTTGGAGATTATTCTCCGGATGCATAGATTCTCCATTCTCCCCTGGGCATCCATAACAGAATCTTTCAACATTGGGTAATCAATTCGTTCGTGATTTTTGCAAGCGAGAATAGGATACAATGACAATAGCGTTGTAGAAAAGAAAAAAATTTTTTTTTCTTAACTAAGTCGGTATCCATTACTAAATAAAATTAACTCATACAAAATCTGATTAAATAAAAAAAATATTATTTAAGCAGTCTGGTCGAAAAAAATTGCAAGATAGCCGATATCAGTCACCTATAAAGTTGATTAAAGTCAGTTTTACCGTTTCTTACGTATTTTCTACCACATCTCAAAAGTTTAAAACTCGTATTCGGTACATGCACCCTACGCAAGTTTTGCTACATCACCAGGATTCGAACGCGAGCCTCATGTTTAATAGGCGGACTCTCGAACCACAGGGCCGTCATTGCACTTACTATTACGTACATATAATCACGCCTCTTTCCCGTAGGGGTAGGCAGAGACCACTTCTTTCCACTTGCTACGATCCTTACATACTTGTTTCGCTTCGTCCACTTTCATTATTCCTTTCATACACACTGAAAAAAATGAATTTACTGAACAGTTTAGCTATTTTTCATTTAGCTAAACTTTAGTAGTTGCCACCTAAAGTTTAGCTTAATCAACAAATTACTTTGGTTACTAGTAGCTCATTAAGTATAGTAAAACATTTGTTCAGGTAATAAGTACAAAATTTTCGGTAATATTCTACTAAACGAATTTACTAAATGCATTTTTACATAACTGCTCGGCTATTATAGCTAACCGATTAGCTATAAGTAACTTAATAATATTGTCGAATAATAATGTAGTGTTTTGTAGATTTTTACTTAACTGTTGTGGAGATTTCTGTTCAGTAGATTTTTACTATTTGACAAAGAGGGAATTTGTAGATAATTACTGAACTGTACAATACATATTTACCGAATAATTTTTCACATAACTGTTTGGCTGCGACAGCTAACCTATTAGCTATGAGTAGCAAAACAGGGTTCAGTAGAATATGGTAGAATAATACTGAATAGTGTTTTGTAAATTAGTACTGTACTGTTCTGGACATTTCTGTTAAGTAGATTTGTACTATTGAAAAATAAGGAATTTGTAGATAAATACTGAACTGTACATTTATTGTACAGTTTAGTTTTTAGTACACACGTTTTTTTATAAAATCAGTCAATCATCAATTTCACTATCTAATCTATGCCAAACTACCCAAACATCAAAACCAATTATTTTAATTGTAAATTATGTATTATCATAAAGTATAGTCCCAGCTGAGACAAAGATCCGCTGAGACTAGGTATTGTATAATTACGACGTTAATACCTAGTGTAAACAATAACCAATAATAACCTGGCCAAGTGCGTGTCGGACTTCGCACTTTTAGGGTTCCGTACCAAATGTACCTACGGAATCATTCACCGTGCATTTGACACATAAAACTTACTTCAATAAAAACCGCAAAGTTAAGTTGGTTTGTAAGAGGAAACTAAGAAATTTTCCTAAAGTTTTCAAGTTTTCTGAAGTTTTAGTATTTGTCGTAATCTAACTTGTGTTTTAAATTTCAAGTACCGAGGCTTTGTAGTTCTTGAGAAATCACGCGTCACACAAATACAGAAAAAAGCTGACTTTGACGGCCGCCCATGGCTTTGTTTTCCCGTTAAAAAATAAAATAAAAATACAGTCTTATTATTCTTAATGACTTCTAAACAACGATACCCCACATGCTTGGATAAAACGATTTTTTTTCGGACCCCTTCGCTTGTATGGGAGCCCCCCTCAAAAATATTTAAAAATATTTTTTGATGATATATTTAGCTTTAGGTCAATGAGATACACACACCGGCACAATTAGCGGAACAGAAAAAAAAAGGAGAAAAAAGAGGGAATTTAGAACAATGAATGTAATTTTTAAACAATATATTATTTAAAATGAAACAACAATTAAATTAACATGTTTTGACATTCATTTGTAACACCATACTTAAAATTTTATAAAAATAAAAATTAAATTAAACAAAATGCATTTTTCTTCGATTTTTAATTATAGAGAAACAGCAGAAAATTCAAGATTTTCCAAAGTTTAACAACAATTTCAATGACTGTTCAATATCGAGTGTTTCCTCCTCGTGCTCTGATGAGGGTTTCCATCCGTCTGGGCATGCTGCGGATGATGTTATCAATGGTTTCTTGGGGCAACCTCTGCCATTCTTCAAGTAATGCGTTTCGCAACTCGTTGAGATTATTGGGAGGGGGCATTCTTGACTTTACACTCCTCTTTAGCAAGTCCCAGACGTGTTCTATAGGGTTCATATCGGGGGACCGTGCTGGCCACTCCATCACCGTTATACCAACATGGTTTAGGTATGTCTGTACTGTGCGAGCACTGTGAGCCCGAGCATTATCCTGCATTAGAATGAAGTTGTTACCAATAAAGGGGGCAAATGGCACAACATGTTCTTCTAAAATCTCCCTGATATACCGATCAGCATTCAGATTCCCGCCATCGACCACTACTAACTCCGTACGAGCTCCTAAACATATTCCTCCCCAGACCATAATTGAACCGCCGCCATATGAAACTGTATTTTCAAAATTAGACTGGATATACCGTTCTCCTTTGCGTCTCCATACTCGCTGCCTTCCATCAATTTGATTTAACATAACTCTGCATTCATCAGTAAAAAGAACCTGTCCCCAGTCGTCGAAGTCCCAATCACGATGTTCACGACCAAAGTGTAGACGGTTTGTGCGATGATGTCTCTCAAGTTTTGGGGCTTTGGCGGGCACATACGAGCCTATACCCACTTCTTCGAATCTTCTACGAACTGTCCGCTCACTCATCCTTACTGCTCGTACCTCTTCCAGTAAATTTCGAGCCTGCACCGCCGTTAGTCTCGTGTTCCGTCGGACTTGAAGTTGGAGAAAACGGTCATCCCTCCTTGAAGTACACCTTTTCCGGCCTTGTCCTCTCCTTCTCACTAGAGCATTCGTCAATCTGTATCGTTGGATGCTACGATAAATCGTTGATAACGATCGACGAAGGCTTCTGGCAATCGATCTGTAGGTTTGACCATTTCTCCTCATTTGATCTGCCCTAATGATTTCTGATGGCGTTAAATCAGGCATAATTAGATGCTCGTAAATTATCAATATGCGAAAAAACTCAAAAGCCTCAAAAACTGCAATTCAAAGCTTTTCAAATAGAATTCACGAACCTTCTAAAAACGGACAAGCGGTGGAAAAAATGAATCAATGAAAATTAAAACAAAAGAATGAAAAAAAGGGCAGTCGCTTAGTATTCCATTTTTAAATTAAAACCCAAATTTAAAAAAAGCTTGTTTAGCCGGCCAGTAACACGCAAAAATGCGTAAATACTCCCTTTTTTTTCTGTTTCGCTAATTGTGCCGGTGTGTGTACATGATTGATGAAAATTTGAACACTATAGCTTCAAGGACTTAGGAGCTAGGGCATTGTGACAGACGGACGGACAGGCGGACGGGCGGGCGGACAGACAGATGAGCGACAGCAATAGGGCTCCGTTTGGACCCTTTGGGTATGGAACCCTAAAAATGAAATTTAGTTCACAGCTAGTCTAGAGCCTGAGAAAGGATCTAGTCTACTTTTTTAGGCGAAAAAAGGATTCTAAGGGGCCAACGGATCACCATGAAAGTTGGTACACATGTTTATGCGAACGTTTTTATGTTATTCACAATGTTCGAAAGGTCACCAATCCAGAAACCAACTGCAAGCTGTATTACTTTACCGTCAGCCCGTCAGTCCGAAATTTTCTTCTCAAAGTAAGGAAGGGGACCTAAATTAAATAATAGAGTTAATGTGGAATCCAAACCATGGCTAAGGTCACAGACGACTGAATGCGGCCATTATAACGAAATTCGAACTTCACCCGAGCGGAGTCGGGTACTGCAGCTAGTATCATCCGCTGGTAGGTACTTCAGGTAAATTGAACCGTTACAGTTTAACTGTCAATAGCTAAACTTTAGTAAAATTTTACAAAACTGTTATGTAATATTTAACCGAACAGCATTTTTACTAAATGTATGGTTGATTTGCCCAAATGTTTAGTAGAATTTTACCAAAGGTCTCAAAAGGTTTTACTGAATACTTAGTAGACACACACAACATTTAGTTAAATTTTACTAAATGTTTGGGTGATTTCTACTATTTCGGCGCTTTACATGCTACGTAATTTAAAAGAATATTTCATTATTTTTTAAGAAGTGATGGAGTGAAGAACTGTGCTAGTTAGTGACAAGCGAAGCCTGCGAACGCGGCGGAGGTGCGTTAAAGGTATGCGCTGTATACTACCTATACTTTTTAGCCGTATACAGAAAGAAAGCTGGTAGCCGGCGCCGATCTACCAGCGCTTATCGGCGCTGGTAACAGTTACATAAAGCAAGCAGATTGAAGCAGAGTGAGCAAAAGGTTTTGAATGGCGGGAGGCACCAGCGCTGACCGGCGCGTATCGAAGATTGTCGGAACCTGTCGGCGACGTTCGGCGCTTATTCATATAAATGCCTGCGCCGGTTACCTGCGCGGTCCGGTGCCTATAAGCGCTGGTAAGTTGTCAGCTTTCTTTCTGTATACGGCTTTAGGGTATGCGGCCGAAAATCACCGTTTCTTAACAACATTTCTTTAAGTTACTGAGGGCCAATACAGAGATTACTCATTTAAGTTATTGAGGTTTTAAGCTCTAATGGGAAGGGAACATATAAATTTTTGGAGTTATACATAGAGGTTTTTAAGTTACCGAGGTTCTACTGTATATCATGTGGGGTAACATTGGATAGTTTTTTTAAAGTAGCATTCCGTCATTCCCCTAATTATGTTTTAGTAAATATGTTTTATTATTCACAGATATGTGAACGATGATACCGCTGACACTGTCGCCTTCATGTCGCTCGCTTTCCTGATGAACACCAGCACAGTCCGCAAGCAGAAAATCAAGAAGCAGTGGAGACCATCAAAGATAGAATCGCTCGAAAGCTTCGTCACCCACATCCCAACGGCTACTGATCTGGAGGCTTCTCTCACACTAAGGAGAGAGAAATTTGCATCTTTGGGATACAGTGTGCAGCCGTACATCGTTATAATTGGTGACACCCTCAACACGATTCACACGAGGTACATTGTCATCAACAATATTACTTACTCAGAATTAATTCTGAGACCTGCGGGTTTTCTCACGATGTCACCGTCGAGCTAGTGATAAATATGTACGGTATGTACTTACGTAAGTTTTTGAAAAACTCATTGGTACATGCCAGGATTCGAACCTGAGCCTCACTGATTTTCATCCGGCTCTTTAACCATATAGGCTATCACTGCTCTATATAGGCTATATATATACCATTTAGGCTATTCTATATAATTATATCCTAGTTTATTTGAAAAAAAATCCATAATGAAAAAAAAACCTATGTATATGACTTCTTTTTAAACTGGCCAAATCAGATGGATTCGATCACCTTAACTTATAATATTAACTTCAAAGAATTGAGTGTATATGGACTGCCTTGCTGTTATGGTTTCAGGTTTCCTCATGTTTGTTATTTTTTATCTGAGAGACTGTACGCTTTATGCATGTGACTAGGTTATGTAACATAGGTAATACAGTGTATGTTTTTTTAAATAATTAATCCCACTTAACGTTAATAACTAGAATTTAGTATTAGTACATAAGATAGTGTTATATGATAGTGTGATAGTGTTAAGTGATATATATGATAGTGTTAGGTGTAATTAAATAATTTTAGAGAATAAATTCTGTATAAAGTTACCCGCTTCCTTTTATTTATCATCTTTCATTAGTAGGTACATCCTCAAATATTTTGTAAAAATCTACTACACTGTGTATTTGTATTTTATTGAAATATGTAAGAATGTTTAACTGAATTGTGAAGATCTGGTTGGCTACATACACCATATCAAAATGAACCCGACGCGTACAATTTTGATATGGTATAGCCAACCAGATCTTCAAAATTCAGTTAAGCATTCTTACATACTTCAGTAAAATACAAAAACACAGTGTAATAGATTTTTACAGAATATTTGAGGTTCATCCTACCAAGTAATTTAGCTATCTCCCACCAAATAGTTGAATAGATATTTACAAAACGGTTTGGTAACATCCTACCGAATTATTTAGCTATCTCCCACCAAATAGTTGAGTAGATATGTACAAAACGGTTTGGTAACATCTTACCGAACTATTTAGCTATCTCCCACCAAACAGTTGAGTAGATATTTACAAAAGGGTTTGGTAACATCCTACCGAACTATTTAGCTATCTCCCACCAAATAGGTGAGTAGATATGTACAAAACGGTGTGGAATAACTTTAGGGGGTTGTTGGTGAAAATGGGCATTAGGAACGTAAATAGGAAGCTGGTGATCACACTAAATTAAATTGTAAATCAGACAGACGGTTGCCAACTTGGTGTATTTTCCACCAAAACGTGATTTCCACTAAAAGCAATATTGCCACTAAATATCCCTTTTAGTGGCGCAATTGCTTTTAGTGGCTGCGAGGTTCACCGTGCACCGTAGCGCTTAGTCGAACTCATACAATTTTATTGCAGGAGGTGTCAAAAGGGTGTCAATCACATCGATTCTTTATTACGGTCCGGATGACATCACATTTTTTGCGTAGTGGGGTTTTGGTCTTACCTATACAGTTGGGTACCTGTATATTATGTAGTTCCATTTGTGTTACATAATAATAATGTTTTATTACATTGTTTTTTTTACTAATAGGTAAGTATCATATCTACATACTTAGAAATTTGTTTAGCGGCTTATGAGAAGGCCCTTTTTTACCCGACTGAGCCAGAAGAAGGGTTATGTTTTTGTTAGTGAATTTTAGGGTGGTTTTGGATGTTCAATCTGGATAGCAAGTTTAACTGTTGACAAGATTGCAGCGGTCGGATCTACTAAATCGGAAGTCAACAGTTAACTTCGTTTACATCGCTCAAAATTCCTAAAAATAGGATAGTGTAAATGGTTTACTGCAAGATCCCCGCAGGTAAAACTATGTTTTGTTGAGGTCGGGAACCGGGCGCGGGCGGGGTACGCGGTGGCGCAGAACAGCGTGCCTGGCTGCTCGTGCGACGTTGCAACACTGCCACGCACGTGCGAGCAAGAGGGCGCCCGCGCTGATAAGAATGAAAGAGAAGGCGAAGACCGGACGGGCAGGTAAGCCGTCGCGGAGCGCGCGTGCAGTGAAATCACTTCACTAATCCAATGCAGCAACGGCATTTTACCACAGAACCACAGTTTTTAAAAGCAAAATCTTTACGCAAAAGTAAAGGTAGGTTACATTCCTTAAACAAAGAATATTTGCTTCTATAAATGTATTCAAAATGATTGCTTTCGATACCTTTCCCTTGGGTACATTAGTTTAACTTTTGGTAGGTACCTACCTATCTTTTTAAACTCAGTTTCCTAATGGCCAATGGGTACAGATAAAGTAATCTATAAGTAGGTAAAATACTAAGGCCCAGACGGATCACGATTTGTCAAATTCTACTATCGGACTATTTAGGTATCTACCTACCACATGAAATCAACAAACAATAGACAATGTCCAGCCAGACTTTACTTAGCTTAGAAGGTTGTTTGCATATTTTGTAAATTTCCCTTTTATTTAAAAAGGTCTTCCCAATTCCAGAGGCAACTTTTAAATAAATAATAATAAGTTTATGATGTTCCAACTTAAGTTTAATAGTCCTTTTAGCCATCCGCCTCCGCCTCCGCCTCCGTAACATACAGAGGCGTTAAGGAAACGCGTAGACGAGATAGGGTCGAATCGACGGGACAACCTCATAGGGCCAGCGCACACCGCTGGAAGCGCGGAGCGCATTTTGAAGACAACAATTTTTAATAATATAAGCCTCAACTTCTTGAACATACGGTCAATAATTGGGTGAAAAGAACGACGAACGGGGCGCTCCGATGGCCGCGCGCGTATGTATTCCGTTCATGCAATTATTGACCGTATGTCCAAGTCGGTAAGGCTTATATTAAATTGTTGTCTTCAAATGCGCTCCGCCGCGCTTCCAGCGGTGTGGGCTAGGCCTTAGGGGTATCTATCTACGTCTTGCGCAGCCACTATACTACCTATACTGTAAACCAGTGAGGTCCTTAAAATCAGAAACTCAATTAGAAATTCCCTCCCCCTAAACCAAGCAACTAATGTCCAGTTAATGATGATGGCACCTAGATCCTCCGTACGCACTTCAAGATCAGAAATAAATTACCAACCCGCTATCAAGTTACTCAAACACTTCTCAGCCTGACTGAATTGTCTCTTGACCGTAATATTCAATGCGACCTTGATTATCCACATCTTTCCATCCGCTTGGAAAGGAGTGGACTAAATAAGTACTACGTCAACAACGACAAAAATCGATGACACATTTGAAAGTCATGCTTAAAGTCGAGGCCCATAGATGGATACCGCTTTCGGGGTCTGTCTCCCTGAAGAACATGTGGATGTACACGAACACAGTTCCAGATAGCCGCTGGATTACTGCAGAATGTGGAATTACAGAACTGGGCTGGTGGGATGCTATGGGCCGAATTACTGGGCATATAGTGAGATAACGGATGAAAGCCGGTGACGTCCTTTTTACTAGACAAGCGGACACGGCGTGACGGCAAGGGAGCAACACCGGTGTAGGCAGCTAAGGGTGTCGAGAAGAGAGGTGTGCTCCGCTTTCTGCCCAGGGCTCCAGCTGCGGCCAAGGCCTTGTGCCTTCTCGCTCTTACGCACACACTACCACCCACGTGCATATATTATAGCTCTTGCAGCTCTACTCTGAGCGGCCAGAGCAGAGACGGGGCCTAAGTATCTCCCCTGAGCATTTGGGATCCCCCACACACCAACAGCTTGCCAAAGCTTCCCTTAATATTATTATACTAGAAACGCCGCATAGTTTCAAAAGTGTAGTTACCGTTCCCGTGGGAATACGGGAATAAAACATAGCCTATGTTACTCCCTGATAATGTAGCTTTCAATTGGTGAAAGATTTTTTTAAATCGCACCGTAGTTTTTGAGTTTATTCGTTACAAACTTACAATTGTTTCCGTTCGAGTGTAGATGTCGATAACTGGTAAAAGTTATTCACTTTAACCTCGAAATTCGGTAATAATTATCACTAGGTAAGTACATAGTATAAAACAAAGTCGCTTTCTCTGTCCATATATCCCTATGTCCCTTTAATAATAAAAAAAAAAAAAAAAAAAAAAAATATTTATTTCGCAAACAAAAACGGTACAAAAATTTGCTCATATTTGCAACCTTCTATTAAGTGAAGTACACCTGTATCAGAAGGTCGCGCTCCTCCATATCTTACATTAGAAAAGTAAGTACCTACTGAATTTGTTTACATATATAGTGACTAAAAGAATAAACATAAAATAAAATAAAATAAAATGTGCCAAAAATAGAACATGAAGTTAAAGATTTACACATTTTATCTGTAAATATTGTAAATGAAGTATTTATTTTCTTTCAAATAAAGATAAAAGCATGCTTGTATCTGTAGTGAAAGCAAAGTGTTGAGTGCAAGCTGAGTGTTGAGTATGACTATATTGTGTATGGTGTGTGTGAGTTAATGTTTGTGTCTTGTGTAAGTGTGTGTATTATATGTGTGTATGTGTTGTGTGTGGGTGCATGCGTACGTATAAATTGTTTTGTTTATGAAGCTTACCGTAGCTAGCCCTACGAACTAAGTTCTTGGGGTCGATTCATCGTTGAGTCACTAACTACGGCGGCATCACAGTAATAATCAATATGCAACAAACAGTAATCAATCAGTATGTTTACAGGTAAGTGTCGATCGCTAATAATCACTGTATTTGTTTAAATAGGTCTTCTGTTTGGTCGCTGTCTATTGTTTTTAGCCATTTCGTAATCTTGGTTTTAATTTCATACTTTGATAACATGAAGATATTTATTTTTTTTCAACACACTTGCTCATAAAGTGGCTCTAATTTCACTGCAATTAGGCACATAATGACACCTATAATCAAACTGAGACTTTTTGTTTGCTATTATTCACTAGTGAGTTATAGATTTTTTTTTTCAATTTTGTTGCTAGAGTTGCTTTGTTCTTAAAAAAGTTTCGATACAAAAAAGATCGTATTCAATCGTACTAATAAATTAATACACAAATATGGCTTGCTCATTTCATGCAACTTCGTATTTAAATAGATCATTTCAACTTGTACGTGTTTAATAAACAAAACTTTCACTCAAATATAACTTTGGTTTTCTCTGTAAAAACTTTAAATACCCCATTTTGTACGTGGCTAAAACGCTATCCACGACAAACCAAAGAAAAAGAAACCTAATTTTTTTAGTCCATGGCCGATCGCCATTGTAAGATGCGAGCGCATAGGAAAACGAGGCTGTATGGGCCTAGATCCTTTTGCCTTTTCCAAATTATATAAATAAAAAATTGGAAAACCAATTAATTTTCCCCGCCATTGCGAATGATTATTTTAAAATGATTTTTTAGTATTATTTATTCACAAGTGTGTTGAAAAACGTCGTATGATACACGTGTGTATTGATGATTACCGTCCTCGGCTCTCTTATGACCCTCGCCTACGGCTCGGGTCTCAATGGCGCCTCAGCGGTAATCACCAACTTTACTCACTTGTACCATAATGTACTATTGTTGATTAGATTGTACAAATGTGTTGCTCTTGCATTATATTGTCGTCGTGCGAAGACAGACTTGACGCATGTTGTTTCTGCAACAACGTGTTTCCTACGTTTTAGTTGATGGGAAGGGTTAGGGATTACCGTTTTATGTCTTTTTAGTATAGCGTAAAGGACAAACAGCTTCCTCACAGTCAGCACGTCACAATCCAAGTATAGTTTTTGTGTGGAATACATTCGTGGCTTAAAGTAGGCAATTTTTAAAAGTATGCCCTTTGTATGCTTAAATCTTTAAAACTACGCAACGGATTTTAATGCGGTTTTTTTAATGGATAGAGTGGTTCAAGAGAAAGGTTTTAGTGTTGGCATTGCACCCGTGCGAAGCCGGGGCGGGTCGCTAGTTAATAATAATTGGGAAATCTTAACAATTTTCAATTAATCACACTCACCGTAACTTATATTATAATAAAAGTAAAATACTACTCACTGGTTTGATTAATCACGAAATATCAGAAAGTACAAATGCTACACACTTAACTTTTATATTATGTAAACATCTACTGGGAAAGAGTTTTCGAAATCCCCACGCGAACATGAGAAACGGGAATATTGTATGAATTAACTGTGTTCGTAAGCAAGTACTCATAAATTGATTGCGGAAGTCAACTATTTTAAAGTGAGACTCATGTCAGACTGTCATACTTCTTTGACCTTATTTCACCTCATAAAAAAGAATCACACGGCAGCTTCTAGTTGCGAATTGCTATGGGAAACTGTTGTTAACTTGTTAGTGGGAACACAAAACGCACAAAGCATTGTTGCTTCTCTTGCTTGGTGCATCGACTATTGTTAGCCCGCTGTATTTCACGATGAGGTGTTCTTAAACATAGGCAACATAGCTTGTGATATCGATCATTGCACTTTGTAACTTGTCTACCAAAAAATCAATGCTACGATCCTTTGTTAGCCTTTCCTATTCAATTTTATAATATTCTGTGCTATTCCTCCAATTATGTTAATAATATTTTTGTGTTCTTGTTACAGATTAATTGGTTTTAATTTACTGTCAAAATTAATTAAATTAAATAATTGTGTACATAAATATTTCTTTATTATATTTTATCTCCCAAAGTTAATTTTAATCATAAAATGTTGTCAATTTTTTTGACATAAAAACTCTTTGCTAAGATTTTAAAAAGTGTTCGTTTTTAGACGAAGGAGCATCTTGATAAACCGTACGTTTTACATTACATTACCGCACTTGGGCGTTATGAGATACAATAGGATATTGAAATACATATACCTTTTACGAGCAAATGTGATAAAATATTTTTATGGCCCATTCCGCCAAATTATTTCTGCTTAGCCTGATGGTTGACTGGTTGAAAGGCATTAAGTTCGCCATGTGTACATTTTCTTGGTACAGTTAAGAGCACGCTAAGTTTAACACTTTGGACTTTGAACCGGCTCTGTATTCTATGGCGCGCAGTACAAATCAGAGCTCAGCTTAAACTGGTAGTGTCAAGCTTGACTTGCTCTTGACTGTACATTAAGTTAAAAAAATAAAAATATTAATTTAATTTATTAGTAATACTGGCTGTTTTTTGTGCCTTTGCAAAAAAAAAACGCTGATGCGCGCGCATCGCTAATTTGTGAACTAGTAAAAATTATTCCGCGCGATTTTTCTTAACGCTGTTTTGTTTTTATTCGTTTACCATAGTCCGAGTTTTATTTTATTTCCTCGCAAATGTGTCATAAAACGTCGTATGACATACGTGCGCTTTGATAATTACAGCCTCTGCTTACTTGTAACCCTCGCCTACGGCTCGGGCTAACAATATCGCCTCGGCTGTAATTTTCATCTTATCGCACTTATATCATAATGGACTATAACATCATTGTATTTTTCCTCTACCTATATGATGTGGTAAATGAAGTGATTAAAAGGCAATTTATGTCACGCTGAATAATTAGTCAATCTGTTAACAACACGTCACAGAATAAGCGCAATTCCTCATGAACTAATTGGGTTTATGATTTAGTTTTGTCTAACCAAATTACTTAAATAAAGAGCAATATTAGTACGGTATCCATGCGTAATTAATTACCTACATAAAGATAATTATACATAATACTTAACGACTGGCCAATTTAGTAGGTTCCTACTGAGTTTAAAATAAGTCTTAATATATCTCTTCAGAACTAATTTGCAAATTTGTATAAATTTAGTTATGCTAGTTAATTCATTTTTGGAAAATTTTAACAATAGCTGAAATCGATTAAGTAGTCGATACTGAACAAACTAATTTCAGGAATTGCGCTTATTCTGTTACATATAGTATATGCCTCAGAAAGTCAGAATCAATTCTGACTTTTACGTTTACTCACGATGTTTTCCTTGCTCGTCGAGCTAGTGATGAGTGTAATAACTACATACTTAATACTCGAATGAACAGACAATTTTCTTTTCCGAACTTCTCATACCTAACAAACTGCACTCTGCCATCAAGATTCCACCCAACTGTGTTTTAGAGATGGTTCTATTCTATAAGTAAGCACATGTATATTGTAAATAGGCCGACCGCTGCGCACCTGCACCGAAAACCGGTTTCGATAAACATGATTTCACTCTCTCAACAACGACCGCTGCTGCCTAATTTTACAACTCCACACCGCACTCAAACGTAGGTACTCAATCTTAACAAAATAGAACCACCGATCAAGTAAAACTTGCACCAACTAGAGTTCTGTGCATGCATACCCTACATATTCTTTAAATATATTAGTAATAATATATAATATAATCTCAAGCCTTTTTTTATCCCCGAGGACCCCCTCCTACAGGCTACAGATTTTCCATTTATGGAACTACAAAATTTTAAATAAGTGATTGCGAGATGAATGCACACTTTTGTGTATTGTGAGTAAGAAAAATGACTTACTTTTTGGATGTAGAATAAAAATTAAGAAAAGTCCAAGGAGCTTCTGGGTCTTTTTAAATAAAAAATAAAATAAATAATCTCACGCCTTTTGTCCCCGAGGGGGTAGGCAGAGGTATTCAATTACTGGATACACGCACATTTCACGAGATATATTGGACCCCTAAACGTGATAGGTGGTGAGCCCATCGCCGGACCGGGTCTGTTTACACATGTCTCAGAATTAATTCTGAGACCTGCGGGTTTCCTCACGATGTTTTCCTTCACCGTCGAGCTAGTGATAAATACGTGTATGTACGTAAGTTTTTGAAAACTCATTGGTACATGCCAGGATTGGAACCCGAGCCTCACTGATTTTCGGCTGGCTCTTTAACCGTAACGTAAGGGCTATCGTGCTGCTCTGTAAGGGCTATCAATGATTTTGTTTTTATATATAATATTCCTTTTATAAAATATCTTAGAGAAAAGACTGTTATCCTTTTCGAAATTTACACACGGGACTTGAAGTAGACGTCAGTAAAATAGAATATTTATAATAGAAAATGATTTAGTTACTTGAACAATACACATACACAAACTAAACACAATTAATAAATTAGTACAAAAACAAGGAAATGGTTTTGTGAGTACCTATCTAGATCCACTTAACTCTTTCAGCCATTTACCGACGCGAGGAACTCAAGAGTTAGTAACTACGAAGAACTGATTTTACCTAGTTTAATTTGTATACGGGCATAGCGAGGAGGAACTCTTAACTAAAACATGCTTAGTAGTTCTGCAGGCGTATTCACGGAGCTTCGATATTCGATATCCGACTCGGAATCGGAAAATTAGTTAAGTAGGTAGGTACCAAGGCAATGAAATACAATATTCTGCTAAATGATTTATGCTGATTCATAACATAAAAGTGTGTGTGATTACTTGATTAGTTAGGAAGGTACCTACTTACAGTTAGAAGACGATATCTATGCAGAATAGTAGGTAAATGAAGTCCTTTCATATAAACAAAATATTCTATATTTTGTTCTTGACACTTTCAAGCACATGAGTAAAGTTACTCTACTACTACTACTGTACTACTATTTTTAGGGGTTTCTTACTAAAGGTGGTAGCAAAGAGATTTAAATATAACTAGTGGCCCGGGCAGACGTCGTTCTGCCACCGTATAAACCATCCCTGGACCCACTCTAACCCACACAAAAAGTTTTATCAAAATCTGTCCAGCCGTTCTGGAGTTTTAATCAGACTAACGAACATCAATTCATTTTTATTTATATAGATAGGGCATAGAGGGGACAAAGCGAGAAAAATTTGAAGTCAAAAGTTATTCCAAGTGGAATAAGTCTAGTACAATTTCGACCGAATGACAGCTCGCGTTCATACCTACTAACTGACATAACAAGGACATGACGCTTAGGCTTCACATTTTTGTATGAAAATATTCCCAATTCCCCCTCTATGCCCTATTATATTTAAATCTCTTTGGGTGGTAGCAATTTAGTACAGAAACTCTAAAAAATTACCACTTTGTACCTACCTACGAATTAGTACGCAAGCTCTAAAATTGGTGCCTAAGACCTATCTATTTCATTTAGGACTTAGCAGTCAAGTATCAAAGGCCTAAGCACGGGTGGACAAGGACAATAGATAGATTATCCTATTGTGTCCCATCCTTAGTTAATTGAGATGGAGGTCAGTGTCATTTAGGGTAAGTTAGTGTACTATATTCTGTGCTTCAAGGCGCGAATATAGCACAAAATATGTAATAGTAAGTACCTACTAAAGAAAATAAAGGTAGATAACATGTTTCAGCGTTTTTGGTAGGCCTTTCTTAGATAACAATATGACCAAACAGTTTTTATGAGTGTGAAATAGGGTATACGTATACTCGTATACTGGGGTGTCCCAGAAGTAGAGACAAAGTAGGGTTTGTTCCCGGGAATTCTCGTCCCGGGAATTCCCGGGAAATTGGTTGGTGCCGTTCCCGGGAAATTCAGGTCGAGAAAAGTCGAGACATCGAGAAATAGAATTTTACTTCGTAAGCTAAAATCGTCTTATTTTATGACATTTGGAGGATCATTAGCAATTTATTACGTTATGTTAGAATTTGTTGATACTTTCTTTATAGATTTGCGTCTTAAAAACAGGGCATTATCTAGTGGTGAACGCTTATAGTTGGCAGTTTAAAAAATATTGACTGTGTAAGTTTAATGTATGAGTGATTGATTAGGTAGGTAAGTGTTTTGTACCTTTTTATTACCATGCCAAACAAATGACTATCTACTTTGGTTGCAATTTGCAATGTAATAAACTACTCCGAGCCGAACAAAACTTATTATTCTTAGATGTTGTTTTATCGCAAGTTATTATCCGCTTTATAGAACAGAAGCAAGACATATCTATCAGTCAGCCCACATCAACCCATTGCTGGACATAGCCCACCTCGCTGATGCGCCAGCAATTTTTTACCCGACTGCGCCAGAAGGAGGGTTATGTTTTTCGAGAGTATGTATGTATAATTGTTTGGCACGCTCTGCAGCCTGAACGGTTCGATAGATTTTAACTTGAGAGGTGTCCTTAGATTTATATTTACAGTGAGAGTGACACTGGGTATATCAAATTAAAAATAAAACAAAATGGCGGATTTTTGGCGCCAAATTGTGAAAAAGAAAAATAAGAAAATCAAAGAAATATGTTAAGGCAGGAAGTTAAGACCATGTACTGCACAATCTTACAACAATCTCATGCAGTCGGGGGTATCTCCTCAATTCAAAATTTAAGACTTATTGTCTTAACTTCCTACTTCACTAATAGGTCTTGTTTCCAGCTTTTTAGGCAGTCGGGTTTTTGGTTTTTTAAATAAACGTTTTTTTACTAAATACGTACTATGTCTTCACCTGCTTGTTAGATTAGTTGTGACAAGAGAAATTATTTTTGTTTTTAGTTAGAATGTTTGAGTTGATTGTTAATTGAACAGATTTAATATTCTGTTTTGTGTTAAAAATTGATAATTTTTATTTATTCTAAAAAACACATTGTCAACAACCTTTCACTTTTGTATTTAAACAAAAAATATATACGTAAATTTAAATTTCTCGATATCCCGAGAAGACCCGAGAAATCGGACTCGAGAGTTCTCGAGACCCGAGAACTGGAAAACCTCGAGAAATCGCAAACCCTAAGACAAAGTAATCTTAACAATATTTAATTTAAAATAATCCTATATCATATGAACTTGTTAGATGCAAATGAAAGTAAAAATAATTTATTTTTAATGTCTATATAAAATTTTCTACAGCGACCTTTGTAGGTATCTAATTTTTCTCATATTAATAGCAGCATGCTTCATGATCTCTTCTCTAGTGGTAAACGAGTTCTTAGCGACACTATACCTATGTCTTAGCCAATCTAGTCCATCGGTGTATAATGTAGATGTCAACGTTTGTGGTAGGTACCTATCTGTGTACCTACTTTTTATACTCTTTTTAACATAGGACCCAAAACATTTCAATACCTCGAGCTTGAGGAATGTTCGAGCCATTGCTTTCTCGAGTTATGAACTCAACACCCGCAGTCTAAATATTTATTTTATTTATTTCCACTCATCAGGTCTTACAGCTATGTACCTACAATTATTTTGTATTTAAATTTAAGTTATGAATCCTAGGTTAGAGTCTGGAGACCGTATACCTACAAGGTTACGAGACCTGCTCACCAGGCTCCGGCCCTCTTGTCGCGACGTTACAGTCATTTGCGTACACAAAATAGGTACCTACCTACTACTGTAACTTGAAATTCATTATGACATGAAGCCAAACCCGGCCAAACCAAAACATCTTCTTTTTGATAACACTTGTCTATAAAAGCTATTATACATTTGATAATGCACTCTCTAAGATAAATCTGAGAGTTTATAGACCCTGTACGATGATAATAAGGTTCGGGAAAAATACTGAAATGCCGAACAAGGTAGGTATTTTTTTAAAAACGAAAAACCAGTGCACTGGTGGACGACAACTGGTTAAAAAGGCCGATAACCGGTATATATTTGCTATTTTTACAAATAATATGTATTTTTTTAATTATGTGACACTCCTACATATTATGTAAACGTTAGGTTTTATGAAACTAGACTATTTTAGGATCAAATTTTTGAAAGTCTTGACTAACACAAATAAGATTATTTATGATAGAAATCAACTCTTGAAGTCAACAAGTCGCCAAATGGCTGATAACCGGTACGTTTACCCTATGTAGGGTAGGTACTATCGACAAACGCTAAGCCTGATATACATTTGGAAGAATTGTCGCTTGAAAGCTCAAGTTTTTACTACCCCGACCCTTAAACTATCAGAAGCCAGTACCTACCTATTTAACAGTTTTTTTCCGATCCATTCATCGACAGTAAATGTTCATAATTATGAAAAAAAAAAAACACTTTTTTGTAATTGTCATTGTTTACTAACAGGAGAGGGTTGTCGCCACGGGTGGAAAAATATAGCTGCTTGCAAAAATTACACTTATGTGTATCAGGCAGAACTTTACTGATAGGTAGTAGTAGGTACCTACCTACTTAAGAAACAGGAAACTTTTAATCAAGTCAAACTATGAAGTCAAATAAGTTGGACACATGTACACCTTTGATTATTAACTCTAAAGTAAATAATAAAAAAGGGTAAATGATCAAAGAAGTAGGTACCTACATTAATTCCAAATTTGGACTGTAAAGAAACCAACAGGTAGGTAGAGTACAGCACAACTATTCACAACAAGATCATTGTTATTCAAGATCTTCACAAAATAAACGATTCAAAAAACGCTGAGCACAGCAGTGCAGCGCGCAAGAAAGAACGGTTTTACAAAATACACACACACACACATGCGGCGACAGACAAACGCACACGAGGAAACCGCCTCAAGTTGCAAGTTGTTGATTGTACGCGTCTCGCTCGAGCGAGGTACTTCGCCCGTGAGTCAGAAAGTAGGCTTCGCTTACC
Source organism: Ethmia dodecea (assembly GCA_963855545.1). Classification (NCBI taxonomy): domain Eukaryota; kingdom Metazoa; phylum Arthropoda; class Insecta; order Lepidoptera; family Depressariidae; genus Ethmia; species Ethmia dodecea. The sequence goes on along the minus strand of OY979443.1, from coordinate 15,220,959 downwards.
TGTACAAATCAGCAGCACAAATATAAGATGTGAAAGCAGCCGTTGGGTCCCCATGTTGCACTAACTTTCTGCGAATTATCACTTTCGAACTACCCTACGCTCCCATGTTGCACAATTATTTTATCATTCTTATTGCTAACTTCAACTTAACTGCTGTGCATTCTATAACACAATAAACGGTCACAAACTCACAACACTACAACTTTCACACATAAGTGTTCATTGAATCACCGAACATCCACACTATGGCACTAGATACACTTATGAATAGTTTATTTATCTCATTTTTAGTTCCTCAAAGTATAAACTTAACGTGAATTCCAGCGACATGAGCAACACACGTTACACGCGAGCAACGGTCGACGCAAGGCTGGCGCGGCTAGCTGGCGAACAAAACCAACCGACCAATCCCAACGAGCCGACTTGGCGTGCCGTGCTCGGGTCGCGGTCGCTCAGAAAATGAAAGGGATAGAATGAGTCAAGTTGAGAGGGAATATAGAAATTGTCGTGGGTCCCTTCTATAATACCCGACTGCGCCAGAGGGAGGGTTATGTTTTTCGAGAGTATGTACCTAATATGTATATTTGTTTCGCACGCTCTGCAGCCTGAACGGCTCGACGAATTTTAGCTTAAGAGGTGTCGTTAGATTATTCGTATTCACAGTGAGAGTGACACTGGACTCGATTCTGCAGTCCAGCTAAAATTCCTTATTTTAAGTTAGCTCTATTCTTTTCCATCGCGTTGGAAAGGAAAGGGACAGAAATAAGCGCCATATTTATTAACAATAACACAAATGTCAAAATAACAAAATTTAACCTTATGAACGCATTTACATCTTATCCAAATACACGTGTTTAGCAATTTTAGCGACTATGTAACAAGGTCATGGATAAAAGTGACAGATAATCACGTTCATACATACATACATACATACCGCTCACGCCTTCTTCCCACAGGGGTAGGCAGAGACGATGGATCGCCACTTTGCCCGATCTTTGCACACTTCCCTCGCTTCCTTCACATCCATAATAAGCCTTTTCATGCATGCTCTTTTATTCTTTGCACTCTTTACACCAGATTTTTGAAGGACGTCACTAATTTGATCCGTGAACGTCCTTCTGGGGCGTCCTCTTACCTTGTATCCTTCAACATTTGCACCATAAATCTCTTTCGTTACTCTTCTTTCATCCATACGTTCTAAATGACCAAACCAGCTTAACATACCCTTTTCTATCCTTGTCACTACATCTTCTTTTAAACCACACTTCTCTCGTATATCCGCATTCCTCACTCTATCACACAATTTTACTCCACACATCAATCACGTTCATAAGGTTCAAATTAGTTGTTTTTTGACATGTTTGACATTACTCTATAAATAATCTTTGGGTTGTTTCTGTCCTTTTTGTTTCGTATTCTATGGAGAAGGGTAGGCTAATATAAAATTAGGAATTTTCGCTGGTCTGCAGAATCGAGTCCAATTATAATTGGATAACTATATAACATACATACATACATACATACATACATACATACATACATAAGTATGTATATAACATTTTGAAAAAAACTAAGTGGCGGATTTTTGGCGCAAAATTGTGTAAAAGAAGCTGGAAACTGGAAGTCGGGTTTTTGATTTTTTAAATTAACATTATTATTAGGTACGTAGATACATATAGGGTGTCATTTAAATGGTTAGCAGAGTATTCGTATTTTTGTAAGCAGAAAAATATAATCTGTAAGCAGAAATAGCTAATTGGTCAGCAACTCATGGCCAGCAAACATTACAAAACCTATCAGCAATTTATGTCATTCTGGATGGCTGTAATTATTTTTGAGCTGCAATGAGCTGCTACTGTTTAATAAAATTTTGGTAAGCACTCAGAGGGGAAGCCAAAAAATATTTTTTGAGCTTCATATAAAAGTAGCAAAAATAATCTCAGCAAACTTGTCATGCGCAAAATGGGCGCATTCCTTACATAGATTAGGAAAGACTTTGGATTATGCAACTTTTATGATTATCATATATTTATTTATTTTATATCTTAATGTGCCATTTACACGAGGCCAAGCCACTAAGACAAGCCACTAAGACAATCCATTGATTAGTGGATTGGCCCCGTGTAAATGGAGACAATCCACTGCAATGGATTGTCCTCAAGCCAATGACGAAGACAATCCATTGCAATAGAACGGTTTCGAATTTAGTGGCGCCACTGCTTCCCCCACCACTCCCGCAATGGATTGGCTTAGTGGCTTGGCTTCGTGTGAACGTCTGTTCCCGTCCCAAGCCAAGCCATTCCACTAATAATTGTTTTTAGTGAGGCACTGCGCATGTCCGTTTAGGTTTAGAATATCTATTATATTATTACGTTGTCTAGCACCAATTGTTATTTTATAATATACGTTTTACAAATGTTCGGCGTTTACTTGAACGAATCACATCCTCACAAGAAACTCGTTTCGTTTAATTTGAGTAAATTCAGGATTAATTAAGTTCTGGTGATAACCATAACCGTGGCCATAACCATGGACATTCAAAATAAAACACATTATGGTTTTACTTCTAACTAAAGAGAAATAGGGCATAGAGGGAGCATTGGGAATATTTTCATACAAAACTTTGAAGCCTAAGCGTCATGTCCCATGTCAGTTAGTATGAACGCGAGCTGTTATTCGGTCGAAATTGTACTAGACTTATTCCACTTGGAATAACTTTTGACTTCAAATTTTCTTCGCTTTGTCCCCTCTATGCCTTATTATATTTTAATCTCTTTGCTTCTAACAAACCCAAAATCTCTTTATGCATTAAGATAAAACCAACTCTAATTTGGTTGCGACGTGTTTGTCTTACTTTTATTTGGTTATTTTACATAACTACCTATGTTCATCGAATACATATATATTTTTTAATTTATCTGTATTTATGTGAATCATCTTTTATTTACAACAGACGAGGCTGTATGGGCTCGATCTCTTTGCCTTTCCCTAAAGGGATAAATTAAAAAAAATTTAGTGGATTGGCTTATGTGTAAATGAACGATTCGAATTTGCGCTTTTCAATGGATTGTCTTAGTGGATTGTCTTAGTGGCTTGTCTTAGTGGCTTGGCCCCCTTGTAAATGGCCCATTAGTTTGATTATCATTATTATTACGATTACAAGTGGTGGTGGTAGTGGTGGTGGTAGTGGTGGTGGTGGTGTTAGTGGCAGTGGCGGTTGTGGTAGTCCGAGTGGGAGTGGGAGTGGGCGTGAGAGTGGGGGGTAGGAATGGGGTGTAGGAAGGTGTAGGAAAGAGTAGGAGGTAGTATGAGGTAGTAGGAGGTGGTAGGAGGTGGTAAGAGGTAGTAGGAGGTGGTAGGAGGTAGTATGAGGTAGTAGGAGGTGGTAGGAGGTGGTAGGAGGTAGGAGGTGGTAGGAGGTTGTAAGAGGTAGTAGGAGGTGGTCGTAGGAGGTGGTAGGAGGTGGTAGGAGGTAGTAGGAGGTGGTAGGAGGTAGTAGGAGGTAGTAGGAGGTAGTAGGAGGTGGTAGGAGGTAGTTTGAGGTAGTAGGAGGTGGTAGGAGGTGGTAAGAGGTAGTAGGAGGTGGTAGGAGGTTGTAAGAGGTAGTAGGAGGTGGTCGTAGGAGGTGGTAGGAGGTAGTAGGAGGTAGTCGGAGGTAGTAGGATGTTGTAGGAGGTAGTATGATGTAGTAGGAGGTGGTAAGAGGTGGTAGGAGGTAGTAGGAGGTGGCAGGAGGTAGTAGGAGATGGTAGGAGGTAGCAGGGGGTGGTAGTAGGAGGTGGTAGGAGTTAGTAGGAGGGAGTAGGAGGTAGTTGGAGGTAGTTGGGGAAGTAGGAGGTAGAAGGATGTAGTAGGAGGTAGTATGATGTAGTAGGAGGTAGTAGGATGCAGTAGAAGGTAGTAGGAGGGTGCTAGAACGTGTATGGGGGTAGGAGGGGGTGGGGGTGGGAGTGAGGGTGGGGGTGGGGGTGGGAGTGGGGGTGGGAGTGGGTGTGGCTATAGTATAATTTTTTACGACAATATGTTTTCTCTGCTGTTCAATCATGAAGTCTTGCTGACCAAGTAGTTATTTTGCGTACCAAGTAACTATTTTGCGGACTGAATGTTTATTGTTCAAAACCCATGTTATTGTAAGCTGCCTATTTCTGATTTAATTTTTGACCATTATCAAAATTATTTGCCGAACAAGGATTGCTGCCTGATTTTTTTATTTGCGAACAAAATCTTTTTATGCCGACCAAATGATTTAAATGCTGATTTTTTGTGGCTAACCAAATTTTATAATTGCTGCCCATTTAATTACTTCTCATACATAATTATATATATTTGTTGCCATATTAGCTCTATGTACCTATATATGTATGTATGTACCCAAGTTGATTTTTACAAATACTGGAGCTATTTAAAAACATATTCATAATGCTTTTTACGAAATTGTACTTTACTTAATCTCGTAATACCGAAAAAATCTTTCAAAAAAAACCTATTTAAATTTTCTTAAAAAATCTTTTTTTTTTAATTCTTTCAGTCTAAACTCTAACAAAAGGTAAATAGAAGTTTAAGTGATGGTAAATTTCTTGAATTTCAACACTAGTAGGTAAGTAGTACGAGATCCGGCCGTAAAAAAGTGTAGGGATCGAGTATAAGCTACAAACCAAATTTTTAGAGACCGTCAAGTTAGAAGCCTCACCATGGAATTGAGCTGTTCTGATAATGTCAAACAACTCTTCTTAAATAGTGCCAAATAGTGCCCGAAGCATATAAATAGTGCTATCATACTTTCGGAGACATTCAGGTCGTTCAGTGAGGCTGCTATCTTGACGTCAAGATAGCAGCCTCATCTCAGTACACAAAAACCACAGCACTGTTCTTGAAGGACTATATACCAAAAAACTCTTCTTAAATAGTGCCTTGGATTCGCAAAGTTTTAGAATTAGTGCTTCAAAGGAACCGAAGATATTAGGGTACATTGATGAGGCTTCCAACTTGACGTCAAGCTGGAAGTCACATCATCAACGAGGAAGAATTTCGAATCGAGACTAATGCCAAAAATCTCTTCCTAAATAGTGCCTCCGGAATCAAAACAAAGCGGAACGATTTAACTTGTATTTTAGTCAATAAATGATGATAAACTTCCACGTACATTTTGGATTAGGTACAGATAGGAATAAACCAACTAGATCAAAATGGAGGCTCAGCTTTATAAAGAGCAACATCTCAGAATGTTTTTTTTTGTTTTTTTTTTTGTAGATAGGTGTGCAAATTGGGATGATTTATCAAGTATCAGGATGCAGACTGATTTAGTTTTTGAGATATAATTTTTTGAAGAATTATAACTTAATCATTTATAACCTCAAATATCAAAGAAAACGCAATGTCCAATGTCAAACTTCAAAAAGGCGTTTTAAAAAAATTTTGTTCATTGATGAAAATCTATTGGTTATTTATATTAAAACCTATTTTTATTTAATAGTTAATGTTTTGTTACGGAATACATTTATTAAAATATTTAAATTTTCTTTCATCGCCGTGTCCTAAACATGTTTAAACAATATTGTTTTATCTTAGGATGAATGTCAACAGGTCCATTAAAATCTTCATTTCCGTGGATTTTTTATCTTTAGTTTTTCAAACAAAATCGAGTTTTTTTATAATGTATTCTTGCTTAATATCTAGCAGATGAGAGTGTATTTCAACAGGCCCATAAAAATCTTCATTTCCGTGGTTCGATCGAACGACGATCTGTGCCACAGGATTGAAAGAATCAAACAACGGAAATGAAAATCCATATAAAACATAATATTTTATATACTTACCTGAGTATTATACTTACATAAAATATATACATGCCTGTCTCCGAGAGGGTAAGGCATACCCAGACTGTCTCTCCATCGGATCCTTTAAATTCCTACCAGTCCACAAACAATGGCTTGGTTCTACCCAAAGTTTGTGTTTGGGAGAAAGATTTGAATTTTTTTATCTTGTGTCTGCTATTTCACGCCGCAGACCTTATAGTCGTAGTTTTTTTTATAATTTAATTATTTAGTTGCACGCACGAGCATCAATGTGTTAGGTATACCTTTTTATATTTATTTGTATAAAACCGTAATGGCCAATCGTATAGCTCCCGTTGTACGCATTGTGCGCATTACTTAATTCTTATGCTATTTTAGCTCAGTAGCACATTGTAATTAGGGCGGTAGTTCCATATTTTAATTGGTAACCCTTTCACTAAGACCAGTTAAAGAAGCCATCTTGTCAATTGCCTTAAACACGCTCGGTTTCGCGCTCGTGCAATGTATGTATTTTATACTTTAGATTTCTAAAAATTAATTGCTGAAACCCCAAAAATAGAGCTTTTTTTATTTCCCTTGTTCCTGTATCGAACATCTTGTACATCTTATTAGTTTTTTAAGTTACCTGCTACATATTCAGCAAGAATACATACAATATAAAGAAAACTTAAATAAAAGCGATGTTTTAAAAAAAACTTAAGATTTTTTTTTATCAATGAACAAAATTTTTTTTAAACGTTTTTTTGAAGTTTGACATTGGACAATGCGTTTTTTATTTATATTTGATAAATGATTAAGTTATAATTCTTCAAAAAATTATATCTCAAAAACTAAACCAGTACGCATCCTGATACTTGATAAATCATCACAATTTGTACCCCTATCTACAAAAAAAAATAAAAAAAAAACATTGTGAGATGTTGCTCTTTATAAAGCTGAGCCTCCATTTTGATCTAGTTGGTTTATTCCTATCTGTACCGAATCCAAAATGTACGTGGAAGTTTATCATCATTTATTGACTAAAATACAAGTTAAATCGTTCCGCTGTGTTTTGATTCCGGAGGCACTATTTAGGAAGAGATTTTTGGCATTAGTCTCGATTCGAAATTCTTCCTCGTTGATGATGTGACTTCCAGCTTGACGTCAAGTTGGAAGCCTCATCAACGTACCCTAATATCTTTGGTTCCTTTGAAGCACTAATTCTGAAACTTTGCAAATCCAAGGCACTATTTAAGAAGAGTTTTTTGGTATATAGTTATTCAAGAACAGTGCTGTGGTTTTTGTGTACTGAGATGAGGCTGCTATCTTGACGTCAAGATAGCAGCCTCACTGAACGACCTGAATATCTCCGAAAGTATGATAGCACTATTTATATGCTTCGGGCACTATTTGGCACTATTTAGGAAGAGTTGTTTGACATTATCAGAACAGCGCAATTCCATGGTGAGGCTTCTAACTTGACGATCTCAATTTTTACGCATATTTATGATCAGGAGAATATATATCTATATGGGTGCCCCCATCGAAATATGGCCGCAAGTATTTTTAATAAAAAAATCTTGATTTTTGGGACGAAATTTCATTCACTTGTTTTTTTACATAAAATACCGTCCACTTCACGGCAATATGCATAAAGACTCTGAAAAATCATGAAAACTCAGATGATTTTTCAAAATATTTATAATTTGTATGTTGCCCTTTACGTATATTGCCGCTTTATGTATAAAGATTTTGAAAAATGAGCTGATGATACCCTCCCCAAGTTTCCAGCGAGTTGCATAAATATCCCGGCAATTCCGCAAGTACGCAATGACTTGTTTCAGGGGATGTAATTAAATTACGAGATCTATTTTAGCCGGTGGCGAGCTTCGTAAAACCATAATAGTTATCTTTGAGGGGCGGCATGCCTTTTGCGCCCCGAGCGCAAGAGGCATGCCGCCCCTCAAAGGGGACGCTATTGTTCAGTTTAAGGGGATGCTATCATAAAGGTTTTAAATCGAAGCTCGGTCAGTAGTCAGTACTATTCTTTCTTCTGTGGCTCGGGCCTGTTGCGTCAAAAATGAGCTACGCTCGAATCACCGGTAGCCTAGAATAACATATCATCTAGGTATTATAAAATCTTGTGGATAATCTACCTACAGTCAATTGCCAATAGCCACATACGAGACATAATTTGTATCTATTATGGGTACAACATTAGAGCATACATAGATCAAATAGGTAGGTACCCAAAATTACAATACAATATAGAGCAGCGTTAGCCTTGTTGATAGTGGAGTGAGGCGTTTCCATGAATATCGATTACACAGGTCTGCGAAATTAATTTTGTTTTAAGTTTTTTTTGTAGAATAGAGAGACTGAGTGCAAAATAGTGTTTAATATCGTCATTTGGTTCTTCAAAGGCGGTGTAAAAAACTGTTGCTGCTGCAGTAAGGTAACCCCAGCACATACCTAGTTTAGTTTTTTAATGGGTAGATATATTAAAATAAATAACATTCCTAGGTACCTAAATAGTTGCTGAGACGGTGTAGTGGTGTAGGTAAATGTTGCGATATAATTTGTATTATTATTTTGATAATTAATGTAAGATTCTACTGCAGTAGCGTTTGCGTGTTTGCTGGATCTTTGAAATAGTTAAGCACACTTTCAGACACGACTTCTTGTGAAGTAGCTGGGTAGGTATAGTTGCAATTGTGTAAAAAAAACTAAATTAATGCACCGCATAGAACTGCCGACAAACATTTGTAAAGTTACATTGGTATCCTGTAAAATAATTAATAAATTACCAAGTTTGACCACCGACGGAATTTCTTGTAGATTTATTAACAGAATGTCTTATCATTAATGTTGCATACTTACTTCAATTTTATTCCTGTAAAAATGTCAGTGTAATAATATACTTACCTACGCTTAAAAAAATAACGAAATAATCGGAAAAGAGCCACAACGAGTGCATGACTGCGAAAAGCGATTACAGAAAAGCGACCGGGTACCCAGGTAGCAAAATGACGTAGAAGCGACGGCCAATTAAGGTCCATCTTGAAATAGATGACGTCAAAATTTGACGTCTGTAGGATCTTATAGTGACGTGGATTTGTCTTATCCCAATGACGTCTTATCGAGACGTTGCTGACACGTCACACCATAAACGACTGTGACACGTCACACCATAAACGTCTGTGACACGTCACACCATAAACGTCTGTGACACGTCACACCATAAACGTCTGTGACACGTCACACCATAAACGTCTGTGACACGTCACACCATAAACGTCTGTGATACGTCATACCATAAACTGATTGGGCGGATTCTGGCTTGCTGTGCGACTGCTGCTGCTGCTGACCTTGAGTGAAGGTTATTGTGGGTGTGATGAGTGATGACGATGTGAAGATGCTTCTGAGGTTTGCGCTGAAGTCCAGGTGTTCCAGAAGGTTATGCTGATGTCCAGGTGTCGAGGGGTCACCAGTACGGAGGAGCGGAGGTGGAATGCTCTTCCATCGTGAAATGGAAGATCTTCCGCAAGGCGAGGTGATCGTGCCTGGGGACCGCGGTCCAACGGTTGATGTTGGACAGTTGTATTTATACAAACTCATTAGAAAACTTCGATAGCGCGGTTTAGAACTCGGCCGTCTATTGGCGCGTTCTATGTAGTGTCGCTACACGTCATACCATAAACGTCAGTAGAACGTCTCATGTAAGTGTCGGTAGGACGTCTTCTTGAAACTAAGATTGGACTGTCAGAATGACCTTAAAATGACGCCTGCCTGGTGGCATCAATAAATTAAAAGAAATCTAATTTAAACGAGTCTTATTAATTATACCTGGATTTACAAAGTAGTATTCATATTTATTAGTAATGCAGGATGTTTATTATACGGCTGTTTTTGCTGTGAATCTTTTTTGGCCATAAAAATTGTAGTTGCAAGCAGTCAGACATCAGATATTTCTTCGTCGTAAGAATATAAAAAGAAAAACAAAACGGTATATGCTCAGATCAAATAACTTTTTATTTGATTTGAGGGTATATGTACCTACGGGATGGACGCTCCACAGACCAGTAACGGCAGTAACAGGGTCTTTTCACTTCTATACTTTGACGTTTTCTATGGAGGCCGATTAGCTCTCTTTGGTAGTTTCCTATATAGCTAGATGGCGTTAGCGACAAATTTGCGAGAGGTTTGACGCAATACTTTATTTCAGTATTATTTTCGAAACTTAAAAATAATAGATAAACTGATTTTTGTTACTTTAAATTCTTTTGTTTCCTTTAATACATAGTAAATTCATTTAAATATGCAGAAACTGGGAGGAACGGAACGTATGTTGACATAGCGGTAGCATCATGGCTAACTGTCGGCTTTTTGGCGGGAATCCGAAGAGGGACGTCATGTCATAAGTTTAATTTTCATTTTGATGTGTATTTCAGGTTTTGACTCATAATAGCGATAGTTTATTATGTGGCAAGTGTCCGTGAAAGTGTGCAGTGAATGGGAAATTCGATAAAATGCGAGATATGGACATTTTTGGATTGCCTCAAGAAGTCACAATGAAGTCTTTAGTACAAATTTGATAAAACCATTTGGGACCGAGTTCACTTTAGCGGAGTAATCGCCTTAAAAGTATTTCTCGAGTTCATATTTTGAAAAGCATGATTTTGATGAAACCTTTATGGGACCACCTTTGAAGCAAAAAAACTTAGGTGCCTTTTATGATAATATGTAATTTGTTGATTACATAAATAAAAGAATGATTTTGATAAAACCTTTAGGGGACTACCTTTGGAGCAAAAAAACTTAGGTGCCTTATATTATAGTATGTAAGTAATTTGTTGATTACATATATAAACTTTTAAAAATTCCCCTGTCTTTTTAAAAATGTACCTGTTTTATAATTTATATTAAATGTAAATAAAAATTAAAGTAGTTAGATGTGTTGTTTTATTTATGCCTATTTTAGTTTAAAATTAAAATAAAAATTAAATCATAAAAGACGTATATACAGGCACGTATAGGTAGTGTAGTTATAGATATAGAAAAAAGTAATTTCTTCCAGTTTCACAAGATGGCGCTTGATCGGCGATAAAGCTGATGACTCTATTCCCCCCATATATAAGTTACTCTATGGGCAGTAACCAACCAGGGATGCTCCAAGCTCAATGTTGCCTGATATGGTTTTTAATTTCCCTACATTGCCTCCCAAAATAAAAAAAATCCAAATACTACATAGTACCTAATATTTTCTGAATTTTATTATACTTATATATTTTCTTCGTCCATAATAATAATAATAAGCACGACGGGCTTCTAACCCAAGCCGTGCTCATTATATAGATAAAATAGGGAACGTGATATAAAAGTAGAAGTCTAGCGTCTAAGTCGGGCGGAAGTCTAGTAATGAAATGAATAAAAATTACTTAGACGTTCAAATTCATTACGAAAAACACGCTTGATTTTCTAGAATAATTTTTACTATAAAATTTGTGTTATATCATAAATAAAATTTAAAAACAAACTACAACAAACATACGTACCTAGTACCTACCTACTTCTTTCAGAACTTTTTTGTACAGACAAATTTTTATCCCGTTTTAAACGGGACATTCGTTTAGATTAAATCATAAAACAAAAAAAAATTAAATGGATTTTCAAAATCATAATTCTAGAAAAACCAAGCCCACCACAAGTAGGTACCTACGTCGTACGTGGCACCTATTTTTGAATTGGTGAACGTCTACCGCGGCATAAGAATATACGATTGACAAGTTTTTATATACTTACCTATTTTTTTTATTTTTAAAAGTCAACTCCATCATATCTCCACCACAAGTAGGTACCTACGTCGTACGTGGCACCTATTTTTGAATTGGTGAACGTCTACCGCGGCATAAGAATATACGATTGACAAGTTTTTATATACTTAACTATTTTTTTTATTTTTAAAAGTCAACTCCATCATATCTTATAAAAAGGTGGTGTCTTAACCAAACTAGGCGTCTTGTACAACTTACAAGTTTAGTGACACTTCAGCTTGCAGTTATGAGGTTTGAAACCGTGAATTGTTTTGTTAAACCTATAGTAGCTGCTGTTCAGTCACTTGTAACAGCATAAAATAACTGTAGTACTGAAGAAAAAATATATTTAACAATACAAATAATATTAAACAGTTACTCCCTTTTGTACATCAGTTTTGATTGAAATTGTTTTTATTTAATAAGCGTAAATCACCTTAATTCTCTATAATCAAATTTTTACCAAAATTCATGAAAAAATTTCTTATTCTGGCAGCCCTAAAAATTACGGTTGGTTATTGCGGGGACAAAAATGACGGTCAATCAGGAGGCCAATTCTACTAAATGTCAACGGTTACAATTGGATGACAATGAGATGTCAATGGTCAGTCAATGATGTTATTTGCTCTGAAAATTGTCAAAATAACACCATTGAATGACCATTGACTGACCATTGACATCCAACTATAATAACCGTTGACATTTAATGGAATTGGCCCCCAGGTCAATGTCATAGTATCTGGACTCCGAATCTCCGAAGACTCCGAATTAATTCTTCTGGTGCAGGACAGCACTCACAAGCAACTGAGGGCTAAATTTGACTTATATAAGTAGAACTCCTATTAATTGAAAATTGTATAAAGTGTAGGTAGTTCAAGTTGTGTTGGTTATCGGATTAACTTTTTAGATAATTAATCATCCTACGTTACATTTTTTACTAGCATCACAGACTAACTTATACAATTGATTCGGTTACTCAAACGGTAATGGTTGGCTTTATAGTATTCTATACTTTTTCGGATGGTTCCAGAATGATCTGTTGCGTACGTCATAAAGACGTTTACAGATTCCTGTTCTAGAAACGTTCTTTTCTGGTCCTAACCAAAGGATCCAAAAGACGTCATGTAAGTACGTCGTTGGTACGTGCACCAAAGACTGCATCTGGAATAACTTGTTGCCGTCGATAACAGTACGTCAGTAGGACATACATCCACGACCGTCGCCGGACTGACCTTATAATGACTGGTAAAAGACGTCATTTTAAGGTTGGCGTCTGAAATTGCTACCTGGGTACTGACGTGGACGTTATGCTAACCTTCGAAAACCTCCCCGATTCGCACTTGGCTGTTTTTTTATACAATGTAATTATTGTAATAATAAAGTACCTAGTTAAATCTACGGGAATTTCCAAAACAAGACGCTTGGCAGATAAGTTTTCGCAGTTTACGATTTCCATTGGACATTTCTAAGGAGTTTGGTATGAGCTAAACTTTAGGGGATAATCTTATTCCCAATTATTTTTCTATTCCCATAGTATCGTACCATACCGTAGAAACAGCAGAATGAACAACCCTCGATATAGCTCACCCCTTAACAAATATCGGCATCATTCGCCAAGTAGGTATACTTACAAATACCTACTGATATGAATTTAAGGGCCGATCCCTTGCAAGCATCTCCCATGGCAAATTGACTAAATTTATGCATCGGCGGCGGCTCGCATCGTATTATTGGGCCTAGCACATGAAATGTCTGAATTAGAATGGGGCGATTCCATTTGAATAATCGTTCAGAGCGGTCCGAAAAATATTCTAAGTGGTGAAAAGTGGGTAGGTATTTCCAGCTGCACCTTCTCGGGTATAAGGCGAAAGCATCTTTTTTTATAATCTATGTAGGAAAAGTACCTAGTCTTAAATTAACTTTAAATTATCTAAGTATAATATAAAAATGAATCGCAAAATGTGTTGGTAAGCGCATAAATCCACTGAACAACCAATTTCGGCGATTCTTTTTATTAAATGTTCGTTGAAGTTTAAAGATGAAAAATTCAAATGATTGCCGGAAAAACCCTAAAAACACGCGGGAACGGGAACGGGAACTACGCGGGTGAAAACGCGGGGCGCTGCTAGTTACTTATAAATATTTAGCATTTTGTACGCGTTGGTGAATAGTTATTTACTTTCAAGATTCAGACGACATGTTGGCAGAAATAAATAAGAAAAAAAAATATCACGCCTTATATCCCCGAAGGGGTAGGCAGAGGTATTTTATTTCTGGATATACCTACCCCTTTTCACCGAATATTCTTCAAATTAAAATTCAAATGTTGGTAAGTAAAATAAGTCAAACCTAAAATAATACAAAAATAAACAATTTAAACATTTTTTTTATTAGTGTAGGTAGGTAGGTACCTACATACGACTATTAAAATAAAGCATAATTCAAGGTATAATAATCCACAAAGCTGCGTTTCGTTGGTTTTTATTTCTATATCATCCAACTATTAGTCTGCCATATTGACTTCCCAACTCATTCCACAACTTCTTTCTTACTCTTTCACGTCTCGACTTTTCATCTTGCTCTTCAGTCTTCACTGTAGTCGCCTGAATTTTTTTGTGAAAAAAAAAAACAATGATGTGTGACTTCAAAATACTTATGAATTTTCTGACTCTTAAGAATAACATCCTATGTTCAATATTTTTATAAATAGGTAGGTAGGTAGGTATCTACTTGTGTTAAAAAAAAACGACCAAATGCGAGTTGCTCGCAGACGAAGGGTTCCGTACCACTGTAGACAATAAAAAAAACATGTAATACCTACTTATTTCTTTAAATTATAACATCCTTACACTAGCATGTTTAAAGCAAATAAAGACGGGGATCCCTTTAATTAGTATTTTTAGGGTTCCGTACCTCAAAAGGAAAAAACGGAACCCTTATAGGATTACTTTGTTGTCCGTCCGTCCGTCCGTCTGTCAAGACCCTTTTTCTCAGGAACGCGTGGAGGTATGAAGCTGAAATTTATATCAATTACTCAGGTCTACTGTCCCTTGAAGCTGTGAAAAAATCAAACTTCTAAGCCAACGCAATCAAAAGATACAGCCGTTTATGCCGCAAATTTTCGACACTTGCAAGGGAATCAAAACCTACAGGGTGCTTCCCGTGAACTCAGAATCTTGAAATTTGGTACGAAGCAACGTCTTATAGCATAGATAAAGGAAAAATTACGAAAACCATAAATTTGCAAGGTTGTACGGAACCCTCGGTGCGCGAGTCCGACTCGCACTTGGCCGGTTTTTTTAGTATTAGGTAGGTATTTGTTTCAGCGGCTATACTCAGTAATAATAATACACTCTGTGAAAATTTCAAATGTCTACCTCTTACGGTTCAAAAGATTCAGCTCTATGACGGACGGATAGACAGCGGGGCCTTAGAAATACTTAGAATAGGGTCCCGTTGGCACCCGGATCAGCTAAAATAATAATAATAAATTGTGGGACACAATTCACACAAGGTTATTTAATCCCAAACTAGGCAGGGCCTGTACTATGAGTAGGTACTAAACAACTGATAAACATCTTCTATATGTATATAGATATATGAAATTATAAACTGACTGACTGATTGGTAATGTATCAACGCACACCCTAAACCGCTGGGTCTAAAGACTGGAAATTTTGCACATAGGTTTATACAGTGTAGGCATCCACTAAGGAAGGATTTTGCAAAATTGAACCCCTAGGGGGGTGAATTAACTTGCGCG
This sequence comes from Ethmia dodecea, assembly GCA_963855545.1. Lineage (NCBI taxonomy): Eukaryota > Metazoa > Arthropoda > Insecta > Lepidoptera > Depressariidae > Ethmia > Ethmia dodecea. Next base: position 15,205,609 of record OY979443.1, on the reverse strand, counting down.
AGCGAAGCCGCAGGTAAAACCTAGTACATAAATAAATATTAAACGACCAGACACGGAGCCAACAGACATGTTCATGCACACAAATGTTGGCAGCGAGAGGGAATCGAACCCGCGACCTCCGACTCAAAAGGCAGAGTCACTACCTACTGAGCCAACAGTCCCGTCAAGATATTATCCAATATCGAGATCGCGGACTTTGTTTGCCTTTTTTCTATTGAAAAATACCGGGATTCCTGTATTGGAATGCCTACTTAGTGCTTACATAGTAAAATGAGTGAGTCGGTCAGAGGTACCTAGGTATCTTTTATCTAGTACCTGAACGTTCACTTGCGCACTTGGGACCTACAAATGAAAAATAAAAAAGTTAATTAAAAAAAATCAAAAACCCGACTGCCTAAAAAGTTGGAAACAAGACCTATTAGTGAAGTAGGAACAACAATCTCATGCAGTTGATTTTTTTAATTAACTTTTTTATTTCATAAGTTTTAGTTAGTAACCAACTTTAAACCGTTATAAGTCCTAAATGGTCATTCGAAATGGAAAATGGTAAAAGAAACCTAAACAAGATTTTTAAATACCTATTCAATGATACCCCACTTAACATATTTCTTCGATTTTCTTATTTTTAGTACATAGGTATTATGTATTTTTTTCATTAATAAAGTATTGAAGTGACTTAGTTATTGTTCTGAGGAAGTGACCAAAGCAGGGACCCGGCCGGATGGAAGCAATAGATAATCCTATTGCAACTGCAAATTGTTGCTTGACAAGCTAGGTGGGTGGGTAGGGAAGTACCTAAAAAGTATATCTAATCAAACAATTTTCTTTTCACCTCTCAAGCTCGGAATAGTAGATTGTTATACAAGGGTGGGAAGGAATTGATAACTTCCACCCGCGTTAAACACTCTACTTTTCATTTCGAATTCAAGGAAAGTAAAAAAAAATTATTTCAATTTTACAAAAATTTAAACATGCAAAAACGCATTAATAACTACAAAAAAAAATTGTCAACAATACAACCAAAGAGGTTGGAAGAAAGAGAAACTTTTTCTTTTAAACGTCTTCGAATACTACATCATAGAGTACCTAACCTAAATAACATTACAAAAATAATATACAAATCCTTCCTCTTTATAATACTTTTAGCCGAGTAATAGTGTTCTGTGCTTATTAGTGTCGATGAAAAACAAGATTTTGAATTTCGGAACAGCTTACCAAATTATTACTCTTTTTTTAATTTTAAATATGGAACGCGTACCGCCCCGCCCCGGGCTATTTTCTGTTGTTTATACCTACACTCCCAAGGCCGCACCTTTTCTTTCTTATTCTAATTGATGTAAAAAGTTTCGTATCCCTACTGAGTACCCAAAGAGGTTGGAAGAAAGTCATTCTCTTTCCTAGAGAAACTTTTTCTTTAAACGTCATTGCCAAATGTAGTACTATTTTTTTTTTATTTATTCCCGCCCTAAGGCCGGAAGCAATTACTATGAGTCTTTCCCGACCGAGGGCGGGAATCACAGCCCTGAATCTCTCTGTGGTGGGAATCATCGCTTCCGACCCGGTACTCAGATCAAACATACACTACTTTCCGAGTATGAGATATGAAAAGATCTTTATTGTCATTCGAAATCGGAAGAGATTTGAAAATTCGAACCTTTCTGAAATCCCATTATGAAAAATATTATGTAACTATAGTCAGTGCTCATTTTTAAATTCACTGTACTGACCAGCACGACGACGATTAATTGAAAAAAAATCCAATAATACAATATTTTACATTTACGTAAGTACTTATTTTGTATCCGTTCGTCCGCCTGTTTGTCTGTCTGTCTGCCAGAGGGCTTTATCTCATAAACTTTAATAGGTAGATAATTGAAGTTCTCACAGAATGTGTCTATTGCCGCTGTAAGAACAAGTCAACAAGTAATAAAAATAATTATAAAAAAAAATACTAAAAATAATAACGATTTAAAAATTAAAGAGGGTCCCATAGAAGATATGTATTTTTATTTTATTTTAAAGTGGTACAGAACCCTACGTGTGTGAGTCCGACTTACATTTGGCTAGGTTCTTTATTTGATTTTGGGCGCACGCATACAGGCAACAACAATAGGTATAAAGCGATCTTGCACACGGAATTACACTAGGGGAGGAGAGAGATACACTTGATGCTCATCTTGTTTATATTGAGATCTCTCTCCCTCTCCCTCACATTCCCCTATCGTTTTATTTCATATTATATGCTAAAAGACCCCCATTTCAGCATATTTTTTCCCAATCATATAGATTACGAACATTACGTATCTACTTATTATCAAAGTGAGGATAAAAGAAACTCTTATGATACCACTCTCTATTGATAAGCTAATAAGTAGTTTTTTATCAAATTAATGAAAGGGCTTCGTTTGCGAAATAGGTACTAAATAGGTACTTAAGTATATTTTCATTTATTATTATTCCGCACAGTTTTGGCATGGATAAAATTATGCAATAATATGGTTTTAATACATAACAGGTAACTAGATACCTACTAAGAAAATCTGCATCAGGCATCTGTCTAACAGACTAAGTAACTAATCAAGCAATATTGTTGTTAGAGTAGGACGTATCGCTAAAAAAGTTAATTATAAGTTATTGATTAATCGGCAACCGAAAACTTTACAAAAGTTATGTTGAGGATAATCTATAGGATGTATAAAAATGAATCCCTATTTCCCTTGGTCATGCCATAACTTCTCAATCGATTTTGATGAAATGTTTGTGGGTGGATGGATGGTCCTATAGGTATGTACAATTGGGCCCGATAGGTGGCGCTGTTGTCTATGGCAGGACAACGTTTGCCCGGGCCACTAGTGAATTATAAAATAGGTACATTGCTCAAATTTCATCATTTTTACGTGACCAGTTATCGTTTCCTTTTGTCATCTCACGCATGCCTAAGGAATTCTCCTTAACTGCCAGATTAGGTACAGTCAAGAGCCCTCTAGACCTCTAAGACGATTGTATTAAGAACGTTATAAAGTACAATTTGTCAAGCTCCACATGCTCTTGACTGTACTACCGCGATCCTACCTCTATGTTAATTAAAGTGCGTCACAGACAGCGTCTATAATGTACCGTAAGATAACATGCTCTCGCACCGATATGTAAGCAAAGTCATAGCTATCGGAGGGATAGGGGTGCCGTGCACCGGGGCCTTCAAGCTCGGGTGGCCTTAGACCCTCGACCCTGACCAGATAACCTCAAACTCAATGTTGGTAGTTCCTAGTAACCAAAACGCATTATGTATGCAACAATTAAACGCACTGTTGGTTTTGACAGCGCGCGCTTTGTCGATGGCTCGCATGGCTCGTGCTCGGCGCTTCAGAAAGCTATTTTGTAAAACCTTTACAGATGGGTATCACACTACATAGTATAAAACAAAGTTGCTTTGCTTTCTCTGTCCCTATATCCCTATGTAATGTATGCTTAAATCTTTAAAACTACGCAACGGATTTTGGTGCGGTTTTTTTTAATAGATAGAGTGATTCAAGAGGAAGGTTTTAGTATTAGCATGGCACCCGTGCGAAGCCGGGGCGGGTCGCTAGTATCAAATAAATAAATACATTTTCATAAGAGTTTTACTTAAAACACTCTAGTTAAACATTTTGATGAATTAGATGAGTCAAAATATAATATGTGGATGATTTTAACTACCTACTAAGTAATTCTATTCTACTAGACTAGAATCTAAATCTACATTAGCGTAATGCTACGTAATCAGACAACTATTGTGTGCGAATTGATAAGAAAATGTATGAGACATTCAGATGGATTTATAAGTAGATAAGATTTGTGCCGTGCGCAACTATGTACTAGAGTTGAATGCTTTTCAAGTGAGAAAAAAATGATGTGCGGTCCATTTTCACTACAGAATCAGTGTGGTATCAGAAGCTTTTTGGCGGGAATCCGAAGAATCTTGTTTTATTTTCAACTTGATATCTCCACTCCACTCTCACTCACCCCAAAGGGGTCCAATTTGTTAAAAATACTTCAAGCCTAGGTCTTAAGAAATCTACTGTCCAAATTATACAAACTTGACATCCCGTTTCATCCACAAGTTGATATATTTTTTTAATTCTTTCTTATCCGTCGCAGTCATAAAAGGAATAGATAGATTATTCCATTGTTTGTAAATTTTATTTTACTGCACAAAACTCCGCTATTTTTTTACTAACAGCTCCAAACATCCCAGTGTGGCTGCACCAACCGCGCGCGCTACAACTAAGTATGTTAATTAATGTACCTAATTAAAAAATATTATTTCTTCATCAAAATAGGAGCGACATGTTGTTACACTACGTTGAACGATCGAGACACACTCAATTAGTTTCACTGTTGTAAGAGGTACCTAACTCTAAATAACACATATAAAACACTTCACTTCTGTATAAGGAAAACATTCTAGTGTTGGTAGCCTTGGACGTAGTTTAACGCGGGCTCGGTTCTGTTTTGTCTATGGTATGTGGCACACATAATATGCCACCTCACACGTGTCATACTTATATGTAAAAAAACACTTCGTCGGTATGTATGTAGCTTGGAAATTATATAATATTTACGCGACGGTTTCGGGGCATCAAAGGTCGCGTTACGTCACGTAACTTAGTAGTCAAGAGCACGTGGAGCTTGATACATTGGACTTTGTGACGTTCACAAAGAGGTTGGAAGAAAATAATTACCTATCTTGAAACTTTTTCTTTAAACTTCTTTGACAATCGCCTTATAGGTCAGCTCACATTACAAGTGTTTATGTGCTCTTGACTGTACCAAAGAGGTTTAAAAATCCGCTAGTAAAATGTCTGTGCGTAGTTAACCTACTACTGAATTAATTACTCTAAAAATGGCTTAATTAGATAGCTTCAACATTCGCCTCTTCAGTCGCATGCCTCCTGTCGCCTTACTACTGAGTACAAGGCTGTGAACTCATCAGCGCTCCAATAAAATACTAGTTGATACTTACATAATTTACGACAATAATAATTTTAATAAATCTGTTTTCAGAATGCCACTAGTTGAAACTGAATACGGTACTCTGAATGGAGTTATTAGTGATAATAATGGAGACAAGTACATTGCCTTCAAAGGCATACCGTACGCAAAGCCACCTATAGGAAATTTAAGGTTCAAAGTAAGTACCTATCTATGTACATGACATCTCCACTAGATCTTTTTATCTATATATCATGGTATTTAAGTATAATGTACACTACATACATATTTTGTAACACAATATTATAATCCCACGCATGTATTCAGTTTATTAAAATGGTAATTTACAGTGGCCTAGTTGCTAAGCGGCTTGATAGCATGATTTCGTAATTATGTAGAAATATCACTTTGATGCTATAACTGTCCCATGCTTCAAAATTTATATGTAACTATGTAATGATTCTGTGCATTGAGATTAACCAATAGTTAACGGATATACTTAATACACCTAGTATCGTAAGGACCATAGTGGTCACGTAGGCAACATGCCGATGTGGAAACTAGAATTTTATTATTAATGCTTCATTTATGTAAGTAGTTAATATGTATTTAAAACTTCTCCGCCACATAGGCCCCGGAACCGCCTGAGCCATGGCACGGGATCCGGGACGCCTCGGAGCACGGCCCAGTCTGTCCTCAGTACAACGAGCGCATGGACCACATCGACCCTGGCAGTGAGGATTGCCTCCACCTCAACGTGTACACGCCATCCATCCGACCCACTCTTCCTCTACCTGTAATGGTCTGGATCCACGGCGGGGCCTTTTACACGGGGTCCGGTAATTCCGACTTTTACGGTCCAGAATTCTTCATTTCCTACGGAGTTGTTCTCGTCACTTTTAACTACCGATTAGAAGTTCTAGGGTTCCTTTGTCTGGATTGCGATGAGGTCCCAGGCAATGCAGGACTAAAAGACCAAGTTGCGGCGCTAAAATGGGTAAAAAACAATATAGCCAACTTCGGCGGTGATTCTAACAACATAACTATTTTCGGCTGCAGTGCTGGTTCAGCAGCCACATCTTATAATTTAGTATCCGATATGAGCAAGGGATTATTTAATAAAGCTATCTGTCAAAGCGGTGTATGTCTTATCGAATGGAGCTATAACATTCACGCGCGCCAGAGGGCGTTCCAACTTGGGAAACAACTAGGCAAAGATACCGTGGATCCGACTGAATTGTTGGAGTTTCTAAGAAATGTCCCGACGTTATCCTTAATTAACATAAAGCTATCGGACACAAAACTTACAGACTTAGCAGACTCCATTTTATTTGGTCCTGTCATAGAGAAATCGCAGTTGAAAGTTGAGAAATTTATTTCAGAAGACCCGACAAATTTAGTTAGAAAAGGACAAATTGCTAATGTGCCTGTTATAATAGGATACACGTCAGGTGAAGGAATTGAAATAGCAAGAAATCTGATAAATCTAATGAATTTTTTAAACACCCCTGGCGCTGTAGTGCCAAGAAAATTGAAATTAAATTTTCCTAAAGAAAAAATAGAAGATATCGATACCTCTGGGCTCAATTGTCGTAAAGGACAAAACGTAAGTTTTCAGGAGGAGGAAAAAACAAAAAAATATATTTAAATTTGAATGTAGTTTTTTTGTTTCTGGAGCTATATTAATGAAACCTAGAAATAAAATACTTAAAATGTTATCTTCTTTTTAAATATATATAAATAAACTATGTAAATGCTATACTTTCTGAAATAGTTTTCCTTTACGACCAAAAAATTACAAAAAAAGTGCCTTTAACCCCCAATTTTTTTGCTTTATGTAAGTATCTTAGGGAATAAATGACATGATAAATATTTTTTAGGTAGTAAAGGACATCTCACTAAGGCGATTAATCGGGGATTAGGAGTAAATTTGTATAAAGTCATTAATAATTATATTTTATTTAATGTATTTTTTTATATGAAGTCATTACGAACTACAAAAGACTCTTACTTAAACAAATAAAACATGAAAATTAAGTTAAAATCTTTATGAGATAAAGAAATTAAAAAAATAATCTTAAGCCTTTTATCCCAGAGGGGGTAGGCAGGGCATTTCTGGAAATACCCACTTTCCACGAGAATATTCGACCTCTACACGTGATAGGTGGTGAACCCATCGCCGGACTGGATCTGTTACACATGCCCCAGAATAAATTCTGGGAGCTGCGGGTTTCCTCACGATGTTTTCCTTCACCGTCGAGCTAGTGATGAATATGTACGTAAATTTTGAAAAACTCATTGGTACATGCCAGGATTTGAACCCAAGCTTCACTGATTATCATCAGGCTCTTTAACCGTAAGGCTATCACAGCTGCTGCTGCTATTAGATAAACAGATCTGTGTATTCAGCTATTGGTAGTCTACCTCATTTATAGTATTTACATATTTTACTGCTTGCACCTCACTGTTAGGCTTACTTTTCTTTCTTTTGAACTGTCCCTTCCCTTTTCCTGTATCCTTTTCTTTCCTTGATGTTTTTTCAAACAGTACTATATCATCATATGTCTTTGCGTCTTCTTCCATAGAATATTGAATAAACACTTGGTCGATATTTATTGTTGTGTATCTGTTGCCTCATAATATGTCAGATACAGTTGTAGCATCTACCTGATTGTCGAAATTTTCAGATTTATTTACTTTAGCACTAGAACATGTAGCCCTTGTATAGATTTAGCATTTGAACTTTTTTCAAGAATAGCAGCGTTATATGAAGTTGCCATAGGGAATAATACTGTAGGTCGCTGGAGGGATGAAATAGGTGTAGTAGCATCCAAAATTTGATCGCCAGTCTCAAAACGGGTGTCATTAATGTCAGGAACTTCAAATGCTGCAGGAGGTAAGTTTGAAGGCAGCTGTGGAGAGCAGCAAGAATTAACTTTGAAGTTTTCAAGTTGCGAGCACACAATCAGCCTAAGGTCAGTAGATGAAGCCTCCGTAGGCGTTGAGGCTGCAGGTTGCTTAAGGGATGTAATAGGTGATGTGACATCCAAACCGGGATGATGAGTTTCAAATTGGGTAAGAACGAGTGTGCTAGGAGTTTTGGTTACTTTACAAAATATGTTTGAACGCTGCTGCTGCGGAGATTCACGAAAATTAGCTAGGTTTCCTTAGGGGTTTGTAGATAAATAAACTTTTTGGTGGGTAACAAAACTGTTTTCTAACATGTATTATCAGCGGTTAGAACAAAAATATAATAATATTGTACTTTTATTTTAAGGGGTTCATTTTAGAGTTTTCAATGCATAACAATTACTAGTTTAATACTAAATAACCGTGTGTGAACTGTGTCCCACAATTTATTATTATTGTTATAATAAAACTAACTTCACATTTCACACGATTGTCAAAGACTAGAATGGCATAATAATATATAGAATAATAGAATAGAATTGTAAATTAATTATTTTAAAGGTAGTTTAGGACAATTGATAAAATATAACTTTTACATCCATGGTAGTAAAGGACAATCATATAATTATTTCGATCGTATTTAGGTCGTAAAGGACAACTGTTAAAAAATATGATTTTACAGCCATAGCCTATTGTCAATGATTTGCTTTACTACCATGGTGATTATATTTTGAAGGCATTTTGTTATTTACGTCGTTATTTTTCTAAAAATGTTGCTTAGCGCTCCAAAAAATGTGGGTAGTAAACAACATTTTTTGGCGAATATCGCAAAACGAAATATACAGATCGATAGAGAATTAAAAACTGAGTAAGAATATGTCAAAAGTGCCTTTACGACCAAATGTCCTTTACGACCTTTGAGCCCAGAAGTATCGATATGGATAAAAGAATTCGCAGACATTATTTCAGAGGTGAGGAGATATCTATGCAAAAAGTACAGAAAGTGGTCGATTTACTAACAGATCTGTTATTTTTGTACCACATTCGACGCTTTGCGCTATGTCACGCACGACATTGCACTGCACCCGTGTATTTTTACAAGTTTACTGCGGAATCCGATAGAAATTACTGTAAGAAAAAATATAACATGGGGTCAGCGGAAGGAGTTTGCCATGCTGATGAATTGCATTACCTTTTCAACGTTACTTGCTTCGATTTGCCTTTAACAGAAGAATCTAAAGGAATTATACAAGTATTAGTGCGTTTATGGACTAATTTCGCTAGCAAGGGGTATGTCTTGTTGGATTATTCTCACTATAAGTTCTCCGTCCCGAGAAAGTATAAATTTAGTAATCAACGAACTTCTACTGAGTTACGTTGCGACAGTTATGACTTATGAGTTAACAAAAACAACTTAAAATATTATACAGGTAATACGCAACTACGTAACATGCAATTTTATTAGTCGGATTATAATATTTTAGCGATATAAAGAGCTGACATTCCATCTTTATGATACCTACGGCACGGGACGCGGGATTGAAAAGATTCAACCCGCCATTTTAAGTTAGATTAGATAAGTACTCAAATATAAAAAATATTACGAAAATAGTAGGTAAGTACTTATTTAAAATTTAATCCACATGTTGCAAACCAGTCAATGTTTCTTTACATAATTTATACGTTCTCGTGACGGAGACTTAAATTCTATTAGTAATTCTGCTTTGCTTTCGCGGGAAACGTGCCCAATTTTCATAAAGCATGTAATACTATTTCAGAAACCCCACACCTACAAGTAGCCAGGGACAGTGGAAACCATTTACTGAATCTAAACAATATTGTTGTATCATCGGAAAAAAACTGGAATGTGTTCAAAACGATGCAGCAGAAAACATGAAATTTTGGGACGAGATATACGGAGTAAATGAAACGGAGACAATGAATTAGAAAAGCTGAATAGAATACATAATTAACTAGGTATTTAATATGTCAGCGATAAGTATATTTTAAAAGTGAAGGTTAGATACGCCATAATAAATTTGTCTAATGTAAATTTTATAGGTCACATAATCTGAATGAGGCGTTTTCGGTGACAGCTGTCACTTGAGTATTCAAAGGTGTCAATAGATGGTGCTGATAAGCCTTGGGTTTTTTTTTACCTAATCTATGGTCGCAAGAATTTGTCAAACAAAAAAAAACAATCTGACTTTTTATCAAATTAAGGTTACGTACTCATTGCCTTGTATTTTATTTATTGTTCTGTTTGTACATTGTTTACGAGTGGTTTGTGTTACAACAAAAGATCCGAATCCACGATAAACAAAAACTCAGTCTCCTTCATCTGCGAAAATGCACATGACATGACGGACGGATGTGTCACGTAAAGCGACACATCAGTGTTGCCAATTTCTAATTCCCAATGTTGATCAGCGCCATCTAGTTCAATTTTAAGAAATATTATTGTCATTGGAAATTCCTCATTATATTAATGACGGCGCGAACCTTCGCGGGGCTCAGGGTGGGAATTTAAAAATTAGCCTTATTAGGATGTTGTCACGGTGGGCGCCAATTTAAGACCGCATCGAAATTACATTCCGATCATTCTTATCTGAAAACACAAATGTATTTCGATTTCCATTTTACAATTCGCCTCTGCACATTCCCTAGGAGTGAAGGAGTAAAATATTTATTTCAAAATTATAGCAACAACATATAACAAAGCAATTGAGTACTGAACATAACCTCACAGGACAGTCTAGGTATACTACAGTACATTTTCCATAGTGAATTTGTTTTTTTTTTGACAGATGATGACTGGCATTGACTAGGCAGTCAACTACTCTGTTGTGATGTTATAAACAAAGAGGTTGGAAGAAAATAATTCTCTTTCCTAGGAGAGAAACTTTTTCTTTAAACGTCTTTGGTTATAAAATTATAATTTTAATGTGTCTGGAATACCATTGGTTGAGGTATTAAACGTGTATCTAGTAATAACTTAGGATATAGTGAGAACAACAGTAATTTAGAAATGAATTCTTATATTTATCAAATCATTATTTACCTTACATATTACTTTGAATTTAAACACTGCAAAACCACTTCCATGTCCTTGTGAATGATAGTGGACTAAAATGATTACATAGAATCGCAGATAGTTGTTATGAATGTATTTTAATAAATGAGCATCTACCTATGTAATCATTCTAGACGTATCAGAAACTCACGTATTATTGCAGTATCTAATGTTATAGTCCATAAACCCATATTCTGCATCCACCACCTTTGTAATCGTATCAAAATAATCTGGGTTTATAACTTTTGGAAAACATAAAAAGTAAAAAGACTTCATTTTTCACGACTCTAGCGATTTCGCATAGAGATATACTACACCACATTCATAAACTAGTAATGGCAACTTGTAATCCTTTTGTGATCACGTTTATAGTTTGCAATAAAGGTAGTGGACCCCAACATTAATTCCTCAGTCGATGAAACTTTGCAGGATTGTAGTATAGGATGAGACAATACTTGCATAAAAAAATCCAAAAAAAAAACATAACCGAAGTTAGGATTTTATACTTAAAAAAAAAATTTTTTTTGGTTAATAATTTGATATTTTCTGAAAATTATGTAGCGAGACGGTTTTTATCTTGGATTTTCCTATTGTAAGTTCACACCGACTATTAAATGACATTCTAGTTAAAAAAATGTACTGAGCAATTTTCCCGTGCAAGGTGCATGTACGTCTGAGTTTTGTTGTTTCTACCAGGAGATTTTTTTTTGATATTTCGCATATAGCTTTCTTAACACACATGAATATTGCTGGCGAAGAAAATTTTGACTGAGCATTTTTTCCAACAAAGATATCAAATAAATAAGTATTTCCCTAAAAATACCTTACTTCGGTTAGGTTTTTTTTTTGGATTTTTTTATGCAAGTATTGTCTCATACTATACTACAATCCTGCAAAGTTTCATCGACTGAGGAATTAATGTTGGGGTCTTCATACAAAAATCCGCTTCATTGCCTAGACTATTACATAACTACCTGGAATTAAAAAGTATTATCATACAATATTTATAATACTTATTATTTCCATTGCAATTCTTTGATCGACTGGCTCAAATGGACTTCAACCTATGGCTGTAAAAAGTGATAAGTATATTAAGTAAAATCATAACTACACGATGCTATTTAAATAAAAATGTGAAACATTAATAATTCTTATTTTTAATAATAAAATTAATAAATAATGTACCTACCATAAATTTTAAGGTACATATCAGTGTAAAAAATTTTGTCCCATGCCAGTTTTTACGTGAAATATTACGATGCGCCAGTAGTAATCAAGAGCCAGTCCAAACAGGGATGCTTAAAAACAATGGCTCGAAACAACCATCGGTAGGAAGTCACCGTAACATAATGAGGTACACACCTACCTGGGGGTCGATTTTTGAATCTCACCAAGTGACTAATTCTCACCGATGTGAGTGATTTCCGAAAGTTCGTATTTTTGAAACTCATCGGTGACTTACATTTGTCATACCTATGATATCGATTTACGAGTGCCCCTACCCACTCGTAATTGAAATCACCATGTGATTGTTTTTGACAGTTAACGTATGTGACATCTGCCAAAAGTGCCAAAGTATGTTTTTCGGAAGAATTAGCAGATTGTGATATTTCGTGATTGCGACGATTTATTGAAAATATAAAAAACCTCTCAATTAAATAAAACAATATCCAAGTTATTAGTAAATACAATTATTAAGTTAAATATACTTGTCAAAACATATGCCACTAACAAATGTACATACCTTTTCTTATAAATTGTAAAATCTGTGTTATGTTCTCTTTATTCGTCCTTTTCTAGTGAAATATGTGAATTTTTCAATTCAAAACTTGAATTTTCGTTTACATGACACTGACAGATACGTTACGTTTTACGATTGACCAATTTGATGAATCTTTTTTGTTATAGTATGAGAAAATAAAAACCGATATCAAGGGCAACACTATTACATCTGCGTAAAAAGGAACGTAACGGGAAGATAGTCTCTGACTGACATTGTAAAATTTCTGCATGTTGGTAAACATCGTGTGACTTTCAAAAATACGGCTTTTGGAAAATGGTGACATAAAAGTCATCGGTGATAATTTTAGTCACCGGTGATTTTGATATCACCAGTAAGATTCAAAAATCGCACTCCTGGCGTGGCGTATGGTCTAGTCACGCGGACTTTTGTCAGATGCCACGTCACGTAGGTATGGATTTGGGATTAAGGTGTCTCCCCCTACACCGTATGACCGTGCTATGAACGTATCAAGATCGGAAAGCATCATGATACGCACTACTATGTCCACTAGAGCGGACAAAATATTCTCGCCGACAATTATTGTCGCTCCGTGCACGGCACGCGACGGTACTGGTCGATGATGGGACGGTCTAGTCGGCGTAGTCTACTTTTCAAAGTATTTATTGACACGTTCCTATTTCGGTCATAGTATGATACGGTGTAGTGGGCAGACACTTAAGGGTACACACCTACCTGACGCGGCGTTTGGTCTAGTCACGCCGACTTTTCAGATGCCACGTCACGAAGGTGTGGATGGGGGATTAATAGCCAGTAGCCGTCTAGTTAGGCCCTTCGTACATTTCTCGACGCAAATCTCCGATACTGATCGATACTTGCGTCACGAGTATCTTGTAGCGCACGGTCCGTACACACGACATTGAGTCGCCGACGGGAGTACTAGAGGCATAGCCGCTACATGGCTAAAATACACAAACTAACAATAAATTGCTCTGCCATCTTGAAATTCTCTGCAACTTAGGTAGCGAGATGGCAGGTTGTGGTCGACGAATAACCAAAATGTTGGCGACGCGTGCAAGTGTACGAACCTCTATGAAATTTTATTGCGTTTGTCGCTTGGAGACTAAAATCTTCGAGTATCGGATATTTGCAAAGCCTTGTGTACGAAGACACCTAGGTACACACCTACCTGACGTGGCGCATGGTGAAGTCAGATGCCACGTCACGTAGGTGTGGATCGGATTACGCCGAATTTATATTACGAAGAAACACCCCTGAAAGTACATTCGTGACATTAAGTGTCGTGGAATCAACAGTATCGTTAAGATCATGGCTCATAATGTTGTCATACAGATGCTTTCGCGACACTAGTTTCACGTCACGTTTAAACAGTGAAAGTGGCATTTCATTAGTTTGATAAAAAAATTGCGCAATTCACGAGACGACACACGAAATTGTCGATGAAATTAATTTCGTGACACAACTGAACATCCGTTTTAGCTTGACTTCCCTGAACATAGGCTTCGCCTGCGCAAACCCCTTCGTACCGCCAAATGGTCGCTAAAATTTTTATTGCGCAACTTCAGAGCTGCCAAGTTAACTGACTGCACATTCATGTTGTGTTTCGTAATGTAAATTCGGCTTAGAGTTGCCAGTAGCATGTTATGGTGTAGTTGCAGGAGCGCCGCTATTGGGTCAGTAGCGGCCGGAGCGCGAGTTCCGAGGCGGGTCTCGGCGGCGCTCGCGGGAGCGCGACTTACGACGCCGCGGCTCCCTCGACCGACTGCGGGAACGACGCCCGCCTTTGCGACGCGAGTACAAGTACCTGCGGGACACATTTATGGATCATTGCTACTTTTAAAACAAAGAGATTTAAATATAATAGGGCATAGAGGGGGCATTGGGAATATTTTCATACAAAACTTTGAAGCCTAAGCGTCATGTCCTTGTCATGTCAGTTAGTATGAGCGCGAGCTGTGATTCGGTCGAAATTGTACTAGACATATTCCACTTGGAATAACTTTTGACTTAAAATTTTCCTCGCTTTGTCCCCCCTCTATATCCCCTATTATATTTAAATCTCTTTGTTTTAAACCATTCTCATTTCATGAAATTACCAAGTCATTTTCGTTACGATGAAATTTCACACATCATAATAATAAATAAATTGTGGGACACACATTAGTGATGGGAATGAATGCTACTTTTAAATCATTCTCATTTTATGAAATTACTAAGTAATTCATATGATTTGAAATGTGGAATTTTGCAGGCAATGAATTTTCGTTACGGTGAAATTTCAGACATCATAATAATAAATAAATTTTGGGATACAATTTACACACGGTTATTCAGTCCCAAACTAGGCAGAGGTTGTAATATGGGTAATATTAAAGACCCAGACACGAAGCCAACCAACATGTTCATGATCAAACGCGACCTCCGACGCAGAAGGCAGGGTCACTACCAACTGAGCCAACAGGCCCATCATGACATGACATGCTACTATACAAAACATGAAATTAATTAATGTTTTTTTTTATATTGAAGCAGACTAGGTGAAGGAGTAGCAGGTTTAATGAATGTAAAACAATTTCATATGCTACGCATTGAATCACCCACCTCTAGACCACATCCCCCTTTAATGTAAAAAAAAAGTTTAAGAAAAGTATTTATTCAGAAAAAGATTTCGTCTACATTAATAAAAACAAAGATTTCGTCATAAAACAACGCTTTGATTGTCTCCAGTATAAAATCTAACAGTTCAATGTAAAAACAATTTTAAAGTGATGGGTTTCAAAATCATATGTTTGTGGTGTTACTAAATTTATTATTAAATCTTAGGTGGCTTGAAAAAAAAATTGGAAGTAACTAGCGACCCGCCCTCGATTCGCTTCTGTTTATATACAAAAACCTTCCTCGTGAATCACTTTATCGATTAAAAAAAAACTGCATCAAACTCCGTTGCGTAGTTTTTAAGATCTAAGCATACGTAGAGACAGACAGACGTAAAGCGACTTTGTTTTGTACTATGTAGTGATAGTGACATACATAGGTGTAATAAATTATAGTAGTTTGTTATAGGTAGGAGCTGATAGATAGATAGTTTTTTTGTAATATTCGAATTTATAATATGAATGAATGGGCGAGTCGGTAGAGGACGACCTAGGCGTACCTACATCGACCAGATCGGCGATGTGTTGAAGAAAAGCCAGATAAAGAGTACCCGAAACCGACGAGCATGCATGAGTCGTTTGATGGATGTGGAGGAAGCGCGTGAGATCTGCCAGGTTCGTAGCAAGTGGCGGTCTGTTGTCTCTGCCTACCCCAATGGGAAATAGGCGTGAGATTATGTATGTATGTATGTATGAATTTATAATATGCAACCTGTTCCACAAAAAGCGGGCGAGATATACCTATGTGATGCGCCATTGCGAAAGATATTCTATTCTCGCGCGAAATCTTGTTTAAAACTTAACCCAACAAAAAAAAAATTAAACCAATCTCGCTATACCATGCGTATGTATTACTGTGTCGTGCGGAGTCGCAATGAATTTTTTTTTCATTTCACTTTTATGTAGGGATGAAGTCCAGTCCGATTGTAAAAAGGGGAAGGTGAAATGAGCTTGTGCTGCACTTGGGCATCCTAATAAGCCCCTTCCATAATTTGTTAGCAAAAATTCACTTTTTATCTCTCCGGGCGAAAAGCGTCAACTTTCGGCCCGTTGCGCTAAGCGAAGTTGCCGTTTTCCGCCTCCGTTGAGCAGAAAAAAAGTATACACAATAAGAAAGCCTCAGATCAGAAGCTTCGCCTCGGTCGACAATAACATGTGATCTGAGACATTTCTTATTTTACTTCCCTTGGTACGTAATATACTAAAGGTAAAATGCATCAGATCTCTGTGATGATGGTTCATCTCACCTCCGCAACTCCCTCGAGATAGGCTTGAGGTGCATGAAGTTGCAGAAGCCACTGCGAGTGCACTCGCCCATCTCGTACTGGCGGCAGCATGCCTCGCGGAAGTCCGTCACGGGCGACAGCTCAGCGTACACAGGACGACCTCCAAACCAACGGTTGTTCAAATCGTTTACAGCTTTCTCTGCATCCTCTTCGCGACGGAACTGGAAGGCAGACGAGTTTGGTAACAATAGACAGTCTTACTATGTTCAATACAAAAATGTCTACGTCAGGCCTCCGGCCAAGTTTGCTTTTTTTTTATTAATTTTAGGTCTGCCTCATAATGTCTGACATTCTAAATAAATCTCTATGTTGCGATACTTCGTTTAGAAGGACTACTCTAATATATTTTATAACAGTTTTAAATTGATCCACACTTCTCGTCCGTCAATCGGTTCATACACGCTAGTTGGTTAATCTTTAACTGGCTTTAAAAAAACTTACTTTGATATAAACATTCCCCACTAAATGATCCCCAAGATTGTCACAGACATTCATTTCTTCTATCTCCCCGTATTTGTCTTCGCACTCGACGAAAACATCCTCGAAGAAATTATCGTAATGCTCCTGCATCTCTTCATCTGAGACATTGGCGACCACCACTGGAAAATAAAAGTATAAAGACACTGTAGTCACAAACAAAAACTGAAGTCAGTAAAGATATCTAACAATAAAGGTCTGGATTGGCTGAAACATCAGAGGGTAGTACAACTACTACCTAGTCAAATCAGTTACTTTTAAACTTTTACAAAACATACATTTAGTTTGTAAAATTTACTAAATTCTTTATACATATCAGAACTTCCGGTAGTTCTGATTTTTGTCGACTTGTTTATATGATGTTGGCCCAATGAATAATCCAAGTTTGTTACCTCGAGCGTCAAATGCAACTTTGTCAAAA
Organism: Ethmia dodecea; assembly: GCA_963855545.1. Classification (NCBI taxonomy): domain Eukaryota; kingdom Metazoa; phylum Arthropoda; class Insecta; order Lepidoptera; family Depressariidae; genus Ethmia; species Ethmia dodecea. Next base: position 15,188,055 of record OY979443.1, on the reverse strand, counting down.
ATCAATTTTCACGTTTTTCAAATGTTGGCGATTACAACCCTAAAGCACATGAGTAAAGAAACGGAACAGAGACAAAGCTTCATACAACCGCGCTGTCGTAGGTACACTACTACAAGCATGCAATGCTTGTGTGCGTTTCTACTAGCGCTGCGTCACATACGCGCCGCAACTGGATAAAACCGGCTCGGTCAGTAGAAATGCCGAGGGCCGCGCAATGGTTGCCGTATTTGTTTCGCGCTCCTGCTTAGTGAGAAATGGTTATTTTAAATTGTTTATGGTAGAATAAAGTATTAAACTAAAAAGTCAAGAAAGTGTAAATAATTAGATTCGGAGGTGTAAAATGGTTACCTACTGTACAGTTTGCATGAATGTCTCGAAAATCACATATGTGACGAAATAAAATTGTTTGTTAATAGACCTGAACAACCTATAAATATGGGCAAAGATTCTTTAATTACTCATTACAAAGAACTCGACGTAAACATTGTAAATATTGGTACCTAATGATATTCTGAATCGAGTGTAAGATTGTAAAAATATTATGCCATGTGGAAGCGTCCTTAATGATTATTTGAAAAAACTTTATATCCATTAGATTTAGAATTCATCATTAGATTAAAAGATTTAATAATTTATTAAAAATAAAAAGTTATAAAAAAATATTTAGAGTAGGTAATTTGTAAATAATCTAATGTACAAATAAAAGTCTAATAAACGTTTTGTTTATTTTATTCTCCTTTGCCAACCCTACTAAAATAGGTAAGAATTTTGCACGCTCCTTAGAAGCTTTGTCTCTGTTCCGTTTCTTTACTCATGTGCCTAAAGGACTAGTTTTTGATAGTACCTCACGACGATTTTAGAATAAATTTGCTACATTATGAGACAAGAAGTGTCTCTGTAGACCTGCAATTTATAATATTATAAAGCTTTTCAAAATTCATAATTTTTTTGAACTTCCCAATATTTTGCCATATTTTAGAGAACTACCAGATTTGACGCTAAGTATCCCGTACTTTCAGGCGACAAGGTTTGGACTATACGTATGACTTTTTTTTTATTGCTCTATTTTTTAGATTGTCGATTGTTGAAATGAAATACATATTAGAGGTATTGTGAGGTAAAGCTTTTTAATGAATAAGTTCTCGCAATTTAATTTCGATACAGTCAAGTACCCCATTACTTCCTTATGACGGACGTTCAGACAGTACAGTCACATGCGACGCGATATTGCTCAGAGATGATTTTGGCGACTTATTGCTAGTGCAATTTTATTTGTAGTTAATTTTAGGAAATACATTTTTTTTTCTCGGCCTTCGGACATTCAGCAGCTTTTGTGTTAGTTTAGGATCACGTAGAGGAGAGCTCCATTGAGCGCCACTCAGTAGGTGTCAGTATGTTGTGAAGAGAGGTTTGTGTCTTTTGAGTATTTTTATTAATAAATTTTACAGGTAATTTTAAAACTAATTTATTATATTCTATGGTTTCTGGTGATATGATGATTTAAAGTTAGTATTTTCCACCTTTTAGGAGGAGGGTATCAATAAAGTTTCTTCTAGGTATCAAAACTTTTCTAGGAACGCTCATTCACAGGAACCGATTGATTTCACTGAACAAAGTGAAAATTAACTTTGACAAGAAGTACATTAAAAGCACTATCAATTATGAACCTTAACTTAGCTAAGTTTCAGAATTAATCACTTTTCCAATTAGTGGAATGCTAATGTTTTAAGTCCTGAATAAGTAAAAAATTAGAATACTACTTACAGTGACTTCCATCAGCTGACTTGGCTGAGTTTTGAGGGTTCACATAGAGGTTTTGTAGTAACACCGTTTGTGAGAAGGTAGGCTTGTTATGAATACGTGAGCATCGATCCCCGTGACGGCATGCTCCTATCTTGAAGTAAAACGAGCAGTTTACTCTGAAAATGAAAAAAAAAACATATCAAATTTAGATATTTTGATACAGTAATTATATTGCTATCGTATTCATTCACAGAGTAACCTAAAAAATATTTCCGTAAAAATCTCTAAATATAATTGTAGCATACGTGCGCATTGAGTTGACGCCTCTGCAGATTAAGCACCTAAACACCGTGGCAGATTAATACAAATAGTAATTTTACGCAGCGCGCATTGATTGGCCGCAATTTTTCCATTACAATTCCATTCAATTGTTCATAGCTGGGCTTGCTGGTCTCTCCAGACCTCTGCCAACTTCTTCAAACCGTGAGCATAGCTTTTTATATTTTACTATACAAATTTTTAAGCATTATCTCCATAAACAATTACTGGGGCATTAATAAAATAATAAGATAAACATATTTCTTTTTGAGAACATTGTCTTTTTGTCCATCCGTTACAGGGCTGTATCTTTTGAACCGTAATTACCGAACAGATTAGTCACTATAATAACAAATTATATAAAAAAAATGTAAGGGGTCCCCCCCCCACACAATAAACATGTTTTTTTTATGTATACAGAGATAAGGGGATCTTTTCATGTGCAAGTCTTAAGGGAGATCAACTGGCAATAAGAACACCTACAGAAGAAGCCCTACATTTACAGGTCCTTTATAAATTACAAAATTGTTGCAGCTAGTGAAATTTAAACTCCCGTAGGGAATCGCAACATTTTGTAAAAGGTGATGAGCAGTTTTTAGTACATTTTTTAAAATCTCTCTCTTTTTATTTTTGTTAAAAAGTGTGAGTTACTTTTTATAGTTTTTTTCATTGGGAATTGAGCCAATTTGAATGCAAAAACATGATCTACATTTTTATGCCACAAAAGTTTGGGTCAATACAATAATAATGACCTCTTCAAGAAACATAAGTTTTTTAAATTATAAGGAAATCTAAAATTGGAAAACACATTTCTTGGGCAAATTAGTATTTATTAAACAAATACTATGAATGCATGTTTTTTGATGCAATAATAATAACAATAAGAAGTTATTTGTAAGTATTTTTGTAGTAAGTAATCTCTGGAACTACATATTCAATTCTGATTTATTTCATCAGTGAAAGAAAGCTGCACTGTTCATTCTCATGTATGTATGTATAGGCTATGTTCTATTCTAACTGCTAGATTCAAATAAATGTACTCCTCTATTTTACTTAAAAACTAGTGTAGTGATATACACACATCACTCAAAGAGCTGCTAGTGTATTATATAAATAATAATAATGGCTCAGAGCAGCCTTGGGAAGCTGTTGATGTGTGACACCACAGACCATGCAGCTTTGGATTCCTATGTGAGCAAAATATGTGACAAAAATGTTAGTTTCTTTTGATTGCATTGAAACTTTGTGTAGCTCTTGGGGATTGCACCTGAGTAATTGATATTACTTTCAACTCAAGAAAGAGTCTTAACAGATGCATGAGGTAACCCTATAGGGGTCCTTTATTCCTTCTGAGCTATGAAAGGTTTTAAGAATTCTACACTCATCACTACATAGTATAAAACTAAGTCGCTTTCTCTGTCCCTATGTATGCCTAAATCTTTAAAAGTACGCAACAGATTTTGATGCAGTTTTTTTAATAGATAGAGTGATTCAAGAGGAAGGTTTTAGTGTTAGCATTGCACACGTGCCAAGCCGGGGTGGGTCGCTAGTATTATAATAAAGAGGAAAGATTTGTGTTTTTGTAACAAACTCAAAAACTACTAGACTGATTTCAAAAATTCTTTCACCAATGGAAATCTACATTATCACTGAGTAACATAAGCTATTATTCCCGTATTCCAAGTGGAAAAGAGTGGTTTTTCATTCGCATGCAGTCGATTTCTATTAACTCTTTAACGGGCATAGGCAGTTTAGTTTTCATTGGGTTTGAATCTTATTTCAATTACATAGAGTTCAATATTTGGTGGTAACTATTTGCCCATTTGTTAATAAAAATAATTGTACCATAATTTATGCACAAACAATTATAATACTAAAAACACATTGGGGGGGAAAATGACAAAAAAATATTGTGACTGACTTCCTGCATGTTTTAAATTTTAAACAGCTATCTTCCAACATATGCCTCCTCCAAGTCTTTCAATCTTAGTCTATTTAAAAAAAATACAACAACACAGACTATTTCCAATAGGCACCATAACAATAAAAAATCTATTGCGCTTTATTTTATTCTCTTGAGAGGTTAACCTAGTCCAAATTTATGATATAGATAGACAGCTGAGGCAATGGTTATACTGACATCACATAGCAGTCATACATAAAAGAAATGTATAGGATGATTTCAAGCTTGGTCTGCTTTGTTCAGAACTTAGCAGCCAAATATTTAATTTGTAGCAGTCTTTAAAATAACTAACAAACATGATGAAGTAAACATAAATCACTGCTGTTCCTAAATGGCTAAGAGATTCAGTATTTTAGGTTATAGAGCACTTGACTGATTTACTAGATACATTTATGAGTTGATTAGGTACATTTTTTTAAATGTTGCAAAAATGTCACAAACCTAAAAAAAGTCTGAAATGCCTGTTGGTTGCCTAGCTGATATAGAATGTGAATTACCGTATACAAGGTTAGCAGGAAGGGATATCTGGGAAAAAGATGAAATACCGACGCTTCATCATAACATAATACCGGCGTCATTATGTATGTACAAGGTGCTTCGAAAGCATCGTCAGCACCTCAAGGGCTGTGCTTGAATATCAAAAAATAAAAACAGAATACTCACTTGTCCTTTTCAGTACCAAATATAGCAGCTAAATACTCTGCCATTATGAAAAATTAACGGAACAGCTATTCACAATTTGTAATGCAGCTTGTATAGGTTGTTTTCTCTTAGGTGGCAGGTGTTCTTGGCAACGTCACTCTCTATATTATATTTTAAACAATGCGTCCATCATCCGAAATCTAAAAAGTTGTCCGCTTCTCCTTTTCTGATAAAATACCACGTTCGTGTGGACAGCCATTCATCACATGCAGTCTGCCTAGAACAAACGAAACAACGCTCTAGGGTTGTCAAACGCAATCCGCGCAAAACGCCATCTTTGTTATTTTTTTTTTATAGTTTTAGTCTAAATTCAGTCGACTGAATCATTCAGATTTCAGTTACTTAATTCAGGAAGGTGTAATCGCTTCACTTATGTATGATCCTAAATTCAGCAAAGTCACTGATCAATGAGTTCCATTGAGCCATTCCTTCCACTATGAGCAGTATGTGCCATTTAGAAGGAAATCCACTAAGACAATCCATTGATTAGTGGATTGGCGGCATCGTGTAAATGGAGACAGTCCACTGCAATCAATGGATTGTCTTCAAGGTTTTTTGTACATACCTATGCAGTTTGGACTGGCTTAGTGGATTGTCTTAGTGGAATGGCTCATGGAATGGCCTAGTGTAAATTGCCCATTACTCCTACCTGTGCTCCTACCGCTTGGAAGTGAGTATGTAGGTGAACTTATTGCACTTTCTGCATAGATTTTGTAATGAGCGATAATGGCTAAATAAGCTAAAATTGAAAATGCCAAAAAAAGGGTAAGCAAACAATTGTGAATTGATTTAAGAACTGATAAAAAGTTTAGTGTGGTCTTGGTGTGGTCAGAAGCTTTTAGTTTCCTAACTGACCTCAAAATTCAATAAACTTAACTCAGGAAGACCTTAAAATAAATTTATATTCACGATAAAAAACTATAAAATATTAGGCTGTATAAGCTTAGAAAGCTTTGCCTTCTTTAGCTAAGGATATACAAAAGCCTGACTTGCTCTTTAGTATTCCTGCATAGTCTGTGGATTTCCATTACGTGATGACTGATGGTTTTTTTTTTTTTTAGCACGGCGGACTGATGGGTTCTCTGTCGATGTTCTATCTTGATTGACTTAGGGATGTGATATTAATCGAAAAAACTCGATTTTTCTCTTTTTGATAAACTTTTTATTAACCTACTTAAGAAATCGATTATACGAAAAAAAAACAACAAATATGAAAAAATATATTTTTAACATTCTTTATCCGTATATATAAAACATAAACTTTGTAAGTGAACTTACTTCAAATTTCTATATTTGTCACACAGATGGTGCTGTTTTTAAAAATCGTTTGAAATGTGTGAAAATATAATTCAATAATGAGGCAATTTTTAATAAAGAAAAACTAGTTCATTCTCTAAAGATAGATGGCGATGTCATCGAATGATATTTTGTTTTGTTTTCGTGAATGCAAGGGTCATGTTAATATACAGCTATTGATGTCGACAGACATATTGTTTATTAGTGATGTTTAAATTTGGGTTGAGGTTGGTGTGTTTTCTTCTGATTTACACTAGGTTTATAGTAGTTAGAACAAACACAGGAATATTTACTCAGATACCATGCGAATTTGCGTTGAACATCTATCCTGGTAGCTCTAATCCACTGTTGTCTTAAGGGCTCATGAGTTGGATATGTATGAACGCCTCAATTTCTACAGTTACCAATGGAACATGTACTCATGAAAATACAACATAATATATATCGTTTGTAGCAATAAAAAAATCTCAGTGTTAATATTTATTTATCAACATGTCAACTTCTCGTTTTTTAATGTGTGGCAAGGCTATTACTGTACTGGATAAATTTTCAAACGTACTTTTTTAGGCGTCCTATGCCCGTTATTAATAATTATCATTCAAAACAGACTAAACACATGTTTTTTTGAAAATTAGCTTAACCATTTCTATAAACCAATTAGAGTTAATATTAAAAACTTAAAAGAAATTCCACGTTGAATAATCCGACTTGTAGGCAGGCTTGTCCCACTTCAAATTGCGCTCAGAAAAAGACTCATTATGACATGAAATTACTCCATTTTATTTAGGTACCTACTCCATTTCATATTCAAAATCACAAAAACTTTACTAACTATTAAATAAAAAAAACAGAGAAGCAAATATGTTTTTTCGCTTAAAACCACTCTTTTGATGCTCTCATTTGACTGCTTGTTTCATATTAGTCAAGCGATTTTAGCCAAAGCCAAATTTTTGTATCGTATCACCCAAGCGTTTGTCGGACCTCAACTTGTGTGGGAGAGGATGGCGTATACGCAAGTTTTTACATGTTGCCGAGGTATTTTTTTCCTAAAATCTGTTTTGATCACCGTGAGCTGTCAGTTCGTGGCATGTTTTAGATAATGAATCAATTGTGGATTATTACTTCGATATGACGACCTGCCAATATCTTCCAAATTAATTAGGTAGTTGGTTAATTATCATGAAAAAAAACCTTTGGTCGTTGATAATAATTGCACACTCATTTATTTTCCTTTGACAAGTAAAAACATATAATAGTATAAAAACATAGATAAGTATAAAAAGATTGCTTTAGCTGCTGGTCGCTAACATGCTCCCCCCCGGTGTGAACACCAGTAGATTTAGGGAGCGACCAGCAGCGCAACTTTCCGCACATGGCGACGCAAGACACCCCCCTTCGTGGCTACATCAACTACCCTAACCACGCCGTCCTTTCCCGGAAATGTCACGACAATCCGCCCTCTAGGCCAGCATTTTCTGGGTAGAGTCCCATCGGCGATGCAAACTAAGTCGCCAATCTTCAGTACCTGAGCTTCGGAAGACGGTTGGCGAGGCACTAGGGTTGGCAGGTATTCATACACAAATCGCTGCCAAAAATGATCAGCTAACCGCTGGGACTTCCTCCACTGGGCCCGACTTGACAGGTCGCTGTCATCAAAATGCTTTACTTTAGTTATCTTAGTGAGACCTCCAACACAGTTAATCAGTAAGGGAACCGTTGAATCCTCATCAGCAAGTAAATCAGCCACAGACTTGTCCACCAAAGTAGCAGAGCTGCCGTCATCTAAGAGTGCATATGTGTTTACGCTACCTTTCTTACCCGTCAACGTGACTGGAATTACTTTTAGTAGAGGCTTCGTAAGGTCAGCTGGCGCGGCGCTATGCGCTACGGTGGCCGATTGAAAGCCGACTGGCTCGATACTCTGCGAAACAGAGGGCGAGGCATCTGACGGGGGCCTGTGCAGGAGCGTATGATGCCGCCTATCGGAAGGACAGTCTTCCGCCTCACACCTTTTCTTGCAATTTTTGTACTGATGAGAGCCTCTCTTCAAACATCTACGACACACTTTATTATCCAATACCCACTGCCAACGATCATCTAAGGCGAGAGACTGAAAATCTTTACAATCGCTGACCTCGTGTGCGGGTGATGCACAATACTTACATGCGTTCGAACTTTTTTGTGTAGGAATTGGAGTTGACGAGACTGCATAGGGAAAAATTTTGTCTTTGGAAGGTTTGACGGGTTGAGTTTGACTTTTGCCCGGTGTCGGCTGACTTTTGACGGGTGTCAACTCTGGCACAATGACACCAAATCTATTTTGTAAATTTGCCTCATTTTCGAGAAAATCTGCCAAAATTTCTAGTTTGAATTTACCAAAATTGACTCTCGTCGATGCAAAGTCCGCCCACCTAGACCTAAGCAGTGCGGTCAACTTGCCAATAATAGAGTTAGCTAGCTCAGGAGAGGCGAGATACTCTGGCTGGTTCAACAGACGGACGACTTCTACGCAGTTTCGAATTCGGCTAGCGAAGACGTTCAACTCACGCGAAGAATCACAGGCACCTAGTTTCGGGAGAGCTCTTACCAGGGAGAGTTGGTGAAGCACGATGACTTCTGGCTGAGCGAACCTGGTCTCCAAAGCCTGCATAATCTGCTCCGGGTCATCCGCAGCTACCAATCTAATGGAGACAGCCTCCTTAGCGGCCCCGTGCAACGCTGCGCTGAGCCTAGCTATATTGTCGCTAGATGAGAAGTGCATCTTGGATTGGTCGTAGGACTTCTTAAAGAGAAGCCAATCCGCGGTGCGACCGTCGAACTTAGTAACATCACATACCTTTGTAGCCTTCTTGCTTCCCAAATTGGTTATAGCCTCGGCCAACTGAGTAAACTGTGTACCTATCTCTTTTTGAGTTTTATTTTTGTAGTAATAACAATCATCACAATTTGGAGGTTTGCCTAAATCTTGGGTGTGTGATGTGTGTGGCTCAGCTGGAGGACGAGGAGGAGGACGAAGAGGACTCGTAGGTAGGTAAGCGGCTGTGACGGGTACCGCCGGCGGAGCTTTCCGCGGTACTACACTAGAAGCAAATGGAAAAACTTTAGTGTTAGGATTACGGCGCGCCGTCATATGGTACGAGTGATTGTCTAGCCAGTCTTCTACGCGCCGAGATTGGGAGGTGTGCGAGCCGTGTGATGAGCCAGCTTCAATTGCGGCCAGCTGCGCTTGCAGCTCCATCTCGGCAACGGCGCGTTCTCGTTCTGCCTGGGCTACTGAGAGGCGGCGCGCGTTCTCTAAATCTAATCGATCTCGCTCAGCCTGGGCTTCTGCGAGTCGGCGAGCGTGTTCCGCTTTGGCAGCAAGAATTTGTGCCTTTCGAGTCTCACTGGACCGGGCGGAACGTGCACTTTGAGGAGCGGTACTATTTGAGACCATACTTAAACTGTGAGCGGGTGCGGCTGCAGACATCTCCTCCGGTATGATGCAGGGCGGGACCAGCGCGGGGGCGCCGAGAGTGGAGGTACCGCCCTCCTGAGGAGTATCTTTGGGCATATCCTTAGCACTCGCTTCTGTGGCCACAGCCTTACTTTTTAATCTTGTAAGCATGGTAGGTATACGTTTTTCGCAATTTTTTACAAATTTTTACTTCTGACACCAATGATAATAATTGCACACTCATTTATTTTCCTTTGACAAGTAAAAACATATAATAGTATAAAAACATAGATAAGTATAAAAAGATTGCTTTAGCTGCTGGTCGCTAACAGTCGTCTTTTTGGTGGCATCATTGCAGTGACACAGAATGCCCGTATTGTCAATCCTATTACAAATACTATAATAATAAGATATAGTATTTGATTTTCATATATTATTACTGTGTTGTAAGTATTTTACCGTGATAATACGTACGCGTGATAAGTTACGTGGTATGAATGTGGTAACCCTATAAGGCTACATACATTAAAGAAATAAATAATATTAGTAACGTTTTGGGTACCAAAAAAAGTTGAAAAATAAAAAATAAAACATGTGTGTACTCACAAATTTATGACAGCTTCAGTTCATCACCATCTATTGACACCTTTAAATACTCAAGTAACAGCTGTTACCGAAAACGACTCATTTAAAATCTATTATTTTATATTTAAAAAACCGATTATTGAAATCGATAAATTAAAAATAATAATCGATTGTTTTAAAATCGATCATTTTTTCACATCCCTAGATGGACTGGTTGGCTGGCTGTCAATGCTGTCATTCGTTCGCTGTCATTTCGTGCGTGTGTGACGGGTGAACGTGTTTTTTGTGTTGCAGTTTTTTAGTAAAATTAATGTGATAGTGTAATTAACCACTTAAAAAATAGTTTTCCGACCTTCAAGAAAGTCTATTCTTAGTGTTATATCGTTTTTGGATAAATTGTTTCCAACGTCGCCAAGTGAAAGGATGCTGGTAAACTTTTGAATAGACACGTTGAATGAAAAAAAATAGAACACTACCTACCTATTAATTTTCCGATTATATTTGGTAATCTCATGGCAACAACATCATAGTTCAATTCAATTTCTCGACTACACACTTGTGAGGATGTCGTACGAGTCCTCGCTCGACGACTTCTGCGGAAATACGTTTTGGGTGAGTAGGTCTATGACCCTGGAATACATACCTAGTTCTTAAATTACATGTGAACCGTAGGGCTTTTTTATAGTGTTTTATTGATTTAGCACTGTAACACAGCACTGTTTTAAAATTGTAATTACAATATTGAAACTACTCTCATAATTTCTTATTATAAAATTATGTAATTATGTATGTGTTTCTAATTTATTTTCAATATATGTGTTTAGGGGTAATGGCTGGAACTTCACTAATAGGAAGCTACATCATCCCTGACTATTATAGCCTATATTTAATTTTAAATTACCGTGACAGGTGCATATACTTATCTTAGCCAAGTCGAGCAAAAAAAGCGGCACAGCCATACCATCCTTTTCTCGATAATATATACCCATACCTACACACATAAACTTTTAATTTGAAAATTATTTTATCTACCTAGTCTATAATAAATTTATCTATAATAAATTTAGTAAATCTAGTAATATATATATATATTTTTGTCTATAATAGTTTGATTATAAAAGTAAGAATTATGTTTTACTATATGTATTGACATCACCTAAACTGTTTTATTTAATTTCTATTTTATTTACTAGTGTAATATACAGCCCCAGTTAGGCGAATGTATATGCTATAGAGGCTGCAGTGTATACATACATACACTAACGCCTTTTTTCTGACAGGATAGGCAGAGACAATAGATAGCCACCAGTGTATATGTATGTGCAGCATATTATAATATATTAGCGGTTCTGCGGGGTTTCTCCCTCATAGTTCCCCTTTCCGTGGGAATACAGGAATACCGCGTAGTTCCCGTTTCCGTGCGAAAAACGGCAATAAAATATATTTTATCAAAATAAAAGTTTCTTCAATCCGTTCAGTACTTTCTGTGTGAAAGAGGAACAAACATCCATACATCCATACAAACTTTCGAGTTTATAATATTAGTAGGACTAGCTTAGCGGGGGGGGGGGGGGGGGGGTCAGGGGTCTATAAAAATATACTGGTAAAAGGTGGGTATTTCCAGGAATGGATCACTTCTGCTGATCTCATTGGGGATAAAGGTGGGATAATATCCATTTATTTATCTTAATAAAAATAATATAATAATATAATCTCACGCCTATACCCACATTTCACGAGATATATTGGACCCCTAAACGTGATAGGTGGTGAGCCCATTGCCGGACTAGGTGTGTTTACACATCATTTATCTTTATTTATGTACATAATTTGTAAATTTGGGACGTAACTTTATAAGCATCCGAAAGAGATCTGCCAGGTTTGTAACAACTGGTGGTCTATTATCACTGCCTACTCAAAGGGTAAATAGGCATGTTATATATTTTTTTATCATTTTTATTAGCGTATACAAACTAACCATTTCCATTTAAAACTGCTTAGGGTCGCGTCACACCTGCGGAACTTACGGCGCGGAACTTTCGGTGAACAACATACATTACGGTTGACGCGGGAGGCAGATCCATTTATCTTTAAAGTGAAAAGTCAATGTATGTTGTTCACCGAACCTTCGGCGCTGTGCGTTCCGCAGATGTGGCGCGACCCTTATAGTCAATAGACTGATTGCATGTTAGCTGACAAAATAATAAAAAAAGGGTATACAAACAAAAGTACAAACTTATTACTAATTACTTAGACTAGGTAGGTGTAAGTTTAAGTACTACCAACTATGTACAGTCAAGAGCACTTGAAGCTTTACACTTGTCGTGCGAGTATGAACTCTAAGGCGATTGTAATAAGAACGTTACAAAGTGTCAAGCACTCAAGCTCCACATGCCTCTTGACTGTACATAATCCATGGCTTACTAACATTGTATTGTACCATATTTTATATTAATAAAAGCTAAAGTTTTTATTATGTTTGGCCATGACCCGAGACATTTTTATTAATAGGCATAATACCATGTTCATGAGCAAAACCTGTTTTTTATGATGCAACATACCTAATCTGACTTGACTGTGTAGCATCAATAGATCTTTAATACTATGTACACTAACACATAAGTAGTACAGACAGTATATGTATAATAGGATTATGTATCCGAGATAAGTGTATTATTAAAAATACATATTTAAGATAAATAATAATGAAAAAAAAACTAACAAGTTACCCTTACATATCTTACTCTCCCTTAAGTCTCTGCTGTGGTGTTTCAAGTTTTGTGTTTGATACCAAAACGGTAAAAAAGATATAATATATTGTGCAACTTGGTCAGTCTCTGTCACAGATGCTTATTTCATCAACTAGTATGCTATTGAATTAAAATTTGTAACAGTTTAAAAAAAAATGCCAAACTTTGTTAAATAAAACACAATTACTGTTACTTTCAATGTTAAAGGTGTCGAAATTTTAACAGAGTTTCACAGACCACAGTATCTCTCGTGGCGTGTGTACTAGGCCAGGCTTATCCTACTAATATCCTACTAATATCATAACTGCGAAAGTTTGTATGGATGGATGTATGGATGTTTGTTCCTCTATCACTTAAAAACTACTGAACAGATTTTGATGAAACTTTACAGTTATATAGCTTATACATCAGAATAACACATAGGCTATATTTTATCCCCGTATTCCCACGGGAATGGGAACTACGCGGGTAAAACCGGGGGGCGCTGCTAGTAAAAACATAATAAAATTCGGTGTCCAGTCTTAAAGGTACAGTTAGTAAACACCACTCGGGCAGATAGTAGGTATTTTAATTTCAATCCATGTTTTTTTTTGGGAAGTATTCGTGGTACTTTTGCTTTTTGTCCCAATTTTGCCTATTCAATTAAGTTTAACTAAATCAACAAAAAGTTTTCCTTTTACAATCCTAATCAGAATCCATAGTCAAGATCATGACAGAATTGTGGTCATGTCTATAAAACTCATAATTGTCTGTATCTAGAAGAAATACAAAAATAAAATAATACGTATATTTTTTGTACATACTAACATTATTTATTTAAGTTTAAATAATAACCCATGAGTCGAGCCTCTGATATAAGATTTACATGGAGCTAATAAATTATTGAGATGCATTTTAGGAAAGTAGAGCTTTCGAATGAAGTATATTAAAAAATAAATTAGACGTGTTTTAATAGATATAATATTCAAAAGAGGAAAGATATTTTTTTTGTATATTTGTAATGAAGAAACTCAAAAAGTAATGGACTGATTTCAAAAATTCTTTCACCTATGGAAAGCTTCTTTTATCCCAGAGGGGGTAGGCACCAGTATAGCCTTTGGACCCCTAAGTGCGATAGGCGATGAGCCTATCGTCGGACCGGGTCTGTTACACATGTCAAAATTCATTCTGGGACCTGTGGGTTTCCTTACGATGTTTTCTTTCACTGTTGAGCTAGTTACAAAATAATAGAAGGAAGATTTTTGAAAAACTCGTTGGTACATGCCAGGATTCCAACCTAGGCCTCACTGATTATCAACATAAAAAGCAGGCTCATTAACCACCAGTATGTCACTGCTGTGCAGTGGTTTACTTTTAGTCCCTATATAAAAAAAATATAGGGATATTTCGTATATTATATACTAGCGGTTCTGTGCGGTTTCACCCGCGTAGTTCCCGTTTCCGTAGGAATACGGGAATAAAATATAGCCTATGTTATTCAGGGATATTTTAGCTTTCCATTGCTGAAATAATTTTTAAAATTGGTCCAGTTGTTCTTGGGTTTATTTGTAACAAAGATACAAACATACAAATCTTTCCTCTTTTGTAATATTAGTATAGGTTACTAGCTGACCCGGCAAAGGTTTTTTTGCCATATTAATAGGGGGTGGGAGTAGGAGGGCGAGAAATACTTTACGGTCTATTCTCATACTCACCTAACATACCTACAAAAAAAATCATTAAAATCGGTCGAGCTGTTTCGGAGTAGTGCGACCCCAAACACCGTGACACGAGATTTTTATATTACCTGTTCCTCGCGGTTTCACCTGCGTAGTTCCCGTTTCTGTGGGAATACGGGAATAAAATATAGCCTATGTTACTCAGGAATATTATAGCTTTCTAATGGTGAAGGAATTTTTTTAATTGGTCCAGTAATTTTTGAGTTTATTCGTTACATACATACAAAAATACAAATCTCCCCTCTTAATAATATAAATGTAGAAGTATAGGTTTCGGTATTATTCAGTGAGTAGGTATGTATAATGAAAGTATACTGATAGCGATATCTGACACTGAGTTATTGCACAATCTATTTAATATTGTCTGAAATTCTTGCAATTTGTATAAATTTCACTATTTTCTATCTTACATACCTCTTCAGCTTCATGCAGCTTCAGCTTGTTAAACTTAGGCTATTTCAATCGGATTCATCTAATATAATTGAAATTTAAAATTAATTTTACATTTAACAAAATATATCTATGTCCAAAATCATAAATATGTATCATCATCATATACGTACACTAGCGACCCGCCCCGACTTCGCACGGGTGTAATGCTCATAATAAAACCTGCCTCTCGAATCACTTAAAAAAAAACCTCATCAAAATCCGTTGCGTAGTTTTAAAGATTTAGGCATACATAGGGACATAGGGATATAGGGACAGAGAAAGCGACTTTGTTTTATACTATCAGAGAAACTGGTCTCTGATACTATGTAGTGATAGTGATACATCATAAAATGCATTATTATTGATTGAACTTAACCATTGAATTTCAGTAATCCTTGCCTATCCTTTCAGGACAGCAATCTCACATGGTACACGGAGAATCCGGAGTTAACGAAATGCTTCGAAAAAACTGTCCTCGTCTGGACACCATGTATCTACCTGTGGGTAGCCGCCTTTCTAGAGACCTACTATATACTAAACAGCAAAGAGAGGAATATACCATGGAACATACTTAACATCAGCAAATTAGTGATCACATTTCTACTCATAGTGTTAAAGTTTGTGGACCTGGGGGTTGCTGTGCATGGATCGTCGAAGGAGGATGGGAAGCCAGTCTCCAATGCTGATTATTACTGCCCCATTATTAAGCTGCTGACATTCGTAAGTATTTTAATTTGCCTTGGCTGGTTCGTCCAATGTGGAGCAAGCCTTATCTCAAGGATAAATCACAAGAACTGTAGGTATATCATTTTGTGGTTTAATCTCCAATTCTCCAAGTAGGTAAATCTTGGTCTTCTTTGGACGAATTTTGCCTAAGAAATATTTCTCGA
The DNA here is from genome assembly GCA_963855545.1 of Ethmia dodecea. Lineage (NCBI taxonomy): Eukaryota > Metazoa > Arthropoda > Insecta > Lepidoptera > Depressariidae > Ethmia > Ethmia dodecea. The sequence continues at coordinate 15,172,222 of OY979443.1, read as the reverse complement.
GACTATATCGTTATAGAAATTATGACGTTGTCTCGTAAAGCTTGTGTAGATTTGGACGTAAATACTCATTTTTTTATCCTTTGATCACAATAAGATTCAAGGTCATCTGTAGTTCCGCCAAAACGGGATTGAGTAACTAATAATAATATCGCGTATTGAATACATATTGTAACATATATGCAAATAAGAAATGTCTGTTAATTGTTCCGTTTCACGTATCGAAAGCCTATTATTAAGTTCATTCAGGAAGTACATTACCAAAGATAGTAGAGCTATCTTTATCACTTTATCTTATCAACCTGTTCTCTATTTTACCTACATAATAAGCTCTAAACCTAAAAATCGTGTAGAAATACTAGAAAAAGTTACCGATAATTAGTATCTGATTCCCCACTCAAGAATTGGTTGTTATTACAAGGAACTGTCCTGGTTTTAATGGTCTATTAATACTGTCAAACAAAAAAAAAATTGTTTGACAGTATAAATAGATTTGCCATTATCTTCTCAATTTTACACATCTGTGTATGTTATGTGTCCCTTAGAGTTTTTCTTCTGAAAAATATGTAGGTAAATTATAAGTCAGTCTTATAAGCGTAGAAAGAACCGACTCTGTTCCGACTGAGCTATCACTCCTTTTCAAGTTTAGACATATTTTAGAAACCTGCTTGACCAAACCTTTGTTATTATTGCTGTGATTGGAAAACAGGTTTTATTTTTCTTAATATTAATATTCGTCATCGAATAGATACGTGAGCGGCCATTATTCGTCATCTAACATAAAGTGTACGCAAACTTAAAGGTAAAGGACACAACTTATGAAAAAAACATAATTAAAAAAATTAAAACCCCTTACACAAAAATACATATTATAAACACAAACAGCTCGACAAATTTTTTCAAACCATAGCTAAGAACACTCGATCAATTCACCTTTCAAACAAAATAAAACTAATTGAAAATCGGTTCAGCCATTTGGGAGCTACGAGCGAACAGACACACATACAGATACTCAGAAGAACACGTCAAACTTATAACACCCCTCTGTTCTTCGTCGGGTGATATTAAAATAGTTCCGGTTGTATTTGTAAAAATACTTTTCAGAAAGGATTACAGAATTTGGATGAAAAATTTGGATTTTGTGGTGGATGTGGTCTGTTAAATCGTGATTGAATGCCAAAGGTATATTAACACTCAAACGGAATATAAAGAAGAAACAGCCTAGAAGAACGATAATAATATTAATTGTGGGACACAAGTCAGACACGGTTATTTAGTCCCAAACAAGGCAGGACCTGTACTATGGGTACTAAACAGCTGATAAACATACTTAAATACCTAAATATCAAACGACCAGACACGAAGCCAACAGACATGTTCATGCACACAAATGTTGGCCCGAGCTGGGATCGAACCCGCGATCTCCGACTCAGAAGGCAGGGTCACTACCAACTGAGCCAACAGGGCCGTGAGCCAACAATGTGTTGTTAAAACAGCGGAGCTACTACACGACCTTCAACCAGGCGGTCTCACGATGTTCGTTGTACTTAGTTGGTACTGCCAGGCTAAATGTTCATAACATTAAAGAATGTCAGATGTTGTTGGTACTTCTGTGCAAGATTACAAAGTCTAGCAGTCCACGTGATCGCCCCTCCCCCCTCTCAAATACGGGTGAATCCAGAGAGTAAAATCTTAAATACATTTGTAAACTTACAAGCTACAAATTTAATAATATAAATTGATTAATGTAAGTTCAAGTGATGAACAGATGAAGACTGCGGTAAATGATAATTTTGATGACAACAATACACAATATTTTAATGGTTTCATATCACCTAAATACAAACGTTTGGGCCAATAAATACAGTTCAATTGTCTGTTATGTTATGTATGAGTATAAGATTAGATAGATGAGATACATATACTATTGCATAGTCCAGTTAACGAAAAAGTATTTACCATTCACAATTCAGCTCATTCATTACGTTGCCAGCTACTAGCTCGGTTCCATAAACTTATCGTAACTAACAACACATGTATATCTACTCACTTGTTTACTATAGCTTCAGTGGATATATAGGTATTTGGATATAGCTCGTAGCTTTGCGATAACTGTGTTTGTAACAATCACACTGACCAAGTAAAGTTGCTGGGCGAGGGCAGGATGTGAATGGGTGACCGTCTCCGTGTTTCCGAAAGCACGTAAAACTGTTAGTCCCGGTTTACGTTATTTACCCACAATAGAAGTCGTCAAGCGATGTTGGATACTTACGTGGCTTGAAAAATTCTATCAGACCAGAGCGCAGCGGTAAAGGGCAAGTTGCCAGACAACAGCGTAATTAGGCACTGCAGTTGATACGAGAGCAGCTACACGGTGAGCTGTTCATGAAAAAAGTTTCATAAAAACACTTTCAACATCCACATTCATCAAAGACGGTATAGGTGTTCGCGATGAAAAGCCTACAGCCCAAGAGTCCATTCATAAGGAGCTGTGACTAGACACCTAACATCATCTCTCAACGCTCGGTGAGCTCATACGTCTTCGTGTGTGATGAAAGATCCTTAGCTCAGCAGTAGGCTGTTACGGGTTGATGATGATATTGATGATATATCCTGTGGTGTTTACGTTTCGGGGTCCAAAGTATATTTCGTGAAAAGTGGGTATCTCCAGAAATGGAATACCTCTGCCTACCCCCTCGGGGATAAAATATCGTGAGTTTCGTGGTCCAAAGTATGTTTCGTAAAAAGTGGGTATCTCCAGAAATGGAATACCTCTGCCTACCCCCTCGGGGATAAAATATCGTGAGTTTTATTTATTTTATTTTATCTGTGTTGTTTAATTGATCACACATTTGCAAAGATGTTTTCCCCCTAAATAATACCAGACAGAAAAAACTATTTTTAAGTATCTTGTCTACTTATTATTCTTTCAAACCTTTAGTAACTTTGACAAAAAATGAACAGGTTACATCATTGACCACAACTCAAATAAACGCTGATCACTACGGTATTCTAAACGGATCTTTTGAATACAAACGACCTCGAGAGGAACTAGTGATTATTGTAATTTTAACAAAAACTTGAATAGAAAAATACGGCTGCAATCATCTTCACTGAGATGAGTAGCGCAAATAATAATATCATTACATGTAAATGTTAAATAATTATAAAGCTCACGGTCAGCAATGAAGTGGTTTTAACTTAGACTTTACGGAAATTAAGGTTTTCGACATGGAAAATCCGTTTTCATATTGCGTTTCATATAAGTAAATAGTACACACACCGGCACAATTAGCGGAACAGAAAAAAAAAGGAGAAAAAAGAGGGAATTTAGAACAATGAATGTAATTTTTAAACAATATATTATTTAAAATGAAACAACAATTAAATTAACATGTTTTGACATTCATTTGTAACACCATACTTAAAATTTTATAAAAATAAAAATTAAATTAAACAAAATGCATTTTTCTTCGATTTTTAATTATAGAGAAACAGCAGAAAATTCAAGATTTTCCAAAGTTTAACAACAATTTCAATGACTGTTCAATATCGAGTGTTTCCTCCTCGTGCTCTGATGAGGGTTTCCATCCGTCTGGGCATGCTGCGGATGATGTTATCAATGGTTTCTTGGGGCAACCTCTGCCATTCTTCAAGTAATGCGTTTCGCAACTCGTTGAGATTATTGGGAGGGGGCATTCTTGACTTTACACTCCTCTTTAGCAAGTCCCAGACGTGTTCTATAGGGTTCATATCGGGGGACCGTGCTGGCCACTCCATCACCGTTATACCAACATGGTTTAGGTATGTCTGTACTGTGCGAGCACTGTGAGCCCGAGCATTATCCTGCATTAGAATGAAGTTGTTACCAATAAAGGGGGCAAATGGCACAACATGTTCTTCTAAAATCTCCCTGATATACCGATCAGCATTCAGATTCCCGCCATCGACCACTACTAACTCCGTACGAGCTCCTAAACATATTCCTCCCCAGACCATAATTGAACCGCCGCCATATGCAACTGTATTTTCAAAATTAGACTGGATATACCGTTCTCCTTTGCGTCTCCATACTCGCTGCCTTCCATCAATTTGATTTAACATAACTCTGCATTCATCAGTAAAAAGAACCTGTCCCCAGTCGTCGAAGTCCCAATCACGATGTTCACGACCAAAGTGTAGACGGTTTGTGCGATGATGTCTCTCAAGTTTTGGGGCTTTGGCGGGCACATACGAGCCTATACCCACTTCTTCGAATCTTCTACGAACTGTCCGCTCACTCATCCTTACTGCTCGTACCTCTTCCAGTAAATTTCGAGCCTGCACCGCCGTTAGTCTCGTGTTCCGTCGGACTTGAAGTTGGAGAAAACGGTCATCCCTCCTTGAAGTACACCTTTTCCGGCCTTGTCCTCTCCTTCTCACTAGAGCATTCGTCAATCTGTATCGTTGGATGCTACGATAAATCGTTGATAACGATCGACGAAGGCTTCTGGCAATCGATCTGTAGGTTTGACCATTTCTCCTCATTTGATCTGCCCTAATGATTTCTGATGGCGTTAAATCAGGCATAATTAGATGCTCGTAAATTATCAATATGCGAAAAAACTCAAAAGCCTCAAAAACTGCAATTCAAAGCTTTTCAAATGGAATTCACGTACCTTCTAAAAACGGACAAGCGGTGGAAAAAATGAATCAATGAAAATTAAAACAAAAGAATGAAAAAAAGGGCAGTCGCTTAGTATTCCATTTTTAAATTAAAACCCAAATTTAAAAAAAGCTTGTTTAGCCGGCCAGTAACACGCAAAAATGCGTAAATACTCCCTTTTTTTTCTGTTCCGCTAATTGTGCCGGTGTGTGTATGTCCTGTAAAATGTGGCGTTTAATGTATGTGGATGCAGTACGGACTAAGCCTGTGGGAGGCCCGGGGCGGAAAAACTGAATGAGGCCCCCCGGTCTTAGAACTTTTGGATTTGTGGCCCCCCCCAGGACCAGAGGCCCGGGGCGGACCGCCCCTTCCGCCCCTACTTTAGTCCGCCATCTGCCCGTTTCGTAGTTCGTACAGCAACTGATCAAGAGTTCTGTTCTGACCGCCCTAAGCTAATTATGAAGACGTGCCCCCGCCAGGTGTGTTTTCCCATAAAAAATGAAGTAAAAATTTACACCCGTCGCACTAGGCACTCTGTTGCCAGCTCACCCATTCGCTCGAACACCGACCGATTCGAGTAACAAGTCCGTTTTTTAAACGCTCTTTTTTTGAAAATTTCAAAATTTATTGTTAAAATCAGGGACTCTAGAGCGCATTTAGTTTTAGTGTTTTGTTTCGGTTTAGTTGAAATATGGAGGGTAGATGCAAAGATGCTAGATTAGTGTAGTGAAGACACGTTTTTCCCCGCCGATCCTCGCGCCCTAGGCTGCACCCTAATTATCGTAAGGGTTAATCAGGCCCTGAGTTCGTAGCAAGTGGCAATGCATGGCCTCTACCCAACTCAATGGAACATTGCGTTTGATTACCGCGTCCTGCCGAAAACCAAAAAATTTGCTGTTCGTGTGCCGGACGAAATGATAATCTTAAAAAAAAGTTAATTTAACAAATCAAAAACCCGACTGCCTAAAAGCTGGAAACAAGACCTATTAGTGAATTAAAAGGTAAAGACCATCTGCTGCACAATCATACAACAATCTCATGCAGTCGGCGGCAATATGTCTTTATTGTTGAATTGAGAAGATGCATGAAGATTGTTTTTTAAAGAATTTTTTTTATACTTCTTAGTTAGTAAACGAAATGAAAAATGGTAAAAGAAACCTAACATGATTTTCAAATACGAATCTAACGACGTCTTTGAAGCTTAAATCCATCGAGCCGTTCAGGCTGCAAAGCGTGACAAACATTAGAAATGGGCGAAAAATCAGCCATTTCGTTTTCTTTTATTTTGATATACCCAGTGTCACTCTCACAGTGAATAGAATGTAACGACTCATCTCAAGGTAAAATCTATCGAGCCGTTCAGGCCGCAGAGCGTGCGAAACAATTATACATACTCTCGAAAAACATAACCCTCCTTCTGGCGCAGTCGGGTAAAAAGGATCCAGACGAATTGTAGAATACAGACAAATTGCGAACCAGACAACCTGCGAAACACCCTTCTGTGATATCGGGCACCTTATTTTGCATCTATGGAAATGTTGAATCTTTATCTTTATGAAGGGCAGCCGTCTATGTATCTTTTATCCATGAATGAGGAAAAGTATTTGGTTATCAGGAATCATTCCCTATGTTTTTTGTTTTTTAAATTTTAAATGTAAATTCATTTTATTTATTAAATTCATGTACCAAAAAATGTACACATGGCGAAGTTAATGCCTGAAGGCAGTACCACCAAACATCGAGTTAATCAGAAATAATGGAATGGAAGTTATCTTCGATGAGCAGATCCAGTATGCCCTTTAGACTATAACTTCTTTTGCGATAGATAAATAACAGGAAACTAAGCGCACAATAAATATAAAACAACCAACAACCGCGTCACGCACTGTCACTCCAAACGGAGTTTTTTATTTAGGTACTTATCTCTAAAATTGCTCAACTTGCTGCTGCACAATGAATCTTAAGACGTCTTAACATTCGTTTAGAAAACAAACTCATACCAAATGAAAATACGAAACTAATAAATTATATATTACTAGCGACCCGCCCCGGCTTCGCACGGGTCAATGCTAACACTAAACCCTTCCTCTTGAATCACTCTATCTATTAAAAAAAACTGCATCAAAATCCGTTGCGAGTTTTAAAGATATAAGCATACATTGGGATATAGGGACAGAGAAAGCGACTTTGTTTTATACTATGTATTGATAAGCAGTGATAGCCTTACGGTTAAGGAGCCTGCTTCACATGATGATAACCAGTGAGGCTCGGGTTAGAATCCTGGCATGTACCATAAATTTTTTTTAAACTTACGTACATATTCATCACTAGCTCGACGGTGAAGGAAAACATCGTGAGGAAACCCGTAGGTCCCAATCTGAGATATGTGTGAAAGACCCGGTCCGGCGATGGGCTCACCATCTATCACGTTTAGGGGTCCAAAGAATATCTCGTGAAAAGTGGGTATATCCAGAAATGGAATACCTCTGCCTATTATTTATTATTATTTTTTAAATTATATTTTTTATGGGTTTCAAAATGATGCCATGGGAACTACGAGTATAATGTCCAATCCGGATAAGTTGCATACTTAAGATTTCAAGGGCATCTATACATATAGCTTTAAATTAAATGTGACTACTAACGAAAATACTCATTGGTTTATAACTAGTTATACCGGCGTATGTTATCGTTACCTTTTAAATTTTACAGTGTAATTGTCTCTTCATAATAAAAAAACCAATTAGAAAAAGCAGGGTATATACTACTTACTTACAGTGCGGCCGTTTTAACTTGGCAGTTCTGAAGTTGCGCAAATGGCTGCGCAATAACATTTTTTAGCGATCATTTGGCGGTACGAGGGGGTTTGCGCAGGCGAAGCCTATGTTTAGAGAAGTAGAGTTAAAAATCAAGTTCCAACCAAATTAATTCAGCTGCTCTGCAGGCAAGGCGTGATAGCTTACTTAGCAAACATTCAATGAAATCTGAATATTATCAAATCTTTCGCAATTATGATATACTTGCAGCGCCCCGCGGTTTCAACTGCGTAGTTCCCGTGGGAATACGGGGATAAAATATAGCCTATGTGTTATTCTGATAGCTATATAACTATAAAGTTTCATAAAAATCCGTTCAGTATTTTTTGGGTGAAAGAGGAACAAACATCTATCCAGACATCCATCCATACAAACTTTCGCATTTATAATATTAGTAGAACTAGCAGCACCCCGCGGTTTCACCTGCGTAGTTCCCGTTCCCGTGGGAATACGGGGATAACATATAGCCTTTGTGTTATTCTGATGAGCTATATAGGTAACTGTAAAGTTTCATCAAAATCCGTTCAGTACTTTTTGCGTGAAAGAGGAACAAACATCCATACATACAATTTCGCGTTTATAATATTAGTAGGAAAATTAGGATATTTTATTTATTTAACTTCGTGTACCAAGAAAATGTACATAAACTAATCTAAAGATGATGAATTTCGTTCGAGCTATTCATGTCTGACCCGTGTAACTATTTACCTCGCGTTTAACCAAAAAGAACATGGCTTATTCCGAGATGAAACTGCAAATTATTATAGTTTTTTTTATTCAAATCATTACGTAGGATGTGAAATAATCAAAAATTTCATTATGTTTACCGTGGCGTATTTGTTTCAGGGATTATCAGCGACTTTATTGTACTACAACAGAAAGTACGGCATGAGAGCATCCGGTGTATTATTCTTCTTCTGGCTATTACTAATCTTGGCTGGCCTGCCCCAGCTCCGGTCAGAAATCAGGGATCACTATGAAGCAGCAGACGATGAAAACGTCAAGTACAACTTCGTCAGCTACATGATATACTACCCTCTTGTTGTGTTGATGTTTATACTCAATTGTTTCGCGGATTTACCGCCCAAAGACTCGCCTTACAAGTATGAAAAGGTATTTTCTGGTGACATTCATTTGTTTCTTTATTTTGGTGCAACCACTGTACAAACTCACAGTGAAATAGTGTCGAACTAAAAAAATCCCAAATAACTTTTAAAAAGTATGTAATTTCAATTTTCATTTATCAATTATGGCTAATTTTAAAATCATTTAGAAAAATACCGACCTCTGAGGCGGTTGAGTAAGTAAGTGAAACAATAAAGTACTAAAAATTTACTTCACGGGCTTGCACCTCCTTAGTACATTTTTGGACAGATCACAAAAAGTAATTCATTACACTAGGCAATCAACTTATTGATTGGAGCAGATGATGAAATGATCTAAGAGATGAGTACACATCGTTTTACCTCATTTTAGAGGGGTTCATTATTTGTATGTGGTTTTATATTAGTGATCGAGCCCTCTGTTATGTAAAAAACAAGCTTTCAAACTATGACTCTTTCGTAAATATTTGAACAGACTGTTGTTTTTAGAACCAATGTCCAGAAAACGCTTCAGGATTCCCCAGCCGCCTTACGTTCAGCTGGTTCGACCCTCTAGCGTTGACAGGGTTCCGTAGAAGTCTGACAGAGAGTGATTTGTGGGCACTGAACCCTTTGGACTCATCGAAAGAAGTTGTACCGAGGTTTGAAAAATTCTGGGAGAGAACTCTTAAGAAAACTGAAATGTAAGTACAGTTACTTTTTATTAATCTTACGTTTAAGTAGCAAGATTTATCCTTGTTAAGCAGTGACGCAATGTCCCTGAAGCAAACGGCATACCTCAGAATGTATATGGCAGGTATGAAGGACAGAAAAGGAAATTTCATTTATTGTAATACGAATTCGAAATACTTTGCAATTCGAGAGAAAACATACTTTTATTTTTTATTATATTAGTTTCCAACACCAAAGGTCGTTTCGGTAATTTAATTCGATCTAAGTCGCGTATAGTTCCATTTTTTTTTTCTATATCCGTTTGTGCTATGTATCGTATTAAATCGGGTTAGGCACATTATGTCATATTCGCAAAATGTCCAGTGGGATCAAAATGTCAAATTCTCACAATGTTGGGAAAATTTGCGAATTGCTCAAGTTACTAATTGGACAAGATTTGAACATTGTGAGAATCGGACATTTTGAGTCCTCTGGACATTTTGCGAATTGGACATAAATCAAAGCATTTTTTTAAAAATGAAATGACTGTCATGATGTAAAAAGTTTGGCCATTTTCCCTTATAGGCGTTTATCATCGATCAACTGTTATAGATTTGATTTTTCAAGTCTTAATTTACCCGAACTGATAATACAGTAAGTTTTTTTTCTTATTAGAGCAAACGGCACAAAAGCAACGTATAGCAAAACCTCGGCCAGTGTGAATTTCAAACCTGAAAGCGAGCGAAAGCCGGCCTCCATCTTGCCTGCCCTCTGTTTAGCATTTGGTGGTCAGTTCGTATTCGGATCCCTACTTAAGTTGTTTAATGACATTCTAATGTTTGTCTCGCCCCAACTGCTCAAGTGAGTATGAGTTTTTATTTATAATGTAATGTTAAAGTGACTCGAGATCTGAGTTCACAAAAGCCAAGTTAAAACAACAATCAAGTGCCTAAAACTTTACTACTGGGGGCCAATTCCACTAAATTTCAACGGTTACAGTTGGATGACAATGACATGTCAATGGTCAGTCGATGGTGTTATTTGCTCTGAAAAGTGCCAAAATAACACCATCGACTGACTGTTAACATGCCATTGTCATTTAACTATGACCGTTGACATTTATTGGAATTGGCCCCCTGTTCATAATCTTCGTGTCACTTAATCAGAGGTTTAACATTATAAAATAGTAAACGGTATTTGGTTTTCGCAAATTTTTGTAGATCGACCTTTAATTACACTAATATTTTCTTTACAGACTATTAATAGGTTTTGTAGAAAGTAAAGAACCTATTTGGAAAGGATATCTTTATGCGGTTGCTCTGCTAGCCTGCGCTACAGTACAAACCACCCTCTTAGCGCATTACTTCACGAGAATGTACCTTGTCGGCATGAGAATACGGACGGCTTTAACCAGCGCCATTTACAAAAAGTCCCTCCGGATGTCCAACTCAGCCCGGAAGGAGTCCACGGTCGGAGAGATTGTCAATTTGATGTCTGTTGATGCTCAAAGGTGAGATCTGATTTAATATATTTACTTTTATTTATTGTAACCTAGTTCAAATTATGTAATTTTCAACTATGTAGTTAGGTATACTATATATATATATTTAATTTTTTAAGGTATTTAGTTTTAGGTTCATTTATTATTTCCTGTTATATTCATGAATTCGTTATAATAAACCCAAATGTTCAACGTATACACCTGTACATGGTCATTTTTAACTAAGTGTGAAGATTGAAAGGGTAGATCAACTAATGAACAAAAAACAATTTTTTGCATTGATTTTTATACTTACTACGCTACTTATAACATAGATTATTGCAAAAATTCAAAAAACTAACACGCTGTACATAAAGAATACACACACACTACCCAATAAAAATTTGCTCGGAAATATTAAAATAAATTAATAATAAAAGCCGAAAAAAGTGGCGTTTTACTGCGGTACTGAGGGCTTTTCAAAGCATCTTTAAAAAAAAATATTCTTTTTGCTTAGAAAAAAAACTAAAAAAAAGTAACTTTTTTTTTCTCTGTACGTGTTACTTATCTAACACTAGCGACCCGCCCCGGCTTCGCACGAGTACAATACTAATACTAAAACCTTCCTCTTGAATTACTCTATCCATTAAAAAAAACCGCATCCAAATCCGTTGCGTAGTTTTAAAGATTTAAGCATACAAAGGGACATAGGGATATAGGGACATAGGGATATAAGGACAGAGAAAGCGACTTTGTTTTATACTATGTAGTGATAACCATGTTCACTTATGGACGTCTTGCGGTAAAAATGATGCCTCCAAAATACTGTTTCGTTGGATTTCTGAAAATTTATAAAACTAATACACACACCGGCACAATTAGCGGAACAGAAAAAAAAGGGAGTATTTACGCATTTTTGCGTGTTACTGGCCGGCTAAACAAGCTTTTTTTAAATTTGGGTTTTAATTTAAAAATGGAATACTAAGCGACTGCCCTTTTTTTCATTCTTTTGTTTTAATTTTCATTGATTCATTTTTTCCACCGCTTGTCCGTTTTTAGAAGGTTCGTGAATTCCATTTGAAAAGCTTTGAATTGCAGTTTTTGAGGCTTTTGAGTTTTTTCGCATATTGATAATTTACGAGCATCTAATTATGCCTGATTTAACGCCATCAGAAATCATTAGGGCAGATCAAATGAGGAGAAATGGTCAAACCTACAGATCGATTGCCAGAAGCCTTCGTCGATCGTTATCAACGATTTATCGTAGCATCCAACGATACAGATTGACGAATGCTCTAGTGAGAAGGAGAGGACAAGGCCGGAAAAGGTGTACTTCAAGGAGGGATGACCGTTTTCTCCAACTTCAAGTCCGACGGAACACGAGACTAACGGCGGTGCAGGCTCGAAATTTACTGGAAGAGGTACGAGCAGTAAGGATGAGTGAGCGGACAGTTCGTAGAAGATTCGAAGAAGTGGGTATAGGCTCGTATGTGCCCGCCAAAGCCCCAAAACTTGAGAGACATCATCGCACAAACCGTCTACACTTTGGTCGTGAACATCGTGATTGGGACTTCGACGACTGGGGACAGGTTCTTTTTACTGATGAATGCAGAGTTATGTTAAATCAAATTGATGGAAGGCAGCGAGTATGGAGACGCAAAGGAGAACGGTATATCCAGTCTAATTTTGAAAATACAGTTGCATATGGCGGCGGTTCAATTATGGTCTGGGGAGGAATATGTTTAGGAGCTCGTACGGAGTTAGTAGTGGTCGATGGCGGGAATCTGAATGCTGATCGGTATATCAGGGAGATTTTAGAAGAACATGTTGTGCCATTTGCCCCCTTTATTGGTAACAACTTCATTCTAATGCAGGATAATGCTCGGGCTCACAGTGCTCGCACAGTACAGACATACCTAAACTTGACTGGAAGACTTGCTAAAGAGGAGTGTAAAGTCAAGAATGCCCCCTCCCAATAATCTCAACGAGTTGCGAAACGCATTACTTGAAGAATGGCAGAGGTTGCCCCAAGAAACCATTGATAACATCATCCGCAGCATGCCCAGACGGATGGAAACCCTCATCAGAGCACGAGGAGGAAACACTCGATATTGAACAGTCATTGAAATTGTTGTTAAACTTTGGAAAATCTTGAATTTTCTGCTGTTTCTCTATAATTAAAAATCGAAGAAAAATGCATTTTGTTTAATTTAATTTTTATTTTTATAAAATTTTAAGTATGGTGTTACAAATGAATGTCAAAACATGTTAATTTAATTGTTGTTTCATTTTAAATAATATATTGTTTAAAAATTACATTCATTGTTCTAAATTCCCTCTTTTTTCTCCTTTTTTTTTCTGTTCCGCTAATTGTGCCGGTGTGTGTAGATACTCGGCCGTCTACAATTATTAGTGTCAATGAATCTATTAGTTTACGATTTCTTTTGTTTTATAATTATGTTTAGGTAAACGAGGGTGGAGCCGGCGAGTCCATAACAAAAAAGATGGTCAAGTGCGAATAGTACTTGCGCCCTAAGAGAGTTCTATACAAAATAAAATTATAAAAAAAGTTAATAAAACGCTGAGGTAACAAAACAACCGAATTGAGAGCCTGCTCCTTTTTCTTGAAGTAGGTTAAAAACTGTTTTTTCAACCCGTCAACGGTAAATTAATGCATACACAAGAAAATAATCTTTTGTCTCATGATTGCCCGTGGGACGCTGATGACTGATCGACTGGATGTACGGAACCCTATAAAGCATCAAGTTGCGTGATGGACGCAATCGTAATATTGTGTAATTTGAAATCGTACATATTTCTTGTGAGATTTTTTCTGATATTTTTTACGCTCAATGCAATATTTTCTAGATCGATGTCGATCGAAAAGCAAAAATAGTTCTTATATATACCTATTTAGTGGTTTGATGCAGATTTTTTATATCCTAGTTTCTTGCGGATTTCGGCTACGATAATATCCGATAGATAGATAGCGATAAGCCGTATACAGAAAGAAAGCCGAAAACCCATCGGCGCCTACAGGCGCCGGTCTACGCAGGTAACCGGCGGAGGCATTTATATGAACAAGCGCTGATTGGCGCCGACCGGCGCCTGTCGGCGCCGACTCGCGCCGGTCAGCGCTGGTGCCGCCCGCCAATCATCGTACGACATTTTGCTCGCTCTGCTTCAATCTGCTTGCTTTCTGTAGAATGGACCGGCGCCGCCGATCGGCGCCCCTCGGCGCCGACAAGCTTTCGGCTTTCTTTCTGTATACGGCTTTAGATAGCTTATACAGTGTAGGCATCCACTAAGAAAGGATTTTGCAAAATTCAACCCGTAAAGCCGTATACAGAAAGAAAGCTGAAAGCTTGTCGGCGCCGGTCCATTCTACAGAAAGCAAGCAGATTGAAGCAGAGCGAACAAAATGTCGTACGATTATTGGCGGGCGGCACCAGCGCTGACCGGCGCGTGTCGGCGCCGATCGGCGCTTATCGGCGCCGACAAGCGCCGGTCGGCGCTTGTTCATATAAATGCCTGCGCCGGTTACCTGCGTAGACCGGCGCCGATGGGCGCCGATCGGCGCTTATCGGCGCCGATAAGTTTTCGGCTTTCTTTCTGTATACGGCTTTAGGGGGTGAAATAAACGTGCGCGAGCAGAGCCGCGGGTAAAAGCTAGTAATGTAATAGTCGAGCTTAATATATTATAAATATTTTGCTCACGGCACCTTTATTCCCGAGAGGGTCGGCAGGGGTATCCATCCCTGGATATACAATCCTTTCACTAGTATAGTTTGACCTCTAAACGTGACAGGTGGTGACCTCATTTCCGATTAGTTAGTTATGTTAGTAGAGGTTAAAATAGCCATTGGTTCGAGTTTTCATGGGATCCAGCTTAGATAAAACCAAAAAGGAAAATACAGCACATTTATAGAAAGCATCGTTGTCGTTTCGACTACATACAAGTACACGCACCCGTGGGTTTTATTTTTGGTTTTAGTGCAATTTGTACACTTTATAAAATCACATGAAGGCATTTCATTGTATAGCGGTTTAACCATTCAATGTGTTTTCTTCTCGTCGACTATCACGTAATGTCGATACGCCCCGGTCCTATTGAGACTGCAGCGAATTAGGTCCAAGGAACGCGTCCTTGGACCTAATTTAAGCGAAGAAGAAGCTAGTACCGTATCTTCCTTCTTTGCAGTTTTCGGGTGGATTCATCTAAGAATCGAGTTATCATGATAAATTTAATTAAGTTTTTATTGTGAGTTCAGGTGCCTATCTATTACTTCAAACGAGCAATTCTTGTACGTATGTACTTATATCTATCGCGATTAACGGTCTATTATTATCGTAAAAAGTGGGTATATCCAATAATGGAATACCTCTGCCACCCCCTCGGGGATAAAATGCGTGAGATTATTATTTATTTTTTATGTATTTGTATTTCGCAGTGGTGTCGCCATGACTTCCAATAAGTGGACTTATAAGCCTCCATTGAATAAAAACATTTTGATTTTGGTATCTCTGAAATGGATCTAACGATATTATGAAATTTTGGATACAGATACAGTTTGCATTTTAAGTTAAACTGAATACTTGTATTTACTATAAAATGCAATTTAACACATTTTTTTCAAAATTATTCATCCACTCACCGCTGTTAGAAAGAGCAAAGCTCGGTGTCCCAGGTGTGTATGTATTAAAGAAGTACCACTAGAACGGTATATTATATAGTTGCCACGCCCGGTTTAAGAGAAAATTATTGTACATACCGTTTTATTTATATAAAAATTAAATAAAAAAAATACACGATCGTAATCTCACAATAAATGACTAACAATTTCATTACCTAAAAACACGTTTGAAAGTATAAGTTGGTTGATACCTAATAATAAAACCAGAATGCCGGCTTGCTCAAGGCAGTACTAATTAAAAAAAAATTAAACGAAATAGATCTATGATTTAAAAAGGGGGTCTTCTTTTGTATAAACCAATTAGGTTTTATATATTTTCACTGAAATATAGGTAAAAAAACTCATCCCTTTTATCCCCGAGGTGGTAAGCAAAGGTATTCCATTTCTGGCAACACCCACTTTTCACGAGTGTATTGGACCCCTAAACGTCATAGGTGGTGAGCCCATCGCCGGACCTTGTCTGTTACACATGCCTCAGAATTAATTCTGAGACCTGCTGGTTTCCTCACAATGTTTTCCTTCACCGTCGAGCTAGTGATAAATATGTATGTTCGGCGATGGGCTCACCATCTATCACGTTTAGGGGTCCAATGAATCTCGTGAAATGTGGGTATATCCAGTAATGGAATATCTCTGCCTACCCCCTCGGGGATGAAAGGCGTGAGATTATATTATATTATGTTATTATATTTATTATATATATTATTATGTAAGTTTTTCAAATATAGGTAAAAATACAACATTGACATACCTACATAGTTTAAAAATATAAACTTTATTTATTGAAACGATTATACATTTTTATCAGTCACTGTCTACAGAAGTTAAAAATTATATCTGTTTTAAAGATATTTAGTATTTGCTTTTGATTTTATTCTAAATTTTCTGATAAGATAGGGCTTTCGGAACCACGGGCCAAATGTTTGTACTGCCTATCGTATTCATGATAACGACCTTAGTCACTATATGATTGTGTAAAATGACAAAATAATTAATTCAATTATCGGCCATAATTTAGTGTCCATACGAGTAGCTTAGTGTGTCCTACAATTTATTTATCGTTAATACTTTGCTAATAAAAATGCTTTCAAGTTTATATTTAAGGTGTGTCTCCTATGTTTTGAAGCCTTAATAAAGCTAATATAAAATCGAATAAATAAATTAAGGCTTCAAAACATAGGAGACACACCTTAAGGAGATGAAAGTTTATATGGGACGCATGTTTATGCCAAAAATTTTTTGCAGTCATATCTTCATGAATAGTGTAGTGTCCTACCTAGTCAAATCAGTTTCTTTTTATGATCTGTCAAAACGAAATTTTGCTATGAAAAATGTACTGACATAGAAAGGCGCAGGCATAGTTTCTAATACTCAATTGCCGCACTTTTTTTTATTGTATTATCATTTTTAAATTTGTTATTATTGTAAATTGAAAATCGAAATACATATTTTGAGGTGTTTTGGGATAATCTTTTTAATGAATGACTACGCGCAATTTAATTTCGATGCTGTCAACTACCCCATTACTTACAAGCGGTACATCCAAAGAAATTAAAATATAATAGGGCATAGAGGGGACAAAGCGAGGACAATTTGAAGCCAAAAGTTATTCCAACTGGAATAAGTCTAGTACAATTTCGACCGAATGACAGCTCGCGTTCATACTAACTGACATGAAGCATTGAGCTTCAAAGTTTTTAATTAAAATATTCCCAATGCCCCCTCTATGTCCTATTATATTTTAATCTCTTTGGGTACATCCTACTAACCTAACTGATGTTATAAACCAGAAAGTGAGTTTGTTACGTTTTTACGCCTAAACTAAACCGATTTTAGAAATTCTTTCACTAACTGAAAGCTACATTATCAGCGAGTAACATAGGCTATATTTTATCCCCGTATAACACATCACTAGCAGCGCCCCGCGGATTCACCAACGTAGTTCCCGTTTCCGTGGGAATTCGAGGATAAAATATAGTCTTTGCGTAATTCTGATATATGACTAATATCACTGTAAAGTTTCATCAAAATCCGAACAGCAGTTTTTGCGTGAATGAGCTTCAAACATACTCACAAACTTTCGCGTTTATAATATTAAGTAGAATTGGTTACAATGCAATCCAGTGTACAATAGGTTAATATATTAAACACTAAAAGTAGATTTTATGATGAAATAATTGTGTAACAAGCTCTTTTATCGCTTTTATCTGACATCACATATAATATTATTTAGTCAACCTTGGGAATTTTGGTACGGAAGATACCAAAAGATTATATTAGATCACGAGAGTTTAAAATCGATATGAGAATTTAATTTTTTTCTTCCAGATTTCTTGAATTAACAGCATATCTCAATATGATATGGTCAGCGCCACTTCAGATAGCCCTGGCTCTGTTCTTCTTGTGGGGCATCCTGGGCCCATCTGTGTTAGCTGGACTGGCAGTGATGATCGTACTTATCCCGGTGAACGGGCTCATAGCGAACAGGGTTAAAACTCTGCAGATCAGGCAGATGAAGTATAAAGACGAGAGGGTTAAGCTTATGAATGAGGTGTTAAATGGAATTAAGGTAATTTATTTCATTATAATCATTGTCTTAGCGCTTTTTTTTAGACATTGTTATGTACTGTTTCTCAGGTTCGTCTAAGGCGACATATGGTCAACCTTTAGATCAAGTAAATATATAACGCGTAACAGAAAAAGCGCAATTCCTCATATACCCCAATTAGTATAATAACATAAAAAAATATGATGCAATCGAACTTTAGTTGTGTCTAACCAATTTTCTTAAATATCGATCAATAGTAGCACGATTTCCATACATAGCACTGAATTCAGCTATGCTAATTCATTTTTCGGAAAAAATTAACACATATTAAAAATAGCTGAAATCGATTAAGTAGTCGATACTGAACAAACTAATTTCAGGAATTGCGCTTATTCTGGTACATATTGTACAAATCATAAAATTGAATATAACAAAATAAATTTTAGATATTCTATGTACACGTTTGCTAAGCATCAGGTTATCCGCTTTGCTTGTACCTCTTTGTTTACACAGGATATTTTGTAAGTGCACTGAATTTTTAAATATAATAAATACGCTTAGAGGTCGAATATTCTCGTGAAATGTAGGTATTTCAAGAAATGGAATACCTCTGCCTACCCTCACGGAGATAAAAGGCGACAGATTTTTTATTTTTTATTTAATAAATACGCTCTTTATCCCCGGGAATTGGCGAAGGTTTTTGTTGTGATTTCATTCCTGTAAATATCAATTTTTTATGTTTTCGGACCCATACCATAGGTAAACAGGACAAGACCATCATCGGAATGGGGTGCGGCTACTGAATCTGAATTTGAAATATTATGTTATAACATTGAACTCGTTCCGTCGTAAGCCATATTTGCCACCAAATTTTCATTTGTTTGCATATTTCGTTAGTCAGAAGTGACTTGCAGTTTTCTTATTGTCTAGATACTAGCAACGGTAGAACTTTGGACTGCAAATAAGTATACTAGTTTATCCTTTAATATCCCAGCATCTAACACGGGGTTTTAGTATGTTACTTATTACTTCATCTACACTAATTATAAAGAGGAAAGATTTACGTTTGTAAAGAATCAACTCAAAAACTACTGGACCGGTTTTAAAGATTCTTTCGCCAATGGAAAGCTACATTATCACTGAGTAACATAGGCTATGTTTTATTTCCGTATTCCCACGGGAACGGGAACTACGCGGGTGAACCAACTAGTTAATAATAAAAACACATTAGAAAACTTCCTTTTCTATTGATTGCAATGTTCGAATGTAATAACCAAACGGTTTTAACTAGTCGGAAGAGTGGTTGAAGTACAATTTTTAGTGAAATCCGTTAAATAAAATGTATTTAATAATAAACAGTGACGTCACCATCTTTAATATTTAATGGCTTCACTTATTTCATCGTATTACTTTCAAATTTGCTATAGTATTAAAACGAAATTGAAATTTAGCTTTCGATACAGCTAACTATACTGTAAAATATTGTACTAAAGTAGCAAGTGTTTAGTGACCTTGAAATAAAAGTGTAAAACTTCACGTCATCATGACTAGCTTTTTTGTATTGCTGCTGTGTGCCATCATCATTATAACAATTATATTACAAAAGGTTTACATAATACAACATCATGTATTTGATAAAACGTAGATACGAGAGATGGTATTAATTTGGGTTTGGTAGTTATACAGATAATTTAAAACTAAATTCTCGAGTTGATGTTTCGTAGACAGAAAATAATAACTTTCAATTCCACTAAATGTCAACGGTTATAGTTGGATCACAATGACATGTCAATGGTGCTATTTTGGCACTTTTCAGAGCAAATAACACCATCGTCTGACCATTGATATGCCGTTGTCATCCTACTGTACCCGTTGACATTTAGTGGAATTGGCCCCCTGGTATACCTATTACAGAAATTGCAATCGGTTGATTATATATTTAACTGCGTATACAGTTCATCAATTTTGTTATTTATTGTATAACAAGAGTTTAATCTAAGGGTATTTATTTGTTTGTAAGAATACAAAAATCCGAATATAAATCGCGTGCTAATCAAGATTATCTGATTTTGGCGCAAATTTAACTTGAAACGTTTTTGTTTTCCATTGTATTCTTACATTTACTGGAATACATTATTATATAAACATGATATTATTATACCTTTGAATAAACGTCTTTTTATTTACACAACTGTTAAACAGGATTAATTTATCTGTTATATAATTGCAGGTACTTAAGATGTACGCCTGGGAGCCGAGCTTTGAGGACCAAATACTTAAAATACGAAATAAAGAAATGAACGTGTTAAAGCAAACAGCGTATTTAAATTCGGCGACATCATTTATATGGTCTTGTGCACCTTTCTTGGTAAGAATTCAAATATATTTTTTATAATTGCGCGCGATATACGAATATTAAAAAGAGCTAAAGTTAGTTGCAAGTATTTATGAACTTGACTGACACAAGACTAGTTTTTATTTATCTATTTACTATGTCTAGATTTTTGGAAATACTTGGATAGTGATAGAAAGCTATTCTAGTTTCGTGTAACATGCATGTTTTAATATTGACAAGGGAGAAACCGCGCGACGCATCTAGTAAGTATTTCAATAAAGAAGAAACATTTTTATATTACGTAACAAACTCGGCAAATACAGGTACAACACAATTACCATTATAAGTAACGAAGCAAATAATCGCATATACCTACATACTTTTTTTTTATCAAAAGAATATGCTTATTGATCTACATCATGCCATGCAATATATTATATAATGTATCGCTGATATTATTTAAAGTTCTCGATTATATGTAGTAGCTACCATACAATGCAAGCATATAATTATCGCCTTTTGTTATTTCATAATTTTATGGTCGTCGCGCGTCGTCATAAATTGTCGATGCATACATTATGGTGCGAAATTTAACATGTTTGATTGTACTATTATAAATTGTCTATACACCATAATCAATTTTAATTATAATTGATTAATCACAATGCCGTGAATGCATTGTTGCAAAATTATTTATTTATTACAAGGGATAACAACAACAACAGTTGAAATGTTAAACTATCGCACTTGGACCGAGTCTTTATTAGGGCGCTCCTAGTATAACTTCTTAATCAGAGTGTACTCGGACGCCTGAAGCCTATGAGTGAATCGGACGGTGTTCTTTTCAATTAACTCATAATTGGTTTTGAATCTTAATTCATTTACAATAGAGTTCAATTTATGGTGGCACCTATTTTGCCTTTACCTTAAAACGGGAGCGCACTCGGACTGAGGACGATTGTACCGTGTAAACTCAAGCTTTAAATTACCTAAGTATAATCTTTTTATACAATTCATTATTGACATTAAAAACATCTTTGAAATCACGATAAAATTACTGACGATAGTTTTTTTTTTTCATTTAAATAATCTTCGATTGCTGTAGCTTAAGTATTTTTAAACTTGATTCGTACAAGTGTGTCCAAAAAATTAACCTCTAAATTGTTACACATATACGAGATGTAAACTTAAAACAAATATACTCACCTTATCACCAAAGGGGCTTGGCAGACCAATGTATTTTTCGGAGCCCTTATCGTGACAGCCATATTAATCAACCATAAAGCCATCATTGTAAAAAGATTGTGGCAGTGCTACTAGCAATAGAGATAAACAAAAAGCGTGGTAAAAGATATGGAATTATAAATCTGGGTTCGGATTATAATTCATAAATCATAATACGTCACATTAACACTCATAATTATATTATAGATTAAACTTTATTGCTGTGATAAAGCTAATCGTACATGTGTATTTCTTATCTATTTACATTATTAAATAAATCATCAATTACAATTGATTGATAAAACGATAAAGTAGATTTTTACACCATAATGAAAGTTTAGTATGTATTTAAAAATGTTATTATTTGGTTAACTAACATAAACGGAACATAAGATAGCTAGCATCGTTCGCTATACTCGTATCCCTGCGATACAAGTGTATTTGTAACGATCACACTGGTTAAGCAAAATTGGGAGCGATCAGTCAGTGAATGGGGGGCCTAGTGGCATAATATCACGAGCGCTTCCGTGTTTTGGAAGGCACTTTAAACCGTTGGTCCCTGTTTTTGTTGTGTTTACGCACAGATACCTTGAAATCTGATAGTTAGGTGGCCACTAGTTAGCGCTGGGCCTTGATTTTTAGATTTAGCTTCTCCTTTTATATATTATAGATTATAAAGAGGCTAAGTTGTTTGTATTATACTTATACAAAATTGCATTGTTCTATAGTGACATGCTGTATTTTAATATTGACGCGGTTGAATTTAAAAGGTATTTGTACAATTGCTCTCACCGTATCAATATATTATTATACGGTTGAGTACAATATAAGTAGTTGTTATGTGATAAATAAAATTCATATAGTGGTACCTCATTTGTATTTAAAGTTTTAAACTTTCATTAAATTCGATTTTGTGGTGAGGTCTTCAATTTGCTCGCGATAGTTTTCTAAGGTTGAAGTTACTTCATGCGAATTGGTTATGAATGGGGTAGTTGACAGCATCGAAATTAAATTACGAGTAGTCATTTATTAAAAAGATTATCCCAAAACACCTCAAAATATGTATTCAGATTTTAAAATTACAATTATAGCCAATTTAAAAATAATAAAACAATCAAAAAAAGTGCTGCAATTGAGTACTAGAAACTATGACGTCACGCCTTGCTATTTCAGTACATTTTCCATAGTAAAATTTCGTTTTGACAGATCATAAAAAGTAACTGAATTGACTAGGTATAAAACTACCCTATTATGATATAATTGTCAGACTTAAGACAAGATAAGACCAACAATGACAATTTAAACTGGGCCAGCCGGTCATACGTAAGCAATTAAAACGAGTAATTAATAGTGTTTGTCTATGTCGTATGAATAATAAAATTTAAGTGTATGTCGGTGATTGCAAAATAAATAACTTAATTTAAGTGAAAACTGCTATTTTTAGTATGCATTCTTTACTATAAATGACAGTTTTTAGAATGTTATAAAGACAGACAAATCTGTCTGAAAGTTTGAATCGAATAGGTTTATAAAGTGATAAACGTATTTCAAAGAAAACTACAATTTAAAGAGTTCATTGTACAGAAAATATTAAAATCCTTACTCCTTACTTTAGTTATTTACTTATAATATTATAAACGCGAAAGTAACTGTCTGTGTGTTAAGCAATCACGCCTAAACTACTGAACCGATTTAAATGAAATTTGGTACAGAGATAATCTAAAGCCAAGGAAGGAGATAGGTTACTTTTTAATAGCTTTTTAAAGGCTGTAAGGGGTGGAAATAGGGGATGAAAGTTTGTATGGAAATTACGTAATTTTTCAAGTTAGCGTAAGTCGTAGTTTTAAAGTAACTTTTGCACTTTATTTACAACTAGCGACCCGCTCCGGCGTCGCACGGGTGCAATGCTAACACTTAAACCTTCCTCTTAAATCACTCTATCTATTTAAAAAAACCGCATCAAAATCCGTTGCGTAGTTTAAAAGATTTAAGCATACATAGGGACATAGGGATATAGGGACAGAGAAAGCGACTTTGTTTTATACTATGTAGTGATTTTAATTTATTATACCTATAATTATAGGTTCAACACGTTATGTATATTGGCGATCACTAAACCTAATTAGCTTTTGGGAATTCTAACTATTCTTTAAGAACTTTAGATCGTGTAGTATTATCAATAATTATGAATATTAAACTCGCTATTGCGTAAACCTGTACTAAGACATGCGCGAGTACCATTTTCCACCAAATGACTCCATGTTCCGTCTCAGTTGTCAACATTTACTTTGAAACACAATGCGACATTGTGAACATCAAAACCACAGTCGGATAAATAGCGAGAAAAATCTAAACAATTTCTTTGGGTATTACGAATTGAGTTTTAATAAACCATGCGTAATCTATTATAGGAAAATTGTGCGAAATCTGTGATAAATAATACGCTCTTTTATGGTAATTGTAAGAAAATTTATCCATTATTGTTTTGTTATTGTTCAAAAGAGGAGAAGATTACAAATGTGTCAAAAACGGCATTTGAATGGTTGAAAATCTAAGGTCAACTAGAGAAGATTTTAATCTGGGGGCACGGTAGTGCCCCCGCCAAGTCAAGCAATAAAATTTACCGCTGACAATTAAAATTTATTAAACCCAAATGTTTTTTTCAAGGTGACCTTCCTAAGTTTCTTCACATATGTGATATCAGACCCAGAGAACAACATTCTGACTGCTGAAAAAATATTCGTGTCGATGTCACTATTTTTCACGATGAATTTGCCGCTAGGGCTGCTGCCCCTGATTGTGGTCTCGGTCGTCGAGGTAGACCCTACAGTGCAATCTCCTCAAACCTATTGAGGCTGTGGTATTTCTATCTCGCCAACATACTAACACTCATCTGTTAGGATACTGTTAAAACAAAGACCCGTTGTCAGTTTACTCTGTATCTATAGCTCTTGTTTAGATAAGAGATAGTAGTATTGATTTTGCGTTAACTTGTTGATAATATATATTCGAATGTGATGAAATCCACGCGTCATATGATGACATATTTTCTGAGGTAGCAAGTTCATTTCATTAAAATTTATTATTTTGAGTATTTACGTTCTACTCAAAAGATAGCTTGTTTCAAGCAAGACTATAAGCTCTGTTTTTAATGTCGGGAATTATCAATAAGTTTTAAAATCTTACATAACAGTATATTAATACTTCAAGCGCTGATACTACTGGAACAGTAAACTCTCACACTCCATTCTGAGATGTGTGTCACTCGGAAATTCATTAACCGAGCTTTGGTACTCTATGTTCCATGATACAGAGTTGAAATAAATATCTGTGCCTAGGATAACTAAATTATTATTTAGACATGGGCTATAGATACATTGTAAACGACAAATTCCAGCTAACATCCATACTGCATGTATAACTTAATCCATATATCTGGTATATTGCCATCTTAGGTCTCGCTGATGTCGTTCGGGTGTTTCGTATTGGTAAACGACGAACAAGTGCTGGACTCTAAAAGGGCTTTCGTAGCGTTGTCTCTTTTCAACATACTGCGTTTTCCCTTATCAATGCTGCCTAACGTTATATCGAATGTTGTTCAAGTAAGTTCACTCAAAAATATTTTTAATGTGTGTAATATGTGTGTGTGTGATATGTTATGTGCTTTGCAAAATTGTGCATTGTCTGTGGAAGTGGTGCGGTCTGTCCATGAGTAGGTAATTGATGTAATTATAAGAGGCTATTAAATTGATATGTTGTTTCACGTAAATAGTACTCACAAAACTACATAATAATTACATTAGTAGATTAACTCTCCTAGCCTAGGTAGTCGACGTTTCGTTTTCTCAGGGTTACTCCGAACTGAGCCAACATGTATTTTATTCCTCAATTTTTCTTCCAATGTTTGTCATCCTCATTACGACGGGCTTGTTGGCTCAGTTGGTAGTGACCCTGCCTTCTGAGTCGGAGGTCGCGGGTTCGATCCCCGCTCAGGGCCAACATTTGTGTGCATGAACATGTCTGTTGGCTTCGTGTCTGGTTGTTTAATATGTATTTAAGTATGTTTATCAGTTGTTTAGTACCCATAGTACAGGCCCTGCCTAGTTTGGGACTAAATAACCGTGTAAAAAAACGTTTGCTCGAACTGTATACGACTTGTAACATATTCAATACAGACCAGACATTAGTTTGTTCATCTAAATGAATGACATCTAATGAGATGTCCATACAGATTCCATTCAAAATAGAGGTCGTCCATTAATCACGTGAGGTTTGAAAGGGGGGGGGGGGAGGGGTCTGGAAAAAATCACGAAATATCACAAGGATAGGGGGGGGGGGTATAATGAGATATCACGTGTATTTATTTTTCGTAACGTAACGTAAACCAAACAATAAGTAGCACGTGACTTTTTATTGATGATTAATTTTCCAAAATTTTATCATTTCTTCATATGGGGAGGGGGGGGGGGGTAGTCTAAAACCTCACCACACATCACCAAGGGGGGGGGAAGTTGCTAAAAAAATCACGTGATTAATGGACGACCCCAT
The DNA here is from genome assembly GCA_963855545.1 of Ethmia dodecea. Taxonomy (NCBI): domain Eukaryota; kingdom Metazoa; phylum Arthropoda; class Insecta; order Lepidoptera; family Depressariidae; genus Ethmia; species Ethmia dodecea. Next base: position 15,146,181 of record OY979443.1, on the reverse strand, counting down.
AGGTGTTGAATTTAATAATCAATGTAATGCATATATCTAAGTTTTAGCATTTTAAAAGATAAATTGTACAATATTGAAATAACAAATACTAATTAGGATGAGGGTTTTGGTTAATTATGTTACATGTTGTATTTGGAATACCAATTAAATAAACGAGGTGAAACTGTTAGATAAAAGCAATTAAGATGCATTGTTGAAGTGAAACCGTAGATAAAGAAAAAAGTAAATACCTACGCAACATAAAAATACTTTATTCAGTTGATATAAATTTGTAGAATACATGATCAACATTAGACTTCGTAGGTTAGAAGTAACAATAATATTGCACTTCTTATTTTGACATTTCGATATGTCGTGTATTTTGAACGTTTTTTTCTAAATTCGCGTCGGTTTACACCTTTGAGGATTAAACCAACAGGAGACGTCACGCGCACTAGTTTCTTTGCAAAAAAGTCTGCCAATTTCTGCAAGGGGGACGAGGAAACGCACACAAATAATGTTGTTAACATTATTTGTGTGCGTTTCCTCGTCCTCAAATGCATTTTTTGACAAAACAATTAAACACTAGCTTAAACTAGAGGCACACAAATACATTCACCAATCCGAGCACTCCGTGAACTCAAAAAAACTAGTAGTATATAACAAGTATGATCGTTGACCGACACTTTTTTTTTTGGCAGAGGGGAACGTCAGTGGCGTCTCCGGTTGGTTTAACACTCAAAGGTTTTCACTTATCAGCGCCATAAAGTACCTACTAACTTAAAACAGATAAACAAGTACTTTTCAAAATGTTGCAATTTCCGTATTAACTACTCAAGGTCAGACTCAAATGCTTAACAAGATGTAAATTATCTTCGACAATGAAATTGTCATATTAATGTCCAGATTCACAAAAGATTTATTGCTGTAATATAAGTTTTATAAGTAAGATTATGTCTTTGATATCAGTTTAGGATAATGTAGTTATGATGAATTCAAATTCATTTATTTTCAGTAGATATAGAAAATACACTTTGAAATGTCAATAGTCTAATAACAAGGCACTCTAAACTCGTCCATGAAGGTTGGCTAAATGTAAACATCAGCCCATCTCCACCGACGAGCTGCTTATATGATATATGATGATATATTAACCTAAAATAAAGTTTAAATGAAGCGTGTAGCTGGTTGATTACTCATAAAACATAAATCTCATGTAATATTTCCTCGTCAAATTAACTAACAAACACCTGTGCTCAATATTTTATTGTCATAGCACTTTCTTTGGTTATGGTACAAATTTCCAATAACATAATGTAACAGTCGTTTGGTTATGGTTTATTTGATTTCTCTTTTTATGGTAACACTAAACTTTATGTAAGTAATTGTTGCAAATAATATTATAAAAAAAAGTTTAGATTTCTTTTAAAATTTAATCTATTTTGTGGTACCAAATTATTTAAAAAAAATGTATTCGCTTTTCCGGCTTTTGTCAATGTAATGAATAACAATTTCACTATTAAATTGTTTAGTATCTTGCTGCCAGTACCTGATTGTAATATTTTTTCTTTTATATATTTTTAGACTTCAGTTGGTATAAAAAGATTAAACAAATTCATGAACTGCGACGAATTGAACGTCAGCTCCGTGGAACATGATCCTAAAGAACGTAAGTAACATATGTACATCTTTTTTTCCTACAAATATAAAACAGTCTAAAGTCCAATTAAGCAGAATTCCGACACTTGTAATTTCAGTGATAACAACCCATTTTCGTATGTTCTCTTTCCTTTTTAATGAATTTTATTTTTATCTCAGCATTTTGAAACGACAGAATTCAACGTTATAATGTACAGTCAGTACGAGTCTAAAGTAAAACGAATAAAAGTTCACCATGTGTATGCAATACAATATGTAACAGAATAAGCGCAATTCCTGAAATTAGTTTGTTCAGTATGGACATCAGTACCTACTCGTATTCAATTATTTTTAATGTGTTATATTTTTCCAAAAAAAATATTAGCATAACTGAATTTAGGGCTACCTATGGAAACCGCACTATTATTGCTCTTTATTTAAGAAATTTGGTTAGACAAAACTAAAGTACGAATGCAACATATATTTTTTAAATCTATGTATTGAATCGTTAAAAAAAATAATTATGTATACTAATTGTGGTATTTGACGAATTGCGCTTGTTCTATGACTCGATGTATAACCGTGATCGATACAGTCCAGACAAACATCTGTAATGATTTCAGCGAATCCTCTCGTGGTAGAGAATGGTCACTTCTCGTGGGGCGACGACGAGACCGAGCCCACTCTGAAGAATATTAACCTGCACGTCCCTCGCGGGTCGCTAGTTGCTGTGGTGGGGGCGGTTGGTTCAGGCAAGAGCTCCTTGCTGGCCGCGTTCCTTGGCGAGATGAATAAAGTGTCTGGACGCGTCAATACTAACGGTCAGTCATCATTATTTTTTTTCCCTTTATTTGGGGTCAGAATGTTTTCTCCTTCCACTAACGGCCATAATGTGACATAATGATAAAATGGCATTTTGCTAATGTGACGTTTTGAGAATGTGACAAATTGAGAATGTGACATTTTGCGAAATGTGTCATTTTGCGAATGTGGTATTGTGCGCCTTATCATTCATCACTAGGTTGACAGTGAAGGAAAACATAGTGAGGATACCCGCAGGTCTCAGAATTAATTCTGAGGCATGTGTAACTGACCCGGTCCGGCGATGGGCTCACCACCTATCACGTTTAATAATAATAATAATATAATCTCACGCCTTTTTTTATCCCCGAGGGGGTAGGCAGAGGTATTCCATTACTGGATATACCCACATTTCACGAGATATATTGGACCCCTAAACGTGATAGGTGGTGAGCCCATCGCCGGACCGGGTCTGTTTACACATGTCTCAGAATTAATTCTGAGACCTGCGGGTATCCTCACTATGTTTTCCTTCACCGTCGAGCTACTGATAAATATGTACGTAAGTTTTTTTGAAAAACTCATTGGTACATGCTAGGATTCGAACCCGAGCCTCACTGATTTTCGGCCGGCTCTTTAACCGTCCGGGCTATCACGTTTAGGGGTCGAATAATCTTGTGGAGAGTGGGTATATCCAGAAATGAAATACCTCTGCCTACCCCTTCGAGTATGAAAGGCGTGAGTTTTTTAAGTGTTATCTCAATCGAATGAATCTGTCACCCCCGGTTTCCGAAAGGCAAATTAAATTTGGATTTACTGACATACTGTTACATCTGAAGTTAAGTGTTCGCTTGGCTTTCCTTTTTATACCTTTTCGTTCTACAAGTCGTTATTAAGCAGATGTAATTTAAGTGACGTCCTTCAAAAAGCTGCTGGGGTCCAGAGTGCGAACAATAAAAGAGCATGCATGAAAACGCTTATGGATGTGAAGGAAGCGAAAGAAGTATACAGAGATCGAGCAAAGTGGCGATCTATCGTCTCTGACTACCGCTGTGGGACAATGGAATGAGGTTTATGTATGCAATTTAACTTGTACAGGGAGCATAGCGTACGTGCCGCAGCAGGCTTGGATTCAGAACGCGACTCTGCAAGACAACATTCTGTTCGGCAAACCGCTCGACAAGCACAAGTACAACAATGTCATCAACGTGTGCGCGCTCAAGCCGGACTTCGACGTGTTGCCCGGTGGAGACCAGACCGAGATCGGGGAGAAAGGTACTCATTATTCCATTTCACAGATTTTTCTGCAGAGCAGTGATAGTCCAGCGGGTAATGACCCCGCTTATCATTCGTGAGGCTCGGGTTCGAATTAAAAAAACGAAAAAACAACACTTTTACATTTGTAATATTAGTACGTGAAGAAATTTAATGTAGCTTTCTCTATTTCGCACATTTGTATGCAAATGAAAAGGACAAATGCATTTCGAGGTCTCTGGGCCAAAACCAATTGCCCAGATATGTAATGATGAATAGAAATTGAAGGACATGTATTTTATTAGTCTTAATTAATTCAAAATGATTTTTCTAATTCTTTTCAAAGTCAATGTCAGTCTCAAAATGGCATTTCCACTTATAAATAATTACCTCAAAAACTACCAGACAGATTTAAAAAAATCTTTCCCCAATGGAAAGCTTACTTTTCTGGGAGTGACATAAGCTATAGCTTTCCCACGGGAACGGAACTTAAGCGGGTGAAATCAACAGAAACAGCTATAGTCTAAGATACGAATATAAGACGACCTTTACCGAGCAGCTTATTGGATTAAAAGTATTTTATATCAAATTTAATATGTTAAAAAAGATATCGCCAGTGGGTTGCCTGAAAAAAATCAGTCCAGGATATGATTAATTCAATATTTAAAATATTTATTGTATCGCTATCCTTTTCTATTTCACGGCAAATAGCATGCGCACTCTCTTTCATTCAATGATGGTTCGCTGAGACTTTTCAGTTGTCCGTTTTAATCACTCGCAGCAATATTTTGATTTTTAACAACCGAAATTCATTAATTTCAAGACTGTTTTCATATTCTATAGACTTCATACTTTCGATTGGTATGTAATTTGTCTATTGAACAAACCAGTCCAATGTTAAAAAAATATATTTTTATCCTGGACTGAATTTTTTCAGGCAACCCACTCGCGATATCTTTTTTAAGATATTAAATTTGATATAAAACACTTTTCATCCAATAAGCAGCTCGGTGAAGGTCGTCTTATATTGGGATCCTCGACTACTACCAACATGTATGTTTACAGGCATCAACCTATCCGGCGGTCAGAAGCAGCGAGTGTCTCTCGCTAGGGCCGTGTACTTCGACGCAGACAACTACTTCCTGGACGACCCGCTCAGTGCAGTTGACTCGCACGTCGGCAAACACATATTTGATAAGGTAACTTCCCTAGAGGCATGGGCGTTGGTAGGATTATTATCAGGGAGATGAATTATAGTATTCTGCATTGTAATATTATAAAGAGGAAAGATTTGTATGTTTGTTACGAATAAACTCAAAAAGTGCTAAACATGTTTCAAAAATACTTTCACTATTAGAATGCCACAATATCATAGGCTATGTTTTATCCTCGTATTTCTACGGGAACGGAAACTACGCGGGTGAAACAGCTAGTATTTTATATTTTGGCTTGTGGTGAGAAATAAACGTTAATACAATTTACAGTTTATTATTATTATTGTTGACGGGCCTGTTGACTCAGTTGGTAGTGACCCTGCCTTCTGAGTCGGAGGTCGCGGGTTCGATCCCTGCGGGGGGCCAACATTTGCGTGCATGAACATGTCTGTTGGCTTCGTGTCTTGTCGTTTAATATTTATTTAAATATGTTTATTAGTCGTTTAGTACCAGTAGTACAGGCCCTGTCTAGTTTAGGACTAATTAAATGTGTGTGAATTGTGTCCCACAATTTATTTATTAGGATTGCCAACCGGCTTAACACTATAAGCTATTATTATACATAAAGAAAGACTCAAAAAGACAGAGTGAAAACCCAATTGTAGGCAAACACAACATGTCGGTAAAACATTTTCGATCGCTTAGTGCTATTTTGTTACATTTTCTACTAATTTTAATAAACTGAATTAAAAACTAACAAAAAAAAACAAATGAATTTTAAAGAAGAAAACCAAGTTATTCTGTGCCTGAACCATTGTATTCGACTGATCCCCAGTGTAATCTAAGAGTTCTTTTTTAAATTTGGACGAGATTTTTAATTTTAATTTTAAATTTAAATTTATTATCTATTCATCTATTATCCAGGTGATCGGACCTAGCGGGCTGCTGAAGGACACGACCCGCATCTGGGTGACGCACAACGTGTCGTACCTGTCCCAGACGGACCTGGTGCTGGTGCTGAAGGAGGGCCAGGTCTCCGAAGCGGGCACCTACCAGCAGCTGCTGGAGAAGAAGGGCGCCTTCGCGGAGTTCCTCATTCACCACCTCAGCGACGCCGAGAGGACCTCGCCCGAAGGTAAACGATAGAGATGCAGCGAATCTGGGTTTTGACGAATATAACCATATAGTTAACCAGAAATAAGTAGTTCTAATAAGCAGTGATAGCCCGAACGGTTAAAGAGCTGGCCGAATTGCGAAAACGAAGGTTTTTTTTTTTACAAATGCTAATGTACTACCCGTGCAAATAAAGAATGGGATTGAAAATAGCGGCTCATTGAGTCTGTACCGCATACTACGCAACGAAATAAAGTTGTATTTAGCTAAATAAATAAATTATTTATTTATTTAGATAAATAAGACTTTATTTCGTTGCTTAGTATGCGGTACAGACTCAATGAGCCGCTATTTTCAATCCCATTCTTTATTTGCACGGGTAGTACTTTGTGTTATATTGATTGTTTAAAAGAATAATGTGTTGAAGAGTTTCTTGCACCGCTTCTTCTCCTCAACTATACATACCGAAGCGGTGGATTCAATGACTTTTAATAAGAGAACTAGGAAGTCCTTACATTGATTAAAAACTTTTTACTTTGACTCAAGGTATCGGATTCTTATTCACCCCCATAAAGGAATCCCTCAATTTACCAGTCACATTTTATAAATTCTATCTTACATCCTTGTTATTATTGCAGAACTGAAGGAAATCAAACAAGACCTGGAGAGCAAGCTCGGCTCGGAGTTCCAGAACAAGTTGCAGAGAGCTCGCTCGCTCTCGGAGAGTGCATCGGAATCGGATCAAACGGCTGCAGGTAGATTCATTATTGTGTGTTAACCAAAGAGATAAAAATATAATAGGGTATAGAGGGGACAAAGCGAGGAAAATTTTAAGCCGAAAAGTTATTCCAAGTGGAATAAGTCTAGTAGAATTTCCAAAGAGGTTGGAAGAAAATCATTCTCTTTCCTATAGAGTGCCAATGTAGGAAATCTCGCCCTAGTGAATCCTCGCCAACATTCGGTTGACAGACCTGTTTTGATGTGGCCGCTGGTTTGACAACACAATGCCATATTGGAAGTCAGATCGAAACAAGCTCTCGGTTTTGACAAAAATATGCCTGCTTGCGTCGTTGTGTGGTGCGGAAACTCCACAGTAAATTCGCGGAAATCCAATACAGGCGTTACCTATCACCTGTTAGTATTTTCCTGTTCAGACTACACCACAAAAAATATATTTAAATATTTGTATTTTTATTTATAAACATTTCCTTGGTGCTTGACAAAAAATATACAATATCGATAGAATAATTTTATGTCGATAAAATTTGCAATATTTTTTCGAAATGATTTTCAGATTTCCAAGAGATCCCAACCTCAAAAAAAAATGGGTTAAATCTACAGGCAGAGCTGAAAATTGGATTCCATCAACACATTCCACAATTTGCTCTAAACATTTTCAGCCCGACTGCATACTTCAATCTTCTTCTACTTGCAAATATACCAAACTGACAAAGTCTGCTATTCCTAAGTTAAATTTGCCATATTATGTGAGTGTTCGTTTTTACTTGGTGACTTGTAGTCGAAAGTAGGTTGTTTTGTACACATATTAAGGCAAAAATCCACATTTTCTGTTTTAGGTAAACTTTCAAAATGTTTTTTTTTAATTTAGTGTTCTAAAGATCGAATCATACTATTCATTTAGATTTTAAAAATAGAATAACATTTACCTGAAGTCTAAAAAGCTTCTTGAGATACTAGCTTTTGCTCACAACTTCATCCGCTTTGGAGAATGAAATAAAACTTAATATATCCTTCCCCAGGGTGCAGCCTATATTCCTACCTTTCATCGACATCGGTTCATTGGCTTAGCCGTAAAAATGTTACAGACAGACACCCAGAGTTACTTTTGCATTTATATTATAGTAAAGAAGGATTTTTTTAAAAGAAGGAAGTAAAATAATGAGATAATTTATATTTATAATTCAAATTTGTCAATTTTTCAAATCAAATGAAATTATAGTACAGGTTGCAGCATTTATCGATATCGATTGTGTGGTATATGATTACTTCACTAGTCCGTCACTATTGGAGAAAATTCAAAAGTAAAATAATACGTGAGCTTTCTGATTGGCCGAGCGCAAAATGTCCTTTAAATACATTGGTAAATTGATTGACATTTAGTACGTCATCTCATACTTCGCCCCCCGCACCCCGATTTTTGGTTGAAGCGGTTTCCATAGTGTTTTTAGAACATTAGCAGTCTATAGGAGAGAGGAACTTTTTCTTTAAACGTCTTTGAGAATTTCGAACGAATGACAGCTCGCGTTCGTACTAACTCACATGACGCTTGAGCTTCAAACATGCTTCAAAGTTTTGTATGAAAATATTTCCAATGCCCTATTATATATTAATCATAATATATGTCCTATTATTTTTTAATCTCTTTGGTGTTAACAATAGTATAGTACCCGGGGATAAATATTGCACATCGACCTTTGGAAAGAGACAATCGGCTAATTTCGGCTTCGTAGAGCGTTATCTCTGTCGCACGCGACCTAGTTGACGTTTCTTAGCCGTGGTTCAAATGCGATAGAGTGCAGACGTGTCCAAAACAATATAGAGTTGTTACAACCCCCAAATTATTAATTTCATCTTTTTACTCCTTGTAAATGTTAAAATATTTTTACAGCTCCATATAGTTCACGCGATAATAAAAACAAAACTACAATAAAGTACTTAGTTCTAAATTCAAATGCTTTTAAACGATAAATCTAATAATTGATGTTCTTATTGGATTAACTTTTGTATGTTTTTTTAATAATATTGATTTTTTTAAATATCTTAGGCGATCGTCCTGGCAGTGTAAAGAGACGATCTCCGAGCAGCACTCCAAACGAATTGAAAGAAAAGAATAAACTCATTGAGACAGAGAAAGCAGAAACTGGAAGTGTAAGTTTTGATATATTTTAGTTTCCTTATAAAAAACTGTATCGTGATAGTCTTTTACGTCTATTAAGTAGACTCCTACGTGTTTATTTGAAATTCAAGTAAACATACTGGACTGGATCAAAAATTATATAATTAATTAATAACGCGAAAGCCTTTCATATTATGGTTTATTATCTAAGTTACAGACTTTCATAGACTCTGGCAAACATTTATATCAATTAACTATACGCGCCACAGCCTAGCTCGTCAGACATAATGCGCGGGATTAATATTATTATTATTATTCTTAATACACTAGCAGCACTTGGTGCTGATACGTGTATACTATTGCACTTGTGTTTGTAAGTGTTTATCAAGTCTGTTTTTAAATGAGTTCACTGATGGAGCACTGATCACACTTTCTGGTAATTTATTCCAAGACTTGACTACACGGTTCGGTAGAAAATGAAAGATTATTGACAGTTCCTCGTGACTTCACGCATAGAGACGTAGTTCCAATAGAGTTGCTCCAATCGATATTTATTGGCTAACAATATATATCAGGATAATGTAAAAAAATACTGTAGTACCGTTCGATGTATTCGCAGGTGAAATGGAGCGTTTACAAGCACTACCTGGTGAGTGTGGGCGTGGTGGCATCGCTGGTGACGGTGTTGATGAACCTGGTGCTGCAGGTCTTCCAGGTCGGCTCCAACTACTGGCTGGCTGAGTGGTCCAACGACGCGGAGATGGTCAGTACTTTTCTCAAACTATTCACTGTATTTGTTAGGGTCGCGACACATCTGCGGAACTTACAGCGAAGGTTCGGTGAACAACATACATTGACGTTTCACTTTAAAGATAAATGGATCAGCCACCAGCGTCAACCGTAATCGCCCGCCTTTGGCGCTGTACGTTCCGCAGATGTGGCGCGACCCTTAGATACTAGCTGTTCGGTAAAGGGCCTGCTTCACTCACATGATGAAAATCAGTGAGGCTCAGGTTCGAATCCTGGCATGTACCAATGAGTTTTTCAAAACTTACGTACATATTGAAAACAGCGTGAGGAAACCCACAGGTCCCAGAATTAATTCTGAGAAATGTGTAATAGACCCGGTCCAGCGCTGGGCTCACTACCTATCACGTTTCGGGGTCCAAAGAATATCGGGTGAAAAGTTGGTATATCCAGAAATGGAATACCTCTGCCTACCCCTCGGGGATATAAGGCGTGAGATTATGTATGTATGTAGCTGTTCGGCGAGACTACTAGGGTAAGCAATTTAAGTAATTTAAGTATTATGTAATTGCTTTGACCGATTGAGTTAACGCATTAAGATAGGGATTTATAAGGAAATTCCTTTCTCGACAAGGAAATCAAATTTAAGGATTTTAATACAATACAATAACTCTTTATTGTACACCAAAAACAACACAATATTGATACCAACATTAAATAAAGTACAATGGGCGGTCTTATCGCTTTTAGCGATCTCTGCCAGACAACCTTAGGTTTAATGTTTGTTATTAAAACTTAATTGTATATCCAACGACTAAAACAGCTGAAATTTCGTAGATTGTCAACGGTACAGTAAACACGCAGCGCAGAGACTTATATCTCGGCGTCTACGGCGGGCTCGGCATTGGACAAGGTAGGTCGCCATGATGTTACAGAAACTTGTAAATAATATTAACAACTCTTGTATGTACTAATACAGACTTATCCTAGAATAATGATCCTTACTAACCTTCGACTCTTAAATATATAAGTTCTATAACATATTCTTCACAGCAATACGAATTCATGGGTTCTATTTTCATAGCTAACGATTTATTTATCACATCTACGTCATCAATAATGTAAGGGACCAAGAAAAGTTGCACAATATATTTTGAGTAGGTATATTACAACTAAAATTACAAGAAATATACTCGTACTAGCTTTTACCCGCGACTTCGCTCGCCCAAGTTTATTTTACCTTAATTGAACCCCTTAGGGGTTCAATTTTGCAAAATCCTTTCTTAGTGGATGACTAAGGGGTTCAATTTTGCAAAATCCTTTCTTAGTGGATGACTACACTGTATAAGCTTCAAGCAAGCTTTGTAAAATTTCAAGTCTCTAGACCCAGTGGTTTAGGCTTTGCGTTGATACATCACCAATCAGTCAGTCAGTTGATCATTTTATATATATAGATTTTCATCCAAAGCTACAGAAAATACAACACACAATATAATAAAAGTAGAAAAGACAAAAAGAAAACAGAAAATACAATACCTTCTGGTTTTTTTTCTAATTAATTAGTTATAATTATGTGCAAAGTTCGAAAACTACAGAATAAATATTATTTGGACATCCAATGTACAAAGAAGTTTCATCCATCATACACATACATGTGGTTGAATTCACAGTTTGTCTCTAATAAAGTTGATTTTATTGTTTTTGTAAATACAAACATTATATCGAAATAAACATTGTATTTCATTATGTATGTATTATGTTTATGTACGATAATATTTTAATACATTAACAATACATTGGACCGTCTCTATCTGAATCTTATTAATAATGAATACATTATTCGCATATTCTGCATTTAAATTATTACTTACTTATTTATAATATGTACTATTAAATGACGTATGTTTGTTTTCTAAAAATAGACAGTTCAATGCATGGTTTTCCAATCAATTAATGATTACACATATTCCAAACAAACCCATCAGCATGATTTTTCTAAAATAACTACTTAATTGTTAAATATAAAAATGTTTTTGTGCATGCCTGATATATTTATTTGATTTTTACAACTATCTGTTTTATTATTTTATCATATGAAATTCGGACTGTAAAAGACGTGCGTGCCCTACTTTTTCCATAGCTTAAAGACTACCGTTAAGGTGAAAACCTAATAACACTATGATAACATTATATTTGTTTTGTCAAACTTTTCAAGTATGATTTTCTAGGCCAGATGCCACTCGAAAGTTTTGATTATATTGTAATATTGTGTATATGTATCCTACAACCAATTAGGTTAGTGCTGTATAATCTAGATCCATCATGTTCCACCGCACCTGGCCCCAAAGAATAGGGTATTTGACTGCCTAGTCAAATGACTTACTTTTATTACTTGTCACAACCAAAATTTACTATGGAAAATGTACTGAGCAGTAAATTGTGACGTCATAAGTCATAGTACTCAATTGCACCACTTGCTGATTATTTTATTATTTCAAAATTTTATTTAATTGTAAAATTAAAACCGTAATGAATTAGAGATGTTTTGGGATAAGCTTTAATCGCAATTTAATTACGATACAGTCAAGTGCCTTATTCCCGAGATATCCCAACACAAATGGGATGAATATCTAAGGGCTCTTTTCCTGTCATGCGTATTTTCGACCGCTTCGTTTACCACTGCAGTGTCGTGCGTGTCGCCAGTGACTAAACTCGTCTTGTATTCATACTATGACCATGCGTGTGAAGGCAGAAGGAGTCAATCGCGTTCCGCTCGCGTGATAGGAAAAACATGTATGAAATGATGGGATCCTGCGCACTGGGGCGCACTAATGTAGGGGTTGTAGGGGCGGTCCGTCCCGGGCCTCTGGTCCTTGGGGGCCTTCAAATTTAGCGAAAATGTCTCTTGATCAAATCCTAAACAAAGATAAAAGGCAGTTGGGTGTTGGTTGGAATCTTCATAGATACAAATATGACTAAGGCTACGCTAAATTTAGAGGCCCCCCAGGACCAGAGGCGGGTGCTTTAGGGGCTCCAAATCAAAAAGTTCTAAGACCGGGGGGCCTCGTTCAGTTTTTCCGACACTCTTAGTCCGCCACTGCGCCATCCGCGTGACAGGAAAAGCGTCCTAAAGGGTCTACCCTTGTCGCGGCTGATCGCACAATAGTCAATGCATTAAAATGTATGGCGCCATTTTCATACATTGACTTGTCGGTACGGGCACGCGCGTCTAACGTGCCGGGTGTGGGCAGTGGTGTCTGTGTCGGTGTCGTCGCTGGCGCTGTACCTGGGCACGTTGGCGGCCGCTCGCGCGCTGCACGCGGGGCTGCTGGCCGGCGTGCTGCGGGCTCCTTCCATCGGCTTCTTCGACTGCACGCCCGTCGGACGAGTGCTCAACCGCTTCAGCAAGGACGTGGACGTGCTCGACAATGTGCTGCCGATGACCCTCAGAGGGTGGACCTCGTGCTTTTTCTCGGTATGCCGCCAGCGAGGCCGGCGAAGCACTTGTGACTCCCGAGTCGCAGGTGGCCGTGGGAGGCGGTAGTTACAGTACAGCCGCTCTAACTTGGCTTCTCTGAACATAGGCTTCGCCTGCGCAAACCCCGTCGTACCTCCGAAGTGTCGCTAAACAATGTTATTACGCAACTTTAGAGCTGCCAAGTTAAAACGGCGGTATTGTACCATCAATTGACCCGTCTGCTCGTTTGCCCCTTCTACCATACAAAAATACATAGCCTCACGGTTGTGGACCGAAGTTTGCTGATGCTCTCGGTGACTGGTCTTGTCTATTTGGACTGATGAGTAGTGTGTTACAAAGTAAAACGGCCATATAAAATGAAGGCGTTTTTGAAAATTTTGATCTGTTAAAAGTAATTTTGAAAAAATTAAAAATACTCTCGAAAACTGTTCGGTTTTCAGTCAGCCCCAAAATGGCAACACAAATGTTTTGTTTACAATGTCAGTCCGATGTACTTGTATTATTTGAGGTGTGTGGCTACACAATCAATTGTAGGCTATAAAAACGCTATTAAACAGTCAGATATAAAACGTATGACCTTAATTAACCTATAACCAGGAATTATCTATTAAGGTGTACCCATATGCAATGTGTCCAAAAATATATACTGATCCTTTATGAAATTGTTCCTACTCAAATTGAAATGTTTTATTGATAAAATAAATATTTTTAATTATAGTTGTTAACTTTTATAGGTACTGCATTACGAGAGAAAGTATACTATGTGTTATGTGTTAATACAAGTAAATGTCTGTGTGCTAAAATTCATCTACTCGTAAATCGGTTCATAACTTTTTGCCTAACATACAAACTTTCACACTTACAATATATGAGTAGGATTAACCACTTACTTAAAAACTGTGTAAATCGTCTGTATTTTGGACACACTGTATATTTGTGACTCCTATGCAATGTAAGAGGATTTACAAAACAACGATTCGAATTTTTTTAACACCATGAAATGATTTATTGCCACAACAGTATACAAACTCAACTTTATTACGCATTACCAATCTAACTATACAGGTAACCTATTTGGGATCAGTTTATCTGTAATGAAAATCTACTACGTAGATGTTACTATGTTACGCTTTGCTTTAGTAGAATAATTAGTATTAATATAAGTAGGAACCATAACTTAAGCATGTTTCTTGTCAATGTAGCGTAGCTGTGTACTCCCTGCACCATCACCGTCATCGTATATCAGCACCTTTTTATTATCCTAATGCTACAAGTAGTAAAAAGTAGGGTATGCCAGAAATAATGTATTCATTATGTATAGGTTTTCAGATACTTCTATAAATTTATTCAAAATGGCCACAGCGAGGAAACTGATGGTCACTGCTGTGTCAATTGATAGATGTATGTTTGTCCCTGAATCCTTATTTCTAGCGTTGTATCATATTGCGCATTATATGAGGAAACGACCACAGCTCTATAACTATTACGGGTTGATAAATATATTTAAATCAAGCTTTATATATTATAGAGCAGTGATAGCCGGTTAAAGAGCCTGCTTCACATGATGAAAATCAGTGAGGCTCGGGTTCAAATCCTGGCATGTACAGTCAACAAAGTTGTTAGTGTTACATGGCCAAAAATTAAGATTCACTTTTCTCTTAAAGCCTTAAATGTATTTATAGTATTTTTTTGGTAAATTATAGGGATCAAAGATACCTTTCGAAATAAACATTAATCAATAAGATTTATTTATGACTTCCCCAGAAAAATGAATTCTTAGTTACTGGCCATGTAACCCTAACAACTTTGTTGACTGTACCAATAAGTTTTTCAAAACTTACGTACATATTTATCACTAGCCCGACGGTGAAGGAAAAACATCGTGAGGAAACCAGCAGGACCCAGAATGAATTCTGAGATATGTGTAAACAGACCCGGTACGGCGATGGGCTCACCACCTATCACGTTTAGGGGTCCAAAGAATATCTGGTGAGAAGTGGGTATACCCAGAAATGGAATACCTCTGCCTACCCCCTCGGGGATATAAGGCGTGAATTTTTTTTATTTTGTTTATTTTTTATATATTAAAGAAATAAGCGGAAACGATCGTAAAAAAGTCCAAAATATTTATGTTTTCCTGAGTGTCTAAAGATAACAACTGACTCCCTAATTGTTTTCCATACATAAAATTGTTATAAACAACAGTTTCCCCACGTGATATCACTTTTCTTTGTTTATGGACTTACCGTAGTAGAACCAGTCGCCTCCGGTTCTCTGTTAAAACTATGTTATGCCATTTTTCATTTCGCCACTTTCATTTGGCCGACTATTCAACTCGTCAATATATTAATTTGTCTACTTTTATTTTAGCTTACGTTTTGATAGGTCACTTCGAGTCACAATTGGCTGAATAATCATTTGCCCTATTTGCCTACTACAAGTAAATTCGCGTTTAAATTTTTCCTATTTTATTCATTTGCTCGCTGGCCGTACCGGTACGAAATAATATTTTTCGAATTTAGCAAAATTTTATTCTTTAGTCTTTAGGCTTGATTGTAATTCATTCAAATGAGGTATTTTTTTAAAAAATCGTAGCAATATAATAATAATCATCCTTAATATCTCAATATGTAACATAGGTACTATCAGTAAAAGTTCTGCCTGATACACTTAAGTGTCTCTTTTGCGAGCAGCTATCTTTTCCTACCTCGTGGCGACAAAGCCCTCTCTTATAGTAACAATGACTATTACAAAAAAGGGTTTCTTTTATGTTTATGGCCATTTCGAGTCGTTGAATGGATAAAAATTAAGAAAAAAGCGGTGTTACTTGCTTCTGTTTAACGTTAATTAGGGACAGGATAGTAAAAACATGAGCTTTCAAGCGACAATTCTTCCAAATGTATAGGCTTAGCATTTGTCGATGGCCTGTGAAATAGGCATGATTATCTGGCCACAAGTAATTTAAGTTTATTGACTAATCAATCGTTTGGGTAAGTGAGCAATCGGCAAATTAAAATTAGGTAAAATTGTAGTGTAGAAATCCGATTAGTTTTAGGCGAAATGAGAATTGGCTAAATATAATTCGATCAAATAGGATACCGAAGCAAGCGCAATTTACTAAGTGGGGTGACATGGTTTTTGCAGCAATGGCTTCATTTGTCGCCGATCTGATGCCTTATTTGGCATGTTGGCGGGCAGCGAAGCTTATCCACGCGAACTTGTTGGAGAAGGTTCTAAAGGCTCCCTTGCATTTCTTCGAAGTGACGCCCCTTGGCAGGATACTCGGTAGATTTTCCAAAGACGTGGATGTTTTGGACACTTTGCTCCCGATGGAATCTTCCGACGTAGTTTATTGTACTTTCGAGGTAATACAGCAATTAATTTATCAATTCGCTGCTTCCATGAGGTTATATGTTGTTATGTAGACTTATATTATCTTAAAATATTTGGATATTTATTTCTCTGGTTACGTTATAGCTTTTTCTTTTGTGTTGTGTGTACAATGTTGTGTTTAATAACTTTATTCGTTTTTTTTAACCTATTTGCAAACATATCATGCTATAATTATATTATGTAGGTTATAGGCGATCAGTATATCTCATTCTCATTAGAAAAATACAATAAACTGATCCCAATATATTTGTAACTAATTCTACAGAATTTTAAAAGGCAAAATTATATAATAAATAAAATTAATCAAAAATTTAATGAAAACAACTAAACTAAAATGTTATACCTCATTGGTAATGCTTATAAAGAGTGGAATGTATTCTAATAAATCTTAAAAATGTCCAGTTTCTATGAATTACTGATTTGTCTAATTCCGAATGGTTTTTTTTCTGAGTTTGGAAAGCCAATTTGATTGATTTTAAATCTTATTTCTAGTGTGGATGGGAACAATTTTGTCTGTATTATAATATTATTTAAAAACGTAGGTGCTGGGAACTTTATTCGTGATAACTTTGTCTACGCCGATCTTCGTGGCGGTGATCCTGCCTATTGGAGTCGTGTATTACATCATCCAGCGGTTCTACGTGGCGACTTCGAGGCAGTTGAAACGGCTCGAATCAGTTTCCCGGTCACCCATATACTCCCATTTCGGTGAAAGTATTACTGGGGCGTCCACCATCCGAGCGTATGGAGTCATTGAAAGGTAACAAAAAACTCTTACCCCGTATTCCCGAAGAGGGTGGCAGAGGTATTCCTTTCCTTAGATCGGGGTCGGGTTCTGTAAACATGTCTCAGAACAAATTTTAGGCCCTGCGGGTTTCCTTACGAAGTTTCATTTCACAGTCAGGAATACCTAATGATATGTACCTACGTTTGTGAAATCTTATTTTAGATGTACCCACAAGGTTTCGATACAATATTCAATTCCGAAAAGGCTATATCACTGTCACCTGTATAATACAATTATTTTACAAATTTATGCTTTTCGGCACGGAGTTCATGTTGACATTTTATATAAGATTTTCAATATTTATGTACGATAGCGGTTCTGCTCCCGTTCCTGTGGGAATACTTGAATAAAATATAGCCTGTTACTCAGGGATATTCTGGCTTTCCATTTGTGAACAAATTTTTAAAATCAGTCTCATAGTTTTTAAGTTTATTCGGAACAAACATACAAAAATACAAATCTTTCCTCTTTATAATATTAAATACATAAATTATTTAGTTTTGACATGTTTGTTAGTTTTATGATGCTGGGAGTTGCTACATACTTGAATATTCCCGCCCGTGTATTGTGTATTTCAACGAAAAACTGTCCAGATTCATCGAGGAGTCCGAGCGCGGTGTGGACCACAACCAGTCGTGCTACTACCCGAGCTGCATCGCCAACCGCTGGCTGGCGGTGCGCCTCGAGATGATCGGCAACCTGATCATCTTCTTCGCAGCGCTCTTCGTCGTGCTCGGCCGGGAGACCATCAGCCCCGGGCTCGTCGGCCTGTCGGTCAGCTATGCCCTGCAGGTAACTTCCAAAGATACATACTAACTGACGGGCCTGTTATCTCAGTTGGTAGTATAGGGATGTTACGGAGGTTTTTTTTTTATATAGCAAATGGGGGGCAAACGAGCAGACGGATCACCGATGGTAACTAACTCAAGAGTCACAACTGTGTTGCCGGCCTTTGAGGTGGGAGTAGGGGGAGGGGGGGGGGGGGGGGGGGGTTGGGGCCTCCGGTTACCTTACTCACTCAACGAAATGCAATGCATTGCTTTGCGCTGGTTCTCTGTGAGGCCGTGGTATCACTCCGGTCGAGCCAGCCCAAGCGTGCCGGCGGAGGTGGTGTTGTCGGAACCGAAGTCGGAGTAGGAGTTTATAAATTTGATTTTTCGGAGGCGGAGTCGGAGATGGTGGCATAAGAAAGATGTGTCCATAACATTTGATTTTTTCTTCATTTTCGAAATAAATTTAAAAAACATCCGTATAGCGTAACAACAATAATAAAATATAATAATAATATAATCTCACGCCTTTCATCCCCGAGGGGGTAGGCAGAGGTATTCCATTACTGGATATACCCACATTTCACGAGATACATTGGACCCCTAAGCGTGATAGGCGGTGAGCCCATCGCCGGACCGGGTCTATTTACACATGTCTCAGAATTAATTCTGACACCTGCGCGTTTCCACACGATGTTTTCCTTCACTGTCGAGCTAGTGATA
Organism: Ethmia dodecea; assembly: GCA_963855545.1. NCBI lineage: Eukaryota > Metazoa > Arthropoda > Insecta > Lepidoptera > Depressariidae > Ethmia > Ethmia dodecea. Next base: position 15,127,487 of record OY979443.1, on the reverse strand, counting down.
AATATGTAAGTAAGTTTTTGAAAAACTCATTGGTACATGCCAGGATTCGAACCCGAGCCTCACTGATTTTCGGCCGGCTCTTTAACCGTAAAGGCTATCACTGCCTTTCGTAACAACAAGTGAAATATTTAATCGATGACAGAACGCGTATTCCCCGGGCGAAATGCATTAACCTGTTCGCACACGTTGACTGCAGCTATTCTTCGACCTCCGATTTAAAAGTATCGGAACTGAAGTCGGAATCGGAGGTTAAGAGGAATCGGTAGTTCCGACATATTGGAGTCAGAGTCGAAGTTCGCAGTGACCCTGCCCCTCTGACTCGGAGGTCGCTGGTTCGGTCCACGCTCTGAGCCAACATTTGTGCATGAACATGTTTGTTAGCTTCGTGTCTGGTCGTTTAATATTTATTTAAGTATGTTTATCAGTTGTTAAGTACCCGTAGCACAGGCTCTGCCTAGTTTGGGACTGTATAACCGTGTGTGAATTATGTCCCAAAAAAAAATAAAAGAATTAAATCCGTATTACTTTTTGAATCCGTATTATTTGGAACCAGTAACTTGTGGGTGGTGATGGGCCGCTGTTTACATTTAGCCAATCTTCATGGACGAGTTGAGAGTGCCTCGTTATTAGACTATTGACGTATCTAAGTGTATTTTTTTGAATTTGAAATTATGTATAATATATAGGCGGTAAATAAAAATGCACTTTTGATTTATTCAAATATTGTCTCGAAATTGTTGTACAGTCAAGAGCACGCTAAGCTTGACACTTTGGACTTTGACCCGGCCCTGTATTCTATGGCTCGCAGTATAAATCAGAGCTCAGCTTAAACTGGTAGTGTCAAGCTTGACTTGCTCTTGACTGTACGAGAACGTAACGCTGTTGTACTCTCGCGTAGCGCAATGCATGGGCTAACAGACTATGTGTAAAATCGTTTCAGATCACGCAAACATTGAATTGGTTGGTGAGGATGACTTCGGAAGTCGAAACCAACATAGTAGCTGTGGAAAGAATAAAAGAATATGCTGAGACACAACAAGTAAGTAATGATAATTCCATATGTTAGGCTCAAACAACTAAAACGGTCATTGAGCTAAAAAAAAGAATCACAGCGTGTTCACATGCCACTTTCGCAAAATGCTACATTGACGCAAAATGCCACATTCTCAAAATGCCACATTCGCAAAATGCCACATTCGCAAAATGCCACACAGCAAAATGCCACAGTAGCAAAATGCCACACTAACAAAGTGCCATATTATCAAAATAACAAGATTGTTAAACTCCCTTTCTTGAAGTAGGTCGATGATTTCTGAATTAGAAAATAAAACGTAGTTAAATATTTTAGTAATTACATTCTCTGCCTACCCCTTCGGGGATAAAAGGCGTGAGATTATATTATTATTATTACATTCTTTATTAATTTCCATTTATTTTAATAAAATAAAATAAATTAAAATTTTTAACTGAAATTATGAATGCCGCTGAGAATCATTACAACTTAATACTAAAAAAATAAACATAAGAAAAACATTCGAGAATGTGATATTACGCGAAAATGGCATTTTTTTTTTTTTTTTTTTTACTAAAAAATGGGCTTGCTCTTGACCCCAGACTAGCCCGAGAGCAAAGACGGGGCCTACGTTGGGACGAGCTTGCCCAGAAGATGCCTGTTCACTCGATCCTTAAAGGCTTGTAGGTTATATGAACTCGGAAATACAGACGCCGGCAGGTAGTTCCACTCCTTGGCGGTGCGCATAATAAAAGAACTTGAAAAGCGCTTTGTGCGTATAGGTGGGATATCCACCAAGTAGGGATGAAGCCCAGCCGTGCGTCTGGAAGTCCGATTGTAAAAAGGGGAAGGTGGGATGAGCTCGTGCAGCTCTTGGGCACACTCCCCGAAATGCAATCTATAGAATACCGACAGACTGGCAACTTTGCGCCGATGGGCTAAAGATTGCAGCTTAGTCACCATCATCTCGTCACCAATCATTCTCCTGGCTCTGCGCTCTACAGAGTCTAAAGCGGCGAGTTGGTATTTAGCTGAGCCATCCCAAAGGTGGCTGCAATACTCCATACATGATCGGACTTGAGCTTTGTAGAGTGTTAGAAGCTGTCCAGGTGTGAAGTATCGCTTAACCTTATTAAGGATGCCCAGTTTTTTGGCCGCAGTTTGTGCCTTGGACTCAATATAGGTGCCGAAGTTGAGGTCTGAACTCAACTCCATGCCAAGAAGTTCTAGGCTGCCGGTAGTAGGTACAGATGCACCCCGAAAAGTAGGAGTCAGGTCAAATGGACTCCGTTTAGCGGAAAACAGACAGGCCTGCGTCTTGGTGGCATTAAAAGTGACCAGATTAGCGTCACCCCATTGGGAGACGCGACTTAAGGCCAAGTTCGTTCGCTCTACCATGGCCTCTCTCTGTGAACGTATATCTTCCCTACTGGCTCTTGCACTGGCCAAATATCTCTCTACAATCGTACTGTCGTCTGCGTAGCCAACAATGCTAGGTTGTAGCATGTCATTGATGTGGAGCAGAAAGAGGGTTGCAGAGAGAACAGACCCTTGAGGAACACCGGCGTCAATGGCCATGAGGTCCGAAGAGCAGCCGTCAACGACCACTCTGATTGACCGTTCGCTCAAAAAGTCCGACACCCACCTGCAAAAGTCAGAAGGGATGCCATAAGCAGGAAGCTTGCTAAGGAGACTTGCGTGCCAAACCCTGTCAAAAGCCTTTGAGATGTCGAGAGAAACAGCAAGCGCTTCCCCGTTTTTCTCAATGGCTTCGCCACAGCAGTGCGTAACATACACTAGAAGATCCCCAGTAGACCGACCGCGGCGAAAGCCATATTGCCGGTCACTGATCAGGTCGTTTTCTTCTAGATATGACAGCAATTTGCCGTTGAGAACCCTTTCCATGATCTTACAGAGCATGGAGGTAATGGCGATTGGTCGGTAATTGCAGGGATCGGCTCGCGTACCCTTCTTGGGTACTGGCTGCACATTAGCAAGCTTCCAAGATTTTGGCACCGTTCTAGTTTGGAGAGAGAGGCGGTACAGGCGTGTCAATACAGGAGACAACTCAGGTGCACACTGTCTTAGTACACGTGCAGGTATACCGTCTGGTCCACTGGCCTTATTCACGTCGAGGTTCTGCAGAGCCCGGCGTACCTCTTTTTGGTGAATTGCAATTTCCAGCATTGAGGAATCACAATGAGGTATAGATGGCGGTTCTTTTGAGCCTGCGTCAAGACGTGAATTGCTCGCAAACAAGGAAGCAAATAAATTCGCTTTCTCCGTTGCGGAGTGGGCCAGCGTGCCATCAGGTTTCTGCAAGGGTGGCAGTGAGGGACGGCAGAAGTTGGATTCGACCGCTTTCGACAGGGACCAAAACTGCTTACTACCGGGAGGGTAGGAGGCAAGTTTGGCTCCTATACGACTGACATGGTCAAATCGAGCCTTCCGGAGTACCCGTTTGCAGGACTTAGCGGCAGAATTAAAGGCTTTCTTCTTCGTGCGAACCCTCTGAGCCCCAGCTTTAGTATCGCGGGCTTGCACCCAAGCTTGGTATGCAGATTGTTTGCGGGCCTCAGCACGGGCACAATCCGCATTATACCATGCTTGAGCTCTGTGCTCGAGCGAGAGGTCGGAGAACGGAATGAAATATTCCATTCCCTGCCGAATCACGTCCGCAACAGCCTCAGCAGAGCACGAGGGGTCACCCGAAGAAAAACAGACCAGCCGCCAAGGGAAAGATGCAAAGAAATGCCGCATCTCATCCCAGTCTGCTGACTCGTATCGCCATACTCTTCTCGTGCCCCTGGGGCAGACTTCAGGAGGAGAACAGATTGATACGGATTTCACCAGACAGTGGTCGGACGAACCCAGTGGAGCCGAGACCGAAACCGAGTGCCTGTCTGGTTCTGTTGTCAGCAGAAGGTCCAAGCAATTGGGTGTATGGCCAGCAACATCCGGTACCCTCGTCGCAACGTTTACCAGCTGGGTAAGGTTCAGCGATACTGCAAATTTGCGCGCTTCCCTCCCGGCGTGGCAAGTTTTCTCGTACGGAAACAGCCACTCCTCGTGGTGGGCGTTAAAGTCCCCGAGAAATACGAGTTCCGCCGTTGGGTACTGTTGTTGGGCTTTATCTGCCATCTCAGTAAGGTGGTCAAAAAGCTTAGTTGTCTCCTGGTTCCCGCTGTGCGATCGGTATACACAGGAATACAGAGTTTTCTCTGCGCCTGTGTCCACGATAATCCACAAAGTCGAAAACCCAGGACCCTCAAGGCAGCGGAGACGCTTGTAGCAAATATCGTCGCGGACGTATACACAGACCCCAGCATGCTCTTTGAACTTATGTTCCAGTGAGTAGCCTGGGTAGTTGAGGTACGCCGCGTCCGCTGGGGTTTTAATTATCGTCTCTGTCAAGAAGAACAGGTGCGGCTTCTCGGTCTCAAGGTGGTGGTGGACCGGATCGAGATTGGAGTGCAACCCCCGGATGTTGGTGAGGTGCACTTTCAAAGGGAGGAAGTGCTGCCGGTTCTTAACCTTATTCTTCTTTTTGGACTTGCTCATTATTTTTTGGAGTAAGGGTTGGGTGACAGTCGGATGACAAGGCGCTGCTTTAACCAAGCGGATCACTTGAGCTAGGCCAAACAATGAGGAGCTCACATGGAGACTGCGGGGACGCCCGAGCCGCCCTGAAATGGCCACCGGGTCCTCCCATCCAGTCGCCAACTGGCACGGTGGAGCCATTCCAGGATTTTTCGCGAGGTGGCGGGGCAGCCTTTGGCACGTGGCTGGCGCACTACTTGGGCCCCCAACTTCCTGCGGTCGGCCACCGGCAAGACCGTGCCTCGGATCCCGCTACCCTCCAGCGTGAGCTACTCGGCTCAACGTCACTCTAGAGTCCGTAAACCGGCATTAAGCAACGCAACTGACAACCTTCCATCCCCCAAAGGCTCTGGTACTCCTGCGCACAAACGGAACGCAGCAAGCTGCTTGGCGTCTGACTCCGGCGGGAGGGTGGTCGCAAACCAGGCGGCCCCTTGCGGGGCCTACCACCGCTGGTAGGGGTCGTTTAGCCGTCACCACAAGTATGAGCTAGTGGTGCCGTTGCCCGGGGTGGACCACTAGGAGGTATACCCCTACCACCCCAATTTTGCTAATGTGACAATTTGAGAATGTGGCATATTCCATTGTGTCATTTTGCGATTGTGGCATTGTGCGTCAATCCATTGGAAGCTGTCCCTAAAACCACACCTCGGAAACTAGCAATAAAATGTACGAAACAAACGCGTTGCTGCGCACACAGTCTAAGCTCGTGTAGGTGAACGCGTATCATGCTTGTGTGAGAACGCGCTCTCTCTCTCACGCTCTGCGCGCCTTGTCGTCGTCTCGTTCTAGCCAGCCGGTGACTGTGAGGTTACCAATCGCGGGGTGGCGGCACTTTTAGCGGGAGGCAGGGAGCGGCCATACTGTACGCTAGTACTATTCATTATACTGTGCTAAAACCAAAGAGATTTAAATATAATAGGGCATAGAGGGGGCATTGGGAATATTTTCATACAAAACTCTGAAGCCTAAGCGTCATGTCCTTGTCATGTCAGTTAGTATGAGCGCGAGCTGTCATTCGGTCGAAATTGTACTAGACTTATTCCACTTGGAATAACTTTTGACTTAAAATTTTCCTCGCTTTGTCCCCTCTATGCCCTATCATATTGAAATATCTTTGGCTAAAACCCTGCTTCGTACAGGAGGCTGCGTGGACGCTCCCCAACGGGCCGGGGTCCACGTGGCCGGAGACGGGCGCATTGCAGCTCGAGCAGCTGACGCTCGGGTACCGCGCCGATGCAGAGCCCGCGCTGCGAGGCGTCACCTGCAGCGTAGCGCCAAGGGACAAGCTCGGTATCGTCGGCCGCACCGGCGCCGGGAAGTCCACGCTCACGCTGGGCCTCTTCAGGTACGCCTTCGGAACATTTACATCCAAATAACACAACAAGGTTGGAGGAGGCCTTTGCCGAATGGCAAATAGACCTATAGAAAATTTGCAAGAAGCAATTATTACGTTAAGTTTTAATTTTATATGTAACATACTAAGGTCTGAATAAAAGGCTATATTATTATTATTACCACACAACAAACCTTACAGAGATAGAGTAAGGCCGTTTTATCTTGTCTGCTCTGAACTCCTCGTACCGGTAAATAGTCACTAAAAATGTTATTGCGCAGCCACTTGCGAAACTTCAGAGCTGCCAAGATAAAACGGCAACACTGTATCTTGAGCAACAGAGTAGTCAGATCATGGAATGAGCTACTAGGAGAAGTCTCAGCACCCAATGTTAATCGATTTAAGAATAAACTGGACGGATACACATCCTGCAATGAGAGAGCTTGAGTGGAGTACACATGGATACAGGCTTTTGTCAATTGTAAACTGCTTGCTTGATTAATAGTAATAATAAATAGTATAACAAAAAAAAAACAACCGACTTCGAAATATTCGAAACCGAATAGGAATGTTTCCTGGGTAAAAAGTAATCGATTGTATTTGGTCCTTGGTTAGATTATCAATAAATATTGAACACGTATTTTTTGCGTTATCAAATAAATACAAACTGACGAACATAATATAGCATCAAAGTTCAGGAGAAGGGTGTTTTGACGTCACTCTTGCAAGACGTGACGTCACGACAAATTTCAAAGCGCTGTATCGTCTTCTTTTTTTGTTTGTGGGACAAAAGATATAATACCTATAAAATATGTTTTAGTAAAGACCACAAATAGCTAAAAAATATAGTATATCAGTTAGATAAGTCACAAAAAATATATACAACCGAATTGAGAACCTCCTTTTTTTGAAGTCAGTTAAAAACGTAGTGAAAAGTCTTATTCTTTCTCAGACACTGACAAAAATGTATAATCTTAATTTTATTTTATAGGACTGCCAACATTTTATAGGATAGCACACTAATAAGAAATATACAACGCGTAACAGAAAAAGCGCAATTCCCCAATTACTATATTAATATAAAATATGATGCAATCGAACTTTAGTTGTGTCTAACCAATTTTCTTAAATATCGATTAACAATAGCACGATTTCCATAGAAAGCACAAAATTCAGCTACGCTAATTCATTTTTGGGAAAAATTTAACACATATTAAAAAAAGCTGAAATCGAATAAGTAGTCGATACTGAACAAACTAATTTCAGGAATTGCGCTTATCCTGTTACATGTTGTAAATCATACATGGAGTACATAATGATAGTGTACACCCAGTAACAGGCAACCACATCTTATGACTACGACTATACAAACTAAAACGGAATTTACAGGATAGTGGAGGCGATTGGCGGCAAGATCTTGATCGACGGCATCGACATATCGACGATAGGGCTGCACCAGCTGCGCTCGCGCATCACCATCATCCCGCAGGACCCGGTGCTGTTCTCGGGCACTCTGAGGACCAACCTGGACCCCTTCGGCGTGTTCACCGACGACGACATCTGGCGGTCGCTCGAGCACGCCCATCTCAAGGCATTCGTACTAGGTCAGTGAGTCAGACGTGTAAAACTTACAATGGTAATGTATAATACGACTAAAAGTAATACAAGTAACTTTCTGAAACTTATAGCCCATGTTACTTCCAGTAGGACTTTGAAGGTGTTTATAAAATAAAAAATAATCTCACGCCTTCCATCCCCGAGGGGGTAGGCAGAGGTATTCCATTACTGGATATACCCACATTTCACGAGATATATTGGACCCCTAAACGTGATAGGTGTGAGCCCATCGCCGGACCGGGTCTGTTTACACATGTCTCAGAATTAAGTCTGAGACCTAATAAATAAATAAATGAAATAAAAATATGAATACCACACAGGCCTATCCGCTGGTCTCCGGCACGAGATCTCCGAGGGCGGCGAGAACCTGTCGGTGGGCCAGCGGCAGCTGGTGTGCCTGGCGAGGGCTCTGCTCAGGAAGACGCCGTTGCTCGTGCTGGACGAGGCCACCGCCGCCGTCGACTTGGAGACCGACGAGCTCATACAGGTACCGTGGTACTATTTAAAAAAACGTTTAAAAAAAACGTTAAAATTTAGGCGTGTTTGGCGGGAATCTGAAAAAAAAAGTACCTACCCAACATGTAACATGTTCTTTCTATTGTGTTGATTGTGTACAACAAGCGCTCGTAGCCCTGCGGTGCCAGTGTGTTTGTAACGATCACACTGGTTAAGCAAAGTTGGGTGCGGTCAGATAGTGGATGGGTGACCGCCTAGTGGCAATTATATTATGAGCGCTTCCGTGTTTCGGAAGGCACGTTAAATTGTTGGTTCCGGTTTTCGTTGTGTTACGCACAATGGAAGTCGTTAACCCAATGCTCCCCAGGAGCCCGCCGGCGGGCTGGCACAAAATGCCGCCATTCCGTCAAGCAGCGGCAGCCCGCCGGCGGGCTGGCCTACCGAGACGACTTTAAACATTATTTGTATCACCATTAAATACATGATATTGAATATAATTTACTACAGTGATCTAGAATAAATTCGGAATCCGTTGATATCCAAAGCTACACATGTTTTTTGTTTTTATTTATAGAAAACCGCTTCCAAACACGCGCCATGTGACAAGTCATAAAAAAAATGGCCACTCCATAGTAAATTTTCGGTGTCGGATTTCAAGTGGTGTTCAATTATAAACATAAGTGGCCTCTAAAGGTTGAGTTGTTTATCTTAGACGATAATACGATCTTTCTAGTTGGTGTTTAGTAACATTGTTTATAAATTTGAGTACTGTGGTAATATTGGTAGCAATTATTCTGTGATTATTCTCGAAACAGGTCCGATTTTTTATTTACGAACAGAAATGAATGACTTGGACTCATAGTACCCCTTTGTTTTTTACATGTGGCAACACATAATCTATCCATAGACAAAAATACATTGACAGTAGGATGATAGTCAAAGTAGTTTTTTTTTGGTGATCATTTTTTTGGGAAAGTTGAACAACGCGCGGAATTTTAATTGCACCCGCGCGCCCCCTAAAAAACGGCAAAATCAAATAACATTTTATTGTGGTTTTACGGGTTAAGCCATGTCAGATACCCTTGGGTGGCCTGAAAAAATTCTGACTGTTAAGTGGCCACTAGCTTAACACCATCTTCCAATTTGCAGTGGGCTCGCATGGGAGATTATAGCCAATACTTCCTCATGTGTGAGGAAAGACCCTTAGCTCAGCAGTGGGCTGTTACGGGTTGATGATGTTTACAACAAATAACTCTAAAGAGTAATAACATAGAACTCTAAAGAGTAAGAAACTTACTTCAGCGAATTATACTAAATATAGAGTCGACTTGAGAACCTCTTCCTTTTTAGAAGTCGGTTAAAAAAAGGATCATCTGAATCGGTTGGCGTGATATAAAGTTATTCTTCCATTCCGTTTGTTGTCTCATATGGTTTTCTCAAGGATGCTATTGTCAGAACTGGACCCCACGGGAAGCACCAGCTTTCAAATAAAAAAAGAATCATCCAAATCGGTTCATCGGTTCGAAAGTTCTGAGGTAACAAACATAAAAAAAAAAAAATAAAAAAAAAAAACATACAGTCGAATTGATAACCTCCTCCTTTTTTTGAAGTCGGTTAAAAAAACTACTTACGAATAGCACTAAAAATATCATCGATGTTTTTAGCCTGAAAAATAATAAATTGTGGGACACAAATTCAGACGACTATTCAGTCCTAAACTAGGTACGGCCTGTACTAAGGGTACTAAAAAAAAAAAAAAAATCAATAATCTCACGCCTTTTATCCCCGAGGGGGTAGGATGTAATGGAATACCTCTGGTACCAATACAACACCTCTACCACGGTACAATACCTCTGGTATTCCATTACTGGATATACCCACATTTCACGAGATATATTGGACCCCTAAACGTGATAGGTGGTGAGCCCATCGCCCGACCGGGTCTATTTACACATGGCTCAGAATTAATTGCGAGACTTGTGGGTTTCCTCACGATGTTTTCCTTCACCGTCGAGCTAGTGATAAAGTGGGTACTAAACAACTGATAAACATACTTAAATATTAAACTTCCAGAGACGAACCGTGAACATGTATGTTGGCTTCGTGTCTGGGTGTTAAATATTTATTTAAGTATGTTTATCAGTTGTGTAGTACCTATAGTACAGGCTCTGATTAATTTGGGAATGACCGTGTGTGAATGGTGTCCGACAATTTATTATTATTATTATACATCGTTACGTCTATCTCCGTAACAGTAGCAGTGTACTTTTTTTAAAAAAAATTCTTTATTTCACATGAAAATTATTACAATTTTATATAACGCATAACACACATCAAATTATGGTTGTTTATACAAAAACACTTTCAGGCTAAAGCACCTATAAAAGTTTACAAAACTGTTATTTGGCTATATTCATTACAACTTTCAAGGTGATGCTATTGTTAATTGAGCACCACTTTTTACAATGTAATGGTTTGTTGCAGAAAACCATCCGCTCGGAGTTCGCTTCGTGCACCGTCCTCACCATCGCTCACCGCCTGAACACTATAATGGACTCGACGCGCGTGATGGTGCTCGACAAGGGCCAGTTGGTCGAATACGCGCCTCCGGAGCAGCTCTTACAGGACAAGAACTCGGTCTTCTACGGCATGGCCAAGGACGCCGGTCTCGTCAACTAATTACACAAGGTCCGCACTTACTACGAAACTAGTTCCATGAAGGTAAAACACCACCACACAAATAATGTTAAAACAAACGCATTTTTTGACAAAACAATTAAACACTAGCTTGAACTAGATGCACACAAATACATTCACCAATCCGAGAACTCCGTGAACTCAAAAAACTACTTGTATATAGTAGGTATGATCGTTGACCGACACTTGTTTTTGGCAGAGGGGAACGCCTGTCAGTGGCTTCTCCGGTTGGTTTAATACTCAAAGGATGATAACAACAAAATCAAATCAAAATTCATTTATTTTCAGTAGGTATATAAAATACACTTTGAAACGTCAATAGTCACTCTAAATTCGTCCATGAAGATTGGCTAAATGTAAACAGCAGCTCATCTCCACCGACGAGTTGCTGCTTCCAAATGCAGTACCCCGAGAAGAGCCAGCAAGAAACTCGACTCAACAAATAACTATATTCGAAAGGGTCGATCACATAATGACGGGCCGCATTGTATTATAAATAATCCTCCTGTATAATAATATCCTGAATAACTTAACTTTGTTGTTGTTGACGAATGTCAACGTATATCAGACACTACCAACTCATGGAACTAATATGTAGAGAAGTTTACTCACTTGCCTGTACTACCGTAACTGAATTCCGTTTCGATGTCCCCTCGTTCTCACTCAAAAAATATGTGTTTTAGATTGTTTTAATTGCTGACTATAATGTTAAAAAACTTAGATGTTCCTGTCGCATTTTAGTATTTATTTCGACCTTATGTTTATAAAAACTCATTTTATCTCCTATTCACGGCTTTACCGTTTGTATTACAATTTTTTTCTAATGTGTCCGATGTCCCCTCGTTCTCACTCAAAAAATATGTGTTTTAGATTGTTTTAATTGCTGACTATAATGTTAAAAAACTTAGATGTTCCTGTCGCAGGTCGTGATATTGACATTGCCATACCCTGGTACGATGGGTATTTTTTATTATTAAAATGTAATACCATAATAATTAACTGAAATGATGTCAACACAAGAATATTTAAAGTACATACTATCTCTTATTTTATTTTTCTTAATGAGTGACATAAAGTAGTCTCATTGTTAAGAAAATATATAAGCATCAAATAGTAACTCAGGTACTAGCTTTTGTCACCAAATCCCTAGATGTTCGATATAAATTCCATAATAAAATATCGATCGTACCACCAGGGATACGATAGATCAGAAAATAGTAGCATAATTGGCTACAATAATTCGACGACATAAAATATTTGTTAAATCAATTAAACAAAACTTTTTTAAAGTATTTTACAGAAACAACAATACTCGTGTAATAAAATTTTGATTGAAAGTATCATCGATATAGCAAAGTAGCTTAACAAAATACTGCCATCTTTTCTACCATCGCAGAACTGCTACAAGATGAGAAAAAAAATCTACTTAAATATTAATCACACTGCTTACGATTTTAACTTTTTCACATTTCTGCCAGCGACTGGGATTTATTTTTATAAATAATATTGCTTTAGTACTTTTGTACTATGGAAGAGCATCGCCTCGAGGAGATTAATAAAGACTTCAGTGATATTTGAATACACAATAAACATACCTTAAACTGAAACATTTTTCACCCTATGATTATGTTCCACCTGTTTTGTGATTAAAATGGAAACTCATATAAAAGTGCTAAAATAAAAAAAATGCTGAATAAATAATTTAATTACTCTAATATAAAACAACAAGGTAATAATAAGCTCAATGTTTTAACTGGGAATAGTATAATATCACTCACACTACTATAAAGTTTTTGAGTATGTTCACGTTGGTACAAAAATGAAGTGAAATCTTGTGATGATTACAATCATAAGTTTTAACCAATTCAGTCGTCCCTAGTTCGTGTTCCCATGTGAGATTGTTATAATACTCTTCATTTCATTATTTGACATTCACAAAACAAAGTTTAAAAGTTTATATTATGTACTGCTCGCGAATTTATTACTACTGTTTAGTATTTATTTCGACCTTATGTATATAAAAACTCATTTTATCTCCTATTCACGGCTTTACCGTTTGTATTACCAATGTTTTCTAACTTGGATAACACTGCCTGTAACCGAAGAATTTTCATGTACATAAGCGAATGTTTAACATTTAAATAATAGTGTGCTTATATATTACGTAAATATAGTTACTTTGTATTTCATCTTACTGAAGTTGCCTTGTGTAAATAAACGTAAAAGTGGTGTTTTTGATATTGATTTTTGTGGTAATTAAGGAAGCAAAACTAGCAAATGAGAGCTACAATCGAAACGGACGGTAAAATCATGGTACAATTGGGTATTTGATAGTTGAGTTTATTCTTAACAAACATACAAAAATATTTGATTGTATCGAAATTAAATTGCGAGTAACCATCAATTAAACAGATTATCCTAAAAATGTCTAAAATGTATTTCGATTTTCATTTTACGATTTTATCAATTTTTTAAAAAGTTTATAACAATAAAACAAGGGTTGCAATTGATTTCTACAAAAAGATGACGTCACAAATAGTAAATTTTCGTTTTAACAGATCAAAAAAAATAACTTATTTGGCTAGTCAAATAACCTATTAGATGAAGAGGTGAGATATTCAGTAGGTTCAAATCAACATAATAGGGTATTTGACTGCCTAGTCAAATGTGTTACTTTTTATGATCTGTCAAAACGAAAATTTACTATGAAAAATGTACTGAATACTGAGTTGTGACGTCATAATTTTTAGTTCGCAATTGTACCACTTTTCTGGGGGCACGGTAGTGCCCCCGCCAAGTCGAGTAAAAAAAACCGGCACGGCCGTACCATCTTTTTCTCGAAGCAATTCAGGCCATTTTCGACCCCCTATAACTTCGTTGTGGATAAACCTAAAAGTCTGAATTTTCAGTAACCAAGCAGGCATTGTAACAACATTTATTGTTTTCTTATAAAAAAATGTTATAATTGTAAAATAAAAATCGAAATACATTTTTATAGATGTTTTGGGATAATCTTAATGATAACTTACAATATAATTTTGATACAAATACTCAATTCGATGGTAGCGCCTATTGCATGCAGCATGCGTTTTAAGAGTTAGCTTAATAATTTTAAGACATCACTACATCATCACTCCCTGTGCCTATCACATAAGGTGCTCTCACATTTAGTTGATATTATCGGCTACCCAATGTGAACACCCTGATCGTGTGTTACTTAATTATTTTACTGTATGACCTGATACTCGGTTTTGTAGCTACTTAATTATATTTATAAGGTGAATTATTGTCTTTAAAGTTGTGATCAAAATGTAGCAACAATAAGTTTTTTCTTAATTAAGTTTAATCTCTAAAATTATCCTAATATATGGCTATTACTTGCCTTGCAGAAAACAAGCATTTAAACTGTTTACTTTTAAAATAATATTAATATTTACAGGTTTTAATGTATGTAGAAATTGTTTAATAATATTGAACCATTTTTGTTTAAATCTTAAATTAATGTCACAAAACTTTGTTATCGCGATAGTTATTGTTGACAAGATCCATAAATATAACATTCAATGTTATTAATTATTTGTATGTAGGTATACCTAATTTATTTCAAATAGAACGGTGTATAGAGTATAAGCGTAGAAAACCTGGTTTTCAATGTTATGTATGATACAGAACATTTGAGATTAGTATTGATAAAACAATTATATTTCTGCTACAAAATAATGCCAATTACCTCACTGACATGCATTCGTCAAGTTCGTAGTTATATTTTTGTATAACAAATGCCATTTGTTTCAATTAATATATTGTTGAAAACAAAAAAATGCAACTTAAATGTAAATAATGTACCTTATTAATAATGTACTTACATAACTATAAATTCGTAGTCGTAGGTACTTATTGCAATAAAATTTGGTCTCGTTGTCCAGGCTAAATTAAGGTTTCTTATTGTTATTTTATTACGTAATTACTTACGCGATTAATAAAGTTATTATATTAGCAATAGCGTTACAAACTACTTTGAAATTGTTTCTAATACTGACATCATAATCACACGTTAGGAGTACTTATTCATTTATTTTTTATTATTATTGTATTCTGAATTTAATGTTATTTTACTGAGCGACTCGAGATATTAGTTATAATTTTTTATTGTAATTAATCAATTACAAAACTTATAAATACTGGATTCGATTCATTCTTTCTATATTATAATAAAAATGTTTGTACTTGCTTCTTCTTTTTACATATCACTGAACATAGTTTGTCCACCGTCACAAGATGGTAGGACGCTATTTTCATGTGCCCCACCGGAAAGGTGTTGAATTTCTTGATTTAAATTTAGTAGATATTAGAGCATGCCGTCGTGTAATTTTGTATGTATGAAACTTATAAAGAGTATTCAACCGATATTTGCGAAAAACAGATTCCGCTGGGGAACAACCGGCGGCACATTTTTCTGCCAAAGAACTTCAAAAGAAATTCCAAATTTGAAACAAAAATACGAACCGATTTAAAAAGATAGCATTAGTTCAGTTCTCCACCTGAAGTTCATCAGATTTATACAAAACTTTTATCTGACCACCGTTGAGGTAGGATACCCGATCAAACGAAATCGAAATCGCGTCAAATGTATTTACTGTCCTGTACGTACTCTGTGCTATGTAGGTACATACAAATCGTGCTACGACGACCGTCTACAGTGATAAAATTGAGTTCTTACTCTCTACCAAAGTGTTAGTACCTATACAAGGGGAAATCTCTACTTTCCCTCTTAAGATATCGTACGCTACTTTGGCTGCTGAACACTTCATTATTTCGAACCCCGACCTTCATTTGGTCATCGTACTCTCCTCATCTCTACGTGCTGACTGGTGGCGGCTGAGGAGTGTGCCGACCTACTTACATGAAATAAAACCCTACTGAACATGAAAGCCACTAACAGAGTTTTACAAACAGTAGGTATGTTATATTTTTATTATTATTCTGATATTTTATTTCGCAATGGTATATTACCTATATGCTGTATTCAAAGAGATTTATATAATAGGGCATGAAGGGGCATTGGGAATATTTTCATACAAAGCTTTGAAGTATGTTTGAAGCGCGTCATGTCAGTTAGTATGAACGCGAGCTGTCATTCGGTCGATATTGTACTCGACTTATTCCACTTGGAATAACTTTTGACTTCAAATTTTCCTCTCTTTGTCCCCTCTATGCCCTATTATTATTTAAATCTCTTTGGCTGTATTACTTATAACAACATGATCTCACGCTCATTTGAAATACCTACCTCTCTGGCTACCCCAATGGGAAATGAGTCATTTCCCATTGGGGTAGCCAGAGACAATAAACTGCAACTTACTGGCACCAACCGGGTAGATCTTTACTCTCGTGCTTTATATTATTTATTTTAATTAAGTAGTTAAAATATAATCAAACAACATGGGAATAACCTATTTAATTTACAACATTATGCAAGTAGGTACCTAAGTATACCGCACTTGAAAAAAATACTTAGGTATGTGTAAATTAATCATACCTTTATTCTTTTAGCTTAAGTTTCATTATTAAATTGCATTAAGTACAAACAAATTTCATTAAAATCCAGCAATTAAGATAAGTAGGTACTTATATAATGATATAACAAACAATTCGTGTTTATAATGGGGATATATCAAATGTGGGATCTTTTTGTTGCCCAAAATTACTGGCCGTTGCTGTCTTTGAAGTCATTGACCTGTTGTTTGATTTCAGTTTCGCATCAGTTCTAACATCTTGTTTGGATGTTTTCTTTCCTGAAATTATAAATACGATCTGATAACTACTACTACTAACTAACAAAATTTTGTTTTGTAAGACTTTCCAAATTTTATGATTCTTAGAATCTAGTCTAGATTGGTGTATATTCTAGACCAATGCAACGGGAAGTAGGTACCCTATGAGTTTTGATTCCCCTGCGTGGGTCAAAATACTAATATGCTAGGCAGGTTCTGGCCCAGCCTCGAAGGTCCTAGCATATTATACTTACCTATATACAGCCTATACACCAGAGCAGTGATAGCCCGGACGGTTAAAGAGCCGGCCGAAAATCAGTGAGGCTCGGGTTCGAATCCTGGCATATACCAATGAGTTTTTCAAAAACTTACGTACATGTTTATCATTAGCTCGACGGTGAAAGAAAACATCGTGAGGAAACCCGCAGGTCTCAAAATTAATTCTGAGACATGTGTAAACAGACCCGGTCCGGCGATGGGCTCACCACCTATCCACGTTTAGGGGTCCAATATATCTCGTGAAATGTGGGTATATCCAGTAATGGAATACCTCTGCCTACCCCCTCGGGGATAAAAAAGGCGTGAGATTATATTTATATTATTATTATTAACCTATACATTGCTTATACTACTAGAAAGTTACAAGACATAGGTATACCTTGGTAAAGTGTAAGTTTACACTTTAAAAAGCTATAAGTACCTACTCAACTTACGCAGAGTATTACGAACCTGAATTGGTCTATTAATATTGAAAACGGCATTTCAACTAACAAAGTCATAATAAAAGATACAGCGAAAACTATGACCGTTGTATTTAAAAATATTATTACCTGAAACAAATAATAGTCAAGTTTTAGCGATTCTGTTGATTAGCATAGAAGATTTACAATTTATTTATTTTATTCGGAAATAATTCAATAAGAGGCATATTTTTTCTCAGCGACTTGTTCATGACACTTACAAAAGACATCACACTGAAAAATGATGGTTCCTTTTCTGATGCAGATATAACAAGTAAATATTGAAGATGGAATATGTACATCGCATATGACAGCCTGGATGACAGTTTCCACATCTTCAGGGACAAGAACCAGTTTACAGGGCCTGTAAAAGTGATATTTTGAAATTCCTGTATCGATATAATTATTTCAATCAATATATTTTGAATGATACCTACTTAAACAGTACCTACGTAAAGAAACCTAAAGCAGTTACTTTTTCAGCTCACAGGCTCACAGGCAGCTCAAATAAAATGTCTTAAAAAAATCTCAAGCCTTATATCCCCGAGGGGGTAGGCAGAGGTAAGTATTCCATTTCTGGATATACCCACTTTTCACGAGATATTCTTTGGACTCCCAAAATGTGATAGATGGTGAGCCCATCGCCGGACCGGGTCTGTTTACACATGTCCCAGAATTTGTTCTGGGACCGGCGGGTTTCCTCACGCACGATGTTTTCTGTCACCGTCGAGCTAGTGATAAATATGTACGTAAGTTTTAAAAAACTCATTGGTAGATGCCAGGATTCTAACCCGAGTCTCACTGATTTTCATCATGTGAACCGTAAGGCCATCACTGCTATAAAATGTCTTCTTTCAGTAAAATATCCTATCTTCAATATTTAATGTAAGTAACTGCCTAGGTACTTTCCCTTCGTCTGGCATGGGCGTGGCACGTTACGCCCTGTATAGTGTAAGTACCAAAATATGAAAGTCGGCAAAAAAGTAACACCCCTATGGGGCCTATGGTTACTTTCTCCCTTGATGGAAGATGAGACATCTAATTGTGGAATAGGCAAGAGTTGTAGGTATCGACAGTAAATTGTGATAGATACCCACCTAATCATTAATTAAAAAGATTTTCCCAAAACACGTTTAGACATGAATTTCGATTATAATGCATTTTCTTTAATAATTTACCATTAAAAAAAAGTTTGGCTATTATAACCTTACAATGATCACGTCAATAGTAGGTACCATAGTCCATTTTCCGCCATAAAAAAAAACATTTGACTGGGCCTCCCGCTACGTAGGTAGGTACTATTCTGGCGGATAAAATTTTAATGGAACAACATTTTGGTTATTTACCTCCATAACCTTTTACGCAGGCAAAGATCATAAAGCCCAAACCTACAGCCCAAGCACACCTGCTGAATGAGTTGATAAAACTGAACTTGGTCAAGGTCAGGCCTTCGGAAGAATGGTTTACGTAAATTACACTCGTATTGAGGAACAAGGCGCCGACCCACACCAGTGAAACAATAACCTGCAAGATAAAATAACTTGCACAAATAAAATAATTAAAAATTCGCTCACCTGATATCCCCAACGGGGTAGGCAGAGGTATTCCAATTCTGGAAATACCTACTTTTCACCAGTATACAATGTTTCTGATAAATCGAGGGAATCATTATATTTTACTTTTGTAGTTAGGTACTTTTGTGTTTTTACTGTATTTTTTTTTATTTTTATGGTTAAAGAGCCGGCCGAAAACCAGTGAGGCTCGGGTTCGAATCCTGGCATGGACCAATGAGTTTTTCAAAAACTTACGTACATATTTATCACTAGCTCGTCGGTGAAAGAAAACATCGTGAGGAAACCCGCAGGTCTCAGAATTAATTCTGAGACATGTGTAAATAGACCCGGTCCGGCGATGGGCTCACCACCTATCACGTTTAGGGGTCCAATGTATCTCGTGAAATGTGGGTATATCCAGTAATGGAATACCTCTGCCTACCCCCTCGAGGATGAAAGGCGTGAGATTATTATTATTTTTTTATTTTTTATTTTTGAAGCGTTTATTTTCCTTGTATTCAAAATGAAAAGTAGAGTGTTCAACGCGGGTGAAAGTTATCAATTCCTCATTTACTCGGACTGTATAGATACCTCGTATGGGAATTGATTCTTTTCAATCCTTGTATAACCATCTACTATTCTTACCCTAAATAAATACTAAAATTGAGTCAGTATTTTCATATTTATTTTACTTACTTACGATAATGAAATTCAAGAAATATTATCCTACTTCATTACTAACTAGTTACCTACTTAGTTACAAAATTTTTTTTTAAATCAAAAATATGTTTGTCAGTTAATAAATCTTTATACTGTTTTAGCTATAGAAGATGGATAGATGAATTACCTTTGACCAATATACGTTCTTTTTACGATACAGATGCAACAAGTACCCAACAACCATACCGACCAGGAATGGTGGGGCTCTTGTCAATGTGTTTATGTAATATTTACTAAAATATGAACTGGATTTAAGTGTCCTAAAAAAATATAACAAATGTAGGTACACCTTACTTAAAGATTTTAAAAGGTGTTGTAAAATTTAATAAAAAAAAATAGTTTCACTATTTCATTGACTTTTTATGATAGAGAATTAGAGATCATATTATTAAATTATTATAAATTGTGTACATTGAAATCGGGTTATTGTAGGTAGGTTTCAATAGTCATTTGTGCAGGTTAGATACCTAATCTAATTTACTATAAGAGTACTTTCTACTTATCTAATGTTTGATCAGTAAATTGTTTGGAATACAACATACTGAGTACTCTGAACAAATTCTGTGAGTTTTCTTAGCTTCATAGAATTAAAACTATGTGGGGCGACTTGGTCGATGAAGTTTTTCACAGTAGCTGCTGTCGAACAGCCCAACAAGGCTACAGCTAGAGCCACCCAAGTCACTCTCTTCTTGCCAGACAGTATCCAGAAGAGTATCAATGGAGATACGATATGAAGTTGCATGTCTACAGCCAGGTACCATGTGTGAGAAAGACACTGCAATAAAATAGAATAACTATAAAATGAAATGAAAAATTAAAATGTTTTTATTTATTTCTGTAGGTAATTAAAAAATTACACTTTGAAATGTCAATAGTCTAATAACAAGGCACTCTAAACTCGTCTATGAAGATTGACTAAATGTAAACAGCAGCCCAAGCAGCAGTTTGGTGTATTTAAATCACCTAGGTGAATAAGCATAGGTGATTTAGGTGGAATAATTCACTCCAGCGACGAGTTGCTGGCTCCACAAATACAGTACCCCGTATAAGTATGTATACATGTAACCTAGGAAACCCAGGTGATTCTGTTCCATTACCTATACAAACGTCAAAAAATAAGATTTGTTGTATGGGAGCCCCTCATTCATGAGATAGTGATAGAGTGACAGATGGACGGACAGCCAAGTCCCAGTAATAGGGTTACGTTTTAGTCTTTGGGTACGGAACCCGAACAATGGACCAATTACTACTTCTCTAATTAAAAAGTTGTTCAAATGACTGACTCACTCATCACGATAACTCTGCAGCTATTACTCCTAGAAACTTGTTGTGAAAGTAGGTTCTAGAGAGATTAAAATATAATAAGGCATAGAGGGGACAAAATGAAAGGGGGGAAAATTTTATGCGAAAAGTTATTAGAAGTGGAAAAAATGTAGAGCGATTTCGACGGAATGATGGTCAAAAAGTAGCTAAAAACATCACGTGATTAATGGACCATCCCTAGGTATAGGTACCTATACATTGTAGGTATTGGTTGGGAAAGGATTTAACTAAATTCCCAAGTGAACGGGAAAAAAACTGGCTGGGCTCGTATTATACTACATACCTCTACATTTTGCACTTTAAAAAACAATTCGTGACCCAACTTTCGGAAATTACCAGATCTCTATCTCGTAACATAATGCATGTACCTAGCTCAGTTTACATAGACTATCATTCTCATAAGAAGGCTTTCATTATGCACTGCCAGCGCCCCGCGGTTGCACCCACCTAGTTCCCGTTCCGGTGGGAATACGGGGATAAAATATAGCCTATGTGTTATTCTGATGTAAAAGCTTCATCAGCAACTGTAAAGTTTCATCAAAATCCGTTCAGTAGTTTTTAGAGGAACAAACATCCATACATACAAACTGTCGCGTTTATAGTATTAGTTGGATTAATGCCTCATCATTTTCCCATAATTGATGATGGAAGTGATGGAACATAAATAAATGAATTATTTTATTTCAAGGACGAGGTCTTACTAGAGGTGCTGTATGTACAAAATTTTGCACGTATAGCAAAGTCAACCACCAACTTCTTCTGCAATTATTCACTTGACTGGTTTCTTTGGTCCATAGCGGGCCGTCAGCCACGTGGTGAAGTAGTGAGGCCTGGAGCAGAATCGCTATAGCGAGCAAGGGAAACATGCGCAGGTATCGATGTAGATAGAAATGGTGGAGGTTTTTCAGCAGTTGCACTGTAAGAGAAATTACGATAGATCATTGTTAGAATTGAATTGAATCATAGTTTTGTTTATGTCAGTCTGTGATGATGCAATACTACTAATAAGTCTAATTATATAATATGTTTATTTATAATAATAAACAACAATAATAAAACATCAAAATGAACATGCCACATGTGTAAATAGACCCGGTCCGGCGATGGGCTCACCACCTATCACGTTTAGGGGTCCAATGTATCTCGTGAAATGTGGGTATATCCAGTAATGGAATACCTCTGCCTACCCCCTCGGGGATGAAAGGCGTGAGATTATATATATATATATATATATATATATATATATATATATATACAAAATGAACAAAGACAAAACACATAAATAGAACTAATGATTAATATTTTTTGTACAATTCTAGTTCGCTTATAAGTAAGAAAGCCACATCCAGTTAATTTTATTCCATACTTACGCGTTACCGGTTCTTTTGTATTCGCTCACTTGGAATCTGACTCATTAGCTTACAAACCAAATGAATACTTCTGCGTTCGTAGATACATTTAGTTAATTTTAGTATGTTCCATCTACCTACATTTATTTTGTAATAACACATCCATTAAACATAAAAAATGTATTTTGCAATTTCTCGGAACCATCGCAAAGTGTCAGATTAGCAAAATGACGGATTCGCAAAATGTCGGAATTCTGACATTCTGCTTATCTGACCATTTGCGTTTCGCAGAAAGTCAGATTCGCAAAATGACGGATTCGCAAAATGTCGGATTCGCAAAATGTCGGATTCGCAAAATGACGGAATTTTAAAGATACTTCCCACGACACTAGGATAGACGAATTTGAAGTCTTGTCGATGAAATGATGATAATGTAGTAGATATTTTGAAGAGTTCAACAAAAAAGTCAGTTAATCTATATATGTATAAAAAAATATGATAAACATACTGACTGATTGGTGATACATCAACGTATATATCCACCCGTGCGAAGCCGGGGCGGGCCGCTAGTTAGCTCATTTTACTTGAAGGAAACATTTCTTTATTTTTTAAAGAAACAAAAGTGAATTCAGAAACAGTAACATCCTGTACTTTTATAGTATCGATCGCTAGCTAACTAGCGGCCCGCCCCGGCTTCGCACGGGTGGATATATACGTTGATGTATCACCAATCAGTCAGTATGTTTATCATATTTTTTTATACATATATAGATTAACTGACTTTTTTGTTGAACTCTTCAAAATATCTACTAGATTATCATCATTTCATCGACAAGACTTCAAATTCGTCTATCCTAGTGTCGTGGGAAGTATCTTTAAAATTCCGTCATTTTGCGAATCCGTCATTTTGCTAATCTGACATTTTGCGAATCCGTCATTTTGCGAATCTGACTTTCTGCGAAACGCAAATGGTCAGATAAGCAGAATGTCAGAATTCCGACATTTTGCGAATCCGTCATTTTGCTAATCTGACATTTTGCGATGGTTCCAAAAAAACCGCATCAAAATCCGTTGCGTAGTTTTAAAGATATAAGCATACATAGGGACAGGCAGACAGCGGAAAGCGTCATTGTTTTATACTATGTATTGTTGAAAGAAAATGTCCCACACGACCCCACCGAAGGCCCACCGTGCTTTAAGAGATAGTGTTTCGCTAGAAGCAAAGATGTTGAGGGTTGATTGTTCAATCGTCAGGTAAACCCAAAGAGATTAATAGTAGATTATACACCAAGAAAATAAAGTACTGTTCTATGTCACGGGCGCGACATTGAATCCTTAACGTAACGAAGGACTCCCAGTTTTACTCCCGAGCGCAAAATATATTTTTCACACCACATGCTCGACAAAGCCGGATTATATATATCATATCGATGGTCTAGAAGACAAACATGCTAAGTGCAAAATTTTGAAAAATGATATTTTAATGCCAAATGTATAAAATGAGCATGCTCTACCGATCGCACTCATCCAAATGGCATAATTCCGTCTCTTTCTGTCTAAACTGTAGTTGTACATTAATTGTAAGTGATGTCATTTTGAAGCCAAAAGAAGTAATGACAGTTATTTACCATCAGTTGAAACTACAGAAAATGCTAAATAGATTTATAACATTTCGCTTGTGTTAACCATGATTGACAAATAAGCTAAATATTGTTATTACTTTTGTCAATTTGTATCTTTCGATTCCCAATTATCATAAAGGTTGTTAAGCTTTTCAAGAGCCGGTAGACAAATGGTTTAAGTGATCTTATAGTACTACTGAACACTCGTCAGCAAATAGTAAAAAATATTAAGTGCTTTAAAAATACTATGCCAGAAAGAGTAAAATGTTGACAAATGTTGTAAATGATTTAACGACACAGTATATAGGTAAACAAAAGGAACCTGAGCGTATTAATTTTTTTATTTACTTAACCAAGGCATTGAATAATAATATTAAAAAGTATATTATTATGATTTATATTTTCATACTACTTATAACGTTGCATCTCATAATATCGGATCTTAGCGGCCTCTCTTGCGCACGTAGCGCCCGGCCGCCTGTCGCGCCATGCGTCTCTCACTGACCTCATCCGCAGGTCTCTCGCCACTGCTGGTATCCCGGCTATATATTCTTGAGCCTAACGGCATCACAACGATGAGTGGCGAGAGGCCTGATGGTATGACTGTCGGGCCATGGAAACATGGTATGTCGCTGGTGTGGGATGAAAGATGTGCCGACACATTTGCCCCATCCCACATCGGTGCCACCTCTGTAGGTGCTGGCGCGGCGGCTGCGACCGCTGAACGCCTCAATGTTTATTAGGTTACATGTTTGTGCCGTTTGGGGTGGAGACCATGGGACCGTGGGGGCCAGGGGAGCGGCAGCTTTTCAAAGAGCTGTCAGTGCGTTTGGTTGAGGTGTTGACAGAGGTAGTTGTCAGCCCTCTGGTCACTTCAGGTGAAGTTCAGAAGGATCAGCCTAGCTATCCAGAGGGAATGCGGCCAGTCTTTTGGGCACTGTCCCACATGGTTCCTCTTTAGAGGAAATTTTTTATCTGTAACTAGCGGGCGGCGTTGAAAAAATATTTTATGTACAGACACGGCCCCGTTAGAGTTTTATTACATGTATCGATTATTGTAAAGGAATGTATATTTTCTTTGTAAATAAATGTTTAATGTTGCTTACACGAAAGTGTTAAGTGAACAAAATAATATAAAGTTTGTGTACAAACGTACTAAGTGACGCTCTTTTTTACTATTTTGTTATTTTTATAGAATACTTTAGATATTGATGTTTAAATTTATGATAAATAAATATGAAGATAAATATTCTAACTAAGTATAGGCAATAGATACACAATTTCTATGTAAAGTTTTAAGTTATAGCATCTGGAAGTTTTGAATTACTAAAAACAGTCCTCCTGTAAAATTGGTAAATCTGTAGTTAGCATGTTTGTCTTCTAGACCATCGATATAAACCTCACCGAAAGCAAGACATTATCCTTTGGCTTTAGCCGGGTTATAATGTTGTATGGAATTTCATTATAACCCTAGGTCAATAATGTAATTTTCACTTTTCATAATCCTTATTGCTATGGCGATAAAGTCTAATTTCGTTAAGCTAAATGTGGTGCACCCGCCTGCGGCCACGGTCGTGGCCAACTCGATTTTCGAAAACCGAAGCCGCGACCAACTAGATTCGCACGATCCTCATTTGTTAAATCAAGTAGGTCACGCCGGCAGAAACAAGTTGCTGTATCCATTTTATAGCTTTAACATTTCAAAAAGAATATCGAAAATGTCGAGTGATGAAAGTACTTTGACTCCAGAGTCTATTAAACTAGATGCCATAGGCATTTTCAATACATTTTATTGTATGCATTTTATTGTCTCGCATAAGGTGAGAAAAGTAGAGTATATAACTCGGGAATAAAACTGCTTTTGTCTTGGGCGATTAAATCCCTCACTAAACTCAAGACTCAGTCTTAATTCCATAACTCCCTCGCTACGTTCGGGAGTAAAACTGGGAGTCCTTCGTTACGTTCAGGATTCAATGTCGCGCCCGTGACATAAAACAGTGCTTTATTCCCTTGGTGTATAATCTACTATTAATCTCGTTGGAGAAACCTTATCTGGCAAATATATTGATGCTGTCACTGACTGACACAATAGAAAAGAAAAGTAACAGGGGATGTTTATTCTGCAGATAACTTTTAACTAGAAGCCAACTAACTGAAAAGTTTGCAAACCCTCCAAGGTTATTTGACACGGTGTTGAAGGTTGGTAAGGACCTTTGAGTATTCAACCAACAGGAGACGTCACGCGCACTAGTTTCTTTGCAAAAAAGTCTGACAATTTCTGCGGGGGGAACAAATGTTATAAAAAAAAAAAAGTAAAGTTACAAAACAATTAAACACTAGCTTGAACTAGATGCACACAAATACATTTACCAATCCGAGCACTCCGTGAACTCAAAAAAACTAGTTGCATATAACAGGTATGACCAATGGCCGACACTTGTTTTTTTGGCTGAGTGGAATGCCTGTCAGTATCGTCTCCGGTTGGTTTAATACTCAAAGGTAAGGACACGCAAATGTGTCGAAAAAAGTTTGTATGACAAAAGCATGATACGGCTTAAATTGTGCGTGGAAAGCTTAGAGCATGTGGGAAGGTTATCGAAAACCGGTAACAAGATTGTTCCTAAAGACATGCTAGCAGTACTGGCAATCGCCCCTTCACTGACAGACAGACCGGCAGGCGTATTCACGGAGCTTCGATATTCGACTCGGAATCGGAAAATCTTTCGAAGATGGGCTATTCACTAATGTCGGTATCGAAACGATGTTTGACATAAGGATTCGGAAAATCCGTTTCCACGCCTAGAATACAGTTTCCGAAGTAGATTGATTCGACTTCGGAAAAAATTTCATTCGATCTGAATCGAACGGAAACGGTGTCGAGCCTCCGTGAATACGCCTGCAGGTCCGACGATGAGTTCACCTATTACGTTAAGGGGTCCAAAGTAGGGATGCCTCGATACGCCTTTTTGCCGATACGATACCGATACTCTTATAAAAATATCGGCGATACTGATACCGATACCGATACGCGTATTGAATTCAAAAAAGAAGGTAGAATAAAAAAAAGAAAATGAATTAATAGTTTTACTAATCAAAATTAACATTTATAAAATATGAAGCGCGGGGTTTCCCCGAGCATAGTTAGATCGTGCCTCGTTTGCAACGAAATAGATGGGACAACACGCGGTCTTACATTACATTTTTAAAGCGCAAAATTTGAAAAGTATCGTTGAATCTGCCATAAAAATATAGCCGATACCGATATATTGGCAAACACGAAGTATCGCCGATATATCGGTATCGGTTACGGTACCTATCGGATGCATCCCTAGTCCAAAGATTATACTGGTAAAAAGTAAGTATTTCCTGAAATGGTACACACCGTGAGATTATTCATTTAGACATTGTCGAGCTTCATTTAGATATTACTTAACTTGTATGATCGTAACAACCACATCGCTATAAGCATAGGAGGCGCTGATAGCGATGTGGTCAAAATACATATTGTATTACCTACTAGTCTCAATCTGCGTAAGTAATTTCTTTAAATATTGATAATCACTACATAGTATAAAACAAAGTCGCTTTCTCTGTCCCTATCCCTATGTCCCTATGTATGCTAAGTACGGAACGGATTTTGATGCGGTTTTTTTTAATAGATAGAGTGACTCAAGAGGAAGGTTTTAGTATTAGCATTGCACCCGTGCGAAGCCGGGGCGGGTCGCTTGTAAAAATATAGTTTAAAAAAGGCGTGAGCATATGTATGTATGTAAAAATATATAAATTATTTATTTTAATATTCAGGTATGTTTAATATATTATATTTGTATATGAAATGTATTAATCTCATAAGTAAGTCAACTGTATTACTTAGTTCTTATGAAAAATAAAGTTCTTTTAACGTACGGTATCGGTAACGGTATGTGTTTGGGATCGGTAACAGTATGTGTATGGGATTTAAAGAAAATACTCTTACTGCTAGACATTTTCTTAGCTGCCGTGTACACCAATAGCATACCACTCATCATAAAGAAAGTGTCAACAGCAATTGCACCTGCAGTTATCCATGTCGAGCTTAAAGACTTGACCCACTGAAAATAAATAATAGTACATTAAAAAAAACATAATAATAATAATAATTTTTATTGTTCATAAGTAGCCTAGTACAATTGTAAAAGGTTATTAGGTAAATTATAATTAGGTATTAAAGGCGGAGTGCATATTAAGTAACAGCCGATATCTAGAATAGGATACCCTGAGCTCTAGATATCGGCTACAAATTAAAGGTACATGTAAATACAGTGCTTATGAGGGTACAACAGTGCTTTTGAGATCAAAATTTGACTTAAACCTTATGACAAATAGTTTTAGTTAGGTAGATATAATAAAATTAGAAAATTTAAAAAATTAAAATTAATTATAATAAAATTATGCCTGTTGTGTATGTGTGTGCGTATGGGGTGTTTGAGGGGGTGTGTTTGTATGTGAGAGAATGTGTTTGTGTGAGTGTGTGCGCTTTTGTAACTTGTGTTTTAAGCTGGAGACTGCAGCTGAGTTTCAGTTTCTTCATAATTAAGACTCCGTAACCAAGTCGATACAGATTTCTTGCATTCATTTTTATGAAGATTATGTATAGACATTTTACGTTGTAGAGTGTTAAACAAATAGGGACCTAAAAAGCAAAAGAATTTATGACTGAAGCTGGTATTGTATTGAACGGATTTTGCAATGAGGTGATTTCTTTTAGGGGTATCAGTGAAAGGAGTAATTGAATGTTGTAACAGAACAGTGTAAAGGATAAAGAGTTGACGGACAGTTAGTACTTCACAATACTGATAGAGGCAATTTGTGGGAAATAATCTGGGTTTAAAAGTACAAACTTTAAGTAGGGCACGTTGGGCACGCTCTATGGTAATAAAGTGCGATTTTGAAGCTCCACCCCACGAGGTGATACAATAAATTAGTAGAGACTGACAAAGGGCCAGATATATCGTTTTCAGTATGTAAGGGTCTGCAACATGTCTTAGGTGTTTGAAAACAAATATTAGTTTGCGTACTCTATTTGCTAGGAGGTTTATATAAGGAACAAAAGACAATCTACTATCAATTAGAATACCCAGGTATTTAATTTCATTAGTTCTTTGAAGTATTGAACAAGAGCACGAAGAACTATGGACATGAATGGTATGAGCAAAAATTTTATATTTTTCAGGATCTGGAAGATGACGGTTTAAAATTGAGAAGGTTATGTACTTTGTTTTATCAATATTTAGAGTAAGTAAGTTTAAATTGAGCCATTCTGAAACTCTATTGAAGCCAATTTGAGCAGAAGAAAATACCTCATCCCATGTATTTCCAGAAAAGTAGATAACTGTATCATCAGCAAAAGTTAAAAGTTTACCATTGGGTATTTCCAAATTGCAAAGGTCGTTTATGTAGACTAGAAATAGGCTGGGGCCCAAAATCATAAGTATAAGTGAAGCGCTCGTAGCCCTGCGGTGCCAGTGTGTCTGTAACGATCACACTGGTTAAGCAAAGTTGGGTGCGGTCAGTCAGTGGATGGGTGACCGCCTAGTGGCATTTATATTACCAGCGCTTCCGTGTTTCGGAAGGCACGTTAAATTGTTGGTCCCGGTTTTCGTTGTGTTACGCACAATGGAAGTCGTTAAGCCATGTCAGATACCCTTGGGTGGCTTGAAAAATTCTGACTGTTAAGTGGCCACTAGCTTAACACCATCTCCCAATCCGCAGTGGGCTCGCGTGGGAGATTATAGCCCATACTTCCTCATGTGTGAGGAAAGACCCTTAGCTCAGCAGTGGGCTGTTACGGGTTGATGATGATGATGATATAAGTGCGGTAGGTTGAAAATTACAGCCGAGGCGATATTGCTAGCCCGAGCCGTAGGCGAGGGCTACAAGTCAGCAGAGGCTGTAATTATCAAAGCGCACGTATGTCATACGACGTTTTATAACACATTTGCGAGGAAATAAAATAAAACTCCGACTATGGTAAACGAATAAAAACAATACAGCGTTAAGAAAAAGCGCGCGGCGCGCATCATCATTTTTTTTAGGAAAAGGCACAAAAAACAGCCAGTACTTATTACTAATAAAGTAAAATAATATTTTTGTGTTTTTGTTAGAGATTGGTTGTAATTTACTGTCAAAATTAATTAAATTAAATAATTATGTACATAAATATTTCTTTAATGTATTTTATCTCCCAAAGTTAATTTTAATCATAAAATGTTGACAACTTTTTTGACATAAAAACTCTTTGCTGAGACTTTAAAAAGTACCGTTCGTTTTAAGACGGAGCATCTTGATAAACCGTGCGTTTTACTTTACACTTACCGCACTTGGGCGTAATGAGATACAATACGATATTGAAATTGGTGAAATAAGACACCTTTTACGAGCAAATGTGTTAATAAAAATATTACATAATAAATAAAAAAATAAATAATCTCAGGCCTTTCATCCCCGAGGGGGTAGGCAGAGGTATTTCATTACTGGATATACCCACATTTCACGAGATACATTGGACCCCTAATCGTGATAGGTGGTGAGCCCATCGCCGGACCGGGTCTAT
Source organism: Ethmia dodecea (assembly GCA_963855545.1). Classification (NCBI taxonomy): domain Eukaryota; kingdom Metazoa; phylum Arthropoda; class Insecta; order Lepidoptera; family Depressariidae; genus Ethmia; species Ethmia dodecea. The sequence continues at coordinate 15,097,096 of OY979443.1, read as the reverse complement.
TTACACATGTCTCAGAATTAATTCTGAGACCTGCGGGTTTCCTCACGATGTTTTCCTTCACCGACGAGCTAGTGATAAATATGTACGTAAGTTTTTGAAAAACTCATTGGTACATTACTATATTATTATATACTTATACATATATAAAAATTAATCCCTAGTTCTCTTGGTCCCGGTATCACGCGTGAACAGCTGAACCAATTTCGCTAATTCTTTCTTTGTTGTGTTTGTTATTGTCAGGAAAACGTTCTTATGAAAGAAAAAAATTAGAAATTTGCTCGGAACATTAGACAATTTAGGAAAACTCAATGACCATATTACACAGCGTTTGCCGTAATTGACAGTTGTACGTACAGGACACCGTCTGTCGGGTCAGCTACTTAGTTAATTTATGGAATGGAGGCACTCGCTGTTGTCCTAACGCTCAATGGAAATGCTCTACAATTAAATAGACCAGCCACGAGAGTCGGGCTCGCATGCACAATTAAGATTTTATACCAATAGGTACTGCAACACTCAGTAGCAAAGTTAAACAAAAACCGGCCTGGGGGCCAATTCTACTAAATGACAGCGGTGATAGTTGTATGACAATTACATGATTGTGGTCACTCAATGGTGATATTATGTCAAATTTTGACACTTTTCGTATTCTGTTAACTGTCAGTTTTCACAATCATTCAACTATCATTGTTGACAACTTTTGGTATTCTACTATTCCTACCATGGAATGGCGCTGTCCAGTGATTGCTTTTTTTCCCTTATTTTAAGGCATTGGCAATTTAGCCATTAGCCCTAAACACGACACGAAATTCAGAGCATGCTTCAGAGTCTATGCACAAAAATACACAAGTTTCTTCAAAACTTATCGAAATGTCACATGTACCATAAATAAAATCAATCATCTAAAGATTTTAGTGCCGAAAACCCGAAATAAAACTAATGACACTCATGGTAGTAATAGTTATATATGGTAGGCAACACCTAACGTAGTCCATAGTCATTCCAATTGTAATGCCACTATGATTTTAGTGGAATACAAATTAGATGCCATAGTTGCCAGTTGCAGCATAATGGAATGATAGTTCGATGAAAATGGCTGACATTTAATGGAATTGGCCCCCTGGTGCGTGTTGTTATGTATGTACCTCGAAACTGTATATTATACTCTTTGCTCGAAACGACCGCATTCGAAATGACATATCAGACCCTTGATCAGACCCTGTCCCCCCAGGTATCGTAAGTGAATATCTGAGCGAAATCGCGGTTTTGCGGATATTTACTGGCTGGCAAGAAGCCCTTATATGAATCCTATTGAGCAGCTGTGGGATGAGATATAAAAAAAAAACAAAATAATTTATTTCTGCAGGTAAAAGAAAATACACTTGGTAACGTCAATGGTCTAATAACAAACCATTCTAAGCTCGTCATGAAGATTGGCTAAATGTAATCAGCAGCCCATCTCTACCGACCAAAGAGATTAAAATATAATAGGGCATAGAGGGGACAAAGCGAGGAAAATTTGAAGCCAAAAGTTATTCCAAGTGGAGTAAGTCTAACCGAATGACAGCTCGCGTTCATACTAACTGACATGACGCTTGAGCTTCAAACATGCTTCAAAGTTTTGTATGAAAATATTCCCAATGCCCCCTCTACGTCATATTATATTTTAATCTCTTTGCCACCGACGAGTTGGTGGTTCCAAATACAGTACGCCGATAAGAAGATATAGAAGACTATAAGATAGATATATAAGACTACAACTCTTACATTACTGTCTTTTTCTGCACTCTCTGACAGCATTGATCCATATACATAGCTGTGCAATAAGATGATCCATAACATGGACAAGGATCTGATACCGTCCACACACTCCAGCGTGTCAGAGCTGGAGGTGATAGCCACGAGACGACGGCCATTAGTGTACACTGAGAACGATCTGCAGACCGGATTTACCGAACCGGGGTCTACAAAAAGAACAGGATTAAACACAAAATGATTTTATAGGTGCTCACCAAACAAAATGACAGATTTTATAGATGAGTTTTATAGATTTTCGTGGGAGAGCCATGCTTCGGCACGCGTGGGCCGGCTCGACCGGAGTGATACCACGGTCCACAGAAAACCAGCGTAAAGCAATGCCTGCATAGCGTTTCGTTGAGTGAGTGAGGTAACCGGAGGCCCCAATCCCCCCCCTCCCCTCTCCCTCCCACTATTCCCACCTCCTAAGGCTGGCAACGCAGTTGTAACTCTTGAGTTGCAGGTGTCCATGGGCGACGGTAGTCACTTACCATCAGGTGACCCGTCTGCTCGTTCGCCCCCTTTTTCTTATAAAAAAAAAATGAAACAAAATTGTATAGAATAGATGTTACAAGGTAACAACTGTAGTTATACCCAAAATTCAAATTAACTTTTTGGTCATTTTTTATCCATTGGCTATATTTATCACTAGCTGCGCCCAGCGGTTTCACCCGCGTAGTTTCCGTTCCCATGGAAATACGGGAATATAGCCTATGTAACTACCAGAAAAGTACGCTTTCTACTGGCAAAAGAATTTTTTTAATCGGTAAAACCGGTAGTATCGGAGCCTTTTCAATACAAACAAATAAACAAACAAAAAATAAAATCATTCTTCAATCCAGATTAGTCCAGTTCCCGTTGGAATTTCCAAAAATCGCTTGGGAAAAATTACTACTGGTCATTTTTAAGTTAAGTCCATTTTATTATAGGGCATTTTTATAGTTTGACTATATAAATACTGGTAATTTTTATATTTGGGTAATTTTATTATTGGACTTATTTATGGTTTGTCAATTTTATCACTTGGACAAGCCTTTGGACATTCGTCTTTTTGGACATTTTTCTTTTTGGAGATTAGTCGTGCGAATCAATTTTAAATTATGTGCAAATATTATAGCGTAAGTATATAAAAAAAATATGAAAAACTATTTTCGGCATTTATTTTTCATACGCTACTTTACTATATAACAACGATTATTACAAAAATAAAAATAAAACTAGCTGTAGGTACATAAACCAAAATAAGTAAATAAAAAAGGTAGTGAGGGTTTATGCAAAACATGTGTTTACAAAATAATATTTTTTCACCCATAAGGCTTCCCAGAGCCTCTAGATACGCTCCATTTTGCACGGCGCCGTCACGGACTAATCTAGGTTTTTATTCCCCAATGAACAGACTTGTTCGGGAATACAACAATAGAGCGGTGATAGCCCGGACGGTTAAAGAGCCTGCCTAAAATCAGTGAGGCTCGGGTTCGAATCCTGGCATGTACCAATGAGTTTTTCAAAAACTTACGTACATATTTATCACTAGCTCGACGGTGAAGGAAAACATCGTGAGGAAACCCGCAGGTCTCAGAATTAATTCTGAGACATGTGTAAATAGACCCGGTCCGGCGATAGGCTCACCACCTATCACGTTTAGGGGTCCAATATATCTCGTGAAATGTGGGTATTTCCAGTAATGGAATACCTCTGCCTACCCCCTCGGGGATAAAAAAGGCGTGAGATTATACTTATTATTATTATACAACAATATTTTTAAGAAATCAGGAATAGACGTTGATGTGTTCTCGGACAAGGCCTTTAAATTCAAGAACACTGTGGTTAGCGCTGCTGGCAGTTGATGATCGATAAAACCTACTTATTGTTTTTCTTTACTGGTATTATTTTTAATTTTTTATCTACCTACTTCTTTGAATTGTTTGTATTTTTATTTTATACCATCGTGTAACTGTTTCTGATTATGCCCCTTTGCTTGCCGTGGTTGCTTTTAAGTGAAGCGGCACAAACCTGTAAATCTGATCAGATGTGATGTTCTTATGTATTGTGTCAGCTTTGTTAGCAATCCTAAATAAATAAATAAATAAAATTTTTTTTAGAAAATGGAAGGATTTTTTGCTCTTTTATATGTTAATTCTATTTCTCTTACAAATTCGTAGCTACATTTAAAATATTTGCACTTCATTTAGAATGACCTTATATAAATTTTCAGAAGCGGAAATGTGTTTTGTATCGATGCCAGTAGGGTGGAACTTGAGAACTAAGGTGATATGCTACTGGCCAAATTATGTCCTAATTGACACATCAAAATCCAGTAGAGTTATGTGTGTGTGTCAGAGAAGAATCAAAAGAGAAAAAGTTTAATCGGCGATATTGAAAAGTAAAGAAGAGCTGTCAATAATAAAACCAATCAAACCAAAGAGTCGGCCAACAACATCGCCCGAAATGTTATCTAGCATAATTAAAAATAACTTTTTGTGCATGAAGGTACAATTTTATTGATATAGTCAAATTTTTATTTAAAAAATAAATCTCCGGGATACTTTATTACCTAGTATAATATTTATTACCTGATTTCAATTTGAGTGTGTGCCAAAGATCGTAGCCAGTGCTCGCTACAGCGAGAAGTATGATAATGGCAAATATTGTGCTTAAACAAAAAAAAAGAACTCGGGATAAAGTTTTATATTACTTAGGCCCACTTGCACGGTCTAGGGTTAAAAAATTAAATAATTAAGCCTGGGTTAAGGATGACAGTTCCATACATTTTGACACCAGTTAACCCTGGGTTAGCAGTTAACTCAGTGTTATATGGTTAACTCTGGTTCGTGCAAGTCGGCCTTAGCATTACTATGATGCTCGTAGCTCTGTCAATCAGCCCCTTTGAGTATTAAACATAATACTCAAAGATCAGCCCGCTTTTCATTCGTGAGGCTGGGCTCGAATCCTAGTAAGGGCACGTACCTATACCAATGAGTTGGTGGTCAAAGAAAGTTGATGGAAGAAAAAAACATTACGAGGAAACCCGCACGCACCAGAATACAGCAACCTGGTCTGACGATAGGCTTGCTCCATATAGGTTTGCGATCTCTACAACAAGACGCGTGAAAAACACGGATTTTAGAGCCCAGAACCCGGACATATCAACAGGTTTTTTTCAACATAGTCAGTGTAAAAACGTTCTCGTACCTAACAAAACAGAATCTTATTATAATTAGTTATGTTGATCGAAATGATGATGATTCCGAGGAAACCCGGACGGATGGCAACCCTAACCCCATTTAACGCTGGTTTCGTAAAATACATCTCTAAAATGTAGGTATTTCGCGTATCCATACATGGTTTGATTCATACTTTTCAATAATTTTCATTTAATAAAATTACTTATTTTTACACATAATTTCACATAACAAACTGAAATGAAATTCACTTGCTTTGCAGTTTCATAGTTTTCATAAGTATAGCAGGTTAATTGAAGGAGAATAGGAGAGACGTATGTATATGAAAATTCATTTCCTGGATGAATAGTACCTAACCTACCCTATGTTCTTTCTCGACATGCAGTCTACTTTGATACCAAATGGTTACAGCTAGAACTACAAAATCCAAAGAGATTAAATTAAAATAAAGCCAAAAGTTATTACAAGTAGATCATACTAACTGGCATGACCCTTAAATTGAGCTTCAAAGTTTTGTATCAAAATATTCCACATACCCCCTCTATGGGTTCGATTCTGCATTACAGCGACTAAACTAATTTTAGTTTATTCCTGTCTTTATTTTACCTTAAAAAAAGAAAAGGGATAGAAGATAACCTGTCGAATTTAGTCCTGTCAGAGGCTGTATTTTAGTCGTGACTTATTTACTTATACCTATGCACTAAACACGTTATAAAATGCCTTAGTTGACAGGACTAATTTTAATTTGACAGGACTAAATATCACTCGTCTCTTTTCTTCTCTATGAGAAAGAAAATGACAGGACTACACTAAAATAAGTTTAGGCGCTGTAATGCAGAATCGAACCCTATGTCCTATTATATTTTAATCTCTTTGACAAAATCACATCCTCTATGAAGTAATATTTTCAAAGTTGTACCAAAGTAGGTACTTACATTGCCACGTAGTCAACTGTCATCCAAGGTTTATCGCTCTTGAAACGGCAATAGTTAACTGTGTAAGGCACGCCCAGTGCCGTGAGGTTGACGAAGAGGCTGCTCAGTGCTTGCTCTGTGGAACATTGCTTTGGAACGCACACCGCCAAAGTGACCTCCGTGTCACCAGAAACTATTTCTTTGTCTCTATTGAAATGATATATTGTCACGTTGCCAATGGAATTGATTATTTGTACAATTAAAAAATAATGTTAAAGTTATTAATAAATGATATACTCACATTTTTCTACTTATATCAATGAAGGATACAAGTTCCTGTTGCATTAGTTTTAAGTTCAGTAAACGCTGTGTTGAGACCTCTGATAAGTTTATTTTTTCCGGATACAAATCTGGCTGTTTAGAAATCTTTGAGGTATCCATACTTTGGTTATAATTGTAATAGAGTGTTAATAAGCAGTATCTTCCTTTAATATTAATGTCTTCTTTTTTATTTATAACGTCAATGTCTATGCATTTCTGGTAATTACCCAAATCATACGGATTTTCTGACAGCATATTTTTAGGAATTCTTGGTCCAGAATTTATGACTATAAAATAAAATTTTGAGCTATATTGGAGTAGTATATAACCAAAAACAAGATTTCATGGTTATTTTTTCCACATTATGTAGTTAACAACAAAGTATTAAAAAGTTTGTACGCCCTATCATTGTAATAGATACCATATTCATAAAAACACCTTAAAATTAAATAAATAAATTGTGCGACAGAATTCACACACGGTTATTCAGTCATAAACTAGACAGAGCCTGTACTATGGGTACTAAACAACTGATAAACATACTTAAATAAATATTAACACCCAGACACGAAGACAACATACATGTTCATGCACACAAATGTTGGCCCCAAACGGGGATGGAACCCGCGACCGCCGCCCCAGAAGGCAGGGTCACTACCAATGAGCCAACAGGCCCGTCAACCTTGCATTGCTAGGTTGACGGGCTACTCTTTTACGAGCCATTTACACGAGGGCAATCCACTAAGACCATCCACTAAGACTGCATACAAAAAAAAACTTGAGGACAATGGAATGGATTGTCCTCAAGTTTTTTTTGTATGCAGTCTTTGTGGATTGTCTTAGTGGATTGCCCTCGTGTAAATGGCTCGTAAGTCAATAGATCTACCATAACCCATTATCGTCAGCCTATTATCAAAATAAAAGCACTCGTAATCTGTGGTTTGAATCCTGGGCGAATGAAATATACCAATGAACATTTCAAAAACTTACTTATGACGTAGCCTGTAGATAATTAACTCATAGCACCACGGTCCAGCTATGGGTTCACCGAATCTTTACTCATAATAAAAATATTCTGGTAAAGTGTGGGTATTTCCAGAAATAGGAATATTTCTGCCGACCCAGCGGAGATAATGCGGGAGCATATTTATTTTTCCTTATATAAAAAGATTACCAATTTCAAGTGAAACAGTGATAGTTTTTAATTGAAATTGTTTCGTCTTGCAATCACCTATTTACTCACAGTCTTGAAGTAGCAAAGGATCATTGATGATATATTCCAGCTGTCGCTTACACAATATCGAATCTAAGGCCTTTTCATTTAATTTCAGATACAAATCTTCATTTCCTTTTACTACTAAAATAAAGAGTGATAAATATGATAAGAATAAAATCATATTTAGCTTTTAACCACCTCGCGCGCTTGCGTTTCCTAATCTAACGTTTATTATTTATGTTTCATATTTCACGAAGATAGGTATTTTGCTCTCATAAGCAGCGTTAAATAGCACGACGCTCCATGAGTGACTCCGTGACCAAAACATTAAACTGAACCATAAAACAAGTATTATCTTGTTCTATCAATATACGGCAGCTATACCCAAACATCATAGTGATTTTATGTCAAAACGCTTTACAAAATTTTGACATTTTATTTAGTAGAGGAATTAGTTACGTAGGGCTAGTAATAAATAATTTAATTTTATCATGAAGTCACAGGCTTTTTTGAATATTCACAAATAACATATTTATATTAGGTTTTTATATCGTTAATATATATTATCTCGACGGCCTTGAAATAGCTCGACAAAAGATTTTTCGTGTTGTGAAGATACCGTTTGGTCCCATAGTGCGGCGGGCGGCGAAGTATATAGCCATGTATGTTCGCTTTCATACGTACCGGCGGGCAACCGGGTAATCGGCCATACATTTCACCGCCGGACCGGACCGCCGGACCGGCGTAAACCGGTACGTGTGAAAAAGGGCTTACGGTTAAAGAGCCGGCCGAAAATCAGTGAGGCTCGGGTTCGAATCCTAGCATGTACCAATGAGTTTTTCAAAACTTACGTGCATATTTATCACTAGCTCGACGGTGAAGGAAAACATCGTGTGGTTTCCCGCAGGTCTCAGAATTAATTCTGAGACATGTGTAAATAGACCCGGTCCGGCGATGGGCTCTGCATACCTCTGCTTACCCCCTCGGGGAGGAAAGGCGTGAGATTATTATTATTATATTAATTAAAATAATTTTTTTTTGTATTATCTTTAGTTTTCTTGACAATATGTTTGAGTGAAGAACACCTGAATACAGGCGTTTATCAGTTGTACACTACTTGCCTGATTAATAATAACATTATTATAATGAACAATTTTATTATATACAATTATATTGGCTTTTTACAGCTTTTGTAATAATATTTTATTATATTATTAGTTTTCACTGGTAGACACGTAACTTAAATCAATTATTTTATTTTTGTTATAACGCGGATCTCACAAGTTTTCTCTTTTTCTGTAATTCGAAATTATTGGCCGCTACCACTTCTTCTTGTGCTTGTTTAGATGTTTTCTTTCCTGTAAATTATAATCCTGTAAATTATAATCAGTCCGGCCTTGACCGTGACCAAGTGCGCATGCAAGGTTTTTGACCTCTGCTACGACGATGGATAACGCATCTAATAGATTAAAGTGTTCCAATTGCAATATTGTAATCTGTGAAGTTCTGGCTTTTGTGCAAAATAAAATAGATGTTATGACGGAAGATAGCCTCGTAAAGATATGTGAAAGTGCTTTTAGTTCGGGAGAGATTGAAATAGCGAAATCGTTACTATTTGAATCAGTGAGTAAGCGGTTGAAGACCAGGAAACGCCAAGGAAAGACCTTGCGGAATGTTGAGGACATCATCTGCTTGTTTAAAGAAACGGATCCCGAAAAGGTACCTATATTTGTGGCTAAAAATTTAGAAAAACTACCGCCGGTCACTTTTGATCATATCGATGTGACGCCTTTACTTAAGGCGAAGGGTGAGGCAAATGACCTTGGAGGTTTGAACATTTAGAGCCATCCCTTTTTAGGCCATCTATCGGGGCCGCGGCGGTATGAGGTAGCGTGCGTCACTGTTACCCTATCGTGCTACTGAGCTTTTCGGTTAGATGGCGCACCGGTAGTCCTGCTTTTTGTGCTTTTTTATCATTAGCAAGACGTGATATCCGTTTTTTATGATTTCATTGATAATCTTGGTTTCCGTCCTTTTTTATTACCCAATTTCATCAAAAAACTACATAAACAGCACGCGCGAATGAATGAAGCTGACTAACTATTATTATAATAAAAAAGTACTCTGTGAGGCTGAACCAACTGGCAACGTCGCGCGATCGCGGCGGACGGGCCGGCCGCGGCGCGGCAACGTCGCATCCCGGACAGCTGAACGCCTGATGACTTTTTGCGAGCAAATGCGTAGTTACAGTTTTAGTAGGCACAAATAGTTTATACGCTTAAAATCCATATTTGTATTAATGTTCGTTACTAACTGACCATCAGGGACAAGGTATGAACTATAGAAATATGTATATCGAGTTGCATTCGAAACGGATTTGACATACCGTTACACGATCTGTCTAGTTAAATTCATAACTTGGCTTTTCAAATAAGTTTTGAATGCTAATTAAAACGAAAAACAAGCATTTTAAACCATTAGGCAAATATTCAAGATATGCTTTACAGCATGTTTTGTTTCCAAAGTCCCACATTCTATAACTTAGCTAGGACACTTGCTGAAAAACACCTCGTTTACGTGTTTTCTCTTACCCCTTCGCCTAATAGTCCTATTAGAGAAATCCATGCATGACATTCAACATAACTATGTATCTAAAAAAGAATTAGACGCTGAAATGACAGAATGTCTTAAAACTAATTCTTTTCTAATTCAAGAACAAAATGTTAATAATATTAAAAGGGGAGGTGGTTTCAATAAAATGTTTGACAGCGGACCGATGGCACTATCAACATCATGCAATAATACGTCCTTCAATGTCGAGGTCAACGATCCCGGTCAGTGTACATCTCGCTCCCTTAAATCAATAAACAAATCGATCCTTTCTTGTCACTCATCGCCTGTTAATGAGACAGGGATGAATGAGACAGCGCATTTGTCGCCACCACCGAGCGGGTGCAGCAACGCAGAGAGTGAGAGCGAGACGGAAGGTGAGTGCGCGTTGCGCCAATACACTGATACTTATTGCAGCGCGACCGGTTCTAGCGACGATGAATGGAACAGCTGTCGAGCAAAATATAGGCAGGCAGGTGAATAATGTTATTTGTAAAGATAATGAGACTGATAAGATAGCTAATACTGCACTATCGCTGCCTAAACGCGTCTCTTTTGCCGAGGTCGTTAGGACAGAGGGTGATTGGAAGGAGCCAGAGAAGAGTGAGGCATGGCATCTGGTGCAGAGACGACGATTTAAAAATCGTTTGATTAGTCAGAGAGGCAGTGCGGTTGTTGAGTCTGGTGTAAATAATTCCAGGTTTAAAGCAGCGGACACGAAAGTGCCGCTATTTATTTCTAATGTACATAGGGACGTATCTGAACAGGATATTATTAATTATATATTTGAGAAAACACGAGAAACAGTTTCGTTGGTAAAAATTAAAATGAAGCAAGAGAGGAACTACAATGCCTACAAACTATATGTAACAAAATATAAAATCGCCACGTATCTCGATGACAAATTGTGGCCATCAGGAATATCGTTTAGGCGTTTTGTCAACTTTTACGAGGAGAGAGAAAAAAGTGAAGATTTTGCAGACATAGATAATTGTACAGAGAGGCCAACTAATAATAATACCTAATGGATAAGTACAGCAAATTAATTAGTTTTAATTGCAAATCCATGAAAAGATCTTTAGAAGGAATCAGAACGTTATGTCGATTAGCAGATGTAGTAGCCCTACAGGAGACCTGGCTGCTACCACATGACCTGCCGCTACTCAACACGATCGACGACAACTTCGGGTGCACTGGCACGTCTGCAGTCGATACTGCGGCAGGCATACTCAGCGGGAGACCCTATGGCGGCGTTGCGTTGTTGTGGCGTGAGAGTGCGTTTGAGTCTGTGTCCGTGATCGAATGTAATAACGTGCGGGTATGTGCAATAAAGATAACTGTTTGTGGTGGGTCAGCAGTACTTTTTAGTGTGTATATGCCCACAAACTCGTATGACAACCTACCCGGGGTTACAGCGTGTTTAGGTACGATTCGATCGGTAATAGAAGTGGAAGAGAACAATGGAGTTGAAGCTTTTTATATACTAGGGGACTTTAATGCCCACCCGAATGAGTTGTTTTGCAATGAAATGTTAGGTTTTTGTATGGATCTTGATTGGCTTTGTGTAGATTTAGATATGTGTCCTAAAAATACATTTACATTTCATAGCGATGTTCACGGCTGTAATAGATGGTTGGACCACTGCATTGTCACAGAGTCAGCACGGAATTCAGTCGTTAGTGTGACGGTGCAGTACGACGTGTATTGGTCTGACCACTATCCACTCGTAGTAGAGTGTAATTTGAATAAGCTGAAGCCTAGAGCTAATGAATTTTTAATGGCGAGAACTGTGAAACGTGTCTTATGGGGAGAAAGAGAGAGACAGCAAATAAATCAGTACCATGGCATCTGTCACTCAAAACTACGGCTGATAGATTTTCCGCAGGAATTGGGTGATTGTTGTGATGGTTTCTGTGCTAACAAGGAACATCACTCTGTACTTGACCAATTGTATACGCAAATTATTAATACGCTATCGCGGGCAGCCATTCAAACATATAGAAAAAAGTGTCAAAGGAAGGGAGGTTATGTGATTGGATGGAATAAGCACGTAGCTGGCCCGCATTGGGAGGCTCGGCTTAAATTTCAGTTATGGAATTTAGCTGGACGGCCCGCAAATGGTCGTATTTATGATGAGATGGCGGAGGCAAGGAAACGCTTTAAAGCAAAGCTCAGCATCGAGCACTTTAAATATGCGGGGGTTCATCTGCCGCGAGTACTGTCTATGTTTTTCAGTCTGTGCTTAAGTCACTCGTATTTGCCGGGGCCGCTAATGAGGACAATAGTCGTTCCTATAGTTAAAAATAAGACGGGTGACTCGTCTGACATAAGTAACTATCGGCCCATCTCACTTGCTACCACAATGGCTAAAATACTTGACAGTGTGCTCAATAATTGCCTCTCCAAACACATTAAGTTGCATGATGCTCAGTTCGGGTTTAGAGCAGGACTGTCAACGGAGAGCGCCATTCTATGTCTGAAGCGCACTGTCATGTACTACACAGCGAGGAGGACGCCGGTGTATGCGTGTTTCCTAGACCTGTCCAAAGCTTTTGATCTGGTTGCATATGACATACTGTGGGGCAGGATGGGAGACGCGGGTGTGCCGGCGAAGTACACCTCCCTCCTCAAGTACTGGTACTCTAACCAAAAGAACCGGGTGAGGTGGGTCGATACTCTGTCGGACGAGTACAGACTGGAATGCGGAGTGCGGCAGGGGGGACTAAGCTCACCTCTGCTATTTAATCTCTATGTCAACCGGCTTATCGTGCAACTGAGCAGTACACATGTCGGCTGCCATATTGACGGAACCTGTGTCAATAATATAAGCTATGCAGACGATATGGTTCTGCTCAGTCCATCGATAAGCGGGTTGAGAAAGTTGCTATCGACTTGCGAGGCCTATGCGGGGGAACATGGCTTGATATACAACTCAAAGAAAAGTGAGCTTCTTGTGTTTAAAGCGCCAAAGCAGCAGCCGCGCAATGTTCCCCCCGTATGTCTTAACGGTGTAGCACTGAAAATTGTAAATAGTTTTAGGTACCTGGGCCACATTGTGACGGGCGACCTAAGGGACGACGAAGATATAGAGAGGGAACGTAGGGCGTTGGCGGTAAGGAGCAATATGCTTGCCCGCAGGTTCGCTCGGTGTACTGCAGACGTCAAAGTAACCCTTCATAAAGCGTTCTGTCAGTCTTTCTACACGAGCGGCTTGTGGGTGTCATACACGCGCCGAGCCTACAACGTCCTACGTGTTCAGTTTAATAATGCCTTCAGGATGCTGTTGGGACTGCCATGGCGCTGTAGCGCGTCGGGAATGTTCGCAGAGGCCCGCACGGATGATTTCTACGCCATCATGCGAAAGAAAGCGGCTTCTCTGCTACAGCGCCTGCATGGTAGTAACAACAGCATTCTGAAAATGATCGCTGCTAGACTAGACTGTCCCTTTCAGAGACACTGGATGGAGACAGTCATAGGTCTAAGAAAATAAATAAGTAAATGGAAATAACAATACTAACATAAATACATAAGCTCTATTGTTACTAACATACTAACAGAACTATGGACACAAGTCTGAAATAAAGTTTTATTATTATTATTATTATAATAACATTGTTTAACACAAATGTGTAAAAATATAAAAGGACTTAACAGCTACTATTCAAAAACAATTGTTCAGAAGCCGCCACCTAAGTTTCATTACGGAATATCTTATATTAAGTATATAGTTATAGTTTAGAGTGCCTTGTTATTAGTCGACATCACAGGAGACCGAAGAACTGGCAGTAACCTCGAACAAAGAATTAGTCTAGCCATTCAAAGAGCGAAAGCTGCCAGTATCTTCGGAACCTTGCCTAAAGGGACTCCCTTTAATAATAATATATTTTAGGTATTATATTTAATTTTCTTAAGGTATTTAGTTTTAGGTTTATTTATACTTTCTTTTAGGTTTTTAGTTTAAGGTTAATTAAACTGTTATTTGTTGTACTCCTTAGACTATTGACGTTTCTAAGCTAATTTTGTGTAACTACTTTCTGTAGTAAAAAAGAGAATTTTAAATTTTTGTCTCTAACTTTTGCGGCAGCTGTCGTCAAAGACTTTTGACACCAAATAACACAAAGAATCGGCAATGCAAAAGGCTGCTAGGAAGGGATTGGGGCATAAGCCCAAAAATTACCTACTGGCTATACACCACAGTCATCCGACCAATTATCACATACGGCTCCTTGGTGTGGTGGCCCAGGACCACCCTGAGCTCAGCCCAGAAAGAGCTTGAGAAACTACAAAGATTTGCCTGCGTAGCAGTCAGCGGCAGCATGAGAACATCACCCACTGCTGCCCTTCAGGCGATGCTGGGGTTGCCACCTCTACACCTTGTTGTGAGGGAGGAAGCAGCTCTAGCAACGTTCAGACTGGAGCTATCCGGCACCTTAAGTAAAGATTCCAGAATCAAGCACATACGCATAAAAGAGGATGCCCTCTCGCGACACCCGATGATGGCATCGCCGAGCGATAGGACCCAGAAAACACACTGTTTCGTAAAACATTACAACGTAGAACTCACAGCGGAGTTGTATGATCACCCAGGTCCAAAGGAGCTAAGGATCTACACTGATGGATCAAAAACCGACACTGGAACTGGAGTCGGGGTCTACTCAGATGATCTCAACATTAGAATATCTAGACCACTAGGAATGCTCAACACTGTCTACCAAGCAGAATGTGTGGGCATCATCCAGGCAGCACACGCCATAGAGGCCAGAGAAGTGACGGATACTCACATCCGCATACTCTCTGACAGTGCTTCAGTCCTTCAATCTCTAAAGAAAAACCAGATCACCTCAAAACTCATCTTGGAGTGCCATAACGCACTAGAACGCGTTACGGTACTAAACCACAACACAGTGACACTTCAATGGATTAAGGGGCACAGTGGCTCACGTGGAAACGATGCAGCGGATGAACTCGCCAGGAGGGGTTCTGACACGAATCCCATTGGACCCGAGCCCATTGTACCCATCCCGTTTAACCAGCTCAGGAACTGGTTAAGGGAACACACTCAAACTCAAGCGGAGATTTGGTGGGCCTCGACGCCAGGATGTAGGCAATCCAAGGAGGCTATGCCATCCCTGAACACGAAACTGACCAAGCGCCTTCTGCGCCTGGACAGGGACAGCCTGAGAATGGTGTCGGGGACAATTACCGGGCACTGCTCACTGAACAAACACTTACACACCCTAGGTATTACTGACAGCCCCCTATGCAGAGCGTGCATGGAGGCGGAGGAGACGGTAGCGCACGTGCTCCTTGAGTGCGTTGGCGTTGCCCAGATCCGCAAGGAAATTCTCGGAACACCAGAATCCCTTGCGGACGTCCTGAGTAGACTCGGAAGTTTGATCTGTTTCTGGAAGGAGGTAGGATGGTTGGAGTAACCGGCCGCTATGGCTCACGTACAATGGTCCGTTTTAAGGACTAAGTGCGGAAACCAAACCCCCTAACATAGAACACAAAGAAGCAAGCAGTTGCGATGCGATATCGTTTAGATCTGTACTTGGGACTATATAAAAAAATCCAAAATCGCTATGAGACACGTACAGTCAAGAGCAATTCAAGCTTGACACTACCAGTTTAAGCTGAGCTCTGATTTGTACTGCGCGCCACAGAATACAGGGCCGGGTCAAAGTCCAAAGTGTCAAGCTTATCGTGCTCTTGATTGTACACGTCGCTCCGATTTTGCGACATCGTATCTGTATAAATCGCCTTTTATTAATACGAACCTGATTTAGGTAGTAGTTTGTCGGTTAGTATTGAAAACGGCATTTCAGTCAATAAAGTCAATACAAAAGATAAGACGAAAATAATTGGTGGGTGTTGCAATTAAAAACATCTTTACCTGAAAACAATAACAATATAAGGCATATTATCGTAACCATTCATAAATTTTTGGAAATGTAAACAGAACTTATTGCAATAAACTTACAAAAGATGCCACATTGAAGTAATAAATTTCCTGTTCCGCAAGTTGTAATAATCTTAATTGAGGAAGATGGACTATGTACATGGCATATGAAAGCCTAGATGGCAGTTTCCACATCTTCAAAGACAAGAACCAGTTTATAGGGCCTGGAAAAGGGTTTAACATTAATTTTAAAATCTGTTATACTTTTGAATAAGTTTATGCCACATAACTTGTAAAAAAAACTAAGTTTTGCAACTTAGTTTGCGGGTTGAAAATGGCCTGGACTGCTTCGAGAAAAGGATGGTAGGTACGGCCTTGCCGCTTTTTTTTCGACTTGGACAGATAAAATTGTCTGATTTCCAGTACTGAAATTCGCAACTCGCAACATCGAATGTCGATACGTACATCGAACATGCGGCGCGAAGATACGCTACATCTAAAGCATTATCATTATATTATACGAAAACCGATATTTGTCTATTATCATATTTGCGGAAATGTACGACGAATTCACAAAAATAAATAAAAAAGACGTGTAGCACTCGGGGACTGCCGCGGTAAAGCTATTGCATAGCATTTTTTATCAACAAGACTGCCGAAAAGAAACGACGTTAGACAATGCACGGCCTTCAAGCCACACGGGTGTTATTTAAATGGTTAGCAGAGTATTCGTAGTGGTGGTAGTGGTAGTGGGAGTGGTGGTGGTTGTAGTGAGGGTGGGTGTGGGAGTGTGAGGGTGTGTGAGTGGGAGTGGGGGTGGATGTAGGGTGGGAGTGGGAGTTGGAGTGGGCGTGGGAGTGGGAGTTGGGGTGGAAGTGGGGTTGGGGGTGGGGTGGGAGTGGGAGTGGGACTGAGACCGGGACTCGGACTGGGACTGGGACTGGGACTGGGACTGGGACTCGGACTCGGACTCGGACTCGGAGTCGGAGTCGGACTCGGACTCGGAGTCGGAGTCGGACTCGGACTCGGACTCGGACTCGGACTCGGACTCGGACTCGGACTCGGACTCGGACTCGGACTCGGACCTCCGTGCCCGTCGGAGTGGGGAGCGTGAGGTTTTTTTCTTTAAGGAATTTCTCGATTCGGTCCCCGGGCTCAAGGCCCTCGATAGAAGCTATGCAATAGCATAATTAATGTTAAGAGTAATTATGTAAAAGGAAATGTATGAAACCTAGAAATTGTACACAATTACCTACTAGGAAATATATGGGTACAATTCCGAGCATATTTACACACATACATACACAAATCTCACGCCATTGTCCCACAGGGGTAGGCAGAGACGATAGATCTCCACTCTGCTCGATCTCTGTATACTTCGATAGCTACTTTCACATCCTTCTTGAAAAGGCTTATGGATGTGAAGGAAGCAAAATTTGCGCTCTTTTATTCCTTGCACTCTGGACCCCAGCTTTTTGAAAGAAGCATATTTAGGAAATGTGTAAAATAATGATTGGAAGATTCTGTTTTACAAACATTACATAAATTATACTAGGAAATGCATAAAAAAATATGTTTCTATGAATAAAATAAATAAAACATAACATACTGAGTTTTAAAATATTAACCTAACCTTTTTCTTGAATGTTTATCCACTCGACTATACCCGTTGTAGCCACTGTTATCACGAATGCTTACATTTACGATCGCTATTCAGGAAACATATAGATTTGATAGGAAAAGCTACCTATATATTTTTAAAAAAGATCACACATTTCTATTATTCTAGGAATTGTACCTACACCCACCTATACACGAGATTCGATGAGGCACATACAAAGACTATTAGTACATTTTCTATTTCGTTATTATTCGAGTATCTTTGTGCCAATTAGGAAATTGTACATTATGATATAAGTGCGGTAGGCTGTAATTATCAAAGCGCACGTAGGTATGTCATACGACGTTTTATAACACATTTGCGAGGAAATAAAATAAAACTCCGACTATGCTAAACGAATAAAAACGAAGAAAAAGCGCGTGGCGCGCATCAGCATCTTTTTTTAGGCAAAGGCACAAACAGCCAGTATTACTAATAAAGTAAATTAATATTTTTGTGTTTTTGTTACAGATTAATTAGTTGTAATATACTGTCAAAATTAATTAAATAAAATAATTATGTATATAAATATTTCTTTATTATATTTTATCTCCCAAAGTTAATTTTAATCATAAAATGTTGACAAATTTTTTTGACATAAAAACTCTTTGCTGAGATTTTAAAAAGTACCGTTCGTTTTAAGACGGAGCATCTTGATAAACCGTGCGTTTTGCTTTACACTTACCGCACTTGGGCGTAATGAGATACAATACGATATTGAAATTGGTGAAATAAGACACCTTTTACGAGAAAATGTGTTATAAATCATCTAACATAATCGTATTACTACATATGTTATAATTTGGCAGTTGCTCACTTACCTCCATAGCCTTTAACGCATGCAAAAATCATCCAACCCAAGCCAATAGCCCAAAGGAATTTGCTGAATGACTTGATAAGAGCTTGCCCGGTCAGGTGAATGTCTTCTTGGTGATATATATAAATTACTATTGAATTGAGCAACAATGTACAGGCCCATGCTATAGAAACTTTGAACTGAAAACCAACGTAGTGGATTTAAGAAAATTTAACGGGGGCGATTTTGCTTTACACTGACTAAACTTATTTTGGTTTAGTCCTATCGTTGTCTTACCTCAAAAAAAGAAAAGGGATAAAAGATACCTACCGAATTTAGCCCTACATCAAGGAAATTAAAAACGAATTACTTTTTATTCCATATGGACTAAAAGTGGTCACTTTAGTACGTACGTTTGTCTACATCTCAATAAGGAATTTAAAAAAACTAAGTAATTACTTTTTACTCCCTAGGGACTAAAGTGGTCCCGCTTCGTAGGGCTATATTGGCGTACTTTTAGAGCATAAGAAGTGAAAATAATTGTTAATAACATATCCTGAGACCAAGTTATACAGGTATTTTAAGTCTATTAATGAAAAGCACAAAGCAATCAGTTGAAAATTGTTTTTTTCGCAACTAGGCAATACCGCATTGAAATTTGAGCCAACCTACGAATCCGTGAGTCCACCGGCTTAGACAGCACTTTGTCTGTCGGACAGGGTAGGTACTATGTTTTATAGGTTGAGATAATATTGAGATAACTTTTTCGTACATACGACTTTATTTATATCTAACACTACTAACACTCGCCTAGTTGTTATTAAGCTGTATGAGCATATATAGTTAGAGTTTTGGTTTAGTTTGTAACTACTCCTTACTGTACTACTTTCTGCGACTACAACTTGTTTTGTGTGCCAAAGTTCAATAAATAAATAAATAAATATGCGGAACCCTAAAAAGCAAAAGGTGATATGGCACTGTTTTGGAGTTCCTTGACTTCGTCTCTACTAGAAAACTTGCGGAAGCGGTGGTAGACACACGAATTAGTATTACCATCAACTTCAATAAGTGAATTCCACATTCCAAAGTTGAACTAAACTTATGTGATTTGAAAATATATTGTCTTAAAAAATTTAATTCATAATTTTACGTGTAAGTTTAGAACTAGTAGGTACAGTCAACAAAGTTGTTAGTGTTACATGACCAGAAACTAAGATTCAGTTTTCTCTTAAAGCCTTAAATGTATAGTTTTTTTTTTGTAAATTATAGGAATCAAAGATACCTTTTGAAATAAACAGTAATGAATAAGATTTAGTTATGACTACCCCAGAAAAACGAGTTCTTAGTTACTGGCCATGTAACCCTAACAACTTTGTTGACTGTACAATCAGCAGGCATATTCACGGAGCTTCGATATTCGATATTCGACTCGGAATCGGAAAATCTGTCGAACACTTTCGTGATGGGCTGATGTTGGTGTCGAAAACTAATGTCATATGTGACATAAGGATTCGGAAAATTTTTTACTCGAGCTGAATCGAACGGAAACGGTATCGAGCCTCCGTCTACGCCTGCTGGTCTCACTCGGTTATGCAACTCTGTTAATTTTTGTCAGCAGTCATATTCTAACCCAAGTCCTACTCACACTTGACTGACATTGAAATTACAAATTTCTACTTAAAAAGGTTGGAAGTAATACATTATTTTGAGAAAATTTTGCTCTATCTCTGTGTCTCGTATTTATCTTACCTTTGACCATTGCATCTTCTTTTGGCGATACAGGTGCAACAAGTACCCGACCACCATACCCACTATGAATGGCGGGGCCCTCGCAAATGTGTTGAAGTAAAAATAGGTAAAGAACGAGATTTTTGCACCACCACTAAAAAAAAAGAAATAATAGCAAAAAAATATAAATATTCTTCATATTTTCTATTTCATCGCACAAGTGTACGGGTGCATAACTTCGAAAACATTAAAGATATTTAATAGATATATAACAAATGTTGTACATATTTTGAAGGTTTGTAACAGTAAATTGTTTAGTTCGCTTATATTTGATAATAGCGGTTCTGCGCGGCTTCAACCGTGTAGTTCGCGTTCCCGTGGGAATACAGGAATAAAATATAGCCTATATTACTCAGGGATTTTCTAGATTTTTATTGTTTTTTTTTATTTATGCTTTATTTTTATTTTATTTTATTATTATTATTAATTTTTATTATTTATGTAGCAGCTGGCGGTTGTAGGTAGATTGCGCATGAATGGAACCTACGAGCCCATACTGTTTCAAATATTTCATGATGTAATTTTGACTACAATTGGGAAATATGTATATTACTATAATAATATTATAAGAAATTTGTAAAAAAAAATAAGATACGGTGCGGAATGAATCTATTACCTATCACACTATATTTTTTTCCAGACGGTAAAAAAAATCAGGCGGTATATGCTCACGCCTCTAACTCGATTTTTCGTTCGTTTTTTATACCAATTTCTTCTTATTCGGAACGAGTAAGGAGAGGTTTTTTGACCAATGACTATATAAGTATATTTAAAACTAGAAAATACTCATTAATAAACTGTGAATGAAAATTTTCAGTGGGCAATGTCTTTAAGGTCGATTTGGATCTTAGCAGGTTCAATTGCTGTGGACACTTTCCTTATGCTGAGTGGTATGCTCTTGGTTTACACAAACGTAAAAAAAATGTCTAGTAGTAAGTGTTTTTAATGTTTTTCGAACTAGAACCATTGAGCCCAACATTTTTGGAAATTTTAAATTAAGCTGTTTTTATCGTTTCGTACCAAATGGCAAATAATAAAACCTGGTCTTGCAGTTTGGCAGAAGTTTTTTTTTAAATTGGTTTGTTTATCCTGAATAAATCATTTATTATTAGTACTAGCGACCCGCCCCGGCTTCGCACGGGTGCAATGCTAACACTAAAACCAAAGACGTTTAAAGAAAAAGTTTCTCTCTCCTAAATAATCATTCCCTTTCTAGGAAAGACAATGATTTTCTTCCAACCTCTTTGACTAAAACCTTTTTCTTGATTCACTCTATCTATTAAAAAAAACCGCATCAAAATCCGTTGGGTAGTTTTAAAGATTTAAGCATACAAAGGGACATATAGGGACAGAGAAAGCGACTTTGTTTTATACTATGTAGTGATTATTGTGGTGCCGCTCTATCACACTTCCTAGTTTCAGCACTTTCAGCAACTATTAATGCAATGGACTTTAAAATTGCAATAGTTTTTAATAAAGCTTTACCTTTATTGCAAATGAAACAAAATAATTTCAACACAATGGACAGGAGCCCAATTCCACTAAATGTCAACTGTTATAGTTGGATGACAATGTCATGTCAAGGGTCAGTCAATTGTGTTATTTGCTCTGAAACAGTGAGCATATACATACTAGAGAAGTAACGTCATACAAACGATTTTCACACAAAAATCCGTAACCACGAAACCGATACATTATGTGAAAAAAACTATATTTGTCTCGTTTCTTCCCCTAATTAACTAATTACCGTTGAAGTGAGACATGATATCGCTGTCGTGAAAACAGACAGAGTTGCCAGTGGTGAGAAATAATTTCCCCAAAATGAATGAATGAATAAATGTAGTACTATAAATGTAGTGTAAATAAATATGGCGCTTATTTCTGTCGCTTTCCATTCCAAAGCGGTGGAAAAGATTAGAGCTAACAAAAACATTAAAAAAGTTAATAATAAAATATAGTAAAAATACGAGAAAAATAATAAATTATACTCTAACTCTTTATAAGCCTACTTTGCGTTACGTTTTATACGTCACGCAAATTAGTCTACTTACGAATTAGGTACACCTCGCGTAAAGGCATTTACGCACTTCTTTTTTATTTCTATCTACATACCTAGTTAATAGAAGAAAAAAAATATTATAAAAAAAACTCACGCCTTTTATCCCCGAGGGGGTAGGCCTGGATATACCCACTTTTCACGAGAAATTCTTTTAACCCTTAAACGTTTATTATTTACTAGGTTTTTAAATAAAAAAAGGTCTGTCATTTATTCATTTCAAAATCAGTTTACTACCTACTTATAGCGTTTTCTAAATATTTTCAATGTATAGACAAGCTTCCGTTACAGTTTTTTAATAGTATAGTACTACATTTATTCATTCATTCATTTTGGGGAAATTATTTCTCACCACTGGCAACTCTGTCTGTTTTCACGACAGCGATATCATGTCTCACTTCAACGGTAATTAGTTAATTAGGGGAAGAAACGAGACAAATATAGTTTTTTTCACATAATGTATCGGTTTCGTGGTTACGGATTTTTGTGTGAAAATCGTTTGTATGACGTTACTTCTCTAGTATGTATATGCTCACTGTTTCAGAGCAAATAACACAATTGACTGACCCTTGACATGACATTGTCATCCAACTATAACAGTTGACATTTAGTGGAATTGGGCTCCTGTCCATTGTGTTGAAATTATTTTGTTTCATTTGCAATAAAGGTAAAGCTTTATTAAAAACTATTGCAATTTTAAAGTCCATTGCATTAATAGTTGCTGAAAGTGCTGAAACTAGGAAGTGTGATAGAGCGGCACCACAATAATCACTACATAGTATAAAACAAAGTCGCTTTCTCTGTCCCTATATGTCCCTTTGTATGCTAGCAATTGAACCTGCTAAGATCCAAATCGACCTTAAAGACATTGCCCACTGAAAATTTTCATTCACAGTTTATTAATGAGTATTTTCTAGTTTTAAATATACTTATATAGTCATTGGTCAAAAAACCTCTCCTTACTCGTTCCGAATAAGAAGAAATTGGTATAAAAAACGAACGAAAAATCGAGTTAGAGGCGTGAGCATATACCGCCTGATTTTTTTTACCGTCTGGAAAAAAATATAGTGTGATAGGTAATAGATTCATTCCGCACCGTATCTTATTTTTTTTTACAAATTTCTTATAATATTATTATAGTAATATACATATTTCCCAATTGTAGTCAAAATTACATCATGAAATATTTGAAACAGTATGGGCTCGTAGGTTCCATTCATGCGCAATCTACCTACAACCGCCAGCTGCTACATAGCAGTGTGCGTACTTTTCTAGACTTTGTAAATTGCATAAGTATAAGTATAATCTCACGCCTTTTTTTATCCCCGAGGGGGTAGGCAGAGGTATTCCATTACTGGAAATACCCACATTTCACGAGATACATTGGACCCCTAAACGTGATAGGTGGTGAGCCTATCGCCGGACCGGGTCTATTACACATGTCTCAGAATTAATTCTGAGACCTGCGGGTTTCCTCACGATGTTTTCCTTCACCGTCAAGCTAGTGATACATATGTACGTAAGTTTTCGAAAAACTCATTGGTACATGCCAGGATTCGAACCCGAGCCTCACTGATTTTAGGCAGGCTCTTTAACCGTCCGGGCTATCACCGCTCTTAAATTAAATTTTAAGTTAAATTGCATTTAACATGAATATAGTATTTAATAATTAATCTCGTGTATAACTTCGTCTCTAGATACCTTATAGGTAATATTTCTTTCCAGACGGTAAAAAAAATCATCCGGTATAGTAATAGGACTACAGACTAGGTACAATACTTACATTAAATAAAATACCTGTATCTAAGAAATATATTACGTAAAAGGTGTGTAATAAGATGATCCATAGCATGGACAAGGCCCTGATACCGTCCACACACTCCAGCGTGTCAGAGCTGGAGGTGATGGCCAGGAGATGGCGGCCGTTGGTGTACACCGAGAACGATCTGCAGACCGGATTGACTGACCCGGGGTCTGCAAAGAAATCGTCATGAAATCACTAGGATATAAATACAAGAATATGACGAGGCATTTTATAATCTACCTTTGCCATTTTGCGAATTAGCAAAGGGTCGTGACAATTTTATTTTACCGGATATTGTATGATATGTGAAACCGAAAATGTTTTAGTGCAAAAGATGTTGCTAAGATTCAAGCTACTGTAAAGTAGTCCTCGTCTTGTATAGACTTTTATTCTAAGGTATCAGACATCATAAAAATATTAATAGAAATACAATGAATGTTTACCTGATTTAAGTTTGAATGTGTGCCAAAGATCGTAGCTGGTACTTCCTATTGCCAAGAGTATGATGACGGCAATTACCATGCTGAAACAGAAGACGTTTCACCAACTTACAGTTTGTAATACGTTTATGAAAAGTTCGCAAGGAGACAAACTAAAATAATGACTAGTTTTGAAGAAATAGAGATTTCAGTGGTATACTCGTATATACAATGATATTAAATAAGTACAGATATGTTACATTCATAGTAATTTGCTTTTTAAATCTGTGCCGAGCAATCCAAAACTGCACACAGTATATAATTTAGTAATTAGTATCATAATTGGTACACTTCCGAAACACACATGATGGCATTTATTTATTTATTTATTTATTTTGAAATCGGTTAATTCATATACCACATTGACAAATTGGACGGTATTCTGAAAATAAAATAAAAATGCCCACGCGATATCCCCGAGGGGGTCAGAAGAGTTATCCGTGCCTGGAAATACTAACTTTCCACCAACAGGTATATTGGAATTCTATGGTGTTGGGAAATTCATTTGTCGAGGGAATTATGTATTTTACTTAGTAGAGTATTCAAATGTTAATATTAAAAAAAACACAGACCTATAAATATTTCTGCAGTACTAACTTACAAGTTTTGTGTTCCCAGGGCCCCGATTCTGCTTTACAGCTACTAAACTTATTTTACTCTTAGAAAAGAAAAGAGACGAGAAATATTTAGTCCTGTCAACTGTCAACTAAGGCATTCATAGCGTGTTTAGTGCATAAGTAAAGAAGTCACGACTAAAATACAGTCTCTGATAGGACTAAATTCGATAGATTATCTTCTATCCTTTCTTTTTTTGAGGTAAGACAAAGACAGGACTAAACTAAAATAATGTTAGTGGGTGTAAAGCAAAATCGAACCCATTATTTTTATTAACTAAATTCGACTTACATTGCCACATAGTCAATTGTCACCCACGGTCTATCGTTCTTGAAACGGCAATAGTTCTCCGTGTAAGGCACGCCCAGTGCCGTAAGGTTGACGAAGAGGCTGCTTAACGCTTGCTCTGTAGAGCATTGCTTTGGAACGCACACCGCTAAATTGACCTCGGAGTCATCGGGTGCAAGGTCGTTTTGACTAATAGGAAATTATACTTTTCATTTCTCCGGGGGAAAACGGCAAATTTCGGCACGCTGCGCTAAACGAAGTTGCCGCTTTCCGCCTCCGTCGAAAAGAAAAAAGTATACACACCTCGGGAAGTAAATAAGAAAGCCTCAGATCACATGTTTGTAGACCTCGGCTTTCATTACATGTGATCTGAGATATTTCTTATTTTACTTTCCTAGATTAATATACACAGTATATTACACTCCTGTTATCAGTATGGGTAATGGAACAAGTACGCAAATCACCAAAACAGCGGTCTGCGTGTAAATGGCATTCTAAAAATTTTAAACAGTTCTCTCCTTTGCGGACAGTCAGATAAAAAGTTACTAATATAGAAATACATACATTTTTCTAGATATGTCTATAATGGATACAACTTCATGTTGCATTCGTTGTATTTTCTTGAAAAAAATAATTGACTCTTTCGATATGTTAAATTTTTCTGGAGAAAATTTCGGCCATTTTGAAATCTCTGAGGTATCCAAACTTTTGTTGTAATACAGCGATATTGAGCAGTATTTTCCTTTTACGTCAATGTCATCCTTTACAACATCGATATTCAGACATTTGTGGTAATTTCCCAAATCAAAAGGATTTTTCTCTAGTATGTTTTTGGGAATCCTTAATCCTGATTCTGTAACTAAAAATAAATTTAAAATTGTACTACGAATAAAATAAATAATCAAACAGCTATTGTTGGGTTAGGTTACAGTAGGTCTGAGCACGGGGTGCCGGCGGAGGAGGGGCAGGAGAAGGTGGATTAACAACCGCCTTCCCTCCCCTCGGTGATGAGCAGCGGGCGACGGGCGCGAGGGTGCCCTCTCCCGCATTGCACTGCTCGTCACCTAGCAGTACGAGGATGACTGGCTTCTCAGTCGTCCTCGGGCCCCTCCCACACTTGGGAGAGGCGCGAGAGCCCGCCGTTAAGGTGTGCAATCGCCGGTGGGGGACTGGTAGTGAAAGCTCTGCCGGTTTCCCAGACCCCTACCACTAAAGGCGACGTGGGATAAATAAAAAAAAAGGTCTGAGCAAGGGGTGCGGCCGTGACCCAGCCGCGGATGCATAACCGCGGGGCCATGACTGGGTCCGAAGCGGCGAGGAGAAACACCCCAGGTTTTTTAATGGGACAGCACTAGGCTGCAGAGCCCCACATAACCTCAGCCCCACCCCGGGTCGGTTGCGTATGCAGTAATGCATTTTCCCTGGGCAAAAAAAAAAGGTCTGAGCACGGGTAGGGCTGTTTCGGAAAGTGTCTATATGCCAACCATGGTTGATACCATGGTCGGGAGTGAGTAGGTGTGGGAGGCGGTCGTCTCCTACTGCGACGAGGTGAAGGCGGGAGCGGGAAGACGATGTCATTTCGCCCTCGATTCGCTGATTTTCGTTATTAGATTAATATATTAGTTTTGTAATAAGAAATGTAATATATTACTCACAATCCTTAAGTATCCACGGGTCATTAATTATATATTCCAACTGGCTGTCACACAGTTCCGTATCTAACGCCTTTTCATTTATACGCAGATACAAATCATCGCTTCCTTCTGCTAAATTGTGTATTAAAAAGTATAATAAATTTAAAATTAATACTTTAAACTCCATTTTTCAGTTCCCAATACAATACATTGCTGGTTCAGATATCATAATGTACACAATATATTTTATTTCAAACCAGCTATTGAGTAAGGCTCCGAGACTGATAAATATTAATGTGTAGAACCCTTTAACAGCGGAAATGGTCATTTAGACCTCTTAATATATTATTATTTTTTCACAAGTTCTACTCCGCTAATTCGTAAGTACACAATATTCCAGAAAACAGTTATAACACTGTGTTTAGGTAGGTAGGTACCCAAGTATGGTGCACTCAAGTAGCACAGCGATTCGTATGATATCCCACTGCGAACATTTTCAAAATGACAATGCCTGGCATCGACAGCATTCATCGACCTCTGGAGGGGTCAGTAAGGAACTCTACCTTGCTTTATCCTACTAATATTATAAACGCGAAAGTTTGTATGAATGGATGTATGGATGTTTGTTCATCTTTATCGTGAATGGAATACCTCCGCCTACCTTGGCCGAGGTATTCCATTAATACACCAACAGTCACAAGAATAACGACTGGCCCAAGTAGGTACACCCAGGGGTTCTTGGCTTAAGTCATCGTTGGTGGTGTGGCTTAGATCGGAGAAAATCGGCCCAGTTTTTCCCGATAAATCAGCAACCTGAGGGTCAATTCCACTAAATGTCAACGGATACAGTTGGATGACAATTACATGTCAATGGTCAGTCAATGGTGTTATTTTGGCACTTTTCAGAGCAAATAACACTAAAACAACAATAAAATAACACCATTAACTGACCATTGACATGTCATTGTCATCCAACTATAAACGTTGACATTTACCTAGTGGAATTGGCCCCCTGTGTGCTGCTGGTTGGCTACAATACAAGACAACTTACGGATTTTATGCTCAAGGGCGTAGGCAGAGATATTCGATTTCTGGAAAAACCCACCTTTCACCAGTATATATTTGGACAGACGTAAGGGTAACGCCGAGAGCAGACCGAGGTGCTGTTACACGTCTGTCCCAGAATTAATTCAAGTACCTGCGGGTTTCTTCATCATATTTTCCTTCATAAACGAGCTAGTAATATAAATTATGTACTTACATAACGATCTAAGAACTCATTGATACATGCTCTCTCTTTCATTTGAACACGATCCTCACGAATAGAAGAATATATATCTGGGGGTCGATTTTTGAATCTCACCAAGTGACTAATTCTCACCGATGCGAGTGATTTCCGAAAGTTCGTATTTTTGAAACTCATCGGTGACTTACATTTGTCATACTTATGATATCGATTTACGAGTGCCCCCAAACACTAGTAATTGAAATCACCATGCGATTGTTTTTGACAGTTGACGTATGTGAGATCAGCCAAAAGTGCCAAAGTATGTTTTTCGGAAGAATTAGCAGCGGGGCTCGATTGTGATATTTTGTGATTGCGACGATTTATTGAAAACAGCGTGTGACAAAAATACGGCTTTTGGAAAATGGTGACATAAAAGTCATCGGTGATAACTTTAGTCACCGGTGATTTTGATATCACTAGTGAGATTCAAAAATCGCACTCAGATCTACATAAATTTTCAGCATTGACAATCACCGTCATCATCAAACTTAAGTTACCTATATATCAGTCAATTTTTAATGTAATAAGATTGAGTTCAAAATGCACAAGAATTATCGAATTTGTAGTAGGATAATGATTTTAATATATTTTTTTATTTCCACATTGTTGTAAAATATTGTAAATGGAATAAATAAATAAGTGCCTGAATTGGTAGTTTTAATGACAATTTGTAAATTATTTGGCTTTATTATGATAGTTATGGCTGTAATTTGATAAATTATTTGAAGATTTTAACAGTGTGTTCATTTTAAAATCCTGAGGGTTAAAATCTTGCAAAATAAGGAACTGAATGATTACGAGTAAATTATACATTCTTTAAAATGTGCCTTGTATAAGTACACGTTACGGTGATTTTAACAGCAATTGTATAAACATTTAGCAATAGGTGTATGTAACTACTACTCATATTATGTAAACTAGATGTCGCGCGGTGCGCGAGGCCGCAAGCGGCCACGCGTGTCTCTGTGGGGTCTTATTTTGACAGAAAAATAAAGTCAAATTTTGGGCGCCTATCTTGTTTTAGCCATTTTAAATCGAAAAACAATAAAATTTTGTTAAATATTTTTTTTCATGGCAACACTGTTTACTGAGCCTCACAATCGCTCCATACGAGTCAACTTTCCAAAGTGTTGCCAACTGGCTAAAAAATGCCGATTAAGATTAAGAAAATCAAAATTTTTCATTAAAACCAAATTAACGGGGCGGCCATCTTGTTTTTTCTATTTTTCGGGATTATCTGATAAATTACAGGATATACCCTATGCGATGACACCAAACACATCCCTGTAGCATATCGGCATCTGGGAGATCAATTCGGGTCTTTTGAGGTCTACCCTAAAAATTCAATCGGCCATAACTTTCAGTGTTGCCAGGTGAAATTCAAAAAACCTACAAAAAGTCATAGGGAGGAATAAAATGTTTCACTGACTGTCACTTGTTTTTGCAAAATGGTAAAATTTAGACTTTTGACATTTTGCGTTAAAAGTAAAAAAATACGAAAAATTCCGGGAAAATTCTTCAACACGGCCACACTACGTAGCAAGACCTCCAACCCCGCTATACAGACCAACTCGCTCAGGTGTTGCCATCTTGCCGAAAATCGACAATCAAAATGTGGTAAAATTAATACTTTTCTTTGGGAGCAAATCACCGGTCGGCCATCTTGGTTTTTCAAATTTTCGGGATTTTCTGGTAAACTACAGGATATGCCCTGTGCGATGACACCAAACACATCCCTTTAGCATATTGGCATCTGGGAGATCAATTCGGGTCAAGTGGGGTCTAAAACCACTCCAACTTTGAAACACTACTACGCGGCCGCCATTTTGTTTTTTCAATTTTTTAAATAATATTCGTAAATGATCTTAACAAAACTACAGATGCCAAAAATTTGAACCGGATCGGCCGGAAAACAAAAGAGATACGATGGGCAGGCTTGGCCGCCATTTTGTTTTTTTGAAAAGTCGGAATTTTCCCTAGGTCACTCCGCCATCTTGAACACTTTTCTCCTACATGACTTGACTCCAAAACGACTCCTTCTGGGAGAACAATTATGTCAATCAGTCAGTGAGTGGTAGTCGAGCTTTATATATTTATGTAAATAACTCCGGCAAAAATCTTCTTGCTTCTTATATAATAGGCTGTAGCGACACTACATAGAACGCGCCAATAGAAGGCCGAGTTACATGGAACGCGCCAATAGACGGCCGAGTTCTAAACCGCGCTATCGGAGTTTTCTAATGAGTTTGTATAAATACAACTGTCCAACTTCAACCGTTGGACCGCGGTCCCCAGGCACGATCACCTCGCCTGGCGGAAGATCTCCCTTTTCACGATGGAGGAGCATTCCAGACTCCGCTCCTCCATAAGGCCTTTAGTCGGACAAGACAATATTTCTTTGTTATTTATATATTTTTCCATTCCATTTTTGTATGTCTGTTTGCCAGGTAGCAAAGACCTTCTCCAATCTTCTCCATTCTGGCCTTTCTATGGTCCTACTCCACCCTATGTAATTCCTGGGACTTTTCTAATGTCGTCATTCCATTCTCTGTGATCTGCTTTTTCCATCCTATGGACGCTCAGACACGCATCAACGCAAACATCCCATCAGACACGATTTTATAAAATTGTTAATGAATAAATTATTATCATACTAGCGACCCACCCCGGCTTCGCACGGGTGCAATGCTAACACTAAAACTTTTTTCTTGAATCACCCTATCTATTAAAAAAAAACCGCATCATTTAAAGATTTAAGCATACAAAGGGACATAAGGACAGGGACATAGGGACAGAGAAAGCGACTTTGTTTTATACTATATAGTGATATGTGTGTTGATTTCCACTTTTGTCTTCTTATACTCAGAGCTATATCCTAGACCTTAGTCTTGTTTCTGATGCTGCTATTTCTCTCTCTCGTTTCTTCCCTACAATATATTTTTATTCTATTTACTTCTGAGTAAAATATAGTTATAATCCAGATCCGTCTAATAGCGTCTCTGTCTAAATGGTCTAAACTCAGTCCGCTTAATAACTTATTCAGAACCGGAAAAATTGCGTCTAAAACAGGTTGACAAGAGCTATTAATAAGCGGAAGCGAGATTGGTGGAAATTAATCAGTTCGACTTAATGTTATTACTGACTACACTCACTGATCTGATTCACACAGTGACTGAAACTTACTGACTCCGCTGATTTAACTCAGCCCTTTTTTAATTACTTACTAATAAAGATAATAAAATCCCTTTCAAAAAATGCCTCTACAACATGACATATCAGTAGGCGGAAGCGGTTAATCTTTTTAATCAGTTAAGAACCGCCGGTTCCAATTGGAACCGAGACACAATTAAATAGTAGATTATACAACAAGGGAATAAAGCACTGTTTTATGTGACGGGCGCGACATTGAATCCTGAACGTAACGAAGGACTCCCAGTTTTACTCCCGAGCCCAGCGAGGGAGTTATGATTTAATTCAGTTTTATTCCCGAGTTATATACTCTACTTTTCTCACCTTATGCGAGACAATAAAATGCAGTTGCATGGTACTAGATTATTGACAATGCCTATGGCATCTAGTTTAATAGACTCTGGATTCAAAGTACTTTCATCACTCGACATTTTCGATATTATTTTTGAAATGTTAAAGCTATAAAATGGATACAGCAACTTGTTTCTGCCGGCGTGACCTACTTGATTTAACAAATGAAGATCGTGCGAATCTAGTTGGTCGCAGCTTCGGTTTTCGAAAATCGAGTTTGCACCACATTTTGCTTAACGAAATTAGACTTTATCATCATAGCAATAAGGATTATGAAAAGTGAAAATTACATTATTGACCTAGGGTTATAATGAAATTCCTTACAACATTATAACCCGGCTAAAGCCAAGGGATATAATGTCTTGCTTTCGGTGACGTTTATATGATATATAATCCGGCGTTGTCGAGCATGTGGTGTGAAAAATCTATTGTGTCTGTGATTCATGGTCTGAGATTGGTGGAAATGTGTCAGTCAGCCTGACTGTTACCACTGATTCCAATCACTAGGTACTCACTGTCTGACTGGCAGTTACTGACTCTACTCATTTAACTCAGTCCGCTTAATAACTTACTCACAAGCTGAAAAGTCGGTTCCAAAGAGGGGTGACAATGGCCTTTAATAAGCGGAAGCTATTTAACATTCTGTTACCTACCTTTTTAACATTCTAGGTATAGGTGTGAAAAATTAGTTGAAAAGTAGGAAGTCAGACTGGCTGTTATTATTCATTCCACTCACTCACTGACTCCTACACTGAATTGACTGTGACTTTAACTATCCAGAGAAGGGTAAATAAACTATTGTGTGTAAAATGAAATGCAACAGAATGTAGTTATAATTTATTGCTACACATATACGAGTACATTGAAAAGCGAAATACCGCTCACACACTCACTGTTTAACTACGGAATATCAGAAAGTGTAAATGCTACAAACTTGAAATTTGGCAGGTAGATTCCTCAAAGGGAGTAGGTATTCGTTATGAAAGGATTTTCCGGGAACGGAAAAATCGGGATCCACGCGGGCTACGCCGCCGGGCGCCCGTTAGTCTCACATAATGTTAGTTCCTACATACCTACAAACCAAACCAAGAACATTAAATATTTTCAAAAGTATATTATGTCGATTGGAAAGACGTAAACGATAGTTAACATAATTAAGAGCTTCCCAAATGGCCACTAAAATTATTTCTTCTGTGTTCGTTTAGACCGTATTGTTCGGAATAGTTTCAAGATTTCGACTCTTGTCTTGATTTTAATACATTGCCTTCTTGTGCGGATTTTTTCTGTCCTGTAATTTTTTGTAATTTATTTAAATTTGTTACAAGTTATCTTTCATTCATTTGCTACTAAATATAGTTAAAATTAAAAAAGAATGTTGAACTACACTCTGAATAGATGAATACCTATTAATTAGGCACATTAGAGTACGGCGTTAAAATATCTTCGGCGTTAAAAGATTTTGTTACATTGATACTAACCTGAACCCATTGCCCTATTGATTAGAACAGAAAACGGAGAATCAACCGCTAAAGTCATGACGAATGCCACAGCAAAAGCTAATACCATCTCACTCAAAAATCTGTAAACCTGGAAAATTAGGTAAAATTAGTTCAATAAATTACCCAATCACTACATAGTATAAAACAAAGTCGCTTTCTCTGTCCCTATGTATCTATGTATGCTTAAATCTTTAAAACTACGCAACGGATTTTGATGCGGTTTTTTTTAATAGATAGAGTGATTCAAGACAAGGGCGTACCCAGGATTTCAGCTAGGGAGGCAGCTCATACCTGTTTCGAGAAAATATTAAATCAAAATATCTGACTGAAAAGATATTTTCTTTCCAACACTTTATTTTGCGCAGAGTAGGTAACACGTTTTTAATTCCCACTTTCCAGGAAAATTTACGTTTATTTTATCTTCTAGGGGAAGGGGGGGCGGGGGGGCAGCAGCCCCCCCCTGACCCTACCTGGGTACGCCCTTGATTCAAGAGGAAGGTTTCAGTATTAGCATTGCACCCGTGCGAAGTCGGGCCGGGTCGCTAGTATATAATAAAATAAGCCAGAAAACTTCTGTGCACTATTTCTCTTTATAGAATATTTTGTATCTGTAAATATTCAACTCACACCAGATGAAACACTGAAAAATATAGGCGCCATTGCTGTACTCGTGGTGACTTGCATGATTCCGTAATGAAACAAATACATTCCGTACGATAAACGAGATGGTAATTTCCATATTTTAAGAGAAAGGAACCAATTTACTGGACCTGGAAATATAATCATCTTTTATTTATTACATACTAATAATTAGGGACCGGATTATATGCATTTGCATATTTGCATATGCATTTGCTTATTTAAGCCATTCTCAGCGGTAATAGCATATTTTACCAAAGATCTAGTTATGATGCATATTATCGGTATATTTACAATATTTTTCCGAGTGCAGTGCACTCACCCTGGGTTCGGAAATGCGATGAAAGTGATAATATGGCAAACTCGCGAACCTCTCCTTACAAAAATATTCAAAATGATCGAAGACACACATCTTACCACTGAAAATTTGGAAAAAATCTTGATTGTCTACATTTACAATTTTTTTTTAATAAATTTTATGTCATGTAATGTTACTGTACTTATTATCCCCTATCAAAAAATAATTTACTCATTGTATGCTGATTTTGAAATAAAAAAAATGAAAATTTACTTTTATCTTTTTTTAGGGAGTTCCTAAATTTATCATTTAATTTCGCATATTCTGCCAATTTTCGTGCATATTTCAAGCATTTTTCATGCATATTTGCATGCATATAACAAGCTTTTTATGTTGCATATAATCCGGTCTCTACTAATAATATTTGGTAGGTAGATAGATACGTAGTATAATGACACTAGCGGGTGCCCAGCGGCGTAGCCCGCGCGGATCCAGTTTATTCCCGTTAACGTGGGAATTACTTGAAATCCCTAAGTGATTGCTTAAGACATATAAGACACCAAACTATACATGCCGAAGCGGTGAAGTCGCAATGAGTTTCAATAAGAGGACTTTTAAGCCCCTACATTGAATAAAAACTTTTGACTTTGACACCTAAATTCCATATTTCAAGTTTCTTCGGTGTTGTAGTTTCGGAGTAGAACGTATTTCTCCTTTTAACCAGTTTTTATATTTTCCCCAGAAATATATCCTACCCAGCTACTCAGCTATGACCACACCAAACTTCATCAAAATCCGTTCTGTCGTTTTTGAGTACGTGTACAAACAAACAGACAGGTTTTTTTTTAAACTGGTTGATTTTATATCTACATAGACAACTACCTATCTACCTCCCGATGAAATTTACAAAAAAATATTCCATGACACGGATATTAATATAAGGGCACTTTGACGGTCTCGTTACAGTTTTATTTTATGAATAGATATGACATGACATAGGCCATGGTCTGAAATAAATGTGATTTAGCGGAGGTGGAATGCTCCTCCGTCGTGAAAAGAAAGATCTTCCGCCAGGCGAGGTGATTGCCTCCAACGATTGATGTTGGACTGTTGTATTTATACAAACTCGTTAGAAAACTTCGATAGCGCGGTTTAGAACTCGGCCGTCTATTGGCGCGTTCTATGTAGTGTCGCTAAAAAAATATATTTAATTTAATATTTAATTAATTCTCTTACCTCCATAACCTTGGACGCAAGCAAAAATCATCCAGCCTAAACCGACTGCCCAGATAGACTTTGCGAATGAATTGACGAGACTATCAACAGTCTGATTCTCCCAGTTGAAATCCTTCATCGGATGAGTTGTTGAATATATGGATATTGATGTGAGGAACAATGACAACACCCATATCATTGTAACTGTGATCTAAAATGACATAGAACTCGAAAGAGTAAAAAATCTACTTAAACGAATAATACTATAAAAATACAGTTAAATTGAGAACCTCTTCTTCTTTTTAATCAAAATCAAAAAAGAGGTCGTATCGGAGGTCGCAATTCGTCTGTATTTTTTTTTTATGTTTGTCACTGGGTGAACTAACTTTCGACTGGGTGAACCGATTTGGATGATTCTTTTTTTATTTGAAAGTTGGTACTTCCAGATTGGTCCCATTTTAATTTCGTCCAGTTCTGACAACGGTATCCATGAGAAAACCATATAAGTTGAAGATTGAAGTCGGTTTTTTTTACTCTTTAGAGTGGTTATTAAGTCGCTTAAAAAAAGAATAATCGAAATCGAATATTCGTCCATTTGTCGCGCACATAAGACTTTTATGGTTTTCTCATGGATGCCATTGTTGGAACTGGACCAAACTAAAATGGGACCTCACGGGAAGCACCAGCTTTCAAATAAATAAAGAATCATCAAAATCGGTTCACCCAGTCGAAAGTTCTGAGGTAACAAACATGCAGTTCGATCAGACAAAGAAGTGCACACGGACTGTTAGTCAGTTCAAATTACCTTAGACCAACGAATCTTCATTCCTCGATACACGTGTAGCAGGTACCCAAAGATCATGCCTACGAAAAAAGGCGGGGCTCTGGTCAGTGTATGGATGTAATAGTACTGCATGTAGAAATTATGTTCACCTTCACCACGCCTACAAAATAACAATATAATAAAAATTATACTTTTGTTTGTTTATTTATAAGGTACACAAACAGCATGATATTAATTTACCTACATAGTTAAATTTGATCGAAATCGGTCTGGCAGTTTAAAAAAAACAAAGTCGAAAAATTTTATACGGAGATGATATTTTTTGTGCCATTCGTTGAAGTCGGTTTTTTACTGTTTTTTTTTGTGGCACACAATATACACAGGGTTTCTCAGTCCCCAAACTAGGCAGAGCCTTTACTATGGGTACTAAACACTGATAAACATACTTAAATAAATAATAAACACTCAGACACGAAGTCCACAGACATGTTCCTGCAAACAAATGTTGGCCCCCAGCCGGGGATCGAACCCGCGACCTCCGACTCAGAAGGCAGTGTCACTACCAACTGAGCGAACAGGCCTGTCAAAATATAAAAAAATAATAAAATAAATAAATAATGATAGGTAATGAATAATGAAGGAGTAGGTATTCCATTTCTGGATATACCCACTTCTCACGAGATATTCTTTGGACCCCTAAACGTGATAGGTGGTGAGCTCTTCGCCGGACCGGGTCTGTTTACACATGTCTCAGAATGAATCCTGGGACCTGCGGTTTCCTCACGATGTTTTCCTTCACCGTCGAGCTAGTGATAAATATGTATGTAAGTTGTATTTATGTATGTATCTAAAGTGAAATAAACATTATTATTATTATTATTATGTGTATATACACAATATATTTCGGTTATCTCGGAAACAGCACTAACGATTTTGAGTTCAACTACATAGTTGTATTTTCTGTAAAAACGCAATTTTGTACAAAACATTTTCTTATGTAGTACGGCCACTCACCGGCAGATGGTGTGGTTACTAATAATCAAAGAGATTAAAATATTGTCCTATTATATTTTAATCTCTTTGCTAATAATATACATCACGGATTTTCTGTGCGCGAGTTCGACTCGCACTTAGCTGTTTTTTATAAAATTGTAAACCAAATATACCTACCGACCTATCTTTTACCAAGGATACTAAGACAGAAACATTCATTGCAAAAATAAATAATAAAATTAAAATAATCCCATGCCTTTTATCCCCGAGGGGGTAGGCAGAGGTATTCCATTACTGGATATACCCACATTTCACGAGATATGTTGGACCTCTAAACGTGATAGGTGGTGAGCCCATCGCCGGACTGGGTCTATTTACACATGTCTCAGAATTAATTCTGAGACCTGCAGGTTTCCTCACGATGTTTTCCTTCACCGTCGAGCTTCTGATAAATATGTAAGTAAGTTTTTGAAAAACTCAATGGGACATGTCAGGATTCGAATCCGAGCCTCACTGCTTTTCGGCCCGCTCTTTAACCGTAAGGCTATTACTGCTATCATTGCAAATTAGGATAATGTTTATACATACGCGGGAGTAATAATAGATCCAGGAAACTTTTGAAGGAAGTTGTAAATGGTTGCTCCAGTGAGGACTATCAACAAAGCTGCAGTTAAGGCTGTCCAAGCCACTCGCCTTTTGCCACTTAGAACCCAGAAGAGTATAAGAGGAGATAAGATGTGGAACTGCATATCAATGGCTAAGTACCAGGAATGCGGAAGACACTGCAAAGAAATACAAAAGTCATTAGGATTTACTTTATATTTCCAGGGTAAGTTGTTAACAACCCCTGTGGTATATTTGTAAAGATATAAGGTGAAAATTGGCTTAAATACTTTTCTTGAAAATGAAAATGTATTCATTTCTGTAGGTAATTGAAAATTATACTTAGGACTGTTTTTTCAATAGTCAGTTAAAAGTTATCTGAAGAATAAACATCACCTGTCACTTTTCCTTTCTATTGTGTCAGACAGTGATAGCATCAATATTTTCTCTAGATAAATTTATCGGACGATTGAAAAATCAGCCCTTAGAAAAGTCAATAGTCTCATAACAAGGCACTCTAAACTCGTCCATGAAGATTGGCTAAATGTAAACAGCAGCCTATCTCCACCGACGAGTTGCTGGTTCCAAATGCAGTACTCCGAGAAGAACCAGCAAGAAACTCAAGGGCCGTTCTTTTTAATCTCACATATTATTTTATTGCACAGTTATTACCATGTAACTTGGATTTAGAAAATTCTGGAGATAAATTAAAGTCGACCACCAATACGTTCTGCAGTTATTAACTTGATCTGCGACGTTGTTCCATTGAGGACCATCTTCCACGTGGTGGAAAAAGGAAGCCTGGACTAGAATTGCTGCAGCGAGCAAAGGAAACATGCGTAGGAGTCGATGAAGGTAGAAAAAATGGAGTGACTTCAATAGTTTTTCTGAAATAAGAAAATAGTTAAAATTGTGTTTGGAACCGACTTCAAAAAGCAGGAGCTTATCAATTCGACTGTTTTTTTATGTTTGCTACCTCAGAACTTTCGACTGAGT
Organism: Ethmia dodecea; assembly: GCA_963855545.1. Lineage (NCBI taxonomy): Eukaryota > Metazoa > Arthropoda > Insecta > Lepidoptera > Depressariidae > Ethmia > Ethmia dodecea. The sequence continues at coordinate 15,058,182 of OY979443.1, read as the reverse complement.
TTTCGTAAAGTTTCGTTTTAATTTTAGTTTCGTAAAGTTAAATTTTTTTTTATCACGAAAATTTAATTTATATTTTTTACCCAAAGAAAATAACATTAGCTAAACATTGTTAGAGTTCATTTTAAAAAAGATTAGGAAAAGTTTTGACAACTTACTACCAGTGGTTTTCTTGGTTGCCGTATACACCAGAAGCAGACCACTCAGCATGAAAAAAGTGTCGACTGAAATAGGTCCTGCAGTAATCCATATAGAACTCAAAGAAAGGGACCACTGAAAATAAATATAAATATCTAAGAGGAAAGATTTGTATTTTTACATATTATGTATAACGAACTCAACAACTAGTGGACCGATTAAAAAATCTTTCAACAATGGAAGCTTATTTTTCTGGGAGTAATATGGTCTATAATTTTTAACGGAAACGGAAGAAAATCTTAAACAGACTTTATTCGTCGTTCACGAATTAATCTAAATCAATTTTAGTCACTATTTTTAACGTGAATACTTACCATGATGATGATGATTTTGATAAAATTTACAATTTAAAAAAGACAGAATATCTTCCCCCCTAGCAAGATGCAAGCACTAACAAAAGCGAATGATTTTATAGATTGACATTGAAACGTATAAGATTGACATAAGCACGCATTAACGTTAGCGCTTACATCTTTTCTAGCGGGGCTGATAAGCTAATGTAATTCATTTATATTTCTTAAAGAACTTACGTCTAGGGAATCCAATACATTAATGACAAGTGGAAGAGTAGAAAAGCTATGTCCTAAGATGACCCACATCATGGACAATGCTCTGATGCCATCAACACAGTCCAAAGTGTCAGAGTTTGAATTAAAAGTCAGGAGACGACGGGTGTTGGTGTAAACAGAAAAAGATCTGCAGATAGCGTTTATTGATTTTGAATCTGAAATTCAAAAATATCCAGCTTATAGCGAATATGATAATATGAGCAACCTATAGGAGTGCGCAAGGGGCTCCTTGTTTTTAGTAATTATTGTTAGAATGGCGGATGTTTCCTCATGTTACAAAGATTTTCAATGTTATTATTTTATAAAAGTTATCAGTATATAAATCAATGCCACTTTTCGTTGTTATTTTATAACTCAAGAACGGGTTCACCTATCCAAAACAAATTTTTAGGCTTTATTCGGACTATTTAGCAGATGGTTTATGTGAAGTTTGCTTAAAATCTGTCGAGTGGTTCTTCATTTATACGTTGCGAAGCACGTACCGGGCCGCTAGTATATAAATATAATCATCACTAGCTCGACGGTGAAGGAAAACATCGGTAGGAAACCCACAGGCCCCAGAATTAATTGTGAGGCGTGTGTAACAGACCCGCAGGCGTATTCAGGGAGCTTCGATATTCGATATCGGAAAATCTGTCGAACACTTTCGAGATGGGCTGATGTTGGTATCGAAAACTAATGTCATATGTGACATAAGGATTCGGAAAATTTTCCGTGGCTGTCAGAAACGCCTAGAATAAAGTTTCCGAAGTAGATAGAAGATTCAACTTCGGAAATTTTTTCACTTGATCTGAATCGAACGGAAACGGCATCGAGTCCGTGAATACGTCTGCAGGTCCGGCGATGGGCTCACAAACTATCACGTTTAGGGGTCCAAAGAATATCTCGTGAGAAGTTGGTATATTCAGAAATTGAATACCTCCTGCCTACCTTTTTTTTTCTAATATAAACATATTTTTGTTAATCTGACCCACCATTAAAGTCATTTTAGCTTCTGTTTGATTGTAAACTCAACTGAACTAATTATTTGCTTAACTTGTGAGACACAGACTCACTGACTCCAAAGATACAGGTGTTACCTTAGCTTGGGAGACAGGATATAGGAGAGGATACAGAAGACAGGGATCATACAATTTCTTGTAATCTAAATCTACACTAATATTATAAAGAGGAAGGATTTGTATGTTTGTAACGAATAAACTCAAAATTTACTAGACCGATTTAAAAAATTCGTTTGCCAATGGAATGCTACATTATCCCTGAGTAACAGGCTATATTTTATAGCCGTATTTCCAGGGGAACTAGCGAAACCAAGCGGAACAGCTAGTAAGTATTATTATTAGCAATAGTAGTAAAATATTGTCTAACATCCTTTTGAAAAAAAGTGATTATTATTTTATTATTCACAATATTGTTGCAATAGCTTATAAGTATGTACAAGTATAGAACTATTTGTAAATCGATGAAAAGAAAAAAAAAGCGATAACGAAACTCTTTGTAGTTGATAGCAATACTTCTTTATGAAAAGTAACTGAACGATTAATCCAAATCACAGTTCTCATAATCATCACACTTTGAAACTACATAAATAGGTCAGGATTTAAATGGAATTTTCCATGCTGATATGTTTACCTGATTTGAGTTCAAATATTTGCCATAGATCGTAGCTGGTACTGATGACAATCAGTAGCCCGATGATGGAGAATATTGTACTGAAATAAAAGAACTTTGTTGTAATGCAAAGTTATTGCTACAAACATTCGTTTTGTGTCAGTATAGGTACTCGTATTAAGATTGCATTTTTCACGAGAAATGTAGCTAATGAGTATTTTTTCACTAGTAAATATCGAGCTTTTTGTACGTACATGTTACTTTATATTTTAAATAGTTGTTGATTTTAAAATTTTGAATTTGCCTCCCACGGAGCCTTGTCACTTTGTAAACTTTGGAGCTTGGAGCAAACTTGTAGAACATAATATCACAACAAAGTTAATTACTTACACAGCAACGTAATCAACTGGCACCCATGGCTTATCATTATGGAAACGACAATAGTTCTGTGTATAGCTCAAACCCACGGCACTAATGTTCACAAATAAAGCGTTTAGTGCTTGCTCCGTCGTGCAAGGTTTGGGAATGCACACTGCTAATGTGAGCTCTAAGTCATCTAAAGTGTTTCCGTCTATCCTATAAAAAAATCAATGTGTTTAGTTATTATATGATAATATAAGATGAAACAAGTACAAAGTATTATTATTTTAAGCAATTTTTTACACGAAAAGATAGTCGAATTCGAAGATGAAATAAAAAAATTAACACAAATACAAAAGGACTATCACTAAAAAGAATACATACAATAAGTAAGTTAACTTGACTCCAAGAAATATGAGTAGTAGATACGGCAATGCGTTTGACATTAAGGTATTGTGAATTTCTTGCATATACCTACAGTAGTAAGGGTGGTAAACTTAAGTATTTGCAGAATTGTTCATCAAAGAATAGTTCTTTAAATTGATTGTATTTGAACACAATAGGTACTCATAAAACTAGTTGTTGAACATTTTCTTACATTTTTTCGCTTATTCCAGTTAACGTTTGAATTCCTGATTGCATTGATTGAAATTGTTTTAACCGTTTCTTCGTTTCTGGTTTCATCTTCGAAGTTGATGGATTAAATTCTGGCCAGTTTGGTATTTCTAAGTTTTGGTTCATTGGTAGATTTATCGAACAGTATTTTCCTTGAATTTTCATGTCGCTGTCTTCTATGTTAATTCCTAGACATCTACCGTAGTTACCCAAATCGACAAAATTGCCTGTTGATATGCTTCTGGGAAGTCTTGGTCCAGACCCTATGACTAAAAATTTTGAAATTTTGGATTACATTTTAGTCACTGGGTTATGTCTTTTGAACAATCACTACATAGTATAAAACAAAGTCGCTTTCTCTGTCCCTGTATCCCTATGTATGCTTAAATCTTTAAAACTACGCAACGGATTTTGATGCGGTTTTTTTAATAGATGAGTAGTAAACTAATAAAATTATGTAAATTTTAACTAGGTAGTAAATACTTACATTCCATTTGAAGCCAAGAATTTTTATACACTATGTACTCTAATTGTTTGTCACAAAGTTCTGGGTCTAACGCATCGTTATACAAATTTGGGTCAAAGGCCCCATTTTTAACATCCCAATCTAAATGAACATACCCCTTTACAACACTGAACATAGTGTTCCATAAAAAAAATACTTTTATTAAAGACTCCATGATAAAAATATTGAAATCCACAGCAATCTACTGCGCCGTGATGTGATTTCAGCAATTGTGTTTTGACTGAAAATTAGAATAGGTCTGATAAACTAGTTAATGACTAATAATGATAAAATCAAGGATGACACAATCCAAATAGATTAAAAATATATCTGTTCTAATCTAATCGCTAGTTGAATGTTCATTTTTTTATATTATTTGTTATTAATTCATATTTATATTTGTATGCATGAACATGTCTGTTGGCTTCGTATCTGGTCGTTTAATACTCGTATTTATATAAATGTGTATCCGTGGTTTGGTACCCATAGTATACCTGACTAGTTTGGGACTAAATAACCGTGTTTTAGTTGTGTGTGTCCCACAATTTATATATTTATAGTTTTAAAGAATAGTTAGTTAGCGAAATCAGCAGTGATATATTTTATTTTAAGCAATGGTATTAGGTAAACGTCTATGACTTTTTATTTTAATTTTTTTATTCATATATTTTTATTTTCATTGCATTGCATTAGAGGCGGAAATAGAGGTCAAGTACGTAGGGCACTTTTTGGTTAACTTTATTTAAGATACTTACTATTACTTAATATGATAGACTAAGTCCCCACACGTTTTTGCAATATTTTTAAATATTAAGAAGTGACATCTTTATTTGTACCTACATACCAAAGCGGTGCACAATGGGCCAGAAGCGTGCGTAGCGTCTCAAAAATAGGTTTTGGGAAAGTCAGATTTGAATATATTGAGGAATGGGAATGTGTAGCAGGATACCTAGGCCACATGATACAACAAATAAAGTTCACTTAATCACATTTATCTCGGCATATTAAGCACTTAAAGTATAACCATCGAAAACATGTCGTCTAGGTATTGTATGAAACTAAATGTTCAAACTAGTCGTTCTCAATAATTTTGTTTCAAAGTATATAAGTGTTATATATTATTGGAAACGTTATATATTTTTCCTTTCTGTCATAATTAAAAACTAATAATAAGTTTGGAAAATTAATTTCTATACATAATTTTTAGAAACTCCAAAAAATTGACAAAATTTGAATTTTAAATCGACTTTTCATAGTTACCGCTGTCTACCGCTGTCGTTATATTTATACCATTATATTCCTTAAACTATTATAAAATGGGGCCAAGTAATTTTTTTTGCCCGAATCTGCCCCTCTTCAATCTGGAATCAAAAATGTGGTAAGAGGTAAAAGTGGCGAATTAAAAAAAAAATCTACAATCATCAAATTTTGGAGTTATTTGATAGTTATTTGATGATATATATGAATACGATTAGAAAAGACTAAGTTTGTAATAAAACACATAATACGTAGCAAATAATCTTTATACTTTTCTTGTGGTTTCCTACATAAGTATTGCAGAGTAACTTGTAGTTTCATGATCTGATTCGCTTGATATAATGGGTCCCATCACATATTGATTGTCAAAAACTGATAAAGTAACTAAGAATTGGTGAACAGTTTACCTATTTTTAATAAATAGAACTTTATCTATTTTCCACACTTACCTACCTCAAAAATGGTAAACTAGAGGTATACAATTTCTTGTCATGCCATCTTTTCTGAACTTCTTTAAATATTTGTTTCCTTTTTATGACAAATACAAACCCAAAAATGTGTGAATTTGATTTTTTTAATAACTGCTCGTCTGCTTTCGATACATTATGACATAGAAATCTAAAGAGTAAAAAAAACGACTTGAACTTATATGGATTTCTCATGGATGCCATTGTCAGAACTGGACCAAATTGGGTGGACCAAAATGGGACCACACAGAAAGCAACAGCTTTCAAATAAAAAAGTTTCATTAAAATCGGTTCACCCAGTCGAAAGTTCTGAGCTAACAAACATAAAAAAAACAGTCGAATTGAATACCTCCTCCTTTTTTAAGTCGTTTGAAAAGGCAGTCGGCTGAATAATAATAATAATAATATTAAATCATAAAGAATCAATTATTACATCAGACTCATATATTTCGAATTTGAGGAAGCCCACAGAAACTATATCAAAAGATCTGATCTGATCTCGTGGGAAGAGGCAATTGTGGTGTAAGGATATAACATGTCAGTACTCACGAAGAACCCCTAAGTTAAGGTTTTTTATTTAAATTATATTTTAAAACATGTTATTCATATAAAAACAACAGTTTTTATAAAAATAAATTATATATTGATTTTTTTTAAATAAACTAACAAACTTAATTAACTGAAAGTTTTACTATTACAAAGAAAATATATTCGAGATAATGTGTGCAAAATTTCATTCGTTTATCTCAATAAACAAAAAAAATACAGATTTTTGAGACGCTACGCACCCCTCTGGCCCATAGTGCGGTGGAGTCGCAATGACTTTCAATAAGTGGACTTATAAGCACCTACATTGAATAAAGACTTTTGATTTAATTTGATTTATCAAAGAAAAATGTATATTGTTCCGTTAAACGTGAAATGAAGATATACTGGATGATTTTTTTTTACCGTCTGGAAAAAAATATGACGTATAAGGTATCTAGAGCCGAAGTTACACACGAGATTAATTGTTAAATATAGTCATGTTTAATGTAATTTAAGAAATCTAGAAAACTACGCACAGTACTACGCGCTGCTGGCGGCGGTTGTAGGTAAATTGCGAATAAATGGAAGCTACGAGCCTGTTTCTGTTCAAAATACTATTTCAAATATTTCAGTGTGTATTATTGACTACAATTGAGTGATGTATATTAGTTTAAGCAAGAAAAAAAAATGACATTGCCGAATGAATCTATTACACTTACCTATCACACCACATTTTTTTTCAGACGGTAAAAAAAGTCAGAAGTAGTAATAAATCAACATACTATTTTATTAAATACTAGTTTTTACCCACGGCTTTATTTCACGTTTATTTTACCCCCCTTAGGGGTTGAATTTTGCAAAATCCTTTCTAAGTGGATGCCTACACTGTATAAGCTATCTAGGTATGTGCAAAATTTCAAGTCGCTAGACCCAACGGTTTAGGCTGTGCGTTGATGTACTTATCACCAATCAGTCAGTCAGTATAATTAATATACTGTCAGTATATTAATATAATTTTATATTATTAAAAAAAATAGTTGCACTATTAATTGTAAAAGCTAGTATTATGATATATGCCTTGGTTGTTGACTTCAACGACAAAAGAATTGAGATCTAAATGGGTGCCAAGTTCAATGGTCAGTCCTGAAATTTATTTATAACAACATAAAATATCATTTCGTCTTATAACTTAGGATAGTATATTGTAGCCTAAGGTATGACTTGGCTAGTTGAACTTGGCTCTCCTTTCACATTTATGTTTTTGATTGGATATAATATTACTTTTTGTACATAAATTATTAGTAGGTAGATTTAATCGCATCGCTTCCACCCCGCTGTTCCGGCGTCGCACCGCGTGCCGTGTACCGAAATGTTTATTATTTTATTATTTATAAGTAACTAACGACCCGCCCCGACTTCGCACGGGTACAATGATTATACTAAAACCTAACTCTTGAATCACTCTTCTGCATTAAAAATACCGCATCAAAATCCGTTGCGTAGTTTTAAAGATTTATTTATTTATTTTCAAGTGTTCCTAATAGAATCAATTAGGTGAAAAATTGTAATAAAATGATAAAACATTATCAGTTTCTGATTTATACCTTTGTATTCACCTAATTACCTATCTGCATGCCAAATTTGAACTTTCTAGGTCATTTGGAACTGGATTAGAGAGATCTATAGGTTAGTCAGTGATAAAAATGACGATTTTTGGACGTTAATATCTAAATAACCGTTTGAGATGTGTTTATGAAATTTGGAGCACATATGTATCTTGCAAGTCTCAATAATATGAGACAAATTTGACACGTTTATGTGAAATAAATAAATTAATAAGTTATGAGCGGGTCAAAAGTCTCTCGAAATGGTTCGTGTAATATTACACACGGTGCTGCTCGCCGTTCTGTTACTTGAACTTGGCTTGACACGCTACCGCGTGTCTAGATATTGAAATTCAGGTCTGTGATTGCTTCTGATACGTGGTTGGTCCGATAACAAAAATTACTCTGATAACCAAGTCAACTGAATTCTTCGAAACATACCTAATGTCTTTGTGCCATGTTTGTTCACGTGATTTTGTTCAAAACAAGTCTACTAACATAAAGTACCTACCTCATAAGGTGTAGACTATTGACTTGTTTCATGCTTTTCAGTGTATAAACTAATTTTGAACTGCATTTGTTTTGTTTTAGTTGTAGCAAATTATTTTTTAGGAAATTTAAACTCTGTACTGTACCCATTACAGTTCATAAGATATAGCTCAGACAAACGGGTGAAGATGGACAGACAGACGCACGGACAGCGGAGGCTTACGAATAGGGTTCGATGGCACCCTTTGGGTACGACATCCTAATAAACAAAATTCAACCTGGGTACAGTCTAGAGCACGTGTAGCTTGACACACTAGACTTGACGTTCTTATTACAATCGCCGTAGAGGTCAGACTCGCACTAAAAGTGTGCTTTACACTTTTGAATGAAAAATGATAAACTGACTGACGGATTGGTGATATATCAACACACAGCCTCCGCTGGGTCTAGAGACTCTAAATTTTGCACATAAAAACGTATACAGTGTAGGCATCCACTAATAAAGGGTTTGCAAAATTCAACCAGTAAGGCGTGAAATAAACGTGCGCAACCGAAGCCGCGGGTAAAAGTTAGTACCACATAATTTCGATATCACTCCATATCTATCTAGGTAAATCTTTGGCAAAATATCGCTTTTCACGAAATGCCATAAATCAAGTAGCTCGATGGATTATCTTTATCGTGTAAAATCTTACTAAATATATTTTTATCTATAAAGAAAACAATAATTATTTTTACAGTATTTGCTGATAAAAATTGTCCTCCAAAGAGATTGTAACAGTGCGTGCCCAGCTGCATTAGCTGGATAGCTAGGCTGATCATCTGACAGTGATAGCTGCCATCCGTTTGGTCACCTAAAGCCTTGACCCAACGCATTGACAGCTCATTCTTCTCCTCAAGTATACATACCGAAGCGGTGGAGTCGCTATGACTTTCAATAAGTTGTAACACCTCAACCCTAATATCATATGTAGAATACTAAAAGAACATAAAACAGCTTGGTCCTGTAAACATGTAAACACATGTAAATATAGTCAGAAATAGAAAAATATTAAAACTTAGGAAAAATACGAAAAATTATGAAAATTCAGTAAAATAGGGCTTGGTATGATCGAAGAGATGTTAAAATAGCATAAAAGTTTCATAAAAGTAGTTAGAAATTGGTTTCAGTAGGGTTCAGGAAAAACCGAAACTTGTTTAGTATGGAAAATATAGCGGAATAGTTCTTGTATAAAGATAAACCATTTTTCGGTTATAACTCCGGAACTATTGGAGCTAGAGAGATAAAAAGTATATCATTGTAATGCTATTCACAGACCCTACGATATGCAAAAGGTTTCATCCAAATCGGAGATGGTCGGGTTTTTCCGGCGCGGGACACGAAGAGGGGGTTATGGCATCTATGGTGAGGGAGGGTGCGCGGTCGCGGGGCGAGGCTGCCACCTCAACCAAAGGTTGGACCTAGGATGTATGATACATGGGTCGATCCTGTTGAGCAATATGACATATAAATAAATAAATAAAATAAAAATATAAAACTCTCATATGGCGTTATTAGCTTGAAGGTTCGTTAATAACAGAAGTTAAGAGGACAGGCAGGTATGGGTTCCCTGTCTAATTAATGGAATATGGTAGTTTTATGCAATATTCTAAACGAGCCTAATATATGAAATGCATGACAAAATAAAAGTAAATAAGAGAGTTTGGCCTATGTTACACCTGGGTTTCCCTCCCATCTTAGGGCGGCTAACACCGTCCGCTCGAACGCAAATGTCGGGACGAGGCAGGGGTTGCAGTGTTTGAGTTATTGACGGGGTGTGGTACTGTCCGAGTGGTGCAGCGGTTGTGTCAGTACGTTTCACCGCACCGCGGTCGGTGTTTATGTCGGCACATACCAATGCTAGCTTGGCGGTGGCGACACCTCCGTTCTTTAACTTGCATTATGACTTGCTTGTGATGTTGGGGCTTACGCTTCGACTCACAATTGTCTTGTTCAACACTGTTTGGCGGTATAGTGCGAAAAGGTAAAAAGTCCGGGCCTCAGCACTGCCTAACGGTACGGCACGGTGATCTTATATGGACTTAGTTTTTGGACATGGTCCATAAGTAAGTAAGTAAGTAAGTAAGTAAGTAACAACTCTTTATTGTACACCAATAAAAATATGCAAGAAGTGACACAATGATAAAAAAGTACAATGGGCGGTCTTATCGCTGTAAGCGATTTCTTCCAGACAACCTTAGGATGGATGTAACTGAGATAAACAGATGAAGGTAGGTGGTGCACTAAAGTTACCAATGGATTAAGGTAGATACTTATATACATAAACCGTTTTTTATAAATATATAAAAATAAAATACACAGTACGTAGATTACATATAAAGTAAATATATAGATACCATAGCATATTATAATTACATAAATATATATTTTTATATATATACATATATACATTATATACACACAAGATATGATTTATTATTAAGGTGTTTCCAATCAGAGGTAATGAATCTTTAATCTGATTTTAAAAATAGGCAGTGATTCAGCACTACTTATAGACAAGGGCAGACCATTCCACAGCCTTACAGCCTGCACCGTGAATGAGTAGCTGTAAAAGTCAGTAGTGTGGCGTGGAACTCTCAGAAGCAAATCTCTGCTTTGACGCCAGGACCGACTGAAGTCGCACTGCTGCTGAAAACGCTCTTTCAAGTACGCAGGGGTTGATGGAATAAATAGCACTGAGTAAAGAAGGAAGAGAATATGGAGATCCCGGCGGCGGCGAATAGGAAGCCACTTGAGTTGCTTGCGAAATTCGGAGACGTGGTCATATTTGCGAAGACCAAATATGAACCTTATGCAGAAGTTTTGGAGACGTTCAAGCTTCGTCTGATGTAACGATCGCTTTTAAATATTACACATTGGAGGTAGTAGCAGAATGACTGACGACGCACCTCTTAGCGCTGTCTTGTGGTTCATAGTAAACACCCTGGGACTACTTCTGAGCTTCTTGGTGCTAAGTAAAGGAGACGATGGTGTCGACTAACACTTGATTGATGGAGGTTGATAACGTCTCTCATTGAAATGTGAAAAGCAACATCTAGCTTGATCGTGGACCTGTGCGGTGCGAATTGGGCATTAACACAAGTTATCTTCGAGGAGTGTTGTTGGTCTAGTACGCGAACACTCGACCAAATCTTCGGGAGTAGGGCTCTTCGGAGTCTGGAACTGGAGTCATGTCGGTATTCGTATTGGCATGGTAAAGGGGTCTAGAATCTTGATTGGATTGACGGGGATGTCTGTCATGCTTCTGTTGAGCTTGATATTATAATAAAAGTGATACCACGAATGAACGAGAAAATGAGGAATGCCTCATATATCCTATGGTAACCATGTATTTGCAGAACGTACATTGGTTAATTCATACTATCATATGAGTGCGCGCGCGACGCGTATCAATATAAACTAATGGTTTTACCATTATAAGCTCATTTAGGGTGTGACAGCGCTTCTGATAGCTGAACGAGAATCGATGGCTCGTAGGGACCGAGGTCGGGTCACGACGAGCATTAAGACCTATGAACGAGTTGTCCTAAGGGACTTATTGCCTTTGGAGCTTACTGCAAATGATCCTGAGGTCTTAAAGACTATCTCACCACCAAGCGCCTCCGGGCGTAACTTTTATTATCAATTTGTTCGAGAATGCCTTTCGGGGCTTACTGTAAATGATCCTGAGGTCTTAATGACTGCCGTAACTCGCCTTCGGGGCAAAACTCGGCACCACAAACGACTTCGGTCGCAACGGTCCCTTCGGGGCAAAACACGGCTCCGGCCGCACCAATCGACTTCGGTCGCAACGGTCCCTTTGGGGCAAACCTCGGCTTCGGCCGCAACAATCGGCTTCGGCCGCAAAAATCAGCTTCGGCTGCAACAATCGGCTCCGGCCGCAACAATCGGCTTCGGCCGCAACGATCCTGCTTAGGCGGGATAAAAGACCGGATGTCCGACAAAACCGGGACGTTCGGGGGGGTCGCAATCGCAGCTGTGGAATGTTGCGGGTTGGCGATCACCGTAAGGGGCGAGGTGGAGCTCCTTACTCTTCCCACCAAACACATTTTTATTTCTTTTCTTGAAAGGAGGTGAGAATGTGGGGAAGACGAATTTATCTCGAGTCTGTCATCAGATAAGAGATAACAGGGGCGGGGAATATGAAGTGTCCTTCATGAAATATTGCCTTAGGCATGAATGGCGCTGAAGTGGGCAGCGCTATTAAAGATTAAAAGCGAGCGAAAGACAATTTTATAAATATGCGATAGAAAACTAACGGTATAGTTGAATCAAGTTAAGATTTCTTTTGATGGCAAACAGTAAATCATGATCCTCAAAAAGGATCTGGATTACTATTCACAAAGTAGTGTCCTACACTACTAGACGATCAAATAAATAAATTACATGGCCAAAATTGCAGAAGTTATTTGTGAGTTAATACTTTGGAGATCATCATGAAAGCTAAATTTTGAGGTCGTTTAAAATTATGCGTAGGACGTTTGGCGATTGTATTCGTATTCGTCTTTACGTGTAACATCAATACTCGCTTGCTACAAGTTTAGCAGCGATTTGACATAAAGTGGATTTTCTCTAATTCCGTGCGAGAGAACATGTTAACAAAATATTGAAACGATATCTTGTGAATGAGATTCTTGCTTTGAGCTGTGCAATACTAGCTTAGCATTATATGATGTTCAGCTTGTGTTGCAGCGTATGAATTTTAATACGTTGGAATTACGGTTCCTTCGTATAGAGAATCCATATTATAAGTAAGGTCTTAGGTTAAGTTACAAAGTGGACTTATAAGCTCCTAAATTCAATAAGAAATTTTTTGCCTCCGGCTCCAAGGTCATCTGGTCGCTATTTCAAATGCACGTAGCCCTTTCGACGACGTTCGAACGTTCGGGGACGTTCAAAGACTGCAGCCCCGTCACTATATATCAATGCCCATGAATTGGCATTGATGTAGGATGGCGGCTATACCCTGCCATGCAGTGGCGTAGCGTGGTTGTCGGCCGCCCGGGGCGGAAGAAAATTTTGCCGCCCTATTATTTGTGTTTCAAATGTATATTAAATATTACGAGTACATACATTAATTTTAGAGAACTTTTCGGCAATAAATAGTCACAATACTTCTTAATACCTGTCAAGTTAGATTTTAAATAAAAAAAGTGTATCCTAGTTTTACAAGCAGGTTTATTAACAACTAGTGAGTTTATATTATATCTATAAAAATATATATTTTTATTCTTTATTGTCAAATTTTGCTGCCCCCTAAAATGTGCCGCCCGGGGCGGACCGCCCCCCCTGCCCCCGCCACGCTACGCCACTGCTGCCATGCTTCGCCCCGTCAGAACTCCTTCCACCTATCTATCTATGTGGTGCCGTTAGGTTCAATAATAAAAAGAAAAAATGAAAGAATTCGTGCTCAATTTTCATGCAGTTATTCAGTCCCAAACCAGGCAGAAATGAAAAGAAAGAAATGTAATCATGTATTGGTGTGATCAAGTAGTTTTGGAGTTTATTCGCAACAAAGATACAAATAAACAAATCTTTCCTCTTTATAATATTAGTTTAAAGATAAAGGATATATTCAGAAATGGAATACCTTAGCCTACCCACTAGGGGACCAAAGGCGTAAAATTTTTAAAATTCTTATTTTCTTCATTTAAAGTTTTGCTACGGAATTAATATTCAGTTCTAAGACTGAATTTTATTACGCAAGTCATTACTTTTATATGTATCTATAGATATAATCTAAGATATGCCATTTCCTATACTATTCAAAAATTTATACACCTGTTGTGATATCTGACGCAAAATGCAAAGATTAGATTATGTTAATTAATCAACAATTGAGCATAAAAACCCAAGAAAATTGATCATATGGCACTACGATCACGCCACACTAAGCTTTATACACAACAAGTAAAAGTTATTTTAAAAGAAAATGGGCATACAATTATTGTTAGTTTTTGCATTTTTATTAAAATCGGGATCAGCGCATGTGATGTTGGATTGGGAAAATCAGTCACCAGCATTCGACCCACAGTTTTACGAAGATCAATTGGATCCAGAAGCATGCCAAAAGCAGCTTGGTTTTATAACAAATTTATCAAATACAATGCTGAGATTACAGTGTAAGTAACAGTTTGTTAATTAACGCGTTTGCTGCTAATTATGAGTATACCTACTCGTAGTACACTAGGTACTGTTATGTTATTATTATATTATAGTTGGCAGCGAGCATGTTAAACTATAGGTATTAAACATAATAATAATATATAAAAAGTGAGATATTATAGTGTTTTATCGAACATTGATTTTGAGGCCGTTGACCTGATTTAATCTTACTTTTCACCGAAAACAAAAACGAAAATGACTTGTTAGAAATGTTTTATTACACCTAGGAAGAGAAAGGAGGAAATATATTTTTAATAAAATACGGCAATTCCATTAGAGGATAAAAATAATCGTATACTTATTTCGTGTTGTATTTTTTGATTCTACTGCGTTTAATGTAGTACAATCAATATAATTATTCTTAAAAAATAAGATTAAAATCAATCAATCACTGTCAAAATAAATCACCTCGTTTCTCAACTTCAAAATAAATGAGTGAAACCACGAGAAGAATCTATTCGCCCCGAAGAAACCTTATATTGTCTGGCTTTATGAAGTAGGCCGAAACACGATAATTCACGAGCTTCTGCTTTTCGATTTATGGCCGACAGCGAAAACGATCCTTATATTTATGTACACGGTATCAAAATATAGTTTTAATGAAAAAAAAAAAGCTGGTGGCTTAAGTGCTGAAAATGTATGTTTAAAAGTATGTATATGCATATTATAAAAATTACCAATTTTATAGTTTTAGAAGCTGGGATTAAATTTCCGAGAGGGTTTTTACAAGGCAACAACCTGGACATGGGAAACTATTATCAATGTCTTGGCATTAACGAAGCAATAGAAGATTCAGTGATCGAGGGGAAATACTGTTTAATTCAAGGATCAATCGGTGAGAATTTCGCGAATCTAGCCAAAGCTGTAGGGTGGCAAAATTTTGATCCAGATGTACACCTGACGCAGGAAGTGTTTGATACTTTTGAAAAAGTCAAGAAAGTTAAACGGCTCCTGCTAGGAGCTAGCGCAGAAACAAACAGCTCTAGGTAAGATTTTGGTGCCCACTTACTCAATAGGGTAGTGTCCTGCCTAGTCAAATCACTTACTTTTTATGATCTGTCAAAACGAAATTTTACTCCCAATCCCCCTCCCCCTCCCCTCATCTCCCGTCCCCTACCTTTCCTCCTAGCTTTGGCATAATCTTGATAATGAATGACTACTTGCAATATTATGGGTAGTTGAAGTTAGAATCATTTAACATAATAAATGAATAAAAAGGTGGTGAGCCCATAACCAGGCCGGCAAGCGTATTCACGGAGGCTCGATACCGTTTCCGTTCGATTCAGATCGAGTAAAAAATTTTCCGAACTGTATTCTAGGTGTTTCCGACAGCCACGGAAAATTTTCCGAATCCTTATGTCAAATTTGACATTAGTTTTCGATACCGACATCTGTAACAGATCATCTTCGACGGATTTTCCGATTACGAGTCGAATATCGAATATCGAAGCTCCGTGAATACGCTTGCTGGTCTGTTGAACATGCCTCAGAATTAATTCTGGGACCTGCGGGTTTAATCACGATTTTTTCCTTCACCGTCGAGATAGTGATAAATATTTAGTTAAGATTTTGAAAATCTCACTGGTACATGCTAGGATTCGAACCCGAGACCTCACGCATGAGAGGCGAGCTCTTTAACCACTGGGCTATCACTGCTCTTAATTATTGCTTCTTTAATAATTAATTAATAATAAGTTATTAATAACCTACCACGTTTAGGAGTCCAAATAATCTCTCGTGAAAAGTGGGTGTATCCAGAAATGGAATACCTCTGTCTACCCTCTCGGGGACATAAGGAGTGAGATTATAATAATTATAATAATTAGTTATTTGCCCTATAGTATGTCATATGGGCATTAAGCAATTAATAAACATACTAAAGTACATACGTATAAACATATAAAAAGAAGTGACGCCCCAGCGGTTAAAGTTCCCGTCTTTCATGTGTGAGGTCTCGGGTTCGAATCCTGGCATGTACCAATAGTGTAGTGTGGGAGTCAAAATGGCCGATTTGCATTGAGTGTGGAACCCGCAGAGGGGTTCGCCACAGTCAAGGGTTTTTAGGGGCCCAACCTCCACTAAAACTGCATTTTATTATCCCTTGGTCTAGCAGAAGCCCTTTTATCGAACTGAACGTTTTTATAATTAAGTTTGCTACCAAGAAATAAGTACTCATGTAATATTTGTGTAGTAATAAAGTTGTACAGGTGGTATAACCGTGGTACCTAAATGTAGAAGAGGTTTTGGACTATATTTTTTAAACAAACCACTTTTGAGCTTAGTGACCGTTTTCATGAAAACCTTATAATACTATTTACAAATAAAAAGCACAATATCTATAACTCTCATACAAATATTTTACACATTCAAAGATTTAACTGTAGAACAAAAATGGTGCCTATCTTTAAAACAGCCTCAAGTGGGTTTTTTCCTCTACAAAGTACATAAACGACGGCTTGCTAGCTGTCTCCCTTCTCGCTTAACACGTTTTAATTAGTGAAACAGAGATAAAAACAGTCTCCCAGTGTGTATGGGCGCGAAATATGAGCGGGTAAGCAGCACCCCGCAGCGGGGTTTGCCACACTAGAGGGGTTATAGTAATTAATGTTCTTGTTCTCCATCTACAGGACAATTATCGCCGAAAGTCCTTTAGGCAACGCAGTATTCAGACTTGCGGTCTGTGTGCCTAAAGTGTGTACTACACAGGAGGGATTGAGTGGTCTACTTTATAACATAAGTAGTCTTGGATTTAATTACAAAGATGAATTTTGTCGTCTCAACAACGACAAGCCCTGGGTGCCTGCTGACTACGTTGCAATGTTGGTATTATATACATTATATCGAATATTAATCGAGAGAACGAATAAAAAAAACAATTGTTTCTGTTGGTAACAAAATTACACAATAAATGTCAATAGTCTAACGACAAGGCACTCTAAACTCGTCTATGGAGATTGGAATGTAAACAGCACCCTATCTCCACGAACGAGTTGCTGGTTCCAAATGCCCGATAGTAACACGAGAAGAACCAGCAAGAAACAAAATGAATTTTTTTCAAAATCGCTTGCTACTGTGTCACTTGCTAGAGCTACCGCCACACCATAAAGAGCGTGATGGAGTTTTATAATAACTGAGCAATCTATTAATACACTAGCAATACAGATACACAAATCTATTCTATATTAAAAAAAAATGGGATAAGACGAGAAATTACAACCAATGTCTCTGATTGCACCTCTACCACCGACAACTATTTAACGACGTAACAATAATTTAAAAAATTGCTAATGTAACTCACTAAGCACCTCTATGGCAGCTTAAGAAGAGTTGAACTAATAATTAGACTCTATCACCAAGTCGTAAGCAAAAGATTTGGGTTAAGATTGATTTTGAGATTAGATTTGGGAAAAGATAATATTATTGCTTGCAATGCTTCACCTATCTATTTCATTTATAGTATGCTACCTACCTAAATTAATGTTAATTTTATGTTTTAGAGTTGTATTCTCAGTGATTGGGCTGCTTACAATTTTGAGTACAGCTTACGATCTTTGGTATATATTTGTAAAAAAAGGTAAGAATTTAATTATTATGGTACATTATTTAATATCTATTATATATAACATAAAAATCATATTTTGGCTTTTAAATAATAAAAATAATCCCTAAAGTCAAATATTTTTATTCGGTTTCAGATACAAAGGCAGTTAGCACGCTGTACCAGTCGTTCTCAGTATACACAAACTCTCGTCGTTTGACAACTTTCTCGTCCAGACCAGGAACCTTGGAGTGTGTTGATGGTATTCGCATGTTGGCAATGCTGTGGATCATTGTGGGCCACGCCCATTCTACTTTACCTAGTAGGATTAACGCTATTGATGAAGCTGAAGTAAGTTTTTACTAGTTTTAATGTTTAAAAAAAATATAATACAAAAAATATTATGTTTGAAATACTTATCTACCCACAAGATAAGTAATATAAAAAAAATCGGTTGTCTGTAAAGTCGGTTTACTGACGATAGTTGGACGTGACAACGTCATAAGAAAATACTGATGGATTGTGCCTCTTTGTCGCTCGTTGCGCGCTCTCGCTTGCACTGGAACGCCGCATACGTCATACTTTTTCGTGCATGCAGCCGGCTCCATCGAATTATAAGACGTTGTCACGTCAACAAACAGCCAAGTGCGAGTTCAACTCGCGCACTGAGGGTTCCGTACAAACCTGTAGGTATATCAGCAAAAGTACACCCATCACGACAATCGAGTCATACAAATTATTAATGTTATTTTTATTATATGATGTAACTAAAAATTTACGGTTTTCGCAATTTTTCCTTAACCTATGCTATAAGAGGTTGCTTCGTATCAAATTTCAAGATTCTGAGTTCACGGGAAGTACCCTGTAGGTTTTGATTACCTTGCGAGTGTTGAAAATTTGCGGAATAAACGGCTGCATCTTTTAATTGCGTGACCTTAGAAGTTTGATTTTTTTCACAGCTTCAAGGGACACTAAACCTTAGTATTTAATATTAATTCCAGCTTGATACACATACAGAAAGACGGACGGGCGGACAAAAAATATGGCCGTCAGAATTTAAGTACGACTTGACCAAAAATATCTAGTACTTTTTGTATGAAATTTTTGGATTTGAAAACTACTTAATATTTAAATCACACTTAAATACCGACTTTAAAGTATTGGGCAAACAGTTTAGATAAATATAAAGCGTGATTCTACGAGGTCGAAAAAGAACTCTTTTTCATATTTTACTATCATGATGTATTTACGTATTATATATTTCTCCGTGTTTCGGAAAGCAAGTTAAACCGTTGGTCCCGGTTTTCGTTGTTGTTAGTCCAAGTCGTTAAGCCATGTCAGATACCCTTGGCTTGAAAAATTCTGACAAAAAGGTGTAGCCTAACATCATCTTCCAATACGCGGAGGCTTGCGTTAGAGATTATAGGTCTTACTTCCTCTTGTGTAAGGTAAGGCTCTTAGCTCAGCAGTGGGCTGCTACGAGTTGATGATGATGATAATACACACACCGGCACAATTAGCGGAACAGAAAAAAAAAGGAGAAAAAAGAGGGAATTTAGAACAATGAATGTAATTTTTAAACAATATATTATTTAAAATGAAACAACAATTAAATTAACATGTTTTGACATTCATTTGTAACACCATACTTAAAATTTTATAAAAATAAAAATTAAATTAAACAAAATGCATTTTTCTTCGATTTTTAATTATAGAGAAACAGCAGAAAATTCAAGATTTTCCAAAGTTTAACAACAATTTCAATGACTGTTCAATATCGAGTGTTTCCTCCTCGTGCTCTGATGAGGGTTTCCATCCGTCTGGGCATGCTGCGGATGATGTTATCAATGGTTTCTTGGGGCAACCTCTGCCATTCTTCAAGTAATGCGTTTCGCAACTCGTTGAGATTATTGGGAGGGGGCATTCTTGACTTTACACTCCTCTTTAGCAAGTCCCAGACGTGTTCTATAGGGTTCATATCGGGGGACCGTGCTGGCCACTCCATCACCGTTATACCAACATGGTTTAGGTATGTCTGTACTGTGCGAGCACTGTGAGCCCGAGCATTATCCTGCATTAGAATGAAGTTGTTACCAATAAAGGGGGCAAATGGCACAACATGTTCTTCTAAAATCTCCCTGATATACCGATCAGCATTCAGATTCCCGCCATCGACCACTACTAACTCCGTACGAGCTCCTAAACATATTCCTCCCCAGACCATAATTGAACCGCCGCCATATGCAACTGTATTTTCAAAATTAGACTGGATATACCGTTCTCCTTTGCGTCTCCATACTCGCTGCCTTCCATCAATTTGATTTAACATAACTCTGCATTCATCAGTAAAAAGAACCTGTCCCCAGTCGTCGAAGTCCCAATCACGATGTTCACGACCAAAGTGTAGACGGTTTGTGCGATGATGTCTCTCAAGTTTTGGGGCTTTGGCGGGCACATACGAGCCTATACCCACTTCTTCGAATCTTCTACGAACTGTCCGCTCACTCATCCTTACTGCTCGTACCTCTTCCAGTAAATTTCGAGCCTGCACCGCCGTTAGTCTCGTGTTCCGTCGGACTTGAAGTTGGAGAAAACGGTCATCCCTCCTTGAAGTACACCTTTTCCGGCCTTGTCCTCTCCTTCTCACTAGAGCATTCGTCAATCTGTATCGTTGGATGCTACGATAAATCGTTGATAACGATCGACGAAGGCTTCTGGCAATCGATCTGTAGGTTTGACCATTTCTCCTCATTTGATCTGCCCTAATGATTTCTGATGGCGTTAAATCAGGCATAATTAGATGCTCGTAAATTATCAATATGCGAAAAAACTCAAAAGCCTCAAAAACTGCAATTCAAAGCTTTTCAAATGGAATTCACGAACCTTCTAAAAACGGACAAGCGGTGGAAAAAATGAATCAATGAAAATTAAAACAAAAGAATGAAAAAAAGGGCAGTCGCTTAGTATTCCATTTTTAAATTAAAACCCAAATTTAAAAAAAGCTTGTTTAGCCGGCCAGTAACACGCAAAAATGCGTAAATACTCCCTTTTTTTTCTGTTCCGCTAATTGTGCCGGTGTGTGTATATTTCAAATTAGCAGCGCCCCGCGGTTTCAGCCGAGTAGTTCCCGTGGGAATACGGGAATAAAATATAGCCTATGAGTTATTCTGATATATTACTAGCTATATTACTGTAAAGTTTTATTAAAACCTGTTCAGTAGTTTTTGCGTGAAAGAGGAACAAACATCCATACATACAAACTTTCATCCATACATAATAGTAGTAGGATAGGATAGGAAAAGATAATTAGTATACATACTTAAAGATTTATTTTTCAGTGGATGTTCAGCTTGCGATCATTGTGGATAACAGCCGCACCATACACAGTGGACACTTTCTTGGTACTAACTGGTGTGCTTATTGTTTACACTACAGCTGGGAAACTCAGTGGCAGTGAGTACTATATTTTAATATAAAATATGTAACAGACTAAGCGCAATTCCTGA
Source organism: Ethmia dodecea (assembly GCA_963855545.1). Lineage (NCBI taxonomy): Eukaryota > Metazoa > Arthropoda > Insecta > Lepidoptera > Depressariidae > Ethmia > Ethmia dodecea. Next base: position 15,036,712 of record OY979443.1, on the reverse strand, counting down.
AATTAGTGTGTTTAGTATCGACTACTTAATCGATTTCAGCTATCTATACATATAATAAAACTCTAACGGGGCCGTGTCTGTACATTAAATATTTTTTGAAAATTTTATCGGTAGTGTATATAATTATCGATATAGATACCGAAACACCAATTTTTGGAATTTTTGTCTGTCTGTCTGTCTGTCTGTCTGTCTGTCTGTCTGGTTGTGCACGCATCACTCAAAAACTACTGGACGGATTTTGATGAAATTTTGTATGGAGATAACTGAGTACCGGGTCAACATCTAGGGTACTTTTTATTCCAGTAAAATATCTCATTCCCACGGGAAAATAAAAAAACTGGTTAAAAAGAGAAATACGTACTACTCCGAAACGATAACACCTAAAAACTTGAAAAATGGTATGAAGGTGTCTGATATGTCATAGGAAATTGGTATGAAGGAATTTTTGGAAATTCCCACGGGAACGGGAATAAACTAAATCCAAGCGGGAAAACGCCGCTGGGCACCCGCTATTTGAAATATGGTATGTAGGTGTCTTAAATATGTCGTAGGCAACCAATATGAAGGGATTTTCGGAAATTCCCACGGGAACGGGAATAAACGGAATCCGCGCGGGCAACGCCGCTGGGCATCCGCTAGTTTTTAATATGTTAAATTTCTCCGAAAAATGAATTAGCGTAGCTTAGCGTGCTCTTGACTGTACTACTATGAATGAAAAATAAAAGGAATGAAAATCGTACTATTATGGTTAGACAAACCTAAAGCACGAAGGCATCATATTTTTTAAATATTAATATACTAATTTGGGTGTATGAGGAATTGCGCTAATTTTGTTACGCGTTGTATAACTTAATATAATCATTGAACGAAATAAAAAAACTAAGAGCAATTTCTACATATTTGTAACGACGATCTCCACACTAGGCGCAGCCTGTCCTGGTGGAGATCAGCATGAAAGAATAAATTTTTTTAGGGTTACACATTGTGTGTGAGTGAGTGTGAGTGTATGATTATGCGGATACTCTTAGAAAGTTATCCGTTTGAACGTATGTTCAAGTTTGTATTTATGAACAAGTTAACACTCGTCTTTTTAATTTCACAGACTTTTACCAAGTTACTGTAAAGAAACGGCTCTTAGCTGATAAATGCATTGTACGATCGTAGTACAACTTATTTCCCCATCTCCTTGAACATCGAAAAACTCTTATATATATAATCTCACGCCTTTTATCCCCGAGGGGGTAGACAGAGGTATTCCATTACTGGATATACCGACATTTCAAGAGATATATTGAACCCCTAAACGTAATAGGTGGTGAGCCCATCGCCGGACCGGGTCTGTTTACACATGTCTCAGAATTAATTCTGAGACCTGCGGGTTTCCTCACGATGTTTTCCTTCACGGTCGAGCTAGTGATAAATATGTATAGGTATAAACTCTTTTGTCTTCGTTCTAAAACCTTTAAAGATTCATGTTTTGAGAGCAATCTAGGGTACAGTAGTGCTCCGCCAAGCCGAGCCAAGCGAAGCGCAAAGGCACTATAGATTTACCTTCTCCCCTAGCCAAGTGGCATTATACAATCTAATCGAAAGTTCTTTTAGATTGACATGTATGGGATTGACATTAGCACTTGCCAACGAGCGCTAACGCTAATGTCAATCCCATACATGTCAATCTAAAAGAACATTCGATTAGATTGTGCAACGCCACTTGGCTAGGAGGGCTTTTCTCGAAGAGCTTCGTCGTTTATTTGGACCCGGTTTGGGTGGTATAATCGAAACCCAAATTATAATAAACAACATTCTTAGAATAGAATTTCAATAGTAGACTTATAAAATACTAAAAACCCGGCCAAGTGCGAGTCGGACTCACGCACGATTCGATACCATTATCTATAAAAACTGCAGAAAAAAAACACGTTTGTTATATGCCCCTTAAATATTTATTTTATTCTGTTGTTTAGTATTTGTTAATTTGTTAAGATAGTGGCAACATAAATACATCATCTGTGATATTGTCTAGCTGTCACGGTTCATGAGATACAGCCTGGTGACAGACAGACAGACAGACAGAAGGAAGGACAGCGGAGTCTTAGTTGAGTACCGTTTTACCCTTTGGGTACGGATTAGCGTAGATAAGAGTCGTTCTTTATCAATCTAGATTTCAACAACAATTTTTCAAGTTTTTGTCTAACTTTCTGTACACGCAGCACGCAGAAACTACTGGACGGATTTTGATGAAATTTTGTTTTTAGATAACTGAGATACTGGGTCCAACATCTAGGGTACTTTTTAATGCAGGATTAAACTAGATCCGCCTGGGTCATGTCATAAGTCGTTTAAAATAAACGACTTTTGACATAACCTTACACAAACTAGAGCAAACTTTTTGTGTCCTTTCCCATAATGTCACGTTTTTATAAAAAACATCCGGGTTGTATTATCATCCGGGTACAATTCCAAAATCAGGTTATCTTAAAAATAACATAATCTTTATCAAAAATCAGGAAATTATTGACAAAGAATTATTAATCTGTTAAATCCTTCTTTGATAGCTTAATACATAACTCAATGTGTGATATATTCGTGCTACAAATAATGATATCAGTATGTACATAAGGATCATTATAAATGAATATATTGTGCCACATACCATATAATATGCAAATACGATGGGTTACGACATATTTATTTATTATATGTGACACCCAAATTAGGCAGAGATTATATTTTATGTGTTATAAATAGTTATAATTAATTTATGAGATACTAGCAGCGCCCCGCGGATTTACCCGCTTAGTTCCCGTTCCCGTGGGAATACGGCGATAAAATATAGCCTATGTGTTATTCTGGTGTATAAGCTATATAACTGTAAAGTTTCGTCAAAATCCGTTCTGTAGTTTTTGCGTGAAAGAGGTACAAACATACATCCAGACATCCATACAAACTTTCGCGTTTTTATTATTAGTACGACAGTAGGATTAGTGGGATTAAAAAATATTACATCTTTATGGAAGTTATCAGTAATGAAGTTATCTTGATGCGATGGGCTCATTAACTATCACGTATAGGGGTCCAGTATACTACTGAAAAGTGGTTATTTCCAGAAATGGAATACCTCTGTCTACCCCCACGGGGGTAAAAGGCGTGGTTTTTTATGGAAGTTACTATTTTGGTAGTCGGCTTTTGCCCGCCATTTCTGCCGCGTAATGAGATAAACAGTTAGGTATGTGTTATTCTGATGGATATGCTGTATTACTGATAAGTTAAACCTCTCAATACTCAATACTCAATCGTTTATTGCATCCCATAAGTTTACATAGGCGGTCTTAACTAAGTGAGATCAATTTATGGACCCTGTCTAGGGCACAGCAATAGTAGAAGAGAGGACTACTTTATAGATTTATGTTAAAGTTGATGAATTTAAAATTAGACCTCTCAGACCATGAACAGACACAAGAGATTTTTAATTGTGTCTCGGTTTCAATTGGAACCGGCGGTTCTTAACTAGGGCTGCCATCACCTAAATTGCCGACGCCGGATAAACACGGCACAAATCCCGGACTTTTGGGCGAAATATGGTTTTTTCCCCGGACACCTCTGAAAGTATTTTTTGCAACAAAAATAAAAACATCGTTATGATTTTTTTATTTTTATTCATCTATAAAATCGAATGAAGTACGATAATCGAAACAAATAATAGACATTTTTAATAAAATGAAACACTCTTTCTGAGGTAATATGGTAATAAAAATAATTAGAAACGCTCTTTTTTTGGTATCAATCAAATTATTATATAATACTACTAATAACTAACTAACCATAATACTTTATAATTTTAAAATTAACTACGCCAATGATATTTTCAGCCATCTAGTTAGGTAGGCAAATCCCTATAATATTTGTTGATTATTAATTAAAACTACTTATAAATGTAATTGCTAAAAGTTTTAATTTTAACTAGATACATTTTTTACTTATTTTGGTATTTTTAAATCTTCCCGATTTTCGTTAAAATATTTTTCTTTTATAACAAGAATTTGTTAAAGTCCTTGAAATTATACTGGATTTTGATCAGAGAAGAAACCGTGTGTATGTTTAGCTAGATTCTTTCGTTCGTCTATTTATCTATAGTAAAATTGGATTTCCCCTGACATCAAAAGTGTCCAAAACTTTTCAAAAACCCCTGCCGGACGGCCCCCGGACGCCCTTCAAACTAGGACAAATCCGGGGAATTCCGGACGGATGGCAGCCCTATTCTTAACTGATTAATCTAAATCCGTTCATTAGTCTTTACGTGACAGAGCAACGAGAATCCATTCTCACAAGTCTTCGCTCTTGTAACATTAGTTAGTATTAAAAGGTAATTAAACTTATCAGGCGGTCGTTATGATGAATATTAGGATTATAAGTATTAGGATTTTGCGTAGGGTTATGTTTCATTAACCAGCAATATAATTTTTATTATTTACGGCCCATTCCGGAAAATTATTGCTACTTAGCCTGATGGTTGAATGGTAGATAATGCCTTCCATGTGTACCTACCTACATTTTCTTGGTACATGAAGTTAAATAAATAAATAAATGAGTAATCATAAGTAGATGTTTTGGGAGCTGTACCTAGTGTCATAGTGGTGCTGAAGAAGAGTAAAGTACCTAATATATCTAGGGGGGAGGCTGCCCCCACCTCCGCTCCCCGGAAGCGGAGGTGGAAAGCTCCTCCATCGTGAAAAGGGAAGATCTTCCGCCAGGCCACGCTATCGTGCCTGGGGACCGCGGTCTAACGGTTGATGCTGGACATTTGTAGTTATTTATTTATAACTCAATATTTATACTAACTTACGCTATAGTTACGAGTAAGTACTTCTTTATAGAAAAAACTAACTGAGTGATCTTTATTGCATCAATCTTTAATGCTATCGTAATAATTGTCGATCATTTTATAATCGATGAGTTGGTATCCGATATGGGCCTAGATAGTCTCTATTGTATTGATTAAACTAAAATTTGAAATTTATATAAAAACTAGCTTTTAGAGTATAGGTACCTATTTATCAAAAGAGTTTTTCGAGATTCATTCTTTCAACGAAGTCAGGATACCTACGAGTTTACGCAAATAGATATACATTTAATGGAAATGTACAAAAAACTAAAAGAAAAATATTATTTTAAATTGTTGTTTTATTTATATAGTTTAAAATTTTTTCAGTGACTCTACTGAAAAATCTTCACCTGTTTTACCTCAACCGACTCTTGCGCATGTTTCCCTTGCTTGCTACAATAGTCCTTCTTCAGGCTTCCGTACTCCATCGTATAGCAGATGGGCCAATTTGGAATAGCGTTGCATTCAATACTAACAATTGTAGAAAGTACTGGTGGACAACATTACTATATTGGCAGAATTACTTGACTCCGGCGACTTTGGTGAGCACTGTTGAATAATACATTTTTGGACATAGAACAAGTTGCAATAAAAGTAGAAAAAAGACAAAAATAATTTATTTTTATGTAGAGCAGTGATAGCCTTACGGTTAAAGAACCTGCTTCACATGATGACAATCAGTGAGGCTCGGGTTAAAATCCTGGCATGTACCAATGATTTTTTCAAAACTTATGTACCTATACATATTTATTACTTGCTCGACGGTGAAGGTAAACGTGAGGAAACCCGCAGGTCCCAGAATGAATTCTGAGACATGTGTAAACAGACCCGGGTGCGGCGCCGCGCCGGGCGATGGGCTCACCACCTATCACGTTTAGGGGTCCAAAAAATATCTGAAAAAGCGGGTATATCCAGAAATGGAATAGATCTGCCTACCCCCTCGGGGATATAAGGCGTGAGATTATTAAGCTATTGCATAGCTTCTATCGAGGGCCTTGAGCGCGGGGACCGAATCCAGAAATTCCGTAACGAAAAAAACCTCACGCTCCCCACTCCGACGGTGGAGGTGTGGCTTGAAGGCAATGCATTGTCTAACGTCGTTTCTTTTCGGCAGTCTTGTTGATACAAAATGCTATGCAATAGCTTTATTTATTATTTTATAACACATTTGCTCGTAAAAGGTGTCTTATTTCACCAATTTTAATATCGTTACCTATCTCATTACGCCCAAGTGCGGTAAGTGTAAAGTAAAACGCACGGTTTATCAAGATGCTCCGTCTGAAAACGAACGGTACTTTTTAAAATCTCAGCAAAGAGTTTTTATGTCAAAAAAAGTTGTCAACATTTTATGATTAAAATTAACTTTGGGAGATAAAATATATTAAAGAAATATTTATGTACATAATTATTTAATTTAATTAATTTTGACAGTAAATTACAACCAATCTGTAACAAAAACACAAAAATATAATTTTACTTTATTAGTAATAAGTACTGGCTGTTTTTTGTGCCTTTTCCTAAAAAAAATGATGATGCGCGCCGCGCGCTTTTTCTTAACGCTGTATTGTTTTTATTCGTTTACCATAGTCGGAGTTTTATTTTATTTCCTCGCAAATGTGTTATAAAACGTCGTATGACATACGTGCGCTTTGATAATTACAGCCTCTGCTTACTTGTAGCCCTCGCCTACGGCTCGGGCTAGCAATATCGCCTCGGCTGTAATTTTCAACCTACCGCACTTATATCATAATGTACTATTATAGTATTCTATTACTTTATATGAGCAATTCTTGTATGCATGTATTTATAATTCGGGTATCTCGTAAAAGGCATTATCGATTCTGATAAAATTTTGTATACAGATACAGTTTTGCATGATAAGTTCAACTGCATAATATTTGTATTTCCTGTAAAAAGTTTTCACAAAAGTGTTTTTTTTGACCATATAGAGCAATGTTTTAAATTTGTCAATACCTTTTACATGCAGTCATGTTTGTTACGTTTCAATTAATGTACTTCTTTACATGTACCTCTATTTATTTTGGCAGAGCAGTGATAGCCTTTACGGTTAAAGAGCCGGCCGAAAATCAGTGAGGCTCGGGTTCGAATCCTGGCATGTACGAGTGAGTTTTTCAAAAACTTCCGTACATATTTATCACTAGCTCGCCGGTGAAGGAAAACATCGTGAGAAATCCCGCGGGTCTCAGAATTAATTCTGAGACATGTGTAAATAGACCCAGTCCGGCGATGGGCTCACCACCTATCACGTTTAGGGGTCCAATGTAACTCGTGAAATGTGGGTATATCTAGTAATGGAATACCTATGCCTACATCCTCGACGATAAAAGGGGTGAGATTATTTATTTATTTATTTTTATTTTATTTCTATTTATTTCAGTGCATAACCCATTCTTGGTATCTGGCAATAGACATGCATCTCCATATAATATCTCCGATAATTCTCTATTGGGTTTTGAGTGGTAGAAAGGCGCCTGCCTGGATGGCCCTGACAGCTGGAGTGCTGGCTTCTTGGGTAGTCTTAGGCACGTACACCTTCATTAATCAGTTCCAAGGGTGGACATTTGCACAACTGTAAGTCTTTTTGCTAATACGGTCATATATTTTTATATTAAGCAGTAGTATCAGCTGTCTGTACCTATACATAGGTATAGTAGAGCGAGGCACTTGTTTGTAACCATCATACTGGTAGCAAAGTTGGGCCTGTGAAGGGGTGACCACCTAGTGGCATTATAGCACGAACACCTCTGTGTTTTGGAAGGCACTCAGAACCGTTCGTCCCGGTTTTAGTAGTGATCACGTAGAATAGAAATCGACTAGCCATGTCAGATACGAACTCATGGGTGGCTTGATTTATTCTGACGGTTAAACCACTAGCCACCATGTCCCAATCCAGGGAGGGCTAGGAAATTATGTCCCATAATTTGTCATATTATGTGAGGAAAGACTCATGTTTAGCTCTCACCTGTTACGGGTTGATGATGATGACCTAAGACAGTGTTAGATCATGAGAAATATTATGGGTTGCAGAATTGTTCGTTATTCTGAATGTTATTTATTAAATCCAACATTTTCCTTACGTTTGCAGTATGTTATTTCTTTCCAGAATTCGATCCTTATGAGCAACACTATCGAATGGTGTAATAAATAATACAGGGTGTTGTTTTTTTCAAAATCAACGTGTTCGATTCCTGGCTAGGAATATTGATTTTTATAAAATCCAAAGACGCAGTTTTAGTTTTAATGAAAATCGGGCCCGCGACTCCTTTGAGTACTTTTCGCTATTCCTTATAGTTTCTGATTTAGCCATCCACGCCCACTTGAAAAAATCACCTGTATAGTTAATTAGTTAATCATTTTGTAAATTTTTAGCCGCCCTACTGCAACTGACAAAAGTTATCATATATATTTTTATTTCAATACGTGGACGCGTGCCCCTCCATTCTTTGTTGGGATGGTTTTCGGTTATTTGTTACATATATGTAAAGGAAAACAAGTTAAAATACCCGTGGTGAGTCCTGTTTTCTTAATAATATAAATAAAATGATTACATACTATAACATACCTATAATATACTCGTATGTTGGAACCTCCATCGGCGCGCTTTAAATTCAATATTTTTTGTTACCTATTTACTATGTCATTTTATATTCTAATTATTTATGGGTGATTAATTTCCAAAATTAAAAATAATTTTAAGCGCGTTGATGTCTTCATCATCTTAGAGCAGTTCCAAGATCGTAAAGGTACTTTAGAAAATATAAAAACCCTTTAGAAAATAGAAAAACTAGACTTTTTGCTAAAGAGATTTAAATATAATTTGTGCCGAGTTCGCTAAACGTCCAAGTGACAAAAACTACTGAGACTTAGGGGAAAATATAAAAAATAAACTTTTAAACATATTCTTATATGATAAAGATGTAAGTAAAAATTATTCATATTCTTATTAAAATATGGTTTCAGTTCGTAGCTGTATTTTTCTGGATACTGACTGTGGTTATAACATCAGGTTTGATGTACGTTACACACGAAATGAAGTTTCCGACGTGGGACCTATGGCTTGTTGATGATCTCCTAAACACATTTGGAAAGTCTTTTTGGGCATTAGCTGTAGGCTGGGTAATTTTTGCCTGTCATCAAGGCTATGGAGGTAAGCAGTGTATGTACTAAGATCACAGTTTAAAGAAACGATGAGAACAAGTTCCATAATGTGGAATTAAGGTTTCAATCTTGCGGTTCACAAAATAAAATCACTAAAATATTCAGTTAAAATCGTCAAGCGTCCTAAGTGATTTTAAAGATAATATGGGTGCATACCTATATAAATTAACGGCCTTTAGCGCTAGCATGAGCGCCACGATAAAATTTTGTCGTGGCATTTTATCGAGTTTAGACGTCAAAATATCGTTTTGTCTTTGGTGCTAACATGGTAATCCTTATTAGTCTTGTCTTCCTGTCAAATTTAGATAAACGATAAAATTATCGACAAACCCTAACATAGCATCATTAATTTATCTATTTTTATCTACTTTTGACGTTTCTGCAAGACTTGTTTATCGTCGACGGTTTGTGCTGACGACAAACCTAAAATATGTATAGTGGCAGTGCCGTATCGTATTATAACGCAATATTAGCAAGATATGAAGAACGTGAAGCCCGGAAAATTCAAAGAAATATCCTTTGTAATTTTTGTCATAAAATAATATTACCTTTTTAATAATAATAAATCTTTATTTCAGGCAATATTTACATTAATAGATCTTAAATAACGTAAACAGAGGCCCATATTATATATACCTTACAACTAACATACATATAAAATAACTAACTAAACTATTTTACACGTAATGTCGGCAACGTGCGAGCGCTGTCGGCAGGTAGTTGACCCCGGAATTTCCGAAATACAACTCCCTGTGGCCAGAAGTCCTCCTTCATGAAGGTTTCCAGATGATGGGTTGGTACTCTTACCACAAAAGAATTAAAATTCGTTTTGCGGCGAGACTCCAACCGTTCAACTCTCAATGAAAATGTGGACTTCTTCACAATGTAATCTACGACGTCTTAGACCTTCGTAGACCAGCGTAAGCGGGACACATACAGTTGCGTCGACAGTACAGCAGGACGCAGCAGATGGTTCGGTCCGGACGGAGCAGTGCCACGGGTGTTACGGCTAGAGGGCTTCTTCTTTTTCCTCTCTACTCTTTGGAAGGCTTCTTCATCACACTGGTTTTTCCTCAAAACCGGTGGGGGCACTTGCTTGCCAGCAGATTTGCTCCGGCTCTTCTTCCCTTCCTGGGAGGGCCGCTTCATTAGCGGGGTAGGTGCGGCGGCAGCGAGGAGGAGGTTGATGATATCCTGAAGACTTCTCTCCCCTTTTTCGTCCCTTCTGCGGGTGGGCATTTTATCAGCCTGGCCGAGGGTCTCATAAAGTAGCACCTTGCTGCTGCCAATCTTCTCCGGTTTGAAGTTAGACTTGCAGATCTGCATGATGAACTCATAGCGGCGATTCCGGGCAGCGGCTAAGCCGCGCAATTCACTAATATAATATTAGAGTCCTGTTGGGAATAAGAACTCATTCATACATATGAGCATAGTGTTCTTCTTTGTACATGACAGCTGAAGGCTTCAGCTGACATGTGGAATAAAAGTATGAATAGCTGAATTGCCTTTTATTTACAACAATTTATTCCACATGAAATTAAATAGAATCGCACTGACTAGATATAAGTTATCTACAAGAAAGCAACTGACAAGTGAGTCAATTGATCAGTACATTCAAGCCCTTAGACTACTTAGCAAAGATTGCAAATTCAAAAATATTACAGCGATAGAAAATGAAAAATCTTTCATACGGGATGCATTTATCGCTGGGATAACATCTCAAGACATACGACAAAAGTTACAAGGACATCAAATTGAACGAATGATTAGAAAAAGTACCGATGTTGCCATATACATAATACGACAGTTTTTTAATATGGCTACATCGGTTTATCGTTTCGATACACCTTTATCGTGACGTTAAATTTTATCGAGAGGGAGTCGCATGTTAGGGATTACGATATATTTCTCTACGTAGACAAATTTTGTCATGTCTATCGATAAACTTATCGACGCGCGCATGCTAGCGTTACTTACCATACATAATCGTGTGTAAAGTTAGACACTGTTTAAAACAGATGTTTTAACTTTTTTTAAAAAGACTTGTCAAAACTAAGTATTCTAGATTTTTCAATGTGACTTGTCTATTACAAGATATCGCCATTCCTCTTTATCTATGCTTAATATTATAAAGAAGAAATATTTGTATTTCTCTCAAAAACTACGTGACCGATTTTAAAAATTCCTTCACCATTGGAAAGCTGGAAAATCCCTGAGTAACATAGGCTATATATTATTCCCGTATTCCCACGGGAATGGGAACTGCGCGGTTGAAACCTCTAGTATGAGTTATAAAATGACACTAACCCCCAGTTTCCGAAAGATAAAACAAACTAAATTTGCTGACAGACTCTAAGATTGGTTTTTGAAACGTAGAACATCTAAAATGGGATTTAAGGCTAATCAACCCTTCATTAGCTTAGATGAAGGGTTGATTAGCCATTCAAAAACCGGAGGTATTGTAGCAATATAAAAAGAAACACATTTGCCACTTCTAAAAAAGGTAAATTTAATATAGAATAAACCAAAATCTATTTATAGAAGGTACAAAAATCATTTATTATTATTAAGATTAGTACGTATTCTTTCTCGACTCTTTTATAGAAATTCTATCCAAATAGGCGGGTTGTTTAGTGACTTATACAGAATAGAAAATTGTAAATAAGAAGTTTTTTTTCAGGTCCTATCAACTGGTTCCTATCTCTCAATTTTTGGAAGCTGCCATCACGAATCTCTTACGCGATGTATATCTTTCACTATAAACTACAGTTTGTCTTCAGCGCCACAGCGACTGCACCTATTTACTTTTCTGAAATTGGTGTGGTGAGTTTAAAATTAATAATTTTATTAGACAACATTTTGAATCTTTGATTGCATTATTGATTGTAAATATTGTGATGGATAGAGCAGTGATAGCCTTACAGTTACAGAGCATGCTTCACATGATGATAATCAGTGAGGCTCAGGTTCAAATCCTGGCATGTACCTACCAATGAGTTTTTCAAAAATATTACGTACATATTCATCACTAGCTCGACGGTAAAGGAAAACATCGTGAGGAAACCTGCAGGTCCCAGAATTATTTCTGAGACATGTGTAAAAGACCTGGTCCGGCGATGGGCTCACCTCTTATCACGTTTAGGGGTCCAGTCCAAACAATATCTCGAGAAAAGTGGGTAAGTATATGAAGAAATGGAATACCTCTGCCTACCTCCTCGGGGATAAAAGGCGTGAGAATATTTATTTTATTTTTATTGTGATGGATTTTTTCTTTTCAGATATACGACTTTCTTAGGCAGCTGATGGTTACATTGATTGTTTCGTTTCTGGCTACTGTACTAATAGATTCACCATTTTCAACGATCTTTAAACTTTTGTTGGGTGATGGTTAGTATTTCAACTTATTATTATTACTTAAATTTAATAGGTGTTGTTTTAACGTCAGATTTTTGAACATTACGTAGGTACTTGTTGATGCCAATGAATATTATGTTCTATATACATACTTATTTCTCCCACAGGACCGAAGAAACCTCAAAAACAAGTAGCAGATAAGGAATGATTATAATTTATGAATATATAAAAACATTAATCGTCTTTCAAATAGATTTTAGGATTATATTTATTTGTAGCGATAAAAAAATGTTTTGTTATGTAATAGTAAAATATTAATTTATTGTAGGCTGTAGATATTGGATAGTTATTTACTGTACCTATTTACATTTTAGTTCTGTACATATTATTATGAATTTAATCTCGTGATTTCAATAAAATAAGTTTTATTTTTAGTTACTATTGGTAATATTTATTTATTTTTTCTTTATTTATCCATTACACCGATACTAATTTAGTAACTAATACAGCCACATAATCTGGGATAAATGTGATAGACACTTACAGGCCGACACTGCATACAAGTACATGGTAAAAACAAAATAAACAACAATATTTGAACAAAAAAAAATCTCACGCCTTTTATCCCCAAGAGGGTAGGCAGGACTATTTCATTTCTGGAAATACCCACTTCTCACTAGAATATTCGACCCCTAAAAATGATAGGTGGTGAGCCCATCGCTGGACCGGGTCTATTACAAATGCCTCAATTCTGAGACCTGCGGGTTTCCTCACGATGTTTTCCTTCACCGTCGACCTAGTGATCAATATGTACGTAAGTTTTTGAAAAACTTATTGGTACATGCCAGGATTTGAACCCGAGCCTCACTGATTATCATCATGAGAAGCGGGCTCTTTGAAGAGCAGTGACAGCCTTAGCTATTCATCATTATTTGGATACATTACTAATAATTGATTTATACACTTTCGTACACTATCCTATAAAATTTAAAAGTATCTAAATGTCTATTCGATCGCGGCATGCATTGACAGCTTTACATAGCCTGCTAACACGAGGAACCTATATGAGTGTTCTTCTGAAAGGGGGACGGCGTAATAGGATTTGGCAGTATTCTAGATGAAACTCGAAAGCTTAACTCACTCTGTAAAATTGGACATTGTATACGATAGTTTTGAGATATACCTACGCAAAGTGACATATCAGTGGCAGCTGCGGCAAAGTATCTAAGTAAGTAAGTAACAACTCTTTATTGTACACCAATAAAAATATGCAACAAGTGACACAACGGTAAAAAATCATAATCGTTAATTCCACCTAGAACCAGCTTCGTGGAACTGATCCAAGAGAATCCCACATTTGAAGTAGGTTACCTATAATAGACGACGAACCCCTGAATAAATAGCACAGGCAAATACCCATAACCGTTCTAGGATTTATTAAAAGGCGCCCAACGGTAACATTACAAAGCCTTTTTAAACCTACTTCAAATACCTAAGGCGGTTTCTCAATTCAACCGTATATTATATATATTTATGTATGATCGCGGATAACTTCGTCCGAACCAATTTTGATGATTCTTTTTTTGTTGGAAACGTGATATCCCAACGTTGGTACCATAATATGGAAACCAGGATCTGATGATAGCATCCCAGATAAATGGTGGGGAACCTTCGAAAATCGTAGCGGTGAATAGTGCTTTTTTACTTTTTTTAGTTTCCTGGTTGGAAAATAGTTTTTTTTTGTTAAACATTATGTTACAATAAAATTATACTAGAACTCTAATCTAAGAGACGACGTAATTAACCTTAGGTATAATATAATAAAAGATAAAACCGTTCTTATAATTAATTCACTAAGAGCTGATTTTTCAATCCTCAGATAAATCTGATCTGGAGAATATGTTGATGCTGTCACTGTCTGACACAACAGAAAGAAAAAGTGACAGGTGATGTTTATTCTTCATATTATAACTTTTCACTGACTATTGAAAAATAAGCCCTAAGAATAATAATCTCGGAAAACTCCAAAAAAAACCGATATGAATCTGGTTGACGAAAAGGGAGGAAATCCAGGATTACAATTTTCATTAGTAAGAATAATACGAAGTTACCACTACTTCTCGTCGTGAAAAAAAAAAATCTACGCGGAATCAATAAATGCTATTTAGCTTTGCCCTTTGATCTTGCATAACCGATAGACAGGCGGACAACGAATACTAGTTGCTATTACAACATTAAGTTTGGGGTACATACGTACCTACCTTTTATCATTTCAAACCCTTTCTGTACTCTATAACCTATACCTACAGTCAAAGACGTTTAAAGAAAAAGTTTCTCTAGGAAAGATAATGATTTTCTTCCAACCTCTTTGCCTACAGTACCTAAATAGACGACTCTAGTGGACCGACGAGACGGACAGAGTAAATTCAACAACTATTTTCCGTCTTTTTAGGTTTTTTCGTCTAGGTTTTTTAGGTATCGTAGGTACTGAACAATAATAATATTCAGTTCTCAAGAAGAAAATAGAAAAGATATCATTACCTAATGTTATTTTGATGCAGATAGCGCCCCGCGGTTTCACCCGCGTCAGACCCGTTCCCGGCTTGCGGGTCCAGTTTATTCCCGTTTCTGTGGGAATTTCCAAAAATCCCTTGATAGCGTTTCCTAATAAGACATCTATATACCATATTTCAAGTATCTTGGGTGTAATCGTTTTGGAAAAGTAAGTATTTCTCTTTTAACCACTTTTATTTTTCGTTTTTTTTTTTTAAAATTACATTGAATGAACTATGCAGAATATAAAAAAATATATCTTGTTAGTTACAAATACGTCTCTGTATAAATCGGACCCAAGACGAATTGATGTTTTGAATGTATTATTTCATTAACAATCAATCACCTAGAATTGAAAATTGATCGTCTCTGTTCTCGCTAGAGAAAATTCACAAGGTGCAAGATAACAAAAGATAAGCTACTATCTGAAAAAAATTAACTGATCTGATAAATTGGAAAGATTAACACTGATTACTGATTAGGTATGAATAACAAATCTTATCCTACATGCAGTATCTTTTTGAGGTTGATATTTAAATAATTATCGTTACAATGAATCCTACTCTTGCATTTTCAAACTCATCGGACTTGCAACCACAAAGCTCTAAATTTAAAATAACATGGCGTCGATAAATATACTATTTTTGATTTGTTTTACAACAATAGTTAACGCTCATATAGATCTCAATTTGGAGCCAACGACTCCTGCATTTGATCCTCAGATTTACGAGGATGCCTTAGATACAGAGTTGTGTGAGCAGCAATTGGAATATATTCGCAGCAACGCGTTGTTGCGATTACAATGTAAGTAGGCAAGTTTTTCTTAATAATTAACATTCGAATTTGAGTATGAGGTTTAGCAATATTAGGGGTGATCACTCAGAGAATGGGTGACCAATAGTCAGACTATATCACATGTTCCTCTGTTTTGGAAGATACTTAGAACCGTTAGCCCCGGTGTATCATAGTGTTCACGACCACTTGATTAGCCTGAAACCATTTTACAATCTACAGTGGCTCGACTCGAGAATAAGCGAAATCCCCGAAATTAGTTTGTTCAGTATCAACGATACTTAATCGGTTTCAGCTATAAATGTGTTGAATTGTTCCGAAAAATTAATTAGTATAACTGAACTTAGGGCTACCTATGGAAACCGTACTATTATTTAAGAATTGCTCTTTATTTAAGCAATTTGCGGTTAGACAAAACTAAAATACGATTGCGTCATCATTTCTTATTGGGTTCTATGACGAATTGAGCTTTTTCTGTGATGCGTTGTATATCCTCTTACTTCATTAGGTGTTAATAATAAAATGAATGCTAATGAAATACCTTTTGTAAACTTACACTAATCTAATCAAAATTTTAACAAAAATCTAGTTCTAGAATCTGGAGTACGATTTCCCCGGGGCTTCCTTAGTGGCAATACACTCGACCTCGGAAACTACTACCAATGTCTGGGCATCAATCATCAAATGGAAGTGTCTACTATACAAGGAAAATACTGTATAATTCAAGGGCCGATACAGCAAAACCTGAGGAGTTTAACCGAAAGATCAGACATGTCGAAAACAGATACAAACCAGGTTTTTGATGCAGATGTCCTGAGAAATTTAGAGAAATATAGTGAAAGGCAATCTGCGTTAGACATGTTAATGCTAACTGGGAAAGAAACTAGTGATACTAGGTAGGTAGGTATACGAGAAAATAAATAATTTTATAAAAAAATAGCGGTTCTGCGCGATTTCACCGGCGCGGCGTAGTTCCGGTTTCCGTGTGAATACAGTGATAAAGTACCTATAACTTATGTTTTTCAGGAATATTGTAGCTTTCCATCGGAATTTTTAAAATCGGTCTAGTAGATTTTGAGTTTATTAGTTACAAACATACAAGAATACAAATCTTTCCTCTTTATAATATTTGTGTAGATGTGACTTCACTTAAGGAATACGGACAGGAATGTTGAAAAAATATACTTACATAATTAATTTCAGATTTCCAGGGACAATATTATCAAACGCTCAGTTTAGAGTAGCAGTCTGCGTCCCAAAAACTTGCACAACTGACCAGGGAATGAGCGGTTTGCTTTTCAATGTATCGGATATAGGTTTAAAATTTCAAGAACACTTTTGTCGGCTTCAAGACGATAAACCTTGGGCGGCTGTGGATTATGTTACTATGTAAGTCGTATGAGAGAGACTTTAGCAGGATTTGTATACAACATGTAACAGAATAAGCGCAATTCCTGAAATTGGTTTGTTCAGTATCGACTACTTAATCGATTTCAGGTATTTTTAATACATAATAGCCTTGTGAGTAGCCAGGTCGTGTCCAACGAGGCAAGGATGGCTATGCATAACGCGGTTCTGGTTCCAACGCTGATGTATGCGAGTGAAGGTTGGGTGTGGCAGAAGAAGCATGAAAGCAAAGTGAACGCCGTGGAGATGAGATCGTTGAGGAAAATGTGTGGAGTAAAATTGTGTGATAGAGTGAGGAATGCTGATATACGAGAAAGGTGTGGTTTGAAAGAAGATGTAGTGACAAGAATAGAAAAGGGCATGTTACGCTGGTTTGGTCATGTAGAACGTATGGATGAAAGAAGAGTAACGAAAGAAATATATGGTGCGAATGTTGAAGGATGCAAGGAAAGAGGGCGCCCCAGAAGGACTTTTACGGATCAAATAAGTGACGTCCTTCAAAAAGCTGGGGTCCGGAGTGCGAAGAATAAAAGAGCGTGCATGAAAAGGCTTATGGATATGAAGGAAGCGAAAGAAGTATGCAGAAATCGAGCAAAGTTGCGATCCATCGTCTCTGCCTACCCCTGTGGGACAATGGCGTGAGCATTATGTATGTATGTTTAATACATAAGTGTTACATTTTTCCGAAAAATGAATTAGCATAGCTGAATTTAGTGCTACGTATGAAATTGTACTACTATTGCTCTGTATTTAAGAAAATTGGTTAGACCCAAATAAAGTACGAAGGCATAATAATTTTTTTATATTATTATTTATAGTAATGAGGATCAGTACAGTTATAGCAAATCCATTAGAAATATTATCCACG
This sequence comes from Ethmia dodecea, assembly GCA_963855545.1. NCBI lineage: Eukaryota > Metazoa > Arthropoda > Insecta > Lepidoptera > Depressariidae > Ethmia > Ethmia dodecea. The sequence continues at coordinate 15,018,677 of OY979443.1, read as the reverse complement.
TTATTCTTTATGATATAAGAATGATATCTCTTTTTGAATTATCCAAATCGGACCATTACTTACGAAGATATTAAATAATAAACATACTCAATGATCGCGAGAGCGTGTACGTCACTGTGAGGGAACCAAGTACGGCCGGCCGGCCGGCACTCAATGATCGGGGAGCGTGATGACGTCACAATGAGGGCGACGCTACCGCGGCGGCTACTCGGTGAACTTCGCTAGGAATTCGGTCATAACTTTGTCAATTTTTGTCGTAGAACAAAAATTTTTGTACTGTATGTTAAGGATTTCTTAGCTCTATAAATCTGCATTTTCAACTAAAAACGTTACGGATCCTCATTGGGATGTATGAGGAATTGCGCTTATTCTGTTACGTTTATAAATCTTTATAAATAAATCATTGTCAAAATTACATATTTATCGACTTACGACTCTCTTATATATATTAATTACAGTAAAATATACTTTGTGCTTATGGGAATGTTTCCAATTTTCAGTGCATTTTTTTCTCTAATTGGTTTAATTACGATCGCGAGCACTACCTATGACCTTTGGCAAACAAAGCGGTTAAAAAGAGGTAATTATATTATTTATAATTTTTGTGATGTGATGATATAAATTGTATGTAGGTATTTTAATCTTTTACATTTATTATATGTAACAGCCATAAATCTTGTAATTTAAATTCAAAATATAGTTTACTTTCCATCTGAATACAGTGTGGAGTTCCGTTCTCCACCTGAAGTTCATTATCAGATTTTCTGAAAATTAATGATATGGGACCACCTTTTAGGTATACTTCAAACAAAAAAAAATGGAAATCCGTTCAAATTTGACGAAAATATAACATAAAAAAACATACGTGACGAATTGAGAAACTCCTCCTTTTTGAAGACGGTTAAACATATTTAAATTTGCCCCCACGTGGGGGACAGAGGGACAGATGGGGATAGACGATAGTTTTACAAATGCTTACTCTCAATTTGATGTTTGTAGGGGCGGGTCTAAAATAATAAAATTCCGTTTTCCGTTATACTCCTGCCATCTTTTGTTTCCAACTCGTATTGACTTACACAATTTGAATTAGAATATACGTGCCTCTGCCAGTATTAATCAATTTATCGTAAAAAGATCCTACAACTCGATCTTGCCAACAGATCCAAAACAAGTGAGCACAATCTACCGGTCATTTTCTCTGTACACTAATACGAAACGCCTCCTGACTTTCAATTCGACTTCTGGGTCCTTGGATTGTGTGGATGGTGTCAGAGCTCTTTCCATGATATGGGTCATCGTCGGACATGCGTTCAGCTCGCAAGCTCATTGGTCGAATCCTTTGGATACTTATACAGTGAGTTTTTATTATTTTAATGATTGTTTTATTTGTTTATTTCATTCTATATTACATTAATTCACTACTGCATTGCTTATGTTTGTTCGGGTTCAAATCATGGCATGTATCAATGAATTTGTCAAAACTTACGTACATATATTTTATCACTTGCTCGATGGTGAAGGAAAACATCGTTAGGAAACCCGCAGGTCCCAGAATTTATTCTGCGACATGTGTAAACAGACCTACTAAAAACTACTTAACAGATTTTGAACTTCACAGTGATAAATCCTACTAATATTATACACGTGAAAGTTTGTATGTATGGATGTACAGCTGTATGGATGTTTGCTTTACAGTTATATGGCTTATACATCAGAATAACACATAAACTATATTTTATCCCCGTATTTCCACGGGAACGGGAATTGCCGGGTGAAACCGCGGGGTGCTGCTAATATAGGTAGTTTATACATTAAAATAACACAAAGGCGCTGGCAAAAACTTGGTAATAGAAACCGAATAAAAATATTACAATAAGTTAATCTGATGGAATTATCCGATTGTGGTGATTCCTTGTTACATCATTGTATTGAAAAGTGAATATAATTTTCAGACAGTAGATAACTACTGCTTTTTTAATATTTTAGTTCTCGGCGGCAATTTCTTCGCTATGGCTAACTGCAGCGCATCTTGCAGTGGATACTTTTTTCTTTCTCAGTGGCCTCTTAGTAGTATACACAACAATTGGGAAGGTGACTGGAAGTAAGACGTATATTCCGAATTATTAAAGTTAATAAAAAAAAAATCTCTTAACAGTTGTGGGTTGGATCACATTTTTATAAAAAGTAAATACTTAAATAAAAATGTAAATAAATAAGCTTTATGCCCGAGGTAGTCATAGATATTATAAGCATAAGTGTAAACATAGGTGTAAACAAATATTAAATTTTGTATATAGTAAAGATTTTACTAACTCTAGCAAATAATTATTAATTGTCCACAAAAAGTAAAGAAAATAGTATCAAAAACAGAGTGTAAGGGGAACGCTTCCGAATCCAGAGAGCATGTTAAAACCGTTTTGCCTAGTTTGGGACTAAATAACTTTGAATTGTGTGTGAAACTATGAAATTATTATTGGAATTTTAATACAGAAAAATTATATTATCGTTTTATTTTACGATGTTGAATGAAAAATTTATAAATAAAAGCAAAAAAACATTTATGGGATTGTGCCAAGACTCACCAGTCTTCGTTTTTGGAAGCATTTCCCTAACACCCTGTAGTGTACTTTCATCTCTCGCCTAAAAAAAATATTATTGTTTCGTAAATTATGACTGTGCGTCGGAGGTTAATAATAACAGCATAACTTACAAGCTTTATGTTCTGGTTTTCAGTTAAATTAGTCAAGAATATACACCTGTTCTATCTGAACCGACTTCTGCGCATGTTCCCAATACTTGTTGTTGGCATCCTTCTGGAAGCTTCTATTGCTCATCGAATATCAGATGGTCCTGATTGGGAGACTGTTGCTGTGCAAGCCAACAGATGCAGAACCATGTGGTGGTGGACCACGCTGTTGTATATTCAGAATTACGTGGGGTATTCAAACGTGGTAGGTATCTTTTAGTAATGGAATATCGAATTAAAGATTGTTCTAAGCTCTTTATGTTGGTTCGGTTTATCAAAATAAAGTATATATTCTGATCCCTATAGGTAATGTAATGTTTATAAACAAACACGATATTTTTTGGTAAAATTCCCGACAATTTTCATTGAAATCTCTTCAGCTGCATTGGAGCTAAAAATCTAAATGTTTTTTGGATTATAAGTCCACTTATTGAAAGTCATTAGGACTCCACCGTTTCGGTAGGCATGTATAGTTGAGGAGAAGAAACGGGGCAAGAAACTCCTCAACACATTATTCTTTTAAACAATCAATACAATACAAAGCACAAGTTACATGGTTTTAGCGCTTTGCAGAGCTGGAGAAAATTTTGACTCATTCGAGACAAACTTTTAGATAGACAGACAAAAAATCTGAATTTATTTATTTGTATGACATTAAATATGTGATTATAGTCCAACTAAAGTACAGTCCGTTTTAACTTGGCCTCTCTGAAGTTGCACTATGGCTGCGCAATAATAACACCTTAGCGACAATTTGGCGGTATCAGGTAGTTTGCTCAGGCGGAGCCTATGTTCAGAGCGGTCAAGATGTATGTTTCTTCGGATTTCGAACGGAATTAATAAGTCTACATGCACTTGGTCGATATTTGTCCTGTTTAGAGTTTTCGTTTCAGTGCATCGGCCAAACCTGGTACTTGGCTATAGATGTGCAGTTACACATCATAGCTCCGATAGTTTTGGTGTGGGTGGGAAGCAAGCGGCTATCTTCCTGGTCAGCACTTACTGCTGGTTTACTACTATCTCTAACTGCGGCTACGGTATACAACTTTGTAAAAGATTTTCCGTCGGGAATGATGACGTACGGGTAAGTTTATTTATAATGTCATAAAATGACATTTTCTTACTCCCGTGAGAATGAGATATTTTCACCTAAATATTTATTTATATTAACAAACCAATTTTAATCATGGCCTTCGGGTTTTTTTTTATTTTCTTCAAAGGCGAGTTAGACATAAGTATGTAGGTAAGTTTTTCACTTCTAACAGAACAATTTTAGCGCTTCCTAATTTTGGTTTTAAGATTGTCTGAATAAAAAATCTCTTAAAGGGCCTTTGTTATTTCCTAAATTAATAGCATTAATGTAGTGAAAGTGAAAGAAGTCGTTTAATAGGATAAGACCCCCCAAGTAGGTACCTACTTTTTTAAAACCATTTTGTCTTTTTTCGCATATTTTTAGTGGTGTACAATAAAGAGTTATTACTTACTCACATAATAGAGTTTTATTTTGCAGTCGAGGCCATGAGATGATGTACTACATGGTCTACTACTACATGAATACATTAACTCGCGCCTCTCCATACTTCGTGGGCATGATTTGTGGATATATACTACATTTGTCGCGAGGACAAAAGCTCAAATTATCGAAGGTAAAACTAAATACCTACAATAATTAAGGATAAAAACCGGCCAAGGGCGAGTCGGACTATTATCTATAAAAACGGCAAAAAAATCACGTTTGTATGGGAGCCCCCAAGCGGCGGCGTCAATTGAGAAAAAAAAATCTCACGCCTTTTATCCCCGAGGCAGAGGTATTCAATTTCTGGAAATACCCACTTTTCCATTGAGATATCCAATGTAACTTAGTTGGTAGGGCTAAGTAGCTCTTAAAGTAGTCGATGATGTACAGTCAAGAGCACATGAACCTTTACACTTATACCTAGTGCGAGTCTGACCTCGGAGCCGATTGTAATAAGAATGTTACACAGTCCAATATGTCACTCGCGTAAGTCCCGTTCGCGCGGGAAAATTATAGCCCATGTTACTCCTAGAAAAGAAAGCTTTCCATTCTCAAAATAATTTTTAGCCTATTCAATACAAACAAAAAATAAAATCTTTCCTCTTTGTAATATTACCTAGTATAGAAAAAGAAACAATTTTGTGATCCCAAATAATTTTAAGCATTCTGGATTATTATAAAATATTAGTTACCAATTTTTAATTACATAGTAAATTTTATTTTCAGTATCTAGTAGCATTCCTCTGGTGCTGTGCTTTGGTCCTGTCCTCATTTGCAGTTTATATGACGTACCCGCCTATGCAAGTTGGTTGGGCCAACCAGTTGGTGGATACGTTGATCAATTCATTCCAGCGACCTTTATGGGGGATTTGTTTAGGCTGGATGATTATCGCCTGTGTGCATGAATATGGAGGTATTAACGACTATCGTTTACTGTGTTATGATACGCGAGTATTGTGTACTGTTGATCATATTAATTAAGGTTGTAGTGAGGGTATTGTTAGTTTTTTAGGGTTCCGTACCTCAAAAGGATAAAAGGGAACCATTATAGGATCACTTTGTTGTCCATACATGTGTCTGTCTGTCAAGAATCTCTCAAGACCATATTATACTCAGGTTTACAGTCCCTTGAAGCAGTGAAAAAATCAAGAAAGTTAACGTAAAAAAAGATACGGCCGTTTAGGTATGTCGCAAAAAACGTATATTCCGAAACTCTCAAAACAATCAAAATTTATAGTGATCTTTCCGTTTCTATATCTATGAAAGGGAAGTAATATCGTCTACATACAAGTACGGGAAAAAATCTGAAACTTCTGAATTGTTAATTAAATCATAAACAAATATAATCTTTATTTAATAATTTATGTTTCTGTGTTGAACGAATTTATGTTTCTTTGTGAGAAATGATAATAGTACCTATATATTTATATGGCGTCGAAATGACAAACAATTTTATGTGAGTTACTTACTTACTAAGTTCTCGGTTGTTTGTTCGAGTTAGCATCAGTATAAGTACACAGAGCGATTTTAACTGGATGTGGCAGCATGTGGTTGTATCCACCTACCACAGCGTCACTTTAAAGGACTTTACCATTTTTGCTTAAGGCCCTATCAACTGGTTCCTGTCTCTTACCATGTGGAAACTACCAGCTCGGCTCTCATATGGCATGTACATCCTACATTTCTCTATTATGACCGTCGTGAGTAGATCTCGAGTTGCTCCTGTTTACTTCACTGTTGGTACTGTTGTAAGTGTTAATTTAATTTATTATTACTTATTATTATGTTAATTTAATTTAATTTATTTATTATTTAAGTGTTTTTGTATATTTTAAAACTAATTGAGAATACGGATTATTAACTGAACGATACATTTTCTCTTCAACTTATATTAGGTGGTGTAAATATATAGTAGGTACCTAATATTAGTTACACCCTATTCTATGGTGAAATTTTTTGCTCTGTAGTGATAGTAAGTACCTATTTCATTTTGTGTAGGTTCAATTTCCTAATCCTAATCCTACTAATATTATAAACGCGAAAGTTTGTATGGATGGATGTATGTATGTATGGATGTTTGTTGCTCTTTCACGCAAAAAGTAGTGAACAGATTTTAATGACATTTTTCAGGTATACATAGCTTATTCATCAGAATAACACATAGGCTATATTTTATCCCCGAATTTACACGGGATCGGGAACTACGCGGGTGAAACCGCGGGGCGCTGCTAGTATACCCATAATGCTCACACTACAATCGTATAAAATCTTGAAAATTTGCATCCTTGTACTTCTAGCTTAAAACACTGTACTTACCTTATTAATCATTAAGACCCCTAAACGTGATAGGTGGTGAGCCCATCGCCGGACCGGGTCTGTTTACACATGTTTCAGAATTAATTCGTTTAGGGGTCCAATGTATCTCGTGAAATGTGGGTATATCCAGTAATGGAATACCTCTGCCTACCCCCTCGGGGATGAAAGGCGTGAGATTTTTTTTTATTTTTTTTATTTTTTATCATTAAGACCTTTTTTCTGTTTTCTTGCAAATATACTAATTATTAACTATCATCATTATTATAATCAAGTATCTGGAGTCGTCTAAGCACAGTCGTACCAATAGGTACATTACTTTATCGAAGTAAATCAAGTTACTTTTATCACGAAAGATTGTTTTTTTCCAGCTATACGATTCTCTGGGTCTATTCGCACTGTCATTCATCGCAGCTTTTGTAGCAACTCTTTTTGTTGATTCGCCTTGCTCTACTTTATTCAAGCTCATATTAGAAGGAGGTAAGGTTTATAATCAAACATAATCATACTAGATATGATATTATCTGCTTGCGTAGTAAATAAGCTCAGATTAACAGCTTATCTATAACTTCCGTTTATAACTGAAATCAAATGCATATTAGGTAAAGAAATATGATAACCATCTTATGCTAGTTTGATTAGTTGCTTCAAATATTAAAAATGCTCACAAATCGTAATTGTACATTGGTAATGTAAATTAATTTGTACTAATTATATTGTACTTTGGATTAAAAAACATGCATTACCAGTGTACAATTACATTGCTCTTTCTTGACCACGTCCATGCTTGTATTGTTATTGAAATATAAGTATTATGACTCCTTTGAAATTATACGTTGGATTATATTCTGGAATAAATGTTGTGATTGTGCTTGTACCTACCTACTTACTTTATAAATGCCGGACCCTAAATCCGGACTCACTAGCTATTCACAGGCCTTCGCTGGTTTTTACAGCTCTTAGCAATAATTTTCGAAACTCTGTTTAATATTTAGACCTTTAAATAATAAAAAAAAATGTTGCGTCATTGTATGAATCGCCTTAAAATAGTACATCTACTTTGATGTATTTCAGGCCGCAAAATACCAAAGCAACTCATAGGGAATGAAGCGACGAGAGAAGCCATCACTGTAAATGTCAATGGGGTCGCCAATGACGGATTCAACGATGAAGAAAAAGTCAAGGAGACGTAAAAGGAAAAACTATATTTTAGTAACATAATAATAGTTATACTATAGTTTATAATAGAACTCTCTGCTGTTAAACAGAGAGTTCTATTATAAACTGAGGTAGATATAAGATATGTAACATAGTAGAGTACACCACTCTACTATGTTATATTTGTGAACAATAAAATATGAGTATTCTTAAAACAAATAATTTATTAATTAGAATGTCTGCCTACCCCCTCGGGGATAAAAAAAAGGCGTGAGATGATATTATTATATTATTAGAATATCTCATGAAAAGTTGGTATATCCAGAAATGGAACACTGCCTACCCCCCCGAGATTAAAGACGTGAGCTTTTTACGTTAAAAACTTTTACTAAAACTCACGTTAACTTTCTCAAACTCAAACGAATAAACTCTCAATTAAAGCTCCCCATAAGTTAGCCGATCGCTAGTAATTATCGGCAGAGCATAATGTCTCATTGTTAATTGTTAGAGATATCGCAGTCGGATCTCTTTGGGATTGTCCACGTTATCTCCGTGCGCGAGCGCAGCCTGGTTAAAGACGGCCATTCGTTTAGCGATTTTTTTGACATCTGTATACGCATAAAAGGAAACCGTGACTGACTGATCTATCAACGCACAGTATAAACAGGTATAGAAACTTGAAATGATTCAACAATTTATCAGTTTACATAAGTTGTGGATAACTGTAATTGGCTATAAAAACGTTAAATAAGATTTTTCAATAATGTATTAAGCTGTTGTTTTCAAAAATAAATAAGTCAAAATTCTCAGTCAAAACATCAGCAATTAGGTACATTTGCCTCGAAATCGGCCTCCTTACGATGTATTTTTTTACTTATTTCTAGGCTGAGGCGTGATATACCTACTATTTCACCTAAATCTTTATATTTTGAAGGCATTATAAAAAATACAAAACAGTTTTTATAAAAAGTACGTCTATAGCCTGCTTTATCGGTTCATTTTGCTCGCAATTAGCACTCGGTATCCAGTAGATTTCAGAAGAATATTGGTATTATAAAACCAGATCAGAAGATCGCCGTATGTAAAAAGTTGCGTCGATTAGTGTAGCCTTGTCGAAACGATTAACGTTCTTAATGAAATCTGGAAGATACAGTCAGTAAATTCCGTTTGGCCTGTATTGCTTCCCAAATTAAATGTTGTTTTATTTATATTATACAAAGCTGGAGTCCGGAGTGCGAAGAATAAAAGAGCGTGCATGAAAAGGCTTATACAAAAGGCCAAGTGGCGATCCATCGTCTCTGCCTACCCCTGTAGGAAGAAGGCGTGGGCTGTATGTATGTTAGGTGTTTACCTATGAAATTGCCGTTTTGTATGAAAAAAACAAAGAGATTAAAATATAATAGGACTTAGAGGGGACAAAGCGAGGAAAATTTGAAGCCAAAAGTTATTCCAAGTGGAATAAGTCTAGTACAATTTCGGCCGAATGACAGCTCGCGTTCATACTAACTGACATGACGCTTGAGCTTCAAACATGCTGCAAAGTTTTGTATGAAAATATTCCCAATGCCCCCTCTATGCCCTATTATATTTTAATCTCTTTGGAAAAAACGAATACGAAAACGACGTAAATGAATTTTTAACGTATCCATGACGACCAAAAAGATTGAAATGCGATGAAAATGTAACACTATAATAATAAACAAATGACTACTTTTGGAAAAATAATGCTATGTTTTTGAAATAAAATTAATTTGATTTTAGAATTCTTAGAAAACCATTATTTTGATTTGAAATGGCCAGTACTGCAGAACAGCAATGGGGGGTTTTTCTTTTTTCTTTTTTTTACTCTTCCCTGTTCTCTGGATAGATGGCGCTGAACTTGCTAAGTTACTGCTAGGAACGTAACGTCACATCATTTTTTTGATATGTAAAACGAAACGTATATAAAAGTAAATGTCACTGTCACACACAAACAAAACAAGGCTTTTTGGCGGGAATCCGAAGAGGAACGTCATGTTTTTTGTAAAATTTTCATTTTGCTGTATGTTTTGGAGTTTGGCTTATAATAGTGATAGTATATTATGTGGTAAATGTCCGTTATAGTGTGCAGTGAATTGGAAATTCGATAAATGCGTGCGATGGACTTTTTCGAATTACCTCAAGAAGCCTCTTTAAAATCTTCAGTAAAGTGGACTATCGTTTTACTGGTGATAATCAAGTGACTTTTCGATAAGAAACATGTATTTTTGTGCATAGCTCTAGCAGAGCTAAAAATCTGGAATTTTGTGTCTCGTGTTTAGTGCTGACGGCTAAAATGCCAATGCCTTAAAATAAGAAAAAAAAAAAAAAAAACAAACAAAACAACAAAACCAAAACTTAACGAAAACAACGAACAAAAAAAACTAAATTTTAACAAAGCGCGAGAAAACTAGGTTACATTCAGAAGCAAGCAGCAAACGAAAGTGTTGTAAGTAATCAAAGAGATTATAAAGATTAGGTCGTTTGCGAGTAATATAAGTTCACAGAATAAGGAAGTCTCGGCTATAAGTTACTCTATGGTGACGTTCCGCATTTAGTAGTTACGTAGTCAATTCAACGCCATCTATAGAGTTCTTGCAAACTATTTTTTTTTAATTCTCAAAAAAAAAACCTCTCATTTCATAGGTAGGTAAAGACCTATTATTTATGTATATTTTACAAGCGCTTTTAGCTGATACTCGTAGGAGAATAATGTTTTTATATCCCATTTTATTTTATACTTATTTCTAGGACACGTATATCGTGAGCAGTAGGTAATTATTTTATTTTAAAAATCTATTTTATTTTGTTAATGGAAAAAAATCTGCCTCTAGCCAAGATGCATAGCTCTAAAAAAATCGAATTATTTTATAGATTTACATGAATGGGAATGGCATACGCATTCATTGAATTTAGCTCTAGTTGGAAAGTGATTATGTCATGTCAATGTATAAAAGTGAAAAAATCTTTTATTTTCTGTAGGTATAGAAAATACACGTAGGAAGGTCAATAGTCTAATAAAAGTGCACTCTAAACTCGTCCATGAAGATTGGAAAAATGTAAATAGCAGTCCATATCTTCCGACGAGTTGCTGATTCCAAATGCAGTACCCCGAGAAGAACCAGCAAGAAACTCAAGGGCAGCTCTTTTTAATCTCATGTCTTAGTAGTAAATATGGTTTCCAATACAATAAAAATTATGATTAATAGCCGTACATAGCGTCGAGTCGGTTAATTCCATGCTTGTCGGTCTACTAAGTAGTCTGTAATTTTATAGTAGCCTTTTTTATGTAATTTTTGCTTTACTACTGTTTTAAATTTGTCAAGTTTCAGCCAGTTTGTCAAGTCAGTTTAAATTTTTCGTTAGCGCTATTCATCTTATAGAGGGGAAACTCACCGTCATCCGAAAAATCTGATCATATAATCACTTGGATACAGACCCTAAAATTTACGGCAGCAAACATATACCACCTAACATACCGCCTGTTTTTTTAATGTCTAAAAAAATATGATGTGAAATTATTATAATTATATTAAAGATTGTATATTAAGCCTCATCCCAACTTTACACTCGTATTATGCTACACCAGGGGTTGGAATTGCATCTACCTAACTGATCCTTAAGTAGGTATTTAATTTGTCTTAAGTTTTCCCTTCTAGTTTGTTGACAAGTCGAAACGGGTCCTCAGTTCACGACATCTTCATAAAATATACTAGCGCTCTTGTCCTATCCTATTTTAGACCAGTCTGATTAGAGTGCCTGAATTCTCTTCCTCTTACAATCATCAGCCAATTGACCAACAATCGGGTATTATACCAAAACAAGAAGCGACACGGAGTTACTAATAAGGCGACGGGATCCCACTATAAATCTAGATAATTGCTCACTGAATAATTCCAGTAATTGCCTAAGGAAATATATCGATGTATTCATCAAGTCCCTGCCTCTATTTGAATGAGATCGCCACAAAGGGAATCATTAAGGAGGTACGAAAATATAGAGATAAGTACTAGGTATGCCTATTCCGTAATTTGGAAAATAGATAATATAATAAAAGTAATAATAATATAATCTCACGCCTTTTATCCCCAAGGGGGTAGGCAAAATAAATAATATCGGGTACAAAATTAGCTACACTACGTATTTTATGCTGTGAACGAATTTCAGTACGCAGGAAACTTTGATATATATGGTCATTTTAAATCAAGTGCAATTTTAAGGGTGGGTACAAATATGGAAGAGAAATAGAGTTATTTTTTTAAAGTAATAATCGATTATATCTACTAAAGTTGCGTATGAAAAACCAAAAATCTATGCAAAAAATTGTTTCTTGTTTATTATTTGATCTACCCTTTAAATATTTGCCACCACCCATGTATGTATAGGTATATCTGACCATCCAGCAACGACAAGGTATTAAATCTATTTGAAGTTTTGAAGTTTATGTATTCAAAAACAGGTTCTCGCCTCAATATTATAGTAGATAACATTTATTGATAGGTAAATGCTTCCATAACCTATTATGATTGGAAGTCACGGAAAATATCTTCAAGTAAGATTTTGGGGGCTCTTTCTGAAAGCACAGAGTTATGACGTAACTTAGGTACTTAAATAAAATAAATAATATCTAACCATGATGTACAAAAACTCAAAATGGATATAAACAAACACTCTCTATTTGTTTGGTAGATCTATTTATATCATATTTCATTGTGATCGAATCATGTCGTATATTTTGTCTCCTTCTAGTGTCAAGATGCAGACACCATACGAATTATCTATTGTAAATGAAAGAATTTTATATTTTTTTAGATGTTTCTATTTATTATTCACATGTTTTATTTTTAATTTATCAATCCATTAGGTAGACATTTTATGGAAGTAGCTACGCTTATTACTACCTACTAAAACCTTGATGGCAATTTTACGGTTTTGTGTATTCTACAAAATTCATCTAGAATTTTGAGGCACATTACAGTGTTGCATTATCTATTAACTTTATATACCTATATTGTTAAATAACGTCATGTCCCTGTCTTTGAAAATATCTTTTTTCAAAGTCAAAGTCACATGCAATATTCAGTAGGTATTGAATACACACTTAGAAAAGTCATTATTTTATAATAACAAGGCACTCTAAACTCGTCCATGAAGATTCGCTAAATGTAAACAGCAGCCCATCTCCACCGACGCGTTGCTGGTTCCAAACGCAGTACCCCGAGAAAAGCCAGCAAGAAACTCAAGGGCAGCTCTTTTTAATCTCATGTCTTACTAATAAATATGGTTTACAATAATAATTATAATTAATAGCCTTACAGAGCGTCGAGTCGGTTAATCCCGTGCATGTTGGTCTACTAAGTAGTCTGTAACTTTATAGTAGCCTTTTTTATGTAATTTTTGCTTAAGTATTGTTTTAAATTTGTCAAGAGTAAACTTTTCTAATTCAAGTGGAATCTTAATGTAAAAGCGTATACGTTGACCCTTAAAATTTTTTTTTTTTTTTTCAAAATGATTTGGTAACTTTAGATAGAATCGACTAACATAAGCAGCCAGTTCATTCTTATGTCTAGTGTTTATACAATGTCTGTCACTGTTTTTTTGTATAGTGATATATTCTTTTTAACATACAATATGTTTTCGTAAATATACTGTGACGCCAGTGTCAGTATATTAATTTACTTAAATTTTTCCCTTAGAGACATCCTAGACCCCATTTCATACATTGCACGAATGGCTCGTTTCTGCAAAATAAATATTCTCTGAACATCAGCATCATTCCTCCACAGTAGAATGCTATATGACATCAAGCTGTGAGAGTAGCTGAAATAGACAAGTCTAGCTGTTTCTATGCTTGACATATTACGTATTTTTTTACAGCATATGCAGCAGAACTGAGCCTTTTCGCCAACGTCAATCAATGTGCGGTCCCCACTGTAACTTAGAGTCTAGAGTTATTCCTAAAAATACTGCAGTGTTTACAAATTCTAATTTCTCGTTTTTAACTGTAACTGAGTTTAAAGTTCGTTTAACATTTAATAAGGAAAAATGTACACATTTAGATTTTTTCATTGAGAACTAGATTATCAACGTTAAACCAACTGACAACACCATTAATTGCACTGTTCACTTCGTCATAAGACTTAATAGGTCGTTTAACTTTAAAAAGTAGAGATGTATCACCTGCAAACAGTACTATTTCATGTTGAACTTGGTTGGGTAGGTCATTTATATAGACAAGAAACAAAAATGGACCTAACGGAGTCCTGCGTTACACCAACTACTAAATACTGTTACAAATGACCAAATAATTTGTGTCACGGTCTCCCGGTCTATTACTTGTAACCATAAGCATTATCATGGATTGCACTACTCACGCTAGAAACTATGTTATCAACAAATTGCAAACGAAGACAGGCAACAAATATAAAGTTGATATTAAGAAATAATGCTTGCAGTCGAATGAATCGGCCAGTAACAAACACTAGAAATAGTTTATTGTTTTCTGTATGGAGTTCTTACTGAACCAGATAGATACTAATAGTACAGTGAATAGAGACCAAATAAGGGGGGTTACCTTACAAACGGTCCGGTAGTTCTAAATTTTTTACATGTTGTCTAGGATGGTTTTTAAGTGTTTCAAATGCAAAATGCACAATTCCCCCCCCTCCGCGCCCGCGGCCATCTTGAAAAAACCGAAAAAAATCGGCACTTTTTTTAGATTTTCACTTATATCTTTGTTTCGGTGCATTTTAGCTACAAAACAATTCTATTCAATATAAAAAAATACGCATTTTCTGGAAATTTTTCAAACTTATCAAATAAACAATATGCCGTTGTTTTCATTTTAATGCTTACTGCCCCCTCCGTAAGGTTGGTTAAAAAAAGTAAGTATACATCCATTTTGTAGGTAATTAAATTCCCTACAATTTTTATTCTTATACTTGTTTTTCTCAAATAGGCCAAAATTGAATTACAGCGTTCTAAAGTTAGAAGTTTGAAAAATTTCCGGAAAATGCGTATTTTTTTATCTTTTTTAAAATATCATATCTCGTGAACTATCTGCCCTACAAACAAAATTTAACACGTATATTATAGGGAATTTTATTTTCTACAACATTGAATAGAACTGTTTTGTAGCTAAAATGCACCGAAACAAAGATATAAGTGAAAATCTAAAAAAAGTGCCGATTTTTTTCGGTTTTTTCAAGATGGCGGCGGGCGCGGAGAGGGGGGAATTGTGCATTTTGGATTTTAAACACTTAACAACCATCCTAGACAACATGTAAAAAATTTAGAACTACCGGACCGTTTGTAAGGTATCAGCTCTCTATTCACTGGGTTATAATGGATCTCCGTAGATTTCCTAGGGGACCGTACTCATCATCAATTGACACATGGAAGGTCATTCTCAAAAAAATTCGAGTTTAGAGTTGATAAGAGGTAATACTCCTAGTTCAAATCAGCAAGACCTATCTATATAGACATTTTTTATTATCACACACAATGTTGACGAGTGGCGAGGATAATAAGAGATAACCTTATTCGTGATCCGGATTCGGCAGATCAGGACCGTGATAGAAGAATACAAACAATTGACCTGTGTTGTTATAAGGGCACTCTGTAGACGCTTCTGCATCTTACAAATCAAGGCTCAGAATATCGGCCTGTTTCACACGTGGAAAATACTTTTTCAAATTTTCAGGTTTTTTTGGATTGAAATTTTTATATTTCGACATCGAACAGGGCCCTAGTCAAGCATATGAACTAAACCGTTCGTACCAATTCTAATAACCCATAAACATCTAATTCTCGAATGGTTCAAACTTTGCATATTAAAGTGCCCCTTTCGTTTCAAGATTTGATTGTTTTCGAATACCTTTAGCAACAGTAGTCATCACCGAATCGCTAAACGCCGGTTGCCATTGCATTTCCGAAGGCGATTCCTTTAAAAATAAATACAGATTGTTTATCTTTGGGTTCCGTATATTAGAATCCACTGAACATAGACTAGAGTCGAACTGAACTTTAGCAAAATAACAGGAATAGACCCACAAAATATATTAAATCTCAATCATCCTTGTATTACTAGTAAATATGATTTACAAGTCGTGCCATTTTAACTAAAATTCAGAAAATATACATCACAATAGGCATAACAGTTTTGTTTGTAGATCTCCTTATAATAGGCAGGTCCCTATTAAAAAAGAATATCTTAACATACTTTTTGATTATTTTATTTCTATAAATCCTTCAAGCAATGTTACTAAAGATATATTTTTTTAAGTTAATGGTATAAAATATTGATGAATAATAACATAGTACCCAGTTTTTGAAAACTTTTCCGTACATTTGAAATGTAGAACCCTGATCTGGCAAGCAAATTACGATTAGCTACTTTTTATGGACTCACGAATCACAGCTTAGGATTTAACCGAATGCATTCACACGATCCCTTTTGGGCACGAATCGTTTAACCATCTACCTACTTTGAAGAAATATTTTAATTATACCACAAAAACGATTTAGTTTCGATTTCGCTCTCATATTGTTTTGGTATGTATTATTTCTTGCGTCAAGGACTCTGAGATGATTGTTTAATTTTTAGCATAGGATTGAATATTTTTTTAATTTCGGAAATTTTAGTAGTGGAAGAAATAAATAAAACGATTATAAAATATATTTGTTAAATAAAATGTACGTTCTGATCAATTAAACAAAACTAAACTAAATTTATCGGTCGATACCTTCTATTCTTCTGTAGGTATTGGAAAACCCAGATGCACAAGGATGGAGCAATTATTGTATGATATTCAACCTCATGAAGTTCCAAACATAGATCCGATTATAATCTTCACTTTTGATACAAATTAAAATAACTAAATCACGTTGAGTAGTTCCATTGTTTATCTTAGAAAGTTAATATATACCTACTGGTGGACAATTAAATGCTGGGATTTGAGCGTATTTATGTTGACTAATCCACTCTCCAAATCCACGATGGGTTCCGTAGGTTATGACCAATACTTCGTCATGTTAACCTCTCACCTACCGAGGGTCATTAGCATAGTATGGACCTACCTACATTTTTGCGACATCGCTAGATGTAGCTGGGCGTTGACCGGAAAATACCCTAAATATTTATTTAACACAACTTACGTGGCCACTAACACCAACCAAGTAGCAATCATCAAAGCCTCACGTGAATTATCTGCGCAGCCACCGGACAGGGGCACCATTCAATGAATTTATAATTTGCGCCGTCCGCCAGCAATTAGAGTGTGCTTACCGCCGCGGGACCAAATTTAAATCTTAAATCAGCCGTCATTCACGGAAACAACCCACGGCCGTTATGGTTTTTGTATACCTTTTCAGTTTTTACATGAGATGGTATAAAACTTTAAATGTTATTTTATTGTAATACTAGCAGCGAGCTGCGGTTACAACCATGTTGATCCCGTTCACGTGGAAGTACTGGGATAAAATATAGCGTGTGTTATTCCGATGTATAAGCTATATAACTGGAAAGTTTCAAAATCCATTTAGTAGTTTTTGCGTGAAAGAGGAACAAACATCCATACACCATACAAATAGACATTCGCGTTTATAATATTAGTAGCATTACAGTTGGCAGCGCACGTGTTAATATTCTCGTAGTTTAAGTAGGAATAGAACAAGAACTGTTTACTGACTTATACCCAGGTCACATCAAAAGCAAATGGAGCTTGAGACATTGGACTTTTGCAACGTTCTTATTACAATCGCCTTAGAGGTCAGACTCGCACTACAAGTGCCGGCTTCATGTGCTCACCGGCGTCGGTTACCTATCAAGCAGCAGTCTAGCAAAATATAGTACTATTGTTTTCAGATTAGGCGGCTTCACCGGCTACAAAATAATTTTATTGTAAGATGTATACTTAATCGATTAACCATTTTTGGAGAACATATTTACACTTTTATGTGCAGCCCATTATAAGTTCTAATCCCAGCAACATACGTGGCTAAATCTTGGTTTAATCCAGTATGTTAAATGTCATTAACGCAAAACATTAACAAAAATATATGTTTAATCTTATCGATTGAAAATGTACAGTGACTTTATGATATGCGAGAGAGATATATTGTGTTGAAATTATAGAAATTTATATTCCTTACTAGCGACCCGCCCCGGCTTTGCACGGGTGCAATGCTAACACTTAAACCTTTCTCTTGAATCACTCTATCTATTAAAAAAAACCGCATCAAAATCCGTTGCGTATAGTTTTAAAGATTTAAGCATACATAGGGACATAGGGACAGAGAAAGTGACTTTGTTTTATACTATGTAGTGATTTAATTTATACAGTGTTATAGGCACAGTTCTAAATTGTTCCTTCTCCGAAAGAATTAGAAGATAATTTTTATCTGTTATTTTTGTAAATAAAGTTATTCAGTAGATCTGAAATACGTCTCTAGATTAATTTTTATATGAGTGTCATAGGCTACATTTTTAATAGACTGCACCAGAAATAGATTAAAAGTTAACTATTTTTTTCAATGCATCGAGTTTTTTGTTTTTTCTATTTTAATGATAGTTTTTTTTGTTCTTGTTGCCCAATCCGGTTTCAAAATAAACATGTTGGTGATATAGGTGGTACTATACAGTGTTTTTTTTACTCCTAAAATTCATTCAATCATATAAGTGTACCGTTGTCACTACTGCTCATATCTTCTACTTATAAATATACTGGTTTAGTTGTCTAATTTGAATTTATTTATATTTCGAAAATCTCATTTTTGTTGTTCTGTTTGTTGGTATTTTGTTTCATGAATTCTAAATCCGTTGGAAAGATCGTTGTCTACAAAAATAATATACATAGGTATAACAAAAAATGTAAAATACGAAATATAAATTAATTTAAATTATAATTTGTTAGACATAAACTGATTGCGGGCCTGTTTAAATCAAGAAGGAATATCGTGCGGGAATGCTGTGTGTCGGCGACGCCGCAGGGCCGGAAGAGAGGACCGAATTAAATGGGAGCGTACGCAAAATTGACGCGTAATAGCGGGAGCTGCGCCCGCGCACGCCAAGTGTGCCTTAAAGCCAGTTATCAACGATTTTTTATGAAGATTGTCAGGAGATAGGTGATAGTATTGTGATTGGATGTATATTTTTAAGTCATTACTTTGATCCAGTTGACTTTAATGACTCTAATTTAAAACAGTTGTAACGTTTCAATTTAGGATAAAAACCTCCTCGGCCACAAAGAAAGATTTTACGTTCATAAAAAATACATGAATTAACAATTTTATTTTATTTATTTAACTTCATGTATGTACCAAGAAAATGTACATATGGCAAACTTAATGCCTTTATCTACCAGTACACCATCAGGCTAAGCAGAAATAATTATATAATAATGATAGACAATATGTTTATTTTATTTTGATTTCGACTGAAAAGTAAGATTTCCAGTTTTCAATGGTGAAACAATTTTTCAAATCACTCCATCAGTTTTTGACGGGCCTGTTGGCTCAGTTGGTGAGCCTGCCTTCTGAGTCCGAGGTCGGATCGCGGGTTAGATTCCCGCTCGGGGCCTACATTTGTGTGCATGAACATTATAAAAACATGTCTGTTGGATTCGTGTCTGGGTGTTTAATATTTGTTTAAGTATGTCAAACAGTTGTTTAGTACCCATAGTACAGGCCCTGCCTAGTTTGAGACTAAATAACCGTGTTTGACTTGTGTCCCACAGTTTATTATTATTATTGTACTAAAATACAAATGTTCCTCTTATAATACGTATTAGTGTAGTTTTAAATAATGCAATTGTTCCATTGTTTTCTTAAAATCTATCAGAAGATTAACAATAAATAGTCTAGGCAGATTTCCGAAACTTTATCAAATGCCTTATGCTCACAACGGTTACGTTCATTTGATAAAACTCTAGCAGTGAAATGATTAAGAGCGTGCATACCACTGACGTTAACCAAGACACGAGTAAAATTGACTTTTTTGGTTCTATGGTAAAATATCTCCAACAAGTTATCTGACGTCAAACATAAGCCGTACCACGTCTGCCCAATGAATATGTCATAATGGGTTGGATTATCGTTGGATGTTCGAACCGGTCAAGTGTAAACTCTTTTACGAGTGTGAGTAATTTTATTAAATTAAGATTTAATTTAATTGTTATCAAAATAATATGTAACCAAAGTATTTACTTAATAGGGAACTTGCAAGTACTTTTTTAAGTGTAACAGTAAAGACTTAAGACTAACAGTAAAGGAGTATCACAATATAATCATAATAGGTAGTACGCACGTTGCTATCAAGAACTGATTTCATTTTAGGTACATCAAATTAAATCATTTGTATAACAAAATCTCGACAATGGCTCGACCGATTACATTTTTGTTTTTGGTTTGTTTGCCAAAATACTGAGATGGTTTAGATTCACAGTTGGACCCGATAGGTGGCGCTGTTGTATTTGGCCGCGCATCGTGTGCGGGCGCCACTAGCTTTATTATTACGATATTTTAAAAAAAAAATACAGTATTTGAATAAATCTTTCTCTAAAGCATCTTTTACAACTTTTGTCACAGACTTATCAGATGTTCCGAGCGATTTCAACCGCGTGTATCCCGTTCCCGCTGGAAAATTATAGCCCATGTTACCCCCATTAAAGTAAGCTTTCCATTTGTGAAAGAATTTTTTAAATCGATCTAGTAGTGTCGGAGGCTATTTAATACAAACAAAAAAAAAATCTAATCTTTCTTCTTTATAATATTACTAGCGGTTCTGCGGGGATTCATCCACGTAGTTCGCGTTCCCGTGGGAATATGAGAATAAAATATAGCCTATTTACTCAGGGATATTCTAGCATTCCATTGGTGAGAGAATTTTAAAATCGGTTTAGTAGTTTTTGAGTTTATTCGTAACAAACATACAAAAATACAAATCGTTCCTCTTTATAATAATTATTAAAGAAATATAGATATAAACTTGTGTGGATGAAAAAAAAATTTTCATTTAAAATTTTGAAAGTTCCTTTTTTACCGGAAATTCGAATTATATAATAAGTATACTCTTAAATGA